>CM056055.1:225508042-226842524 GCA_029574335.1 Rana kukunoris | reverse complement strand
AACGATCACAGCGATACCTTCACTTGACGTGGTTTGAACACCGTTTTCATATGTGGGCCTACTCGCGTATGCGTTTGCTTCTGCGCGCGAGCTGAGTCGGGACGGGGTCTTTCAAAATATATTTTTTTTGTTTTCGTTTTTATTTTTATTTTATTTTTATATTTTTAACACTGAAAAAAAAATATCACTTTTATTCCTATTACAAGGAATGTAAACATCCCTTGTAATAGAAAAAAAGCATGACAGGTCCTCTTAAATATGAGATCTGGGGTCAAAAAGACCTCAGATCTCATATTCAGGCTTAAATGCAAAAGAAAAAAAGAAAAAAAGAAAAAAAAATGTAAACAAAAAAATCTATTTAAGACGCTGGGCGGAAATGACGTTTTGACATGTGCATGTGGGAGACTCCCAAAATGTATGGAGGAAGGTCCTCTGGTCTGATGAGACTAAAATTTTACTTTTTGGCTATCAAAGAAAACGCTATGTCTGGTGCAAACCTAATACATCAGATCACCCAAAGAAAACACAATCCCCACAGTGAAACACAGTAGTGGCAGCATCATGCTGTGGGGATGACTGGGGAAACAGGTTAGAGTTGAGGGAGAGATGAATGGTGCTAAATACAGGGATATTTTTGAGCAAAACCTACACCACTCTGTGTGTGATTTGAGGCTAGGATGGAGGTTCACCTTCCAGCAGGACAATGACCCAAACACGCTGCTAAAGCAACACTTGAGTAGTTTAAGAGGAAACATGTAAATGTGTTGCAATGGCCTAGTCGAAGACCAGACCTCAATCCAATAAAAAATCTGTGGTCAGACTTAAATATTGCTGTTCACAAGCACAAACCATCCAACTTGAAGGAGCTGGAGCAGCTTTGCAAGGAGGAATGTGCAAAAATCCCAGTGGTAAGATGTGGCAAGCTCAATAGACTTATCCAAAGCGACTTGGAGCTGTGATAGCCGCAAAAGATGGCTCTACAAAGTAGGTGGGTGAATAGTTATGCACATTGACTTGTTTATTGTATATATTTTTTTTTTATGAAAAATACGGGAAAGCAAAGAAAACAAAGTGCATTTTGAACATTACGATTGTCAAAAATGGCTTGTGTTGTACGCAGACAACAACAGATTAGACTTACAATAATACAAGTATAGAAATTAGTAAAACATTTCAGAACAGTTCAGGAGGAGGGGGATGGGGAAGGGGTAGGGTGGATCAGGAGAGCAGGCTTAACAAACTGGTAACATCATGTCTCACAAACAACAATTGTTACTCTTCAGATCAGCTATCAGCAAGATTCCCAGAGTACCCAAACTGAAGGACTAGGGCACTCTAAGGTGGCTTGACTAAAGTAAAATAAGCAGGGGGGACATCATGGAGAGATGACTGCAACAGTAAATATTCTATTAAGATTAGGGTAACATCATCACATGGAAAGGCATTGATTATGGGGGAATTAATGGTATGGCACCTGTGTTAAGCTCAGAGTGATCCCATAAATCCCAAATTGAGGGAGTGAGTAGTGGATTACTGCAGTAAGGTTTTCCATTCTACGGATCTGTTCCAGGATCTGTAAAACCTGTGGGAGCATGGTGGGGGGGTAGATAGCCATCTCAATGGTATAGCCCTTTTAGCTGCCAAGAGGATGAAAGTGGCGCATTTTTGGGTGTGCTTGGAGATTCCGGGAATGGCAGGCCCAAGAGGTAGTGCATTGGGTCCAGGGGTAGATTCATTTTGAATAGGCCTTGTATTTGAGCTTGGATGGAGGACCAGAATGGTTGGACAATGGGGAGGTCACAAAATATGTGGAAGAGTGAGCCAACATTGCCCGGGCACCCCCAGCATACTTGAGGAACCCTAGGATAATATCAATGTAAAATCTCGGGGGGTTCTGTACCATAGAAATAACATTTTATAAGCCGTCTCTCTTTGTTCTATGCAGCTTGATGACGTGAAAACAGCCTCCTAAATCCTCTGCCACTGAAGGAGAGAAATAGGTTGTTGAAGAATCTGCGACCACTTCTGCATGTATACATGGTGTTTATTTGTCAATGGGAGGGAATTGTGGAGAAACTTATAAATATCTGAGGTAAGGTGGGTCTGGTGTGGGCCTTGGGCACATAAAATTTCAAATGGGGTGGGTTTATCTAGGGTCAGAATTTGTGACTTATGCCGCGTACACATGATCATTTTTCAGCATGAAAAAAAATGTTTTGTTTTCAAAAACGTCATTTAAAACAATAGTGTGTGGGCTACACATAATTTTTCAGGTTCTGAAAAATGACAAAAAACTAATTTGAACATGCTGCATTTTTTTTTTCTTTTTTTATTTAAGGTGTTTATTGATTATAAGTAAAGAAGAGTGTGTACATAACATTGCCAATTGGGCATACCCTGGCACAAAACACAAAGAAAAGTATTAAACTTACAGCAAGGTGTAGCTATATAATAATGCCAAATTTTAGTAAAAGGAAAGAGAGAAATAGTAATAACATTAATTCAAGCACTCGTGGGGATACACATAAAGAATGACCGATGATGAGGAGAGGAGCAGAGAAAAAAAATGAATTGGGCGGGAAGGGAAGTAAAAGGCTCCTTGGCATATAGTGGGAGTAATCCATGAGAATAGTTGAAGGTGTAGGGCCAAGTGAGACATTAGCAAAGGGGCACACTTCTGGTATCAGCAATCCATTTTTCCCAAAGCGTGTGAAAGGAGTTCGTGGAGAGATTGGCCTTAGCAAAGGAAAATTCCATCAGGAAGTGTATGTTGAGTAGATGAATGACATCTTTTAGAAGGGGTGGCTGGGTTGATTTCCATTTTTTGGCAATTTCCAGACGAGCTGCTATTAAAACATGCGTTACCAATGTACAGAGGTGTCTGGGCCACAAAGGGATAGAGAGACCCAGGAGGAGATCCAGAGGGGAGGTTGGTAGAGAAATGTCACACAAGGAGGAGATCAAAGTTCCTACTTCATCCCAGAATTTCTTAATGAGCGGGCATTCCCACCAGATGTGGGAAAGGGATCCAATATTACTGCATCCTCTCCAGCATTTCGGGGAGGTGGCCGGATAAATCCTCGCCAGGCGTTCAGGGGTGAAGTACCATTTATGAAACAACTTCTGTAGGGATTCCCAGTGGGTAACACAATGAGATACTCGTAGAGGGGTGAGAAGGGCTTTGACCCATAAGTCCGTTGGAGGTGGTTGAGAGACATAAGAAGACCAGTATTGGATGGACGGTGAGAGTATGTCTGAGTTTGGCGTGGTAATGAGTTTATATATAATAGGGAGATACCCCTAACTTTAGTGTCCTTAGAGTTGAAATACTTTAGCAAGGTTTGCGAGGAAGAGACTTTGGGCGACCAACAAAGTTTAGTGAGAAGGGATCTTATTCGGAGATAGACAAAGAACGTTTTAGAGGACAATCCGTGCTTCTGTTGTAAATAGGAGAAAGGATGTAAACCTGAGGATGAAAAGAGCGCACCACGGTTTCGATACCTGCGTTTATCCAGCTTCCGATAGGTAGGTCTGGTGCCAAAACATGCTGCATTTTTTAACGTCGTTTTAAACAATGTCGTTTTTCGGGTTGTAAAAAATGATCGTGTGTGGGCTAAAACGACGTAAAAAAGCTGCGCAAGTTATGAGACGGAAGCGCTCATTCTGGTAAAACTACCATTCATAATGGAGTAAGCACATTCATCACGGTGTAACAGACAGAAAAGCTCAAATCGTCTTTTTTTCATATTTAACTTGTATATTTTTATTGAGAAAAGAAAAATAGTATTACATATGGTAAAGAAATTTTACATATAATGCAGTAAGAGTCTAAGGCCGCGTACACACGAGGGGATATGTCCGCTGAAAACGGTCCGATGGACCGTTTCAGCAGACATCTCCGCTCGTGTGTATGGGCTAGCGGACAGATTTCTCCACCCGACAGATTTCAAAGCATGCTTTGAAATCTATCGGTGGGGATCTGTCCGCCCGACATGTCTGCTGGTTAGTACACTTACCAGCAGACATGTCGGCTCCCACCGCCGCCGCGCCGCTGCCGAATGGATTCGGCGCATGCGCGGAAGTGTTTTACTTCCTGGTGCGGTGACGTTGCGGTGACGCGGCGGCGTCAACGTCACCGCCACGTCACCGCGCCTTCGGCGGCGGGGAATTTGATCCGATGGTGTGTACACGCCATCGGATCAAACTCCCGATCGGACATATCCGATGGAAATGGTCCGCGGACCGTTTTCATCGGATATATCCGATCGTGTGTGTACGCCGCCTAACAGGTAGGTTTTCTGTTTCAGTACTTATTGAGATAAAGAGAGTCATATTATTCATTAAACAGGACAGCATAGTGGTTGGCATATGCAAGAGGGTTCAAACAGTTAAACATAGACATGGATATTAATTTTGGGTAAAGAACCCTAATGTCAACCTGAGAAATAAGATAAGGGATGAGCAATAAGATAGGTACAGTTTAGATAATGATAAACAATCATCCAGTAGTAACACATGGCTGTGTCATATCCCAAGGCAGTATGTAGAGAACAAGGAGAGGGCCTTATGAGGGGAGAAAATAAGACATATGGTATTCTCAAAATTTAAGGAAGGGTAACTAATAGGGTTATTACTGTACTTTGCTGTGAGTAAGGACCAATGGCTTAAAGGTGGCAAAAAGTCTAATTTCATGTAATAAACTAACTTACATCTGGAGTCTTGTAACCAAGGGGCCATTGAGCAAGGAATTTTTTAAGTGTATAATGCGCCCTAGCATACATGTATTCCATGTGGATATTCTGGTTAAGAATGGATATACAGAGCTGAAAAGTAGGGGGATGAATAGATTTCTAGTTTCGGGCAAGGGCTAGCCGTGCAGCTATCAGAACGTGTGTGATTATTGGATGGAATTGTATATGCCATGTTTGTAACCCCAATCCCAGCAGAGCAGTTTCAGGGGTTAATGATACATATGAGTTTGTGAGTTGAGATATTAGGGAGTTTCACATTTTTCCAGAACAGGGTGATTGAAGGACCGTACCACCAGACGTGCAGGGATGTGCCCTGAAGACCACAGTTCCTCAGCAGTAATTTGAGAGCGATGGGTAGATTCGCGCCTGCTTGGCTGGCGTGTAGTACCATAGGTGAAGAATTTTGAGCGCTGATTCCCAATGTGTCAGGCACTTAGAAAATTTTAGCGGATAAGTCGTAGCTCGATGCCAATTTTCTGGTTCCTCAGTGAAGTGGAGGTAATGTTCCCATTTTTCCATAGATAGGAGTTTTAGATGCTCTTTGTTGGATGCCAATACTTTGTAAAATAGTAGAGATCCCTTTGACCGTACGGAGGAGTTTTCGTAGTACTGAATGAGCTGTTGGGGTATAGTGGAGGTTGACCAGAGAGCGTCACGGAGAGTGTGCCTGATGCGCAGGTATTTGTAAAAACTCTTTATAGCTGATGTGCGACTTGGCCCTAAGGTGTTTGAAGGAAGATAAGACTTTGTGATCAAAAAGGTCTCCAACGGTTTGGATCCCAGCTTCAAACCCAGGAGTCGATCCTCAGATCCTGGCATAAGAGATTCATAGCCGTTAGAAGGAGCCGTTTGAAAAGTGATTTTGGTATTCCTTGAGATACTTGTAATATGGAGTTCCATACTCTTATTGAGTCAAGATAATGGTGTGGAGGAATCAGCTTAAGCCATAAGGCTGCTAGTAGTTGCTTAGGTGAACATCCCATCACCGTTTCCTCTATTTGTAGCCACAAATGTTGTTACGATGAGGTCCACCATCTTCTCGATTGATCTAGTAGTATAGCTTTATAATATCTTTTGACCTCAGGGGCATTAAAGCCGTCCCTGTGTGTGGGAGCGTATAGGGTAGAGCGGCGGACTCGAGGGTGTTTACCATTCCAGATAAATAAGTTCAGGATCCTCTGCAATTTGGCCAGTTGATCTTGCAGGAATGGCAGGGGGATGGAACGAAACAGGTATAGAATATGTAGCATGAGGAACATTTTGACTAGGGCAATTTTTCCAGCCCAAGATGCTTTTATGGAGCGTAAGCCAAGGGATAAATCCTGCAATTTCTTAACCACTCTATCCAAATTAAGTCTTACTAAGTTAGTTGAGGCTGTTGTCAAGTAAATACCAAGGTATGTTAGTGAAGAGGCTGGAGCCCAGGGGAAGGGAGACAGGCCAGAGATCCTCTGTTTTAGCTGGGGGTCCAAGCATATTCCCAACATGCTGCATTTGGAGCAGTTAACTTTGTAAAGGGATATTTTACCAAATTGGGTAAGGAGCTCGGTAAGGGCCGGGAGTGACTGAGTCGGATTGGTAATTGCCACTATCACATCGTCGGCATACAGTCCGATCTTATGGACAGTGCTACCAATTTGAAAGCCAGATATTAGGGGGTGTGCTCTGATTGCCTCTGCCAATGGTTCCATTACTAGCGCAAAAATCAGTGGCGACAGGGGGCATCCCTGCCTGGTACCATTGGTAATATTGAAGGGCGTAGAAGTAACACCGCTTGTTTGAACTCTGGCTGAGGGGGAGGAATACAAGTTCAGAATTGCCGTTGCAAAGGGGCCGTGTATACTAAACTTCTGTAGGATTGCTGATAGATACCCCCAATGCACTCTATCAAACACTTTCTCTGCATCTAAAGATAGAAGCAGAGAAGGCGTCCGGTGATGCTCTGCCCCCATTGAATGAAATTAATAAATCTCCTAGTACCATCCAGGGCTTGCCTTTGTGGAACAAATCCCACCTGATCGGGGTGTACTAAATGTGTGATATATCGGGAAGACGGGTGGCCAGGATTTTTGCGTAAAGTTTGATGTCAGTGTTAAGCAGTGATATGGGTCTATAATTGGCCAGATCCATATGTGGCTTGCCGGGTTTGGGGATGGTGACAATCACTGCTTCTAGGGATTCCTTGGGGATGTTCCCCGAATCTACAAAATGAGAGAGAGTCTTACATAGTTGGGGAGTAAGGATGGCGGAGAAGGTCTTATAATATTCATTACAGAAACCGTCAGGCCCAGGGGCTTTATGTACTGGGAGGTCATGGATTGCGTCTTTGATTTCCTGTTCTAGGAATGGCTTGTTTAAATCTGAGATCTGGTCAGTCGTGAGAGTGGGTAATCTTATGGGATCTAAAAAACGATTGATTTGAGTCAGGTCAGGTGAGGGTTCAGTATCGGAGGAACTGAGGTTGTATAATTTTGAGTAGAATTCGCCAAAGCAGTCAGCAATATCTTTGGGGTTGCATACTCTTCGTCCCTGATTAGTGAGCATGAAGGGGATTCTAGCCATCGCTTCTTTTCGTTTGACCTGTTACGCTTTAAGATGGCACCGGGTTTATTGCTATGTATGTACCATTTGAGACAGAGTTTTTTGATATGATGGTCATAAACTGAGTGTAGATAAGTGCGTAGTTCCTCCCTAACCTTACGCAGTGAGACTGTGAGAGCGTCAGTAGGATTCCGTTTATTACTGTGTTCCAATTGTTTGATCTGCTCTAGGAAGGCATTTATATGTTCTGACCTCCTACGCTTCTCCTGGGAACCCAGTTTAAGGAAAAGGCCTCTAATACAAGCCTTATGTGCATTCCATAGAATAGATTCGTTGGTAACTGAACCTGTGTTAATGGTAAAAAAATACTCTATTTCCTTCTTGACCCGTTCCTGGTACTCTGGATGGAAAGAATGGCTGTATTAATGCGCCATAAGGAGTTGCGCGTAGCCCTAGGCCCAAGATCGAACGTAATGTTAACCGGGGCATGGTCCGACCACATTATAAGTCCTATGGACACCCGGGGTATGGATTGAAGGGTAGATTTGTGTACCAGGAAGAGGTCAATCCTGGAATAGGACTTTTGAGCTGCCGAATAGAAGGTTTAATCCCTCTCAGTGCCGTGTAGGCAACGCCAGGGGTCATGGAGGTCTTCGGATAGAATCAGTGAGGACAAAGCAGTGGATCTTTGTCTTAGGGGGTAGTGTTGCTCACGAATATTCGCATTGCGAATATTCGCTACGAATATTGCATATTCGAGTATTCGCGAATAACTCGAATATCGCCACGAATATTCGCTATTTCGAATATTCGTATTTTTTTTCGCAATCAATTTCGCAATCAATTTCGCATTCGCACTAGCGAAATTTCGCAATTTTTTTTTTTTTCGTGATACTTTATAAAAAAAAAACTTTCGAAGAATATTCACGAATATTCGTTAATATCGAATATTCGTTAATATCGAATATTTGTGATATTTTATAAAAAAAAAAAATGCGAAATGCGAAATTTCGCAATTTTTTTTTTTTTAATAAAATATAGCGAATATTCGTAAATATCGAATATTCGTGATATTTTACCAAAAAAAAATAGCAACATTTCGCATTTCGCATTTTTTTTTTTTATAAAATATCACAAATATTCGATATTAACGAATATTCGATATTAACGAATATTCGTGAATATTCTTTGAAATATTCGCGAAATATTGCGAAATCGAATATGGCGTAGTCCACTCATCACTATTAGGGGGCTGGAGGTGTCTAAGTCTTTGTCAGCTATATCATTGAAGTCCCCACATAGAAAATTCTGTTCTCTAGGGAAGGGTTGTAATTTGGCCATTACTGCAGCGAAGAAGGTCTTATGTTTCGTATTTGGGGCATATATGTTGACTATCACTAGCGGGGAGTTGTTGAATGAGGCAGAGAGAATGAGGTATCTGCCTAGTGGATCAGTTTCTATATGATGAAGTTGGAATGCTACTGAGTTTCGTACAGCAATCATAACGCCTTTGGTCTTTTTAGGTGCGTTAGCAAAGAATTGATGGGTAAAGAGCCTATGATGACAGGTAGGCGCTCTGTCTTGTGCAAAATGCGTCTCTTGGACACATAATATATCAGATTTTTGGGATATTGCTTCCCTCCAAAGTCTGGATCGTTTGAAAGAGCTATTCAGCCCCTTTGCATTGATAGTGGTAATAGTAAGTGGCATTGTGAACAGGAGCAGGCGTTGCCAACAAGACCCAGGGAAGAAGCTTTACAGATGCAACGTAACAGTAACAACTATCAACTGAACTATCCAAACACTTTCTTAAGATATTGGTAACGTATAAACAATGCGAAGATATGAACTATGAACAATGAAACAACAATAATCAATACGAGAACGTGTGCTTAGCACACTTCGTAATCGGGGTGGGAGAAGAAAAGTATGTGTGGCCTAGCTTCCAGGGTGAATTGGTTAATGACAAGTTTCCCATTGTGGTAGGACCGCTAGAGCAGATAATACTAGAGTCTATGGCGGAGAAGATTTTTGGTTCCTGCGTTCTGCCATCTTTTGAGCCTGTTGTAGGTTATGAGGCATATTGTGTCGGGTGACATGAGATGAGGGGGTAGGAACGAGACCCCAGTTGTGGAGCTGTTTATACCCCTCTTTTGGGGAGGTAATAGCCACCTGTTGACCTTGATGCGTGACCAGTAGCTTGGTAGGGAAGCCTCATTTATAATGCAACTGATTATCTTGGAGGACTTGGGCAAATTCTTTCCTTCTTTGCGCAGTCGCTGCCGATATATCCTGGTAAAGTGTTACTCCTGCATATGGGGGAGGAAGTGTATGGGCATTTCTAGCAGCCCTCAGGAGCTGATCCTTTACGTGGTAAAAGTGGACCTGGGCCAGTACATCCCTAGGGACTGTATCTGGCAGGTGTGCTGGCTTCGGTATTCTATGCGCACGGTCAAGGAGGAGATCCCTGGGGGATAGGTCAGGCATTAGCGTCAAGAAGAGCTGCTTCAGAAAAGGAACTATTTCATGCGGTTTGACTGCTTCTGAGATGCCTCTAAATGTTATATTGTTGCGGCGGGACCTATCCTCTAGGTCCGCCACTTTCAATTGAAGCTTCTGAATGGCTTCAGCCTGTACCTCATGAACATCCACAACCTCATTATGCGCTGCCACCATATCAGATATTTGGATCTCCATGTTATGTGATCTCTCCTCCAGGCTATCCACTCTGGTGGCTAAATGGTTAATTGATATTCTGAGTTCTTTGTGTAGCCCAGATTGAAGGGAAATGAGCATAGCTTTAAGTGTAGCCTCTGTGGCTGGGACGTCTGCTGCAGGAAAGGCAGAGAGAGGATCAGCGTTATTCTCCTCAAGTTCAGGGGCTCGTGCTGGCAGTGAAGCCCCATGCCATTTCTTGGCTGAGGGCAGCTTATTGGGTGAGGAGGCTGGGGAGACCGCAGCTCTCTTACATCTGTCAGCCGAGGAGGAGAGGCGATCTCGTTTGTGGATTCCTCCATGTCAGAATCCGTGTCGGAGGCAGAGGCTCTAGGCAGCGGCTGTAGCGAGGCAGGGCGGCCATTCTCCGTGGCGCCATCTTGTGGAGCTGTGTGTGACGGCTTCATGAAGAAGTCTGTGAGGCGGTGGAGACCCTGTGTATGCGGTCGGCGCCGCGTCATGCTCCGGAGGTAATCTGCTAACTTCCTAACCTCGTGAGGTTGAAACGATGGGTTGGGATGCGGAGAGCCGGGTAGTTCACCCTATGAAGCAGAGCAGCGGTGATTCACGCGGCCATACTGCTCGGCGGCCAGGACACGCCCAGCTCAAATCGTCTTTAACTAACACTGAATCAGCTAAAGCAGCCCAAATGCAAATGGGACTTCCCCTTTATAGTGCCGTTGTATGCATTGTACGTCACCGCGGTTTGCTAGATCATTTATTAAAAACGATGGTGTGTGGGCAACATCATTTTTAATGAGGTTGTTGGAAAACGTAGTTTTTTGGACATGCTGAAAAACTAAGTTTTTTTTATGCTGAAAAATGATAGTGTCTACGCGGCATTAGAGTGGAAATAATGTTTACATTGGAGATATGAGTAAAAGAGATGTTTAGGGATCTGGTGTTTTCGTTGTAATTCAGTTAAAGGTAATAGGTTATGAGTGAGAGGGTGTACTGTGTTACGGAGCTGGAAAATTCCAGCTTGTGTCCAGGGGTACATTCGAGTGTAGGATAAACTATTCGGGATGTCAGGATTAAAAAGCATATTTAGTAGGGGAGGGCATGGGGAAGAAAGGGAGAACTGGCGAGACCATCTTTTCAAAATCGAGTGTGAATAGCATTGGATGTAAACAAAGGCTCTAAAGTTGGGCAATAGAGGTATTTAGGGTAGACCACATCATGGAGCAGGGATGGATCAGACTTGTTATACTCATTTCTATCTCCGACCACCTGCTACATGCCATTCTAGTGGACCAAGCAATAACTGGTTTAAGGTGTGTAGCAAAGTAGTACTTGATGAGATCCGGAGCCCCTGCGCCACCCCTGGGGCGAGAGGCTAACATTAGTGAGTTGGCTATAGGGTGAACTTTATTGTGCCAGATAAAATTTAGGAAAAGTCTTTGTGTGGCCTTGAGCTGTGGCATTGGAATGGGGACCGTCAAAGTTTCAAACAAGTAGAGAAGTCTTGGTAAGATGGACATTTTAAGGACATTGATCCGACCTAAGAGAGAGAGAGAGGAAGGGTGTCCCATTGACGTAGAAGTCGATCAATGTCACGGAAGAGAGTGGGAAATTAGCCTGATAGAGAGTGTGATAGGAGGTTATAGGAGGAGGTTAAATGTACTCCTAGGTATTTGAGAGCATGTGGGCACCAATGGTAAGGGTAATTCTGTTGTAGTATGGTCAAGTTAGAGGGGGAAAGTGAATTGGTAAGGCTTCTGTTTTGCTTGTGTTGGTTTTGTACCCAGAAATTGAGCCAAATTTCCTTAACAAATCATGAAGATTCAGGAGGAAAGTATGAGGATTGGTCAGTGCCAGTAAGATGTCATCCGCAAACGGATAGTTTCGGCCAGGGGTATCAAACATAGTATAAAGAGCAAAGGGTATAGTGGGCACCCTTGTATGGTGCCATTGCTCAGGGGAAATGTTGGCAAAATAAAAGAAGAAAGCTTAACTTGGGAAGTGGGTTGGGAGTATAAGGCATGTCATGCTGCCATAAAGGGGCAAACATGAAAGGCCAGCTCAGTCTGTCGAAGGCCTTTTGTGCATCTAGGCTTAGAAATAGGGCTGGTCAATCTATTTAGCAGGTCAATGAGATCAATGGTGTGTCTCGTGTTGTCGCCGGCATTTCGAGTGGGGACAAATCCCACTTGATCCTCATGTACAAGTTTAGGGATTATAAGGGAAAGTCTGTTAGCCAATATTTTAGTAAAGATCTTGTAGTCAGAATTGAGTAAAGCTATGGGTCTGTAATTGTCAGGAAGGGAGGTACCTTTGCCGGGTTTTGGGATCACTGAGATATGGACATGGAGAAAGTAGGGGTGGGGAATAGTTCCCTTTAGCAATGAGGTAAAGAGGGATATCAAGTGTGTGCCTAAAATCAGGAGAAATATTTTAGTAAGTGAGTAAGGTAGGTCATCTGGGCCAAGGAATTTATGAGTTGGGAGGTTCTTGACTCTGTCAGCTAGCTCTTTAGGGGTGACCACAGAATTTATGAATGCAAGATGAACTGAGGAAAGTTTGGGCAGATGTAAGGATTGGAAAAAGGAATCAATTTTTTTGTGTGTGAAGAGGTGATGGGATCCATATTTAGACAGTTATATAGTTAATGTAAAAATTATCCAAAGAATTTAGACATGGTAAGAGGACAATAGGTGGGTATGCCATTAGCTTGCATAAGAAAATCCAAAGATGAGTGGAAGGGGCAAGGGGGGTTTCAGTTTATTTACCAGCATTCTATGGGGTTTGTTGGAGCATTCATAACATTTCTGCTTGGACCACAGAAGGGATTTATCGATTCTTTTCATATCTACGGATCGGAGCTGGTTTCGCAGAAAGATAATGGTTTGGAGCCTAATCACGGTGGGGGAAGACATCAGAAGCCTCACAGCTTTCTGGAGTTTAGTTAGGAAAGAAGAGCTTTGAAAGGCTGCATCTTTTTTTCAAGTGGGAACCTATGGAAATACATTGACCCTGGAAGACGGCCTTATGAGCTTCCCACAAGGTGGAGGTCTCTGAAACCGTGTTCTCATTGAGCTGAAAAAATTCAGACAGGTTATTGGAAAGGCACTCTCTAGCCTCCAGAATACAGAGCAGTGATTTGTTGAACCACCAATGGCATGTTCTGGGTGAGGCGGAGGATGGGGCAACATCTAAGTGCACAAAAGATTGATCAGACCAGGTTATAAGATCAGTTTCTGAAAAAAACATGGACATCAGTAGGGGAGAGGATACAGAGAAGTGATCTAGCCTGAAGTACAGCTTATGAGGGTTTGCATTAAATGTAAACTGTTTTTGTGTCACCTCACTTTCTGTCCCAATGACAAATGTTTTTTGGAAAATTTGTGTGATAAAGCATCAGTGGAGAGGAGACACCTTTTTCTCATATTAACTCTTAGGCCACGTACACACGATCGGTCAAAACCGATGAAAACAGACTGAAGGACCGTTTCATCGGTCCAAACCGATCATGTGTGGGCCCCATCGGTCAGTTATCCTTCGGTCAAAAAAAGAGAACTTGCTTTAAAATTTGACCAATGGACGCCTGACCGATGGGTCAAAACTGATCGTTAGTATGCAAAAGTATTAGTTACTGTAAAAGGCTGCACATGCTCAAAATCAAGTCGACGCATGCTTGGAAGCATTGAACTTTGTTTTTTTCAGCACGTCGTTGTATTAAAACACGTAAACATCACCACGTTCTAACACAATAGTTTTTTAACCGATGGTGTGTAGGCACATCAGACCATCAGTCAGCTTCATCGGTTAACCGATGAAAACGGTCCTTCGGACCCCTCTCATCGGATGGACTAATCGTGTGTACGCAGCCTTACAGGAGAGAATTTCCTCTTACTTACTGTTGTCTCCTTCCGTTTGCAAGTAGAAGTTATTTGTAAGTTGGATGTTTGAAAGTAGGGGCCAGCCCTATATACTCTGCAGAAATTTGGCCCTTAGGTGTTGGTGTTGCCACAACACTGTAAGCCCTCACAGTTAGTCTTGGTGGGCGCTTAAATGCCCTGCTGTGAACTATTATATTAAGAATTGTAATTACATGCCATTGTTAAACAGTGGTAGAAAAATTGGGCCTTTGGTGGTGGTGGTGCTGGTGCCACAACACTAAGTCCTCACAGTTACTCTTGGTGGGCAGAATCAACTGCCTGTCTGTAGTATTATTAGTAAGAGAAGACCAGCAATTGTCTTTAGTTAGCTTTAGGTGCACACTGTGCAAAGGCACAGTTAACTAACTGACAATACTTGCAGATCCCTGCCTGTGGTATTAGTATGAGAACACCAGCAACTGTATTCAGGTAGCTTTAGGTGCTTTAGGTGCACACTGTGCAGAGGACACAGTAAACCAAGTGAAAATACTTGCAAATCCCTGTGTGTGGTATTAGTATGAGAACACCAGTAATTGTAGTCAGGTATCTTTAGGTGCACACTGTGCAGAGGACACAGTACACTAAGTAAAAATATTTGCAGATCCCGGCCTTTGGTATTAGTATGAGAACACCAGCAATTGTAGTCAGGTAGCTTTAGGTGCACACTGTGTAGAGGACACAGTACACCAAGTGAAAATACTTGCAGATCCCTGCCTGTGGTATTAGTATGAGAACACCAGCAATTGTATTCAGGTAAGCTTTAGGTGCACACTGTGCAAAGGACACTCAAACAAAATACTGGAGGTCCCTGCCTGTATTTGTATGAGAACACCAGCAATTTTATTCAGGTAAGCTTAAGGTGCACACTATGCAAAGGACCACTGTAAATAAAATTAGGGAGGTCCCTGCCTGTATTAGTATGAGAACACCAGCAATTGTATCCAGGTACATTTAGCTGCACACTGTGAAAAGGACATAGTGTACTAAGTGAAAGTACTGCAGCCAGCTAGCACAATCACCTGCCTGCCTGTCAATATATTATGAAGAGAATACAGAACAGTTCTAGCTAAACTGAATACAGTGTATAAATATATATACAACACCTGGGATGCATATATATCCTGTACACACTGTAACTGCAGCTAACTGACTCGCCTGCTTGCCTGCTCTTATCTAGCTCAAATGAAATTACACTCTCTCTCAGCATGCCATTTCACACTA
The DNA here is from genome assembly GCA_029574335.1 of Rana kukunoris. NCBI lineage: Eukaryota > Metazoa > Chordata > Amphibia > Anura > Ranidae > Rana > Rana kukunoris. The sequence continues at coordinate 226,827,418 of CM056055.1, read as the reverse complement.
CACAAGGCCGACTTCCAGGCGGCCTTATATAGTGTGGGGCGTGTACTAAATCCCCTGAGGCATAATTGGCCAATTGACTTAAAGCTCATCCCTAGTCTATACCAGCATTCACCCCATGCTGGTTTATGTATAATCATATGCATACCAATTTACTGCATTAGGTTTATCTGCACTTGCAGGGTTCCTTTGACACACACATACTCTTTGAATACTCTTTAAATACTTTTCAGCAGTCATTCATCGTGAGACCTCTAGGGACACTTGCACCTATCAAAGCCATGGTTGTTCCCCTATAGGGGTTGCATGTTGCTCTGCCCCCTCAGCTCCCACTCTGGATGTTTTAGATACCCCCTGAGACACCCTCGATACCCCCTATACCAGGCATACATTTTCTAACAGTGTGTTAGTGTGGTTTGACCACCCCCCTTGGAGGAGAATGTTACTGCAGCTGCCATGGGTCTAATGGTGGAATAAACATCAACTGTATTTCAGCCCCAGTTTTCAACCTGCAAGGTAATCACAGGCAAAATCTACCTTGCCAGAATTTTATTTTTTAACACGACTATCAGTGTGGCCTGGGGGTGCTGAATTTCCCAATACTGGGTAGAGCCGTGTAGTCGCCCCTTCTGACTTGGAGAAAAGATAACAAAAATAGTATTTTTGCTTGCACGTTGATTGGGTGATGGAAGTCAGCAGAACTTAACCACATTCACTAAGCTAAGGGAAACATCTCTTGCAACATGAACAGCCAATTTGTTTTTAGTAAATGAACTCAGTGGACAAAAACATTAAGCTTACACGGAAAGAGACACAGGGAAACATATTTTGCTTTTTTGGATTGTGTGTTAAATGTCAGTTGGGGGGGATTTGGACATTTAGGTTTATACGAAACCTATCCAGATAGACCAATATCTGTATTTTGACTTTCACCAACATGCAGAACATACACTGGGGTTTATTAGAACTGGCTGAGATGGTAACAAACACGAAGTCTGAAGACAAAGAACATAGGCATCTCAGGAGGCTTTGAAGGACTAGGCTATTGGTAAGGAAAAAGGAAAAACCTTGGGACTATCAATCAGATGGGAGGACATTTTCTCATTTTAGAAAAGGTGGACAACTAGTTTGCAAGAGGTATGAAAAAGTCCATCTATGTTGCAGTGATTTTACACCTTCAGCCATGTAAGTGGAAGGGTTAGCATGTGGGTAGCAAAGGGATGGGATTATGTAATTAAAATAGGGTTGCTGCTCCCTTTTTCACACATTCTGTTCTTAGACAATCAACAACTGCCTTGAAACATTCTGTGGTGATAGGGTTAGGACGTGTGTTAACTGTGTGGATGTAAATGTTGAGGTGTGTTTCTGACACTTTTTAATACTGTGTTGCTTGGATTTTCTGCAAAACATCTTCAACATTACAGAACAAATCCAGTTGAACTATTTTAACTTTGCAATTGGTGTACAACATTTTTGAGTATAGCCTCAATTGAAACAAATAAGTTATAAAACTAGTGCCATCATCCAGAATAACTGATGCAAAAATGGGACCAGATGCACATAGGGTGAGGGCTGCTAATACCGTCTAACCCGTAAATGAACACCAGTCAAAAAGAGTTGACTAGGACTTGTCTGGGCATTGAAAACACAACAAGTAATTAACATAAAAAAAACTGTACAATAATAAAAACATTTGAGCCAACCCCAACCATAGGAAACAGCGTAATGATAACGGATAACCATCATGTGTCTGTTGAGGTGAAGAAGGCCAAGACCTCGACCGGTTTCGCGGTGCTACCGCTTCTTCAGGAGGATCTGTATAATATACAATACGGTTTACAAAACTATCAACAATGTAAAGACAGAGTAAATATATAATTACAACATTTTAACAACATGAGAACAGAACGGTCAATTGTCAAGAATAAATGTCTAGCTGCTCACCAAATATTTCAGCCATTTACCCCAGCCTAAGCACATATCATGTGCTCTGATCAACACAAGATCGGCAGTAAAACACTGACTGGAAATCCGTGACTAAATTCTACAAATGATTTAGACTGCCTCTTTATTACAGAGAGCTGGCTTACAGCCGACTGTAACACCATTCTAGGAGAACTGGTGCCAGAGAACTACCGTATTATAACGGAAAACAGAATAGGGCAAAGAGGAGGAGGGCTGGTGGTGATCCATAAGACGCACCTTGCGATCACAAACCAGTCCTTCAAAACCCTCTTCCATTCATGGAAACCCTTACCCTGCAACTGCAAACAAATTTAAAGGAGACCGTCCACATTCTTCTCTGCTATAGACCACCTGGCCCAAAATCGCAGCTGCTACCATCACTGACGGACTTCTTCTCCACTTACACCCTCAACAGCAAACATCTTTTGCTGCTCGGGGATTTCAACCTCTGGGCCAACTCCTCACAAGACCCCGTTGCCGATGCCTGTATTGACTACCTGGAAGGTTTAGGGTTACAGCAACTAGTATGTGGGCCCACACATGCTTCAGGTCACACACTTGATCTTATTTTAAGACAAGATCTGGAGAAAAAAAATTGGAAAATGAACCGTTGCCATGGACAGACCACCATGTAATTAAATTCATTATTTCCATAATCCCCCCGCAGCAAAAACATCCAGACCAGTGACAACACACTGGACTAGATGTCAGAAGAAGCTCCATTCGGAACTCTTCAAAACCACATTAAGGAAAAAAATAGAAACAACTCAGCCGCATCAAACGGCTGTAGAAACACTGGATGCCATAAATTCAGCCCTGCTACAGTCAGCCGACTTAGTAGCGCCGAAACATAAAACCTGTGTAGCACTGGTATTTTTGCCATATAATGCTAAAGATGGCATACCACTAGAGGGAGCCAAATACCAATGTGAGCGAGATATGTTTTAACTTACATATGCAGAGCAGAAAAATGTTTATCTTGTGAAAAGACTCACTTACCCATGAACACTAGGTGGCTGAACTGCATGCTGGGTGGATATAAAAGGCAGAGTGGAGCCATTTCCTGCCTCTTTCTGGACGCATGGCCTGCCTGCAAGGATCTGTGAAGGAGTGTTCAGAAGAGGGCCTACATCGTGCAGAGCAGAACATCCATTGACTCTGCCTTACCACAGTGTGCTGGAGAAGCAGTGTGATTGGGTCTGAGGATCCAGGACCCTTGACAGAGCCAAGTGGATGTCCAGTTTGCTTGAGGAGCAGGGCAGCGTGGCAGTGCTGACTGGCAGCAGGATTGAGATAACTGGAGCGGAGGTTCACAACTTTCCAGGCCTGGTGTGGTGAAAGGGCTGTCGCCCAGAATAACACCCTAAACACACTTAGACTCATTTCACAAAGTTGCTGGGACCTGTAGTCCTACAGGGAGGTCTCATTCAAATAGACTGAGTTCAATCAGGCCTAAAAGCCTATGCTTCATTTAGGGCTGACTGACAGTTAAGGTATACCTACACCGAAGGCATCCACAAGTGTGTTTTACAGCAGGAACTGTATTAACTCTTCAGTTATGTTACTTCATTACTTGTTAAACCATTGGATTACAAACACTGCAGTATAATAGCTAGCTGAAGAAAGAAGACCAGAGACTACACTTCTTCGCAGGGAGGGTTTGTGCTTTGGATGCAGTAAGACAAAAGGCTGCCTTATACCTCAGGGGAAGCTCTTGAGAAATGTTATTGTGCTGTGTTGATATCCTTGCATTGGTATGTTTGGTGCTGCCGTACTGGAAGTGGGAAGGTGGTCAGTGTCCAGGCATTGTCACTCTGAGCACTAGTCCCACTTGGAGACGTGCCGCAGTAGAGGCTCAAGGGACCTTTAAGTGTTATTAGTTTGTGTACACTCATTGCACTATTATAGTAAGTTTGTATGTTGATACAGTTATTATAAATACTGTCGTTATACCAGTTCCAGTAAACTTACATCCTGGTTGATCACAATTGGTGTGAAGCTTGTTCATTATTCTAACAGGTGGAGCAACGGATGCCCAGATAACGGTAAAGGTACACTATATACACATTGTTATGGTGGGATTGTTCCGTTTAGTGAAAGTTTAATATCAGCACTGCACCACAGCTGTGTCAAGGGGAGCGAGACCAAATCATTGGGGGGTTGTTAAAGCAGAGTACAGGCCCAATCAATTACCAGCAGCTCCTTCGGGGGTAAGTGCTACACCTGCATCCAAAGAAACAACTGCAGCTGGTTTAACAACCAGCTGTCGTTACTGAAGCAAGAACGCAGAAGGGCGGAAGCCGCCTGGAAAAGAAATTCCTCAGAGCTAAACCTCTCCATCTAAAAGGCAACAACAAGAAAATACCACAACATTTTTCCAAGCCAAGAAAAATTATTTTTCGGAGGCTATCAATAGCGCCCTAAACCGACCACACAAACTCTTCAAGATGGTCACTCAGACCATGAAGCCAGGATGTCTTGAAGCCCCCAATTCAGACACACAAGAATTTTGCAATGAATTATCGGATTACTTCATTAATAAAATCAAGGCAATCCGTGAAAGCATTCAGCAAAACAACTCCCCCCTCAGCCCCCCCCCCCCGCAGTCTCTCACACAACACCCATAGTAATTCACCTATATCAGGTAAGCTCACCCTGGAACCCATCTCCATCGATGCCACTAAAAATATCATTGGTACTCTGCGTAATGGCACAGCGCCAAATGATATATTATCCCTACAAAACTGCTGAAGGAATGCGTCGACATCCTGGCTCCTCCCATCATGCAGCTTATCAACCAGTCTTTCAAGGAGGGCATAGTGCCCTCACAATTGAAAGAAGGTATAATCCAACCCAACCTAAAGAAACCCTTCCCTGACCCCAAGGACCCACTCCACTGCCATCCCATAACAGGCCTCAATGTACTCTCAAAGTAAATGGAAAAAGTAGTGGTACAACAGCTGCAACAGCATCTGGATACCCACAAGCTACTTGACCCATTTCAATCGGGTTTCCGTCCCGGACACGAGTCTAAAACCGCGCTGCTCAAAATATGGGACGATGCTCTCGAGGCCACAGACAAAGGAGAATCTTGTCTTCTAGTTCTGTTGGACCTAAGTGCAGCTTTCGACACTATAGACCACAAACTGTTACTGACTCGGCTAGCTGAAGTAGCCAGAGTCGCAGAAGGCGATTTATCTTGGTTCTCCTCTTTTCTGGAAAACCGATCGCAAACAGTGAAGTTAGGACCTTTTACATCTGAGAAACGCACAGTATCATGCGGAGTCCCTCAAGGATCGCCTCTGTCACCAGTGCTGTTTAACATTTATCTTCGTCCACTTTTTGAGATTATTAGCAGCCAGAAACTGCTTTACCACTCATATGCAGACGACACGCAACTGTATTTCCGCATTGGCAACAAAAAGTATCGCCACCTCAATCTAGAGACATGCCTCTCTTTGATAGAGGACTGGATGACAAAGAGTTATCTTAAACTCAATGGAGCGAAAACAGAACTGCTTCTGTTCCACGCCAAGCATAGGAATCAACCTTCAACAGATTTTGGGCAAAATCATCTCCCCTAGCGCCAAAGTCAAAAGTCTAGGGGTCATTTTTGACTCCTATATGACAATCGACGCACAAATAGGGGCAGTAGTCAGTATCCCACCATCTGCTGCGCCTACTACGCAGACTTACTCCCTTCATCCCCAAAGAAGATTTAGCGGTCGTGGTGGGAGCAATTGTTAACTCCAGATTGGACTATGCAAATGCCTTCTACCTCGGACTCCCCAAGTACCAAATCGCTCGTCTGCAAGTCGTTCAGAATACGGCAGCCAGACTTGTGACTGGGAAAAAACCCTGGGAATCCATCTCACCTTCACTGAGAGCCCTTCACTGGCTGCCAGTTAAAGACAGAATTGCTTTTAAAGCTCTGTCTTATGCATAGATGTGTTCATGGAAATGCCCCATTATTTATGCGAAAAAATAAAAGCCCACAATCCCAATCGCGTTTTGCGATCCACCAATCAAAACCTGCTCCAGGTTCCGAAAGCCAACTATAAGTCCAAAGGAGAAAGAAGATTTGCGATCCAAGGTCCCAGACTATAGAACACTTTACCAACCAGCATTCGATTGGAGGAGGATCACTTAGCATTCAGGAGAAAGGTCAAGACTCATCTCTTTTGAAATCAAAGTAAACAGTAACAACAAGTGCCCAGAGGCGATTCAGTTCGCATGTGCCGCGCTATATAAGTTAAAAAAAAAAAAAAAAAAATAGGGGTTAATGGACCAGACTTCGGCTCAAATAAATACCCCCGTAGCGAACGAGGGGGAATCATGTGACAAGCTCTAATTAGATAAATAATTATATTAGGGCTGTGCAAATTAACTTTTAATTAATCGATTAATCTTTAATTTTTTTGATCGATCAAAATCTTTTTGATCGATTACAATTCTTTTGATTGGTACTCACCTCTTCGCCGGCTTCTGGGCCTTCAGGGAGTTCCGTCAGATATCCGGTAACGTCACGGACACCGGCGGGGCTTGCCGTGTCCATCTGAAGGGCTCCTTTGCTGTGCCTTCATATCTACATGCCGACGGGACCTTACTATCTGCCACATGCAAGGGCTGTTACACTTCCCTCTATCACTTCCCTCTATCACCCTGGGATTCTACAACCATCCACTGGGCGTTGTGATAGTTCCCTTCACGGGACATCTACATGCCGACGGACTGATGTTAACCCCCCCTCATCTGGATTCAGCAGTGGTATCGTTGTACACATTTTTTTACCAGTATCATACTTGTTTATGTAGCTACATTGATTTTATCTCCAGTGCAACATTTATTTGGTTACCTACTTGAAGACTATAAAAGTTTTAATGCTATTCCCAATCAAGTGCTGCCTTTGTGTGCTTTTTGTATCCTGCTATCTATTTTTCTCATGGTTGGGAGCTGCACTGGGAATCGGCGTGCAAGGAGATCAGCTAAAAGTAGTTGGATCTGTATGTGCGTTATAATTAATCGAAATTAGTCGATTTATCGATTAAAAAACAAAACGATTAATTCGAACACAAAAATTTTGATCAGTAACAGCCCTAAATTATATTAAACAGTAGACATGTGCAGACTGGAATATTTTGTTTTGTTTTTTCGTCCGGAAAATAAATTTATTTAGTTACTCCCGAAAATCGTTTTGATTTATTTTGTTTTTCGTTGGGGAATAGCTTTTGTCCGAAAATCCAGATATTATACTTGGTTTCTGTCGAATGGTGTTGAATGGTCCAAGAATATTTGATGGAACATCGAAACTTTACGCCGAATCGTACATTTCCGGTCGAATATTCCGCCTACAAGAATTCTAATGTTGTATGACTAGTAAGAATCTATAATCTCTCTATAATGTGGATGTCGAATCTATTCTCTCTCTATAATGTCGAATTTATTCTCTCATGTCGAATCTATTTTCTCATAAATCGAAATCTATTCTCTGTAATGTCGAATCTATTATTTCTATAATGTCGAATCTCTTCCCTATAGCGTCAAATCTTTTCCCTATAGCGTTGAATCTTTTCCCTATAGCCTCAAATCTTTTCTCTATAGCCTCAAATCTTTTCTCTATAATGTTGAAAAGTACCGTATGTGTGTGTGTATATCAGGTTCTATAGACAGATTGCTATTCACTGTATTCAGTCAGCGTCATGTCGAATCTCTCTATATCGAATTGTTATCACAACGAAAACGAAAATAAAGCATTTTTTATGTTGGGTCTTTCGGTTTTCGTTTTCTGTACTTTCGTTATCGTTTGTTAAAACGATAACGAAAATACCTGATTTTCAGGCGAAAATGCATTCTAACGAAAACAAATGCACATGTCTATTAAACAGTGCTAAAAACCGTATTGGGGCCAACATGTGCATATAAAAAGAGGGGAAACAAAGGGAGGAGGAAAAAAAGAAGAGGGGGGAAGGGGGGAAGAAGAAAAGGACAAGGGGAGGAAAAGGAAGGGGGAGGGGAAGGGTAAAAAGAACCAGGGGGGAAAGAAGGGTAGAGAAGGAGAGGGAAGGGAAAGGGAAAGAGGGGGAGGGGGAGGAATGGAGGGAGGAGGAAAGGGGTGAAGAGAGGAAAAACTGAGAGAGGAAAAGGCAAGAGAGGAAACAATTAGGAAGAGAAGGGGGAGGGGAAAGGAGGGAAGGAGGGCAACGAGATTGTCCAAGGGGGAGGGGGAGGGGAGTGAAAACCCAGGAGGGGGGGGAGAAAAAAAGAAAAGGGGGCGGAAAGGAAAGGGAGGGAAGGGAATAATATGAACAACAAGTGAAAAGAAAATGGGAATGGTGTGAGGAGAGAAAAGAACAAGGAAAAGGGATAGAAAGAAAGAGAGTTGGGAGAAAAAAAGGAACCTGCTCCACTGTATAGACAGCCAAACACGTGGGCATAAATCTTACCGGGATAAAAAGCAGTCAAAACTAACATTACTGGGGCAAAGAAGAAGGAGTAAGAAATAAGGCAGGAGTGGTATAACAGCGCATTGAAAAAAGCTGTCACCACGAGGACCACGAAAGGCGCACACACATCCAATTGCTGGTAAGAAAAACAGAAGAGAAAAAATCAAGCCAGCACTGTTATAGAGTTCTACAACAAGTGATTCATTGGCATAAACAGAGTAAAGCAGAACATACCTTTTGTTGAACTCCTGCACTAAATCGCCCCAGGGAGAGAACCGGTCACAGCTCACAATGTGAGATCCCCGGCCGCGTCATGCGTCACGCCGCTAAGGTGTGCGGCACGTGACGCAGGTGGGGCCAGCCATCCACACTGCGCAGCATAAAAACCTAGTGCGCAAAGGCAAAACCCATTGGCCTAAGGCCAGGTTGGCCACTGCACATCTGGAGCAATTATAGAAGCTCCAAACCCGGATGTGCACTCGTTCGCCAATGGGGAGAAATGAGGAGCCTTGGCCGAGGTTTACATGACAAGGAAGAGCAGACAGTCAATAACAATGGCTGCTAACAGTTATACAACAACGTAATTACAAAATTATAAAGTGGTAAGAAACACTGATATTTTAGTAATGTCATTAAAGGAATAACCCCTAAGCAATCACCATGAGTGGATTGAGGATATAAAGAGGGCTATAGGCCTCGTACACACGAGCGGACAGATTTGTTCAAATCTGTCCGTCCGACAGATTTGAACAAATCTGTCTGCTGGGATTTTGGTTTGCTCGCGTGTACACACGAGCAAACCAAAATCCCCGCCAGCAGACGGCGCGCTGACGTGTCGGTGACGTGGCGGTGACGTTGACGCCACCATGTCACCGCACCAGGAAGTAAAACACTTCCGCGCATGCGCCGAATCCATTCGGCGGCGGTGCGGCGGCGGTGCGGGACGACATGTCTGCCGGTAATTGTACTAACCAGCAGACATGTCGGGCGGACAGATTCCCACCCGATAGATTTCAAAGCATGCTTTGAAATCTGTCGGGTGGACAAATCTGTCTGCTCGGCCGTACACACGATCGAATCTGTCTGCTGAAACGGTCCAGCGGACCGTTTCCAGCGGACAGATTTGATCGTGTGTACGAGGCCATATACATAGGGGGAATAAATAGACAGGAAGTCCCATATGACACTGTAGAACAAAGTGAGGGTGAATGCATACAAGGGGCCACAAGGGGATCTCAGCAACAGGAATGTAGCGAACAATACAGAAAACATAAAAAGGAAAGCAAACAGGGTAAAGAAAATAAAGGAAAAGAAAAAGAACTCTAAAGTTTATTAAAGAAAAGGTTTGTATGAATTGATCTTATTCAAGCCAGGTGGTGTGGTGGCGTTGAGACGTTCTATCCACAGGGTTTCCCTCTGTAGGATAGCTATATCCCAACAATTGCATTACCTGCTTACAGAAACAAACATTCAGTTCCGAATTTTGCCCAAAGAAGTATTTATTATCTCTTTAGATGCATTCAAAGATGTTAAGATATTGGGATATCATTAGTACAGATCTATGAACTGGACAATCCTATCTTCTCTTTTCTAGTTGGTAAAGGCCGAAGACATTAGGTATAAATAGGTCTGAAAGTAGAACTGTTGTCATTGGCATTATTAATGAACCAAATTAATAATTTCTTTACTCCAAGGCCGTGTATACACGATCAAATCGATCTGCTGGAAACGGTCTGGCAGACCGTTTCAGCAGGCAGATTCGATCGTGTGTACGGGCGGACAGACAGATTTTTCCAGCAGACAGATTTTAAAGCATGCTTTAAAATCTGTCTGCTGGGAATCCGTCCGTCCGACATGTCTGCTGGTTAGTACGCTAACCAGCAGACATATCTGCTCGCACATGCGTCGAATGGATTCGACGCATGCGTGGAAGTGTTTTACTTCCTGGTGCGGTGACGCCACGTCACCGCGCTGTCTGCCGGCGGGGATTTTGGTTTGATCGTGTGTACAGCGATCAAACCAAAACAGCCCAGCAGACAAATCTGATCAAATCGGTCTGTCAGACGGATTTGAACAGATTTATTTGCTCGTGTGTACGGGGCCTTACTTGGCAAAAGACTTGATAAGAAATGTTAGATTGTCAACAAGAACAGTTTTTTGGAGATAAATGTATACATAAACAGTCATAAGTCTTAATTTTGTAAATATATTTTCATGCCATTTTAGTTATCCTAATGTTGTTTTTAATTAATATAAGAACATAACCACATTTTAATAAATGTGCTTCAGAGCTCCTTTCATTACTATTCTATCTTTCAGCAAGTCATTCACTTTGCTGATCAGTGTATACAAGAACATAAATATTAACAAGGAGAATGCTGCATGGCTAAATAATTAGGGTGAAGAAGGCTTGAGAAGACGATCAATTTTCCAAAACAAAGTTTTATATATAGATAACAATGTTATAGTGAAGTGGAGATTAATTTATAGTTACTGATTTTTCCTGTAGCATGATGAATTGGTTGCCAATGATACAATGGTACAGCATTTCAATATAGCTGAAGGCATACACCGTTCTCTATGGAAAGTATTTGCATGTACAGTTTTTATCTGATGAAGGTTGAAACATTTGCTGAAGACAGTTGCAAGCCTAGAATATATATTATAAAATTCCCTGGATTTGCATATAAGTAAGTATATACTTGATTTTTTACATCATAAAGGCACTTTGAGCATCATATTTAATATCATAGTATATATATTAGAAATCCATTATATATGCATATACACTAACCAACTGTAAATACATTCTGCATATATTTCATCCAAAGTGCCCTCTTCTTTTATTCATGCAGCGCTTTACTTCCTTCTTCTTCTTTATTCTAATCTAGCCTTGGCATTTTGGGTCCACGTCACATTGTATTATTGCTGAGTTTTTATATCATCACTTCCCCATATAAACTCTGCATGATTGGTTTAAAAGTATTGGCAATTACTTAGGGATGGAAATACAAACAGAGGTGATGCTAAACTTAATGTGCCTCAAGTATTAGTTTGTCACTAATAAAAGTATGCAGGTATACAGATTAGTTGTTTTGACTTTAGTATGACCTTCTAATCTCCATGCTTGTCCCATGTAAATGGTTTGGAAAGTACTGAAGCCATATAAAAAAAAACATTCACCATTTAATTGCACCCAAGAACAAAAAAAAAAAAAAAAAAACAGTGCCTTGAAAAACTATTCATACACCTTGAAATTTTCCACATTTTGTCATGTTACAAACAAAAATGTAAATGTATTTTATTGGGATTGTATGTGATAGACCAACACAAAATGGCACATACTGTAATTGTGAAGTGGAAGTAAAATGTTAAATGGTTTTCATATTTTTTTTACAAATATGTGTGGTGTGTATTTGTATTCAGCCCCCCTGGGTCAATACTTTGTAGAACAACCTTTAACTGCAATTACAGCTCTCATCTCAATAATGCAGGAGAAAGGTGTTCTGTAGTTTATGAATAAGAACTGGGCAGAACTAGTAACACGGTTTAACATTTCAGTCCACTAGAGGCAGAGAGCACGGGAACTCACAAGATTACCAGGTTTTGCACTTATCAAAGCGATAAGACAAAATGCTTTCATTGGAATATAGAACAGACCAAGCATGAGTAAAAAAATTAAGTTCAGTGTTATGCCGCATACACACGGTCATTTTTCTGGTTGTAAAAAACTATGTTTTTTAAAAATGTCATTTAAAATGATCTTGTGAAGGCTTCAGAGCATTTTTCAGGTTCTGAAAAACGGGCACATTTTTTTCCGAACATGCTCTATTTTTTCACAATGTTTTAAACAACGTCGTTTTTCGACGTGAAAAACCTGCGCATGCTCAGAAGCAAGTTATGAGATGGGAGCGCTCGTTCTGGTAAAACTACCGTTCCTAATGGAGTTAGCACATTCATCACGCTATAAAAGACAGAAAATCGTGAATCGTCTTTTACTAACACAAAATCAGCTAAAGCAGCCCAAAGGGTGGTGCCACCCAAATGAAACTTCCCCTTTATAGTGCCGTTGTACGTGTTGTTAGTCACAGCGCTTTTCTAGAGCATTTTTATTAACGATCGTGTGTAGGCAAGGCCGTTTTAATGATGAAGTTGAAAAAAAAGTTTTTTCTAGAGCCTGAAAAACATTGTTTTTTACAACCCGAAAAATGATCACCTGTACGCGGCATTAGGGTTTGTATACATTTTAAATTGACAATAGCTATTAAGAAGGGACCTTAGTGTCCATTGTCTTTTAATTTACATTACAAAGAATGTTTTGTAAGCAATATGATTACCCCTGCAGCAGCAGGCATTATTCTCCTGTCCTCGTGGACCGGAGAATAAACTGTGTTTGCTACAAGCAATCATTTAATGCAAATTAATACCATAACTTGATCAGTTTATTAAATGAAGTACGCATGAGCTCCTTTTAGTTAAAGCAGTATCAAATCCAAAGCCAAAAAGGTATCATATTGCAGCTTACAAATCATTAGATGTGATGGCTGTATCAATTATCTTTTTTTTTATTCCCTTTTGTTTTCACCTGGTGATCTGTCCAGTAACATCTCCTGTATTAGTGAGACATAACTAGAGGAAAACAGTTATTTTTCCTTTTGGCATAACGGTTTTGCATAAATAAATAAAAGCTGATCATTTTAATTACCCCTGCCAGTGTTTAATGGTTTGTCTCATCCATGTAACCTAATATATTCTGATGTAGAGCTTGAGCTTGTGAAAACAACAGATGTGGTGTCTAGTTAACCAGATGAAAATATAAGGAAGAACGCTTAGGCCGCGTACACAAGATCGAATCTATCTGCTGGAAACGGTCCGACGGACCGTTTCAGCAGACAAATTTGATCGTGTGTACGGGCGGACAGACAGGTTTTCCCAGCAGACAAATTTTAAAGCATGCTTTAAAATCTGTCTGCTGGGAACCCGTTCGTCCGACATGTCTGCTGGTTAGTACACTAACCAGCAGACATATCTGTCCGCACATGCGTCGAATGGAATCGACGCATGCGCGGAAGTGTTTTACTTCCTGGTGACGGTGACGTGGCGCCACATCACCGCGCTGTCTGCCGGCGGGGATTTTGGTTTGATCGTGTGTACACGATCAAACCAATATATCCCAACAGACAAATCTGATCAAATCGGTCTGTCAGACCAATTTGATCGGATTTATTTGGTCGTGTGTACGTGGCCTTACAAAACAGCCAGCCATCACATCTAAGAATTGGTAAGCTGCAATATAATACATGTTTGCTTTTGGGAATAATACTGCTTTATTAAGATAAGCTTAAAGAAATCTCCCCCTTACTATGAAATGTCCTAAACCAGTATGTGACAGATTGTAACTGAATATGTTTTCTTAAAAGAGTAACACCTGCTACCACATCATTTATCAGGAGATTGCAAAGATAAGGACAATTATCTCATGTGATAAATTGTTAGATTTTAGCCTTAAGCATCCACTGAGATGTATCTATCACTTTATTAAATCAATTAGTACTTGCTGATCCAGTCAGCAAATAAAAAAACAAAAGCTTTTCTCATAAAAAAAGGCAATTACAAAGGTTATTACTGCATCACTTGCAGTGTATTAATTAAGGATCCTAAACTATCTTAATAAGATGAAACATTTTCTGTTGGTTGCTATAAAACAAAATAGCAGGGTCTAACAATTAAAACAGAGGTTTTAGTTGCACACATTTGCAAATACAGTATATGGAAGACACCACCTCCAGGCATAACTGCCCTTAGTTTATCCACAGCTAGATACAGTATGCATTAGTATGGAGACTAGCAAACATAAGAGTTACGACCACATTTTAAGGGGGAGTCTTACAGAGGTAATGCAGCTTTCACATACTGTAAATTTGTACAAATCTGTGTAACCTGGGAAACCTTTTGTTTATTTGTGCTATGCAATCACTTAAATGTGCGTCTTACTTCAAAGGCTAATAAGGGGGTGCGCATGCGCAAAGCCTTCCGGAGCAGACATGTCGGTCTTAGGCTCTGCTCCATGAGTTATCACACAGCCTTCCAAAGCTGACACCCAGCATCGTGAATCTCATCCGCCGCTCCTGCACACTCCCTGAGAGGCTCCCGTGCACCCGGCATAAACCCAAGCCAAAATCCATTTGGGGTGTCCTGGCTTGGTTCTCGTCCAAGATGGCAACCCCCCCCCCTCTTCACAGTCATGCTCACCACACTCTTTAAAGCAGCTGCCAGTGATGTAAACATGTGCAATGGCTCCCACCGATGTCTCTCATCTCATTGGGCGGATTGGACAAATTGATAGCAGCAGGAGCGATTGGCTTCCACTGCTGTTAATCCAATCCGGTGACACTGGAGAAGGGGGAGCATATCCAAGTCCCACTGTCTGTGTCAATGGGCACAGCAGTGGGACTTGGTTAGCGAGCATGTATGGGTGCTCCCAGGAAAAGCGACTTTCCCTGGGGGCACCCAATAAAGAGAATGGGCCTGGAGCACCAGCTAGTTTTAACACCACCTTTTGGTCGCTAGTGGGGCGCTTTTAACCCCGCTATCGGCCAAGGATTGCCAAAGTGCTTTGTAGGTGCTTTGGTAGCACTGCCCATTAATTTTAATGGGCAGGGCATTTTGGGAGCAGTGTATATACCACTCCCGCACCACCTCAAAGATGCTGCTTGCAGGACTTTTTTTTCCTGCCCTGCAAGCACACTGCCCTGGTTTGAAAGCACTCAGGCTTTCACACTTTAGAGGCATGAGAGGCGCTTTTCAGGTGCTTTACAGGTGCTATTTTTAGTGCTAAACTGCCTGAAAAGCACCCCGGTGTAAAAGGGGTCTTATTATATTGTAATTTTTTTAGAATTGATGGCTGCATGAATTTTCTTTATTTAGGAATTCTTTATTTAATTTTCATTTTTATTTATCCCAAAAGAGGCAAAAAAACGTTTGCCTATAAATTGTGTGATGGAGTTTTTTTTTTAAACATTCAAGTTTATTTGAAATGCATAACAATGCCAAGGGGCAATCAGATACAGACAACACAATTAAAATGGTTATACAGATGTAGCTGCTACAGCCTTTGACATGAACAAGGGCAAAAATACGGGTGAACAGTAGGCGGTTCTTGCAAGAGAAGAGAGGAAAAGAGTTTCCCACCTAGGAGTCAGGCCGTGTTAGGAGATCTAAATGTTCCATAGCGTAAAACTCTAGAAAAAACTGTAAAGAAGCCCAGTTGAGAGCTACAATACAACATCTATTGGGTTGCCTGTAAACAGTTCACCATAAAAATGCAAAACATGAAGAACAAGTATAGAAGAATTATGGATCAGCAGAGAGAGCTGACAGAAAGAGAAGGAGGTAGAAGGAAGGGGGGTGGGAGGGGATGGGCAGGTGGGGGGAAGGTATGACTCCAGTGGTAATCCATGCACTGATTCGATACTGCATAACATTGGATCTTAAGAAATCTCAGAGTATGCTTGGAATGATTTAAAAAGGAGCCAGGGGGACCATATCTCAAGATAATGATCTGCTCTAAAGATTGTGCCACCGACTCTTCCATGTAGCAGGTGTCTTCAACCTTCCTAAGCCACTCCCTCACGGAAGGTACCCTAGTAGTTTTCCATGCACGCGGGATCAGAGAATTAGCTGCGTTTAGTAGGTGCTTAGTCAAGGATTGTTTGTATCTTTTGACAGAAAAATTGGAGATATGTAATAGGCAACATGCTGCATCAAGTATCATGCTGGTCTCCGTAATGAGTTTCACCACTTCTCTCACCTTGTTCCAGAACCCATTCAGCGCCAGGCACTCCCACCAGATATCGACGAGGCTGCCCAGCTCTGCTTTGCACCTCCAGCAGTGGTCTGAGGTATGAGGGTACCACTTCCTAAGTTTCTCCGGCGTAGCATACCACTGGGTCAGCAGTTTAGAAGATGTCTCCTGCGTTTTAGTGTTAATCGAACCTTGGTGGGCCAATATACAGGCAGCCTTCCATTGTGTGTCAGAGAAATCTGTATGGAAGGCGGTGGACCACGCTCGTCGGAATCTGTCGTCAGGGATCGTCGTTGCACCCTGAAGCCACGCATAAGTCACCGAAGTGGCATGTGCCACTCGGGAACCATCTGCGCACACTCTCTCCAGTTCCGTCAGCTTCCTGATGAAGGAGAGCCTCCGTGGGTTCTTAGTGGCGTAATCACGTAGCTGAAAATATTGTCACCACGAAAGGTCTGTAAGCCCGGCACTAGATTTAAGTGCAGCTAAAGTTTTAAATGAACCCTCGAGGAAGCAGTCCTTCACCGCAAGCGGTGAGATGGGGCCAGATGTCCGAAATGTGCGGCCCTCAGTCCCTGGGGGAAAATCAGGGTTGCCGGCGACCGGGGTGAGCGGACCGGTGATGGAAGTCAAGTCAGTCCTGGTTGCAACTAAGTCAAACAACGACAATGTCGTGCCAGTCAGGGGGTGCTTTTTGGTAGTGTCGGGCTGGCAGTTCCAGGGGATCCAAGGGGAAAGTCGCAAAGGAGCCCCAATCACAGTGCTTTCTAAGCTGACCCAGGCTTTTGAAGAGCCGTGGCAGTGCCAATCGATCACTCTGGTGAGGTCAGAGGCTAGGTAGTAGTTGTAGAAGTTTGGTAGGCCTATCCCTCCTTTCTCTTTTGGCCTGGACAACAGTGGAAGTTTTATCCGTGGTTTGTTGCCCCCCCAGAGAAACCCAAGAAGAATGGATCTCAAGGATTTAAAACAAGCTTGAGGGATTTTAATCAGGAGATTCCGCAAGAGATACAAAAATCTCGGCAGGACCACCATTTTTTTAATGGCCGCCTCCCGAACCACGAGAAGTATCAGGAGTTCCAGGATTTGAGGTCTTTTTTTAAGTCACATAAAAGAGCCGGGAAATTATGGTCGTAAATCGAATGTAAGGTGGGGGTCAGCCAAACCCCCAGGTATTTAATGGCTTTAGTGACCCATCTGAAAGGGCATGTGGCCCTTGTCTTATGCAAGGTGTCTATCGTCAGCGAGATATTCATCGCTTCGGACTTGGTAAAATTGATTTTGAGGTTTGAGATATAACCATAGATAGAGAACTTGTCCATCAGACTGGGAACAGTGGTGAGGGGTCTGGTCAGGAAAAACAGCAGGTCGTCAGCATAAGCTGGGACCTTATACTCCGTGCCCCCGACAGTAAAGCCTGACACTGATGCATCTCTGTTAACCAGTCTGATGAACGGCTCTAAGGATAGGATAAACAAAAGGGGGGACAGGGGGCAGCCCTGTCTGGTTCCGTTAGAAATCTTAACCTCTCCAGACAGAGTGCCATTGATTTTGAGTCTCGCCGTTGGTTTATCATACAGGGCCGTTATCCAAGACATCATGCGAGGCCCCAGCCCCACATGTTCGCATGTGGCAAACATGTAGTCCCAGGCGACTCTATCGAAGGCCTTCTCCGCGTCCGTGGACAGGAGAAGGCCCTCGTGGGTACGACCGTGTGCCCCATGTGTTAGAAGCAGGGCTTTGATCACATTGTCCCTGGCTTCTCTATTGGGCATGAATCCCACTTGCTCGGGGCCAATCAGTGAGGGGAGTAGGGGTCTCAACCTGTTAGCCATTATCTTTGCCAGGATTTTAAGATCAATGTTTAAAAAAGAAATTGGCCTATAACTAGAGCACTCAGTAAGATCTTTCCCTGGTTTGGGGATCAGAGAGATATGAGCCGCGAGGAAATCAGTCGGCACGGATCTGGGGGCTGATAATGCATTCAGGGCCCTCGTCAAAGGGACCGACAGAATGTCTTTAAATGTCTTATAATAGATTGCCGTGAACTCATCTGGGCCAGGACTTTTGCCCGCTTTAAGATCCGAAATCACCAACATAGTTTCCTCCAGCGTAATAGGGTCCTCAAGTGTCTTTAGCTGCGAATCTAGCAATTTAGGGAGGCCGCTTTCTTTTAGAAAGGTTAATATTTCAGTGGCTCTGGGACCCAAAAGGCGTGAAGTAGGGTTGTCCCGATACCGATACCAGAAAAAGAAGAGGACACACAGCTCTATTCTGCCAGGCAGATCGGACTTCCTTATTGTGATTTCTCCCCCCACCCTGATGGATGGCAGGTAAGGGGAGGTGGGTAAGGGAGGAGTGAGAGAGGGGAGGCGGAGGAGAGGGAGGATCCCCCTCTGATCGCTGGCTCCGTCCCCTGCTCCGTCCGGTCACCATGACAACTGCTTCCAGCCATGTGAAGTCTCCTGCGTGTGCACGTCTACCCATATCCTGGCAACAGGCATCAACTTCCGCTCAGAACACGGGGGACAGCGGAGCGCTCCAGGTACCGTGGGATCAGGGTGATGACATGAACCGAGGCTGTCTGTAATGCCAGTGTCGGTTTGGGGGTTTTCCCGTGATTCTGGGGGTTCAGTGACCCAGCATAGAGATGACACCCCTCCGTCACTGTCATCAGTGATTGTATAATACTCCCCCCACATAGGAGATATAAGGGGAGGGCGGTCCTCCTGGAAATGCTCATCACCTGGCTGTGTCCATTCATTTCAATGAGCAGAATTGCCCTGTAAGGTGTGAGATATCTGTATCTGTGCCTCTGCCCAGGACATTTCTGCTCACTACAACTTGCTAAGGGTTTTTTTTATCAATGAGATATGGGGATAGTGATCACTACTCACAATCTGATTGTACAATCTGCTTAAAGCCCAAAGCATTTATTATATTGCAGCTATATTATGTGATGATTACATTAGTTCTATTTTTTTTTTGATTTCTTTCTTTTCACCTGTCGGGTTGGGAGACTTTCAGGTTTTTTTTTTGCGGGGGGGGGGGATGCGGCATTGAAGGACCCGGCCTTGGGGCGGCAAAGGGAGTAAATCCGGGCCTGAGTGCGGCGCTGTAATGCACGGGGTTAACGCGGCGGCAGCAGCAG
This sequence comes from Rana kukunoris, assembly GCA_029574335.1. NCBI lineage: Eukaryota > Metazoa > Chordata > Amphibia > Anura > Ranidae > Rana > Rana kukunoris. Next base: position 226,808,061 of record CM056055.1, on the reverse strand, counting down.
CGGCGGTGGCATCGGCATCATCTACCACTAGGTATGGGGGACATGACATTGCTGGATATGTGAGGGACATGACATGGCTGGATATGTGAGGGACATGACATGGCTGGATATGTGAGGGACATGACATGGCTGGATATGTGAGGGACATGACATGGCTGAATATGTGAGGGACATGACATGGCTGGATATGTGAGGAACATGACATGGCTGGATATGTGAGGGACATGACATGGCTGGATATGTGAGGGACATGACATGGCTGCATATGTGAGGGACATGACATGGCTGGATATGTGAGGGACAGGACATGGCTGCATATGTGAGGGACAGGACATGGCTGCATATGTGAGGGACAGGACATGGCTGCATATGTGAGGGACAGGACATGGCTGCATATGTGAGGGACAGGACATGACTGGATATATGTGGTGGACATGGCTGCATTTGGGGACACATTTAAAAAAGTATCGGTATTCGGTATCGGCGAGTACATGAAAAAAAGTATGGGTACTTATACTCGGTCCTAAAAAAGTGGTATCGGGACAACCCTAGCGTGAAGGCTTATGTGGCATTGGTAGGTTATACAAATTGGCATAGAACTGTTGAAATTGTGCAGCGATTGCATCCGTAGCAATCTCTAAGGAGCCCTTGCTATTTCTAACCTGGGGGATGTGGTTGGCAACGGAGGCCTCTTTTAAGGCCCTCGCTAGATACCGTCCCGTTTTATTGGCTGCCTCGTAAAAGAGCTTCTTCCTGAAGAAGAGCATCCTCCTTGCTTTTGCATCAAAAAGGTCCTGCAAAGCCTTATGGGCTTCCAGGAGCTCCTTTGCTGATTGTATTGAAAGGGATTGTTTATGTAGGCACTCCAAGCCCCGAATTTGGTTTGTTAGTTCCTCAACCCTTTTTTCCTGCTGTTTTTTCTTAAGAGCGCCCAGTCTAATCAAGTCGCCTCTCAGTGAACATTTGTGGGCTAGCCAGACAGAAAGCGGATCCGTCTCGGGGGTAACATTAAGCCGAAAATACCCAGTCAGGGAGGAGGTAATGGTAGGTAGAAGGACATGGTCTGTCAGCAAAGACGCATTAAGCCTCCAAGTGTTTGGCCTAGGTGCAGGCGTACCAAGATCCAACGAGAGGGATACTGGGGCGTGGTCCGACAGTGATCTGATACCAATCCTGGCCTCAGTCACCGAATGCAAGTCCCGTTGAGTAACAAAAAGATAATCTATTCGGGAGTAGCGGTTATGCGGGGCCGAATGAAAGGTAAAATCCTTTGTATCGGGGTGGAGAAACCTCCACGCATCGATCAGTTGGAGGGAGTTGAGCATGGCTTTCAGCCTTTTAAGGGCACGGTAGGGGACGCATGATGAACCAGATGAGGAGTCTACTACCGGGTTCAGGGGGACATTAAAGTCACCGCCAAAGATTAATAAGCCAGAGGTGAAGCCCATCAGCTGTCGCATAAGGGATTGGCAAAAGGTGACATGCGCCGTGTTGGGGAAGTAGACATTGGCCAGTGTCCTGCCATTATAGGAGCCCTTCAGGAAAATATATCGTCCCTCTGGGTCTATTAGACTATCCTGTAGCGTAAAGGGGGCAGACCTAGCGATCAGGATAGACACCCCTTTAGTTTTGGCACTATCGTTCGTTGCATGGTAAGCTGTCTTAAAGTAAGTATCAGTCAGTTTCTGTGTGTGTCCTGTCCGGAAATTAGTCTCTTGTAGGAAAGCAAATTGTGGCTTACCCTTGCGGAGTTCCCTAAGAAGCGATACCCTCTTTTCTGGTATATTCAGACCTTTCGCGTTTAATGATATTACCGTGGGTGATCTCCCAAGGGACGAGAAAGCCATTGGTGCAGTCGTGGATGCGCCGGGCGTGGTGAGCCTGGAAGAGACTGAGAGATACTAAGCAATCTGAGACAACAGGAAATCAGTAAGTACAGTTCACAGTAAAAGAACCAGGCAATACTAGGGTACCAGAGGGGGGATGGATGTCAGAGGGGAAGGGTAAGGGGTAGAGGTATAGAAGAAACAAGGGTAAAGAGTGGGAGAGTTAGAGGAGAGATGAGAAGAGCAAGGAGCAAAGTATAGAGACAGGTGAACGGGAAAGGTTCCGCCACTAAGTAGAGGGAGAACAAAAAAAAAAGACACTCTAGTTGAAGATTACTCCCACTAAAGTAACAGAGTAGTGCGGTCAGAGCGGGGGGCCCCCTCCGAGCGCACTTGGTGGAAAGCGTGGAGTGTCTGCAACCGGGATATCCTGGGAGCAGAAACCAGCTGACAATGACTGCCAAGGCAGTAATTGAAAAAAAAAAACACACTAGAGAAAAAAAAACAGTTCCCAAAAAACGAGCAACATGAAGAAAAGACACAGCCTCTTGAAGCAATAACAGTTCGGATCGAATCGAAACCCCATGAAGAAGCACTGTCCCATCTGGACCCGACAGCAGGGGGCGGCAAATGTCGACAAAAACAAACCTCCCCCTTTTGAAGCGTCCCACACAGCGGATTAGTCCATACAATCAGGGTCAGACAGTGTGTGAATAAAACATGTTGCACAGGCCGTCCTGATCAATGTAAGATTAGCATTCGGTCCAGCAACTAAACAAGACAGTACCGTCAATATAGGAAAGCCAGTCAGTCTATCGAGCGGCCCCTAGCCGGCGTGAAGCGGGGGGCCGGGGTCCCAGCTTGGGAGCCTCCACCGCGACCATGCTTAGGTTTTTTAGACCTCTGTTTCTCCGGGGTGATGTAAGGAGAATCAGGCGGGCTCCTGGGCGGTGGTGGTAGAGCAAACTCTTGATACCAGTCAGGTAGTTCCGGAACTTCTAGATGGAGGCCTTCACAGAAATCTGGCAGGTCAGATGGGGATCGTAACACGTGCTGTTTGCCTGCCAGTGTGACCACCAGAGCAAAAGGGAAATGCCAGGTGTATCTTATGTCCTTCCTTTGGAGCCTTTGAAGACAATGTGGTCGTTGCCTCGGGCCTTCCGCATTATGTCCTCTTTAAGTTGGAAACTCTGGAGACAACAAATAATGTCTCTGGGAGGTGCATCGTCAGATCCCCTTGCCCTCAGAGCCCTGTGAGCTCTCACAAAGTCGATGGCGGCATCCTCTTGCCGTTCTAATAAGCTATTAAACACCCTTTGCAGGGCAGGAACAATCTGGTAGGTCTCCACGGACTCAGGGATCCCCCTGACTCTTATATTACACCTGCGACCCCGGTTGTCTAAGTCTTCTAAATGGCGGTTCATCTCAATAAAGTGCATAGCATGAGTGTCCGCCACAGTCTCCATCTTGTCTGAGAGGACCAGCAGGTTGGACTTTTAGTCCGTGATGGCCGCAGAAAACGTAGCTTTAATGTCCGCAGCAAAGACCGACATGTCTGCAAACGTCAGCGGCTTGTTGGAGCGGGAGCGATTCCTACCTGAATCCTCCGCCATATACTGCGAGTCCTCGCTAAACTCGTCCTCGTCTGGCTGGGACCGAGCCATCTTCGAGGTCACCACGTTGCTCCCCGAGGCCTTGAAAAGTTCAGAGATGCTCCGAGATGAGGAAGCAGCTGAGCTACTGCGGAGTCTGGAGCGGGGGGTCTGGTGGTTCGATTTGCCCATCTCCGGCGTCCGATAAGCGTGAATAGAAGCAGTCGGCTGTGTCAATTCACGGAGCTCCGTCAGTGTGCGGCCATCCCGGTTGCTAGTCAAGCCACGCCCCTTGTGTGATGGAGTTTGGCTTTGAGTGGGGGGCACTCTAATACAGGAGATGTGTTAGTGTTAGTGGCCAGATCACACGGTGAAAACAGAGGGGAAAAAAGCCTAATGCCTTGTACGCTGGGAAACTGAGAACCTGCTCGGTAGCTTTTTCCCCCTACACGCGGCCGGTTTTCCCGACAGGAAAACTGCTATGAGAGCTTTGGTCTGGAAACCCAGCCGTGTGTATGCTCCACCGCAGGCTTTCCCCATAGAAAAACTGCCGGTAATCCTGGCATGTTCTCCTTTTTCACGCCAAAATTCCCAGCGGTTTTCCTGTTGGGAAGACTGAGATGGAGCATAAACACGGCTGGGATTCCTGGCCAAAAGCTCTCATGCCAGTTTTCCTGCCAGGAAAACCGGTCATGTGTACGAGGCATAAGAAAAGAAAACTGATTCAGCCACCTCAACTAATGATTGGTAAGCCCGATATATTACATTTTGGTTTTGGGTTTAATACCACTTTAATTGTAAAGCTCCTAGCAGAATTAAATGTTTTAGAGGGCAGAGAAGCAGGTAGAATAGCTTTTGTACCAGATAATGTCACAAAAATGTACTGTATATTGGGCTTTTACAATGGAGAGTGGCTATTGTTTTTTTTTTCATGGGGTATCATGATTGTGGAGTGGGTCACAGAACAGGTGAAACCAGCCCTCGACCAGCGAATCAGGGGGAAGAGAGCCTTGAGCAGAACAGCTTAATGTCTTTATTTGTTGAATAAAGTATAGTGTTTACTTATTAAAGGGTTAGTAAAGGAATTGTTTTTGCTTTAAAATAACAAACATGTGATACTTACCTCCACTGTGCAGTTTGTTTTGCACAGAGTGGCCCTGATCCACGTCTTCTGGGGTCCCTCGGCGGCTGTCTCTGTCCTCTCCGCAATTACTGGTCACAGTCACGGGAGAGCTCGCATGGTGGTGAGTAATTGCGGGCCCGGTCCCTTGATACAGCGAGTGGCTATAGCTGCTCGGTGTATCACTCGGCCACGCCCCTCGGCGCTCCACGTCACTGGATGTGATTGACAGCAGCGCCAGCCAATTATCAGCCAGGCTGAGCAGCGAAGAGGATCTCGGGACCGCACGGGACTTTTGAGGGGTCAGGTAAGTATAATGGGGGCCGGGGGGAGGGGGCGGCAGCATCCGATTTTTCTTTACAACTCTTTTAAGTTATGTATCAGCATAGAAATGTTTGCAGACACCAGAGTCATATGTATATTTACTGTAGATGTTTAAAAAAAAACTCTAGTCATGCTTATTTCTAGTTTAGCATAATTAGGCGTGCAATTAATGAATATGTATTAATCATATTTAATGATTCATTAACATGATTTAAACATTTCTACTTAATCAAGTACACCCAACAAAGAATCTGTGAAAAAGAGCTAATTAAAGTTTATTTTTAAATTGTATAACAGAACTTTGTGCTCTCCTTACAGTGTAGAACAATAACATTGAGAGTCGGTTCACACTAGGGTGACACGACTTCCAGCACGACTTTCAGAAGCAACTTCAACACTACTTAAGCATGAACCACAGGGCGATCTGGGGCGATTTACAACACGACTTGAAGTCCTTTTCAGGTCAGGAGACATTCCAGTGGCCAATAAAACAACAATCAGCTCTGGGAGAGGGAGGGGGAGGGAGGGGTTTGCCTGAGAAATGTATGTTATCTTGCTTGAAAGTAGCTTCAATTAAAACAGTGATCAGACTTGGAAGCGACTTCCATTGAAATCAATGGGTACAAATCGCCTAGAAGTCTGATTGAAGTAGTACAGGAACCTCTTCTGAAGTCAGAGCGACATGAGTAGTGTGTATTAACACCACTCCCATTCACTTACATTGCTTTTCTGGACAGCACGACTTGGGACAACTTGAGACGACTTCAAGTCTGATCCCAAGTCGCCCCAGTGTGAACCGACTCTGAAGGAAAAGCAGCAGCACTCAAAGCAAACCAACCTTCAATATAAATTACCAAAATGTGCTTCGCTAAATCATCAAAAACGTGTTTATATGTATTCATCAGAACATACGCACTGCCGCGCCCCCTGGGATGGATGGTGGACACAACAGATCCCAGTACTCGGTACTCATGCGCTGTGAATGGCTAGGGTATAATGTGATCGCTATGACCAATCGTAGTGATCATATGATTACACAGTAAACAAAATAGTCATGAATGGCTTCCATTAATCACCATTTGCCGACGCTTGTGATGCTGTGATTGGCCCAAAGCTACCTGCTATCCCAATCTGGCATCCAATACCATGTGATTAGCTATAGCCCATCACAGATCACAATAGTAAGCAAGCTGTCATGAATGAAAGCCATTCATGACAGGTAAAACTATTGCTTATAACAGTAATTATTGTTGTTATAAGCAATAACAGTTTAACCACTTGCCGCCCGTCTTATGCAAAATGTTGGCGGCAAAGTGGTTTGAATATCCTGACCATATACTGACAATATCATATGATGTCTTCAGCATATTGAGCCACTGCGCATCGCAGCGATCGTTGTTGCGGGGTGTCAGTCTCTGATGGAGACTCTTTACCACGTGATCAGATTTTCCTCACTTGCGTCTGTCATCTGCTCCTCTGACAGGGGCGTTTGTGCTGATCCATTATCAGTGCAGCCCCCCGAGGATGCCCACACTGGACCACCAGGGATGCCACCAGACCAACAGGGATGCTGAACACCAGGTATGCTACCCTAGACCACCAGGGATGCCAATCAGTGCACTTAATGGATGCCAATCAGTGCCCACAATGGATGCCAATCAGTGCCCACAATGGGCATCACTGATTGGCAGGCAATATTTTGTGCCCGTCCATGCCTATATGTGCCACCTGTCAGTGGCCACACATGCCGTCTATCCGTGCCCATCAATGCCACCTATCCATGCCCATCCATGCTGCCTATCTGTGCCCATCCATGCTGCCTATGAGTGCCACCTATCAGTGCCCATCAGTGCCACATATTAGTGCACATCAATGCCACCTCATCAGTGCCACCTCATTGGTGCCACCTTATCGGTGCCTCTCACTGCCTGTCAGTGCAGCCTTATCAGAATTGTCGATCTTTTTTTATATATATTTTTTAGCAGAAAATAAAAATCCCAGAGGTGATCAAATACCACCAAAGGAAAGCTCTATTTGAGGGAACAAAATGATAAAAATGTAGTTTGGGTACAGTGTAGCATGACCACGCAATTGTCATTCAAAGTGCAACAGCGCTGAAAGCTGAAAATTGGTCTGGGCAGGAATGTATATAAGTGCCTGGTATTGAAGTGGTTAAAAGAAAAATCCCTGAATACTTCTCCCCAAGAGTAGTATAATGTCAATATGGTGACACTAAACTACTCTAATGAAAGAATGTAAACAAAAAAAAATCTTAAAAAAATATATATATATATAAAATCTTTTACATTCTGTCACCAATCAGTGATCCCTGCCATGGCAATCTTATGATGATGCTGTATTGCACTGTTATGCTTTGTTCCGAGCACAGCATCAAAAGGGTCTATCTTTGGGAGTGTGCGGACCGACTGAGCGAGATCAGCAAGCTCTCAGCTAGACTCTGAGTTTCATCCTGCTCTGTACTTTAGCTTTCTGTACCATCAATGATTTTATATAATTATAATTATATAAAAAAAAACATGTGCCTAGCATCCCTTTTAGATGTGTATCCCTTGTGGTGATTGGTATTACATATGTACTTCAACATATGCTAAATAAGGTAATTTTTTCATTTAGTTTGCAATTGTATATACTCACTATTGAAATGTCAATGAACTGATCAGCAGATTGCAAAGGTAAATGCTGCATGCCCCAGTTTGCAAACAAAACCCTTGGTTATTAACATGTATTTTGGACAGGGACAATGTGTTTTTTTTTGTTGCAGGCTAGCTGTTAAGTGTGCTGCAAAATTTCTGTTTGAGTGTGATGTGTGTTGTCCTTCCATGTACAAAGGTTTGTTATAGATTGGGGTGGTTGCCACTTGTTTGTACAGTTTGTTGAATTTGATGCGAGGACTCACTGGATGCCTTTGTGCCCATGTTGGGCATCCTGTGTCTTTACCGAGGGGTGAGCTCCCTCCAGGCAAACCTGCCCTTAACCACTTAAGACCCGGACCATTATGCAGGTTAAGGACCTTGCCCCTTTTTGCGATTCGGCACTGCGTAGCTTTAACTGACAATTGCACGATCGCGCGACGTGGCTCCCAAACAATATTGGTGTCCTTTTTTTTCCCACAAATATATCTTTCTTTTGGTGGTATTTGATCACCTCTACGGTTTTTATTTTTTGCACTATAAACAAAAATAGTGTGACAATTTTGAAAAAATTCAATATCTCTGTTTCATTTAATACATTCATCAGTAAATCTAACACACCAACTTGTAATTGCACACTATATGTTCCTATATTAAAGTTCAAAAATCCTAGTAAAGAAATAACATGTCATTGGCATCCCTTTAGATGTGCATCCCTGTGGCGTTTGGTATTACCAAATTTATCGGCGTATAACACTCACTTTTTCCCCCTTAAAATCAGGGTAAAATTGTGCGTGTTATTAGCCAATATCACTTTCTTTTTTTAACAACGGGGTGGGTGGAGATTGGGCAGTGGTGTCATGCTGGCCATCCCGCCTCTCCTAGCCCTGGGACAGCCCGCTGGCATACTATAAAGATTAAAAGAAATCACTGCGAGTCCCTTCACATCCTTTGAAGTGTCATAGCCTGCACATATCTTATTCTCCCTGTTCTTTCTGGCCACTCTCCTCCTCCAGCTCCTCCTCCCCCTCCAAATGTAGTTTAGGATTGGAGGAGAGCGGTCTAAAAAATTAGAGGAGAACAATCATGTGACCACCCGTAAAGGACCGTGACACAGTATGTACGAGAGGTGACTGGCAGTGATTGTTTTCAAACTTTAGAGTATTCTGGAAGTGCTGACCCAGGAGACTGGGGGTCTCCTGGGAGTGCAAGGGGGCTGTGCAATGTAAAGGAGCTGTGTACTGTGCAGGGGGGAAATGCTGTGTAATGTAAATAGGAGCTACATAATGTGAGGGGATCTGTGCAATATGCAGGGAGGGTGGGCTTTGGTCTGTGTAATGTGCAAGGGGGCTTTTGTTTGTGTAATGTGCAGGAGGGGGCTTTGGTCTATGTAATGTGCAGGGGGTGCTTTGGTCTGTGTAATGTGCAGGGGGGGCTTTGGTATGTGTAATGTGCAGGGGGGGCTTTGGTCTGTGTAATGTGCAGGGAGGGGGGGGGGCTTTAGTCTGTGTAATGTGCAGGGGAGGCTTTGGTCTGTGTAATTTGCAGGGGGGCTTTGGTCTGTGTAATGTGCAGGGAGGGGGGGCTTTGGTCTGTGTAATGTGCAGGGGGGGCTTTGGTCTGTGTAAAGTGCAGGTGAGGCTTTGGTCTGTGTAAAGTTCAGGGGGGGTTTTGGTCTGTGTAATGTGCAGGGGGTATTTGGTCTGTGGAATGTGCAGGGGGGGGGCTTTTGTCTGTGTAATGTGCAGGGGGGGCTTTGGTCTGTGTAATGTGCATGAGGGGCTTTGGAATGTAAAAGGGGCTGTTGAAAGTTTTTTTTTCTTTAAACTTCCCTCTTAAAATTAGGGTGCGTGTTATACGCCTGTGCGTGTTATACGCCAATAAATACGGTACTTATGCGCTACTGTATATACTGTATATACTCAATATTAAAATGTATAAGTGTGATCAGCAGATTGTATAGCTAAATTCTACAGCACCCAGTAGCTAACGAGGCATGTCTAAATGGAGCTGTGGACATATTCTTTCATATAATGCTTGAGGCATGGTGCTCTGACATTTACAGAAGCTTGCCAGTCCCTCCAACCAAACTTGGCCTTGATACAAGACAAAGGCCTGAAAACAGACCCAATGATTACAACCCTTTGTCTCAAAATAGGTATTTCTTGAAAATGAAATGATTTGATTGAAAAGTTTTATTTGCATGTTAAACAGGGAGGGGAGATGAGGGAAGGTACTTTATGCATACATTAGATTTCAACTTTTAAAAAAACATTACCGTGACATTTAGACTGGCACGCTAAAATGTGTTTTAAGCACCCTGTGTTTGAACTCATCATTACTTCTTTAAATGTTATATTCAAAAACCTCAGTAAAGTAAACATTAAAACATAATTTACTTGGGAATATGCAAATAATCATGTCCATAAAGCATTTAAAATAAAATAAAAATGTGCAGTTTACAGGATTTTTTAAGAGACAGCACATCAGTTTAACTTAGACCAATGGCTTTCAGGTATTGTCTAAGTTTTAGACAGAATAAGAAAAGAAAACAACATCTTTTCTGAATGCAAAAATGTGTATTGTGCTTTTTTTATGACTGTAATTTTCTATATGCTGGCTATATATGTCATATATCTCTAAACCAGAATGGGAGGTTGTGCAAAAGCTGGCCTTTACTATCACCATTTTAGCAGTAGGGCTGGATTTTTCATAGCCGTCATAGGTCATGACCAAAGGAGACATACAGTAAATACCAAAGCCACCTATTTATCATTTTGCTGGCTTCCAGGAACAGCTGTAGTAAAATATTACAGTTGGCTGTCCTAAGATGTCACATATTCTTTCAAATGTTTATTCAGTTTTATAATGAGCAATGGTATTACAGTCTTTAATAAAAAAAAAAAAATAAAAAAAACATGCATGCTTCTCATAATAAGGTAGCATAAAAAACAATACTTTTACAATTTTGTTTTAACAAAATGTACACATACAAAAGCATACAGTGCTGTTTATCGATGGTCCTGAAGAAATCAACCTCAGTGGACTACAGACAAAGTGTAAAGAGCTGATACAAACAGCTCTGAATTTTGTGATCATTGTAATGGCCAATTACAGCTATCACAAATATAAACAGTAGAAAATATTCTTCTGGACAGCCGCACTGCCAATAAAAAATTGCCTTTATTGTAAAATCCAAAATCCAAAACAGTACTACAAGTCACAGCACAGCACACCGGTAAAGCAGATGCGTTTCACACTATATTAGCGTTTATTCATAGCTATGACTTTGCCGAAGTAAAACGAAGACAAATAGTGATTCGCTAAAATTAAAAGTGGGAGCATTCAGGGAGTAGTGTTGGGCAGGAGGATGTTGAGGATGTCTCCATGTTAATGGGGACAAGAGCCTCATCTCCACAACCCTTGCCTGGTGGTTATGGGGGTCTGCAGGCGGGAGGCTTATCAGAATCTGGAAGCCCCCTTTAACAAAGGGGACCCCCAGATCCCGGCCCCCCTATGTGAATTGGTAACGGGGTACATTGTTCCCCTATCATTTCATCCAAAAAGGTGTCGTGGCATCAGAGAGGGGCGGGGTCACCTGTGGCGCCACTGAGAAACCACAGACACCCCTGCTGCGTCAGAGGGGGCGGGGTCTCCCATGGAAGCAGAATTGATTGTGGCGGCGTGTTTTCCATATCGTCGGGTCGTGGAAAAATTACATCGCTGGAATTTTTATATTTTTTATTAAAGGACTTGTCCCAAGCTGTGTCTGTGTGTTTTTTTACAATTTTTGACACTTTTAGGGTGAAATGGTAGGGTTACAATTTACCCAGTTACCAATTCACATAGGGGGGGCCGGGATCTGGGGGTCCCCTTTGTTGTGAGGATGAGGGTTGTGGTGATAAGACCCTTGTCCCCATGAACATGTTGAGGGCATGTGGCCTGGTATGGTGCAGGAGGGGGGCTTGGAGCACACCCTTGCCCCCCCTCTTTTTCTGCAGGCTGCCATATTGCTTGCTGAGATAAGAGTCTGGTATGGATTTTTGGGGGTCCCCCATGCAATTTTTAATTACATTTTGGTTCAGGGTTCCCCTTAATATCCATGCCAGACCCAAAGAGCCTGGTAATAGACTGAGGGGGAGCCCATGCTATTTTTTTCAATGACTTGTATCTGTATTGCCGGTACCCGACAATTCATTATAGCCACAAGTATTTTTAAATTACTTTTTTTCCTTTAGAAATGTAGGGCCAGATTCACAGAGCCATTACGCCGGCGTTCCAGGAGATGCGCGGCGTAAGTCTAAATCTGCGCATGCGTATCGATGCGCCGTATCCCCAAAACGATATACGCATGAAATCAATTTTTTTTAGACTGGTGTAATTTCGATAGACCGGCGCATCCGTGCACGCAAAACTGCGCTAGACACACCATTGATTTGCTATTCAAATATGCAAATGAGGGAGTTACGGGGATCCACAAAAGTAAGTTGGTGCAGCGCAGGCTATGCGCTGTGCACAACAGCTGCACGTCCTGTCTAAAATAAGTCCATATAAAAGGTGGAATAAAATTAGACAATCCGTCTACATGTCAGCTAAAGCAACACTGTTAGTGAGGAGCTGAGCAGTCACACTTGCTGGACAACAAACTGTATTCCAACATGCCAGGGGCATCCTTGCTCATAGCTATACTACTGACTTTAGAGGAGCAAAGAAGGAGGAGGGCATGGAGGAGGGCAAGGAGGAGGGCACGGGAGAGGATATACCGCACACGCATAGACATCTTTGGCATGAGTGATTCTGAGGTGTATCGCATCTTCAGATTCACCCCTCATGCCATCCTGGAATTAACCACAACCCTGCAGGAGGACATCACCAGCCCAACACACCGCTCACATGCAGTGCAGCCACTGGTCAAGGTCCTGGCAACACTCCATTTCCTTGCCAGTGGCTCTTTTCAAAGAACAAGTGGAGTGGTGGCTGGGATGTCACAATCCTCCATGAGCAGATGTGTGCACCAGGTTATCCCTGCAATCCTCAGATGCATGGCCAACCAAATCATCAAACCAACCACTGAGGACCTGCGGCTGAAGGAATCGACAGATTTCTACAGAATTGCCAGATTCCCACGCACCGTGGGGGCCATTGATTGCACACATGTGGCACTCCACCCCCCCATGAGACAGAGCATATATACCGCAATCGGAAGCATTGGCATTCCATCAACGTACAGGTAATAGTCGATGCTCAAGGCCACATATGGCACGTCCGTGCCAAACACCCCGGATCCAGCCATGACAGCTACATATACAATCAGAGCCCCATCCCAATGGAATTCGAACAGAACGTGTATGGGGACACCTGGCTGGTTGGTGAGTGACATGGGTGGCAGGCATGACTGCCCCCCCCATGATGCACACATCACAAGGGGCACATGCATGACTAACATCCTCCTGTCTTTTCCCTTACAGGTGACTCTGCATATGCATTGGGACCCCATCTCATGACTCCTATCCGGAACCCCCAAACCCCAGGAGAGGAAATATACAATGAAGCCCACGCCCAAACACGTGCAGTGGTGGAGCGCACCTTTGGCCTCCTGAAGTCACGTTTCTGGATAAGTCTGGGGGTACCCTGTTGTATTCCCCAAACTTTGTGTGCCAGATCATCGGTGCATGTTGCATGCTGCACAACTTCGCAGTAAGAAAGGGCCTGCAGATTGACATACGTGATGACCTGACCCCTGAACCAGACAATCCCCCCCAACCGAGGTTACCCCATCTTTTGAGGGAAGAGCAGCCAGGAGACAGCTCACATTAGGCATCTTTGCACGTTAAACACACACATTAATCATGGCACAATGAGAATGCATGCATGCACACCACTGTGGTCCCTAGCACACACACATCACATGAAGGACTTGTGAGCAGCAATGCCACGCCACGGCTCCAATTATGTCACTGTACATTCATACACCATTCACACGGACCTGGGGATCACTTCTCCCTGGTCCTGGGGAACCCTTCTCCACCACAAATGAGGGTGACATCCCTTTTCCGGCAGGAATGTCACCCCCACATTCCAAAATCATTCACAACCCAAAAAATATATATAAAAAAATTGTCCAGCAAAAAAAAAGAAGGGGGGAAACCAAATTAATGCCGCTGGTGTGACCCACGCCTGGGGAGCCCACGGCCACGGCCCCGGCTCCTCAGGGGAGACACATGGGTGGGGGTAATCCGGGGAAGGAGGAGCAGCCCCTGGTCTCTGCCCTCCAAGGCCACGGCTATTCTGTTCAGGCCAGCATTTAGTGTTGCCGTATTGGCCTGGATAGCCTGGGTGTGGGCCCTCACATCCTGCCCAACATCTGCTGTAGTAGTCTGCAGTTCATTTAGGCAGTTTGTAAGAGCCCGGGAGTGGCAGTCCAGGTCCCCAAGCGTATCCTTTATGGAGGACAGGCTCTCCTCCATCCGCCCCAAAGTCTGGCTGACCTGTCCCAGATGATGGGTCTGAAGGGCCTTCTGAGATTCACGGGCAGAACCTCGGCCACCCCCCTGGTCTTCTGGGACGACTTCCTGCCTCCAGATGATGCTTGTGGCTGGGGAGAAAGGGAGGCCCTTGGGAGGGGAGCCCTGTTGGGGGAGGAGTGGGAGGGGCTACCTCCTCAAACTCCTCCGAGGACTCCGGCCTTGTCTGGGGGTCCACATCAGGCTGGTGTCCCGGGGATGGTGCAGTCAGGCCACATGGCCCAGCACCCTCCTGCACATCTGTGGATGACACAAAACATTCACAGGTTGGAGGATCCACGCACTTGCCACATATTCCCTTCCCCACCCCCCCACACATGCTACACACCAGATAGGAAAAAAAAAACCTTACCTGTCATCACGGCCTCCTCAATGGAGTCATAGCCAGGCAGGCCCTCCACTTGCTGCCTATTAAAGGTCTGGGCCACCACACGCTCCTCCGCTGTCAGCCTAAAAGGGCATGGTGGGCCCCCTCCAGTGCCCCTGGCATGTGCTGCCATCTGCCCCAGCTTCTTTGGGACCAGACGCCGGAGATCATTGATCTTCTTGACGATCCCCTCGCGTGTCCGGGTCTCCCCCCCCAATGAATTTACCTGGCCGGTAATGTTCTGCAAGATCTCCTTCTTCCTGGCCGGGGGGGGGGTGTTGGCACTCTCCGGGCCGTGCAGGAAACGCCCATATTGGGTAAGGGCCTGGGCAATAATTTGTTTCTCCCCCAAAGTAAAATTGGTCTTGCGCTTCCTCTCAGTCATATTCATACAACAACTCTCTCCCAAACAATCACCAAAAATCACTCACAAAAACAAGCAGGAAAAATCAAGCAACAAAACAAACAAACAAAATCTATCAACCAAAAAGTCTCACAACCAGTCACCAAAAGACACTATCAAATATATTCTACAAAACACTAGCTCAAACAGTGAACAAATATCACAAAGACAAGTCACAAAGCAACAAACGCGAACACAGGGAAGGGAAACAAAGGGATGTACTTTTGCAAAGGAAGGGCGTTTGTGTCTGTCTATTTAAGCTCTCTGCGTAGTTCACTAAGTTGCCCGGGTCCACTTCCAATTTCACTGATTGCGCCGTTCCCGAGTTGTGAGCATGCGCACATTGGTGCTGACCATGGTCTGCTTCATGTGCGCATGCGCGATCCGGCCGGCCCTTCATTTGCATGGGGTCACGGCTCATTTCAATGTAACACGCTCACGTCCTTCCTAATTTGAATTACTCCGCCTTACGCCTCGGGAATTACAATGCACCGGCGCAAATTTCTGCACAAATACTACGAGGATACGGTGATTGCGCCTCTACATTGCGCCGGTCTAACGTAAATGAGGTGCGCTACTCCGGTCAAAATATGTGCCAATGTATCTGAATCTGGCCCGTAATTTTGTGCAGGGAATGTTCTGAATTCTGCAACCAGGATTATATATCTACCTTCTTCATCTGTCACTGAAGTATGTAACTTAAAGGATACTGAATCTTTTACTGCTATCATAACTCCTCTTTTATTTTTCTTGAAATTAGCTTGGTAAATATGTGGGAAATGCTTGTGGGTACAGCTGGGAGGTTTTGCAGATAGGAAGTGAGATTTTTGGACACATAAAACATCGCAGTGATGATGTTCTGCTTCCTTCCAAAGTGCCTGCCTCTTGTAAAGGCTATTAAGACCTTTCATGTTTGTGTTTTTTATTTTCTCAATAGGTTCCTTTAAGCTATTGCATTGTTGGTTCACTAAGGCCTCGTACACACGATCAAATCTGTCTGCTGGAAACGGTCTGCTAGACCGTTTCAGCAGACAGATTTGATCGTGTGTACGGGCAAACAGACGGATTTGGCCACCCGACAGATTGGAAAGCATGCTTACCAATCTGTCGGCTGGGAACCCGTCCGCCCGACATGTCTGCTGGTTAGTACGCTTACCAGCAGACATGTCCTCTCGCACACGCGCCGAATGGTTTCGACGCATGCGCGGAAGTGTTTTACTTCCTGGTGCAGTGACGTGGCGGCGTCAATGTCACCGCCACATCACCGCGCCGTCTGGCAGCGGGGATTTTGGTTTGATCGTGTGTACACGATCAAACCAATATGTCCCCAGCAGACAGATTTGTTCAAATCGGTCGGCCCGACCGATTTGAACAAATCTGTCTGCTCGTGTGTATGGGGCCTTACTGTTTCCTTTGATTTCCCTTTAAAATGTTTTTTCTCTTTGTTTTCTTTGTCTGAATTGCTCACTTCCTGTTCCTCCTCAGTAAGCTGTTCTGGCTAGTACAGCTCGGATGATGGGGCAAGCTTACTGTGGAGTAACAGGAAGTGAGAAATTCAGACAAAGAAAAAAAACATTTAGAAGGTATTTGAAGGAAAAAGTACGTGAACGAACAATGGACTAGCTTAAAAGAACCTATTTAGAAAATATAAAAAAAAAACTTTACAACCCCTTTAACCACTTAAGGACCGCCTAACGCCGATATACTTCGGTAGAATGGGCACAATCACGTAAAGGTATGTCCCCTTTAAGTGTCCAGTCGTGGGTCGCGTGTGCCGCGGGCGCACGCCCACGACCCAGTCCGAAGCTCTGTGACTGCGGACCCGATCACCGCCAGTGTCCCGCATTCAGTCACAGGAGCTGAAGAACGCGGAGAGTCGTGTGTAAACACACCTTCCCGGTTCTTTACAGTGGCGGTATCACTGATCGTCTGTTCCCTGATATAGGGAAAGACGATCAATGATGTCACAAGTCCAGCCCTGCCCCCCTACAGTTAGAAACACATATAAGGTCACACATAACCCCTACAGCGCCCCCTAGTGGTTAACTCCTAAACTGCAATTGTCATTTTCACAGTAATCAATGCATTTTTATAGCACTTTTTGCTGTAAAAATGACAATGGTCCCAAAAATGTGTCAAAATTGTCTGATGTGTCCGCCATAATGTCACAGTCACAAATAAAATCGCTGATCGCCGCCATTAGTAATAAAAAAAAATATTAATAAAAATGCCATAAAACTATCCCCTATTTTGTAAACGGTATACATTTTGCACAAACCCATTGTTAAACACTTATTGTGATTTTTTTTACCAAAAATAGGTAGAAGAATACATATCGGCCTAAACTGAGGAAAAAAACGTTTTTTAAATCTTTTTTGGGGATATTTATTATAGCAAAAAATAAAAAATATTGAATTTTTTTCAAAAATGTCGCTCTATTTTTGTTTATAGCGCAAAAAATAAAAACCGCAGAGGAGATCAAATACCACCACAAGAAAGCTCTATTTGTGGGAGAAAAGGACGCCAATTTTGTTTGGAGCCAAGTCGCACGACCGCGCAATCGTTAGTTAAAGTGATGCAGTGCCGAATCGCAAAAAGGGGTGAGGTCCTTTAGCTGCATAATGGTCCGGGTCTTAAGTGGTTAAAGAGGAAGTAAAATCTCCCACTCTGATGCTTCTTTTCATTTAGTCCATTATATTAAGTAATTATCAATCTATAGCCGCTGTAATCCAGCCCAAATTGCATATTACATACTGTTTAAAGAAACTTTAAAAAAACTTGTTTCCAGGGGTAAGGCAGTGCCATCTTAACCACTTCCCGATGGCCGTACGAATATATGCGGCCGTCGGGCAGTCCTGAATCTCTAACAGGGCGCATATATGCGCCCTGTGGTTTTAATGGCCACTAGAGGGCACGCGAACGCCGCCGGCGGCGTGCGCGTGGCCGCCGGTGGCGCGTGCGTGCCCGCTGCATTCCTGAGATGCCGATGCGCGTGCCTGATGGCCGCGATGTCCGCCAGACACTCGCAATCGGCGGTTACAGGGACAAGACATGGATCTCTGTGTGTAAACACAGAGATCCACGTCCTGTTAGGGAGTGAGGTGACCGATCTGTGTCTCTTGTACATAGGGACACAGCATCGGTCACCTCCCCCAGTCACCCCCTCCCCCCACACAGTTAGAACACACCCAGAATACATTTAACCCCTTCCATGCCCCCTAGTGTTAACCCCTTCACTGCCAGTCACATTTATACAGTAATTGGTGCATTTTTATAGCACTGATCGCAGTATAAATGTGAATGGCACCAAAAATGTGTCAAAAGTGTCCGATGTGTCCACCATAACGTCGCAGTCCCAATAAAAATCGCAGATACTAGTAAAAAAAAATATATAAAAATTAATAATAATTCTGTCCCCTATTTTGTATGCGCTATAACTTTTGCGCAAACCAGTCGCTTATTGCGAATTTTTTTTTTTTTTTACCAAAAATATGTAGAATAATACGTATCGGCCTAAACTGAGAAACATTTTTTTTTTTTAAATGGGCTATTTATTATAGTAACAAGTAAAAAATATTGACTTTTTTTCAAAATGTTTTTTAATGCTAATTTACATGGGATAAAGTTGTGGGGGAGGGTTTACAACCACTTTATGTACCATTGAAAATAGATGTAATGCAGGCGAACAATTTTTCTTTTATATATTGTTGTAGGCACGAGATAAAGCAAACATGGTAACATAAACCAAAAATAAACAAAAGAGAATTGGAACTTGTATTGTTGTAGTCCCATACTCTATGATGAGAGGGAATTTGTTGGTTAAGGCACAGTGGTCTTCTGTACACATATCCAACGGGGGTAAAAAGTCCAGCGCAGTAGTGTATTTAGGTTTTGTGCTTCCCTAGGCCTGACTAAACTTGTGCACCCCCTAATTTAAATATGACATACCCCTTCCTGTCAAGGCCACACCCCTTGTTGTTTAACAACAAGGGGTGTGGCCTTGACAGGAAGGTGTAAGTCATTTTTGAGTGGGGACACTAGTTCCGAGGGCCTGGGGGAGGGGGCAATGAATTCCCTTAATTTGCATAGATTTCCTCTCCTGTTTGGCTATGGAGCAGGAAGTGATGGAAAAACTCCGCAACGGGACAGGGATGGTAAAAAAATAAACTGACAGGGGCTATAACCCTCCCCTACTCTATTCAAAATGAAAAAAAGTGTTTCCTATAGTTCTACTTTACGCACAAATTTCTGATTAGACTAATTTGCCTAACAAGCCGGCGGGGACTCTTTTCATGCTGCCCCCCTGCAAAGTGCTGCCCTAGGCCTGGGCCTTGTTGCCTAGGCCAGGATACAGCGTTGGTCCAACGTCCAACCAGGATCTTAGTAAGCATTATGATGGCAGGTAATCAGGGGTCGTGGTTGTGCAGAGATCAGATTAGCACTGATCAACAATCATGAGTGCATTGCTGGGTCTGAGATGTCCTCTTCATCTTGTTGAAGGAGACCCCAACTCCAGAGCTCCATCCAGGGTGGTCACAAGGCATGTTTTGTTGTTCTTTTCAATGGACAGCTTTGTTGGGAATTTCTATTTGTAGATAATATTGTTATTCCTCAAGATTTTGGTAATGGTGAGGATTTTTTTGTGGGCTTGAATAGTTGCCTTTAATAGATCTATATATAGCAAAATTCTGGAATATGGCTCCGGTAAGGAGTCGCGTTTGCGTGAGAAGTACATGATCTGGTCATTAATGTGGAAATAATGGATCCAAGCTATCACATCTCTTGGTACACGTTCAGATAGGTAGGGTGGCTTTGGCAGGCGGTTAGCCCCATCTATCGCCAATTTGTGATATTTAATTGCTGGGAGCAGTTATGCTATAATTTTCTGCAGATACGGTCGGAGTCCCACTGAGGAGACCACTTCCAGAATGCCTCTGAATTTCACATTGTTCCAGCGGTAACAATCTTCGAGGTCCGGCATTTTGATTTTCAGGCTGTGGACTTCTTCTGCTAGGTCATCATGAGCATCTACTACTAGATGTGTGCACAAATGAAATTATTTGTTTTGGAATTTTGTTTTCATCCGAAAAATACATTTATTTAGCTACTCCCGAAATTCGTTTTTATTTTTTTGTTTTGTTAAAAAATGCATTCGTCCGAAAATCCAAATTAATTAAGGTCAAATCTGTTATTGAAGGCTTATGGTGTCCGTTAAATGTTGTAAGAAGATTCGACGAAGCAGATAAACTGTACGATGCCGCAATCCTACATTTCCAGTTGAATGCTCCACCCACAATCTATAGTAGAATTCTAATGTATGACTAATGATAATTATATTTATTAATTATTATTGCTATCCGACCAACATTAGAATTCTTCTATAGCCTATGGACGGAACATTTGACCATAAATGTCTGTTTGTGGTGAACGTATGTTTTTAGCTGCTTTGTCGAATCTTCATGTCTCTATAATGTCAAATCTTTTTTCTACAGGGGTACAGTGGTTGACCGCGATATTGTGTCAATCTCGCTCCCTTTTTCAGCGAGATTGACCACCTGCGAGCCCCATCGCGGGAGCCAGCGCCGAGCTGGCTTGCCGCGATGGAGACAAAGCCGTCATAGAAGCGACGGGGATCCGACGTGGATTCCCGCTAATTCTACACGTGGGCGGCGTTTGTTATGAATCCTGAAGGGGAAGTCCCCGCCGGATTTAAAAAAAAAATCCGGCATGGGTTCCCCCCTCAGGAGTATACCGGGCCCTTAGGTCTGTTATGGGTTGCAAGGAGACCCCCCTACGCTGAAAAAAACGGCGTGGGGGTCCCCCACAATCCATACCAGACCCGTATCCAAAGCACGCCAGCCGGCCTGTGAGGAGGGGAGTGGGGGCGAGCGAGCGCCCCCCCCCTGCTAAGCCGTACCGGGCAGCATGCCCTCAACATGGGGGGTCAGGTGCTCTGGGGCAGGGGTGGCGCACTGCGGCCCCCCTCCACCTCAGATCACCCTGTCCCCATGTTGATGAGGACAGGGCCCCTTCCCGACAACCCTGGCCATTGGTTGTCGGGGTATGCGGTGGGAGGCTTATTGAAATCTAGGAGCCCCCTTTAATAAGGGGGCCCCCAGATACCAGCCCCCCACCCTAAGTGAATGAGTATTGGGTACCCCTACCCATTCACCTGCAAAAAAAAGTGCAAACACAAATAAACAACACAGGGTATTAAAATATTTTATTATAGTTGGCCGCCAGGGGGGAGTGTGTATGGTCGCTTTTATTAAAGCGCCCCCCCCCCCCCCCCGGCGGGCTTCTCCCGACATCTGCGGGGGGTGGGTGCCGATGCGGGGGTCTTCTCCTGCTCTCCGGGGGTCTTCTCCTCTCTTCGGGGGTCTTCTCCGCTCTTCGAGGTCTTCTCCGCTCTTCGGGGTCTTCTCCACTCCCCTCCTCACCGGCCAGCTGGCGTGCTTTGGATACGGGTCTGGTCTGGTATGGATTGTGGGGGACCTTGCAACCCATAACAGACCTAAGGGTCTGGTATACTCCTGAGGGGGGAACCCATGCCGGATTTTTTTTTAAATCTGGCGGGGACTTCCCCTTCAGGATTCATAACAAACGCCGCCCACGTGTAGAATTGGCGGGAATCCACGTCGGATCCCCGTCGCTTCTATGACGCGCTCGCTGGAATGTGCTTTTACTATTCCAGCGAGTGCGAGATGTCGGCACCCTGTCGCCGAGAGTCAGCGCGATGCTGTCGCGCTAAAAACACATTCTCGGCGGCAACCACTGTATATGTCGAATAATCTTGGCCTAATAGTTAGGTTAGGCACATTCAACCACAGGTTCGATAGACACAGATCACTATTGTCACAGTCATGTCAAATCTTCTATCTATATCAAACTGTTATTGCAACAAAACGAAAATAAAGCATTTTTTATGTCGGATCTTTCGGATTTCGGGTTCTGTACATTTGTTATCGCGAAAATCCCAGGAATTCGGACGAAAATGCATTCGGACAAAACGAATGCACATGTATATCTACTACCTCATTGTTTGCTGAAGTAAAGTCACTAATTTTTTTCTCCAAGTAATCCACCCTGTCACCTATAGCTTCTTTTTCCCTGTTTGTTTGCCTCATAAAGTTAGCAATGCTCCACGCAGGGTAATAAGCATATCTTTCAAAGCAGAGTCTAAGATAGGCTGGCCCATTGTAAGAAAGGCATCCAGATTCTCACTCAGCAATTACTTTCTGTCTGCCTGATTTTCACTATCAAGGGAGGCATCACTTACTGTTTCTTCCTCTGCTGTTAGCTTCCTTCTTTGTTTCACAGGGCTATTAAATGTAGATTGTGCAAATCGGCTTCCATTATCTGTAACTGAAGGGTCACCTTGTTATGAGTCATTCCACACTGCTAAAGTCATCCCCTTTCTCCTCTGTGAGGAAGCCGTCGCTCCGGCGCCATCTTGAGGGAATCGAGCGCCCGTTAGGCAGTAGAAATCTGTCAGTCTTTGGGTTCTTTCATGTTCCTTCCTTTTTCCCCTCATGCTTCCCCTGCCTCTCTGGCTCCGCATCATGTGTCAGGTGCTGGTTTCAGTGCCCCGCCATCACTAATAGATGCCTGTTAGATCCTGTGGAGCTTGGTCACAGTACAGCCATCTCCTCAGGCTGCTGGCCACGTCCCCACATATGTGCTCTTTTATCTGTCAAAAAATCTCCAGCAGCGCTGAATGTCCGTTCGACTCGAAAATTGGGTGTTCGCCCCTGTTCAGCGAATTCCAAACATTATAGGGCGTTCGTGGCAAATTTGAGTGCCACAGAATGCCCCATAATGCACTGCGAGATTGCAGTGCATAAATGTCTGATGACTGGCCAAAGCATGCACCTGACCTGCATGCTTTGGCCAATGACAGCACGCTCTGCTGTGAGAGCCATGATTGGCCAAAGGCAGAGTGCCTTTAACCAATCATGGCTCAGGGGGCTAAATCTATGCCCCACACTATATAAGACTGCCTACATGGCGGCCGTATAAAAAAGTGTCAAATAGTAAAAACTACAATACACAGAGAAAATACTCTGCCTCCATGGGTGGTGTCCCGTCGATGGCTGTCTTTTTGCAGTACCACTGTTATAGCAAGGGAAGAGCCACCCGGTGATGTAGCAGAGTGACCCTGCCCCTTCTGATGTCATGTTCCATCAGAGGGGGGCAGGTTAATCTGATTATGTCAGAGGGTGGCCAAGCCCTGGCCTTTATACCAGCTGTCACCGCAAAAACACAGCAGTCTGCACTTTTTTGGATGGGTAGGGGTACAATGTACCCATTCACATAGGAGGGTCTGGGATTTGGGGCCCCCTTGTTCAAGTGGGCTTCCAGATTCTGATAAGATTCTGATAAGCCCCCCCACCTTCAGACCCCCACAACCAGTGGCCAGGGTTGTGGCGACGAGGCCTCTGCCCCCATCAACATTGAGGACAAGTGAACTGGTATGGTTCAGGAGGGGGGGCGCTCGCTTGTCTGTCCCCCTTTCCTGCATGCTCGGATAAGGGTCTGGTATGGACCCCACACTGTTTTAAAAAAATGTTGGTGTGGAATTCCCCTTAATATCCACACCAGACCCAAAACATCTGGTATGGACTTGGGGGGGGGGGTACCCACACGTTTCCCCCGATTTTACAGCTGCAAGCAATTTTAACCACTTAAGGACCCCCGCACGCACATATACGGCCACAGAATGGCACGTACAGGCACAAGGGCGTAAATTTACGTCCCCGCCTAAGTGCGGTTCGGGGGTCCCATCGGGGGTCCCCCTGGCTCCGGGAGCGATCCGGGATCTGGGGGCGGATGTCGGCGAATACCCGCCCCCCCGCGATCGCTCCCAGCCAATGGGAGCGCGCTCCCAACCTGTCACTTCCTCCTCCTGTGTTTACAGCGCTGTTTCCCAGCGCTGCTGATGAGAGAAGACATCACAAGTAAGTGTGCACCAACACAACACTGACACACACTCACATAGGCATATTAACCCCTTGTGATCGCCCCCCCCCACCCCCCTGTCACAGTGTCACTGAATGCAGTGATCTAATCACTGCATTTAGTGTCAGTGTGACAGGCAGTGTAAAAAACAGTTAGTGTTAGGTTCAGGATAGCCCCCCCACCCCCCCTAATAAAGTTTTAACCCCCTGATCACCGCCCTAGTTAACCCTTTCACTCCCTATTGCCAGCGTCACTAAGCGATCATTTTTCTGATCGCTGTATTAGTGTCGCTGTTCCCGCTAGGTAGCTATTTTTTTTCTTGCGATTTTTTTTTTTACTAAAGACATGTGGCTAAATAAATTTTGGCCTAAATGTTTGACTAAAATTTAGTTTATTTGATTTTTTTTTTAACAAAAAGTAAAAAATAGTGTTTTTTTTTTCAAAAATGTCGCTCTATTTTTGTATATAGCGCAAAAAATAAAAATCGCAGAGGTGATTAAATACCACCAAAAGAAAGCTCTATTTGTGGGAAGAAAAGGACGCAAATTTTGTTTGGGAGCCACGTCGCACGACCGCGCAATTGTCTGTTAAAGCGACGCAGTGCCGAATCGCAAAAACACCTTGGGTCATTTACCAGCGTATTGGTCCGGGTCTTAAGTGGTTAAATTACTTTTTTTGCTTTAGAAATGTAATTTTGCTGTGGCAACCTAAATGGTTTTCCTTCCTCTTTTTTCCCCTGTAAAGTAAAAGCATAATGGGCTAGTATACATTGCATACTAGCCCATTACGTGGTATTTACCTGCAAACAAAGTTTATGCTGTCCTCGCTGGTGGCCACATCCATCTTCGCCCCTCTTCCTTCCCGGGCTGCGGACTCTGGCTCTATGACTGGCCAGAGCCGCGTGACAAAATTGTGTCTGTTCACATGTTCTGGTGCAAACCGAACCAGGGGGTGTTCGGCTCATCCCTATTTATCTTTTTCAGTCAAATACTGTAAATAAGCTCACTTGCTTGTTACCTTACTGGTTGCATATCTCTGAAATGTGCAAAAGCACAGACCATTTTGTCTGACTTCTGCTACAGCAAATCTAAAGCTATAATTACCTACAATAATAGGCAAGCTTTTCAAACTGTCACTAAAAGAAAAGAACAGGTGTAGAGTTTATTACTATGTAAGTTACTGTAGTGGCTCATACTGAATTATCATCACCATTTGTATTGTGCAAAGATCTGTAAATGCAACATATTTGAATGTAAATGTGTCACATTATGATGAGTGTTTGGATGAACACAGTTTTGAATATATATATTACATTTCACAATCATTGTTTAAAATCTAATCTGATTGATGTTTTGCTTTTTTTGTTTTGCTGAAGACCGTGAAACTTGTTTTTTAAAATGTTCTTAGACTACTCAAATGAGAAAACAAGAGAACAATACATACTTTACCTGTTCAGAAGGTAGAATATGTCTATTTAGTAACACATAGAGATCTACACGTTTCTCAGCTTTATTATAAAAAATACCCGTGCCCTGTAGCTGTTCATGGTTAAAATAAATTATTGGCTTGCCACAAACAATGTACAATATATTTGGCATTAGTGATAAGCTTTGACATTGTGACCTAAATAGTCTTCTAATATAGTATTAAAGTAAACCTGTTGATGCCATGGAGATAGTAAAAAGGCTCCATAGCTGCCTAAAAATATTTTTCATGTAGTTTTGAGCAACCAAGTTGCAAAACGTTTGTCACATCATGGTAGCTTTTAGAATTGGTTCATTCTCCTCCTGCAGGCTCTACTGCAGGTTCCTATTAGTCCATACACATGAGAGGTGTTTCTACTTAAAAATAAGCACATTTTGGGTTGTAAAAAAACTATCGTGTGTGGGCTAAAACGACATTAAAAACAACGTTTTAAACCCGCGCATGCTCAGAAGCAAGTTATGAGACAGGAGCTTGAATGGAACTTCCCCTTTAGAGTGCCAGTCATACGTGTTGTACGTCACCGCACTTTGCTCATCATTTTTTTAAAACAATGTTGTGTGGGCAACATCGTTTTTAATGATGAAGTTGGAAAAACTTTGTTTTTTCTACATGCTGAAAAACGTTGTTTTTTTTCCATGCTGAAAAGTGATCGTGTGTACGCGGCATAAGATCTAAAAAAATATCCAGGACAGTATACTGTAGATATATATATATATATATATATATATATATATATATATATATATATATATATATATATATATATATATATACAGTATAAAATAATTAATCTAAAATAAGCTTCTCTCAGATTACCTGTGTATATGAAGAGTAGGAATGAGCCCGATGTTCGCCTGTTCGCCGAACAGCGAACAATTTGCGGTGTTTGTGGCAAATTAGAAAGCCATGGAACACCCTTTAAAAGTCTAGGGGAGAAATCAAAAGTGCTCATTTTAAAGGTCAATATGCAAGTTATTGTTATAAAAAATGTTTGGGACCCAGGGGACATGTATCAATTCAAAAAAGTTTTAAAAACTGATTTTATTTTGGGAGCAGTGATTTTAATAATGCTTAAAGTGAAACAATAAAAGTGAAATATTCCTTAAAATTTCGTATTTGGGAGGTGTTTATAGTATGCCTGTAAATTAGCACATTTTTCCCGTGTTTAGAACAGTCCCTGCACAAAATGACATTTCTAAGGGGAAAAAAAGTCATTTAAAACTAGTCGTGGCTATAATGAGTCCAGCAATACAGATAAGTCATTAAAAAAATGGCATGGGTTCCCCCCAGTCCACGGGAAACCCCCCATTGCATTAGAGGGGGGTGGGGTCACCCATGACGCCATAGGGAAATTGCCGGAAACCCCCATTGCACCAGAGGTGGGCGGGGTCATCCCGACACGTCATGGGTGGCCCCGCCCTTGGCTATTTAAGAGCTGTCATGGCATGGAGGTGAAATCGATTCTGGCGGCGTGTATTGTCTGGTCATGGAAGGATTACATTGCTGCATTTTTATTTATTTTTTATTAAAGGACTTGTTCCAAGCTGTGTGTGGGTGTGTGTTTTTTTACCATTTGTGTCACTTTTTTGGGTGAAATGGTAGGGGTACAATGTACCCCATAACCAATTCACATGGGGGGCCAGGATTTGTTAAAGGGGGCTTCCAGATTCCGACAAGCCCACCACCCACAGACCCCCACAACCACCGGGCAAGGGTTGTGGGGATGAGGCCCTTGTATACCCATCGACATGGGGATATCCTCCCCATGTAGGCCTGGTACGGTTCAAGAGGGGGAGCTCTCTCGTCCCCCACCTCTTTTCCTGTGTCCTGCCAGGTTGTGTGCTCAGATAAGGGTCTGGTATGGATTTTTGGGGGGTACCCCACGCCATTTTTTTTATTTTGGTGCAGGGTCCCCTTAATATCTATACCAGACCTGAAAGGCCTGGTATGGAATTTGGGGGGTGTCCCCACACATTTTTTTTTTTAAAAATCAGTTCCATGCCGCTTTTTTCAATGACTTTTATTTGTATTGCCAGGACCCAACTATTCATTATAACCGTGAGTAGTTTTAAATGACTTTTTTTCCTTTAGAAATGTCATTTTGTGCAGGGATTGTTTAAAACATGGGGAAAATGCGCTACTTTACAGGCATACTATAGACACCCCCCCCCCCCCCCGGGTACGAAATGTAAGTAATATTTCACTTTTATTGTTTCACTTTAAGCATTGTTAAAATCACTGCTCCCGAAAAGACATCAGTTTTTAAAACCTTTTTGCATTGATACATGTCCCCTAGAGCAGGACCCGGGTTTCCCAAACACTTTTTATGACAATAACTTGCATAATAACCTTTAAAACTAGCACTTTTGATTTCTCCCATAGACTTTTAAAGGGTGTTCCGCAGCTTTCGAATTTGCCAACAACATTTGTGTCCCATAAACTAACTGTGTTTGCGAGTTCGAACACATTTTTTGCATGTTCTAATGTTCTGCTGTGAACCGAATAGGGGGGTGTTGGGCTCATCCCTAATGGAGAGTTAAAGAAAAGAGAATATTGCAAAGATCAGGATTGAATATTCTATTTTTTGATATGTGTCTGGTGGAAAATTGAGGATTTCTACATTGGATGCAATCTTGTAAGAAGTATACCGGGTACACAACAGACGTGCCCCACCTTGGTTTAACCTATTAAGGACCGCCTCCTGCACATATACATCGGCAGAATGGCACGGCTGGGCACATCCACGTACAGGTACATCCTGTACTAGTACCCAGCCGTGGGTCGTAGGTGCGCGTCCACGGCGCACTCCCACGACCCGGTCCGAAGCTCCGGGACCGCGGGACTCGCAGACCCAATCGCCACTGGAGTGCGGTGATCGGTCCCCGAAGCTGAAGAATGGGAAGAGCCATGTGTAAACACGGCTTCCCTGTTCTTCACTGTGGCGGCGCCATCGATCGCGTGATCCCTTTTATAGGGAGACACAATCGATGACGTTGCACCTACAGCCACACCCCCCTACAGTTGTAAACACACATTAGGGAACACATAACCCCTTCAGTGCCCCCTTGTGGTTGACTCCCAAACTGCAAATGTCATTTTCACAATAAACAATGCAATTTAAATGCATTTTTTTCTGTGAAAATGACAATTGTCCCAAAAATGTGACAGAATTGTCTAAAGTGTCCGCCATAATGTCCCAGTCATGAAAAAAAATCGCTGATAGCCGCCATTAGTAGTAAAAAAAAAATATATATAAAAATGCAATAAAACTATCCCCTATGTTGTAAACGCTATAAATTTTGCGCAAACCAACCAATAAACGCTTATTGCGATTTTTCTTTACCAAAAATAGGTAGAAGAATACGTATTGGCCTAAACTGAGGAAAAATATATATATATATATTTTTGGGGGATATTTATTATAGCAAAAGTAAAAAATATTGCATTTTTTTCAAAATTGTCGCTCTATTTTTGTTTATAGCGCAAAAAATAAATACCACAGAGGTGATCAAATACGACCAAAAGAAATCTCTAATTGTGGGAAAAAAAGGATGCCAATTTTGTTTGGGAGCCACGTCGCACGACCACGCAATTGTCTGTTAAAGCGACGCAGTGCCGAATCGCAAAACCTGGCCGGGTCCTTTAGCTGACTAATGGTCCGGGTCTTAAGTGGTTAACTAATATATTATATGCATATGTCACAGCGGAATGCATATGTCACAGCGGAATGCATGTGCCCTCCCTGCCTAAATTGTTTCAAAACCAATGGGACTTTGTGCATGCTTTACATTGTGGATCTTGTCCCTCTCTAAATATGGGCCTCTTATTCCTGGGTGGTTTTGGTCTGGGAATTTGCAGTCATGCTTCCCTCTCTGCTGATGGCTCACACTATTTATGTCTAATGTAGTACTATTGATGCATTGCACCCATATTCATGGTTTCGGTAATCAATAAGTGGTCTGTAGGCTAATATCTGGTTTATACATGTATTTTATCTTTATTTTGCTTTTAGTGTGGTGAAATGATTTTAACTTTTGTATATAATAAAACATTTTTTACCTGACATATTTGTGCAATTTTTCTAAAATGTAAGGCACCGTAAAACCCATCTTTCTTTCTAGAAATGTTTCCCAGCTGAACACATGATTGTATAATGGATAGTATTTCCTCCTGCCAAAGGATTTGTAATTTTGATCAGCCATTCTTATCATACACACAGCTCTGACTTTACTGTTCACAGCACAGAAGTGATGATGTTAAAGGAGAAAGGCTGGTGGTAGAAAGGTAAAAAAGGATGCTGATATGCTCAATCAGGAAGATTACCTGCTTAACCACTTCAGCCCCGGACCATATTGCTGTCCAAAGACCAGAGCACTTTTTGAGATTCGGCACTGCGTCGCTTTAACTGACAATTGCGCGGTCGTGCGACGTGGCTTCCAAACAAAATTGGCGTCCTTTTTTTCCCACAAATAGAGCTTTCTTTTGGTGGTATTTGATCATCTCTGCGGTTTTTATTTTTTGCGCTATAAACAAAAACAGAGCGTCTATTTTGAAAAAAATGCAATATTTTTTACTTTTTTCTATAATAAATATCCCCAAAAATATATAAAAAAAAAATATTTTTTCCTCAGTTTAGGCCGATACGTATTCTTCTACATATTTTTCGTAAAAAAAATCGCAATTAGCGTTTATTGATTGGTTTGCGCAAAAGTTATAGCGTTTACAAAATAGGGGGTAGTTTTATGGCATTTTTATTATTATTTTTTTTTTACTAGTAATGGCGGCGATCAGCGTTTTTTTTCGGTACTGCGATGTTATGGCGGACACTTCGGACACTTTTGACACATTTTTGGGACCATTGGCATTTTTTTAGCGATCAATGCTATAAAAATGCATTGGATTACTATAAAAATGCCATTGGCAGTGAAGGGGTTAACACTAGGGGGCGGGGAAGGGGTTAAGTGTGTTCCTATTTGTGTTCTAACTGTATGGGGGGGGGGACTTACTAGGGGGAATCACTGATCTTCTGTTCATACATTGTATGAACAGAAAATCAGCGGTTCCCCCGCTGACAGGAACGAGCGCTGTGTGTTTTCACACACAGCTCCCGTTCCCCGCTCTGTAACGAGCGATCGCGTGTGCCCGGCGGCGATCGCGCCCCCCGGGCACACGCACGGGACTCGGGGGCGAGCGGGGGGCGCGCTCGCGGGCCGCCGGCGGCGCGCACGCGCCCCCTAGTGGCCGCGAAAGGCGCGACGTAGAGCTACGGGCTCTCGCGCACCCGTGCCGACCTGCCGCCGTATAACTGCGGCGGCTGGTCGGAAAGTGGTTAAAGTGAAACTTTAGGCCACAAATAAAAATTGGCAAACAGGCAGGAATTTGAATGCAGACGAGGCATGCTTTGTCTCTTCTGCATTAAATTGACTTACCTGACTGTCTGCCACATGCACAGCTCACTGTACATATTTGGCAATGCTAAATCTGACTGAAATCCCATGCATGCTTGGAAGTGACATCATCCCTGCCCAGCCAATGAAAGCAGCTGGTGATCAAGACCTAGAAACTGGCTACCCAAAAATGTCAGTGGCCGGGCGGGGGGTTAAGGCATGCCTTGTCCCTTGACCCGAATAGAGTATAGTTCCAATTAAATGTAACCCTGTGGCCACAATTCAAGTCTTTATGTATCTTAACTAGATGCAAATACACTTTAAAATAAAAGCTTATCGACTTTATTTCTTATTTTTTAACCATTTACAAAGTTACTTCCTGCTCCATTAGGAAATGTAATATTCTGTCTACCCTTGCACTTCCATAAAATAGATAATATCACCAGCACACAAAAATATTTATTGATATCATTTTATTATAAAGTCACAGGTTGAAGCAATTGTCAGCCTTCCAGTGTACAGTGTCTACTTTATAAAAATTCCAGTGACAAAGCGGGCCCTGTTTTGCTTCTAAACATTGAACATTACCTCTATCAGTAACTTCACAATAAAGTCAAAGTAAGGAACATTTTAATGTGTGAGTACTATGTAATATATTGCTAAAAAATTACAGGACCATCTTTCTTATGCCTACAGCACCCTCATTTCTGAAAAAAATGTCTATAGTTCTGTTTTGTGTGAAGTTGGGACTTCCATTTTTTTTCAAATATCATACAGTATTTGGACTGTAAGGGAAAATTGAAACACCCAGAGAAGCTCCATGAGATCAATAGGGCAGTGTTATTATTAATAATATTATCATTATTATAATTCAGGATTAGTATAGTGCCAATAGTTTGCACAGCACTTTACAAAATGAAGGCAGACATTACAATTACACTACAAATCAATACAAGCGATATCCGAGGGCCCCTGCTTGTTAGAGCTTACACTCTAAGTACACACGATCAGACCGGTCCGATGAAACTGGTCCGACGGACCATTTTCATCGGACCAGGCTGAAGTGGTCTGATGTGTGTACACACCATCGGACCAAAAATCCGATCAGACCAGAACGTGGTGACGTAGAAGACAATGACGTGCTGAAAAAACGTAGTTCAATGCTTCCAAGCATGCATCGTCTTGATTCTGAGCATGCACAGGTTTTTGGTCCGATGCTTTTGCATACTAACCATCGAATCTGTCTTTAAGATTTTAAAGCAAGTTTTAAAACTTTGGTCCGACGGACAACGGTCCGATAGGCCGTACACACCATCGAATTGGTCCGATGACACTGGTCTGCAGACCAGTTTCATCAGACCGGTCTGATCGTGTAAACGCGGCCTGAAAGAATATAAAAAAAAAAACAGTCAATACAGACAGAACCATGAACCCCAGACTGTTATTTTGATATTTGCATTGTCAGTTAAAATGACTTAACAGGGACATTCTGAAAGAAGATCTAAGAGACTTACAAAAAAGGTGGATAATGCAACTGAAATAACTTTCCTTTAAAAGGTCTAGATAAATTAAATAGCTATCTGTTATTGATGAACTTGACTTGAATGTGCTTAATGAAAATTCTACAAGACCTCCCTGGCTAGTTGTTGTTTTTAAAAAAAATAAAAAAAATATGTTGTTAAGGTTGTTATGGTGTTAAGGCATGATTACTTACATGTTTTGTTCTTTCCAGCAGAGTGTAGTTAAATCTACTAACAAACTCATTATTGATTCCAGTATTAATTGTTTCTGTACGTCCTCCAGCAATAGCTGCCGTCATTCTACTTTTTCCTTTTCTTTCACCTCTGCAAAAGTTAAAGTCAACCTGATTTTTTTGTTCATTTAAACTATGGTAGTTTCCATTTCATATTCTTTGGCCTTCAGCTTCTAAAAATCAAACATGTTCATTTTTAAACAAATGTAATGCAAAAAAAAATGTAATTACCACAGGAAAGTGAAGTAATTTAAACCTAGTTTCAGGCGTTAACCTTCTTATTCATTCAACAGATTTGACTGGCTAAGTGCTGACTTAATTTTTTGTTGCCTGTCAGAAGAAAAGTCTCCCATCAATATTCAATAACAAGAAGAAAAGAATTGATGTGCTATGCTGTTGGGCAGAAACAATAGAGATTGCTCTCTCTGAATTCAAATTATTGAACAGTTTTATGTTGTGCTGCCCATTAACTTAAATGAGAACATTTTGTTATGCCAAACATAACAATATCACTTTTTGCACAGAATAACTTGTTTTAGAAACTTTCATATTTCATATTATAATCTATTCGTGTAGCTATTGGTTATTCATAGAACATGACACAAAAAATCTGGATGCAAAAAAAGTTTGCCTTTATTAGTATTAAATTTATTATGTTTGGATGTTACAACTGTATGAATAGACATATTGATTATTTCATAAAAAGTGTGAAGGCATCCACATCGACTTTTACTTTGTTTAGAATATACAAATGATAGTAAATTTGCAATTTGTGTCCTTAACATTGTGTGCTCCTAAGTCCTTTTTAAAGCTTTTGTTACCACATAACATGCAATCCCCA
Source organism: Rana kukunoris (assembly GCA_029574335.1). NCBI lineage: Eukaryota > Metazoa > Chordata > Amphibia > Anura > Ranidae > Rana > Rana kukunoris. The sequence goes on along the minus strand of CM056055.1, from coordinate 226,774,830 downwards.
CAGCACAAAAAAAAGCACAAAAAAATCAAGTTATTTTTTCATCAGGAATATTTTGAGTCACGTCAGGGCATTACTAGAATTATGAAAGACTTGGGACACCTCTAAAAACTACAACAGGAAGCATGGTGAGTGGAACAGTGGGTGTGATCCAACTGAATTGACAGTCAAAGGAGCTTAATGAGGTATTGGTAAACATGACCCGAGACTACTTGTTGTAAACGTGGCGAAGATATGCCACAGACTTTCTACGCACAAAATCTATTTTAACCACTAGCCCACCAGCTAGTTTTATGGCGGCAGGTCGTGATTTCACATTTCAGCCACTAGGGGCGCGTGCCCCCTGCTTGCCCCTGGTGTCGACGCGTGTGCCCGGCGGCGTGAGTACTGCCGGGCAGCCGGGTTTGCTTGTTACAGAGCGAGAACCGGGAGCTGTGTGTGTAAACACACAGCTCACAGTCCTTTCAGGGGAAGAGATGACTGATCGAATGTTCATACAGAGTATGAACAGTGATCTGTAATTTCCCCTAGTCAGTCCCACCCCCTACAGTTAGAACACACCTAGGGAACATTATTAACCCCTTCCTTGCCCCCTAATGTTAACCACTTCCCTGCAAGTTTTTTTTTTACACTAATCAATGCATTTTTATAGCACTGATCGCTATAAAAATGACAATGGTCCCAAAAATGTGTCAAAAGTGTCTGAAGTGTCGGCCATAAGGTTGCAGTACCAATAAAAAATCGCAGATCACTGCCATTACTAGTAAAAAAAAATATTAATAAAAATGCCATAAAACTACCCCTTATTTTGTAGACGCTATAACATTTGCGCAAACCAATCAATAAACACTTATTGTGATTTTTTTTTTTAAATATGTAGAAGAATACATATCGGCCTAAACTGAGGAAAAATATTGTTTTTTTATATATTTTGGGGGGATATTTATTAAAGCAAAAAGTAAAAAATATTATTTATTTTTTCAAAATTGTGGCTCTATTTTTCTTTATAATGCAAAAAATAAAAACCGCAGAGGTGATCAAATACCACCAACAGAAAGCTCTATTTGTGGGAAAAAAAGGACATCAATTTTGTTTGGGAGCCACGTCGCACGACCGCGCAATTGTCAGTTAAAGTGACGCAGTGCCGAATCGCAAAATATGGCCCGGTCATTGACCACCAAAATGGTCCGGGGCTGAAGAGGTTAAAGAGACCCTGTCACAATTCAAGTTTTTTAAATGAAAAAGAAATAGGAATCCAACTCTATAGAAACTGTTGAATTACTATCTTCCAGTTTCCCCCACACCTGTCACAGAATGTGCTGGCAGTGCTTGAGGTGATTGATAAAAGTATGAATTAATGAAAGTGTTTTAATTCTGCAGCCTTAACAGTGCTGGCGAGAATCTCTTCAGAGCCGTTAAGGCCACGAGATGAAAAAACATTTCGTATTCATTTTGTGCTATCAGCAAGCGCCTCTTGTTTTCAACCTATGCAAAATCATTACCAGTGTGCAATTTTACAGGTAATCAAAGTAATGACATTTCATTAGCACACCAAGGATTCCTCCAAAGGGTCCAAAGCTTTATTCTGTGGTCACATGATAAATATACAGCGATGTTTCGGAGCCAAGCAGGCCCCCTTCATCAGGCAAGTGAGGCTCCAAAACATTGCACATATCAACATCAAAACAATCATTTCTTTAAAACGTCTTACTTACGTACTGTATACTACTCTGCACACAGACTATACACAGTTACACTTTGAATGAGCCTACTTAAAAACAAAAAAAAAATACTTCATATATAAATTTAGAGACTACTCAGCAAGAAGCAACTGTTATATTGAATATTATTATTTAGGAGTAGGGATATACTATAAAAAAAAAAGTTAAATCTCCATGTTTTTTGCAGGTTAAAAAAATGTGCATTTACTTTTTTTGGAGCCTGGAAAGCATTGCACTATAAGACTAAGCTATCTGCCCATACGTCGTACAGCAAGGTGTGTTTCACACTGATAGGAAGCCCCCCCTCCCCATGGCTGTGCTGTTTAAAAAAAGTAACAGCTAGTATGGGGATCTTCCTCCGTACTGCTGTCACAGAGTGACGGCTGCAGCAATGGGAACATGCTAAAAATGAATGGATCATGTAACATGTTTCCAAAGGTGAACTTATTCTTATCTGAATGATGCCTGCAGCTACAGGCATCATTCAGACATCCTTATTTTCAGCTGGCAATTCTGCCCACCATAAGAATGATCATAGCGGCAGTTCCACCGCTTGATTGTTTTTATAGGCGATAGGAGAGGTCATCCCCCCTCCCGCCGCCATCCAGTGCTTCTCCAGGCTCTCCCGTGCCATCAGGGGCTCGGAGAATGCATCGTCCGGTACCGGCTCACGACGATAGAGATTTCCAGTGACCATATGGTCACTGGTCATCTCTATGACCACCGGAGGCCTGGGCGCGACGCTATGACTTCACCCCCGGGACCCGGAAGTAAACAAAGCCGCAATCGTGGCTGTCTCCATGAGATTGGTGAATTGTTTTCACAATCTCATGCTTTTAAGCCTGGAGGAGAGATGCGGGGTCTTATTGACCCTGCATCTCTCCATAAAGAGGACCTGTCATAGTGATTCCATTTACAAGGGATCCAAAAGTGATCCAAAAAATAAAAAAAAAGGCATAAAAAAAGAGTAAAAAAATATTTAAATGCCCCTATCCCCTGTAGCTCACGATTAGAAGCGAACACACACGTAAGTCCCACCCACATATGTAAACGCCCTTCAAACTACACATGTGAGGTATTGCCGCATGCTTTAGAGCACGTGCAACACTAGACCTCCTCTAAACTGGTAACCTGTAAAAAGAAATTGAAGTGTCGCCTTTAGAGATTTTTAAGTACCAAAGTTTGGCACCATTCCATGAGTGTGTGGAATTTTAAAGCATGACAAGTTAGCTATCTACAAAAAAATTGGGCTAACTTTAATGTTTTGTTATTTTTTAATTCATGAAACAGTAAAAAAAAAAAAGTGTTTTAAAAATGATTGTGCAAATACTGTGTGAGATAAAAAGTTGCAATGACCGCCACTTTATTCCCTAGGGTGTCTACTAAAAAAATATATATAATGTTTGGGGGTTCTAAATTATTTTCTAGCAAAAAAATTATGATTTTTACATGAAGAAGAGAAGTGCCAGAATAGGCCCGGTATTGAGGTGGTTAAAGAGGAAGTAAACTCTCCCACTCTGATGCTTCTTTTCATTTAGTCCATTATATTACGTAATTATTAATCTATAGCCACTGTAATCCAGCCCACATGGCATATTACTTACTGTTTAAAGAAACTTGTTTCCCGAGGAAAGGCAGTGCCATCTTAAGTATTGTTTTCTGAGTCCACATAGGGCCAGATTCAGAAAGACACTTCTCGGTGCCTGATTCAAATAATCAGATACGCCGGGATATAGCTAAGATACGAGCGGCGTAAGTCTCTTACGCCGTCGTATCTTAGTTGCATATTTACGCTGGCCGCTAGGTGGCGCTTCCGTCGATTTACGCTTTGAATATGTAAATTAGGTAGATACGCCGATTCACGAACGTAGTTGCGACCGGCGTATCTATTTGCGTCTATTTGCGTAAGTTACGTTCACGTCGTTTTCAATGACTATTTGCGACGTGATTTGGAGCATGCGCACTGGGATACGTTCACGGCCGGCGCACGCGCAGTTCGTTCGGCGTGTCATTTACGTGGGGTCAGGGTTAATTTAAATACAACACACCTCCTACCTGCCTAATTTGAATTACACACGGATATGCCGGCCCATTTACGCTACGCTATGCTTTGTGAATACTTTGTGAATACAGCACTTGCCTGTATAAGTTGCGGAGGCGTAGCACAAAGATACGCTCTCCACCCTGAATCTGGCCCATAGAGTGTATTTCCGCCAAACGTTCAGCACTTCCTGTACTGTTAACCAAGCCTCCTTCTCAATCCAAATTTCTATGGCAACCCTGCTTCCCTGTTTATAGCCACTTGTTTAATTTCATAGCATTTACTTGTGCCGATTATCTAGTGTTTGCCTATGTCAGTCTTATCAGCTTCAGCTGATAAGACTGCAGTAATTAAGTCCAATGCGTGCCCATGTGATGTCACATGGTCACATGGGGTGTAGGAGGAAGCTCTGAGTAATTATGCAGTCTTGTGGGATTTCACTGTTGTGCTGTAGAAAGTCCTGATAACAGACAGACAAGCAAACAGAGTGTGCTGTAAATCAGGGGAGATCTGAGCATGCCCCAGTGATGTCATTCTAAAGAACAAAAAGGATTACCACGATAAGCAAGTAAGGATATTTCTACAAGCAGTGTTCATTAGGGTTTTTTTATGCTGATTTACATGGGATACAAATGTGGGGGAGGGTTTACAACCACTTTAAGGTTCAGTCTGAAAAGTTCACACTGAACTTTGGCCGTTTGGGCATTTGGTAATCGCCCAAACATTTATGAGTTTAGTGGGAGGTGAACACCATGTCTAATGGTGGTATTGCTACTGTGATTATATATTACAGCTTCTAGCTGTCAATGGTTGTTAAGGATTCTGGCAGGTGCAGGCATTACCAACCCCTGAACAACCACTAATGTCACCAACCATATTCCCTTACACGGCTGGAAATTGCTAGTCATGTAAGCAAAGTGGGTGGGGTGGTGGTGAGAACACTAACCAAATATGTCCATATTTAGTCATATTTAGCCAGTAATGTTACCACACCCCTTTAGTATAAATACTTAAAGCTTACATAAAAAAGTTAAACGTGTAGTTAAAGCTCCAGAGTGCTGCCATTAGCATGTGAGTGAGGTGCATACAGCCAGATTGGAATATTGATGTTTTTTTTTTCTTTTGGCAGGTGATGTTTATCATGATTGATGCTGGATTTACAAAGCTGGGGGTGGATAACTGGGGGTCACGTATCCTAAAGGTGGATTCCAAATTCCTATAAGTGCTCCCAGCACACCAAAAACTGCTTGACCAGGGTTGTTGGGAGGAGGCTGTCAAGATACCCAATGCTGGTATCCAGCGAAACAAACCTGATCTGTTATGTATGCACACAGTATATGTTACATTATTATATAAAAGTAATGTGGTTTTATTAAGTAGACAATACAGGTGATAAACACAATAAATACATACATACTGTGAGGATGGGACCCTGTGCTGTGTGAGAAATGGCTCATTTACGCCAGATTCAGGAGAGAAAGACACACTAATTGGACAGCGCAGATGGTGCTTTTATGCCTTCTCTCACCCTACCAGAGGCACCTGAACCAGAGCTGTAAGAGAGGTCTTCCTCTTCATATCAGGCTCTACCACTAGGTACAGTATGTGACATAAACTATGCAAAAATGGAGCAGGATCAGGAAATGAACAAGTGTGAACAAGGCAAGCTGGTGACGGTTAGGGCTTTGCCCCGCTGAGGAAGTTGCAAAACGTAACGCGTATGGGGGTTCAGGAGTCTGAAGACACGTCGCTTGCTGCTGTCCTTTTGGAACATTTAGTTTTCCCTACACATCCTGTATGTTTACTGCCGTTTTATATTGGCTAAAATGTGAGTAGCCTGTGCTTTTACTACCTATGCTTGAGTATAGCGGAGAGCTCTTAGATCTGTGATTCCTTTTTTCATGTTTGGGTCTGTATGCACCGCTGACCTTTGAGCATCCAAATTGCTAACCTGCTTCCTGGTCTCCTATGCTGAGATACCTGCTCATTTGACCATCTAGTAAAATAGTGGTCTACATGCGAAGGTGAGAGTAGAGTACCCATTGTGACAGGAAGTCAGGTAAATCTGTGGGTGTTGTCACAGACGGGAGATACATTTCTGCCTTGTTTAGACAAATCACCAATTACTATTAGGTGTCGGCTGCAGAAATAGCCAGAAAGGTTTAGGGCGTTGGAAAACTTCAGCTGTTCAGAATGAGGCAATTAAGGCCTCTATAAGTTATCCAAAGGATGACTACTGATTGCTGCATCCTGAGGATTTTTGAGTTAAGGAGAGCAGTCAGAAAGACTTCTGAAGAGGTGAGGTGGTTGTTGATTTTTCTGTGTGATAAAAATCAAAAAGACTATTGTTTCTCTGCTGTATGACCAGCAGTGTCTGCCCAGCAGTAGGCTGTGCCAGACTCCATAGATAGGTTCCTGTGTGGTCAAGGTAGATGCCCCAAGTGGCCAGGGTTTATTTTATGTTTTGTTTTGTTTATGCTGTTTGGATGTTTGCACTTGTTTCCAGCAATATGGAAGAATAAACCAAACTCTTTGTTTTAAACCGTCTTCGGCTGCCTCTCTGTATAGTTCAGTGTGTAGTGAACCCATCCAGGGGGTCACACACCCCCGCTACCGAGCTAACCCCTTACACCATCCTTACTGGTGGAGGGATCACTTAAGTTTTTGGCTTCTCATTGTCACGTGGTGGAGAATTTTAAGATTTGGCTATCTGAAATTCTCTTACATATTTATGTGGACTTTATTTAATCAATTTAGTATAATTATTCTTCCTATATATTGTTTGTTTCACACATATATATATATATATATATATATATATATATATACATATATATATATATATATATATATATTATACTTACTGTGTATATATATATATATATATATATATATATATATATATATATATATATATATTAATTTCAATATATTCCTATGGGTTTTGCGCTGCACTGTTTTTTCTTTTTATATTTGAATAATGGACGCCCGGAGCCTGACAAAGGGTACAAACAGGAGAAGGTAGGGAGATTGTAACAGTGAGGTCGGCAATGGCACAGCGGGGCATATGTCATGACACAGCGGGGCATATGTAATGGCACAGCGGGGCTTGTGTAATGGCACAGCAGGGCATGTGTAATGGCACAATGAGGCATGTGTAATGGCACAGTGAGGCGTGTGTAATGGCACAGTGGGGTATGTGTAATGGCACAGTGGGGCACGTGTAATGGCACAGTGAGGCATGTGTAATGGCACATTGTGGCATGTGTAATGGCACAGTGAGGCATGTGTAATGGTACAGTGGGGCATGTGTAATGGCACAGTGAGGCATGTAATGTAATGGCACAGTGATATTTGAGAAAAGCTGAAAAAAGCCTGTTTCTGTCAGCGGTTGTTCCTGTCAATGGTTGTTCTGGCTACCCCTCAGCTTCCAGACAGACTAGTAGGAAGGGGGTAGTCTTATACGGCGAGTATATCCCAAAACCAAAATTTTAGCTTGAAAATTAGGGGGTCGTCTTATACGCCCAGTCGTCTTATACGCTGGCAAATATGGTACTTCTCTGTTCTAAGATCAATTCTGAACTTTTCTCCTGCTAGTTTGAGGTCATTTCCCATTGTTCATTCATTCACAGGAATCTGTGAAAGAGAGAACTGCAAGTCCCATCCTTTACTGCAGCTGATGACTTGTAGTTCTCAGCGAAATCCGAGATCGCTGATCAGTGCCTTTGTAGTTCATTCACAAGTTCTGCAGCTTTTAAACTGACAGAACATACAGAGGTATAGGCTTAAAGCTGCAGGGATTGACTGCAGGAACCTAACACTGCACCCTGGTCCCCTATTCAGGTGTGCATTTCTTTGCATTGCAGATTCCTGCAGGAAAAAAAAAATGCAAATTTGTTTCCTGAAAAAATATGTTTATTCTTTTTTTTGTAACTGTTTCAAGAATATAACCTACCACAGCACCGTTGTCAGCATTTTCCTCAAGTCTCTAAATTCTGGAAGATTGTATTGAATTTTCTTCAATCCAAAAACTTTTTAGACTTCCCATTGACTGAAAACCCTTATTTTACTTTCAAAAGGTTTTATTGAATATAGACACAAGAAAAATACACATATCAAAGAAAATAGGTTACAAATAATAGAAAAATAGTACAATGATCTCCATAACTTCTGCAAACAGGTTACACTCCAAAGACATTGACCAAATAGAGACATGAGGGAAAGGTCGCTCGAGAACAATGTGAAATAAAATAATAGGGTAAAACCTACTACTAATGCAGGGAGCCGAGTGCCAAAACTGAAACAAAAATAAAATAAAATACCCCCAAAGCTTGGAGGAGCCACCCCAGCATCCCGAATGGGACCTATACTATGCTGGAGTGATTCACCAAGAACCTTCAGGAGAAATCAGAACTTCAGCTCAATCATCTAAATCATATAATTACACAAGTTTCGTGCACGTTCAAGGGTCAATGTATGTCAAAACAAAAGGTAAACCTGCAACCGTTTAGAAAGAGATCATGTAAAATGAAACCAGAAGGCCTCAAAGGAGAAGACATAGGAGAATAGGGAAGGGAGATAAAGTAGGAGAAGAAAAGAGAGTGAAGAGCCAGTCTACGGTGCCTTGACCCAAGAAGCATCTAGTTAGTTCGAACCTGCGACAGGAACTCCTGGTATCAATGAAATGCCAACGAATAAGGCCCACGGTTCCCAAATTGATTCAAACTGATCTTTGGTATCAAGCAAGATACTAGACACTTTTTCCTGGGACATGATCCAGGAAATCTTGCGTTTCACAGCTAAAAAGGGGACCAAGGGCTGTTTCCAAGCCTTAGCCAACGTTGCCTTGGCGCCTAGAAGAATAAAGTGGATCAAAGATCGTGTAGATTTATTAGTATTGGGGATAAAGGCATTGAGGAGGGCGACGTCAGGGGTTCTAGGGAGCTGAAGACCAGTTACCTTAAAAATTAAATTGAACACTCTTTTTCAGAAAGGCCTGATTTTCGGGCCTTCCCACCAAATGTGAGCCATAGAGCCAATGATGTCACATCCTCTAAAACATAAGGGGTTGGCAAAAGGAAACATAAGAGACAATTTTACAGGGGTGTAGTACCATCTTGTGAGGACCTTTAAATTGGCTTCTATCAGGGAAACATTTTGGATTCCCTTGTACGCTTTCGAAAAAACAGTCGACCATGATTCCAAGCCCCATTGAAATTTAAAGTCGGTTTCCCAGGCAGCCATATAAGACCTCTTACTATCTTGATGAGCAAGGGAGTGATATATGACAGATATTCCACCCCTCTGATCAACAGCCTCCCCACACCAACGTTCATAAGCTGTAATTCGAGGTGGAACGGGTTTCCCCTTCCAAATTTTGTGGAGGAAGTGTTGTATCTGCCCAAATCTGAAAATTTCCGACATCGGGAGCTTCAGCTGTTGTTTACAAAATTTTAAAGTAATAGGACCCGACGCCAAAAATAAGTGCCCAATTCGGTACAGTCCCCTGTCCAACCACCACCTAAAAGCTGTGATATCTAGTCCTGGGATGAAGTCAGGATTGATAAAAATGTGGGGATGAAATTATGAAATCAAAGCTGTATTGGACCGCAACTTCTCCCAAAGAGAAAGAGACTGTGAAAGGTTAGGCAAAAGGATAGGAGGACGATTCCTGGGAGGCATCCAAAGTAAAAAGTCTAGAGTGTAAGATGGGGCTGCTTGTCTCTCAATCTGGATCCAGTCCGGTTTCTCAGATTAGGAATAGACCAAGCTGAGAAAGTCGTGCAGCCTGAAAATACCCAAATAGCCGCGGAAGGCCCATTCCCCCAATCCTTTTGGGCCTGAGAAGGGTGGAACATGGTAGCCTATAACCTGACCTACCCCAAACAAACTTATTTACCTTCCTCTGTAGAGAGAGTAGATGGTCTTTGTTGACTGTAAGGGACCCAATAGAGTTGTCCCCGCAAATTCGCAGGAGCGCGCGGGAATTCGCGGGTGCGCACGAGCGTGAATTTGCGCGCGCCCGCGTCCGTTGGTGCCAGACAGCCTATTTAAAGGTTGCACTGACACCAGCCGAGTGCTGACGGATTTCAGCGGTTCCGGTTCCTGTGTCCTGTGCCTGTTCCCGTGCTCCTGATCCCAGTTACTGATCTTTGGCTCCCTAGACCTTGCTCTCGGACTTGCTCCACCCCTGACTCTTGGTTCCTGATCTCGGCTCTCGACATGACCCTGTTTCCTGCCTGATGACTTTGTACCTCGCTGCCCGCTCGTTGCTGAACCACGATCCTGTCTCCTGTTTTGCTCCGCTCTACTTCCCGGGTATCTGCGACTTCGTCTCTGCAACCTGCTGCGACTTCGTGTCTGCAACCTGCTGCGACTTCGTCTCTACAAACTGCTGCGACTTCCTGCCTTGCAAGATTCGCATCACCGGCTGCGGGCTTCCCAAGTTACATCTGCAGGCACTCGTGTCTCCCCTGGCCCTTGGTTTCCCCTGTCTCCACTCTCAGTGGGACCAGGGCCGGAGATTTAAGAGAGGCTAACCTCGTCATTTCAGACTTCACCCAGGTACGTGACAGTATCCGTCAGCCAATAATGGAGTCTGAAAGGGAGGCCTCTGCTTTCAAAGACATTTGCCAATCCCTCTCTGCACTTGCCCACACAGTACAGAAACTTCAGTCAGATATGAATCGGATGGAAGGTCAGCTTTGGGATCAGCCTGTTTCTTCTCCTCCTGTGGTGAACTCTTCAGTTCAAACGGACTTCTGTCAGCTCTGTGTGGCCACCACGCCTCCTGAACCCAGAGTGCCATTGCCTGAGCATTTTTCTGGAAATCGCAAACAGTTTCGTACCTTCCGAAATGCCGAGTTTGAATGAGTCTCGTGTTACTTCCTGTTCTGCAGAGAGCCTAGAGCACCTTGGAGGGTCCGTCACCTACAGAGCGGGGGGACAGGAGAGCTGCTAGTGCCGCCTATCCCCGACGACGTCTTTTGATGACGAAACGCGTAGGTGTGGCCTAAGCAGTAGTACGTCATCACGGTTATACGACACGGAACACACAGCACGGAGCCCTAATGCACCCGAGTGAAGGAGAGGAGACGCCGCATCCTTCATTCATTTTCATGCACTGCACTATCAACTAAATTGTGAGTGCTATTTCACCCATTTATATATTAAACCCTTTTCCTACATACTACACCATGGGTTGTTTTTTTGTTTTTATTCCCTCTCCCATGAGTCTTTGAAGCATCTCTACATCCATCTTATACAAGCTGTGGAGCCATCATATGCTTTGCCTGTTGTTTTGGAGTCATTACTTGCTTTACTTTGGAGAAGTCTGACTGGGACGACTATAAACATCCCTAGGCTTATCTGACCGCTACTCATACGGTCAATCTATGTGGTAAGGAGACAACCTATTCACTGGGTGGCTCTTTGGTGGAAGAAGATTTTGGTGTGTTGATTTGCACTGATTATGGACTTTATTTCACTGGATCTCTCCTGATTTTCATAACCACATTATTGTGTCTTTTTCTTGTCACTTTATTCATTTATGTATCACTATATATTTTTTTATTATCATGTATTTAGCGCTATACCTATAATTTTTGTATTTCTGTAGGTTACTTTGGTTTAAGTAATTGGTACTGGCAGCTTTTTTTTATTGAGATTTAATCACACATTCATTCATTTATATCACATTAGTGCAGTGTTTTCCCCCCTAGGGGGGAGATATATATACTAAAAACAGCATTCTACCTAGGGTAACAAACATACACCTAGACCGAAGTACCCCATTGTTACATGTTATCTGGTTATCCATAAGTATGGCAACAGATGATATATACAAGTATATTAAACATAGTACTATAAAAATAATTAAAAATTACTCAAAAAGCAGTTTAAGTCAAATTCAACATTGAGGCCTCCTGGTGTTAGAGTATTCATACTGTGCATCCATCGGGATTCTAACTGACTAATGCTCCTCACTAAATGACTTCCTCTCCATGATTTATTGTATTTGTCTATGCCCCAAAACTGCAAATGTTTGGGGTCTTTGTTGTGGACCCTCTCAAAATGTCTCGAGGAGGACATACACTACTCCTTCCGTATGGCATCCAATAAATTCTCGAATGTCATATTTCTCTCCTGTGTTTGTGGATATAAATTATGTTCTTTTCCCTTGAAATTTCTGTGCATGTTTGCACGCAAAGCAGTTTTTACAAGGGTAAAAACCTTTTCCTGTAAAAAAGGAGAATGCATTTTTCGGGGGGGGGGGGGCTCTATCACCGATTTGACAATTAGATCCTTCAATGTCGGGGCCTTCTTGTATAAGATCCTGGGTTTTTCGGGTAATATCCTCTGTAAGTCTTTATCGCTTCTCAGGATGTGCCAGTGTCTGTTAATGACCTTTGCCACATCCTTATACTGGGTGTTAAAGTTTGGGATGATGCTCTGAGCTGTTTTCTCTCCGTCCCTACTTCCACTTACTTTATCCTTTAGTATACTCTCTCTATCCAATTTGTTAACCTCCTGAATCTGGTTGTCAATCCAAGTGTCTTCATATCTGTTTATTTTGAATCTCTTCCATAATACTTCTGCCTGGACCTTGTAATCCGACTCTTTTGTACAGTTTCTCTTCATTCTTACAAACTGTCCTTTAGGAATGTTAAACAGCCAGGGTTTAAAATGACAGCTATCCATCGAAAGATAGCTATTAGTGTCGACATTCTTCAAATAGGTCTTGGTCACAACCTTATTTTCTTCTAAATGAATTTGCAGATCTAGGAAGTCCACCGTTTTTCTCGTCAATCTTCCAAACTAGCTTTATGTTCAGGTCATTCGTATTCAGACAATTCAGGAAGTCTTCCGGCTTCTCTTTGCTTCCATTTCATACAATAATCACATCATCTATATATCTTCTATACAGAGCTAGTTCAGGTGGGGTGTCGTTGTATATGGCGAATTCCTCCCATTTCGCCATAAACGCATTCGCAACACTTGGTGCAAATTTCGAGCCCATCGCTATTCCTGTAGCTTGATTGTAATAGTTATGATGATACCAGAAAAAATTGTATTTCAAACAGAAATCAAGACATTTAATTAGGAACTTCCTTTGTTTGCAGATCAGATCACTATGCTTTCGTAGCACCCACTTAGTTGCTGCCACTGCTTCATGATGTTTCACTATTGTGTACAGCGATGTCACATCTGCAGTTGCTAGAAATGTCCTCCCCTCCAAGACTGGTACTGTATCCAGCAACTGCAGGACCTGCTTCGTGTCTCTCAAAAATGCCCTTGTATTTTGTACAGCTGGTTGCAAAAAGAAGTCAATATATTGACCCATTCTCGCCGTCAAGGAGTCAATTCCATTGACTATCGGTCTGCCAGGTGGATTATCCTTCGATTTATGTATTTTAGGGAGAGTATATATTACTGGTATTCTGCAGGCTTCTGGGACCAAATATTTAGACTCTTTCTTATTAAGGATATTCTTCTTAGTACCCAAATTCACTAACGCTTGTAATTCTTTCTTATATTTAGTGGTTGGGTTGCCCAATAGTTTCTTATAAGTCGATTCATCTTGTAATTGTCTCATAATTTCATTGTGGTACTGTTCTTTCGATTGAATTACCACTGCCCCTCCCTTATCCGCGGGTCAGATCACAATGTCCTTCCTTTTCTTCAATAACTTCATGCCCTTCTTAATATGTATTGGATCCGAGTAGTTTCTAATCTTCAAGGACTCTAGGTCTCTTAGAACGAATCTTTTGAATACATCAATATGCTGGTTGTTGGTCATATGTGGGTTATAGACAGAATTGTTTCTTAGGGAACTATATCTTGGTTCCTCTAATACGTTCATTTCCACTCTCTTAGGTTTAAAGGGGTTATTCAGTATGTATTTCTTTATATTTAGTTTTCTCACATACTTCTGAATCCCAATGTATGTCTCAAACTTATTCAGATGTTTTTGTTGGAGCATGTTTTAAGCCTTTATCCAACACTGCTAATTCTTTTGAGCTAATCTCCAGGCCGCTCAGATTCACCACATTCTCTCCCACTATTCTCTTTTTTGCCTGGATTCTTTTTCCCGCTCGGTTGCCCCTCCTCGTTCGGGACTTCCTCTGTTCCCTTGTTGGTACCTTCTCGGTGAGCGGTAGGGAGCCTGTGGTTGCCGTCGTGGGGAGTATTCTCTCCTCTCCCTGTCTAAAAAAGATGGGCGTTGTTGGTTATATTGGTTCTGTTGTTGGTATTGGCGTTGTTCATATTCATTTGTCTCTGAATAATTCCTAATAGGTTCGAATCTATTCTGTGTATACATCGGGGATCTTCCATACCCACCTTGATGTTCATAATATTGTGGTGGACCTCTTGTATCCCTTTGATCTCTTTCATTATTCTGTGTATTATGATAGGTTTTCTTGAAGGGTTTCTTAAACTGTTTCTTCCACTGTTTCTTTGGTGTTTTTTTCGTGTAGTGCTCATTGTTTTGTTGATGAGGTCTCTCATCTCTCTCTCTCTTTCTACCTCTCTTCGTTCATCCTGGACATATGTCCTAATTGGATCTTCGATCCTCACTTCCTTTTCTGGTGTGGAGTAGGTAGAAGTAGGCGCTACCGGTTCAGTTTTCTGTTGCCATTTAAAAACATTGTCTGCTTTATAGTCCGCTATATCTCTTTGGAACTTCTTGATCTTTCGTTGTTGTACTTCTAAATCCTTACTGATAAGGTCTTTGTTCAATAGCAATGCTAATTTACTGAAATCTGTACTGTCCTTATGGGGATCCAGTTTAGATTTAATATCTTCTAGTGTGATCTGATCTGCAAACAAAGGAAGTTCCTAATTAAATGTCTTGATTTTTGTTTGAAATACAATTTTTTCTGGTATCATTATAACTATTACAATCAAGCTACAGGAATAGCGATGGCCTCAAAATTTGCACCAAGTGTTGCGAATGCGTTTATGGCGAAATGGGAGGAATTTGCCATATATAACGACACCCCACCTGAACTAGCTCTGTATAGAAGATATATAGATGATGTGATTATTGTATGGAATGGAAGCAAAGAGAAGCCGGAAGACTTCCTGAATTGTCTGAATACGAATGACCTGAACATAAAGCTAGTTTGGAAGATTGACGAGAAAACGGTGGACTTCCTAGATCTGCAAATTAATTTAGAAGGAAATAAGGTTGTGACCAAGACCTATTTCAAGAATTTCGACACTAATAGCTATCTTTCGATGGATAGCTGTCATTTTAAACCCTGGCTGTTTAACATTCCTAAAGGACAGTTCGTAAGAATGAAGAGAAACTGTACAAAAGAGTCAGATTACAAGGTCCAGGCAGAAGTATTAGGGAAGAGATTCAAAATGAAAGGATATGAAGACACTTGGATTGACAACCAGATTCAGGAGGTTAACAAATTGGATAGAGAGAGTATACTAAAGGATAAAGTGATTGGAAGTAGGGATGGAGAGCAAACAGCTCAGAGCATCATCCTAAACTTTAACACCTAGTATAAGGATGTGGCAAAGGTCATTAACAGACACTGGCACATCCTGAGAAGCGATAAAGACTTACAGAGGATATTACCCGAAAAACCCAGGATCTTATACAAGAAGGCCCCGACATTGAAGGATCTAATTGTCAAATCAGTGATAGAGCCCCCCCCCCGAAAAATGCATTCTCCTTTTTTACAGGAAAAGGTTTTTACCCTTGTAAAAACTGCTTTGCGTGCAAACATGCACAGAAATTTCAAGGGAAAAGAACATAATTTATATCCACAAACACAGGAGAGAAATATGACATTCGAGAATTTATTGGATGCCATACGGAAGGAGTAGTGTATGTCCTCCAATGCAGTTGCAAAATACAATACGTAGGAAGAACTAAATGAGCATTGAAAGTTAGAGTGAAAGAACATGTCCAAAAGATCATCAAAGCCTGTACGAAACATAATGTATCGAGACATTTTGAGAGGGTCCACAACAAAGACCCCAAACATTTGCAGTTTTGGGGCATAGACAAATACAATAAATCATGGAGAGGAAGACCTCGTACACACGATCGGACATATCCGATGAAAACGGTCCGCGGACCATTTCCATCAGATATGTCCGATCGGGAGTTTGATCCGATGGCGTGTACACACCATCGGATCAAATTCCCCGCCGCCGGATGGCGCGGTGACGCGGCGGTGACATTGACGCCGCCACGTCACTGCACCAGGAAGGTAAACACTTGCGCGCATTGCGCCGAATCCATTCGGCGGCGGCGCGGCGGCGGTGGGGGACGACATGTCTGCTGGTAAGTGTACTAACCAGCAGACATGTCGGGCGGACAGATTCCACCGGATGGATTTCAAAGCATGCTTTGAAATCTGTCGGGTGGAGAAATCTGTCCGCTAGCCCATACACACGAGCGGAGATGTCTGCTGAAACGGTCCATCGGACCGTTTTCAGCGGACATATCCCCTCGTGTGTACGAGGCCGAAGTCATTTAGTAAGGAGCATTAGTCAGTTAGAATCCCGATGGATACACAGTATGAATACTCTAACACCAGGAGGCCTCAATGTTGAATTTGACTTAAACTGCATTTTGAGTAATTTTTAATTATTTTTATAGTACTATGTTTAATATACTTTTATATATCATCTGTTGCCATACTTATGGATAACCAGATAACATGTAACAATGGGGTACGTCGGTCTAGGTGTACGTTTGTTACCCTAGGTAGAATGCTGTTTTTAGCCCTGGAAATATACATTGTTATTTCTCAAAGGGACTGACTTACGAGCCCACTCTAACCTATAGACACCAAATTAGTCCTATATGTTTTTTATATGTTTTTTAGGATCCATCATTTATTTATTACATTATGTAGTTTAAGTATATAATGTATAATAATATTTTTACCACTATTTTATTGCTCTTGTGAGGTACTGTGGCTACGGGATACAGAATCACTGTTCCTGCTATGCATTGCCCCAAACAAAGGAGGTGATTGGGAGCGATGGACAACTAGTGAGACTCTGTCACTGCAGTCCACAGTACGGGCTCCAAGAAAATGGCGGATTAGCGTCTTCCGCCGAAGTCCGGTGATGACGGATTGTATACTTCCACCCAACGATCGTACGCATGGGACTTCGACAAAATGTCGGATGACGTACTGTTTACTTCCGCTGAACGATGATATGCATTGTACTTCGACAAAATGTCGGATGACGGACACTGTACTTCTGCCCAACGATCGAATCCACCGGACTTCGACAAAATGGCGAATCGACAACCCCGGAATGATGGCGGATTGGCATACATCCAGCCTGGCGGCATATATAAAGAGTGCTTTAACATTCGATCAGGTTCCCCAGATGAAGGCATGAGCCGTAACGCGTAGGGATACAGACGTACACCTGGAAGTGACGTGAGATACTTGGCAGATGCTTGGCAGATTACTTTGGTTCAATAAATTTGCATTTTATTACATACTACATCAACATTAGAATTCTATTATATCTTGTGGGCGGAGCATTCCACCAGAAATGTACGATTGTGGCATCGCACTGCTTCGTCTAATCTTCTTAGAACATTCGACAGACAACATAAGCCTTCAATTGACAGATTTTACCTTAATTCATTTGGGTTTTTGGACAAATTAATTTTTTACCGAAACAAAATAAATAAAAACAAATTTCGGGAGTAACTAAATACATTTATTTTTCAGCCGAAAACAACATTCCGAAACAAAATATTTCAGTGTGCACATGTCTATATAATAAAACTTTGGAATCATCTAAAATATCCCACTGGAATAAGGACTTCTTAAATGACCTAATAGAAAAATGACTATAAGTATACAACAAAATCAATCATCTAATCAATAAATAAATTTAACAAAAGGCACAATTTAAAATTATTTACAGGAATTACAGTATATTCATTGTTTCACTCATCAACCTCTATAACCATACCTGTCTCTGCATGGTTGATTTACTAAAACTGGAGAGTGCAAAATCTGGTGCAGTTCTGCATAGAAACCAATAACCTTCCATGATTTTTTGTCTAAGCTTAACTAAACAAGCTGAAGTTAGAAGCTGATTGGCTACCATGCACAGCTGCTTCAGATTCTGCACTCTACAGTTTTAATAAATCAACCCAACTGTGTCTAAAGTTTCAAAAAATCATAACAGACTTTATCCCATTGTTTATAGACATGTCCAAAGATAACCCAGTTTTGTGTGTGTGTGTGTGGGGGGGGGGGGGGGTTGTAAGCTACAGTATACTGTATATCAAAACTTCGCCATCACCACTATTCTGCAAGACCCCCCCCCCCCTACTTTATTCTAATTTACAGTATGTCTTCTAATAGCCAGATAGTGTATCATGCAAGATTCTCCGACCATTTAAGATGCATACCTGAACCTTGAACATTTTTTCTTTATTGAAAAACTAGACACAGAATTGCAGACCTCTATGCACAATAATGTTTTTTTCAAGATCATTTTATTGAGGAACTTCAAATTATGCACCAATATAAATATATGGGTCCTAATTGATGTACCTCGGCGCATCTTTCTTTTGGCATAGCGTATCTTCTTTACGCTACGCCGGTGCAACTTTGAGAGGCAAACATTGTATTCACAAAGCAAATGCTCTTAACGTTGCACCGGCGTATCGTATAGTTGTCAACGTAAGCCGACGTAAGTCAAAGTAGGGCGTGCTATATTAAAATGAAGCGTGACCCCATGCAAATGATGGGCTGAACTTCAAAAAACGAACTGCGCATGTGTCGTCTCTTGGACGCACCCCAGTGCGCATGCTCACAGTCACGTTAAATTGCTGCCTAAGATACGTCAATGCACTGCCTATGACGTGAACGTAACCTATGCACAGCCCTATTCACATAGTACTACGTAAATGACGTAACATACAACAGCTGTTCCCTGGTCCATTCCTTTGAATAGATTGCACCACCTATATGGGGAATAACTTTACGCCGGACGTTAGCCTTACGCAAGTGCGTATCTTTTCCGCTTGGCGCGTATCTTACTAATTTGCATATTTAACGTGGGTACGCCGAATGCGTCCAGTGTAACTATGCACCCATGATATGCCGGCGTAGGCAAGTTACATCAGGCGGCTGAAGCCTTGCTTTTCGACGTATCTAGCTTTGTGAATCGATGCAGAGATGCGACAGCGCACATTTGTACTTACGGCGGCGTATCTTTAGATACGGTGGCGTATCTTTAGATACGTTGGCGTAAGTCCGTCGTGAATCCGGGCCATGGAGTTGTATTATAAGACCCAATTTTCCCATTTTCCTCTCTTACCATGTAACATTTTCCACTGTTCTTCCCTGTTAGACGTGTTAGGTTCTTTCCCTTTTCATCTTTTACCTACAAGTCCCAATTAAATGAGTCATTGAAATTATATTATATTTATGGTTGTTATGTAACTGTAAACATACTCAGGTAGCAAAACGACTGACTTGGTTCTTGAATATTAACAGATCATGTTTTGTTTTGTCTACTTGAAAAAATATATAATTCAATACAAAAATGTAAAAAAAAGTAAATGTGTTTAACATTTTCAGTCCTAAATAAAGTAAAGAAAATATATATTTAAAAAGAGAACCTACAGATTCTCTTTAAGTCTCCAGGTGCCACAATGCTCTTTACTGCTGTTTTGTTCTAAAACATTTCACACATAAACTGCACTGCACAGCAATATAAGAAATAATACATCAGTCAGCAATATGCTTTACAAAAGGCAGCATGCAGATACTGTACTTGAATGATTAATTCTACATTCTGAATGACATTCATACATAACGCATCTCTTTCATAGCAGTCTACCCATCCTCCAACAGCCAATAGGTGGAATTCTCACTTTCACTTTTATATATTTTTTTGAAAACTGCATTACTAGCAATATAGTATTTAACTGCATATCTATCAGTCAGAGACCTTTTGAGCATATGTATAGGGAAATAAAAATACTGAGAAAGCCCGTCTACAACCAATGAGAGCTCAGATAGATAGAATGAAAATTCTTTAAAAAAAATTATAATCACTAAAAATCCTTTCCTGAATGTATGCCATGTAACAAACCATATTAAAAGGAATGGTAAGAGTGACAATAAATACACACTTTCATGCTAAAAACAGCGCCTAAAAAGCTCACGAAAATCAATGAATGCTTTCACACTGGAGCAGAGTGCTGGCAGGGCTGTGAAAAACTCCCCTCTACATTGAAATGAATGGAAAGCTCTTCAAAAGCGCCTGAAAAGCGCTTCAAAAGCGCTCAGTGTTTTTACTGCCAGTTTAGAAGTGCCTCAGTGTGAAAGTGGTCTAAAGGTTTGTCTGAGGCCCCGTACACACAAGCAAATAGATTTGTTCCAATCGGTCGGACAGACTGATTTGAACAAATCTGTCTGCTGGGATGTATTGGTTTGATCGTGTACACACGATCAAACCAAAATCCCCACCGGCAGACAGCACGCTGACGTGTCGGTGACGTGGCGGTGACGTTGACACCGCCACGTCACCGCACCAGGAAGTAAAACACTTCCGCGCATGCGTCGAATACATTCGACGCATGTGCGAGCAGATATGTCTGCTGGTTAGCGTACTAACCATCAGACATGTCGGGCGGACGGATTCACAGCCGACAGATTTCAAAGCATGCTTTGAAATCTGTCGGGTGGCTAAATCTGTCTGTTTGCCCGTACACACGATCGAATCTGTCTGCTGAAACGGTCTGGCAGACCGTTTCCAGCAGACAGATTTGATCGTGTGTACGCGGCCTAAAAGACCAATTTATACAACCTTAGGTGTCCGTTTATGAATCAGTGAAAAATACTTACTGCTCCATTCTTTGGCATTCACAAAGGAGATCGTTCTCCTAAACATCATGAAATAAAATAGCAACTTAGGCCACGTACACACGATCAAATTTATCTGCTGAAACTGACATCAGCAGACATCTCCGATCGTGTACATGGGCTATCGGACATGTTTTACCAGCGGACAAATTTCAAAGCATACTTTGAAATTTGTCCGCCGGAGATGTCCGCTGGTGAGTACACTCACCAGCGGACATAACTGTCCATGCATGCATCAAATGGATTCGACGCATGCGTGGAAGTATTTTCCTGGAGTGGTGACGTGGCGGCATCAACGTCACCGCCACGTCACCGCGTCCTCAGCCAGAGGGGATTTTTGTCCGATGGTGTGTACACGCCATCGGACCAAAATCTGATGAGACATGTCCGCTGCAAACGGTCCGTCGGACATGTTTAAGCGGACATGTCTCATCGTGTGTACGTGGCCTCAGACTTCATCAATGCAATGCTATCCAAAAACATTACAGCTATACTAAAGTCATACATTCTAGTCGATTAACCTTAACTACATGCCGACCGCCCACCGCAGTTATGCGGCGGGACGGTGGCACTGCTGGGCGAGAGCACGTAGCTCTACGTTCTATATTTAGCGGCCCCTAGGGGGCACTCGCGCATCGCCGGCGGCCCGCCAGCGCGCCCCCCGCTAGTCCCTGAGTCCCGCGCGCATGCCCGGCGGGCGCGATTGCCGCTGGGCACGCGGGCTCTTTCGTTACAGAGGGGGACCGGGAGCTTTTTGTGTAAACACAAAGCTCTTGGTCCTGTCAGCGGGGGAAACGCTGATCTCCTGTTCATACAATGTATGAACAGAAGATCAGTTATTTCTCCTAATGAGTCAATCCCCCCATACAGTTAGAACACACCCAGGAACACACTTAACCCCTTCCCTGCCCCCTAGTGTTAACCCCTTCACTGCCAGTGGCATTTTTATAGTAATCCAATGCATTTTTATAGCCTTGATCGCTATAAAAATGCCAATGGTCCCAAAAATTTGTCAAAATTGTCCGATGTGTCCGCCATAATGTCTCCGTACTGGAAAAAAACGCTGATCGCCGCCATTACTAGTAAAAAAAAAATATTAATAAAAATGCCATAAAACTACCCCCTATTTTGTAAACGCTTTAAATTTTGCGCAAACCAATCAATAAACGCTAATTGCGATTTTTTTTAACGAAAAAATATGTAGAAGAATACGTATCGGCCTAAACTGAGGAAAAAAAAAGTGTTTTTATATATTTTTTTGGGGGTATTTATTATAGCAAAATGTAAAAAAAAATATTGATTTTTTTTTCAAAATAGTCGCTCTATTTTTGTTTATAGCGCAAAATATAAAAACCGCAGAGATGATCAAATACCACCAAAAGAAAGCTTTATTTGTGGGAAAAAAAGGACGCCCATTTTGTTTGGGAGCCACATCGCACCACCGTGCAATTGTCAGTTAAAGCGACGCAGTGCCAAATCACAAAAAGTGCTCTGGTCTTTGACCAGCAATATGGTCCGGGGGTTAAGTGATTAACACCAGTGCTGCATAATCCACTTCAGAATCATTTAAACATACTTTTTTATAGTACATGTGAGACTACAGCCTCTTTCCACATGTTTATGTCCTATGCTACTTTACTCTTTAACCACCTCAGCCCCAGAAGAATTGGCTGCTCAATGACCAGGCCATTTTTTACGATACGGCACTGCATCGCTTTAACTGACATTTGTGTGGTCGTACCTAAACAAAACATCCTTTTTTTCCCCACAAATAGAGCTTTATTTTGGTGGTATTTGAGAATCTCTACGGTTTTTATTTTTTGCACTATAAACAAAAAAGAGCATCAAATTTGAAAAAACACAATATTTTGTACTTTTTGCTGTAATAAATAATCCCATTTTATTTATTTTTTTAAAGCAAATTTTTTCCTCAGTTTAGGCCGATATGTATTCTTCTACATCTTTTTGAATAAAAAAATTGCAAAATAACATATTGATTTGTTTGCGCAAAAGTTATATCATCTACAAAATAGGGGATAGATTTATGTCTTTTTTTTTTTTTATTAGTAATGGTGGCGATTAGACATGTGCAGACTGGAATATTTTGCTTTGTTTTTTCGTTTTCGCCTGGAAAATAAATGTATTTACTCCCGAAAATAGTTTTGATTTATTTTGTTTTTTGTTGGGGAATAGCTTTCGTCTGAAAATCCAATAATACTTGGTTTCTGTCGAATGGTCAAAAGAATATTCAACGGAACTTCAAAACTATACGCCGAATCGTACATTTCCGGTCGAATATTCCGCCTACAAGAATTCTAATGTTGTATGACTAGTAATAATGTCAAATCTATTCTCTATAATGTCAAATCTATTTTCTCATAAATCTAAATCTATTCTCTGCAATGTCGAATCTATTATTTCTATAGTGTTGAATCTTTTCTCTATGATGTCGAATCTTCTCTATGATGTTAAATCTTTTCTCTATAATGTCGAAAAGTACCGTATGTTTGTGTGTATATCAGGTTCGATAGACAGATTGCTATTCATTCACTGTATTCAGTAAATTTGCGTCTATAATGAATTGTTCACTGTTCAGCGAGCAGGGAACAGCCAATGTTCCAGTTCCAGTCAAACTCCTGTTCGACTTGAACATAAAGCTCATCCCTACCGATCATTGTATTAGTGTCACTGGTTCCCACAAAGTGTCAAAAGTGTCAGTTAGTGTCTCATTGTCTGCTGCAATATGGCAGTGGGTTGGACGGCGTGCAGTGACGTCACCGCGTATGCGTTAGGAGGAGTGCTCCTTATTGTTGCCGGCCGGCAGAATTTTATGTACACCGCCTGTTTACACTTCCTTGTGTGAGTAGCCTTTTAATTTTTTTTATTAAACCAATCATTGGTACTACATTATGTTGCAGTCTCCTTCCTTTTACATGGCTTGTCGCTGTCCCATATGATATTGGTATTTTCGAGTATCCAGTGCTGTTTCCCACTCCTGTGAATCAGAGATCAGCTGTGTTGGTGTAAGACAGGATCCCGGTCAGCTGTGAGAACTGCCTTGGGATATATCGTCTGGATCCATTTTATGCTGTTATTGGGCTCATCTCTGGTAAGCCTCGGTCCATGTGGTGGTGGCTCACGAATCTTTTACATTTCACTTGGGTGCTGTTGATGTCACATTCATCATTATTTGGACTTATATACGTTTGTTTTTTATGGACGTTATAGTTTATTTTTTAGTTGGCGCAATTTTCTTTTTGTTTCTATATGCTTGTGTTAGATCACGTGATTGCTGCCTTCTGTGATTTCACTTATCACGTTATTATTTTATTATTGGTTTAGCGCAAAGCTTTTCTCTTTTAATACGGCAGTCCTGCTATAAGTTGCTGATTACCACCATTACTAGTATAAAATATAAATAAATACAAATTTCAGTGTATATACTGTATACCATAGTTTGTAGAAGCTATAACATTTGTGCAAGCCAATCAATATATACTTATTGTTTTTTTTTTTTACCAAAATAAGTAACATGGACACATGCATGGCTCTTCAAGATTGTGGACACAATGTGAGTGATCTCCCATCCAGCTCTGCTCTCCATGCCCCCTGTTCAGAAACATAAGCCTCATACAGATCCAAGGGTGAGTGACATCAGACCCTAAATCTTCTGGGCACCCCATGGTGAAAATTGGCTACCAAAATCCATACCCCCGCTCCCAAACCAAGCCACGGCCTGCTACGACCATGGGCCACTTCCTGACTAGGCCTGCATCCCGGTTTTCAATTTCTGAGGAAGACCTGGTCAAGCGTTTCCACATTCTTATGGCTGAGTCCTCCTTCCAAACAGCCCTCCCTCTACTGTGGGCCCCCTCCTCCCAGTCATTTTAACCCCTGACATGCTATATGAAAAGTTCCAGACATTACTTCTCCAGCTAACCTGCAATATATCTCAGGAGGTTGGGAAGCGATCTCAGGAACTGCAGGGAGAGATAGACAAGATTGGGGAACTCACAGACATGCTGGAGACTACGTTTGATGATATGATTGAGTATGTGCATGTTCTGGATGAGGAGAATTTCTCCCTCAAACATTCAGTGTCACAACATCTCCTCCTCATTTGTCAGTCAGTCAGTGAGGCAGACAGATTAGCAGCAGGAGCTCACAGCGGCGCACGTCTCCTAGGAGTAGGAACGTGTGTGTCATAGCTCCAGGCAGGCGTTGGAGGCAGACAGGCAGGCAGGGTCTAATCCTAGCCCAGCTCAGCTCAGCTCCAGCTCCAGCCTCTGTACAGCCCGCTTCTGAACCTAGCCTTCTCCTCCAACCTCTCTCCAGCATTCAGTCAGACAGGCAGGCAAGGATCCCATCCCCTGTCATTGCTGTCCGTTTCTTTCTGAACTGCAGTGGATCAGCTGTGGATCAGCTCCCTGGCTCTCCGTCCTCCCCTGGTTCCCTTCCCCACTCCAGGGAGGCTAACAGGTAAGAGCCATCCACTGAAATCGCTGACGGCCGTCCTTTTCAGGACAAGCCGCAGCAAACATCCCATGCCCTACGGCTCTCTCCTGCTCTTTTCCTCCACCCCCTGTGCCCCCACACCACCATCGCCACCTGAGGCATCCTCCTGCCACCTCCCCGCGGCAATTCCGCCATTCTAGGGCTGTTTTTTGGACACCCGCGCCAGCCTGCGCTGAATCGCGAGGCCGCGATCTAGGAAAGACCGCGGCTTCACTCGCAGCCTAATGCCGCGCCGCTCTTCACACCCTGGAATCCCCACCAAACCATCCAGGAAACCCCCCTTACCCCAGAAGGACAGCCACTCTTCCCTGGTTTTACCTTTTTATCCCCCCGGCATCACTGATCCACCTAACTGTCAGCCCTAGTCTGCATCCTGCTGCCTGATCAGGCAGCCATCCTGCTACACCCAGCAATAAGTCCACCTCTCATCCCTTTCTCGTCTCAACACAAACAGAAGCTTGACCCAGGGGTCACCCGATCGCCTCTCACGGGGTCAGGAAGGAATTGTTTTGCCCCTGTCGGAGCATATTGGCCCAGCACGGCCAGGGTTTTTTTTGCCTTCCTCTGGACCAAGCCAGGAGAGAGGATTTAGCCAATTCCTCTCCCCATCGCCCTTGACAACTCCCCCCCGGTGTCTGGCAACCATGGCATATCGGCAATATTCTGCAGAAACAATTTGGAGTTCGAGGCAATTCGCCGCATTACTACTAGCCATCACTAAAAAAGCCTTAAGAATTGAGCGACTTTTGAGAATCGATCAACGATCGACTGTCAGATATATTCTAGACTGCCTCTTTATTACAGAGAGCAGGCTTACAGCCGACTGTAACACCATTCTAGGAGAACTGGTGCCAGAAAACTACCGTATTATAACGGAAAACAGAATAGGGCAAAGAGGAGGAGGCCTGGCGGTGATCCACAAGACTCACCTTGCGATCACTAAACCAGTACTTCAAAACCCTCTTCCATTCATGGTAACCCTTACTCTGCAACTGCAAACAAATTCAAAGGAGACCGTCCACATTCTGCTCTGCTATAGGCCACCCGGCCCAAAATCGCAACTGCTACCATCATTGACGGAGTTCATCACCACTTACACCCTTAACAGCAAACACCTTTTGCTGCTTGGGGATTTCAACCTCTGGGCCAACTC
Source organism: Rana kukunoris (assembly GCA_029574335.1). Taxonomy (NCBI): domain Eukaryota; kingdom Metazoa; phylum Chordata; class Amphibia; order Anura; family Ranidae; genus Rana; species Rana kukunoris. The sequence continues at coordinate 226,748,520 of CM056055.1, read as the reverse complement.
CAAGACCCCGTTGCCGACGCCGGTATTGACCACCTGGAAGGTTTAGGGCTACAGAAACTAGTATGTGGGCCCACACATGCTTCAGGTCACACACTCGATCTTATTTTGAGACAAGATCTGGAAATAAAATTTTTGGAAAATGAACCGTGGCCATGGACTGATCACCATGCAATTAAATTCATTATTTCCAAAATCCCCCCCTCAACAAAAACATCTAGACCAGTGACAACACACTGGACTAGATGCCAGAAAAATTGAGGCTATCAATAGCGCCCTAAACCACCCACGCAAACTCTTCGAGATGGTCACTCAGACCATGAACTTGAAGCCCCCAATTCAGACACACAAGAATTTTGCAATGAATTTTTGGATTACTTCATTAATAAAATCGAGGCAATCCGTGAAAGCATTCAGCAAAACAATTCCCCCCTCAGCTCCCCCGCAATTTTTCACACAATACCCACAGTAATTCACCTCTATCAGGTAAGTTCACTTTGGAGCCCATCACCATCTATGCCACAAAAAATATCATTGGTACTTTGCGTAATGGCACAGCGCCAAATGATATCATCCCCACAAAACTGCTAAAGGAATGCACCAACATCCTGGCACCCCCCATCACGCAGCTTATCAACCAGTCTTTCAAGGAAGGCATAGTGCCCTCCCAGTTGAAAGAGGGCATAATCCAACCCATCCTGAAGAATCCCACCCTTGACCCCAAGGACCCACTCCACCGCCGTCCCATAACAGGCCTAAATGTACTCTCAAAGGTAATGAAAAAATAGTGGTACAACAGCTACAACAGCATCTAGATACCCACAAGCTACTTGATCCATTTCGATCGGGTTTCCGTCCCGGACACCGGACAGAAACTGCGTTGCTCAAAATATGGGGCGACGCTCTCGAGGCCGCAGACGAAGGAGAATCTTGTCTTCTGGTTCTGTTGGACCTAAGTGTAGCTTTTGACACTGTAGACCACAAACTATTATTGACACGGCTAGCTGAAGTAGCTAGAGTCGCAGAAGGCGATTTATCTTGGTTCTCCTCTTTTTTGGAAAACCGATCGCAAACAGTAAGCTAGGACCTTTCACTTCTGAGAAATGCACAGTATCATGCGGAGTCCCTCAAGGATTGCCTTTGTCACCGGTGCTGTTTAACATCTACCTTCGCCCTCTTTTTGAGATTATTAGCAGCCAAAAACTGCTTTACCACTCATATGCAGACGACTCACAACTGTATTTCCGCATTGGCAACAAAAAGGATCACCACCTCAATATAGATACATGCCTCTCTTTGATAGAGGACTGGATGACAAAGAGTTATCTTAAACTCAACGGAGCGAAAACAGAACTTCTCCTGTTTCACGCCAAGCATAGGAATCAACCTGCAACTACATGGACACCCCCGCCCATTCTGGGCAAAATCATCTCCCCTAGCGCCAAAGTCAAAAGTCTAGGGGTCATTTTTGACTCCTATATGACAATGGACGCACAAATAGGGTCAGTAGTCAGCGGATCACACCATCTGCTGCGCCTACTACTCAGACTTACTCATTGCATCCCCAAAGAAGATTTAGCGGTCGTAGTGGGAGCAATTGTTAACTCCAGACTGGACTATGCAAATGCCCTTTACCTCGGACTCCCCAAGTACCAAATCGCTCGTCAGCAAGTCGTTCAGAACACGGCCGCCAGATTTGTGACTGGGAAAAAACCCTAGGAATCCATCTCACCTTCACTGAGAGCCCTGCACTGGCTGCCAGTTAAAGACAGAATTGCTTTTAAAGCACTCTGTCTTACGCATAGATGTGTCCATGGGAATGCTCCCAATTATTTATGTGAAAAAATAAAAGCCCACAATCCCAATCGCGTTCTGCGATCCACTAATCAAAAACTGCTCCAGATTCCGAAAGCCAACTGCAAGTCCGAAGGAGAAAGAAGTTTGCGATCCAAATTATGTCACAAGACAGATGAGATGGCTTGACTGGCAATTAGGCTACACGCTCAGAACTCCAGCTCCTTCTACAGGTCTCCCCTTCCTTGCCTTAACAACCTTGTATATCCTGTAATTGATTTTTAATCCATGGTCAAATAAGTACAATTTTAACCTCTACACTTAGGTAGCGCTTCCATTTCTTCCCCTCCTTGACCTTTTAAAATATAGTTGTTTGAAGCATTAAAAGAAAAATGAATGCAGCCATCAAAAAAAAGTATTGGTAAGCTGAAATATACTGTAATAAATGCTTTTGGGTTTTAATACCACTTCAACACAACATGTTGGTTTGATCTCCACCTGTTCAGGCATTGTGGCTGCTTTAAAGACATGTGCATTCCTTTTCGTTAGAATGCATTTTCGTCCGAAAATCTGTTTTTTTCGTTATCGTTTCAACAAACGATAACGAAAGCGCAAGAAACGAAAACCGAAAGATCCGACATAAAAAATGCTTAATTTTCGTTTTCGTTGCGGTAAAAATTTGATATAGAGAGATTCAACATTATAGGGAAAAGATTTGACATTATAGGGAAAAGATTCCACATTATAGAGAAAAGATTCAACACTATCGAAATGTTACTCGACATTACAGAGAATAGATTTCGATTTATGAGAAAAAAGATTTGACATTATTACTAGTTATACAAAATTAGAATTCTTGTAGGCGGAATATTCGAACGGAAATGTACGATTCGACGTAAAGATTCGACGTTCCGTTGAATATTCTTTTGACCATTCGACAGAAACCAAGTATTATTGGATTTTTGGACGAAAGCTATTCCCCAACGAAAAATGAAATAAATCAAAACCAATTTCTGGAGTAACTAAATACATTTATTTTCCAAACGAAAACAAAAAAACTAAACAAAATATTCCAGTCTGCACATGGCTACTGCTTTATTAGACTCCTGTACTCAGTGTCCCCTTACAGCACATCTGTTTTATTTCTGTTTCAAAACTCATGAGTAAAATAACTAGTATTATTCTCTTGTACATAATACATGGGTACATAATACACATCTGTAATCTAAATTTGGGGGCCACTATTGGGCCCTTTAAAGCATATTTCACATTATATTCATAGCCTCCAAAAAACATTAAGAATCTCACATGCGCTTGATCTCCACACACAGAAACTGTTACTGACTAAAGCCGCATACACACGATCAAATCTATCTGCTGGAAACGGTCGGCCCGACCTACCCAGCAGACAGATTCGACCATGTGTACGGGCGAGCCGACGGATTTGGCCACCCGACAGATTTCAAAGCATGCTTTGAAATCTGTCGGCTGGGAACCCGTCCGCCCGACATGTCTGCTGTTCGCCTTCCGAAAATACCCGAGTGTCACTTCAGGTATTTTCGGAAGGCGTGACGCGCCTTAACGGCCCGTCAATCAACTCCTCTTGGCTTAGGAACGCCCATTCCCTGCAGGATTCCCCGCTCGGAGCCGGATAACAACGGCTCATAAAACGATAATTACAAAAAAAAAACAGCATACTGCAGATGTTAGCAGGATGCTGGATCTAATGGCAGAAAGTTGATTTTTGGGTGAACCTCCGCTTTAAGCTGGCCATACACTAGCAGAATTTAATATGAAAATGTTTGTTATTGAGTCACCTCTTTAACCACTTAAGGACCACCTAATGCCGATATACGTCGGCAGAATGGCACGGCTGTACAACCTTTACGTGATTGTTAAATCGAACCGCAAACCGGTCCGAATCTCAGTGACCACGGCCGCGGGACCCATGGACTCGATCGCCGCCGGAGTCTCATGATTGGTCCCCGGAGCTGAAGAACGGGTGCTGTCATTATTCGTCTGTTCCCTGATATAGGGAAAGGCAATCAATGACGTCACACATCCAGCCCCGCCCCTACAGTTAGAAACACATATTAGGTCACACCTAACCCTTTCAGCGCCCCTTAGTAGTTTACTCCCAAACTGCAATTGTCATTTTCACAGTAAACAATGCATTTTTATAGCATTTTTTAAAAGTGAAAATGACAATGGTCCCAAAAATATGTCAAAATTGTCCGATGTGTCCGTCATAATGTCGCAGTCACGAAAAAAAATCGCTGATCGCCACCATTAGTAGTAAAAAAAAAAAGAAATAATAAAAATGCAATAAAATTATCCCCTATTTTGTAAACGCTATCAATTTTGCGCAAACCAATCGATAAACGCTTATTGCGTTTTTTTTTTACCAAAAATAGGTAGTAGAATACGTATCGGCCTAAACTGAGGACATTTTCTTTTTATATATAGATTTTTGGGGGATATTTATTATAGCAAAAAGTTAAAAATATTGCAAATTTTTCAAAATTGTCGCTCTATTTTTGTTTATAGCGCAAAAAATAAAAACCACAGAGGTGATCAAATACCACTAAAAGAAAGCTCTATTTGTGGGGAAAAAAGGGCCCCAATTTTGTTTGGGAGCCACGTCGCAATTGTCAGTTAAAGCAACACAGTGCCGAATCGCAAAAAGGGGCCTGGTCCTTTACCTGCATTTTGGGTCCGGGACTTAAGTGGTCAATGTGTCTAGAATTACCTTTATATAGCCAATCTGGGCAAAAGTTTTACAGGAATAAATTAGTTGGCTCAATAATGGCATAAAAGTATTTTCTAAAAATGTTCTTATGAAAATGTTTGTATGACCCTTCATATGAAATTCTACTAATGCTTAAGATGAGCAACCAAACCAAACAAAGCCAAATGGCCAGCAATGAGGGATTACAATTCGTTTGTTGAGACTTTATGATCTATCAGCAGTTGATTTAAGTTTTATACATCTTTAGTGGAATTTTGCTTTCTATAAACAATTGTTTTACACAAGCATTTATTTTATAAGGTCATGTATTTTTTAAGATTTTGGTTTTAATGTGCAGCTTTTTCAGAGGTTTAAAACAATTCAGTTCAGTAGCTATAAAATAATTTTCCACAGTATCAGTAAAATATCTTGCCTTAATTCCGTACCTGTCAGAAAAGAATGTCTTTCATGATATATCCTTTGCTTGAAGGTCCTTTTAATGTATGGCATGATGACTATTAGGTTTAATAAAAATGTTAAAGCTCTATGACATACTTCAAAACAATTAAGATTTAGAATACCTTGATTTATGTGATCTACACCAAGAAATCATTAATGCGGCTATAGTGCTAGCATATGCATGCTTTATTTTTATTCCTCTCCCATTGTATTTTTAGCCAGCCAACTTATATCCAAGTTATATAAATGATGTCCCCCAAGTACTGTCTATCATTCGCTTGCTGGATTTGAAGAGCAAGAGGTAATTATCTGGCTTTTAATGTGTAGCTACAATTTTACCTCTTCAATCTTAGTGTCCTCTAGGTGACTATTGTCCTGACTTAAGGACGTGAGTGATTAAAGGAGAATACTGATCGAATGTAATTTCTCCTCATTTATAATATAATTTTAAAGAAACAAATTCTGCCTGTAAACAGATATTTGCAGTGATATCTGTGTCTATTTGTCAAGGGGTGACAGCGCTTTGAAGATATATGGGCAGGTTATGGTGCTACAGGTGACAAAGAGGATAAGCATTGGTCATGTGTAGGGATAAACTCAAAATTTGGGTCAAATACAAGTTCAAATCGCAGACACATTTTCTGCCACATTCACACTGTTATTTGCTATTGTAATATGAAACTTTTGTTACATTTTTGAGAGCATGTTTTCTTGGATTTGCCCAAAGACTATTCTTAGTTGTTAATTCTGAACAATACATTAACATTGAAAGAGCTGATCACATTGGCCTCCGGAGATGGGCTGTCTGGTCACCTGGGCTGTGGTGTGTTAATTAACATGCTAATTATTTAGTTGTCTGCTAAAGGTGTTGGGAGAGTCAGTCCTACCTCATTATCTAACCCATTGTGTTAAAAGTGCATAAAAAAGTATATTCTGCCCAATAAACCTTGCTAGATGCTACAAGCTATTTCCGGCTAGACTTGTATTGCATTTTCACCCTTTTCCTGCCCAGACAAATTTTTAGTTTTCAGCGCTGTTGCACTTTGAATGACAATTGCGCGGTCAGACAACACTGTACCCAAATAAATCGTTATGTTTTTTTCCCCACACAAATAGAGATTTATTTTAGTGGTATTTGATCATCTCTGCGGTTTTTATTTTTTGCGCTATAAACAAAAGAAGAGGGACAATTTAAAAAAAAACACAATATTTTTTTATTTTTTTTTAATACATATCAAAATATTTAAAAAAAAAAAAAGTTTCCCCTCAGTTTAGACCAATACGTATTCTTCTACGTATTTTTGGTAAAAAAAACGCAATAATTGTATATTGATTGGTTTGCGCAAAAGTTATAGCGTCTACAAAATAGGTGATAGATTTATGGCATTTTTATTTTAATTTTTTTACTAGTAATGGCGGCGATCTGCGTTTTTTTTGTGACTGTGACATTGCGGCGGACATATCGGACACTTTTGACACGTTTTTGGGACCATTCACATTTACACAGCGATTATTGCCATAAAACTGCACTGATTACTGTGTAAATGTGACTGGCAGGGAAGGGGTTAACACTAGGGGGCGCTGAAGGGGTTAAAATGTGTCCTAAAGTATGTTCTAACTGTAGGGGGAGGGGGACTCACAGGGGGAGGAGATCGATGTGTGTTCCTCTGTACTGGGAACACACATCAGTCTCCTCAGCACTGACAGGAGGTGGATCTGTGTGTTTACACACACATATCCACACTCCTGACGTGATTGCCGGAAATCGCGAGTGCCCGGCGGCAATCGCAGCTGTCGGGCACGCGAGTGGGATCGCGAGTGGTGCCGCCGCCGGCGCGCGCGCCCTAGAACGCCGTGAAGACAGGACATTGTGGAAAAGTCTCCAGCAACAAATCCAAAATTACTCTCATTACTGAACTAATGGAGATCGACCAGGCCAGCAACCCACCAGCAGATACTTCAGAGGAGACAGACTTCCAGCGTGACGTCCAGTGGCGCCTGGCCTTGTATGGTACTCACCCCCTGCAAGAGGTTATCAGTCAAGTGTTACAAGAGGTTACAAGAGGTGTCCCAGCTGCGAATGGCTGAACTCCAGTGGGTCCAAGCAGCGTCAGTTATATCCAACTGGGAATCTCCAGCGGCCTGCGAAAAGCTACCCTACACCGCCTTCTGCATGTTTCAAGACGGGGAAGATGAGATGGATGTTTATCTGCAAATGTTTGTGGGCTCCAAGGTGTCAATACAGCAGATTGGGTCACGCTCCTGGTCAGCCGGCTTACAGGAAGGGCTGCAGAGGCATAAAGGGTAAAAGAAAAACTATTGGCTCACTTTGGCTTTACTCCAGAGGAACGCCGTTTGGGGTTTCGCAACCTCCACCGAAAGGAAAGACAGCCTTGCACAGAATGGGCTCATTAAATGACCTGAGCAGCGGAGAGTTGGATGACCAGACGTAAAGCTGTTACCATGGCAGATTTGCTCCAGCTAATCCTCTTGGAACATATGTACAATCATATCCCACATGAAGTTAGAGACTGGGTAAAGAATCAGCGGCCAGCCACAGTAGATGAAGCTGCCACCAGGGCCAGATTTGCTCTCCCTGCTGCCCCAAGGCCCATTTCCGCAATGCACCCCCTCCCCGCCAACCGAACCACCCCCCCCTCACCAAAATCAACGGAGAATGGCAACCGGTTAGTTCAAATATATATATTTTTTTAATTATCACTTTTTTTTATTTTGTAGCTTGTTGTTTACTTTTTTTTGTATACTTTTCTTATTTATTTTAATATTATTTTTCTTATTTTTCACTTTTTAATACATTTTTTAGTTTTATAATTTAATTATTATTTCTTATTTTTATTTGTTTTTATCAATTTTTTTTCACAGTAACAGGAGACAAACTCGGTGCCCTGGGGGCAGGGCCGATCCTAGGGTCACACGTGCCTGGGTGCAGAAATATTTCTGGCGCCCCCACATGGGCGTTGTCATTTTACTAACTCCTCCCCTTTACAAATGTTTCTATGGTAATTACTCAACCACAGGGATGCTCCCCCACAAAGTCTTCATTACCCCAGGATCCTTACATGATCTCTTAACAATAAACAAAATACAGGAAGAGAAGCAGAGTACTTTATTGGGACCTGGAGAGGGGCCTCTGTGATGGACACAGGGAGGGCTTCTGTTAAAGAGTCTGTAAGATGTTTGGCACCCCCACCTCTGCAGGCCCCTGGGTGCAATGCAGGGTGCATTGCACCCAGGGGCCTGCAGAGGTGGGGGTGCCAAACATCTTACAGACTCTTTAACAGAAGCCCTCCCTGCACCCTGCCTAGGATCGGCCCGGCCTGGGGGAGGACGAAGTCCTGAAGACAGAGCCAGTAGAGAGAGGTATGTGGGGGAGGGGAGGACGGATGGCAGCACACATTTTACAAGTGATTGCGACAACATCGCCAAAATCACTTGTTAACGAGCGCGCGGATTTCAGAAAGCAACTTACCACCCTTTTATTATTAATAATAATAATAAAAAAAATCATAATTATATCCCTTATTTTGTATAACTTTTGCGCAAACCAATCACTATAAGCTTATTGCGATTTTTTTTTTTACCAAAAATATGTAGAAGAATACGTATCGGCCTAAACTGAGGGATTTTTTTTTTTATTGGGATATTTATTACTGCAAACACTAAAAAATACCACAGAGGTGATCAAATACCACCAAAATAAAGCGCTATTTGTGGGGAAAAAGGACATCATTTTGTTTGGGAGCCACATCGCATGACCGCGCAATTTTCATTTAAAGCGTGACAGTGGTGAAAGCTGAAATTTCACCTTGGCAGGAAGGGGGTATATGTGCCCAGTAATCAAGTGTTTAAACCACATTTAATCATATGCATGTGGCTTTAATTACACTTTAAATCTATTCAGTGATCAGCATACAATATTTAATTTTCAGTAGTGTCCCTTAACATGCGATACTTATCCGTACAATGGTTTTGCACAGTGCAACTCCGATCCTCCTCTTCTCCTCCTCTTCCTCCTCTTCTCGGGCCCCCCGCTGGCACATCTACCTTCTTGCCCCTGCTGAGTGCCCCATAGCAAACCTCTTGCTTTGTGGGCACTTGTGCATGCTTGCTCCAAAGCCCTGCTCTGTATGTCCACTGGGGCCAAGCTTGGCTGGCCCCACCCCCACTCCCTCCTTACTGCTTGAGATTGGCAGCAGCAGGAGCCAATGGTTCCTGCTGGTGTGTCTGGGCCAATGAGGATGGAGAGAGCAGAGAGAGCCTCTGCTGTCATGCACATCACTGGATTGAGATCCAGCTCAGGTAAATATAAGGGGACTGGTCCGGGGGTTACAGAGAATGCATTAAGGTAAAAAAAAACTCTGCCTTTAAAACCACTTTAAACATCTGCTAACTGTTATTTTACTTCTTAACAATAAACATATCCCTTCAAAACAAAAGGAGAGACAATAATTCCTGTAAATGTGTTTTCTTTTGAAATCCAATCAACATGCTTGTTTTCTTAATGCATTTTCACAAAAGGTCTAGAAATAAAATTACTTAATTTGATTAATTAAAATTGTACAAGCTATAGGAAGCAAATATAACTAATAAGGGTGACATATTTTGATAGATTTGGGAAACATGTTTATAGTGACATAATTAAAGTAATTAGATGTAAAGCAAGGTTGTTTCATAAAGCTAACTCTGGGGAAAATATGATTGACATATCTATTATTTGCTTTCAAGTACTTATGTAGACATAGTATATTTCTGCATAAATGTTTTTTTCATAAAAGGAAACATGGTTAGCATGCATATAATTTCTTCATTAAACAGTGTCAAAATACTTATGAAGTAATTGACCTGCATTTTGGAAATCAAATCCATTCATTAAAAATACAGCATGAATTATGATGGAATACATGGAGTTTAAACTTTTACATACAAAGTTCAAGTAATACATAGATGTCTTTTAAATAACTTAAGGTCTCCTCTATAAATGCCATTTTTGTTCTAAGTCAACAAGAACTGAGCAGGAAAAAAAAAAGAGTTTAATGCATTTAGCCAGGTCTGCTTGTCATATTCAATCATTTGAAGAACAGACTAACACAACTATTGTGTGTATTTCTGAATATTCAAAAATGGCTTGCAAAGCAAAAGAGATGCTGATACAACAAACTGTGTTCAAAGAAATGTTTTAATGCTTGTCAATTTAGCATTGAAATGTAGTACATAGTCTTACAACAACTTCGGGAGACTTGGCACAAGCACTAAGGACCGATTTAAAAAAAATATTGCTTTATATGCGTTATTAGAACATGTCATATCCTTTAATAGTTAAGTTTATTGACAGCAAATGCAAATTGTCTATGCTTGAAGAGACTTTCCTCTAACACCATGAAAGCAGAAGGCCCTTTGTTCTGGCACATAAGTTAATTACAAAGGAAATTGTCCTCGGACCCCAAGGGAACAGATGTAATGCTGTCAGAAGGTTCTAAGAAGCACTAAAATCAGTAAACTTCTAAGGCTGAAGCTGCCTGGCCTTTTAAAACTAGAGCTGCTCTATTAAAAATTGAAACAAAAAATGACAGGCATTCACTAATTAGCTACCCGTGTTAGCTGTCACTAATTCTTTCTATTGCATCTTTACACTTGTTTTAGATGACTTTACTATTGCCACACACAGATGCGGTAGACATTAGGTAGGGTTAGTTTAAGGAACAGTTTTCTTCTGTAAAAATAACCAATGTTATAACCAATATTTTTATTTTTATATTTTTGCTGGCTGACAAATATCAACCCGATGCATATTTTAAATGTTGTCTTACTGAAAATTAAGGTAGTTGTAAAGTCTGTAGGTTTTTTACCTTAAATGAGATGTAAAATAAAAAAACATTTTTTGCTGAAATGACTGTTTACAGGGTATAGAGACATAATAGTTAACTGATTCCTTTTAAAAATGATTAAAAATAGATACAAATTAATCATATAATGTACCTGCAGTTTCTAGTTTAGTTTTTTCATGTTGTTTTCTGCCTGTGCTGTACAGAGCCAATACAGGGCAGTGATGGTTTGGAAAAAAAAAAACTGATTGGTGCTGAGGGGTTTTAGACACACAGTAATCACATCTCCTTGATTAGTGACCACAGAGAGAAAGCTCCCAGTACTGTGGTTATCAGGAAACAGACAACCAGGAAGTGTGGAGATCAGAGAAGAATTACAGCAACTTGAGAGAAACAACAAACCATAAGAACATGAAAACAGCACTGCATTAAGGTAAAGGAAGCTATTAAGAAATAAAAAAAATCATTTACAAACCCTTTAATGCATTCTCCTCATTAAGGTTTAAAAAACTTCGCTGTGCAGCTCTCATCCCCCCTATACTTACCTGAGCCTGATCTCGATCCAGTGGTGTGCACAAAACCAGCAGCTATCTCAGTTCTCTCCCTCCTCATTGGCTAAAACACAGCAATGAAAGACATTGGCTCTCACTGATGTCAATCACAAGCAGCGAGGAGGGAGCGGAGCCAAGCCCCTAATGTCAATGGACACACAGAGCTGTCTCAAGAGCCAACCCATACAAATTCCTGAATAGCAAGCCTATTGCTATAATCGACATTCAGCAGGGTGGAAGAGCCAGGAGCGCTGGGAGAGTGATCCGAAAAGACAAAGGTTTAGGACTGTTCTGTTAAAAACCATTGCACAGAGCAAGTAAGTATGACATGTTTGTTATTTAAGACATTTTAAAAAAAAATATGCATTTAGAATCAGGATACTATTTTTCATGAATGTTGGATGTTGGCTTTTTAACCACTTGACCACTGGGAGCATAAACCCTCTTCCTAACCAGAACAATTTTCAGCTTTCGGTGCTCTCACATTTTGAATGACAATTACTTAGTCATGCAATGCAATACGGTACCCATATGACATTTAAATAGAGATTTCTTTTGGTGGTATTTAACTGCTTGCCGACCAGCCGCCGCAGTTATACGGCGGCAGGTCGGCTTGGCTGCACGAGATTCGTAGCTATATATCATCTCGCGAATCAGCCAATAGGGGCGCGGGCGCGCTGCCTTAGGCGTGGGTGCGCACCCCCGCTTGCCCCTGCTCCCAACATGCGTGTTTTGCGGGCGGGCGCGATCAGCGCCGGGCACCCACAATCGTTAGTTACAGAGCAAGAACCGGTAGCTGTGTGTGTAAACACACAGCTCCTGGTCCTGTCAGGGGGAGAAATGCCTGATCGTCTGTTCATACAATGTATGAACAGCGATCAGTCATTTCCCCAAGTCAGTCCCACCCCCCTTCAGTTATAACACACACAGGGAACATAATTAACCCCTTCCTCGCCCCTAGTGTTAACCCCTTCCCTGCCAGTAGCATTTTATAGTATTTTATATAGTAATCAAAGAACATTGGCTCTTACTGATGTCAATCACAAGCAGCGAGAGGGAGCGAGCCATCCCTAAATGTCAATGGACACACAGACTGTCTCAAGAGCCAACCCATATAATTCTGGATAATAATTGCTATAATCGAATTCAGCAGGTGGAAGAGCCAGAGCGCTGGAGAGTGATCCGAAAAGACAAAGGTTTAGGACTGTTTCTGTTAAAAACCATTGCACAGAGCAAGTAAGTATGACATGTTTTGTTATTTAAACAAGACATTTAAAAAAAAATATGCATTTAGAATCAGGATACTATTTTTCCATGAATGTTGGATGTTGGCTATTTAAACCACTTGACCACTGTGAGCTAAACCCTCTTCCTAACCAGAAACAATTTTCCAGAGTTTCGGTGCTCTCAACATTTTGAATGACAATTACTTAGTCCATGCAATGCAATACGGTACCCATATGACATTTAAATAGATATTTCTTTTGGTGGATATTAATCTGCTTGCCGACCAGCCGCCGCAGTTATACGGCGGCAGGTCGGCTTGGGCTGCAACGAGATTCGTAGCTATATATCATTTTGGATATCAAGCAAAAATTAAAATATTCAAAAAAAGCGCTATGGCGCGCTGCTAGGCGTGGTGATCAAATACCCCCTCTTGCCCCTGCTCCCAACATGGCGTGTTTTTTGCGTGCGAGCGCGGATCATCGCCGGTAACCCACAATCGTTAGTTACCAGAGCAAGCAACCGGTACCTGTTTGTGTAAACACACATTCCTGGTGTAATGTCAGGGGAGAAATTCCTGATCGTCTGTTTCTTACAAATTGTTATAACAGCGATCATTCCATTTCCCCAAGTCAGTCCCCACCCCCCTTAATTATAACACACACAGGGAACAAATTAACGCCCTTCCTCAGCCCCTAGAGTTAACCCCTTCCCTTCCGAGTAGCAATTTTTATAGTAATGTAAATAATTTTTAATAGACACTGATCGCCTATAAAAATGCCACACGGCCCAAAAATGATGATCAAAAAAATATCCAAGGTGTCCCGCCATAATGTTTTATTACCGATAAAAATTGCTGTTTGCCGCCAAAGACTAATAAAATAACATATTTAATAAAATGCCCATAAAACTATGCCCTATTTTGTAGACAATGCTATGGCCCAGATTCAGAGAGAATTGGATTCTCGTAGCGTATCAGAAATACACTAAGCCGCCGTTTTTTACCTGGCTCTACGTGGAATCCAGGTAGATTTTGTCCAGTAAACGACGGCGGCGTAGTGTATTTCTCCCGTCGCAATCCATCTAGACGAGTAGGGGGCCTGAAGGATTTAAAATAGGCGCGTTCCCGCGGCTAGCGAACTGCGCATGCTCTCCGTTCGCAAAATTCCCGCCGTGCATTGCGCGAAATCACGTAGTTACGTCATTCGTTGTTTGAGTAGCGTCGTTTACGGACATTTCTATTCCGAACGAGTTACGCAAAAAAAAAAAAATTAAATTTGACGCGGGAACGACGGCCATACTTAACATAGGCTACGCAACGTTAGACCAGCAAAAAGCTGGTCTAACAGTACGTAAAAAAAAACAGACGTAAGCGATTGCGAAAACCGCTCGTATCTTCGTGGATCGCCGTAAAAACACATTTGCATATCCCGACACATGAAAACGACGCGAACTCCTCCCAGCGGCCGCAAAAATATCGCAGCGTAGATCCGAAGGCTTACGAAGACGTAAGCCTCTCGGATCGAAGCCCGAAGCCGCCGTATCATGGTTTGAGGATTCAAACTAGTGATACGGCGCGCAAAATTTGAAATGACTCCTGTCTAACACCAGTTAGACAGGCGTAATTGCTTTATGAATCTGGGCCTATAATTTTGTATCACACAAATTCAATAAACACTGCCTTATTGCTAATGTTTTAACGAAAAAATAAGGGAATCACGTATCAGCTTAAACTGAGGAAAATATTCATCATTTTTTTAAAAATTTTTTGAGGATATTTATTACACAAAAATTAAAAAATATTTTTTTTAAAAAAATGACGATCTATTTTTGGTCTATATCGCAAAAAATAAAAACCGCAGAGGTGATCAAATACCACCAAAAGGTCATAATTTTATACTGATATATTATCGTTGGTAAAATAAAACCCACATCTGTGTAAATTATTTGGTCTTTGTGAAAGGTATAGAGTGCACAAGCTATGGATGCTGCAATCACTGAAAATTGATAACACCTGAAGTACTGACAGTCATTTCTTGAGACCCTAACAAGCTAGACAACACGAATACCCCCCATATGACTTTTTGTAAAGTACATATTCCAATGTATTTAGTAAGAGACATGGTGAGTTTTTTGAATTTTTCCCCACAATTCTTTGAAAAATCAAGATTGTTTTTTTCTCTTTTTTTTCACAAAAAAATTGTATATATTAGCAGGTTATTTCTCACACACAGCATATGCATACCACAAATTACACCCTAAAACTCATTCTGCTATTCTCCTGAATAATGGCGATACCACATGTGTGACCCTTTTACACAGCATGGCCACATACAGAGGCCCAACCTACAGGAACACCATCAGGCGTTCTAGGAGCATAAATTACACATCTAATTTCCTGAGTACATGTAGATTAATGGGGAAATAATTTCCTCTTCTTATTTATAAGACACTGGCTGGAGGGGATTGACACAGCCTATGACTGGTAGAAATCTGCCCACACGTTATTGCCCAAAAAAATAATAAGATTTGATTTAAAAAAATATATATTTATATGACAATTTAAACCAGTTTATTGATATGAATATGTATTTCTACTCTGTATTCCAAAGGCTGTTTTTTTATTATGTGGCCAGAAGCAGAGGACTAGAAGCTCCCCTGTGTATGTTTCCCTGCAGACAGGGTGGGAGAGATCTGAGTCATAGACAGACAAATATTGATTAGGAATTTGTTAAAACAATACAGTTCCATCATCCAAATACAGAAATAAATGGGATAATGTCAAATAAACAGTGTGGCCCAGATTCAGAGAGAATTGGATTCTCGTAGCGTATCAGAAATACACTAAGCCGCCGTTTTTTACCTGGCTCTACGTGGAATCCAGGTAGATTTTGTCCAGTAAACGACGGCGGCGTAGTGAATTCTCCCCGTCCAATCCATCTAGACGAGTAGGGGGCCTGAAGGATTTAAAATAGGCGCGTTCCCGCGGCTAGCGAACTGCGCATACGCCCGTTCGCAAATTTTCCCGCCGTGCATTGCGCGAAATCACGTAGTTACGTCATTCGTTGTTTGAGTACGTCGTTTACGGACATTTCTATTCCCGAACGAGTTACGCAAAAAAATAAAAATTAAATTTGACGCGGGAACGACGGCCATACTTAACATAGGCTACGCAACGTTAGACGAGCACAAAAAGCTGGTCTAACAGTACGTAAAAAAAAACAGACGTAAGCGATTGCGAAAAACCGCTCGTATCTTCGTGGATCGCCGTAAAAACACATTTGCATATCCCGACACATGAAAACGACGCGAACTCCCTCCCAGCGGCCGCAAAAATATCGCAGCGTAGATCCGAAGGCTTACGAAGACGTAAGCCTCTCGGATCGAGCCCGAAGCCGCCGTATCATGGTTTGAGGATTCAAACTAGTGATACGGCGCGCAAAATTTGAAATGACTCCTGTCTAACACCAGTTAGACAGGCGTAATTGCTTTATGAATCTGGGCCTGTGTATTTAGATCACTTTAGGGGTTCCAACAAGAGCCTGCACCTATCAGATCCAAATGTGTTAGTCTCCTCTATAAGGGAACTCAACATTTTACTTGCCTCTCTTGTTGGTAAGATCACTTCATCACTGCACCTTAAAAAATTATATTGAGCTGTACATCACATTTCTATATTAAAAGTAAATTTTTCATCAATGAGGCAATATAGCATGTGTTTTGTGGTATTGTCCAATGACTGAAGGATGAACCTCACCCTGTTAAATTCCACCTTGTTAATATTCTAAAATTGCATTTGTTCTGCTCTTGAGGGAAACACACACATTGGTTAATAAACCTAATAATCAGTTAAAACAATGGATTACCTTGGCACACAATCCTGCATGATGAAAACAAACCACCCACTTTGGGGAAAATAAATATAATTTCAAATAAAAAAAACAACCTGATAAAATATTGCAACCATAGATCATTTTATTGGCCCCAGGTTAATATATTTAACACACATATGAGGTTATATACAGTACTCGTATGAAGCATATACTATTTGTGCATATACCTTAGCTTTTTGAGTATAATGAATTAGACCAATTTTCCGGCTAATTAGTTTAGCCTAATCAACATTAACAAAAAGTAAATAATTCATTATGCTTCTTCTCTCCCATTATCCTCCCCATCACCCTTGTTAATTCAGATTACATTTATAGCTTAACCACCTATGTGAGGATTCTATTTACACCTTAGTATTATATGTATGATCACATCTTTTTAAAGAAAAAAATAGCTTCTTTAACCCCTTCCTTACCAGCCCATAGGGGAATCACGTCATGGTGATCCCCTCGCCGATGAGACTGGACGTTGAACAACGTCCTGTCTTCACGGCGTTCTAGGGCGCGCGGCATCACTCGCGATCCCGCGCGCGTGTGCCCGACGGCCGTGATTGCCGCCGGCACCCGCGATTTCCGGCAATCACGTCAGGAGTGTGGATCTGTGTGTGTAAACACACAAATCCACCTCCTGTCAGCGGTGAGGAGACTGATGTGTGTTACCAGTACAGAGACCCCTTCAGCGCCCCCTAGTGTTAACCCCTTCCCTGCCAGTCACATTTACACAGTAATCAATGTAGTTTTATAGCACTAATCGTTGTGTAAATGTGAACGGTCCCAAAAACGTGTCAAAAGTGTCCGATATGTCCGCCGCAACGTCACGGTCACAAAAAAAAACGCAGATCCCGGCCATTACTAGTAAAAAAAAAAAAAAATTCCATAAATCTATCACCTATTTTGTAGACGCTATAACTTTTGCGCAAACAATCAATATACGATTATTGCGTTTTTTTTACCAAAAATACGTAGAATACGTATCGGTCTAAACTGAGGGGAAAAAAAGTTTTTTTTTTTTAAATATTGTGAGATGTATTAAATAAAAAGGAAAAAAATATTGTGTTTTTTTTTAAATTGTCGCTCTTCTTTTGTTTATAGCGCAAAAAATAAAAACCGCAGAGATGATCAAATACCACCAAACGAAAGCTCTATTTGTGTGGGGAAAAAAACATAATGATTTAATTTGGGTACAGTGTTGCCTGACCGCGCAATTGTCATTCAAAGTGCAACAGCGCTGAAAACTAAAAATTGGTCTGGGCAGGAAGGGGGTGAAAATGCCCTGTATGGAAGGGGTTAAGAGATGCAGTGTTTCTAATTTCTCCAGAATATTGCCACTGAACTTTGTTTACATGAAAAAATAAAAACATTTTGCTAGAAAAATACTTTGAACTATCAAAAACATTTAATATTTTAAAGCAAAGGCCCTACAAATTAAAATAGTGGATGTTGAATTTTTTTTACACAGTTTTTCCGCAGCTATTTTTTATACACATTTTTTTGGAAAAGAAAAACACTTTTTTTTGAATTTGAATGCACTAAAACACACTATATTGCCCAAATGTTTGGTAAAATATAAAAGATGTTTTTATGCTGAGTACATAGATACCAAACACGACATGCTTTAAAATTGCGCACAACCGGGCAACGGCAACAAACTACACACACATTTTTAAAATCCTTTACAGGTTACCACTTTAGATGTACAGAGGAGGTTTACTGCTAAAATTACTCCCTCGATCTGATGTTTGTGGTGATATCTCACATGGTGTAATTGCTGTTTACATATGACACAAGACTGACACTTGCGTTCGCCTTTGTGTGCGAGCACGGGGGACAGGGGTGTTTTTTCTATTATTATTACCATATATACTCAGTATAAGCCACATTTTTCAGCCCTTTTTTAGGGCTGAAAATTGCCCTCTCGGCTTATACTCGAGTCAGTGTACCTGTCGGGTCGCGGGCGTCCATTTTTGAAAAGTCGCGGCTTCCTCCTGGTCCGTGATACGCGCTTGACACTGTGTTCCACTACCGCCTATCATGGAGGTACTCTTATCCTCGGACTTTCCCAGCAGACACTGTGTTCAGGTTTCTGCCTATCATGGACGTCCTCTTGTCCGAGGATGAAAGAAGGTCCATGATTGGAGGACTTTTGAATAATGGATGCCCGCAGCCTGTCAAGAATACAGGTACACAGAGGCTACAATGGGCACAGTAAGGCTACAATGGGCACAGTGAGAATGGGCACAGTAAGGCTGCAATGGGCACAGTCAGAATTGGCACAGTAATGCTGCAATAGGCACCGTAAGGCTGCAATGGGCACAGTGATGATGATGAAGAAAAGAGGGAAGGACGGCCGCACTCCAAGGATTTTCAAACGAAAAAAGTTGTCTTTATTGTAAATCCAAAAACATGTACAGTCACAGCAATCACAGAAAACAGGACAGCCGACGCGTTTCGCACTCGATCAGTGCTTAGTCATGGCTATGGTATGGTGCTAACACAAAAACATTTATACTAAACCCCAAAATACCAAATAAAACATGTGACTCCCTTCAGCCTATAGCAACTTAAAGTTAATTAGTTGTGATAGACATCCTGAATGGGTGTAATCAGAGTGTCAAGTGTGTGCAGGCTGAAAGTCAACACTAACATAAAAAAGGTAACCCTTAAAGAACCTGTGTATGTGTGGATGTGAGGATTGCATGAAAATGGGAAGGAATATATATATATATATATATATATATATATATATATATATAAAGGTGAATGTGAGAGTGGATGTAAAAAATAGTGAAAAATAAAATAGACTGGTTTTAAGTGTCTATATATTTATATATATATATATAGCCGAAATAGTGTTTAGGATGCCGAAGCAGTCATATGGCCCACAAACCAAAAAAAAAAAAAAATTATTAAAAAAAATAAAAAAATACAAATAAAATAAACACAAAAAAATAAATAAATAAACACAAAAACAAGAGGAAAAAAAAAAGAAATAAACACAAAAACAAAAAAAAAACACAAAAAAAAAATAATAATAATAAACACAAAAAATAATAATAACAAATAAAAAAATAAAAAAAACACACAAAAATAAATAAATAATAAACACAAAAACAGAAAAAAAAATTAAACACAGAAACAAGAGAAAAAAATATATATAATAAATGTAAACACAAAAACAAGAGAAAAAAAAATTAAATAAATAAAAAAAAAATATTGTGCCGGGATATCTGCCCATATGGACCACATTGTGAACATGTTTGTGAATTAATGTCAACTTGTGAAATGAGTGTATATGTAATGTAATGTATACGTGAAAACACGTGTCCGTGAACAGGTGTTCATGAATACAAATGTGTCTCATTCATATATTCATGTGATCGTGAAATGGATGAAGATCAAGTGAATGAGTAAACAACACGAAGAAGAATAAAAAAAGGCCTTGTTGGGGTATGGTAAAAGGATGCAGAGATACATTGATGTCCTAAGTGTAGAAGTATCTTTTTAAAAAATGAAAAATGAAAAAGGTGATAGATTTACTACAGGGCACCTTTATATAGAACGGCCAGGACCCAAATGTGTGCGAGTGGACGGCATGAGCAATATTAATGAACCATAGAAGAGCAATCGATCATGTCGTCCAAGTGTATCGCTTTTCAAAGGTCCGGCTGGACTGCAACTGTTATTCTGGATGTACCAGAGACTACTTGGGTGCAATCGGCATGTTTTAATGGATCTACATGTAAAAATGAACGTAATTTTAAAACGCATATAGATTTAAGACCCAGAAAAAAAGGGGGGGGGGAAGGAAAATCCTCTTTAAAATCACACTCAATGAGTGTGTGTGGTTAATGCATATGGGTATAAACATAGCAAGGTAACAAGAAGGGGGGAAAAAGGGGAATGTAACCATAATGTTATAGTAATATGTTATAATGTGTATATATATAAAAAATTAAATATAAAAACAGATGAGAAAATATTTTTAGTATTTACTCTTATGTCATAGTCAGTGCATAACATCGGGCAGTCTCACTGAAGAGAAAAGACCGCACCGACTCCATACAAAAGTGACATCACACGGGCTAATTGGAAAACGGGAAGGGAGACGAGGGAAAAGGAATGGGGAAGAGGGGAGGGAAAGGGGAGGGGAATTGTAGTTAGGCGAACACGGACTGAAAGGGAGAATGCCGATAATTAGTATAAAAGGGAAACCTGTAATCTAAACAGGAGAGTGGAATATTATATACGTCGGCATATCTAAAAAGGTCCCGTGTATAAACATATTCGCCTAACATAGCCCGAATGGAGCCACGAGCGCAGAACCCTGATATTATATAGGGATAAATCACAACTGGTGTTGTGTGTATAATTTCAACATGCAATGAAGAAAAAGGGGAAGGTGAAGAAAACAGATGGAAAATAATGAGAGAGGGCACAGATGACAATGTAAAGGAATGTGTGCATATGTATGTGCGTTTGGAGCATATGTAATGTGCAAGACAAATCGCACAATAATTTCCGATATTTCGTTAAAAGGTAGAAGTGGTCTGAAAAATGCATGTATTATAATGGTACAGTACAATACAATATAGTACAATATGGTGTAATGCCTGAGTGGTATAGTATGGGCATAACATGCATAAAGATTCATTGATTGATCACCTTAAAATAAACGAATAGACAAATAGATGAACTATAAGTACAACATTAGAAGTAGTGCATGACATATATGGGAAAAATATAATAGTGGTTTCACTCATAGAAATGGGAAACATCCCATTCAAAGTTGAGTCCCCTAGGCAGTCTAGAATTAAGGTGAAAAATCCAAAATACTTCCCGTTTGCACAGGAGTCTGAATGTATCACCGCCTCTAGCTGAACGTGTAATTCTTTCTATACCCTGTATGGATAAACTGGAAATGTTTTTATGGTGTATAACATTCCAGTGCCTAGCTACGTTGGTCCCATGTCCTTTTCGATGTCATATAAATGATCGCTGAGTCTGTCCCTCAATCTTCTCGTGGTCCTACCGACATACTGGACATTACAGGTGCTGCAAGTGATGACATATACAAGGTACTTTGTGTTACAATTAATAAATTGTTTAATATTGAAGTCCCTTCCGTTGGAGCATGAATGCACCACTTGTCCAGTCCCAATAATGGGGCAATACCTGCAGCCATTCTTGCCACATCTATAGGTACCCTTGCAGTGTAACCAAGTTAGGGAGCTGTGTCTGGTTTGAAATAGACTGGGTGACAGGACCCCCCCCCCCATGTGGGAGCTCTGCGGCTCACTGTTCTAATGCCTCAAGATAGAATGGATTGGTACGTATCATCATTGAGTAGGACTGGTAGGTATTTGGTGATGATGTGTCTGATCTTATAGAATTCCACACTAAATGCGGTGGAGAAAATGGGGACAGACTCGTTGGAAAGGAGCCGGGTGTTCCTGACCCTGGAGCTTTTATCAGTTAGCAATGAAGTTCTGGGGATACGGTCCACTTTGAGGATGGCGTTATTGATTACTTTAGCTGGGTAACCCCTAGCTCTGAATCTAGAAGCCATCTCCTTGACTTCTCTAGAGAAATCTGTGGATGAGGTACAAAGACGTTTGAGGCGGAGGAACTGTCCAAAGGGGATGCTTTTAATGGTGTGTGGGGGGTGGGATGAGTCGGCTCGCAGTAAAGCATTGCCCGCTGTGCTTTTCCTGAATAAGCCTGTAGATACTAGACCGTTGTTACCTGAGAGCTTAACATCTAAAAAGTCTATGGTCACAGGTTGTAAAATACCGGTGAACCGCAGATTTAAAGTGTTGTCATTCAAGAAGTATAGCCATAGGTCGAGGTCTGCAGATGCATCAGAGGTATGACAAGCAGATCCGTCCGATGTAGCGACAATATAAGATGGTATCGGCTCGGCGGGGGCTATCGCATCCAAAGATTCGACATTATAGGGAAAATATTCCACATCATAGAGAAAAGATTCGACATTATAGAAATAATAGATTCGACATTACAGAGAATAGATTTCGATTTATAAGACGTATAGATTCGACGTTCCGTCGAATATTCATTTGTTCATTCACCAGCAACCAAAAAGATTCAACGTTCCGTCGAATATTCTTTTAACCATTCGACATAAAAAACAAGTATTATTGGATTTTCGGACGAAAGCTATTCCCCAACGAAAAACTAAATAAATCAAAACGATTTTCGGGAGTAACTAAATAAATGTATTTTCCAAACGAAAACGAAAAAACGAAACAAAATATTCCGCTTGCCGCTTTGTGCCGGAGAAGGAGGAGGTGCTGAGGTGGGTGGTGAGAGCAGTGCTGCACTAGGCACAGGCCTCGCTCCCGGCCTCACTGTCTGAGAGTAAATTGTCACTGGTTGCTAAATGCCAGGCAGCGCTGGCCCTAGCAACTATTATATCTGAGACCTGAGTTGAAGGAAAAGACACACCCTCCGCCCAGACATAAATTACTCATGCAGATAGCCAAGGACTGAGAGAACAGACAGAAATCACACTCAATACTTTGGATACTGACAAGAACACACTATAATATCATATGCTTTGTTCATTTTTTCATCCTGAGGTTTACAACCACTTTAATACTGATATTAGGCGCATGGGTACACTTTAACTGCTTGCCAACCAGCACACGACGACTATATACGCCGACAGCATGGCACGGACAGGCAGAAGGACATATATATATGTCCCCTTTAAGAAGCCAGCATTGTGGGCGTGCGCGCACCCGCAGGGTGCTCTGTGACTCCAACCGCGGGTCCTGTGGACTCGATGACCGCTGGGAAACCCGCGATCATCTCACAGGGAGGAACAAAGAGGAAATGCTGATCTAAACAAGGCATTTCCCCAGTCTTCCTAGTGACAGGACACTGATCACAGCTTTGTAATCGGAAGCTGTGATCACTGTAGTGTCACACACAGCCCATCCCTACACCCCCTAGAGTTATAACACATCCGTAGGCACACTTAACCCTTTCATCGCCACCTAGTGGTTAACCCCTTCACTGCCAGTGTCATTTTCACAGTAATCAGTGCATTTTTATAGCACTGATCGCCATTAAAATTCCAATGGTCCCAAAAATGTGTCAAAAGTGTCCGATGTGTCTGCCATAATGTCGCAGTACCGATAAAAATTGCTGATCGCCGCCATTAGTAGTAAAAAAGAAAAAATATTAATAAAAATTTCATAAATCTATTCCCTATTTTGTGGTCGCTATAAATTTTGCACAAACCGATCAATAAACGCTTATTGTGTTTTTTTTTAACCAAAAATGGGAAGAAGAATACGTATTGGTCTAATATGAGAAAGAAATTTGTTTTTTATATATTTTTGGGGGGATATTTATTATAGCAAAAAAAAATTGCCGCTCTATTTTTGTTTATAGCGCAAAAAAAAAAAAAACGCAGAGGTGATCAAATACCACCAAAAGAAAGCTCTATTTGCGGGGGGAAAAAAGGACGCCAATTTTGTTTGGGAGCCACGGCGCACGACAAATTGTCAGTTAAATCGACGCAGTGCCGTATCGCAAAAAGTGGCCCGGTCATTGTCCAGCAAAATGGTCCGGGGCTGAAGTGGTTATTACCATTCTCAGGCGCTTGATGTCCGTTGCTGCCGAGGATAATTCATTGTCATTCTGTCCGCAGTATAAGACTGCGAATTTGGCCTTTGTCTACAAATGTCTTATGACAGGCAGAACATCCTGTTTATGGATTTTCTCTATGCAAATTTATTATGAAAAGTAGACAGATGAGCAGTCAGATTGCAGGTTCAAAGCCTTCACATAAATGATATAAATGTCACTTTAGCCACTTCTGCCAGGCTGTCCATCAACATGAAAAGTCATTCTCCGTCACCCGGGACTCTTGTTGCCGATCATTTTAAATTATAATTTTGTTATTGGTCGTGTTTTTACACCGCAAAATGTATTGTTGGAAAGCGGTGACTCGTAGGTCAGCATTCGGGATACGTTTAGGATATCGCTGTTTCGATGTAATCATTGAGTCAACATAAACCGATCACTAAAATCTGCTATCAGATTTATCAAGTTATTGTGATTTCAAAGACATTTGAGTTATTTGAAATCTTTCATTAACCACCTCAGCCCCAGAAGAATTGGGTGCCCAATGACCGGGACATTTTTTGCGATTCGGCACTGCGACGCTTTAACTGACAATTGCACGGCTGTGCGACGTGGCACCCAAATAGAGCTTTCTTTTGGTGGTATTTGATCACCTCTGCGGTTTTTATTTTTTTGCGCTATAAACAAAAAAAGAGCGACAAGTTTGAAAAAATTACAATATTTTTTACTTTTTTGCTACAATAAATATCCCCCAAAAAGATATAAAAAAATGTTTTTTTCCCTCAGTTTAGGCCGATACGTATTCTTTAGGGTTGTCCCGATACCACTTTATTAGGACCGAGTACAAGTACCGATACTTTTTTTCATGTACTCGCCGATACCGAATACCGATACTTTTTTTAAATGTCATGTGACAGTTTTCAAACCACAATACAGACTAAGGATATTTTCTTTAGAATTATGAAGAACTCTAACTCAAGACATTATAAAAGAATAAAAATTTGTAAAAATTAAAAAAAATGTTTATTTGCTTGTCACGCAGTAGTTAAAAAAACTCAAAGAATTTTCACAGAACATGTTGATAAATACAAAAAAAGTATCGGCAGAAGCATCGGGAGCATTTGCGCGAGTACAAGTACTCCCGCAAATACTCGGTATCAGTCCCGATAACGATACTAGTATCGGTATCGGGACAACCCTAATATTCTTCTACCTTTTTTTAAAAAAAAAAAATCCTAATAAGCGTTTAACGATGTGCAAAATTTATAGCGTTTACAAAATAGGGGATCATTTTATGGCATTTTTATTAATAATTATTTTTTTACTACTAATGGCGGCGATCAGCGTTTTTTTTTGTGACTGCGACATTATGCGGACACTTCGGACAATTTTGACACATTTTTGGGACCATTGTAATTTTCACAGCAAAAAGTGCTATAAAAATGAATGAATGAATGAATGAATGACTCGTATAGCGCTACTGGGCGCTTTTTTTCCAGCCAGTGACTGCTTGGCTGGTGCGGTCATTTTACCCCGTAGGATCTTGACACGCTTGGGACACACAGTCATACACAACATATATACATGTATATAGGGCCAATTTGGACAAGATCCAATTTACCTACCAGCATGTCTTTGGAGTGTTTGAGGAAACTGGAGTACCCAGAGGAACCCACGCAGACACAGGGAGAACATGCAAACGCCAGGCAGATGGTGTTGTGGTCGGGATTCGAACCAACGACCCTTTTGCTGCTAGGCGAAGGTGCTACTCACCACACCACTGTGTTGCCCTCATGCACTGATTACTGTGAAAATGGCATTGCAGTTTAGGAGTTAACCACACTAGGTGGCGCTGTAGGGGTTATGTGTGACCTCATATGTGTTTCTAACTGTAGGGGGGCAGGGCTGGACGTGTGACGTCATTGATCGTCTTTCCCTATATCAGGGAACACACGATCAGTGACACTGCCACTGTGAAGAACAGGGAAGCTGTGTTTACACTCACCTCTCCCCGTTCTTCAGCTCCGGTGACTGATCACGGGACACCGGCGGCGATCGGGTCCGCCGCGCGACCCACGGCTGGGCACTTAAAGTGGACCTACGGGTACGCGCTTGTGCCAAGTCGTTCCATTCTGCTGACGTATATGTGCAGGAGGCGGTCCTTAAGTGGTTAAACCGTGTGGGGTGCCCGCCAAAATCCAAACTAGACCCTTAGGTCTGGTCTGGTATGGATTTTGAAGAGAACCTGCATGCCAATTTTTTTTTTACCTGGGGTCGCCCCTAAAATCCATACCAGACCTTAATCTGAGCATGCAGCCTGGCAGGCCAAGAAAGGGGGAGGGGGGAAAGCGAGTGCCCCCTTCCCTCCTGAACCATACCAGGCCAAATGCCCTCAACGTACACAAAGCAGCACCTTAGCCCCATGTTGCTGAGGACAGTGGCCTCTTTCCCACAACTCTGGGCAGTGGCTGTGGGGGTCTGCAGTCCTCCAGATTCCGCCCCCCCCCCCCCCAATGTGAATGAGTAATGCGTTCTCCATTCATTTCAATGAGGAGGGGAATTTTTGGTGCATTTTATTTTTTTACCGCACCAAAAATGCAGCAAGCAGGACTTTGAAAAATGCAACGGACCCACAACTAACCAGTGTGAAGAGTCCCATAGGATTTAACAGTCATACGGTTTTCTTTCCCATTTTTTAACACACCAATAGAAGAAAAACCAATCAGTGGGAAAGCAGCTTATGTGTTAAAAATTAGAAAAACACCAAAGCAAAGCGACTAACATTACAAGAGACAATTTCACAACTGCGTGATATCAAGAGCTTTATTATTGCTGTATAACATCAGACAATGGATATGTGATAATGAACATGTGGTCTTGAAATGCTCTGAAAGCAGAGATTATGTTGTATCTCAATGTACTTCTGCTGATCTCTTCTTTTAGAATCTCTTGTAAGTAAGGAATTAAAAAAGCAAAACAATTATCTTCTGGAGTATGAAAATCCAATACATCAGGGGTGTCAACCTCAACTTCATTGCAAGCCGCATCAGCATTATGGTTGCCCTCTAAGGGCCAGTTGTATCTCTAAAACTAGGTGTCCAGAGCACCCCACCCCCTACCCCCCCTACATCAGATGTCAAGAGCGCCCCCACCATCAGAAGTTAAGAGTCCTCCATCCTCCCTTACATTGCAGTGTACCCCCCTTATCTTGCGCTGCTCTTGGAAGAAGCTGGGGGTGGAGCTAGGAAGCAGGGTCTGGAGGAGGACCAGAGGAGGGCTGGAGTCAGCTGCCAGAGTCTTCTCTAGATGAGGGGGTGCTGCAGCTGCACAGAAAGGTCAGCAGCACAGTGGTGTAGTGGTTAGCACATTCACCTAGCAGCAAAAGGATCACTGGTTTGAATCCTGAGCCCAACACCATCTGCTTGAAGTTTGCATGTTCTCCCTGTGTCTGTGCGGGTTCTCCGATTTCCTCCTACACTCCAAAGACATGCTGGTAGGTTAAGTGGATCCTGTCCAAATTGGCCCTAGTATATACAGTACAGACCAAAAGTTTGGACACACCTTCTCATTCAAAGAGTTTTCTTTCTTTTCATGACTATGAAAATTGTAGTCACACTGAAGGCATCAAAACTATGAATGTAACACATGTGGATTTATATACATAACAAAAAAGTGTGACACACAGCTGACAATATGTCATATTCTAGGTTCTTCAGAGTAGCCATCTTTTGCAGCAGACACATCTCTAGAAGAACTGATAAGAGGAGACGGTGTGAATCCGGCCTTCATGGTAGAATATCTGCTAGGAAACCACTGCTAAAAAAAAGGCAACAAGCAGAAGAGACTTGTTTGGGCTAAAGAACACAAGGAATGGACATTAGACCAGTGGAAATCTGTGCTTTGGTCTGATGAGTCCAAACTTGAGATCTTTGGTTCCAACCACCGTGTCTTTGTGCGACGCAGAAAAGGTGAACGGATGGACTCTACATGCCTGGTTCCCACCGTGAAGCATGGCGGAGGAGGTGTGATGGTGTGGGGGTGCTTTGCTGGTGACACTGTTGGGGATTTATACTGAACCAGCATGGCTACCACAGCATCTTGCAGCGGCATGCTATTCCATCCGGTTTGATTTTAGTTGGACCATCATTTATTTTTCAACAGGACAATGACTCCAAACACACCTCCAGGCGGGGGAAGGGCTATTTGACCAAGAAGGAGAGTGATGGGGTGCTGCGCCAGATGACCTGGCCTCCACAGTCACCGGACCTGAACCCAATCGAGATGGTTTGGGGTGAGCTGGACCGCAGAGTGAAGGCAAAAGGGCCAACAAGTGCCAAGCATCTCTGGGAATTCCTTCAAGACTGTTGGAAGAGCATTTCAGGTGACAAGAGAATGCCGAGAGTGTGCAAAGCAGTAATCACAGCAAAAGGACCTAGAATATGACATATTTTCAGTTGTTTCACACTTTTTTGTTATGTATATAATTCCACATGTGTTAATTCATAGTTTTCATGCCTTCAGTGTGACTCCACAATTTTCATAGTCATGAAAATAAAGAAAACTCTTATGCCGCGTACACACGATCACTTTTTGTGATGTAAAAAACGTTGTTTTATCTCATGAAACAAAACGACGTTTTTCAAACTTCATTTTAAAAAACGATGTTGCATACACACCATCGTTTTTCCAAAATGCTCTACTAGCAAAGCGCGGTTACGTAAGACACTTTGGACGGCACTCTGTTCCATTGAAACTCCCGTCTCATAACTTGCTTCTGGGCATGCGCGGGTTTAAAAACTTTGTTTTAAACGTCATTTTGCCCACACACGATCATTTTTTGTGAAACAAAAGACGACATTCTGAAAAACGACATAAAAAATTCAAGCATGTTCGAATTTTTTTTTTGGTCGTTTGTTTGAAGACATAAAACGACATTTTGCCCACACACGATCATTTTAAATGACGTTTTTTAAAACGTTGTTTTGTTTCATCACAAAAAACGACCGTGTGTACGCGGCATTAGAATGAGAAGGTGTGTCCAAACTTTTGGTCTGTACTGTATGTGTGTCCCAAGCGTGTTGAGATCCTACGGGGTAAATGACCGCACCAGCCAGGAAGACACTGGTGCAAAAAGCACCTAGCGCTATACATACAAAAAGTCAACCATTCATTCAGAAAGGTGCAGGATCTGCAGGAGGAGTTCTCTGCTGCCGACTGCCGAGACAGGGGGGAACAGAGACAAGCCTCTCCTTGCAGGTGCACGAAGAAGCATAGAATCTAGTGGAGGAGTCAAAGGTGTGCAGCCTATTGCATTAGAGTGTGTAGCCCAAAGCTCAAACACATACTACAGATAACTCACTGTGTTTTTACATATTTACTGGCTCCTTCCCCCCATTCATCCTAAATGCCTCCTAAAATTCATCCTGCAGCATCAGCCCCCGGTAGAGGGAAGCCAGCAGCAGTGTTGTGGGTGGAAGGGTTACTAGGGCAGTAATGGGAATCTATACTACACAGGGTGATTAGGGTGTGCCTGGGCACACCTGGCACACCTTGTGGCGCCACGCCTATGGGGAGGAGTTCTGTCCTCCTCTCTGCTGCCAACTGCTGAGACAAGGGGAGGCGGAGGAGACAAGGGGAGGGCCGCAGTGCAGGGGAAGTGCAAGGGCCACAGGAAATGGCCTGGCGGCCGAATTAGGCCCGTGGACCTTGTGTTTGACACATGTGCAATACATCATCTACATCTTCATTCACGACATTGTTTTATTCCTAAACTATAGGTGCCGTGATTCAGAAGACCTTTTTAGATCTGAAAACTCCACCTGAGCCATTTAGATTTCTTGGGTGCCACTCTTAATTAAACAAATAGGAAACCAAGTGGAGGAATGTTGGGTGTTCAGAAAAGTTCTGATGCAATAGACAGAGCTGACTTCTTCGTGTAACACTGCAGAAGAACTGGTGGAAATATATCAGTGTTCAGTGCTATAGTCAGAGTCGTGTCAGTTGTCAGTGGCAGGGGAAAAGACATCCTTCTGGTGTGGGGTCCAGTAAAGTAGTTTGGCGTCCAGCCATTGGCCATATAGGATAAGGTGACCAGATTTTTTAAAATGAAATCTGGGGACATATTTTTTATTTACTAGTAATGGAGGCAATCAGCGTTCTCTGCCCGTCGCCGCCCGCCTCACAGCCTCGCAAGTCTTCGCCCCCCGGCTACTACTGGATGGGGAGCGGAGGAAGATCACTCCGCCAGGGGAAGCAACGAGATAAGCAGGTGGATGGCCAGGATTTGAGCTAAGGCAGAAGAACATGCAAGTGAAGCTGAATGGGCATGCGCCCAAACTAAAGAAATATTTCCTTCGCTCCGACCAGCACATGAATATCAGAAAGGGGCACAGATAATGGAAAAAATACACCCCCCCCCCCCCCTATGCTAGTAGGCACGGCGGAGCAGGGGTGTGTAATTCTAATTTTTTTATTTTAATTCTGCACTGATTGTCTTTGAAATTGCCCCTGCCCCCTATTAAATCCAATCTGGGGACAAAAACCAGGGACAGACATGGTCCGGGACAGTGTCCTCAATCAGGGGACTGTCCCCTGAAACTGGGGATGTCTGGTCACCCTAATATAGGACGCTAACTCACACATAAGAGCAATGTCATCATGACAACATTTCACCCAAGCAACCATGTCAGGAACACGGCGCCAGCAATCAGACTAAGATGTGTTGTCTGGCTAATAGGTGGGCACATTTCTATGGGCATAGAGGATGGATGGCACCTACAGTACATCATTGCTCACAGGTACGTGCACGTGCAGTCAGCAGCCTATTTAAACCTGAACTCTCTACTAGCTCTTTGCTGAATGGTCTTCAGTTTTGTTCTTGTTATCCAGTTCCTGACACGCATCTTGATCCTGTTACTGATCCGGCTTCCTCGCAGGACTTTGCTCTCGGATTCTCCTTGTTGCTTATGTTATGCGTTTTGTCAGTGCTACCGACCTTGGCTTGGACTGTTGACCAGGCTTTTGCCCAGTGAATCTGTACCTCGCTGCCCAACTGTTGCCAACTTCTGCCTGTTCCTGACTCTGCCCTGGTGCCTTTCAGATGGCTATCACTTGCCCAGGTTTGGGACCTGACTGCACCCTCAAGCGGACTTGTCAACAATTGGTATTGTTGCTGTACTTCTGCTCATCAGATACCCGTGCTGTCAAGTTTCTGCTCACAGTGTCTACATCTTGGCTCTTGTGTCCTTACTTTGCCCCTGTTGACCTCATCTCAACTTGCAGGGGTGGTTGGATTGGAACTGTGAAAGAGACAACCCTCGTTATCTCAGGCTCTGCATACAGGTGCATGAAAAAAACAAATTAAACTGGCAGCATGCAGTTCCCCTGTGCTTGCCAGCAAGTGGTGTGGGCACAGATATGGCTCTCCTTTCCCCTCCCTCTCTCCCCCTCTCCCCTCTCTCCAGTAAGTGGTGTGGGCACAGATATCGCTCTCCCTCCCCTCCCTCTCCCTCTCTCCCCTCTCTCTCTGCCTCTCCCCTCTCTCCAGTAAGTGGTGTGGGCACAGATATCTCTCTCCCTCCCTTACTCCTTCTCTCCCCTCTCTCACTTTCTCTACCCCTCCCTCTCTCCCCCTCTCCCCTCTCTCCAGCAAGTGGGGTGGGAACAGATATCTCTCCCTCCCCACTCTCTCTCCCCTCCTCTCTGTCTCTCTTTCCTCTCTCTCCTCCCTTATCTCTCCTCTCCTCTCTCTCCCCCTCACTTTCCCCCTCTCTCTACTCCCTCTTCCCCCTCTATCTCTCTCTACTCCCTCTCCCCCCCTCTCTCTCTACTCCTTCTTCCCCCTCCCCTCTCTCTTACTCCTCTCCAGTGTCTCTCTACCCCTCTCACTCTCCCTCTCTATCTCTCTCTCTACTCTCTCCCTTCTCTCACTACCCCTTCTCTATTTCTCTCTCTCTACTCCTTCTCCTCCTCTACTCCCTCTCCCCTTCTCTTTCTCTCTCTACCCTCTCTCTCTCTCTCTACTCCCTCTCCCCCTCTCTCTCTCTCTCTCTACTCCCTCTCCCTCTCCTCTCTCTCTACTCCCTCCCCCCTTCCTCTTCCCCCCTCTCTCTCTACTCCCTCTCCCGTCTTTCTCCCCGCTCTCTCTCTCTACTCCCTCTCCCGTCTCTCTCCTCCGCTCCTCTCTCTCTCTCTCTACTCCCTCTCCCCTTCTCTCTCTCTCCCCTCTCTCTACTCCATCTCCCCTTCTCTCTCTCTCTCTTTACCCCCTCTCTCTCCTCCCTCTTCCTACCCTTCTCTTCCTCTTCCTATCAAAGTGGACCTCCAGTAGGGTCACCAGACATCCTTAGTTTCTGGGGACAGTCCCTGGATTGAGGACACTGTCTCCAGACATGGCCTGTCTCCAGTTTTGTCCCCAGATTGGCTCTGAACAGGGGGTTGGGGCAATTTCAAAGACAGTGCAGAATAAAAAAAAATCTGTATTTTTACCCACCCGCTTCGCCGCTCTTACTAGTTTAGGGGGGTGTAATTTTTTCCCTTATCTGTGTCCCTTTCTGATGATAATGTGCTGGTCGGAGCGGAAGGAATATTTTTTCAGTTTCGGGTGCATGCCCATCGAGCTCCGCTCACATGTTCTTCTGCCTTGGCTCAAGGCCCGGCCAGCCGCCTTCCTGCTTATCTCCTTGCCTTCCCTGGTGGAGTGATCTTCCTCCGCTCCCCACCCATTAGTAGCCAGAGCCCGGAGAGTAAAACTTGACAGGCTGTGAGGCGGGCGGCGACGGGCAGAGTCGCTGATTGCCACCATTACTGGTAAAAAGAAATGTCCCCGGATTTCATTTTAAAAATCTGGTCACCTTAACCTCCAGTAATATGTAAAAGCAGGAAATAAGTATTCTTATCTATGACCTCGGAAAATCTCAGGGAAAGTTATTTTTTTTTTCCCAGCAAATGAGTGTAATTTCTACTAAACATGACAACATCATTAAGTACATAATTTCCCTGAAGGGAATGGGAGCATTGGCCAGGGCTACAGGGAAACCAGGAAGTAGAAACCAAAAAAAGGAAGTAAAGTAAGGGCAGCGTTAGGAAATTTCTCATCAGCTGCTCTCCAGGGATTGAGTCTGAAAGAGTGACTCCTCCCCAGGGCTTGAACTGACTCCAGTAGTAATCGGCGTGCGTCCTAAGAGTAGGACGTACGGCTCCTGGAGCCAGATAGGCAGGGTTCTCCTCCCCCAGCATCAGCCTCCACTGTCAGATCCGCTCCGACCTCGAGCCGCCCCTGGATCCCCTGGTTTCTCTCTCCCTCTGGAGCCCCCACCTGCCAGAAACCAGACAGGCAGACGGTGACAGACACTGCTAGGCAAGCCTGCACTATCCCTCCATTCCTCCTGCAATCCACCGTTTGGCTTCCCCCTGCTTCACCTGACCCCCCTGGCTTCCCTCCCTCACCCTTCTCCAGCAGGTAAGCCTTTCACTGAGGCTGCAGACGGCCGTCCTTTTGAGGACAGCAGCTGCTGCCACTTAAAAGCCCCTGCTATCTCCCTATCCACATCTCCCCTCCTATACCCCCTCACTACCCATCCGCCACCTGCCCTGCAATCCTTGGCAATTTTCAGCCATTTCTGGCATTTCTGGCTTCCAGGCCGGCGTTTTTCGAGACATCCGCGCGGCCTGGAAGCAATCGCGGCAGCCGCAATTTAGGAAAGGCCGCGGCTTCACCCGCGGCCTAGTGGCGCGCGCCGCTTCTCACCCCCTCCAACCGCCACCAAAGTCCGAAAACGGACTTGAACCCCACCCCATACCCCCAGGAAAGTTACCTCACACCCCGGTCTAGTAATCCTGGCCCCAAATAGTAGCACCGATCCACCCAATCTGGAAGCTTTACCAGTCTGGATCCTGCTACCGATCGGCAGGCCATTTTTGCTGCACCCAGCCCCAAATCTTAATCACCACTACAACTTGATCCAGGGGTTACCCGATCGCCTCTTACAGGGGTCAGGAAGGAATTTTTTTCCTGCCGGAGCATATTGGCCGAGCGCCGCCAGGGTTTTTTGCCTTCCTCTGGACCAAGCCAGGAGAGAGGAGTTTAGCCAATTCCTCTCCCCACTGCCCTAAAATCCCCCCCTCCCCCCCCTGGTGTATTGGCGAACATGGCATGTAGGCAATATTCTGCCGAGACCATTTGGAGTTTGAGGCAATGCGCCGCAATACTGCCAGCCATCACCAGAAAGGCCCTAAGAACTGAGCGACTATGGAGAACCAATCATAGATCGACGGTTAGACATTTCAGACATTTACCCCAGGTCAAGCACATATCATGTGCTCTGATTAACACAAGATCGGCAGTAAAACACCGACTAGAAATCCGCGACTTCATTCAACAAAAGGATCTAGACTGTTTTTTTATTACAGAGAGCTGGCTCACAGCCGACTGTAACACCATTCTAGGAGAATTGGTGCCAGAAAATTACCGTATCATAACGGAAAACAGAATAGGGCAAAGAGGAGGCGGCCTGGCGGTGATCCACAAGACTCATCTTACGATCACCAAACCAGTCCGCCAAAACCCTCTTCCATTCATGGAAAACCCTTACTCTGCAACTGCAAGCAAATTCAAAGGAGACCGTCCACATTTTGCTCTGCTATAGGCCACCCGGCCCAAAATCGCAGCTGCTATCATCATGGACGGATTTCTTCTCCACTTATACCCTCAACAGTAAACACCTGTTGCTGTTAGGGGATTTCAATCTCTGGGCCAATTCCTCACAAGACCCCATTGCCGACGCCTGTATCGACCACCTGGAAGGATTAGGATTGCAGCAACTAGTATGTGGGCCCACACATGCTTCAGGTCACACACTCGATCTTATTTTCAGACAAGCTCTGGAAATAAAAATTAGGGAAAATGAAAAATTGCCATGGACAGACCACCAGGCAATTATATTCAGTATTTCCACCATCCCCCCCCCAACAAAAACATCGAATCCAGTGGCAACACACACTGGACTAGATGTCAGAAGAAGCTCCACTCGGAACTCTTCAAAAACGACTTTAAGGAAAAAAATAGAAACAACCCAGCCGCAGCACGGCCGGCGTTGAAACATTGAAAGCCATAAACTCGGCCATGCTACAGTCAGCCGACTTGGTAGCGCCGAAACGAATAACCCGCATTCGGAAAATCAACCGCAGCTGGTTTAACAACCAGCTGTCGTTACTGAAGCAAGAACGCAGAAGGGCAGAATCTGCCTGGAAAAGATGTTCTTCTGAGCTAAACCTATCCATCTACAAGGCGACAACAAGAAAATACCACAAAGGAATTTTCCAAGCCAAGAAGAATTATTTTTCGGAGGCTATCAACGGTGCCCAAAACCGCCCCCGCGAACTCTTCAAGATGGTCACCCAGACCATGAAACCAGGATGCATTGAAGCCCCAGTTCGGACACACAAGAATTTTGCAATGAGCTATCGGATTATTTTCGTTAATAAAATCGAGGCAATCCGTGAAAGCATTCAGCAAAATTTTTCTCCCTCAGACCCCCCCTGCAGCCTCTCACACAGCACCCATAGTAATTCTCCGATATCAGGTAATTTCACCCTGGAACCCATCTCCATCGAGTCCACTAAGAATGTCATTTGTACTCTGCGCAATGGCGCAGCACCAAATGACATTATCCCCACAAAACTGCTGAAGGAATGCGCCGACATCCTGGCTCCTCCCATCACGCAGCTTATCAACCAGTCTTTCTTGGAAGGCATAGTGCCCTCACAGTTGAAAGAGGGTGTAATCCAACCCATCCTGAAGAAACCCTCCTGGACCCCCAAGGACCCACTCCATCGCCGTCCCATAACAAGCCTCAACGTACTCTCTAAGATAATGGAAAAAGTAGTGGTACAACAGCTGCAACAGCATCTAGATACCCACAAGCTACTTGATCCATTGCAATCAGGCTTCCGTCCCGGACATGGGACCGGAAACAGCATTACTGAAAGTATGGGACGATGTTCTCAAGGCCGCAGACGAAGGAGAATCTTGTCTCCTGGTTCTGTTGGACCTAAGTGCAGCTTTTGACACTGTAGACCACAATCTGTTACTGACTCGGCTTTCTGAAGTAGCCAGGGTCGCAGAAGGCGATTTATCTTGGTTCTCCTCTTTTTTGGAAAACCGATCGCAAACAGTGAATCTAGGACCTTTTACGTCTGAAAAACGCACAGTAACATGCGGAGTCCCTCAAGGATCGCCTCTGTCACCAGTGCTATTCAACATCTACCTTCGTCCTCTTTTTGAGATTATTAGCAGCCAAAATCTACTTTATCACTCTTATGCAGATGACACACAACTGTATTTCCGCATCTGCAACAGACAGGATCACCACCTCAATCTAGAGACATGTCTCTCTTTGATAGAGGACTGGATGACAAAGAGTTATCTTAAACTCAATGGAGCGAAAACAGAACTTCTTCTGTTTCAC
This sequence comes from Rana kukunoris, assembly GCA_029574335.1. NCBI lineage: Eukaryota > Metazoa > Chordata > Amphibia > Anura > Ranidae > Rana > Rana kukunoris. The sequence goes on along the minus strand of CM056055.1, from coordinate 226,711,956 downwards.
GCCAAGCGAAGGAATCAACCCTCAACAGCGTGGACCCCCCCGCCTATTCTGGGCAAGCTCATCACCCCTAGCGCCAAAGTCAAAAGCCTAGGGGTCATTTTTGACTCCTTTATGACAATGGACGCACAAATAGGGTCAGTGGTCAGCGGATCTCACCATCTACTGCGCCTACTACGCAGACTCACTCCGTTCATCCCTAAAGAAGATTTAGCGGTCGTGGTGGGAGCAGTTGTAAACTCCAGGTTGGATTATGCAAATGCCCTTTACCTCGGCCTCCCCAAATACCAAATCGCTCGTCTGCAAGTCGTTCAGAATACGGCCGCCAGACTTGTGACTGGGAAAAAACCCTGGGAATCTATCTCACCTTCACTGAGAGCCCTTCATTGGCTGCCAGTTAAAGACAGAATCGCTTTTAAAGCTCTCTGTCTTACGCATAGATGTGTCCATGAGAATGCCCCCCTTTACTTATGCGAATTAATAAAAGCGCATAATCCAAATCGCGTTTTGCGATCCACGAATCAGAACCTGCTCCAGGTTCCGAAAGCCAACTTCAAGTCCAAAGGAGAAAGAAGATTTGCGATCCAAGGTCCCAGACTATGGAACGCTTTACCAACCAGCATTCGGTTGGAGAGAACCACCTAGCATTTAGGAAAAAGGTCAAGACTTTTCTCTTTTGATATCAAAGGAGACTGGAACAACAAGCGCCCAGAGGCGATTCAGTTCGCATGTGCCGCGCTATATAAGTTTTCATTCATTCATTCATTCATTCAGAGATACATGCCGATATGAATTTTAATTAGGGAAAGAGAGAAAAGGTTCACTTTATGCTTGTGCCATCATCCTATATGACTTTTCTTCTCTTACTGTTCCCAGTAAAGTTGGAAGCCATTTTGGGAGGAACCCAATGAGGTTTCTATTTATTCTGTGTCGATGGGGGATCACTCTCAGGCCTGGATTTCTAAAGACAGAGCAGGACCTGGTATGCAGGTAACATGAGCCCTGAGTTCAGTAAAGAACCCTCTACGTAGTTTAAGGTTAAACCTCTTTTCTTCTAATTTTAATGAGTGGCTACGTGTCTTGTTAACCTCCCTTCCACAAACAGTTTTATCCCTATCGTGGGGGGTCACCAGTACGGTATTTGTAAATTGAAATCATATCCCCTCTCAAGCGTCTCTTCCCCAGAGGGAATACGTTCAGTGCTCGCAACCTTTCCTCATAACTAATATCCTCCAGACCCTTTATTGGCTTTATTGCCCTTCTTTGTACTCACTCCATTTCCAGTACATCCTTCCTGAGGACTGGTACCAAGAACTGGACAGCATACTCCAGGTGCGGCCGGACCAGAGTCTTGTAGCTGGAGAATTATTGTTTTATCTCTGGAGTTAACTGCAGTCTTTAGGGAAGCCCATGCTAGAGAACCTCAGCATGCCATAAGGGAAGCACAAACCAAGCATTGAATGGGGTTAGCAATCCTGCATGTGTTCCCTCTACCCAACACAGGTATACTTCAAGTGCTTCCATGCTAATTGATCCAGCTGTGATGGAGGTTACTAAAATTATATTTTGTGTTATGCTACTTTTTACTAAAACCATTGAAATGTTGCTTTTCTTTCCTTATATTATTTTATTACTTTTATTTCTTTTATTTCTTGATAAATATATATGGGTGCGGGTATTGCAACAAGTGTTATAATCCTTAAATGAAGTAAAAGATTATAGGGTTAAGATCTCAGCCTGAAGAAAAACTGAAGACAGATGGTTTAACTATTAAGTGAAGACAGCTGCTACTGCACTCCTAAACAGCTCCTCCCATAGCCCCTCCCATCGACCAAAATAAATATGGCGACTTTGGTAGGAAAGAATGTGCCACGAGGACTTTGTGCCAAAAACAGACGTTACAGGAAGAAGCCATATATGGACTAAGCCAAGAAAAGGTGCTCATGTGAATGATGTCATTCTGTCTATAAAGCTGTTGTAATAAAGGGTTGGGTCTCTCTCTACACTGGGACACGAAAGAAAGCAGACTGTTTGTCTTTTTCCTTGAGTTTGGAACAACGACAGAATAGTTATTTCACAGCTTAGTCATACACAGTCATACCCAGTCACTTAGATGCCTGTCAATCAGCGTCAGGGCTGATCCTAGGCAGGTGGGTGGGGTGCGGTGCACCCAGGCGCCACAAAGGTGGGGGCACTGAAGCACCAGAGTGCTCCCCTCCCCAAGCCCGTCCCTCCTCCCTCCTCCTGTCAGAGGAGGAGAGCGAAGAAGTGTATGTCTCTGTGTGGAGAGAGACCAGCCATGCAGTGACGTACTTAACGTGTCCGTGTTAGGGGAGCATCTCTGTGTTTGAGTCATTGCCATAGAAACAATTGTAAAGGGGGAGGAGTTGGTAAGATGACCACGCCCATGTGGGGGCGCCATAAATATTTCTGCACCCAGGCGTCTGTGACCCGAGGATCAGCCCCGATCAGCGTGCATCTTTTCCAGGGGTCAAGTCCTGGAAAAAAAAATGTGGGAACTCCCACCTAAGATCCACCCCCCCACCAAAAAAAAAAAATGATACGCTCATATGCATTATTACTCTAAACCGCATGTTTGTTTTTTTCGATCCACTGTACCTTAGTAATCCTTTATGGTACTGGCCGCTTCCTGTATACATATTCATCAGGTAAGTTCTTTCTAAATCCTGCGATATCTCGCGCGCAGACCCCGCAATGTCTCCTGAGAACAATGACAAAAGCTCCCAGGAGACATTGCGGCATCGAGGAAGTGACAGAATACCCGCACACTACCCGATGAATCCATATACAGGAAGCGGCCAGTAACAAAGGATTACTAGGGTTCGCCTGCCCCTGACAGTGACTCGAGCTGGGCATCGCCGCTTAGTGAAGGATTGGCTCGGGCGGCTCGGCTGCTCTTGTCCTGCAAAGGGAACTGCGTTCCTGCTGTGAAAAAAGTGCAGGAACTCCATTCCCATGCATTCCCGCAGGACTTGAGCCCTGATCTTTTCCCCTTGAGCCACTGTCTATGACATCATGCTGTACATTGACATAAGAACTTGGCACAAGGTGTTTCCTATCCAGTGACTGGCAGAACGTGGCAATAACAATAGACAGAGTGACTCCGATCATCAACACTTTATCTCATCTCTATATAATAATGTTAGACGACACATCAGAGCCCGTCTTCGGTGATCTCATCCCATGTGCCTCCGTTGTGTACAAAAGATTTTTCTCTTGTACTTGAACTCCTAAACCCAAATTCCAAAGCTGGTACTCTCATCGCTCCTGTTATTCTGATAGCGGTAATTTTAAATCGTTGTTTTTTACATAAAAAGGTTTTTTTTTCTTTTTTTTTTTTTGCTGCCATCCTTTGGAATTTAGTGTATAGATTACTAAGGTTCAAAATACCAGGCAAAAAATTCCCTCTCAACACCGGATAAGTAAAATGTTGTATAGGTCAGTCATGTGATTCAGAATTTTTTTCTAAGGATAATTGTACTTTACAACAAAAACAAAAAAAAACAAGCACTTTTAAATGATATCAAGAGGTGGAGCCATGGGGAACATGGCAAACTGCGCCCCCCCATTAAAAAAAATATTTGCCCAACTAATCTGCATGCATAATTTCTAGGGCTGTGCAAATTAACTTTTAATTAATCGATTAATCTTTAATTTTTTTGATCGATCAAAATATTTTTGATCGATTAAAATTATTTTGATTGGTACTCGCCTCTCCGCCGGCTTCTGGGCCTTCAGGGAGTTCCGTCGGAGATCCAGTAACGTCACGGACACCGGCGGGGCTTGCCGTATCCATCTGAAGGGGTCCTTAGCTGTGCCTTCATATCTGTACACACAATCAAATCTATCTGCTGGAAACGGTCTGACAGACCGTTTCAGCAGACAGATTCGATCGTGTGTACGGGGCGGACAGACAGATTTGGCCAGCCGACAGATTTTAAAGCATGCTTTAAAATCTGTCTGCTGGGAATCTGTCTGTCCGGCAGACATATCTGTCTAACCAGCAGACATATCTGCTCGCACATGCGTCGAATGGATTTGACGCATGCGCGGAAGTGTTTTACTTCCTGGTGTGGTGACATGGCGGCGTCAACGTCATCGCCACGTCACCGCGCTGTCTGCCAGCGGGGATTTTGGTTTATCGTGTGTGTACAGCGATCAAACCAAAACAGCACAGCAGACAAATCTGTTCAAATCGGTCTGTCAGACCAATTTGAACAGATGTATTTGGTCGTGTGTACGCGGCCTTACACTTCCCTCTATTGCTTCCTTTTATTAACCTGGGATTTTACAACCATCCACTGGGAGTTGTGATAGTTCCCTTCATGGGACAGCTACATGCCGACGGACTGATGGTAACCTCTCCTCATCTGGATTCCGCAGTGGTATCGTTGTACACATTTTTATACCAGTATCATACTTGGCTACATATTTTTATGACTGCTTTTGGTACCATTTAGTATTACTCGCACCATTTTACAGTTTATGTAGCTACATCGATTTTATCTCCAGTGCAATATTTATTTTGTTACCTACTTGAAGATTATAAAAGTTTTAATGCTATTCCCATCGAGCGCTGCCTTTGTGTGTTTTTTGTACCCTGTTGTTGGTAGCTGCACTGGAAATCAGCCTGCAAGGAGATCAGCTAAAAGTAGTTGGATCTGTATGTGCGTTATAATTAATCGAAATTAGTCGATTAATCGATTAAAATAAAAAATGATTAATCGAACACAAAAATGTTGATCAGTAACAGCCCTAATAATTTCCCCCTCCTCCCAAATCCGCCCCCCTGATGAAATCACCTGCCCAACACGAATCTACAGTACCTCCCCCCAAAAAAATTCCCCACTTCTAGTAGAAACCCATTACCCCTCAAACATCCCCTATGAGAAAAAATCCTCTCTCCCCACTCCAAATCCCCCCTCCCAGCACATATTCTCCACTTCCCCCATCCTAGCACATATCTCCCTCAAATTTCCCCCTCCTAGTACAAATACCCCCAATTATCCCTGCTAGCACAAATCCACCCCCTCCAAATCCCCTCTTATAGCCAGCAGCACTGATCAAATGGCAAAAAGCCAACAGGGCCGTTCTGTAGATCGACTTCTGTACAACCACCCTGCCAATACATGGATCGAAATTCATCCAGTCCCTGCTGAACCAGTTAAATTTCGATCCATGTATGGCCGACCTACATGGGGTTGTAAAGGATCGTGTTTTTTCACCTTAATGCATCTTATGCATTAAAGTGAAAAAACACCTTGCAATGTCTGCCCCCCCCGGCCCTATCGTTGGTATCAGTGGGAGATATATTGCCCCATCGATGGTGTCAGTGGGAGGAATAGTGTCCCATCCATGGTATTAGTGGGAGGAATAGGGCCCCCATTATCAGGTAGGTGAGGTCAGGTAGGTCAGTGTGTTCGGTAGGTGGTGAGTTTAGTGGTCATTGATGGGCACTGATAAGCCAGGCAGCAAGTGAGCTTACCCACGCCATAAACACAACCACCCAGCCAAAAAATGCAACGCAAAAGTTACAACACACAGGGGTTGGGGGCATGGATACTTACTGTGTGCTCTATTGGTCATGAGTGAGATCTGGAAGACTTCCACACCCACCAAACCCCATCCCATCCATCCACCCCCATCCTGTCCCCATTCCATCCTACCCCATCCCATCCTACCCCATCTCATCTCATCCCATCCCATACCCACCCCATCCCATCCTATCCCATCCCATCCATCCCATCCCCCCCTACCCCACCCCACACCATCCCATCTCATCCCATCTCATCCCCATACCCATCCCATCCTATCCCATCCCACCCCACCCCACCCTACCCATCTCATCCCATCCCATACCCACCCCATCCTATCCCACCCATCCCACCTCCATACCATCCCTATCCCATCATACCTCATCCCATCCTTCCCCACTCCATCCCATCTCACCCCATCCTACGCCACCTCCCCCATCCCTTTCTACCCACCCCATCTCATCCACCCCCATCCTGACCCCCATCCCGTCCCCATCCCATCTTACCCCACTCCACCCCCCCCTAACTCACCCCACTACACCCGACCCCATCTCATCCCATCCTACCCCATCCCATCCTACCCCACCCCATCCTATACCACCCCCATCCTATACCACCCCACCCCATCCACCTTTGAGGGCAACCATACTGCTAATGCGGCCCCTGATGAATTTGAGTTTGCCACCCCTGCCCTAGGGGCTTTGAATTGCGCAGCAATAAGTAAAAATAATACAGATAATGAAAATTTGTATAAAATATAGTATATAGTATATATAGTTTATTACAATTCAAATGATATCAAATATAAAAAATTGTCTGATAAGAATCAGGACATGAGCTCCGAAAAAACATAGACAAGGGCTAATACACGTATGAAAACGTCCGATAACAGTCAGTGCAACATTAGAAATAATTACTATGGACGCAAGCCCCCAGCGCGTTTCGACCTTTAGAATGATTGCGGTCTTCTTCAGGGGAAACAAGGTTTAAATTCTACAATAGAATACATCCCGTATACACGTTTTTTGCAAACAACCATGTACAACCTTCACATGACATGTTATAACATCATTGCCAAGGAATACATACCAAGGTAAAACCAAGAACAGCAGTCAACCAGTGACCAGCCACCTGTAACGGGCACTCTGTGCGCCCTCTTCTTCCTGTTATGCGCTCCACGCTGGAGTGCATTGCGGTGATGTCATCGCCCAACGCCGCATGCGCTCCAGCGTAGAACGTGGAAGTGCGCTGCACCATTTGTCGCTTCTTTTCAAATCAGTGCTGATGCACTGCACCTGAGCCGCTACCTTTAAACACAGCCGTGTGCCTTCTGCACACCATTCTATTATTGTCAGCCGTAGCTCGGCCACGCTACTTATATTGGTGCCATCGCTCCCCATGCTGCAATACCGCTCCAGCCAACGACTACTACTTTAGTGCTGTTGCATCTTTTTTTTTTTTTTTAAGTGTATTTTTTGTGTGTGAACTCGAGAGAGAGGAGCCGGACTGCAGGAGTTGAGAGTAGGCAGACCCTCCCACCGGAGGCAATCGCCTCCCACTCACCCCGCCCTACCTGCTCCTCTTGGGAGCCCAACTGGGGCCCAACAGGACCCCAATGGGGCAGAGGGACTCCCCTATGAGGGAGTGAGAGGGCCTAGCCCACCAGCCAGCCCTGTAGGTCCTTTGCCTCTCTTTATTTTAGGAGACCGCATGGCCAAAGTGCCTGTGTGTTAAACCAATTTCGTGTGCGTGCAAGTGTGGTGGTTTTTGTCGGGGGCGGTGGGCGTACCTTGCATAGCACACACCCACCGGGAGCCGGGCTGAGACCACCAAACTCAATTCACATGTAGCCGAGACCGGGATCCGAACACTTGGCTGCAGAGGTGAACGGCTTGTCAGCGCAGTTGAGCCACCACAGCTCCCTTTTAGTGCTGTTGCATCTATTGCAACAGAGAGCTATTGCTGGGGACAACCTTTGAGGCCTTCCTTGCTAAACACTACCCCACGGAATCACTACTTCCTACACTGAAGCCTGCAAACGGATAAGTAGCTATTCTATCACTTGTACTGCTATAGGAAGATCTACTGCATAAGTTCAATCTAAAACAATTGCTGTTACTTATTATGCATTGTGGCTATCAACATACTACTTGGGGTATGCTACTGTGCTAAGGACTGTTTGCTAAGGAATATCTTAAAGGCACATCTACCCTCAAAATCACCTGAGCTATATTTGCCTCTCATAAGCAACTATTATTACCTGAGCAATATTTGCCTGTTATATGCAACTATTATTACCTGAGCTATATTGCCTCTCATACGCAACTACTAGTTGTCTCTACAACTCCTATTTACTACATGCTTGACATAAGTACTAAATTGCTTATAGGCCTCGTCCTAATTTGTTGAACACGTTCAACTTTTCTATGCTAAAGGTTGATGGTATTCCATACCGTCTCCTTTAGTGGCCTAATTCATCCCTATATGTTTAAGTGATATGATGTAGAGAACCCCCAAACTCCTGTTTGCTTGGAGTGACGCCTGGGGTCCCGTAATGATAATCACTTGCATATAGAGGTGTATTGGAATCTTCTAAGAGTAAACTATTATTTTAGATGCTAAGCTCTGGTCGCATGTTGTAATGCGTCCATCCTTAGTAGCTCGGTGAGAGGATAGTCAGATGGAAAAAAGGAAGTCCATATTGTGGGGCAGAAAAAGATCACCCCCCAGGCCTACGATAGGCCGCAAACACCAAAATGGTGCAGGGCTGAAGCGGTTAAGCCAGGGAACTTTACCTTTTGGAGTCCCCTAAAGTGAACTTTTGTGAAAAGGTACCTGGCTGGAGTTGCACTTCCATTTTTTGCTCACACTGGCTGTAGACTCAGAACTAAAACCAATAATTACCATCCCCTGGTGTATATTCATTGAAAAAGTTTTACTTATTGAGTTTTGTGCGCGAATCTCCGGATTCATTTTACCGCGGAAAGTTCTTCTTCAGAAAGTGCTGAGTGCTGACACAAATAGTTTCTTTTTCTTTATTTTCTAGAATAAAGCTGTAGAGCAATAGATATATGTCTGTCGCTGTCTCGCACCTCCCATTTCGTGCGGTGGCTTATAAATAATTGATAATATTAGGATTCTATCTGAGATTCTTTTTGGAACAGGACATATGTGCTGTTAACACAGAATTTTAAGCAAGCTATTATCACAGAATATCAAATGTCTCTCAGAGACTTCATTGTATGGCGGCAGAGACTGACATCAGTACATACCGGGAGAGCAAACGTCAAGCTTAGGAGAAAGAGAAGGAACAAAAAAAACTAAAAAGCACACCGCTCTGCAGATTTTACTGGAGGGACAAGTTGATGAATTGGGGGCATTAATGGATTCTTCAAAAGACCACTATCAATTCTGTGTCGTTACGAGCAATGGGACTGATTCATCTGACTGCCGAAAAGGGTCCCTCCGGAGTTTCAATAATTTAACGACACTGGAGGGTAATTTGTAACGTGACATTATCTATGATTAGAGACCAAGCGCGCATCGGTTAGCGGTCAGAAAAAATATGAGCCGCGGAGGTTTCATTTTTTTAACCTTTTTTGGACTCTGTGCTACATGTCAAGGAGATATTTAAAGCGGAGGTTCACCCTAAAACTACTCTGTCCCATCCCATCCAGCATACTGGCGTCAGCGCCAGTATGCTGTTTTTTTTTTAATTGCTCTACTTACTGTTTAATGAATAATTTTCTTTTCTCTCCACCGCGGGTGAATGGCGCGGCTATGTCACGTCACGCCTTCCGAAAATAGCCGATTTAGGACTCGGCTCTTCCCGGCGCTATACGGCGCCTGCGCACAGACCTAAATCGGCTATTTTTGGAAGGTGTGACGCAACATGCTGGATGGGATGGGACAGAGTAGTTTTAGGGTGAACCTCCACTTTAAAGAGGTTGTAAAGGTACATTTTTTTCCCCCCTAATAGCTTCCTCAGGGGTCATGTCCTGGGGAAAAAAAGTGTGGGAACTCCCACCCAAGATCCCCTCCCCCACCAAAAAAAAAAACATGATACGCTCATATGCATAATTACTAAACCGCAAAAATTTTTTTTCGATCCACTGTACCTTAGTAATCCTTTATGTTACTGGCCGCTTCCTGTATATGGATTCATCGGGTAGTGCGGGTATTCTGTCACTTCCTCGATGCCACAATGTCTCCTGGGAGCTTTTGTCATTGTTCCCAGGAGACATTGTGGAGGTCTTTAACCACTTAAGGACCGCCTACTGCACATTTACGTACAGGCAGAATAGCACGGCTGGGCACATACAGTATATATATATATATATATATACGTTGATTTTAGTACCCAGCCGTGGCGCGCTCCCGTGACCTGGTCCGAAGCTCCGGGACCGCAGGACTCGCGGATCCGATCGCCGCTGCAGTGCGGCGATCCGTCCCTGGAGCTGAAGAACGGGGAGAGCCGTGTGTAAACGCGGCTTCCCCGTGCTTCTCTGTGGCCGCAGCATCGATCGTGTCATCCCTGTTATAGGGGGACGTGATCGATCGTCACACCTACAGCCACACCCCCTACAGTTGTAAACACACACACAGGGAACACTCAAAGTCACAGCGCCCCCTGTGGTTAACTCCCAAACTGCAACTGTCATTTCCACAGTAAACAATGCAATTTAAATGTATTTTTTGCTGTGAAAATGACAATTGTCCCAAAAATGTGTCAAAATTGTCCGAAGTGACCGCCATAATGTCGCAGTCACAAAAAAAATCGCTGATCGCCGCTATTAGTAGTAAAAAAATAAAAAAAAAAAAAAAAATGCAATAAAACTATCCCTTATTTTGTAAACGCTATAAATTTTGCGAAAACCAACCGATAAATGCTTATTGCGATTTTTTTTTATGAAAAATACGTAGAAGAATACGTATCGGCCTAAACTGAGGAAAAAAAATGTTTTTTATATATATTTTTGTTGGGGGATATTTATTATAGCAAAAAGTAAAAAATATTGCAAAATTGTCGCTCTATTTTTGTTTATAGCGCAAAAAATAAAAAACGCAGAGGTGATCAAATACCACCAAAAGAAAGCTCTATTTGTGGCGAAAAAAGGACGCCAATTTTGTTTGGGAGCCACGGCGCACGACCGCGCAATTGTCAGTTAAAACGACGCAAAAAGGGGCAAGGTCCTTTACCTGCATTTTGGTCCGGGTCTTAAGTGGTTGAATGAATGAATGAATGAATGAATGAGAACTTATATAGCGCGGCACATGCGAACTGAATCGCCTCTGGGCGCTTGTTGTTCCTGTCTCCTTTGATATCAAAAGAGAAAAGTCTTGACCTTTTTCCTAAATGCTAGGTGGTTCTCCTCCAACCGAATGCTGGTTGGTAAAGCGTTCCATAGTCTGGGACCTTGGATCGCAAATCTTCTTTCTCCTTTGGACTTGAAGTTGGCTTTCGGAACCTGGAGCAGGTTCTGATTCGTGGATCGCAAAACGCGATTTGGATTATGCGCTTTTATTAATTCGCATAAGTAAAGGGGGGCATTGGCTCATGGCGGCTAAGACAGAGGGCTTTAAAAGCGATTCTGTCTTTAACTGGCAGCCAATGAAGGGCTCTCAGTGAAGGTGAGATGGATTCCCAGGGTTTTTTCCCAGTCACAAGTCTGGCGGCCGTATTCTGAACGACTTGCAGACGAGCGATTTGGTATTTGGGGAGTCCGAGGTAAAGGGCATTTGCATAATCCAACCTGGAGTTTACAATAGCTCCTTATTTCTTCTGAGAAATCCACACTTCCTAGTTCTTCTGTCTGTAACTCCACATAAAGGAGTAATGCAAGGCTTTCTCCCTGGTGTGGAGTGTCGGTGCTCGCTGACCCCTCCCTTGGACTACAGGAGAGTCAAAAATGGACACCCACTAACATACAGCTCCTTTGACTCTATCTGTAACGTAGACAGCGTGACTCTCCTGCAGTCCAAGGGAGGGGGAAGCACAACACTCCTTCGCTTGGCGTGACAGAGAAAGCCTCACATTGGTGTGGAGTTACAGACATCCAGAAGAACAGGAAGTGAGGATTTCTGCAGAAGAAATAAGGACATTTAAAAGCAAAATGGAAGGATGAGGTAAGTGAAGCAGAGGACTGCACTAAAGTAAAGGAAGATATTTAGGGAAAAAATTGTACCTTTAGCAACCCCTTTAAGTCTACAGAGAAACCCACCTGCATGAACCCAGCATCTCACTTGCGTTGACGTCCCACCAGCCACTGGTGGACGTTTATTAGAAGAGAACTCTGCGACATGGTAGCAACAAGCAAACACAGAGTCTAACAGACCAACTACACCTTGGGTGTGCTTTGAAAGTTTGTGGCTACACAGGCTCGGGGGCAGATCCAGGAGTATAGTCTCGGGAGGGGGATTACACTGCCAAAAAATATGTTTCTTTGGGGTAGATGCTTTTCCGTCCCATCGGGGAAATGGCTGGTGTTGACGCTTCAATCATCCCGGCACCATAGTTGTTATGGTGTAGGGATGCATTGAAGCGCATTGTATTACTATTATTACGTTGTTATAAGTGTAATGGGGTCCAGTTTCCAGGAACACCTGATAATGCAGAATCAATGGGAGCCCTGAGCGTGTCATTTGCCACTGTCGCCTGCCACCAGATGCGGATTGTCACTTGCCACTTCCCATGCCATTGCAGATTGTCACATTCTGTGCCACTCTCCTGCTAAGGTGGTCTCTTGCTCTGTCCCAGAGTCAGGCAGCAGATTACCAGTCAGGCAGTTTTTATGTAATCTCTCTGCTGCCCACGGCTGCCTGCACAGTAAGGGGGGAACTTGCAGGGGGCGGTTTTGGGCACCGTTGATAGCCTCCGAAAAATAATTCTTCTTGGCTTGGAAAATTCCTTTGTGTATTTTCTTGTTGTCGCCTTGTAGATGGATAGGTTTAGCTCAGAAGAACATCTTTTCCAGGCAGATTCTGCCCTTCTGCGTTCTTGCTTCAGTAACGACAGCTGGTTGTTAAACCAGCTGCGGTTGTTTTTCCGAATGCGGGTTATTCGTTTCGGCGCTACCAAGTCGGCTGACTGTAGCATGGCCGAGTTTATGGCTTTCAATGTTTCAACGGCCGTTTGATGCGGCTGGGCTTGTTTCTATTTTTTTCCTTAAAGTCGTTTTGAAGAGTTCCGAGTGGAGCTTCTTCTGACATCTAGTCCAGTGTGTTGCCACTGGATTCGATGTTTTTGTTGCGGGGGGGATGGTGGGGAAATACTGAATATAATTGCCTGGTGGTCTGTCCATGGCAATTTTTCATTTTCCCTAATTTTTATTTCCAGAGCTTGTCTGAAAATAAGATCAAGTGTGTGACCTGAAGCATGTGTAGGCCCACATACTAGTTGCTGCAATCCTAATCCTTCCAGGTGGTCGATACAGGCGTCGGCAATGGGGTCTTGTGAGGAATTGGCCCAGAGATTGAAATCCCCTAACAGCAACAGGTGTTTGCTGTTGAGGGTATAAGTGGAGAAGAAATCCGTCCATGATGAGAGCAGCTGCGATTTTGGGCCGGGTGGCCTATAGCAGAGCAGAATGTGGACGGTCTCCTTTGAACTTGCTTGCAGTTGCAGAGTAAGGGTTTCCATGAATGGAAGAGGGTTTTGGCGGACTGGTTTGGTGATCGTAAGATGAGTCTTGTGGATCACCGCCAGGCCGCCTCCTCTTTGCCCTATTCTGTTTTCGTTATGATACGGTAATTTTCTGGCACCAATTCTCCTAGAATGGTGTTACAGTCGGCTGTGAGCCAGCTCTCTGTAATAAAAAGACAGTCTAGATCCTTTTGTTGAATGAAGTCGCGGATTTCTAGTCGGTGTTTTACTGCCGATCTAGTATTGATCAGAGCACATGATATGTGCTTGACCTGGGGTAAATGTCTGAAATGTCTAACCGTCGATCTATGATTGGTTCTCCATAGTCGCTCAGTTCTTAGGGCCTTTCTGGTGATGGCTGGCAGTATTGCGGCGCATTGCCTCAAACTCCAAATGGTCTCGGCAGAATATTGCCTACATGCCATGTTCGCCAATACACCAGGGGGGGGGGGGGGATTTTAGGGCAGTGGGGAGAGGAATTGGCTAAACTCCTCTCTCCTGGCTTGGTCCAGAGGAAGGCAAAAAACCCTGGCGGCGCTCGGCCAATATGCTCCGGCAGGGAAAAAATTCCTTCCTGACCCCTGTAAGAGTGGCTGGATGTGTGCGGATGTCGTATCATTTTTTGCATTGGATTTTCCTTACTCTGCCTTCAAAGTGGTAAGATTTGGGGCTAAGGTCTTACCAGGAAAATGCTGCTTTTGTTTACGGGTACCAGGATCCACTAACAGAGGAAGGAAGGTGCTAATTTGGGGCAAGGATTAGGAAGGTAAGGGAGGTAAGGAAGGTGGGGTTCAAGGAAGGGGGAGAAGCGGCGCGCCACTAGGCCGCGGGTGAAGCCGCGGCCTTTCCTAAATTGCGGCTGCCGCGATTGCTTCCAGGCCGGCGCGGATGTATCGAAAAACGCGGCCTGGAAGCCAGAAATGCCAGAAATGGCTGAAAATTGCCAAGGATTGCAGGGCAGGTGGCGGATGGGTAGTGAGGGGGTATAGGAGGGGAGATGTGGATAGGGAGATAAGGAAGGGAAGGCTTTTAAGTGGCAGCAGCTGCTGTCCTCAAAAGGACGGCCGTCTGCAGCCTCAATGAAAGGCTTACCTGCTGGAGAAGGGTGACGGAGGGAAGCCAGGGGGGTCAGGTGAAGCAGGGGGAAGCCAAGCGGTGGATTGCAGGAGGAATGGAGGGATAGTGCAGGCTTGCCTAGCAGTGTCTGTCACCGTCTGCCTGTCTGGTTTCTGGCAGGTGGGGGCTCCAGAGGGAGAGAGAAACCAGGGGATCCAGGGGCGGCTCGAGGTCGGAGCGGATCTGACAGTGGAGGCTGATGCTGGGGGAGGAAAACCCTGCCTATCTGGCTCCAGGAGCCGTACGTCCTACTCTTAGGACGCACGCCGATTACTACTGGAGTCAGTTCAAGCCCTGGGGAGGAGTCACTCTTTCAGACTCAATCCTGGAGAGCAGGAGAATAGGTGTGTTCTGAGATGGTGGTTCAACAACCCTTGATTGCACTCTTTCTAAATCCCGCGATAACTTGCGGCAGACCTCAGCAGTGTCTCCTGGGAACAATGACAAAAGCTCCCAGGAGACATTGCGGCATCGAGTAACATAAAGGATTACTAAGGTTCGCCTGCCCCTGACAGTGACTCGATCTGGGCATCGCCGCTTAGTGAAGGATTGGCTCAGGCGGCTCGGCTGCTCTCGTCCTGCAAAGGGAACTGTGTTCCTGCTGTGATAAAAGTGCAGGGACTCCTTTCCCACGCGTTCCCGAAAGGACTTGAGCCTGAGCTTCCTTTACCTTAGTGCAGTCCTCCTTCACTTACCTCATCCTTCCATTTTGCTTTTAAATGTCCTTATTTCTTCTGAGAAATCCTCACTTCCTGTTCTTCTGTCTGTAACTCCACACAGTAATGCAAGGCTTTCTCCCTGGTGTGGAGTGTCGTGCTCGCCCCCTCCCTTGGAAGGAAGGGAGTCCTTTCTCTAAGGAAGCGTCCTGAAGTAGGAGCAAGCAAGGGAGGAAGGGAGTACAGGAAGAAAGGAATGAAGGGAGTTTCTCAAGAAGAAAGGAAGAGAGCAAGGAAGGAAGGGAGTAAGGAAGGAAGAGAGCAAGGAAGAAAGGGAGAGGAAGGAAGGAGACCTTTACAACCCCTTTAAGCACAGGAAACCCACCTGGAAGCATCTCACTTTTGATAAGGGAGTTTAAGAAAATGAAGTAAGGAAGCAAACCAGGACAGGTCTAAAGAGCAACAAGAACAGGGAGCAAAGAAAGGGGAAAGAAGGGCAGAGAAGAGAAATATGTTTCTTTGGGGTAGATTTATCGGGGAAATGGCTGGTGTTGACGCTTCAATCATCCCGGCACCATGGTTGTTATGGTGTAGGGATGATTGAAGCGCATTATTACTATTATACGTTGTTATAAAAAAATGTAATAGTTCAACACACCATAATGCAGAATCAATGGGAGCCCTGAGCGTGTCATTTGCCACTGTCGCCTGCCACCAGATGCGGATTGTCACTTGCCACTTCCCATGCCACGTGTTGCAGATTGTCACATGCTGTGCCACTCTCCTGCTAAGGTGGTCTCTTGCTCTGTCCCAGAGTCAGGCAGCAGATTACCAGTCAGGCAGTTATGTAATCTCTCTGCTGCCCACGGCTGCCTGCACAGTGAGGGCGGAACTGCAGGGATGCAAGGCGGGCACCAGGTGGTGAGAGATGATGTAATCTCTCTGCTCCCCCCGCTGGCTCCCTGATTGGCCAGCAGCCTACTCACACACACCGAGCCGCACAGCTGCTCACCCGCTCTCTTACGCGCCGGCTCACCAACTGAGCTGACCGATGTCTCTCACCAACGGAACCGCCTGCAATCTCAGCTGTGGCTCTCTCACCCACGGTACAGCCGCCCACCCACTCACTTACTCGCCCGCATTCTCGGAGGGGGCAATTTCCCCTCCCCCTGGATCCGCCCCTGCCCAGGCTGGGCTTTGGTTTGTACATCCACAAAGTCAAGCAAAAACATGGGACCATCAAACACTGGGGGGAACACATATTTGTACTTCCCTTCAGCTCCTTTTTATGTAGGTGCTTGGGGAGACGCTCTCAGAACAAGTAAATGTTCTCTCCAGCATAAATGACACAACTGAGCATGTGCAGGTCGGCTACCCTGCCTGTGTTAGCTGGCCTTCCCCAGATAGACAATGCAGGAGGAGGAGGAGGATCTATGCATACAGGATCAAATAGCCTTTTCACACAATTCAGAGGATTAACCCCTTAAGTTCCACAGTGAGTATAACAAGCATGCTATGTTGCATGTTCGGGCTGTTTTTTACTGATGTGGGTTTAGTAACACTTTAAGGTGATATATCATTCCTGGGCAAGGTGGTTCAGTAAGGATTGTCAGAAACCACCATGCCACTAGTAGCTAAGCTACTGGGGGTTAAATGAAGAGAAAACCATGACCCGCCAAGAGTTAGTGATCAGCAACGGAGGCAGAAAAGACGAGTTTGTGAAGTCATCGTCAATGGGGTTAGTGTCTGCAACACGGTAATACCCAACAGGATTTGCTTTCCTTTCCATTAGCGGTAATAGCAACATTAATGTGCTTTTTACAATATTCTCCTACACGACCTCTCATAGCTGGCTATCATCTGCAGTGAGAAAATGCGTACTAAAAACCTCTTATTTTTCCTCTTCGCCTCTCTAAATATAAACTTAAAATAATCCCCCTTCCACTTTCAGGAACACCGCTAATGCTAACAACTTTAATGGTGGTATAAATAACAGCTTATAAGAGTGGCTGGATGTGTGCGGATGTCGTATCATTTTTTGCATTGGATTTTCTCTTACTCTGCCTTCAAAGTGGTAAGACGGGGCTAAGGTCTTACCAGGAAAAGTGCTGCTTTTGTTTACGTACCAACTCCACTAACAGAGGAAGGAAGGAAGGGAGCAAGGAAGGAAGGGAGTAAGGAAGAAAAGAAGGAAGGAAGGGAGTAAGGAAGAAAGGAAGGAAGGGAGCAAGGAAGAAAGAAAGAAAGAAAGGGAGCAAGGAAGGAAGGGAGTAAGGAAGGAAGGAAGGGAGTAAGGAAGAAAGGAATGAAGGAAGGAAGGGAGTAAGGAAGAAAGGAAGGAAGGGAGCAACGAAGGGAGGAAGGGCGTAAGGAAGGAAGGGAGAAAAGAAGGAAGGGAGCAAAGAAGGAAGGGAGTAAGAAAGGAAGGAAGGGAGCAAGGTAGGAAGGAAGGGAGTAAGAAAGGAAGGAAGGGAGTAAGAAAGGAAGGAAGGGAGCAAGATAGGAAGGAAGGGAGTAAGGAAGAAAGGAAGGGAGGAAGGAAGGAAGGGAGTAAGGAAGAAAGGAAGGGAGTAAGGAAGGGAGTAAGGAAGGAAGGGAGCAAGGAAGGAAGGAAGGGAGTAAGGAAGAAGGAATGAAGGGAGTAAGGAAGAAAGGAAGAGAGCAAGGAAGGAAGGGAGTAAGGAAGGAAGAGAGCAAGGAAGAAAGGGAGCAAGGAAGGAAGAGAGCAAGGAAGGAAGAGAGCAAGGAAGGAAGGGAGTAAGGAAGAAATGGAGGAAGAAAGGAAGGAAAGAAGGGAGTAAGAAAGAAAGGAAGGGATTAAGGAAGGAAAGGAAAGAAAAGGAAAGAAAGAAAGAAAGAAAGAGGAGAAAAGAAAGGAAAAGAAAATAAAAGAAGAAAGAGCAAAGGAAAGAAAAAAACCTTAGGGAAAGAGAAAGGGGAGAGGTATGACGGAGAGCATGCTCACTCTGAGCCTAGATTTTTAACCAATATTTCCCCACAGACGATGTCTGTATTTTTTAAAACAAGTAGTTTTTTCACCAATGGATAAAAAAACGATGGGGCTGTTGTCTTTGTCAATTGTGTAATAACCAAGGTTGAGTTAATTTATAGTAAATCAGACAGGTACTATCCGTCACCAAACCAGACAAAACGAAGGGAGAAGGAATGGAGAGGGAGAGGGAAGAGAAGGGAAGGGATTGGGAGAAGGAAGAGAAGAGAAGGGAAACAGAGGGAGAAGGAAGGAATGAAGAAAGAGAAGGGAAGGAAGGGATAATTGAGGAAGAGAAGGAAGGGGATAATGGAGGGAGAGGAAAGAGAAGGTAAAAGAATAAAAGAAGGGAAAGGCGTATAGAGAATCTTCCCTCTAGTTGTATTTGTAATTAGTATTGTAACCAAAGTACCAGGTACTTCCTGTGGAGTCTTGAGATAGTTGGTGTATAAGTACTTACCTAGGACTAGAAACCCTGATTGGAGGATTGTGATAGCTTAAAGCATGGTCTTCTCAGTTTTTAATCCAGACTAGAGGAGGAGACTATTAGGCCGCGTACACACGACTAAACAAATCCGATCAAATCGGTCTGACAGACCGTTTTGATCGGATTTGTCTCCTGGGATATGTTGGTTTGATCGTGTGCACACGATCAAACCAAAATTCCCGCCGGCAGACAGCGCGGTGACGTGGCGGTGACGTGGCGGTGACGTTGACGCCGCCACGTCACCGAACCAGGAAGTAAAATACTTCCACGCATGCGTCGAAACCATTCGACGCATGTGCGGACAGATATGTCCGCTGGTTAGTGTACTAACCAGCAGACATGTCGGACAGACGGGTTTTAGCAGACAGATTTTAAAGCATGCTTTAAAATTTGTCTGCTGGGAAAACCTGTCTGCTTGTCCGTACACACGATCGAATTTGTCTGCTGAAACGGTCCGTCGGACCGGTTTTAGCAGATTAATTCGATTGTGTGTACGCGGCCTTAGACAAGTATTCCTGTGTTCTAATAATTTAACTGTTGCAACTTCTGTGTATATCTGAAGCTTGGTGACAGAAGTATCCCTGTCCTATTGTTGAGTAGATTTGTTGGAGAAGAACAAGAATGGACTTTATAGGCACAAATAGTAGCGTTAAAATACGTTTAACCACTTAAGGACCGCCGCATGTACATTTACATCGGCACAATGGCACCGACAGGCACATCAACGTATATATACGTTGGTGCCTTGAGGTGGGTCGGGGGTCCGATCGGGACCCCCCCCCCCCCCCGGTACATGCGGCGGTCCGCGCGGCTGTACGAGCGATCCGGTATGAGGGGGCGGCTATTCGTTTTTGTCCGCCCCCTCCGGATCGCTCTCAGCCAATGCGTTTTTTTCAACCACCGCTGAGGAGAGATCACAACACAAGTAAGTCTGCACAACACTACACTGACACACACTACACATAAGCACATTAACTCCCCCGATCGTCCCCCCCCCTCCCCCTGTCACAGTGTCACTGAATGCAGTAATCATACATGTATTTTTTTTATTGCGATTTTTTTTTTACTAAAGACATGTGGCTAAATAAATTTTGGCCTAAATGTTTGACTAACATTTAGTTTATTGATTTTTCTTATAACAGAAAGTAAAAAATTGTGTTTTTTTTCAAAAATGTCGCTCTATTTTTGTATATAGCAAAAATTCCTGATGGCGGCCCTGCACCCTGGAGTACACGGACCCGGAAGGAAGATGGGTGCGGCCTCCAGCGGTGACGATGAGGGCTTCGTTTGCATGTAAGTTTTACATAATACTAGCATATTATTTTACTTTTGCAGGTCAGAAAAAAACAAAACAAAAAAAAAAGGCATCTTACTTTCTTTTTTTACACATAAAGTTAATTGCAAAAGTTGTCATCCGTTTTTATTAAAACATTCCCTGATGATCCTGCCAAAGAAGGTCCTTGTCCAGGTATTTCCTATTACAGGATGACCACAATCTGTAAATAAAAATAGGTAAAGATTGCGCTATACAAATCAAATTAAATTAAAGCCCATATGTGTACCAAAAAAAATGATACATGTGAAAGTACATTTTTATAGTGACAAAATTAATAGTTCCAGATCCGTGTCCATCACCAAATATCCCAGTGAATCCATCTCCAGCTATGGAAAGGCTTACCAGCTCAAGTGGACCTCTTGTTACATGGGGTCAATGAACATCTGTGGCTTAAACCCAGCCAGGGCCACACTTTAGAATCACTCCCCACTTCGTATGATATCAAATGGATAGAGGGTTGCCAACGAAAAAGAAACCAAAGCGGCTCCACATAGTGTAAAATATCCTTTAGGTTTATTAGGGATCTCACTCACAGAAATACACAATGAGCTGGCATCTGAAACAGCCTTAAGTTTAGTGTGTCAGCCAGAACGCATTAAAACAAGCCGATCATCGGGTGACGTCAGCACGTCGCTCCGTCCTACGCGTTTTGTCACAACTGACGTCGTCCTAGGGTACTCGGAGACGACGAGGGCTTTGTTTGCAGGTAAGTTTCCATTGGAAGATTTCCGCTCAATTCCTGAAATTTGGGATTTCCTTTTTCTTTCACTCTCAGTGATAATGGTAAACAGGGAGGGTGAATCTAAATAACGGGGTCACAGAGAGCGATAAAAACGTGACAGGTGTTCTAATCCCTCTCCACTCTATCCCAAAAAATTTTGCCTTTAGCTATACTTTAAAGTGGAAAAAAACTTCCATGTATTATTTGTATCTACAGTATAGGTAAGCCTATATTAAGGTGTACCTATAGCTATTATAAATATCTCCTAAATGTGTGCTGTTTAGGAGATATTTACTGTACATGCTGCCAGTTTTGTCATCTAAACAAACCCGATCGCCAGGACACAAGAAGAGAGATGGCGACGTCAGTACGTTCACATTCTCTGTGACCCAAGTCCACCCTATTTTGAAGCCTATTAGAGCCTCTGGCTCTTATCAGGTGCTTCAAAAAAAATCCCTGCCGCTGCAAATTCATGCGCCGCCGTCCTGAGAGGGGCCGGACGCATGAATAGGGGGCAGGGATGGACTGGCCATTGGGACTACAGGGAGTTTCCTGGTGGGCCGATGGCTCAGTGGGCCGGCTTCAGTGACAGCGGACCGCCACCCCCCTCCACTCCTCTGTCTCTCCCTTCCCGCAGTGCTCACCTGCTCTCCCTCCCCACAGCGCTCACCTGTTTGGAACAAAGAAGCAGGGGGAGGACCAGAGGAGCAGGGGGGATGACAGAGGAGTACGGGGGAGGGGACAGACAGCTGACTCAACAGCTATGGCCTGGGAGTTTCTCACTTCTGCCTAATCTTGTCCCATAAGGGGGGCACCGAACTGATTCCTTGCCCCGGGTGAAATAATGTCTAGCTTCCCCACTGCCTATAAGAGTACCAGTACCAGGCGTTCTACACTAATAAAGTAGAACAGCTAGTGGTTAGTGAAGGGGTAGAGGGGGCTGGGGATGCGGGAGTTGTCTGGTCACGATGGGAGAGATCTGTCAAAGTGGGCCAGTCTGGATGAATTCCAGGGCCAAATTTTTGTCCCACTCCAGCCCTCGCCCCTGGTGACCACAATTTGTTTGCTATCTTCCAATTGTGCTTTTGTGTTGCCACTCTGTCACTTGGATCCCTGGTGGAGACTTCATTGTTGATACATTGCATGGTGACGGTCCACCATTGTCATTATCAGGAAGTCAATTCAGAGCAATGACGTGCGGCCGACCGTGGAGCAAATGCCTGTAGGCAGGAAGTGGCTGAAAGAGGCTGAAGGAGATGGGCATCAATTAGAATAAGGTAAATGTATAAAAAAGGTGGAAAAAAAAAATCTTCATTGTTAACCATGCTTTTAAAAAAATATATATATCCAGTTCGGGTTTTCTCGCCCCAGCGGCAGGACAAGTGTTTAAACCGTCCAGTTTTTATTACAGACTGATTGATGACTTTTACCTCTGAACATCGGAGGGACAAGATGATTCACCTCGGGTCTTTTATATTATCAGTGCTGAGCTGGTTTAAAGTCAGTTTTAATTAGCTCCTTTGATGGTTGTGGCAACAACAGATTTCCACAAATTTATGGCTGTCAGTTCTCGGTCCCAGCCTCTCTCCATAGGTGGGTGTCTAATATAGCACGTAATTGTCTATAACACAATGTTATTAATGTTGTTGTCATTCATTCATGGGAAGCTGTATATTAATTTTAGAGAGTCGACTTTCTGAGTTATTATCGCAACATCCACCCAACTTTTATGATGTGATTTGCTGTTTCATATTTTCAGAACTATAGTTTTCAGGTCTACCTCTGTCTTTAGCAGTGGCGGCTGGTGCTCAATTTCCTTGGGGGGGGGGGGGGGGGTGCCCCCGCCAGCCAACCAACCTAATTACCCCCCATGGTGCTCACTCACTCGATTGCCACTCCCTCCCTCCCACTCGCATCACTCGCCCGGTGTCCTGACAAAATAGGCAACTCGGCAGAAAATCGAACAACGTCACTTCTGCTTTCTTTAACCACTTGCCATCATTATGCTGTGACAGGTCGGCACGTTCCTGCAAATTCGCCGCAGCTGTACGTCGGCCCTTTAAACAGTTCGAGCAGGCGCGTTGCGCATCGGCTGCATGGCGGGGGACACGATGTGCGTGGCTGGCAGCCACGTTGTCCGCCGGCCTGCGCATAATCGCGGGCACGAGAGCAGAGCCGATCCTAGGCAGGGTGCACGGGGTGCGCCGCGCCCATGCGCCGCAGAGGTGGGGGCGCCGAAGCTCCAAAGTGCTCCCCTCCCTCCTTTTTGTCTGTGTCCAGAGGCAGAGCGCATGTAGCGGGTGCTGCGGTTCCCCATCCCGCTGGCTCTCTCTGCTGGCAACTGACAAGAGCGCATACCTCCCGCTGTCCCCGGAATCCGGGCTGGGTACCTTAGAGGAGCCCATTACCGGAACACGTTCCAGCACTAGGCTCCACTAATTAATTCTCTCCGGTGTGCATGGAGCAGTCTCCTGTCTTCCCCCTCTGCATGTGTGTCGGCTCTTCTCTTATAGGCGATGTGATGAGAGGCTTCTGGGTTGGCTGGAGCTGCTGCCAATCATACCGTGGTACGCCCATAAATGCTCTCCGAGTGCCACCCACCAACTAACCAAAGATGCCACGTATGCCCCGCCCCCCTGTAATGTGCTTCTGCTCCCAGCGCGCCCGAGCTACGGGGATCTATTGGACTCGTCCTGATCGCGGGGGACACCTGCTGTGGGGGGCTCTGTTGGGGGACACCTGCTGTGGGGGGGCTCTGATGGGGACACCTGCTGTGGGGGGGCTCTGATGGGGGACACCTGCTGTGGGGGGGCTCTAAATGGGGACACCTGCTGTGGGGGGGCTCTGATAGGGGATACCTGCTGTGGGGGGGGGGGGGGCTCTGATGGGGGACACCTGCTGTGGGGGGGCTCTGATGGGGGGACACCTGCTGTGGGGGGGCTCTGATGGGGGACACCTGCTGTGGGGGGCTCGGATGGGGGACACCTGCTGTGGGGGGGCTCTGATGGGGGACACCTGCTCTGGGGGGCTCTGATGGGGGACACTAATGAAGATTTCTTAGGGGAGCATCTCTGTGTTTGAGTCGTAGCTATAGAAACATGTGTAAAGGGAGGAGTTAGTAAGATGACCACGCCCATGTGGGGGCACCAGAAATATTTCTGCACCCAGGCGTCTTTGACCCTAGGATCGGCCCTGCACGAGAGCCAGAACGGGGATGTGTAAACACACACACATCCCCATTCTGTCAGGAGTTTCTCCTCTAGTAAGTCACATCCCCCATACAGTTAGAAACACCTCCCAGGGAACAAATGTAACCCCTTGATCGCCCCCTAGTGTTAACCCCTTCCCTGCCATTGACATTTACACAGTAATCAGTAAAAGACAAGGAGAGAGGCGCCTCTAAGTGTAGATGTTATTAAACAATTTAATGATTAAAAAGAGTACAGGCCACTCACATTTTAGAAGTTAAAAATTGGCATTGTACGTATTCTTGTACAATGCCAATTTTTAACTTCTAAAATGTGAGTGGCCTGTACTTTTTTTTAATCATTAAATTGTTTAATAACATCTACACTTAGAGGCGCCTCTCTCCTTGTCTTTTACCACAGTCTCGGAACACGGTTTCTGTTCTACAACGATGGCAGCCCTGAGGATATAGGTGTGACCCCGACAATAACTTTTATCCACCCATCCCTGGGACTTTATTCACCTCGGCCCCCCACTCTCCCCCCCCCTCTTCCTGTTTGGACATTGGATTTGCCATATGATTTAATATTTCTCACAAATTTGTAGTTTATGTATCAATCTAATTGATACTTAACATATATATATATATATTTGTATTTAGTTTTAATATTTAAAATATATGTATGTATCTACTCAACCAATCATAACCGTCAACACCCTCAGGCCTCGTACACACGAGGGGATATGTCCGCTGAAAACGGTCCGATGGACCGTTTCAGCAGACATCTCCGCTCGTGTGTATGGGCTAGCGGACAGATTTCTCCACCCGACAGATTTCAAAGCATGCTTTGAAATCCATCCGGTGGAATCTGTCCGCCCGACATGTCTGCTGGTTAGTACACTTACCAGCAGACATGTCGTCCCCCACCGCCGCCGCGCCGCCGAATGGATTCGGCGCATGCGCGGAAGTGTTTTACTTCCTGGTGCGGTGACGTGGCGGTGACGCGGCGGCGTCAACGTCACCGCCGCGTCACCGCGCCGTCCGGCGGCGGGGAATTTGATCCGATGGTGTGTACACGCCATCGGATCAAACTCCCGATCGGACATATCCGATGGAAATGGTCCGCGGACCGTTTTCATCGGATATGTCCGATCGTGTGTATGGGGCCTCATGTTCGCTTAGCTAATGGTATCGGGGAACTACTGTACTTATTTTTTGCGCATTTCTCTCCTTGTACACAGTAATCAGTGTATTTTTTTTTTTTTATCGCTGTATAAAATGTCAACGATCCCAAAATGTGTCAAAGGTGTCCGATCTGGCCGCCGCAATGCCGCAGTCCCGATAAAAATTGCAGATCGCCGCCATTACTAGTAAAAACCTTGCAGGAATTGTAGCAAGACTCGATCCTTCACAAAGTAATAATGTAACACAGAGCCAAACCAGTTTATATCAATAAATATTCTGTTTGTACAAGATATTTTCTTTATGTCTTTCCAAAACCTTCGCTTTTTGCTGGAGTTTAATATAGAAGAAGCTACATTCAGTATGTGATGAGCTACGTGCTGTTGCATTTAAAAGCCTTTTTTTTTTATCAATGCATTTTTTTCGGTGTGCTTTTTAGAGCACATTTGCAGATTCTGACAAATACAGATAAATGGAGCCGCATGTAAAACACACAACAATACACCATTTATACCTTTTCTTATAACGTTTGGACATTTCGACAACAAAACGGTGGATTTTTTTCCGACGGATGTTGGCTCAAACTTGTGTTGCAGACACGGTGTCACAGAAATGTTGTCGGAAATTCCGAACGTCAAGAAAGCGTTGAAGTTCAATGACTCCGAGCATGCGTCAAATTGATTATGAGAATGTGTAGGTTTTTTGTGCGTTGAATCGTGTACACACGCTTGGAAATTTCCGACAAGAACTTTTGCTGTCGGAAAAATTGAGAACCAGCTCTCAAACATTTGTTGTCGGATATTCTGACAGCAAATGTCCGATGGAGCCTACACGCAGTTGGATTTTTCCGACACATCGAACATTTGTTGTCGGAAATTTCCCACCGTGTGTACGTGTGTGTTATAGCGTTTACAAAATAGGGGATAGTTCTATGGTATTTTTATTAATATTTTTTTTTTTTACTAGTAATGGTGGCAATCAGCGATTTTTTTTTCGTGACTGTAACATTATGGGGGACACATTGGACACTTTTGACACATTTTTGGGACCTTTGTAATTTTCACAGTGAAAAGTGCTATAAAAATGCACTGATTACTGTAAAATCATAATTGCAGTGAAAGGGTTAACCACTAGGGGGCGCTGTAGGGGTTAAGTGTGCCCTAAGGGAGTGATTCTTACTTTAGGGAGCGTGGCTGTAGGTGTGATATCACTGTTCGTCGTTCCCTATAACAGGGAACAGACGATCACTGACACTGCCACACAGAAGAACGGGGAAGGTGTGTTTACACTCACCTCTCCCCGTTCTTCAGCTCCTGTGACCCGATCGCGGGACACCGGTGGCGATTGGGTCCGCGGTTCCCACAGGCGCGGTCACTGAGCTTCAGACCCGGTCGTGCGCGAGATCCACGGCTGGGCTCTTAAAGGTGACGTACAGGTACGCGCTTGTGCCCAGCCGTGCCATTCTGCCGACGTAAATGTGCAGGAGGTGGTCCTTAAGTAGTTAAACACAATTAATGATTAGATTAATTAGTACCATCATCCATGAGAAATTGTAACAAAATTGGGCTAGGCAAGTATAGGGTGGCGGCTGCTAGTACAACCTATAAATGGTCACCTAGAAGGAACATAGTGATTGGACTTTTTTGGTACTGATGACAAAGCGCAAAATTAAAATAAAAGTATTTATTATACATAAAACTATTCAAAAACTAAAAACACTTGACCCAAACCCCACAGTCAGAACAGTAGTTGTTGATGACGGACACCCCGTCAATTATCTGTTACAGTGGAGGAAGGCCGGGAACAGGGCTGATGTGCCCTATAGGCTCACTATGCAAGCTGCTTAGGGCCCCCGCAAAGCTGCAGAGGGCCCCTCAAATTACTAGAGGCCCCCGCCTGGTGAGAAGTCATTTTCAGCCCCTCACCCAGCTTCTCAACTCGCTGGCTGCATGGGAGAAGAGGTAAGAAGTCAGCATCCCCCACTTCTCACTTTAATATAAGATGTAATTTCCGACAGCAGAACACCCCCTCCCCCGTGTTAATGTGACCCCCCCCCAGCTTCCCAACTTTAATGTGACATATCATTTTGCTTAGGGCCCCAGGGAGGTCAGGAACCTCAACGGAAGGAGCGCTTCTTCAGGAGGAATATCTATGTAAAATACAATACAATGAAGTAGCAGAAAATACATAAAATAATAAAAAAAAAAAATTGTATTCTTTTATGTACTTGATTGTTACGTTTTTGCCTAGCCCAATTTTTTACAGTTTGAAGTTATTTTACAATATAGGAAATATTGCAGGATGGTCACAATAGGGATAATGACCTGCTAATTGCAATGCTGTATATGTTGAAGAAAAGAGAACAGAAATGAAAGAAACACAAACAGACAGAAGTAAAAATTCCATTTGAGATCTAACAAACGATATATACAAAGGTTAGCTCTCTATAAAGCCTCCTTCCCTGTACTGAAGTATGTTCCGTGTATTTCAAAGGAAACCCCCTATATTACGTGTAGTAAGAGAGTGCCTTTATGATGATTCAGTCACACTGCCAGTCGGTAACTGAATTGTCCCAGAGATTGGTTTTGCTTGGCAAAACAATAGATCAAAGATATCCGGTAATGTCTAGAGGAGTGGATTATTGTCCTCCTGACACCAAAGTCTAGTAATGCACTTTCTGCCAGTCGTGGTATGAAAATCAAAAGGTTTCTCAGTCTCAGGCAGTGGTGGTAGGGTGACCACGTGTTCCGGATTGCCCGGGACAGTCCCGCATTCTGCAGGTCTGTCCAGGGCACCTTCATTCTGGGACAATACAGTGTCCCCGGAATGAAACTGACACAGGTCCCAGCATGAACTCCCCAGAGCTTAAGATGTGACAAACCCCCCCCCCCCAAACTAGTGAAGAACTACAGGTCCCAGCATAGATCTGTGAAATCTATGGGGTCACACCCTTAGGTCTCACGGGTTCATGCTGGGAGTTTCAAAATTAGGGGGGGGGGGGTCACATCTTTAGATATCATCGGTTCATGCTGGGATTGTTAGTCCTTTACTTTGGGGGGGTGTGACCTCCCCAAAAATAAGGACTACAGGTCCCAGCATGAACCCACCACCCCCAGACCCGAAGATGTGAAACCCCTGCCCCCCAAATAGTGAAGAACTACAGGTCCCAGCATGGGATCGCACCCTTAGATCTCGGGGGTTTCATGCTGGGTGTTGTAGTCCTCCAAATTGGGGGGGGGGGCAAATCTCTAGATATTAGGAGTTCGTGCTGGGACTTGTAGTCCTTCAATTTTGATGGGAATGTGACCCCCAAAAGTGAAGGACTACAGGTCCCACCTTGAACCCTTCAGAGCTGAGGATGTGACCCCCCCCCCCCAACTAGTGAAGAACTACAGGTCCCATGATGAACCAGTGAAAACTATGGGGGGGGGTCACAATTATTTTTTTATAAAAAGTTATCTTTTTTAGGAGGGGGGGGTGTCCCTGAATGGCAGTTTGGAAATGTGGTCACCCTAAGTGGTGGTCAACTGAAAAATGAAAGGTGGCCTCCAGTGCGCACCCAACACCTCCAAAGAGCCTCACTCTAGCAGCCATTTTTGCACCTCAACTCCCAGAAATTCTGATCCTGCTGCATTTTTGCAGTGTTTTGCAATGCACACCGAAGAAGCTGAAGTACAGTAACCCATAGCACTGAGGACAGTGGATGCAATAATAACATCCAACTTTGGTGTCAGTGGATGTATTAATAACCCCCAGCACTGGTGTCTAGGAACACAATAATAACCCCCAGCATTGGTGTCAGTTGACGTAATAACAACCCCCAACATAGCTGTCAGTGGACGCAACAGTAACCCCCAACATTGGTGTCAATGGACTCAAAAATAACCCCAATATTGGTGTCAGTGGATGCAATAATAATCCTCAAATTGGTCTCAGTGCACACAATAATAACCCCCGGCATTGGAGTCAGTGGATATAATAATAACCCCCACCACTGAAGTCTATGTACATGATGATAACCCCCCCCCCCAGCATTGGCATCAGTGGATGTAATAACATAGGGCCAGATTCTCTAAGAAATTCGCCGGCGTAGCGTAAGCCATTTACACTACGCCGCCGCATCGTACTAGAGCAAGTGCCGTATTCCCTAAGCATTTGCTCCGTCGTTTGCGTTGGCGTAGCGAAAATGACCCAGCGTAAGCCGGCGTAATTCAAATGAGGTGGCTTGTATTTAAATGAAGCACGCCCCCGCGTCAAACGAACTGCGCATGCGCCGGCCGGGGTAAAAAGCCCAGTGCGCATGCTCCAGCTCACGTCGGAAAGCGTTGTTGAAACCGACGTCAAAACGACGTGAGCGTCATTTACGCAACTCCCTATTCGCGAACGAGTTAGTAAAACGACGTAAGCGACTGAAAAAGCCGACGCTGACCCGACGCCATACTTAACATGGCATCCGACGGGACCCGACGGCATCCGACGGAACTTCGTAAGGTTACTCCACATAGAAGCTGGGGTAACCTTACGCGGACGAAAACGACGTACGCGACGTAAAAGCGATCGGGAATCGGCGTACTAGCCTCATTTGCATAGGCAAATGAGAAAACAACGTAAAGGCCACCTAGTGGCCGGAGTTGTCATTACAACTACGATCCGCAAGTGTAATGGTTTTACACTTGTCGGATGTTGCAGCGTATCTATGCAAAAGTGATGCTAAGCATCACGCACATAGATACGAAGCAAAAAAAAAAAAGGCGATACGACGGGGTATCTGAGATACTCCGTCGTATCGCCGCTGAGAATCTGGCCCATAGCTGTCAGTGGACGCAATTGTAACCCCCAACATTAGTCTCAATAGATGCAATAATAACCTCCAATATTGGTGTCAGTGGATGTAATAACAACTCCCAACATAGCTGTCAGTGGACTCAGAAATAGCCCCAATATTGCTGTGAGTGGATGCAAAAAGAAATCCTCAAATCGGTGTCTCAATAGATACAATAATAACCCCCAATATTGGTGTCAGTGGACGTAATAACAACCTCCAACATTGGTGTCAATGGACTCAGGAATAACCCCAATATTGCTGCCAGTGGATGCAAAAATTATTTCCTCAAATTGGTGTCAGTGCACAGAATAATAACCCCCTGAATTGGTGTTAGTGGATGTAATAATAACCCCCAACATTGTACATGATTGTAACCCCCAGAATTGGCATCAGTGGATGTAATAACAATGCCCAACATAGCTGTCAGTGGGCGAAATAGTAACCACAAACATTAGTGTCAATAGAGGCAATAATAACCCCCAACATTGGTGGTAGAGGTCAACTGGAGAATTATAGAGGGCTGGAGCCGCGATACCGGAAGTAACCCCCAGGAAAGATGTCGGCCGTCTGAGCGGTGTATGAGGACAGCTGCGGGGGCTTTGATCGGAGGTGAGTATTACATAATGAGCTAGTATGCTATGCAAACTAGCTCAATATGCCTTTGTCTTGCAGGATTTTTCTTGACAGTTCTTAACAGACTATTGTTAAAGTGGTTGTAAAGCTTTACAGGAGCAGCGATACCCACAAGTCACTCGGGGTATCATGGTGGCGATGGAGGAGGTGTCCGAGGACCGCTGCGGGGGCTTCGTTCTCAGGGAAGTAATTCATAATGAGCTAGTATGCTATGCATACTAGCTCTTTATGCCTTTGTCTTGCAAGTTTTTTTTCTAAGTGAGGGTTTACTTCCTCTTTAAATTATAAAAAAGCAGCATAGGTACTTGAATTTGACTTGGTATCATCCTCTTGCAGTCCCTGTACAGCAGAGCTGGAGTGTGCAAGTAAAGAGCAGCACAAAGAGCGAGCCAGTTCATGTGCTGATAAGAAGCATGCTGACAAAGCAGAGTGACAGAGAGGCAAGCTCATAACTGTGTTTCTGTTCTTCTCTTTTCACTGGCCAGTCACTGAATGGAGAGTGTCCTCGACAACCTGGGCTCAGAGGATTTAGGTTGAATAATGCTGCCTGTTAGACTGAGGACATCTAGTGGCAGAAAAAATACTGTTGGGGTGTGACATACGGAGATGATGAGTGAGACCTCTTGCAGAGTTCCCGTCCAACCACCCCTGGAAATTAACACAGGGTTTGCAGGGGCGATGGAAAGGCACAAGTGCCAAGTAGGGTGACCACGTGTCCCGGATTGCCCGGGACAGTCCTGCATTTTGCAGGTCTGTTCCGGGTACCTTTATGACAGGACAATACAGTGTCCCGAAATGAAACGGACACAGCCACCCCCAGGGCCAATCTGATGCCCCCAAAAATGGCCGCCACATCACCGCTTTACTCACTGACAGTACTTGTCCTGGCCGGGAATGCCTGAAAAAGCACAATCCCCACACGCTGCTTATGATTGGAGAAATCCCACCTCATGTGCCCAATCACTGTGCTGAGATTCGTTACAGCACTGAATATTAGTTTGGAAATGTGGACACCCTAGTGCCATGGTGCAGACACTGTAGGCTGGAGCTTGAGAGTGCTAGTATCAGGTGAGCAAGGGTACAGCTAGTAGTACACCATTGATGTGGCAAGTTCAGTCAAAAGCAGAGTCAGGTCCTAAGCCTAGTCTAGTAACAGCCAAGCAGGAAGGCACAAAGTCGTAGGCAGGTTCAGAGTTGGAGTGAGGCAAAGGTCGGCAACAACCGGGAAACCAGGTATGAATTGTGAAGTGTGGTCAGTAGACCAGGCCGAGGTCAGCAACACAGATAGACAGACAAGGGTAATCCAAAAGCCGGTCAGGTGGAAGCCAGGTCAATAACGAGATCAGGAACACAGAAGCAAGGCTTAAGCTTGTGCCAGAATTCAGGTTCGGCAGCACGTGTGTGTGTCTACGTGCTTGTCCGTGCGCGCAACGTTGCCCATGCAGTTAGGCTTCTATGCCCGCAAATATGTGCATGCTTTAAAATACAGTAATCCATGACACCAGTTGTTCAGTTCCCCAAAAAAATGGATTCTGATTGGTTGCTGTACTTTGTTGCTCCTCAAACTTTTTTTTTTGTCTTACGGAATAAGCCGTAAAAACTTTGGCTCACATAACTGCCTCCTCACAAGGACAGGCGTGTCAAGCCACAATACAAACGACATACTAATGAGACTCTGAATGTTTACTGGATGTGACAAGTTTCTTTGTGATGAAAAGTTATAAATCCCCGAACATATGTGCTCTGCAGTGAGCCCAATAAATCTTCCGCTTTCATCTCATTTCCTCTGGAATCCAGACAAACACGGGGCACCAAACTCCAGAAACCATTTGGCTGCCAATGGGCTATGGAGGGTGAGTGGAGCCAATGGAAATTAGAGCTTAATTGGGCGTTAAAGGGTTGATAACGACTCGTGTGAAGGGTGTTGCTGCTGGCATCAAGGAGACCCCGGATCTTCCAGCTGTCACAGAAATGGAAGTTTTCTGCCCAATTATAAATCAGTTAAATGCGGACTCCGGTCTGAACAGAAGATTTCACCTTTAAAGCAGAACACGGGGATAAGTAAATATGCTCTAAGTACAAGAGTTTTCTCCTACTTTCCTTTATAGCACGCCGCACACGATTGAAATCGCACCCTTGTGGTTCCCGTGCGGGCTGCGATTCCAGAAATGACCTCTTCCCTTCTTTTTAGAATACAAGGCAGCCTATTCAAATTAACGAGCTGCTGTGCCCGTGCAAAACATGGCTTTTAGAGCTGCAGAGGTGTGAACCTAGGCTAAGGGAGGGTTTTAACCGCTTCCGGAATGCCCTATAGCACATTTACTTCTGTGCATGCAGGTTCATGTATATTTTGTGGTCCTGCACTTCTAGGTTGTACACTCATGGACCACCAGCTGCCTGCTTCCACTGTGATCAATCACAGCTAAAGCCGATCTGCGGGTGCCAGGCACTGGATGTCCACTGGTACCCGCTGATCGTGGGTAAAACATAGAGAACAGAGATGTGCTATGTAACGGGAGTCACTTTTGGGCACAGATTGAGCCAGAAAATAATGGACATGCAGAATATGTCTTAGGCCGCGTACACAGGATCGAACATGTCTGCTGAAACTGGTCCGCGGACCAGTTTCAGCGGACATGTTCGATCATGTGTACGGCCGATCGGACCGTTTTCCAGCGGACAAAAGTTTCAAAACATGCTTAGAAACCTGTCCGCTGGAAACCTGTCCGTCGGACATGTTCGATGGTTAGTACACGGAATCATCGGACCTAAATCCTGCGCATGCTCAGAATCAAGTCGACGCATGCTTGGAAACATTGAACTTTGTTTTTTCATCACGTCGGTGTGTTCTACGTCACCGCGTTCTGGTCCGAGGGGATTTTGGTCCGATGGTGTGTACGCACATCAGACCAACAGACCACTTCAGCCTGGTCCGATGAAAACGGTCTGTCGGACATGTTTCCTCGGACATGTCTGATCGTGTGTACGCGGCCTTAGACTGCAGCCCACCTGTCTGTTGTGATGTAAATGAATCTAGGATAGCTTCTAAGGGTCTTTCATTGTGGCTTGTGCTAACTGATCCTATATTGTGTGAAGGAATACTGTGATAAATGTGAATTGAATCCAGACTAACTTCTAAGGATCTTTCATTGTGGCTTGTGCTAATTGACCCTGTATTGTGTGAAGGTCTATTGATGGTAATGTGTATTGTAAGTTAGCAGACAGCCTAAAGGTCCGGTGTATGAGTCATCAGCTGTAGGTAATTAGCTCATGTAAATTAGGTCAGGAGCCTGAGTCAGGATGTCTACTAAAATATGTGTATTGGGGCTCGATAGGAACCATTGTGTGATATTGTGGGTGGAGTTGGGTCATTGTTCATTTGGTTACTGCAGTATCCTAAACTGTATATAAAGAGCTGTATTTCTCAATAAAGGGTCTATTCCTGTGGAACCTCAAACAGAGCTGTGTGTCTCCTTATTGGGGTTCGTTTGTCTGACTGTGGAGTATCAGTAGCTGCCTTGTGTTCGGGAATGGAATATCTTAAACGGCATTAACCCCTGTGCTATTTGGGGTTCCGTTACAGGCTACCTTGCCTCCCTGCGTTTCAGGAGGCAAGGCAGCCTATTCAAGAGAATGGGCTGCCGTGCCCATGCAAAATGTGGCTCGTAGAGCCACAGAGGTGTGAACCAAGGCTAAGGGAGGGCTTTAACTTTAGCTTTAAAGCGAAAAACCGATCTGCAGGTGTCGGGCACTGGATGTCCACTGGCACCTGCTGATCGTCAGTGAAATACACAGAATGGAGATAGGCTGCCTTGCCTCTCTGCTTTTCAGGAGGTAAAGCAGACTCTTTAGATGAATCGGCTGCAGGGCTGCCATCAGGGGGGTACAGGCATTACACCTGTAAGGTCCCCAGGGGCCCGGAGGCCACCAAGGGCCCCAGATGGCAAGCCCTTTTTATAAAAAATATATATTTTTTTAATATATTTTTCTTTTATTTTTTATTAAAGGGACAATTTTTTTTCTTTTATTTTTTTTAGAGGTCCGGAGGTCCACAAGGGCCCGGAGGCCCCCCAGGGCACTGGATGGCAACCCCCCCTTTTTTTATTTATTTTCTATAAAAAAAAATATATTTTTTAATATATTTTTATTTAATTTTTTTATTAAAGGGCCATTTTTTTAGGGGTCTAGGGGCCCGTAGGCCACCAGGGCCCCAGATGGCAAGCCCTCTTTTTTATTTATTTTTTTATAAAAAAATATATTTTTTTATAAAAAAATATATTTTTTGAATATATTTTATTTTATTTTTTATTAAAGGGACAATTTTTTTTCTTTTATTTTTTTAGAGGTCCGGAGGTCCACAGGGACCTGGAGATCCCCAGGGCCCCAGATGACAACCCCCCTTTTTTTATAAAAAAAATATATTTTTTATATATTTTTTATATATTTTTTTATTTCTTTTATTTTTATATTTATATTAATATTATATATATATATATATATATATATATATATATATATATATATATATATATATATATATATATATATATATATATTATTAAAGGTCCCAGAGGTCTCCAGGGCCCCCGGATGACAATCCTCGTTTTTTATAAAAATGTTTTACTTTTTTATATCATTATTTATTTTTAATTTTTTTAATACATAGATGTATTTTTATTAAAGGGCTCAGAGGTCCCCAGGGCCCCATATGTCAAACCCCCTTTTTTTATAATTGTATTTTTTATTTTTGTTTATATATTTTTTTTATATTTTTATTTTTTATTAAAGGGCCCAGAGGTCCCCAGGGCCCTGGAAGGCAACCCCCTTGTTTTTTTTTGTATATAAATGTTTATTTATTTTTTATATATATATTTTTTTATTTCTTTCTTTTTTTTTTAAAGGACCCAGAGGTTTCTTTTCATTAAAGGGCCCAGAGGTCCCGAATGGAAAGCCCCCTTTTTTTGTAATTTCCTTTTATAAAAAAAAAAAATAAGGTCCCCGGGGCCCCAGTTGGCAACCACCCTTTAAAAAAAAAAAAAAAAAATATATATATATATATATATATATATATATATATATATATATATATATATATATATATTCTCTTTTTTTTTCTTTTTTTTTAAAGGGCACAGAGGTCCCCAGGGCCCGCCGGATGGCTACCCCCCTTTTTTATATATATTTTTCTTTATTTCTTCTTTTTGTAATGGGCCCCCCCGCTTCTCAATTCGCGGCAGCAGCCCCTCCCCCGCTCCTCAATTTCTAATTTCATGCGGCAGCACCCCCCACCCCCCCCCCCCCCGGTTCTCTGCTCCAGGGGGCCAATGCCTGAAGCTGTGTAAGGGGCCCCAAAATTCCTGATGGCGGCCCTGATCGGCTGGCATGCTCGTAGAGCCACAGAGGTGTCTGCCCTATAGTCCATTTACTGCTACCGGGGCGGTCTTCCTGTGCAGGATCATGTATATATACATGATCCTGCACTTTTGCCTAGGGGGCACGCTCATGTGCCACCGGCTGACCGCTTCCGCTGTGATTAATCAAAGAGAAAGCCAATCTGCGGGTGCCAGGCACTGGATGTCCACTGGCACCTGCTGATCGTCGGTAAAACACACAGAACAGAGATAGGCTGCCTTCCCTCCCTGCATTTCAGGAGGCAAGGCAGCCTATTCAAAATTTTGGATTTTCTTTCACCTTTGCTTTTAGTGATAATGGTCATCAGGAGAAATAGAAAAGTATGAACCTCAATGCAAACAACAATAAAAACCTGACAGGGGGTCTAATCCCTCACCTCTCTATCCCCCCCAAAAAAGTTTGCCTTTAGTTATACTTTAACTGCCTCACGCCCGCCGTATAGACAAATGAAGGTGAGCGAGATTCCCTCTCATTTTGGGCCAACATTATATGACATTGCCCAGCCTCACCGCGATCACTCGTGCTGCTGGGGCGCACATACCTCGATCTCGGTAAAGAGACCTGATTATCAGCGCAGCTCCAACAGTGCCCAGCAGTGATCCCAATCTGTGCCCATCAGTGACACCAATCTGTGCCCATCAGTGATGTCAATTTGTGCAGCCATGCTGTGCCCATCAGTGACGCCAGGCAGTTCTGCCTTTAAGTGCCCATCGGTGCCGCCCATTAGTGCCCATCAGTACCTCCTATCAGTGCCACCTATCAGTGCCCATCAGTTCTGCCTATCAGTGCTCACGATTTCCTTTTTTTTCAAAACTTTCTTTAATTTTTTGGGCAAATAATAATAATCCATTAATGATTAAATTCTACTAAAAGAAAGCTCTATTTTTGTGGAAAAAAAATGATAAAAAACGAATTTGGGTACAGCGTTGCGTGACCGTGCAATTGTCTTTCAAAGTGTGACAGCGCTGAAAGCTGAAAATTGGCCTGGGCAGGAAGGGGGTGAAAATGCCCTGTAGGCAGGGCCCCATCAGGGGGGTACAAGCTTTACACCTGTTAAGCCACGTACACACGATCAGTCCATCCGATGAGAACGCTCTGAAGGACCGTTCTCATCGGTTAACCGATGAAGCTGACTGATGGTCCGCCGCGCCCACACATCAATCGGTTAAATAACCGTTCGTGTCAGAACGCGGTGACGTAAAACACAACGACGTGCTGAAAAAAATGAAGTTCAATGCTTCCAAGCATGCGTCGACTTGATTCTGAGCATGCGTGGATTTTTAACCGATGGTGGTGCCTACTAACAATCGGTTTTGACCCATCGGTTAAATTTTAAAGCAAGTTGGCTTTTTGTTAACCGATGGTTAAATAACCTATGGGGCCTACACACGATCGTTTTTTGTCCGATGAAAGCGGTCCATCAGACCGTTGTCCTCTGTTTAACCTATCGTGTGTACGCAGCGTAAGGGGCCCGATGGTCCCCAGGGGCCTAGCTGGCCCCCCTCTCGTTTTTTTTCTTTAATATTTTTTTTTTTTTTAGGGCTGGGGAAATTAACTATTAATTCATCGATTAATCTTAAATTCTTTTGATCGTTCAAAATTTTTTTGTTTTGATCAAAATTCTTCACCTCTCCGCCGGCTTCTGGGCCTTCAGGGAGTTCCTGTCGGAGATTCGGTGACGTCATGGACAGCAGCTGGGCTGTGCTGCGCCTTCATATCTGCATGGCGGCGGGACCTTACTATCTGCTACACGGAAGGGCTGTTACACTTCCCTCTATCACTTCCCTCTATCAACCTGGGATTCTACAACCATCCACTGGGAGTTGTGATAGTTCCCTTCATGGGACAGCTACATGCCGACGGACTGATGTTAACCCCTCCTCATCTGGATTCAGCAGTGGCATCGTTGTACACATTTTTATACCAGTATCATACTTAGCTACATGTTTTTATAAATGCTTTTGCTACCGTTTGGTATTACTCGCACCATTTTTACAGTTTATGTAGCTACATCCATTTTACCTCCAGTGCAATATTGCTATCCATTTTTCCAGTGGTTGGTAGCTGCACTGGGAATCGGCCTGCAAGGAGATCAGCTAAAAGTATTTGGATCTGTATGTGCGTTATAATTAATCGAAATTAGTCGATTAATCAATAAAAAAAAAACGATTAATCGAACACAAATTTTAATCAGTAACAGCCCTATTTTTTTTGCATTACACCTGTAAGGGGCCCGATGGTCCCCAGGGCCCCTTACAGGCATGGTCGCCCCCCCATCCCATTTTTTTGCATTACACATGTAAGGGGCCAGATGGTCCCGAGGGCCCCTTACAGGCCCCGCTGGCCCCCCTCCCGTTTTTTTATTTTAACCACTTGCCGACCGCCCACCGCCGTTCTACGTCGGCACCGTCGGTAGCGGCGGAGGCGATCGGGGTCCTCTCCCGTACTCAGTGGGGATGCGAGTGAGGGAAAAATTTCCCTCATCCGTCCCCGTAGCTCTGCTGGGCGGAAGTGACGTCAAAACGTCAGTCCCGCCCAGCATCTTAAAGAGACATTTTTTATTTAAGTCATTTGAAAAATTACATTTTACATTTTTTTTTTTTGCATTTAAGCCTAAATATGAGATCTGAGGTCTTTTTGACCCCCGATCTCATATTTAAGAGGACCTGTCATGCTTTTTTCTATTACAAGGGATGAAAACGGTAGTAGCGCCCGCATATGAAAACGGTGTTTAAACCACACAAGTGAGGTAGCGCCGCGATTGTTACAGCGAGAGCAATAATTCTAGCCCTAGACCACCTCTGTATCTCAAAAAATGCAACCTGTAGAATTTTTTAAACGTCGCCTATCGAGATTTTTAAGGGTAAAAGTTTGAAGCCATGCCACGAGCGGGTGTCATTTTTAAGCGTGACATGTTGGGTATCATTTTACTCGGCGTAACATTATCTTTCACAATATGTAAAAAAATTGGGCCAAATTTATTGTTGTCTTATTTTTTAATTTAAAAAAGTGAATTTTTTCCAAAAAAAGTGCGCTTGTAAGACCGCTGCGCAAATACGGTGTGACAAAAAGTATTGCAATGACTGCCATTTTATTCTATATGGTGTTAGAAAAAATATATATATAATGTTTGGGGGTTTTAAGTAATTTTATAGCAAAAAAAAAATGTTTTAGTCTCGTAAACACCGAATCTGAAAAACAGGCTCGGGGCTTAAGTGGTTAAATTTAAAAAAAATATATATTTATATATATTTTTTGCATTACATCTGTAAGGGACTAGATTGTCCCCAGGGCCCCTTACAGGCCCTGCTCGTGCCCCCCTTTTTTTTCTTGCATTACACCTGTAAGGGGGCCGATGGTCCGCAGGGAGAGAAGGGATTACACTTTTTTTCCATCAGCACCCCCCCTCAGTAAATGTCTTGGTTCATTCCCAGGATAACCAATCCTATTTAGTATCACCACAGTTATTAGATTTCATGAATGTTTTGGTACTGCGTCCCTTTCCCTATAAATACTCACTGAGAAAGGATGCCCAACATAGTGTAGCAGGTAAAAAATGCATTTGTTTTAAAATACAGAACAAGTATTGCACTCAAATTTTTGTGTGCCTATTTGCCGGCACCAAGCTTCTCCAGCCGTGTATGCAAACATGTAAGGGAAAAATCACCCCTCGTTCGCCCCGATCCTCTCTTGCGACCGGTATGGTATCCTGTGGGTGTTAGCAGTCTCTACGCGTTTCGCAAATTGTAATGCATCGCCAGGAATATTTCTGACGACGCATTACAGTTTTTTTACGGTGATGGGAAGATTACGGAAGTGGTGAAATCACGTTACATTTGAATACCTCACAGAAGGAATATTGATTAAGAGCACCTTGGTTATTATATTGGGACTTTTCTTTTCTTAGCAAAGAGAAGAGGATCCATGTAGGAACCCTCTTTCACGCATTTATATTTATTTTTTCACCAATTGTGGTCCGGTGACACTATAACACACATTTGTTTGTCGTTTTTTTTGTTTTTTTGCTGTTTTTGAGGCCACGTACACACGATCAGACCGGTCCGATGAGACTGGTCCGACGGACCGTTTTCATCGGACCACGCTGAAGTGGTTAACACAAGGTAATACTTATAGGTGTTAACTAACTGTGTGCATTACACAGGATTAGATATAAAATAACTCACGGTAGCGCAATCCTTATTTTTCACCTATGTGTGCAATGTGCACTGTGAAGAGGCTTAAAGGAGTTGCAAAGGAACATTTTTTTTTGCTGAAATGACTGTTTACAGGGTATAGATGGTTAACTGATTCCTTTTTAAAATGATTAAAAATAGATAAAAATCAATCATATAATGTGCCTGCAGTTTCAGTTTCGTTTTTCATCTAGTTTCATGCTTCTGTGAAGTACAGAGACACAGAACCAATACAGGGCAGTGTTTGTTTTTAAAATGAAACTGATTGGTTCTGAGGGGTTTTAGACACACAGTAATCACACCTCCTTGATTAGAGACCACAGAGAGAAGCTCCCATGAGGAAACAGACAACCAGGAAGTATGGAGATCAGAG
Organism: Rana kukunoris; assembly: GCA_029574335.1. Classification (NCBI taxonomy): domain Eukaryota; kingdom Metazoa; phylum Chordata; class Amphibia; order Anura; family Ranidae; genus Rana; species Rana kukunoris. Next base: position 226,671,652 of record CM056055.1, on the reverse strand, counting down.
AAGGATTACAGCAACTTCAAAGCAAAAAACGAACAATGAGGACATGAAAGCAGGACTGCAGTAAGGTAAAGGAAGCTATTTAGCTAAAAAAAAAAAAAATTCTTTTAGTGACCCTTTAAGCCTTTGTCCGACCAAAATCCCATCGGAATTCTGACGGAACATGTTCTCTATCTAAACTCCGACGGAATTCATTTGAGTTTCTGATGGAAATAATCCGATACATACGGTCAGACAAATTTCTGATCGTGTGTATGGGGCATCAGACTATATTTACCATGTTCCTTTAGGCCATGCCCAACTGAGCCACACCCACTTTTTTTGCATGTCTTCTCCTTTTCCAGGTTGTCCATCTTTCTCAACTTCTGAGAAAGAGGGAGCTATAGAAGAACTATAAAAGGGGATGGCTGGGGGGCAGTTTTGGAGTGCAGTTTGGCATGCAGTGGATAGCAGGCAGGCTGTCTTCCCACTATGTATCTTTGTATATAATAAGAGATGGCTATAATCTTTGGGAGACGGTTTATGACAAACCAGATCTTGCTGCATTGTGAATTTGGAATAAGTCTCTCAGGTCAACCCCCAGCGGGTCTCCCCATAAGAAATGAAGCATATTGCAGAAGTTCCGCTTACAGTGACACTCAGAGTGTGTATACTGCCTGGAGGGAGGGACATCTGGCAAATGGGAGATAAAATGCGATAATTATAAATATCTATAATGATCCTCTGCTGGGTTTATTCAGAGCACAGAGATGATTTAACATCTTCGCAAAAAAAAAAAAGGAAACAGCAAACTCCTGACTTGGGGCATCAGAACTGACAGGATTTGCAATCAATGCTTGCATGTTATCGCATTTTACAATTAAATTAACATTGTGTTTCACACAAGCGCAGAGTTCCAAAGAGAATACTTTAATCGCGTTAAAAATTCCAAATTGTATTATGCCTACCAAAGGGGAGGGCGGGCAGACAGAGGGCAATCGAATGACCTTCAGCGATTCAGGTGAAGGAACATTTCCTATAGATTTTCAGGCAACGATTAAAGTGGGCCAAGCATCAGATAGATTTTTTTCATGGTAACTGCAGCATGCAATTGTGCCAGTGTAACACTACTAGGCAGGGCTGCCATTAGAAATCATGGGACCCAGTACAGTAAGGTGACCAGATTTTTAAAATGAAATCCGGGGACATATTTTTTCTTTACTAGTAATGGCAACAATCAGCGACTCTCTGCCCGCCTCACAGCCTCTTAAGTCTTACTCTTTGGGCCCCGGCTACTACTGGATGGGGAGCGGAGGAAGGTCACTGCGCCAGGGAAGGCAAGGAAAAGGCAGGTGGCTGGCAGAGGAGCCAAGGCAGAAGAACATGCGAGCGAAGCTGAATGGGCATGCGCCCGAAACTGAAGAAATATTCCCTCTGCTTCGACCAGCACATGATCATCAGAAAGGGGCACGGATAATGGGAAAAATACAACCCCCCTATGCTAGTAGGCACGGCGGAGCGGGGGGGTGTAATTCAATTTTTTTTATTTAAATTCTGCACTGACTGTCTTTGAAATTGCCCCAGCCCACTATTAACTCCAATCTGGGGACATAACCAGGGACAGACTTGGTCCGGGGACAGTGTCCTCAATCCAGGGACTGTCCCCTGAAACTGGGGATGTCTGGTCACCCTACAGTACAGCCTACCCCCTGGTACCCCCTCCCCATTGGTGGCTTTGCCCACTACCCCACAATCTGTTCCCCTTGCACATCCCACTACCCTGCACTCTGCATACTCCCTGTAACAGGAGGACCTGTGGGACCCAGAGGCTCTTGCAGGGTGTGGGGTACTCCTGTTTCAGCTTCATCGATGACTCTTGTGTCTAAAGTCATCCTATGTCCACTAGGGGCATAGGTTGACTGAGAAATTATATCTTGGACTACATGAGATGGGGCAGTAATGTAATGCACAATATATACAAGAATTTCTGGAAAAACTAATTACAGGTTGTTGATTCTGAACCCAACAGGTCAATAGAAGAGTGACTCATTCATGTGGGAACACAGACTGTTAAGGGGGTAATTAAGTCTGCTACTGTCATGTAAACTAACCTTAGTCTGGCTTCTAAAGACCTTTCATTGTGTGATGCTAATTGACACTGTATTGTGTGAATTTCTATTGATAATAAATGTGTATTGTATAGCAGGTGAGAAGAGTCGGATTCATAATGTCTGACTTGTCAGCTGTAGCTAATTCGCTCATGTGGATTGTGTCAGACCCGGTGCCAGAAATTCTACCCAAGATGTGTATTGGAGGCTCATTAGGAAGCATTGTATAATGTTGTGGGTGGAGTTGAGTCATTGTTCATATTTGGTTGCTGACTGACTCTATATAAAGAGCCTGAGTTTACCATTAAAGTATCTATTCATTTGAACCTCAAACAGAGCTGTGTCTCGTTATTGGGGTTCGTCTGCCGGATTGTGGAGTGTCGGATAAGCTGTCGTGGGTTGGTGGAATGGAATATCGTAAATGGCGTTAACCCCTGACTGATACACTCCCCTTACCCCTTAATCTGCTCGGTCTCTGGCTTGGCACACAAGACTGCTCTGCAAGCGTCACCACCGCTGGCTGGGTCCCTGGCTTGACACCTGCTGACGTTTCTCAATTCTTTACTATGCCCGGTTGACAAGAATACTGCTCTGGTACTTGCTTCAGCCACTCACAGTGGTCCCTGGTAATAAGGCAGATGATCTCTTAGTGGCAACAGCTTCCCCTCTACCTCCTACCACAACAGGTTCTCCAGGCGGCAGAACCGTTACTTCTGGTTGGCCTGCAAGCCGTAATCCCAACCCTGCGCTGCTCTCTTGCTTCTGGAGAGGCCCTCAGATAGCCTAGCAGCTAGATTAGGGTGACCAGACATCCCCGGTTTCGGGGGACAGTCCCTAGATTGAGGACACTGTCCCCGGACCAAGTCTGTCCCCGGATTGCCTCAGAAGACGAATCTATTCGAAACGTACGTCAGGCATCTGGTGGAGCGCAGCTGAAACGCACGCTGAATACCACCGTACACACGCGCACACCCGTAGAGCCTACAGAGTATTACACTCAGGTCGGCCTTTTTGACTTTGATTTTGTTTTGATTTTGTTTTTATCTACTGCTCTTTGCTTCTGTTTTTATTTGAAGATTTTTGTAGCTCTTGTTTTACCTTGTCCTGTAGCCGCTCCTTGTTAGTGAGTGGCATTTGGCATACAGGTCTAAATAAATAGTGATCTATTTAAACATACTACACCATCGGAGCCTTTATTATATTTCCCTCTGAGGAACGGAGGAACTCTCATCACTTACCCACAAGGAGAAAATCGGCCGGATTAACTATTGGAGAGCCGCAGCCCTGGGGAGGAGTGAACACCAGCTGTGATCTGAGGATTCTGTGATACATGCTTGCTACCCCTGGTGGGGTTGGCCGTCTGGTGAGTGGGGAACCCTGAGGGGAGCACCGGGACCACCTCGTCGGCTGTTTTGCACACAGAAGCACCCCCTCCACAGCAAGACACAAACCCCCCCCCCCATTTTCTTTAATAGCTGGACTATAATACAATAGATGATGATCTGTGAATGAGAGACTCATGTGCAGCTCTTTGCCAGTTTTTATTTCATAGCATTATATTTTTACTATCACCGGACTATTAATATTACTATTATTATTATTTCGCACATGCTGAGATATTGTACTGATGCTGACATATTGTGTTATTGATTTTGTACTATTCAGTGGATGGTGACTACTATACATTTTCGTGGTTTGATATTCACCTTTGGGCGTATTTCAGAGCCCCATACACTTATTATTATATACATCTAGATAACACCCACAGTGAGGTTACAGGCGATAGAGGGTTAGCTCCTAGCCCCTCCCCTGTTTCACTACCAGTTTTACCGTGCACAGCACATACTGGCATACTGACACCTACTCTGTCTTAGGTACACCCAGCCATCTCATTGGGCTCACGCCCCATATTGTACTTGACCTACACTCCTAGATTGTTCTATTGTTTGAGTACATATGGTTTTTAATGCGGCTTTCTAGGTAGCGCCACTACCCCCATCTTTTCCACTACCTGTCCCCGGTTTTGTCCCCAGATTGGATTTGAACAGGGGTTGGGGCAATTTCAAAGTGCAGAATAAAAAAAATACAATTCTGAATTACACCCACCCCGCTCCGCCGCTCCTAGTAGCTTAGGGGGGTGAATTTTTTTCTATTATCTGTGCCCCTTTCTGATGAGCATGTGCTGGTCAGAGCGGAGGGAATATTTCTTTGGTTTCGGGTGCATGCCCATTCAGCTCCACTTGCATGTTCTTCTGCCTTGGCCAGCCGCCTGCCTGCTTATCTCCTTGCCTTCCCTGGCGGAGTGATCTTCCTCTGCATCCCACCCAGTAGTAGCCGGGGCCCGGAGAGTAGGACTTGACAGGCTGTGAGGCAGAGAGTCGCTGATTGCCGCCATTACTATTAAAAAAAAAAAAATATGTCCCCGGATTTCATTTAAAAATATCTGGTCACAGGGGTGTGGCCTGACACCGCATGGAGTAGGACGTGTCTGAGAGAAGCTCCATCCATTACTCCTGATTCCTGCAATCCTGTGCTCAACTGAAGACCCCATTATTCCTACCTTTGCTCACAAACATCAGGGGACCATCCTCGCCATGTCTCCGCCGAAAAGCCAGAAGTCCACGGCCATGGCGAAGCTGGATCAATACCGCCGGCAGGACAGGGAGGAGACCAGTGAAGATGGCGCCGCGGAGCAGGCGGGGGGAGAGAAGCAAGCACGAGACACTGACAGGCTGCTGGAGGCTATCACCCTGCAGGCTATCACATGCAGCACTACACACCTGTGCCTTTTGTACTCTGAAAATCCTTTAGGCCTTGCAACTTGGATCCGGCTCAAATGTGACTTGTGTGATTTTGTGGACCAAACTAACCCAAACAGGGGCCCTGCTCCCTTCTCCCCCCGTCTATTTTTATTTTTGCTTTTATGTCTCCCCCTGCCCCCCCCCCTTCTTATTTTTTCTCCTTTTCACGCATTCCCCTTGGTCTGACGTACCCATGTTGCTATGACGGAGGTAGCAGCCTTGAGCTTTCTACAGTCCTACTCCTCACATGCAAAGTTCAGCAAGACTTTCGCCCACATTGCAAGGAGACTTGTTGCCATGCCATGTGGAGCAGCCATGCGCCAACCCAACATGCTCCCACTTCACTGAGGGTCTAGATGCCCTGGCCCTTTACATTTTTTTGGTGACTCCGCATGGTAGGGCTGTTGCGGGTGTTTTTTTTTGTTTTTTTGGGGATTTTTACCAAGCAACACTGTCTCTTTTCTGTTTTTTGTTTGCAATGTCTACAATGTTCAGGGATGATGCCCGCACCAGTTGGAGGGAGTGCAGGGCGGTGTGGGGGGAGGGTGTTGGCTCTCCGTTGCCCATGGGTGGGGTGGGCATTTCATTCAACCCACACCACACATTCGCGCGGAGTTTCCATACTCATTGCCAAATCGGTCCACTTTGAATTATGTGAGGCTACTACTGACCCACAGGGTCGATATGTTTTTTTGTCTACCAAACTGTATGGGGAGCCCTTCCTTATCCTGGCATTCTATATCCCGCCCCCGTTCTCCATGCCCATCGTCCTGGAGGGGATTGCATTCATGGCCAGACATCCCTCTACCCCGGAGATCTGGCTGGGGGATTTCAATACCACACTAAATCCCTCCCTAGACAGGCTTCAACATACGCACTCCTCTACCGAGATAGCTAGAGTCACTAAATTCTCCCAAATGACCACATCTATCCACCTGACTGATACATGGCGGCATAAATATCCCACGGGACGATCATACTCCTGTTTCTCATCTACACATAATTCCATGTCCAGAATTGATCTTATCCTTATCTCACAGTCGCTGATACCGCTCCTTGGAGAAGCTGCTTTCTCTCCTAGACTACTATCAGACCACAGTCCGTATTGGATAACTATGGTTATGCCCATTGACAAACCCAGGCGTACATGGCGATTGAACCCATTCTGGCTCTCTCTATTGCCGGAGGAGGATGAACTCGTCACCGAATGGCAAACATTTTTCAGGGACAATGACCAATCCGCCCCGATAGAGACGATCTGGGAGTCCTTCAAGCTCCATGCCCGAATGCACTTAACCTCACGTATCAATCAGATAAAAGAGGACTCTGCTATTGCCCTGGATAGGGCGATGGCAGGTTTGTCCGTCAAAGAACAGGGATTCACGGCAGATCCCACCTCAACGAACGCAGATGCCCTGAAGCTGCAGACCAGATTGGTCACCCAACTTCACTATGAGAAAGCCAGGCGGAAAATATTTTTTACGAAACAGAACAGGTTCAAGCACGGGGAAAAGGCTGGCAGGCTTCTAGCTTATCTGGTTCACAGCGAGGATAGACCACCGATAGTGATTTCTCTTCGCGACTCTAACAGGTTACTAATTACAGACCCACCCGCGGTGTGCGCTATGTTCCGTGACTTTTATGCTGACCTGTACACATCCACGAGCCCGGCTGGTACGGGACCAATGGACGCCTTTCTGGAGGGCCTGATGTTCCCCCGCTTGACCCCTACACAAATTGAACAGTTGGAGGCCCCGCTTACCTCGGAGGAGGTGGCGGAGGCTGTAGCTGGGTTCGCCAGGTCCAAATCCCCGGGTTCGGACGGTCTCCCAATTGAGTTTTATTCCCAGTATTGTGAAGTTCTTGTACCTAAGTTAATGGCCCTCTATAATAACTTATTTAAAACATTTTCACTCCCACCTTCCATGCGGGAGGCAACTATAGTTCTCATCCCCAAACCGGGCAAAGACCCGATGTACCCCGAATCCTATCGCCCCATCTCCCTTCTCCAAGTAGATGTAAAAATACTCGCCAAGATTTTAGCAAACCGCACTCATACACCCAGATCAAGCAGGATTCATGCCTGGCCATAATACCTTGTTTAATTTGCGTAAACTATTCATCAACTTACAAGCTACACATGAAAATGTAGGAACCCGAGTTGTAGTGACGCTAGATACGGCCAAGGCGTTTGACTCTGTGGATTGGACATATCTGTGGAATTGCCTGGAACGCTACAGCTTTGGTCCCAGATTCCACAGATGGGTTAGACTCCTCTATCAGGCCCCCACGGCTAGAGTGGCGGCGAACGGCTGGCCATCCTCGGTCTTTACCCTTAGTAGAGGCACGAGGCAGGGCTGCCCACTCTCCCCACTCCTCTACGCTCTTGCAGCCGAGCCACTAGCTATGTCTGTCCGTGCAGACCCCCAAATTCAGGGCCTGCAGCTGGGCCACCTAATAGAAAAGATTAGATTATATGCGGATGACACGCTGTTATACCTAGCCGATTCTGGCCCCTCCCTTCAGGCTGCTCTTCAGACGATCAAGAGGTTTGGACAGTTCTCTGGCCTCAAGATTAACTGGGGGAAGTCGCAGATTCTCCCGATTGATAGTTTCCCACCACCTGAGTCCCAGAAAAATCTCCCGCTCCAGAGGGCCGATGTCATTCGATACCTGGGGATACACATCTCCAGGAGACTGGCCGATTATGTTGCCCTCAATATAGAAACATTGTTCTCCCTGATCAGAACCAAGATTCGCATATGGGCTCGTCTACCTCTTGGGGTGTGGGGGCGCATTAACCTGGTTAAAATGGTACTCCTGCCAAAGATATTATACGTTCTGTGGCACGCCCCGACATACCTCCCACTCAAGTACTTCAAACCAATAGAAGCCCTCATTAGGCCCTTTGTTTGGGGCATAAATAGGCATAAACTCGCTTGGCAAGCGCTCAAAAATCCGACAGACATGGGGGGACTGGCGTTACCGGATTTCAACCTATACTACATTGCATCCCAACTATCTCAGTTGTTTCATATCGATAAGACAGACGGTGACCGCTTCAGACTACTGCTCTGCCCACGGGGGGCTCGGCGCACTGGAGACCCGATCTACGCAGTTTCAACGGGCTCCAGGGGTGTCGAGCCGAGCGGAGATAGGGAAACTATGCTATATTTGTATAGGCGAATTTGGGACATAGCTTCCGCCAATTTCAACATACCCCCCATCACCGACTACACACCACTTTGGCATAACAGAGACCTGACTGAATTCCTTCGGGTTCAGGCCTCAGAGCTCTGGGCCTCACAGGGAATATTTTACATGCACCACTTATTTAAGAATGGCAACCTCAAAAATTACCAAACGCTCAAGGAGGAATTCTCCCTCCCTGATCATATGCTCTTTCGGTTTCTCCAGGTCAGACATGCAGCACAGGCCCAGTTCCCACATGCTCCGCCACAGCCCACCCCGCACCCCATCATGGCCATAGCCAAGAGTAAAGACCCACGCGGACTGATATCCGAGTTCTACCGTATGCTTTCTGCCCCACAATCAGCTAAATTAGCGTTTGCTCTGAAGCCCCGCTGGGAGGTGGACGTGGGACCAATGGAGGATGAGGAATGGGAGGAGGCATTGGAGACCTGTAAGAAAGTGTCCCCTAGCTCTCGGATAGGCTCTCCCAGATCTACATATTGCATAGAGCATATCTTACCCCTATCCGTGTGGCCAGATACAAACGCAATCAGTCTACTATATGTCCTCTGTGTGGTCAAGAAACTGGCACGTTTTATCACCTCCTTTGGACCTGCCAGAAGATCCAGGACCTCTGGAGGCAGGTTGTAACCTTTCTCCATGACGTCATGGGCTCGCCTATAGCGCTAGACCCAAAACATTGCATATTGGGGATATTCCCGGACAATATGGACAAATATACCCAGATATTCTTACATGAGACCCTGTTCTCTGCCAGAAAGATCATTGCCAGGAAATGGATGAGATCTACACCCCCGGGGTTCTCAGAATGGAAGGCAGAGATTAATGTGAACCTCCCTTACAAAAAATGTGTATATATTAATAGAGGCTGCCCTGATAAATACAAAAAAGTTTGGGATCGTTGGCTGAAAGCCCCAGAGACATGCGGTTAATGGTGGCCCCCCCCTTGAGATGTAATACTAGAATTGTAGGGAACGCTGCCTTGATTGATTTCTTTGTACGCTATGAAAGGTATCTTCTGCTGTTGTGGTCCTAACAGTGTTACCGACTTCCATGATGCTCTCTCCTGTAACTTGTATGCACGTGACAGTTTTGATGACATGTATGTACCCTTTTTCTTTCTTGTTTTTTTTTTTACTCAATAAAACCTTTGTTCAAATAAAAAAAAATATATATATATCTGGTCACCTTACGCTAGATGTCGTCGGGATAGGTCTCAGGCTCTGGCCTAGGAGTCCGGGGCAGCAAAACACATGTCCACTCAGACAGCCGTCCAGGTGTCACAGAACCCTGATCACCTGAGTCCACCCAAATAAATAGACTCTCCCAGCAGGCCAAGGGGACCAAAGAAGATCCCTGCCCATTGGCTGAGATACCCCATCTATTCCTAATCTGTCCTTGCAATGCCCTTGTCTTATTCAATGTCACCAGATATCCGGCCATCTAGGGACAGAAGATTGATATGCAGCAACTCCAGAATTAGGGTGGAATCAATTGATCCCCTATCGATTGGCCAAGGTGACTATACCTGGTAGGTACATTTACTACCGTGTTTCCCCGAAAATAAGCCCGGGTCTTATAATAATTTTGGCAACAAAAGACACAGTAGGGCTTATTTTCGGGTTAGGTCTTACCATGTAATGTGCTGTCTTCTCCCCCCCTCTCTCTCCCTGCCTGTCAGGAATCCCCCAGTGTGAACCAAGTTAAAATGCTTGTAAAATCCTATAATCCACTCTATTACAGTATTATATAATGTACACTTTGTGTGTTTCTGTAATATAATTGTGACAAATACCTTCGCTATAGTGCCGCTCTGCACTTCTGTGACCCCCCGGAGCTCTCTTCCCCGCATTTATATTACAGAAATACACACATTGTACATTATATAATACTTTAATAGAGTGGATTCAAGGATTTAACAAGCATTTTAGACTAGGGCTTATTTTCAGGGTAGGGCTTATATTTCAGCCCTCCTGGAAAATAACGTTAGGTCTTCTTTTTCAAGGTAGGTCTTACTTTCGGGGAAAACACGGTAGCAGCCCTGACTAAACATTAGGGTGCTACACTTGTATTGGAGATACCAGTAAAGGGACTGTTTGCCTTCACCAACTGACTGGTATTCCAGGCTACCTTATATCACAGTAGGTATGATTATTTACACCTGTTGACAGGGCCATCTTAATAGCATCTTGGGGGGAGCTGCGGTGGCTCAACGCGATTGGCACTGCGCTGACAAGCCGTTCACCTCTGCAGCTAAGGGTTAGGATCCCGGTCTCTGCTGCATGTGAATTGAGTTTTGTGGTCTCAGCCCGGCTCCCGGTGGGTGTGCTATGCGAGGTAAGCCTGCGCTTAGTACGCCCACCCCCCTCGCACAAAAACCACCACACTTGCACGCACTCGAAATTGGGTTAACATGCACGCACTTTGGCCACGCGGTCTCTAAAAAAGAGAGGCGAAGGACTAACAGGGCTGGCTGAGCGGGCTAGATTCTCTCACTCCCTCATAGGGGAGTCCCTCTGCCTCGTTGGACATGCCCCAGGGGCATGGAGAAAGATGGCAGATTGCCTCTGGGGGAGGTCTGCCTACTCCCAACTCCTGCAGTCCGGCTCCTCTCTCGAGTACACGCAAAAAAATACACTTTAAAAAAAAATAATAGCATCTTGGGCCCCTGGGCAAAGTAACGCTCTGGGGCCCCTACAGTGGAGACAGTGCAGGTAAACATAAATCATGTAGGTAGGAGGTAGGGGATATCTAGGGTGTAGAGGGGTCAGAGTTCTGGGGGGATATCTGGGATGTAGAGGGGCAGCCCGGGCTCAAGGACCAGCTGCTTTGAGGAAAGGGCAGGGGCAACCACCATCCGGAGAAGGAAGCAAAATGACCACATAAATGTTAATATATTAAAGTTTTCAAGCTGTGCCTGACTCTGACCTCATAAATAGTGAATGTTATGTTTGTTTCTTTGCCCCCAGAGTGGGTCATTGTTTTACTTTGACATGGTTTGGTTATTTGGCCAGCTTAGAAGCAAATAAATAGCAAAGTTCCGCTCAGAGGGTTCCTTCACACTGTGGCCTCTCTAAAAGGTTTTCAGGCATTTGGCAGAGGCTCCTGACCCCTGACAATGCTGGGTCTAAATGTGTGTTCTGAGCCAAACAGCGAGGTGGCAGAAGCTGAACCAAAATGAATAAATTGAGCTTAGACAATGAACCATACGTGTTCTGGGTCAAGTGGTTTATTTACTTTTAAACAAGAAGCACTTGTGCTCAAAGGGGAATGTGACCGCTGCCAAACACTCATCTGTGTTAAAAATGGACAGTTCACCCAAAATAAAAATAAAATGAATAATAAAATGAAAAAATATAGGAAATAAATTATATATATACATATACACATACAGTGCCTTGAACAAGTATTCATACTCCTTGAAAATTTCCACATTTTGTCATGTTACTTTGGTATTACAGCCGCAAGTCTTTTTGGGGGTGTCTCTACCAGCTTTGCACATCTAGAGGGACATTTCTGCCCATTCATCTTTGTAAAATATCTCAGGCTCTGTCAGATTGGATGGAGAGCGTCTGTGATCAGCAATTTTCAAGTCTTGCCACAGATTCTCAATTGGATTTAGGTCTGGACTTTGACTGGGCCATTCTAACACATATAGGGCCAGATTCTCGAAAGGATTACGGCGGCTTTGCAGATTCCTACCTTTTGTTATCCTAAAGAAATCCCTGTGTGTTTGTCTGTGCGTCTCTACAGAGTGGGTCTAATGGGAGTGGTTTCATAATTATCTATCAGCTGTGCAGCTGCAGAACACTAATGAGAAAATCTGCTGGGCCTGCATCCCTTTATACATGTTCCTATTGGAAAAATCCCACCAAAAGTTTAATTTTTGTTGCAGGGGATGCCTGAAATCTGACTTGTACTGTATCTTAGGCAGACTTCTGGGAAAATTGGTGAGCCAATCACACAAGCGGGAAATTATGTTTCTGGGGAGTGGTCAGTACATTCTGTGTACAGAACAACTCCAGGGCGCCAGATTGCATTTATAGAAAATTACAGATTGAAAAGGAAAGGTTATTTTTAATAAGATTCAATAACAATATAATTAGTGTCTCAGTTATTTGTGCTATATTATTTTTTCTGTATATGCAATTTTATTCCCCCACCACGAAAGTGGAGTTACCCTTTAATTATTAAGACAAATGACCTAAAATAAATCCAAAAAGACGTTCCAGCAAATATGAAACATTGTTATCAAAAGGTACACTGTGAAGATTTTGCCTAGACTGCATTAGACTGTCAGTTCTTTGACCCAGGAAATCATAGATTGGAACACACAGAACGGCAGCCATTGATTTGCTGTAAATGTGGAGCTTGAGGTCAGCAAAATGTCCGGCTACTAACTACTGTGTAAAGAGCGGGGATTACCGACTGCTGACCCCGTGTGATAGAAACAGGCAACATTCACAAAGGGTCATCATCAGTACTACCATGAATAGAGAAGAGCTGGAGATAACCTACAGATCCCGACCAACCTCGGCTTACAAGAAAATCCCATCACTGCTGGAGCCAAATACCGGGTCAGATGATGACCCCTAAAGAGGAAAAGACTACACTGCCTATTTTTCTTATTATAAGCCAAACCAGCAATATGGAGATATATACTGTAGGACTCTTCCTCTATAACTCTCTCCGGAAATACTCTGCACTGCTGGGGGGCTCTGCTCCTTCCTCTATACCTCTCCTCTCCTGAAATACTCTGCTGGAGGACTCTGCTCCTTCCTCTAAAACTCTCCTCTCCTGAAATACTCTGCTGGAGGACTCTGCTCCTTCCTCTATAACTCTCCTCTCCTGATATACTTTGCTGGAGGACTCTGCTCCTTCCTCTATAACTCTCCTCTCCTGATATACTCTGCACTGCTGGAGGACTCTGTTCCTTCCTCTAAAACTCTCCTCTCCTGAAATACTCTGCTGGAGGACTCTGCTCCTTCCTCTATAACTCTCCACTCCTAATATACTCTGCACTGCTGAAGGACTCTGCTCCTTCCTCTATAACTCTCCTCTCCTGAAATACTCTGCTGGAGGACTCTGCTCCTTCCTCTATAACTCTCCTCTCCTGAAATACTCTGCTGGAGGACTCTGCTCCTTCCTCTATAACTCTCCTCTCCTGATATACTCTGCACTGCTGGAGCACTCTGCTCCTTCCTCTATAACTCTCCTCTCCTGAAATACTCTGCTGGAGGAATGGAATATCTTAAATGGCGTTAATCTCTGTCCCATTTGGGGTTCCGTTACATTATTTATTTATTTTTTATGGTTGAACTAGGATGGACTTGTGTCTTTTTTCAACCTGACTAACTATGTAACTATGTAACAAATGAGTCCCACTCCCAACAGAGTAAGTTAGAGCACGTTCACACTCGTCAAGTGGCTCAGTCGCCTGACAAGTCGCGTCCCATTCTATTCAATGGAACCGTTCTAATAGGAGTGACGCAAGTTGCTCCGACTTAGAAAAAGGTTCTTGTACGACTTTGGAGGGCGACTCGGGGTCATCTTTAGGATGCCTTGCCGAGTCGCCCCCGAAGTCGTGCCGCCTGTGTGTGAACCGGCTCTTAGTCAGGTATCTTGTAGCCATATGTAACAATGATTTCTCTTACAGGATTACATAAGGTTTCTTCTCAATTCTTTTCTTTTCTTTGTGCCTTTGCTACATGTGTGTCCCTGACATCATCCAGAAAACCGCAAAGGGAGCGCGAAGGGGGCGCTCAGTTCCCTAATGAAGATTCTTATTAGATCCTATGACAATCCTTAGATATCCTGTTTACCTGTATTGTGACCTGTGAGGTCCTCGGCTCTTCTGATTATCGAGCCCTCTGTGACCCCCGGCTTTCCATTTATTATTGCTTGGTTGTCAACCGCCTTGACCCCTTCACCTGTGTACCTAAGCGTGAGATTAATCGCCTGCCTATCTCCGGGGGCCATAAAAGCTTTTCCAATTCCTTCCAATCCGCTTTACCTGTTGCAAAGGTTTCTGATTGCTGTGACTTGTGTCCCTTTCCGTCAAAAAATGACACATAAAATCAAAGAACAATTTTGAGCAGCGCGCCTAATGGCACACAAATGCATCTCACCTGTCACTGAACCGATCATTGTCTTGTAATAACATTTTTATGACCCTCATTCGGCAGGTACTAGATTCACTGCGGATATCACAGCCGTCAGTAATAATGCAACACAAATATTTAACTGCTATGGATGTTATTAAATTTTAAAGAAAATACGGTTGTAACGGCATTTATCCTGACAGCCCCCCCCTTTTTTTTTGGGTTGCAAGGAGCATGCGGCTGTAAATTAAAAGAAGCTCTCGGTACTCAATCTCCTGCATACGCTGTGGGAAATATGGGCATTCAATGGGAATCGTGTTTGTTTTTTGCACATACAAGGCTTGCACGTATTTGTAAAGCACGCACTAATCATGGAGACTCTTGGGCTTCATGCACGCGGCTGTACAAAGGCCATACAGCATGCAGAGCCTGCTTAATGACATTCCCGGGGTCCGCTGCCACTACTAGGGATTAGGGATGAGCTGAACACCCCCGCGTTCGGTTCGCACCAGAACCGTCGAACAGTCCGATCGTTCGCACCCCCATTGAAGTCTATGGGACTCGAACGTTCAAATTCAAAAAACGATCATTTTAAAGACCAATATTCAAGTTATTGTTGGAAAACCTCTTTCAAAACCCGGGTTTTGCCCTAGGGAACATGTATCAATGGAAAAAAAGTCTTAAAAATGGTTGTTTTTTCAGGAGCAGGACTCTTGAAAAAACGACCGTTTTTAAAACGTTTTTTTCCATTGATAGTAGTATCAATGGAAAAAAAGTTTTAAAAACGGTCGTTTCATTTCACTCGAATTTGTCGCGAACGATCGTCTTTGTTCGAAATTCGACGAACGATCGAACGGACGATGTTCGAGTCGAACATACGTTCGTTTCGAACGCGAAGCTCATCCCTAGCCACTAGTCATACAGTCGCATTATACATGCAATAGAAGAGGCTGCTGTGCATTGAGCATATATATATGGGGTGTTATGGGGGGGGGATCCAACCTCCTCACAAAGTGTCCGCAGTGTGGTAGCTAGATCTGAAAGTCGCTGGTGGGGTACTAGGGGAGAGATCTGTACTGGAGGATCTATATAGGGGGGGGACCTGTACTGTGGGAGAGACCTGTCCTGGAGGGCATCTGTACTCGGGGGGGGGGGATCTGTACTGGGGGGAGACCTGTACTGTGGGAGAGACCTGTCCTGGAGAGGATCTGTACTGAGAAAAGATTTGTACTGGGGGGGGGGTCTGTACTGGGGGGGGTCTGTACTGGGGAGAGATCTGTACTGGGGGATCTGTACGGGGGGGTTAGACTTGTACTGTGGGTGACACCTGTCCTGAGGGGATCTGACCCAGTGGGGGGGATCTGTACCGGGGGGATCTGTACTGTGGGTGACACCTGTGCTGGGGGGGATCTGTACTAGGGGGATCTGTACTGGGGAGGACCTGTACTGTGGGAGTGACCTGTCATGGAGGGGATCTGTACTGGGGGATATGTACTGGGGGATCTGTACAGGGGGGTTAGACCTGTACTGTGGGAGAGAAATGTCCTGGAGGGGATCTGTACTGGGGAGAGATCTTTACTGGGGGGGTCTGTACTGAAGCAAGGGATCTTTACTAGTGGGAGGAGATCTAAACTGGGGGGAATTTTTGGTTTGGGGAGGGAGGTATTTTTTTTGTTCTACTCTGGGATTTTACCGGGGAAAATCGGAACTGTTGGTAACTATGCTCAGCTCTCATGCTACAAAGTGGAAGAGCTTTCCAGTACAGTCTGGTAACCGTCTAAAATTGGCCCTAGTCAAGCTCGTCGGGACCCTTCGGGGTAAAACCACGCAATATCAAGATACAGCTCAACTAAACTCAACTCAACTCAAAATTCGCAGATTGCCACCATTACTAGTAAAAAAAATAATAATAAAAATGCCATAAATCTATCCCCTATTTTGTAGACGCTATGGCCCAGATTCACAGAGCGATTACGCGTGCGCAACTGCTGTTGCGCGTGCGTAAGTCTAAATGTGCGCGTGCGTATAGTTGGACGCGATTCACAAAACAATATACGCCAGAAATCTACGTTTTTTGGTCCGGCGTAATTGAGTTAGACATTCGCTTCCCTTCGCGCAAAACTGCGCTAGACACACCATTGATTTGCTAGTCAAATATGCTAATGAGGGAGTTACGGGGATCCACAAAAAAACGCAGTTGCTGCGCAGGCTACGCGATGTGCGCAACTGCAAAATGTCCTGTCTAAAGTTAGAGCACATAAAAGCTGATCTAACTTTTGAAAAAAAGTCTAATTGTCAGATAAAGCAACACCGTTACTGAGGAGCAGACCACACACACGTGTTGCACTACAATTTGACTGCCAACATGCTAGGGGCATCGTCGCTCATAGCTGCACTAGTGAATATAGATGACCAAAGAAGGAGGAGGGCACGGAGGATGGCACGGGAGAGGGTATACCGCACCCGCATACACCTGTTTGGCATGAATGATTCAGAGGTCTTTCGCATCTTCAGATTCCCCCCTCATGCCATCCTGGAATTAACCACAACCTTGCAGGAGGACATCACCAGCCCAACACAACGCTCACATGCAGTGCAGCCACTGGTGAAGGTCCTGGCAACACTCCATGTCCTTGCCAGTGGCTCTTTTCAGCGTACAAGTGGAGTGGTGGCTGGGATGTCACAATCCTCCATGAGCAGATGTGTGCACCAGGTTGTCCCTGCAATCCTCACACGCTTGGCCAACCAAATCATCAAACCCACCACTGAGGAGCTTCGAATCAAGGCAATGGCAGATTTCTACCGAATTGCCAGATTCCCACGCACCATCGGGGCCATAGATTGCACACATGTGGCACTCCAGCCCCCCCATGAGACCGAGCACATGTACCGCAATCGGAAGAATTGGCACTCCATCAACGTACAGGTGATAGTTGATGCCCAAGGCCTCATATGGCACGTCCGTGCCAAACACCCAGGGTCCAGCCATGACAGCTACATCTACAATCAAAGCCACATCCGAACAGAATTCGAACAGAACGTGTATGGGAACACCTGGCTGGTTGGTGAGTGACATGGGAGTCAGGCATGACTATCCCCTCCCGTGATGCACAACAGAAGTGGCACATGCATGACTAACATTCTCCTGTCTTTTCCTTTACAGGTGACTCTGCATATGCACTGGGACCCCATCTCATGACTCCTATCCGGAACCCCCAAACCCCAGGAGAGGAACGATACAATGAAGCACACATCAAAACCCGTGCAGTGGTGGAGCGCACCTTTGGCCTCCTGAAGTCACGTTTCCGATGCCTGGATAAGTCTGGGGGTACACTGTTGTATTCCCCAAACTTCGTGTGCCATATCATCGCTGCATGTTGCATGCTACACAATCTCGCAGTGAGGAAGGGCCTGCAGGTTGAGCTACGTGATGATCTGACCCCCCAACCAGAAAATCAACCCCTAACCGAGGATACCCCGTCTTCTGAGGGAAGAGCAGTCAGGAGGCAGCTCATATTGGGCATCTTTGCACGTTAAACACACACATTAATCATGGCACAATGAGAATGCATGCATGCACACCACTATGGTCCCTAGCACACACACCCCACATCCTCATCAAATTGGATTGGCACCAGTCCACCATGCAAGACTGGTGAGCAGTAACGCCACGTCAAGGCTCCAATTATGTCACTGTACATTCATACACCATTCACACGGACCTGGGAATCACTTCTCCCTGGTCCTGGGGAACCCTTCTCCACCAAAATTGAGGGTGACACCCCTTTTCCAGCAGGAATGTCACCCCCACATTCAAACATCATTCACAACCCAAAATATGCCAAAAAAGTCAAACAAACAAAAATGCATAGAAACAAAAAATGCATAGTAAAAAAAAATTGCTTAGAAAAAACAAAAAAAAGCAGAGAACAAAAATAAAAAAGCTTTCAAAACAAACAAAAGGGGGAAAAAAAAATTATTGCCCTCTGCCTGAGCCACGCCTGGGGCGCCCCCGGCCACGGCCCCGGACCCTCAGGGGAGACGCATGGGGGAGGGGAAAAGCCGGGGAAGGAGGAGCAGCCCCTGAGATCTGCCCACCTGGCGGCCTGCCCTCCAAGGCCACGGCTATTCTGTCCAGGGCAGCACCAAGTGTTGCCGTGTTGCCCTGGATAGCCTGGGTAAGGGCCCTCACATCCTGCCCAACGCCTGCTGCTGTAGTTTGCAGGTCATTTAGGCAGGTTGTGGAGGCCCGGGAGTGGGAGTCCAGGTTACCCAGGCTATCATTAATGGAGGACAGGCTCTGATCCACCCGCCCCATAGTCTGGCAGAGCTGTCTCAGAAGGCGGGTCTGGGTGGCCAGGTTCCTTCTCAGACAGGCGGGCATGAGATTGGGCGCCCCCCTGGTGCTTGGGGATGACCTCCTGGCTCTTGCTGATGGTTGTGGCCGGGGAGAAGGGGAGGCCCTTGTGAGGGGAGCCATGTTGGGGGAGGAGGGGGGGGGGCTGACCCTTAGGGAGGGCAGGCTTCTTGCAGCCAGAGGGGAAGAGTCCGCAGAAACCAAAGGGCCAGTGCCTTCCATGGACTCCTCCTCCTCATGATTCTGCTCCTCCTCATGATCGTCCTCCGCATGATCCTCCCCCTCCTCTTGTTCCTCCTCTGCGGACTCTGGCCTTGTTGGGGGGGCCTCATTAGGCTGCTGTCCTGGGGTTGGAGCGGTCAGTCCAGATGGCCCTGCACCCTCCTGCACAGCTGTGGATGACACAAAACATTCACAGGTTGGAGGATCCACACACTTGCCACATATTCCCTTTCACCCCCTCCCCCACACATGCTACACACCTGAGAGAAATAAAAACCTTACCTGGCACCGCGGGGACCGGACTTGTGTCAAAGCCTGGCAGGCCCTCCACTTCATGCCGGTGAAAGGTCAGGGCCACCACACGCTCCGTCTCTGAAAATCTAACCCGGCATGGTGGGCCCCCTCCTGTGCCCCTGGCATGGGCATTTATTGCGGCCAGTTTTTTTTTCACCTCACGCCGGAGGTCATTTATTTTCTTTTCTATCCCAGAGCGGGTCCGTGTCTCCCCCTCCCCCGATGAATTGACCTGCTCTGTGATCATATCCAAGATCTCCCTCCTCCTGGCCGGGGTGGTGGTGGCACTCTGCGGGCCGTGGAGAAAACGCCCATAGTCGGTAATGGCCCGGGCAAGAATTCTTTTTTCCCCCACAGTAAAATTGAGCTTTCTTTTTCTCTCAGTCATACTTCCAAACAAACTCACTAGCAGTCACCAAAAATCTGTCACAAATACAAGCACAACCAATCAGACAAGAACACACACAAAGAGAAAAAGAACAGCCAAAAATCACACTAGCACTCAGCAAGAAACACACACAAAAAAATCAGATGAAAAAATAAAGCAAGAAAACAAACGCTCAGAAATATATCAATCAAACAAACAGTCTCAAACACTTATCAAAATACACTTTCACAAAACTACCAACAAGCACTAGATCACACAGAACACTAATCTGACAACTACAAAACACACTCTAACGAACAACAGAGCAAAAGCACTTGATTCAATGGGAAGGGACACAAAGGGATGTACTTTTGCAATGGAAGGGCGTTTGTGTGTGTCTATTTATGCTGTCTGCGTAGTTCACAACATTGCCCTAGTCCATTTCCAATTTCAATGATTGCGCCGCTCCCGAGTTGTGAGCATGCGCACAACGGAGCTGACATGGTTTCCTTCACGCGCGCATGCGCGAGTCGGCCGGCCCTTCATTTGCATGGGGTCACGGCTCATTTCAATGTAACACGCCCACGTCCCTCCCAATTTGTATTACTCCTCCTTACGCCTCCGGAAAAAACCTTACGTTTGCGCAAGCTCTTGCGTAAAAGCTACGTGAATCGCCGGATTACGCGGCTAGATTGCGCAAGTCTAACGGAAAAGTGGTGCGCTACGCCGGAATGATAATGCGCCGATCTACGTGAATCTGCCCCTATAACTTTTGTGCAAACCAATCAATATACAGTACGCTTATTCAGGGCCAGATTAAGAACATCATGGGCCTGGTGCTGAGGATTTTGGTGGGGCCTTTTATAAATAATAAATAAATGCGTGAGAATCACAGCGCAGCAATGGAGGGCCCAGTCTGAAAATGTAAGTGTACCCTAATGTGCTAATATGCTGTGCATACTTGTACATTGTGGCATAACCTACCTCAGGGCCTTTAAAAAGTAGTAATGTCAGGAAAGTTTACTACCGCTTTAATATCACAGGATCCCAGAAACCTCTCATGGGGCCCCGTACTGACCCTGTGGCCCTTGGGCAGTGCATAAGTGCATAGTTGCCAACATTTAAAAAATATTTTCAGGGACACTTTTTTTCACAAGTGCTATATTTAGAGGAGCTGAGATCCCCGATGTTCCTCTGTACATCACAGTAGTAATCACAAAATTAAATAAGTTCTAATAATGGGACAGAACAAATATGACGACTGAGATTTCCTTTAGTTGAACTAACAAAATTGTGTCCATTCTAGAGCTGGTAACATTGAGGGGATTCAGTATCATTTTAAAGAACTGTTTTTGTGGGTAAGCGACATAGGGGAGGAGTACGGATGGTATATAAGTGGGAAGTATGTGCATGTGAGTGAGAGGAATGTGGAGGGTCTAACATTGGGCACTATGTACAGGAGAAGAGTGCAAAGGGTACGGCAAAAGGCACAATGTACAGGAGAGGAGTGTGGAGGGTATGACAGTGGGCACTATGTACAGGAGAGGAGTGTGGAGGGTATGACAGTGAGTGTTCTGTATAGGAGAGGAGTGTGGAGGGTATGATAGTGGGCACTATGTACAGGAGAGGAGTGTGGAGGGCATGACAGTGAGCACTATGTACAGGAGTGGAAGGATGTTTAGGGACTGCGTAGTGGTTAAGCGGGTCATACATGGATTGAAATTACACCAATTATGCAGAGACCAGTCATAGTCGATCTATGTATGGGCTAACTTTACACAAGTCAATCTATTAATCGACTTGAGTACAACCAGCCTGTTTTTCCCAAAACAATCAGTGCTGCCAGCTATAGATAGCAACACTGATCATTGTACTCAATGGCAGAACACAATAACACTGCAAAAGTGATTCCTCCATCTACAGGTCAGAAGGTGAGAGGGTGTGTGGGGACAGGCTGGGGAGAGATAGCAGTCAGTGGCTGGGTAGGCACTGGTTAGTATCAGAGCCAGATACACACAGGTTACATACGTCGCGATCGTTAGAGCGAGAGCAATAATTCTAGCACTAGCCCTCCTCTGTAACTCTAAACATATAACCTAAATGTTTTTTAAAGCATCGCTTAGGATACCAAAAAAAAAAAAAAAAAAAATCGTACTAACTATATATTTCTTTAATGAATGAAACAGTTTATTTCCAAAAAAAAAACATGTTTGAAAAATTGCTGCGCAAATACAGTACCGTGCTAGAGCTGCACAATTAATCGTTAAAAAATCGTGATCTCGATTCAACCCCCCAACATCTCCAATGCAGAGTTTGCTGATTCTTTCATATAACAAGTGGAGAGACTTTCAGCTGTCAAAAGAAAATATCTGGGCAGTCTGCCAAGTTCTTAGCAGGAAACATTGTAACTAACGCTTTCTTCTTAGATCAAAGGGATAAACTTCTGTGTGTAAAGAAAATATCCGGGCAGTCTGCCAAGTTTGTAAACAACATGAAACATTGTAACCAACTTAGTTCTTAGATCAAACTTCTGTGTGTAAATGCAAGAAATGTAACCACTTAAAGTCCAACACTTGTTTAAGTTAAAAAGCAATATTTTTTGCTAGAAAATTACTTGGAACCGCCAAACATTATATATATTTTAGAAGAGACAAAAATGGGAATTGCTGCAATATTTTATGTCACGCTGCATTTGCCCACTTCAATGAATAATAAAAACCATAAAAACAAAACAGTAAAGTTAGCCCATTTTTTTTTTTTTTTTTCATTTTAATGTGAAAGATGATGTTATGCCGCACGAATCGTGAGAGAATTGTGATCTATCTTCTAAGCAAAAAAATTGCAGTTGTCATTTTAGCCAGAATCGTGCAGCTCTACACTCTGCAACATAAAAAGTTACAAAAAATACCATAGATAAATTTTCTAGCAAAAAACAAATGATGATTTTTTTTCTCAGTCTGCTGCAGTGTGTCAGCTTGTATTTATAATGGCCGCTCTGTATGTAGCTTCTGACAGGCTGTGCAAGCAGGCCCGTATCTCCGGAACCATAAATGATAGCCATCCCATATTTTGACCGGTTGTGGCGTAGGTCTTCAGCTGCCTACCCCCCAAATGTGGGGTTTCTGTGACCTCTGGTCGTCGAGCTACAACCCCCGAAGTCGATCTTTTTTTTGTAGAATTTTTTTTCTATTTTTTTATTTTTTATTTTATATTTTTTCTGCAAATGGGCCTATCTTGAGAAAGGGGCCTGGAGCTGCAGCTCCATCAGCCCCTCTGTTAATCCGGCCCTGCGCTTATTGCAATTTTTTTTTCTTACCAAAAATATGTGGAAGAATACATATCGGTCTAAACTGATGAAGACATTTTTTGGGGGGAGATATTTATTATAGCAGAACGTAAAAAAAATTGTGTTTTTTTTTAAATTACGCTTTTTTTTTTGTTTATAGCACAAGAAAAACGCAGAGATGATCAAATACAACCAAAAGAAAGCTCTATTTGTGGGAAAAAAAATACGTAGATTTTGTTTGGATACAACGTCGTATGACAGCGCAATTGTCAGTTAAAGTGACGCAGTTCCGTATTGCAAAAAATTGTCCTGGTCAGGAAGGGGGTAAATCCCTCTGGGAGTGAAGTGGTTAATTAGAATTAGAATTAATTAGAACATTCAAATATTGAGGACAGCTCAACTTGTCCATGGACTCATCGGCATAATGTCAAGGAACTGCCAACAAACGACAGTAGGATCCCATGTGGGTCCTTTATACAGTAAGTTACACTTAATTTATGATATACAGTAAAACCTCGGATTGCGAGCATAATTTGTTCCAGAAACATGCTTGTAATCCAAAGCACTTGTATATCAAAGCATTTGTTTTTTACAGGGTATAAAAGAGAAGAGAGGCGCCTCTAAGGCCGCGTACACACGATCAAATTTATCTGCTGAAACTGGCCCGTCGGGCTGTTTCAGCAGATAAATCCGATCGTGTGTACGGGCAAAAGGACAGATTTGTCCGCTACAAACCTATCCGTCGGATCCGTCCGCTGGTTAGTACACTAACCAGCGGACATATCTTCCCGCGCATGCGTCGAATGGATTCGACGCATGCCCGGAAGCATTTTACTCCCGAGTTCGGTGACGTGGCGGCGTCACCGCCACGTCACCGCGCTGTCTGCCGGTGGGGATTTTGATCCGATGGTGTGTACACGCCATCGGACCAAAATAGCCCGGCGGACAGATCCGATGAAAACGGTCCGAGGACCGTTTCCATCGGATAAATCCGTACGTGTGTACGCGGCCTAAGTGTAGCAATAAGTTGCTAAATGTTGGACCTTCATTAAATGTAACCATATTGCTACACTTAGAGGCACCTCTCTTCTCTTTTATACTCAGTTGTGACGTGACACTACTCTTATATCAAGACATCGCTTGTATATAAAGTCAAAATTTGTTAAAACATTTTGCTTGTCTTGCAAAAAACGCTCTCAAACCAAGTTACTCTCAAACCAAGGTTTTACTGTATAACATGTGCCTCTTTGGTGCACTGATGTCTGGCTGACTTGGCATCAGATCGTAGAGACATACAGACAGGGCCGCCAACAGGGGGGTACGGGCAGTACACCTGTAAAGGGCCCCAAGGTCCCCAGGCCCCCGGATGACAACCCCCCTTTTTTTTATATTTTATATATATATATATATATATATATATATATATATATATATATATATATATATTTTTTTTTTTATTAAAGGGCCCCGGAGGCCCAGAGGTCCCCAGGGCCCAGGATTGCTACCCCCTATATATATATACTTTTTTTTTTTGTAAGGGACCCAATCTCAATTCCCAGCAGCCCCCCCCCACATCTTAATTTTAGGCGACAGCCCCCCCCCCCCCAGGTTTGCTCCAGGCAGCCCATGCCTAAAGCTGTGTAAGGGGCCCCAAAATTCCTAAATATGTTTTCAGCTCAAGTTTGGATATTATACGTGTAAGCATTGTAACCGGATGACACTCGGAAAGAATAGGTTGTTACGCCCATTTTGTTCTTCATATGAACAGACTTATTCGATTGCATATGTATGGGCTGCCTGTACATTAGTGGACAGATGAAAACTCTACTCTCTCGGGTCGGTTCTGTTTTGCTCTCAGCCATGCACCCCGGACTCTTTTACCTGCCCAAGCTCTTTCATGGTGACAAAATAGCTTGAGGCTCACATCCGGCACAAGTTGAAATTTGCTTAGCTTCTTTATCAATCCTCCGTTATTCAGAAGGGGGAGCTGAGCAGGTTGAAATGTCTGTGCCTGCCGTCATCTTAGTCTTCGCAGGCAGCGCTAGATCTGACACAACACTTGGCCCTTACTTGGTGCCCCCAGGCTCTTCTGTAGCCTTGGAGAACTTTTTTATGCCAGAAGAAGGACCTTGGGATTTGGTCTTTTCACAGCAGAAAAAAAAGGCTAACTGCTCACTCAGTCCTTTTTAACAAAGTGTAACCTGTAAGTAGTTCACGTATGCACCTCCTGAAAACTTCTGATTGGTTAGAAGAAGCCGACAGCGTGCAGAAGTCTCCACCCAGTCATCCACCAAACTGTGGCAGCTCCAGATTAAAGAGGCTGTAAAGGTTTGTGTTTTTTCACCTTAAAGGATCACTAAAGATATATATATATATATATATATTTTAAATAACAAACATGTCATACTTACCTCCACTGTGCAGCTCGTTTTGCACAGAGTGGCCCTAAACCTGGTCTTCTGGGGTCCCTCAGTGGTGGCTGTCTTGGCTCCCCCCCTGCAAGGACTCAACACCTTCATGCGAGCGTGCTCACATGGTGTTGAGTTCTTGCAGGCGTGCTCCTGTGATACAGCCGGCGGCCATAGCCGCTCACTGTATCAATCGGCTCCGCCCCCCGATGCACCGCATCATTGGATGTGATTGACAGCAGGGCGAGCCAATGACAGAACCGTCGATCGGGTCAGGCCCCACGCCACCATTCAAAGTAAGGGAAACAGGCAGTGGAGCCTTGCGGCTTCACTGCCCGTTTCCTACTGCGCATGTGCGAGTCGGGCGGGGATTTCTGAATGTCTTCTGGGACACACAAAGGGCCCAGAAGACAGCGTGCACAAATGTCCCAGAGGACAACGCAAGGAGAAAAAGAATGAAGACTACCGCGGAATAGGAAGTGGCAGATTAGGACGATCTGCCTAGTAACAGCCATTTTCTCACTCGTTTTTCCTATGCATTAAGGTAAAAAAAACACCTGACAATCACCCCAGTTACAGCTAGGGGTGTGGAGAAGACCTGTAAATGAAAGTGAGACTGGAAGAGAAACACCGGGACCCTGAGCTATGTCCATTTTAGGACTAGAACAGGGGTCTCCAAACTTTCTAAACAAAGGGCCAGTTTACTGTCCTTCAGACTTTAAGGGGGCCGGACTGTGGCCATCAGGAGCACAAAATCCCCCATCACTGTTGTCAGGGGGAGAAATTGTGCCCCATCATTGGTGTCATTAGGAGAAATTGTGCCCCATCATTGGGAGGAATTCTGCCCCATCATTGGCGTCATTGGGAGGAATTCTGCCCTTCATTGGCGTCATTGGGAGGAATTCTGCCCTTCATTGGTGCCAATGAATAAAATAGCACCCCAAGGGCCAGATAAAAGCAAGCAAAAAGCAGCACTGTGCTGCCTCTCGGTAATGTGAGAGAGAGTCACAGACACTCATCTTGGACAACTACAGCCAGCCCTCCGAACAGTGGGCAACCCTGATGGTTAGGGTGTGCCCAGGCACACCCGACGGGTGTGCATGCCTATGCACTCAGTGGCTATGGTACTCGGTTACTTAGGGACTGAAGCCAAAGTCGGTTCTGAATTATGGATCCGGGTTTCGGGCAGTCTGAAATCCGGACATGATACAAAACCCGTACTGCTTGGGTGAATCCCAGATGGGTGGCAACTAGAGGTGCAACAGATCACGGTTGATCCGTGATCCGAACGGGTCACCCCCTTCGGATCGGCACGCTATGAGATCCGCGGACTGCCGCCGCGGCCATAGCATTAGGAAAGGCCGCGGCTCCGGCCTAGCTCCGGAGCCGCGGCCATCTTGGTACACCCGGCGGCGGCCCCTCCTCTCTGTTTCGCGCTCGAGGGACACACACGCCACTATCTGAGGTCTGCACGGGGGTCACTGTCTGCCTGTACTACAGGGGGGGAGGTCACTGTCTGCCTGTACTACTGGGGTCACTGTCTGCCTGTACTACTGGGGGGGTCACTGTCTGCCTGTACTACTGGGGGGGGGGTCACTGAGGGGGGGTACAAATGGGGTGTCTGTACTGAGGGGGGGGACACCATTTTTTTTTGCAACAGGTGACACCAACCCTAGTGACGGCACTGCAGTGGGGGGGGGGGAGATATTACAGTGGATATTACAGTGGGGGAGATTTTTTTTTTTCATCTGATCCGAAAAATGATCCGATCCGTGACTGCTGATCCGAGGAACGATCCGAACCGTGAGTTTTTTGATCCGTTGCACCCCTAGTGACAACCCTAGTGGGAGACCTAGACCACCGGAGAGGTGAGTATAATCCCTCTTCTATTGCATGGACTATTTGGATTTACTTTTGGGCTTGACAGGGTCTCTTTAAAAGTGATGTACCACTGGAAAAACAATAATTATTCCAATGACTAAGTAATTAATAAGCCACCTTGATAATGAGTACCAAGTTTCTCTCACCATAGAAAATCCATAACAAGGTGCTGACAGAAGATCCCTTTCTAATAAAAAATTAAAACCGCTGTTAGGTTACGGCCCAGAATTCATAAACAGACCCCTTGTACGGGGGGCCCATCGTGGCGGTTATGCAAAGACATGGCTAAATGCCTTTGAAAAATGTTCATTAATATGTTAATTAAAATTATACATCACACATTTAAATAGCAATTATAAATTACAAGACTCCTGGACGTTGATTGTCAAAGGCTGCCTGGAGATGTATCTTCCTGTAGCGGATATCTCGGCTTCGGCACGCAATGCCTTGTATTGTCGAAGTCTAGCTGGCATCTTATCACAGGCTGAAACACCGGATTATCTGGCATATCGCCAGCAACAGAGTGCACTAATGGGGTGCTGCAACTTTGTGCCGCTGATATGGCACACGCTCATAATTACTCTGAACTTTGGTCCGGTTCATTATGACTTCCTAATTGCTGAGGATGATGGGAGTGGCTGCAAATTGTTTCCAAGATTAGCGATTGTCACAAACCATGAATCAGACTGAGACAGAAATACAGTCAAATCACACTTGATTAATAATAATAATGAAAATATAAACAAAGTAAGTGTAGTCAAAACATAGTCAGAGTTCAGGAACCGGATCAGATAGTCAGCCAAGCCAAATGAAATTGAGCCAGAGATAAACGTAGTAGAACAGCAAGCAGGATCTGGAGCCAGATGGAACATCAGCCAAGCAAGTCTTCAACAGGAATGCAGGAGATAGTCTCTGTGATGTTGACCAAAGTGAAGGCAGAGAGCAACTGAGCTGAACTGCTTAAGTAGGCAGGACTGACAAGCAGGATATCAACAGGTGAGTCACTGTGGAGGGATGGGAATCAGCCAACAGTTAAGCGGCCAGCTCAGAGAAGGAAGGGCTGACCTCAGCCCTGACAGCGATGAAGAAAGAGGAGTTTTACAAACCAGCAAAAACATTTTTTGTTTAACCGCTTCAATAGCGGACACTTTTACCTCCTTCCAGCCCAGGCCAATTTTTAGCTTTCGGCACTGTCACACTTTGAATGACAATGGCGTGTTCATGCAACACTGTACCCCTATACAAAAATGTTACCATTTTTTTCACACACATAGAGCTTTCTTTCAGTGGTATTTAATCACCACTATTTTTTTATTTTTGCTAAAAGAAAGAAAAAAGACAGAAATTTTTGTGGTCTTGTCCACATTTGGTGGGATTCTGGTCTAGGGTCTACAGCAGGCAGGGGAGGACTGGCAGCCTTAGGCCTGGGGGGCAAGTCCAGTCAGGTGGCCCATTGTTGGCCGAGTCTGCTGGCGGTAGGGTTGCCACCTTTTCTTCAAGCCAAACCCGAACACTTTTGTGGCGCACAGCAATTTTTTTCCACCGGCAGTGGACGGTGTCAGTGGGGCAGTGGACGGTGTCAGTGGGGCAGTGGACGGTGTCAGTAGAGCAGTGGATGGTGTCAGTAGAGCAGTGGACGGTGTCAGTAGGGCAGTGGACGGTGTCAGTGGGGCAGTGGACGGTGTCAGTAGAGAAGTGGATGGTGTCAGTAGAGCAGTGGACGGTGTCAGTGGGGCAGTGGACGGTGTCAGTAGAGCAGTGGACAGTGTCAGTAGAGCAGTGGATGGTGTCAGTAGAGCAGAGGACAGTGTCAGTAGAGCAGTGGACGGTGTCAGTAGAGCAGTGAACGGTATCAGTAGAGCAGTGGACAGTGTCAGTAGAGCAGTGGACGGTGTCAGTAGAGCAGATGACGGTGTCAGTAGAGCAGTGGACGGTGTCAGTAGAGCAGTGGACGGTGTCAGCAGCATTTTAATTACAAAAAAAAATTCAAAGCAATCCACAGGCACCCCACAACAGATTAAATATCACAGTGCCTGTGCCACCCCAATAGAGACCTCCATTACAGCGAGACAAAAAAAACTTACCTTCCAGGAGCCGCTGCAAAGATGTGTGTGTGAACTTGTTAGTGGGCGGGGTCTGTAATACCACTCTTTCTCCTGCAAAAGCATCGCTGGTTGCTAGGACATGGTCCAGTGGCCCTCCATTCACTGTCTCTGGTGGCATCGGTGCTGGCAGCTGGGTGGGAGAGAGAGTGCACAGACAGACAGTGCAGTGTGACCCGGCTGCAGGACGTTAGCCCTGCTGGAGCGGGAGAAGAAAGGAGGGGTTTGCATGCCATTTGGGGGTAGCTGATAGAGGGGGGTAGGCGACAGAGGGGAGGGAGGTTGCTTACAGAGAGGGGCGGGTTGACAGAGGAAGGGGGGCTGCTGACAGAGAGGGGGGCTGCTGATAGAGAGGGGGGCTGACAGAGGCAGAAAGGGAGGCTGACAGGGGGGGTTGCTGACAGAGAGGGGGGTTGCTGACAGAGGGGAGTGGCTTACAGAAAAGGGTGGGCTGACAGGGGTGGGTTGCTGACAGAGGGGGTGGCTTACAGAGAAGGGTGGGCTGACAGAGGGGGGTGGCTTATAGAGAGGGGCAGGCTGACAGAGGTGGGTGGCTTACAGAGAGGGGCAGGCTGACAGAGGGGGGGCTTGCTGACAGGGGGTTGTTGCTGACAGGGAGGTTGCTGACACAGAGGGGGGCATGCTGACACAGAGGAGGGCTTGCTGACAGGGAGGGGGGCTTGCTGACACAGGGAGGGGGCTTGCTGACACAGGGAGGGGGCTTGCTGACATGGAGGGGTGCTGACAGGGGAGGTTCCTGACAGAGGGAGGGCTTGCTGACAGGGGGTTGTTGCTGACAGGGAGGTTGCTCACAGAGAGGGGGGCTGACGGGGGGACTGACAAACGGCCGGGTGGAAGAGCGGATGAAACAGAGACCTCATCTCAGTCAGGACTCAGGAGAAACACAGCGCGCCATACAGGGGGGTGGGACTCATGACTGAGTCTCATGGTGGGGGGAGTGGCTGGCTGAGTCTGCTAGAACTACAAGTCCCATGATGCCTCTGGGAGTAATACTGCCAGCCTTGCAATTGCTCATGGGAAATGTAGTAGGCAACCTGGGGCCCTCCACAACAGCTGAAGGACCCCAGGTTGCCTATTTCTGGTCTACGGCCTCATCCAACACTTTTTCATGTACCCTTCCACATAGATGCCTGGCATGCACTTCTCCACTGCCCCCTCCCAGGCCTCCATAACAACAAAAACTGGCCAACTACCTCTTCATTTACCGCAAGGTGTGCCATTGCCAGAGCTTGGAGGAAGTCCTCGGTTGGTTTTGCAGAGGTGAAGAGCATTCTGAGTACGTTCGTGCTGCATGAAAAGATGACTTCATGACTCTCATGCTTCCAAGCATGCGTCGACTTGATTCTGAGCATGCGTGGGTTTTTGGCCCGATGCTTTTGTGTACTAACCATCGGTTTGGCCCGATGGTCAGGCGTCCATCGGTCAGATTTTAAAGCAAGTTTTAAAACTTTGGTCCGACTGACGACGGTCCGATGGGCCGTACACACGATCGGTTTGGTCTGATGAAACTGGCCTTATAAGGATTTAATACAAGGATCAATTCTACAAAGGAATCCTGTCTATCGGCTGATTGATTCAATCAACAAGTGATCGTCACTTTTACAGACAAATGATTTATCCTGCTGGAAAATCCAGTCAAATCGGAAGCACGTCAATCTTTTCTTTGTTGTTCAGAGCGATCGTTTTTTAAGCTAAAGAACATTTCAGACAATCAAATTTATAATCAATTGATTGTTCTTTTATCATATGTGTGACCGGGGGGCTCACAGACAGCTCAGGATAGAAATTCAGATTTTTGAATATCTCCAAAATATGTTAAAACATTTCATAATAACAGTTACTGATCAGTTAAATGGGTAGAAAACAGTTGCACAATGAGGGATCTTTACCCTACTGGGAGAGCGTTTAATACTGTTGAAGCTGAAGTTTAATCTGCTTGTATTTTGCCTTCCCTGCTACCCCCCCATCAAAATGCTAATGACATTTTTAAATAAAACATTTCTGTTTTTATTACATAAATTATTATGTTATGCCACATTATTATTATTATGTATATTATGATTATTATAACATTATTATTATTATGGGTCTTTGTGCATCTCTATGGAATCCAAGCCGATCATGGCTGGTGGGAGGGGCTGGCTGGATGTTGTACATACTTTTTTTTTCAACTTGGGTTTATTGTATAGTTGGGAAAAAAAAATGTTTTTTATTCTTTTTTTTTACTTTTTTTCACACTTTATTTCTTACAGTATTTTGTTTGAATATCAGAGCTTTTGGAGATTTTTGTTTGTTTCTATTTGTTTTTATTCAAAAAAAAAATTAAAACATAAACAGATTTCAGATTACATTTACAATAAACATATTATTATTATGTATATTATGATTATTATAACACCAAATTTTGTGGGAGGGGCTTGGATGCTGTACATACTTTTTTTTTCAACTTGTACTTTTTTTCATTCATTTTGTTTGACATATAACAAAAATAATATTAACAACATTGTCGATATGGGTCAATCCTACACCTTTTATCTCTTTATTTTCCCTCCCCCTTCTCTTATCCTTCCCCCCTCTCCCTCCCCCATACTGAAAAAGGGAGGAGAAGGGAAAAAATAATAATTCAGAAGTAGTGAATCCCCCCCCCCCCCCCCATGGGAGGAGAAGGTTTTTTTTTTAGGAATCACAGGGAATAAATAAAGGATTAAACATCAATTTTAACACTTAATAGGATTAGGATTTTTTTTTTATTTTTTTATTTTTTTTTTTTTTTATTATTATTATTATTATTATTATTACTACTATTTTTCACGAGTGGATTTGAAGGGGAAAACTGTTAACCATCTTTTCCCCCCTAAAAACAATAGGATTAGCCACAGGGAGAAAAATATGGGGTACATTTACATAAACGCACTTAAAATAAACACATTAGGGAGGGGATCACGAGGAGACTGTACAAGAAAAGAGGATATTTGTCCCCCCTTAAAAACAATAGATATACAGGAGTCATAGGGTATTAACCAGGAAATGAATAAACACTTTTTTTTTTTAGATTTTTGCCCACTTTCTATTATGTATGGTATCCTTCTATCTAGGAGCTTCCCGACATATGTTTATATGGTCTGGATTTCTTTAAG
Source organism: Rana kukunoris (assembly GCA_029574335.1). Classification (NCBI taxonomy): domain Eukaryota; kingdom Metazoa; phylum Chordata; class Amphibia; order Anura; family Ranidae; genus Rana; species Rana kukunoris. Next base: position 226,639,378 of record CM056055.1, on the reverse strand, counting down.
GTAACATCGGATATTTGCTGCTCAGCCTGGTGCAATATGAGAATATACAAACCTTTTTTTTTTATATCTAGTATGTTAATATAATGTGTTTCATTTCAGATAGTGAAATGTATTTTTCCACTATTACTTTCTGCTCGTCCTGAAGAAGCCTCAAGGTGAAACGCGTAGACGATGCACAGAGGATAATTTCCATACTTTACTACCTGTATGGTTTTTAATTGATCTGTTTTGTATATTTTCTATTTATGTAATAAAATTACTTTTTGATATTCCTGTCTGTCTTGCCTCCAAAGTCCGACCATTGATTAACGCTTTTGAGTAATTTTTTATTTATTTTTTGTCTTCCAAATTCACAGATGTGGCAGTGTGAGTGCTTTCCCCCTTCCCTATATCGTTATATCTGCTGTACATCAGCGGTGCCCAACACTTTGAAGCACGAGGGCCACTTAAGTGACTTGGCAACTGGTCGCGGGGCACAATCAGCAGAGCGGGCGGATGGCAGGTCCGTGTCTGTACTGCATATGCAGAACACCGCCAAATGTGAATGCATACATTACTCTTGTACACATATGTAAACGGTGTTTGCACCACACATGTGAGGTATTGTCGCGAACATCAGAGCGAGGGCAATAATTCTAGCACCAGAGCTCCTGTGTAACAGTAAACTGCTAAACTGTAAAAGCGTTTAACCACTTACAGACCTGAAGATTTCCCCCCTTAATGACCAGGCCATTCTTTGTGATACGGCACTGCGTCGCTTTAACTGACAATTGCGCAGCCGTGCGACGCTGTAACAAAACAATTAATGTCTCTTTTTTCCCCACAAATAGAATTTTCTTTTGGTGGTATTTGATCACCTCTGCATTTTTATTTTTTTGCTCTATAAACAAAAAAAAAACAACAATTTTGAAAAAAAAAAAAAAAAAAATTAACTTTTTGCTACAATACATATCCAAAAAAAAAATGAATTTCTTTATCAGTTTAGGCCAATATGTATTCTGCTACATATTTTTGGTAAAAAAAAATATGTAGCAAAATAATTGTATATTACGCAATAAGTGTATATTGATTGGATTGTGCATTTTTATTATTTGTTTTACTAGTAATGGCGGTGATCTACGATTTTTAGCGGGACTGCGGCGGAAAAATCAGACACTTTTGACACTTTTTTGGGACCAATGAAACCTATACAGCAATCAGGGCAATAAAAATGTGTAAATGTCACTAGCAGAGAAGTACTGGGGCGAGTAGGGGGCGATCAGGGGTTTAATAAATGTGTTCCCAGCCTATTTATGGGCCCTCCAGCCACCGTTTCTAACGGTGGGGGGAGGGGACTGACTGGAGGAGGATAGAGATCACTGTTCCTAATCACTAGGAACAGCAGATCTCTCTCTTCTCCCCTGGCAGAACGGGATCTGTCTTTTTACATTGACAGCCTGCTTGCTGTTCTGGCTCTCTTTCTCGCGATTGCGGGTGGCCGGCAGACATTGCACGCATGCCATTGCTCTTAAAGGAGCCGACGTACAGCTATGGCATGATGGCGGCTGGTCGGCAAGTGGTTAAAGCATCGCCTATAGAGAATTTTGGCCATTCCACAGGCAGACCCAATTTTAAAGCAAGACATGGTGGGTATCTATTTACTCAGCATAACATCATCTTGAACATTATACAAAGAAATTGGGGTAAATATTGTTTCCATGCATTTAGGCAGAAGAGGTAGATGACATTAATTTCTCATGAGGACTTCTGAGAAATTGGAAAGGAGGCAACCAATGAGCTTGTGGCATTATGAGCACTGTCCTAAATGCTGAGTCCTAGTGATTGTGTGTTGAATCCCTTTTCCCCAGAGGGCCTTATTAAGGTCTTCTTGGGGGAAAAGGGATTGAACACACAATCACTAGGGCTCAGCATTTCGGAGAGTGCTCACAATGCCATGAGCTCCATGGTTCCTTCCAATACCCACTGGACACTCTTCAGTAAGGGAGAAACAAAGTTCACAATATCACAGGACAACTGGGCACCCTCTTCTACCTTCCACCAGGCACTCGTCAGCAAGCTCTCCAGACCCCAAATCCCAGACTAGGACAGTGCTCACAATGCCATGAGCTCATTGGTTTCTTCTGATATCCACTGGACAATCTTCAGTAAGGGAAAAACAAAACTCACAATATCACGGGACAGCTGGACACCCTCCTCCACCTTCCACCAGGCACTCTTCAGGAAGCTATCCAGACCCAAAATCACAGATTAGGACAGTATTCACAATGCCATGAGCTCATTGTTTTTTTCTGATATCCATTGGACAATCTTCAGTAAGGGAAAAACAAAACTCACAATATCACTGGACAGCTGGACACCCTCCTCCACCTTCCACCAGGCACTCTTCAGGAAGCTATCCAGACCAAAAATCCCAGATTAGGACAGTATTCACAATGCCATGAGCTTGTTGGTTTTCTTCAATATCCACTAAACACTCTTTAGTAAGGGAGAAACAAAGATCACAGGACAGCTGAACATCCTCCTCCACCTTCCACCAGGCACTCTTCAGCAAGCACCCTGGAAGCAATCCCCCCTCCCCAGCTATCCTACAGCTAGAACCTCGATGAAGATCCAGCTGCGTTCCAGAGAACTGCCCTTAGGGACAGAGGCCCTTAAGGCTAGAGGCTCCTCTTGCAGGACTGGACCCAGGACGAAAAACTAAAACTCCTGCTCCAGGCCTCAGCCTATTTATGGGCCCTCCAGCCACCAACTGTGCACACCTCCCCAGGAGTTGGCTGGGTCTCCATAAATATTTAGACTGCCCTCCTGCCTTTCCTCCCACTGATTCTAAAACCCTCTAGAATGCAGGGGGGAATAATGAGATTAGCAGCCTGTGAAACACTGAGCAGAATAAAACAACCAACAACACCAACTGCTCCACTGGCTACAGAGTCATGTACTGTCCCTGCCCAGTTATAATTAGTTCCAGTAGCATCTTGCTCTGTGATTTTATTTGGCAATGTACTTCTATTTGTGTTACAGTTCCTGTCAAAACCATTGACGAATGTAGAAAATATAGTCTTTAAAGATAAATAAAAGAATTTAATCTTCAGGATATATACACACCTGTTATGCGGCTTCAGTATTATAAACCTAATTTCCAATCTAAATGGGAATCAGATATAACGGCCTTGCTCAACACTGAGCACAAATTATTAGGAAAAGATTGGACACTTTTGCAGCAAATACTCGATGGCAGGACTTCTGCTATAAATTGGATTCAAGATGCTGCAAAACTCCAGGCTTATTAAATCAAAAGAATCCAACTAACAGCCGAGGCTTCTTCAGATGTAACAGCCATATCTAAAATGATAGATCTATGTGTGGTGTTGATATATAGATGTAGCACCCTTCTTAGTAGGTTCTTAGGCTGAGAGGTACATTTAGATCTTTTTGGCTCCTCTGTTATAATTGATGCAGTTACTGATTTCTCTGGGCTGTTCTAGATCTCACAGGCTGCAAGTTTGATTGCTTCCCCCTGCATTCTGAAGGCTTCCAGAACATAGAGGACTGGGAAAGTCAAATGGGAAGCTTGAATATTTATTGTGCTGCACCCAATTCCTGGTTGTGACCAGTAGGTGGTTGGGGGCAACATAAACAGTCTGTGGCTTAAAGCAGTCCTGTTCTTGTCCTGATGGAGAAGTTCTCAGCCTCCGGGGGGCTGCTGCCCTTTTTGAGCAGTCTGCTGATGTTCATCAAGGTCTGAGTTTAGCAGAGCTGGGGGCCTATTTCTAATTACTCATGGGGGTAAGGATTTGGTTTGGAGGACCCACTGTCATGGATATGCAATAAATTCTGGCAGCTTACCTGTCTCCAGGTGTTCATTAGAGGCCTGACTCTCTTTCTGGCTGCTTCTTTTCACCTCTCCTCCATGGAAGGCTCCACCCCAGGCCATCCCAGGAAGCCTATATTAGCCACTGCACTGCTAGTCTGCTTTGCTGTTCAACTTTGTTTGTTTGCTCGTGTTCCAGTCTGCCGTGTGCTACGTTTACCTTTCTGTGTACCGAATTTGTCTCGTCTCTGACTTTTCCTGTTTGCCTGTGACCCTGACCTCTGGCCTGTCCCTTGGTTACCCTTGTCTGCCTGTTGCCCCGACCTCGGCCTACCCATCACTATTGCTTGTGTCCTGTGTGCTGCTTCCCCTCTCCCTACAGAGCGTGACCTAGGGGACTCCAGGGGTCGCGACCTGGATCCAGCTGCAGCGAAGGCCATCCTCACCACTAGAGGCTCTGGTGAACACCAAGCTGGGTCTTAGACTCCGCACCCTGGGGAATCTTGGGCTCACTCTTCCTCTCTGTTCGCAGCAGTCGGCTATAGGGTTCACTACCCTGTGGTGCATCCCTGACCCCAACGGGGTGAACTTGTCTGTACCAGTTAATCCAGAGGCCCCTACAGGAGTAGTCCTAAATGCAGTGGCAGTCTGTGTTTTTTTCTTTTGGGGGGGAGCAAACAGCCACTCTCCCCTGGTCGGTCAGGGGCAACCCCCCCAAGAGGACGGTCAAGATATCAAAGCCCCGCACTTGCCCTATCTAGAAAGTAGGCGGGCAGTGTGTCCGGAGAGCGGCAGATTTTTTTCTTCCTCCTCCTGTGGATCACAATGGCTTCCGCTATGCATCTATCTCCTCTTCCTCGTAGGTGTCCAATAGGATCGCCTTTTTTTATTTTTCTTCTTTTTTTTTTTTTTTAAAGTGTATTTTTCTGAATGGACGAAAACCAATACAGACACCCAGCCGTGCAAGCAACTCCCTCCTTAACGCTAATTGGCTGCTGTTGCTCTGCCACTTGCAACCATGAGACCCAGACAAGAAGTTTGGGGAACCAGCCTTGATGGACCTGCCCTCTGCCATAATAGGAGCAGCCGTTACTGTTTTGGCCACATATTCTGGACATTAAGTAGTGATGAATGCTTACAAGGCAGCTTGGCATGCAGTCATTCAAATAGGAACGTTTAATTCTTCTTTATGTTAGGACTAGCATATAGTTTAAATCAGCAGTCTCCAAACTTTTTAGTATGAGGACCACATCATATATTTTACAATTATTCCTGGGCCAAAAAAAACAAACAGTTTTATAAACAGTCAAATCCATGAGTGCCATCAGTGCCCCCCTGACATCCAATGAGTGCCAATCATATTTCACCTTTACATCCATAAGTACACCTCCGAGTTCCCCCTACATCCACGAGTGCCCATCAGTGTTCCCCTTACATCTATGAATGCCCATCAGAGTCTCTACTTGCATCCATGAGTGCCCATCAGAATTTACTCTTACATCTATGAGTGTCCATCAGAGTTCCCCCTTACTTCCATAAGTGCCCAGCAGAGTTTCTCTTTTCATTCATATGTGGCCAGTAACTCCTTACAATAATGTATGCCAAAAAGAGTCCCACTTTAAAACCATGAGTGCCCAGTAGAGCCCCCTTTCCCCCATTTGCATCAATATGTACCCATCAGAGTCCCCCCTTACATCCATGAGTGCCCATCAGAGTCCCCCCTTACATACATGAATTCCCATCAGTCTCCCCTTACATCCATGAGTGCCGATCAGAGCCACTCCTTACAGTCATGTGTGCTCATCAGTCCCCCCTTACATCCATGAGTGCCCATCAGTCCCCCCTTACATCCATGAGCGCCCATCAGTCTCCCCTTACATCCATGAGTGCCTAGCAGAGTTACTCCTTACATCCATGAGAGCCCATCAGTCTCCCCTTACATCCATGGGTGCCCAGCAAAGAAACTCCTTACATTCATGTTTGTCCAGCAGAGTCCCCTCTTACATTCAAGGGTGCCCAGCAGTAGTGGCTGGTGTGTTCTCCCTTTGGGGGGCAGAAGCGTTAGCGGGGTAGCGCCTGTGTGCCCACAATGCACGGGCCGCCACTGGTGGCCAGCATATTTCTCCCATATATCTATATGTGGCCAGCAATATCCCCTCTTACATCCATGTGTGCCCAGCAGAGTCCCCCTCAGAATCTGCACTGAAGACGGGGGGGGGGAGATGGTCATGGCCAGCTGACTAGCAGTGAATGGCTTTGGTCTCCATATTACAATACATAGACTGGTGTATCAACTGCCATTTGCTGTGGGCCACATAAAATCTTATATTGAGTCGGATGTGGCCCTTTGGCCATAGTTTGGAGATCCCTGGTTTAACTTGAAGTATAAAAAAACACAAACAAATTCTGATATTCAGATATTCAGTTGTATTTACAGATTTAAACAGCTCTTGCAGTCTAGATGCAAATTATCATTTAGAAGAGAGCTTGAATTCAAGCCCTGAAGGCAAAACCTAATTGTTGCCCGTTCCTGACAATTCTGTTAGCCAGCCGAAGAATTTTAACTTAAATGAATGAAATGCATTACAAATGGTTTTGCTAGTTCATTAACAAACTTCTTGTCTTTGATCAATAATTTCAATCTTCTGAGCATTAATTAACACGAACAAATAGGATCCCCTGAGTGGTCACAAAGAAGATTCACTGATCAGTAAAATTGCTCCAAGATTGGAGATCAGTCAACATAATACCAGGCTAGAGTTTACAAATCAACCCATTGCCTAGAAGATTAGGAATCGGAAGAATATGCAATCACTGATAAGTCAATAAAGGAATCAACGAATTCAGCATTGCATGAAATTGCTGTAGATATGCTACAAGCTTCCTTACAAAGAACTGGCCACAATTACCACCATAGCAAGCGAGGATAAAAGAGCAGTTATGCATATGATTAATTACATTTCTAAGTACAAAGGGATTAATAACCGATAAAAATAGTGCAACCACAAGAATCAATATTCAATGGAATTACAACATCACAAGGCAAGCTGACTCTCTAATGTGATATCTTCTGTTCATTATAGCCTAGAAAATACTGTGGGCCAGATTCACGTACAGAGGCGTATCTTTGTGCGGGCGTAGCGTATCTCATTTACACTACACCGCCGTAACTTTGAGAGGCAGGTGCCGTATTCACAAAGAACTTGCGCCCAAAGTTACGGCGGCGTAGCGTAAATGGGTGGGCGTAAACCCAGGTAATTCAAAGTAGGCTTGGAGTGGGCGTGTTGTATGGTAATCAACCATGACCCCACGTAAATTACATTTTTAACGAACGGCGCATGCGCCGTCCGTGGACGTATCCCAGTGCGCATGCTCAAAATTACTCCGCAACTACTCAATACTTTCGACGTGAGCGTAATTTACGCACAGCCCTATTCACGGACGACTTACGCAAACAAAAAATTTGACGCTGTTCCGACGTCCATACCTAACATTGGCTACGCCTCATAGAGCAGGGGTAACTTTACGTCGGACATACGCTTACGCAAACGACTTAAAAAAGTACGTTCGTGAATCGGCGTATCTAGCTCATTTCCATATTCAATGCGTAAATCGACGGAAGCGCCACCTAGCGGCCAGCGTAAATATGCAACTAAGATACGACGGCGTAAGAGACTTACGGATCTTAGCAAAATTCCGGCGTATCTTGCTTTCTGAATAAAGAAAAAAGATACGCCGGCGCATCCTAGAAGTTACGCGGCGTATCTCGAGATACGTCGATGTAACTTCTTTAAGAATCTGGCCCTGTATGTTTTTCATTAAACTGCAACCTCCAATATTGAATTATCCAAACTACAGAGGCAACAGCTGGGGGTGTAAACATGCTGTGGCTGCAGCTGGAGGTATACCCAGGGTGAATGGGGCTGCACTGCAACTACCCCGCAACTGCGTGCATTGCATTAACGGGCTTAAAACAGGTGGTGAGGAGGCAAGATATGCCTCTTTACTGGCTGACAAATGCCCCTGAAAAGCGATATGAACACAAATTGCTTTTCAGAGGAGCAGCAGTCCTTGCTGCTATCTCAAACCATACAAAAGTAGTTCTGATGGTACAGGAATAGGGGGGTCAGGATTAAAAGTAACATACATACAGACAGATGCGCACGCACACAGACACACGTACAAACACACACAGTGTGTGTGTTTGTACGTGTGTCTGTGTGCGTGTGCATCTGTCTGTATGTATGTTACTTTTAATCCTGACCCCCCTATTCCTGTACCATCAGAACTACTTTTGTCACACACACACACAATAACTGACATGTGCACACATACACTGAAAGAAGAACTGTCAGAGCTGCACAACAACCAATCAGATCAAGATGCTGTAGCTATGAATGGAGGATGTGGGGTGTCAGTGACCGAGACAGCTGGTTATTCATAGCAGAGCCCCCCCCCCCCCTCATCATCACCTTACCCTTGGCCTCGCAGTCAGCACAGTACTTGTTGTCCTCCTCCCTCAGCATACGAGACAGGATGGCCTGGCGCTGCTCATTCAGCTTCAGGACCTTCTCCCCCTCTGAGCGGGTGGCAATGTCTGCCGGCAGGGGAGCAGTGTCGGTCACGGTGACTCTACTCTTTCTTCTTCCCCCTCAGGGAAAAGCGTGCCAGGCAGAGTTCAGGACGGTACCCGCGGCTCTCACGTCACAGAAGCAGTGCGTGCGTCCGACCCTCCCATAGCAACCTATGACATATTCGGTTGGCAAGACGCGGTCGGGAGGCCCGCACAGCTTACCGAGTGCCGGGAAGTGAGTTTTACACAGCGGACCAACACCGTTGTAAAGTCAAATGATAACGAAGTGCCCAGCAGTAGGTTACATTAGATAGCAGCCATAGCTGCCAATATTTGGGGTCATTTTGCCGCTGCACACCTGGGGACTCTTCGCGGCACACCAGTGTGCCACGGCGCACTGGTTGAAAAACGTTGCTCTAAACTACAGCCCTTCAACTGTTGCGGAACTACACATCCCATGAGGCATTGTAAAACGATGACATTCACAGACATGACTAGGCATAATGGGAATTGTAGCCCTCCAGCTGTTGCAGAACTACAAGTCCCATCATGCCTCTACCTGTGGGCGTCATGCTTGTAACTGCCAGCCTTGCAATACCTCATGGGACTTGTAGTTTTTCAACCGCTGGAGGGCTTCCAGCTTGAGACCCCCAGTTTAGAGACTCCTGCTCTAGAGGTTACCAGGGGTTCCTTGAGCTGTGGTTGATTGACTACCCATTTGAGGGTACTTGCATAGTTCTTGGGCCAATGCCACCTGAAAGAGCCAGCGGCACAACACCAATAATTTTTTACTGACCACCACTGCAAGAGGGCATTTTCCCCACTGGCCACTAAAGAATTAATTTTGGAAGGATTCCCCTAGACCTGAAAATTAATTAAAGGTCACTCTAGGGTAAATATTGAGAAAGTCTGGTTTAGATCCTGTAATACTTATGAAACAGAAGTACATATAGCACTCGTTTTGCACAGAGTGGCCCCGAACTGTGTTTTCTGGGGTCCCACGGTGGCTGTCTCAGCTCCTCCCGCTTGAGATAACCCCCTCTGGGAAGCTCTCTCCCAAGGGGGTTACCTTGCGTGCGTGCACCCGAGTCTTGTATTCGGCGTCCATAGCCGCCTACTACAGGACTTGGCCCCGCCCCCAGCGTCCGCGTCATTCGATTTGATTGACAGCAGCGCGAGCCAATGGCTGCGCTGCTATCAATCTATCCAATGAAGAGCCGAGAAGACAGGGGGGAGGAAGAGCATGTTTGCGACGTGGGACTTCCAGGGCTCAGGTAAGTAAAACGAGGGGGCTGGGGGGCCGCAAATCTTAAGATGTTTTTTCACCTTAATGTATAGGATGCATTAAGGTGAAAAAACATGAACCTTTACAACCATGCAGATGTGGCATCTTGCTGGATGCTTTTCCCTGCAAGGCTCTCCTCCTGTTGACGTTAATCTTGCAACTACCTAAAGGTGTCCTGGCCTTAACCCTGTTAAGAGAAATAAAATCTATTTTTCATTCAAGAAGTGACTGGCGCCCAATCAATCTACCTTGCATTACACCCACTTTATGCATCATAAACAGAAGAATGTCAGCTATCTCTAGCCCTGGAGGTTCTCATTAGACCGAAGGAGGCCTGGGACCTTGCAACATTTGTATTAGGGTTACATACCTCCCAATCGTCCCACGATCCGCGCCACCCTCAACAACTCCGATCAGTGGCACCCCCCCCCCGCTTAACAACTCCGATCCCCACCCCCCGCTCACCAACTCAGATCCACGGCTTCCCCCCCCGCTCAGCTACTCATATCCGCCCCCTCTGTGCTCAACAACTCCGATCCCCGGCACCCCCCCCCCCCCCGCCCCTGCTCAACAACTCAGATCTCCCCCCGCTCAACAAAAAGGTCAAAAATGTTGGGAGGTATGGGGTTATAGAATAATATTGTCATAATATGAAATACTAAATGGGCAGTATCATTGCTACTACAACTCTACTGAAACTTTCTTTTCTTTTTAATGAATACTAGACCGTCTCTTTCAGCACCCACTTGTGGCGGCAGCATAGGGGTTAAAGTTTTACAACTTATATTGAGGTGCCCAGGGATTTTTTTTCTCAGACAATAGGTGCAGGAACTCCCCCTTTCCGAGTCACCCCTTTTCTCCACCCCTACCCACCTCCCAGGACCGTCCCTTTTAGACAATATAGAACCAAGTATTATTTTGTGGTGCAAAGTAATTTGTATGGAATTTGGTAATGATATCAATAAAAAAAAAAGCAGTAAAATAGATCCCCTGCAGCCAGCAACAATAGATCCCCCTAACAACAATGGACCACCCCACAACAAAATTTCCCCACCAGCAACAATAAACTCCCGGCAGCATCAACAGATCTCCGCACAGCCAGCATTAATAGTCTTTCTGGCTGCCATCAACAATAGACCCCTCCCCCATCAGTAGATCTCTTTCAGCAACAACTGACCCCCCAGCAACATAAGACCCCCCAGCAACAATGGGTACCCCACCAGCAACAATAGACCTCCCCAGCAACAATAGCCCCCCCCCTGCAAAAATAGATCCCCAGCAGTGAGCATCAATACCCTGCAGCACACTCCAGCACCCCTTGCTATAACATACAGTCAGGGCCGTCTCTACCATAGGGCAAACAGGGGCAGATGCCCAGGGCCCTGTCACTGTTGGGGGCCCAAAGCAACCCCCTTTGAAAAAAAAAAAAAAAAAAACAGGGCCCAAGATGGCAACCCCCCTTTTTTTTATTTATTTTTAAATACAAAAATATATTTATTTTATATATTTTTATTTTTATTAAAGGGCCATTTTTTTTAAATATATTTTTATTTTTTATTAAAGGGCCAATTTTTTTTTAGGGGTGTCCCCAGGGACCCGGAGGCCCCCAGATGACAACCCCCTTTTTTATTTATTTTTAAATAAAAAAATATATTTATTTTATATATTTTTATTTTATTTTTTATTAAAGGGCCAATTTTTTTTAATATATGTTTATTTTTTATTAAAGGGCCAATTTTTTTTAGGGGTCCCCAGGGACCCGGAGGCCCCCAGGGCCCCAGATGACAACCCCCTTTTTTTATTTATTTTTAAATAAAAAATATATATTTATTTTATATGTTTTTATTTTATTTTTTATTAAAGGGACAATTTTTTTTAGAGGTCTGGAGGTCCCCAGGGGCCGTAGTTCCCCAGGGCCCCAGATGACAACCCCCCTTTTTTTTATAAAAAAACTTGTTTTATAAAAAAAAAACTAATAATGTTATTATTATTAAAGGACCCAGAGTTCCCCAGGGCCCTGGATGGCAACCCCCCTTTTTTTTATAATTTTTTTTTTATATTTTCTTTTTTTTTTCTTTTTATTTAATAAATAAATATATATATATATATATATATATATATATATATATATATATATATATATATATATATATATATATATATAATTAAGGGGCTCAGAGGTGCCCTGGATGGCAACCCCACTTTTTTTTTATAAATGTTTATTTTTAATATTTTTTTTTTATTTCATTTTTATTAAAGGGTCCAGAGGTCCCAGATGGCAACCCCCCTTTTTTTGTAATTTATTTTTTATAAAAAAAAAAAATTAAAGGGCCCAGAGGTCCCCAGATGGCAACCCCCTTTTTAAAAAAAAATAATATATTTTTTATTTCTTTTTTTCTTTTTATTAAAGGGCCCAGAGGTCCCCAGGGTCCCAGATGGCTACACCCCTTTTTTTATATATATTTTTCTTTATTAAATCTTTTTTTTGTAAAGGGCCTCCCGCTTCTAAATTCGCGGCAGCCCCGCCCCCCCCCCCCGCTTCTCAATTTAAGGGGGCAGCACCCCCCCGTTCTCTGCTCCAGGGGGCCCATGCCTGAAGCTGTGTAAGGGGCCCCATGATTCCTGATGGTGGCCCTGTCGCCCGTTAATCATCATCAGCGGCACGCAGCCAGGTGACAGTACTGCTTCCCTTCCCAGTGTTTTAAAATGTACAGCACCCCTGGCTTCCCTTTAGACGTGCACTTCTCCCTTCCTGCCACTGGGTGCTGCTTGTATATAAAAGTGAATTAGAATGTGATTTTATAACATCCCCAGATTGCTCTTCCCGAGGCTGACTTCTTCATGTCCTGCTCCTCAAGGTATGTCACTGTTTGCTATATTGTAAATAGAAGTTTTCTGTAGAGTGTGCCCAAAGTTTTTATAATATTTGATGATTCACTGCAGGTCTGGTCAGTGTTTTAAAAAGTTCCTGTATTTTACACATGGCATGGGGGGTCACAGCACCGTCTGTCCATTCTACTTTAGCACCATGGGACCCCAGGCCATGCCATGTGTAAAATACAAGGAACTTTTTAAGTCACAGAGCAGCCCTGCAGTCCAGGCTGAGTGAGGCCTCAGAGCACATGGCATTACTGTCTGTATTTAACTGCTTGATGGGCTTATTTTGGGCCTGACTGGTTCACATGTATGTGTTTTGGCGGCCCACATTTGAATGGTCCGCCATGCCTGCATTTCCTGCAAAGAAGAAACAAAGGCATGGCAGCCCATTCAAATCAATGGGCTGCTGTGCCTGCACAAATGAGGGCCGCCAAAACACATACATGTGAACCAGCCAGGCCCAAAATAAGCTGGAGGGGGGGCCCAAAAGAAATGTTTGCCCAGGGCCCAAACCATATTAAAGACGGCCCTGCATACAGTCAGTCCAGGAGGTGCCGGAACTGCATTCCCCTGAGTTCCCGCTGAAAAAAAAGCCCTGGAGGTGCCCAAGATCTGAGATGCTGAAAAAGACTGAAGATCTACTAAGGATAGCGCCTAGGTGGGAAAGAAGGGTTAAACGTTAATTCCCTACACTCATACCCCCTCTTCATATACAACATATGTCCACAGCTCGGCTTCCTAGTTATGTACTGACTATGCTGACAGCTATAATAGATAAATGGAGATATTTTATAGGGCGGGAGTAGAAGGGTTGCTGGCGGGCCCCATCAAAATGTTGCTATGGGGCCCCCATGATCTGCAGTTACGCCCCTAAATCTGCTCTTTAATTAGAATGGTGTGCACCTTCAAGAGTTTTGTAAATGGAGTGGAGAGAGCTCCCTGAGCGGCGGACTGTCAGGTGTCTGCCCTCCCTCCTTCGTCACCACCGCAGGGATCTGTCCCTCTCAGCAAGAGAGATTCTCAAAAAAATAATGAATTCCCCCCCGATTGCTATCAGTCATCTCCGCTGTGCTCCATCTCTGTTCAGTCACTGTACTGCCGGTGATTGAAGTCAGGGCAGCAGAAGACAACCCAACGCAGATAACGGAATATGTATTCCGAGATAAAGACGTACATCTGCCAGCAATATAGATAGATAAATAATCATTAATTAGCTTAATGGACTCACTTCTGCCAGGTTTGCAGGATGCAATGTATGATCTACTGTGCCAGCAGGGAAATGCGTCTGCTATATGGGAAATAATGATAGAGAACTGTAACCCAACCCCCCCCCCCCCAGGGAGCTTAGATAGGCGAATAGCAACTTCATTTGATTGAGGCCCCCTTCTGCAATCCACTATTGGTCAGCAAGGCTTGGCAAGCCGATAATGAGATGCACTGTACCCGTATTTCATTCTTATCATTTTTTTTTCACACAAATAGAGCTTTCGTTGGGTGGTATTTAATCATTACTTTATTTTTTATTTTTTGCTAAACAAACAAAAAAGATACAGAAAATTTTGAAGAAATTTAATTTTTCCGTATTTTGTTATAACATTTTGCAAACAAGTAATTTTACTCCTTCACTGATGTGTGCTGATGAGGCTGCACTGATGGGCACTCATAGACACTGATTAGGTGGCACTGATAGGTAGCACTGATGAGCACTGACCAGGAGGCATTGAGAGGTGGCACTGATCAAGTGGCACTGATAGGTGGAACTGATAGGTACTAATAGGTGGCACTGATCGGCACTGATAGGTGGTACTGATAGTCAGCCATAGGCGTGCATACAGGGTGTGCCAGGTGTGCCCAGGCACACCCTAATCACCCTTTACAGCACAGATTTCCACCTACTTCCCCGTCTCCCTCCTTCCCCCTGCAGTGCTACCAGCTTCCCTCCTCTCCTGCCAGCTGTTGCTACAAGGATTTTTTAGGATGAGTGGAGGAAGGGGACTGTCAATATGTATTTGACCATCCCCTTCTTAACATCGCGAGTGATCAGTAGTGTGTGTTTGAGCTTTGGGGTGCACACCCTAATGCAATAGACTACGCACACCTGTGTAGTCAGCACTGTTGGGTGACACTGATGATGAGGCGCTGATGGGCGCTGGTTGGCAGGGCTGGTGGAAAATTCAGGGACCGATATCTCTTTAACAGAAGCCGGTCATCGGCTTTCTTCTTTCTTCCTCACGCTTCAGAACAAACCGACTTCTGTTACCTCCTGTGATCAGCTGTCATTGGCTGACAGCTGATCACGTAGTAAAGGGCCGATTTGTGATTGGTCTTTTATCCAGATCATAGGTGTGCACAACCTATTGCATTAGGGTGTGCACCTCAAAGCTCAAACACATATGTGTATACATGCATATTATACTGAGGGTGTCAGTTGAGCAGTGGATGGTGTCAGTAATTTTTATTTTTATTATTTTTTACTATTTTATTTTTTGTATTTGTTTTTACAGTTTTTTTAGTAGCCTCCCGTCAGAGGGCTATGGTGAAAAATCAGGGGTTTAAACAGGGGGAATCTGCACCACACAGGGTGATTAGGGTGGGCCCAGGCACACCTGGCACACCCTGTGCACAGGACTCTGCGATCACAGAGTGTGCCACCCATGTGCCGCAGGAGGCACGCAATTAGCGCGAGCATGGGGAGGACGCCCTCCCGGCATTGTAAGTCTGCTCTGTAGCCATCTTTCGGCTATAGCATGGGCAGGAACTGGTTAAACCCTCAGTGTATTTTAGCCTAACACATTGGGCACAATAAAAAAAACGTTCCCCAGTAAACTATTTGTTACTTTTTTTTTTAACAATAGTAATTAAATTATATCAGAAAATGTACAAACGCAGTGGTGAAGTAAAAGAACCAATACAAAAGAAGAGATCCAACAGGCAGGGGAAATAACTCCCCCCCCCCCCCCCCCCCCCCCCCCCCGGCGTTAAATAATCCCTATGCATTTCTTACCCCTATGCTGACTGTTACAGGCATGACTTCCTCAGGCAGAGGAATGATGGGGCTTGTAGTTCCGAAACAGCTGGAGGGCCACTAGTTTGAGACCCCTGCTTTAAATGAAGGCTGTAATCTTCCAGGTTCTGTTCCAAGTGTCTGCCCTTGTGCATAGTAACAACAGGGAATCCCTCACTAGGCACTGCCGCCATTCAAAACACACATTGCATTTTTCTGCATTTTCTTTCAATTAATAGAAAGAGTCCTCTGATTGGAGGAGGTGGAAAGGAGGGGTGGAGACTTCACTATCTCCATCTTGTCCAATCAGAAAACGCCTTGTATTCACTGAAAACAATTACAAGGAATTCTGTGAATGGTGGCAGTGCAGAGCCAGCGACCCTTGTACTATGGATGAGGGCTACTACAGTGATTTACAGTTTCCAAGAAGGCTGATAAGGTGTCGTCATATATACATAATTCCACTGTGCCAAGCTGGCCAAATGTAAGTATGCAAAATAGATCATCTCTGGAGTTCAGCTTTAAAGATTCCCAGGTAAATCTTATCTCTGCATTGTAATGATTCACACACCTGAATACAGCACTGCCTTCATCTATTATAAATGATAACAAAGGATGGCCAATAGAGTTGTAATGTGTTGCTCTCGTACTGTTTTTTCGTAATCATGGGAATGCACTGCCCAATATTAGACAGCTGTTATATATAACCATTAAAAACCATTTAAGATGGAAACTGTTTTTAATGATTATATATAACAGCTGTCTGATATTGGGCAGTGCATTCCCATGATTACGAAAAACAGTTTGATAGCAACACAATTAAACTCTGTTGGGCCTGTAAAATGGCTCTATCCGCTGCATAGAACAGTGTGTTCATAGCATATGCCAACATAACAATAAGTACATAGCAGCTAATTATTCAGAAATGGTTTCCAAAGGTACAGAGTTTGGGACTAATCTGAGGTCTGAAGGGGATGCATGCATTGTGGTGGCCTGGTCCCTGTAGAGTATGCATGCATTTGGGATTATCTGAGGTCTGAAGGGTATGCATGCACTTGGGATGATTTGAGGTTTGTACAGTATGCATGCATTGGGGTAATCCAAGGTCTGTAGACTATACATGCATTGGGTCTGATGCCTGTAGAGTATTGATACACTGGGGATGATTTGAGGTCTGTAGAGGGTGTATGCATCGAGGTGATCTGAGGTCTGTAGAGTATGCATGCATTGGGGTGATATGATGTCTGAAGTGTATGCATGCATTGGGAGATCCAATGTCTGTAGAGTATGCATGCATTGAGGTGATACAAGGTCTGTAAAGTATGCATGCATTGGGGCGATCCAAGGTCTGTAGAGTATACATGTATTGGAGTGATCTGAGGTCTGAAGTGTATGAATGCATTGGTGTGATCTAAGGTATGAAGCTTATGTATGCATTGGGGTGATCTGATGTCTGTAGAGTATGCATTCATTGGGATGACCTGGTATATGTAAAGTATGCATGCATTGGGTATGATTGGAGGTCTGTAGAGGGTGTATGCATTGGGGTGCTCTGAGGCCTATAGAGTATGCATTGGGGTGATCCAAGATCTGTGGAGTATGCATGCATTGGGGTGATCCAAGGTATGTGGAGTATGCATGCATTGGGGTGATCCAAGGTCTGTGGAGTATGCGTGCATTGGGGTGATCCAAGGTCTGTAGAGTAGGTATGCATTGGGGTGATCTATGGCCTGTAGAGTATGTATTCATTGGGGTGATCCAAGGTCTGTAGAGTATGCATACATTTGGGTGATCCAAGGTCTGTAGAGTAGATGTGCATTAGGGTGATACCATGTTTGTAGAGTAGGCATGCATTGGGGTGATCCAATGTCTGTAAAGTAGACGTGCATTGGGGTGATCCAAGGTCTGTAGAGTATGAGTGCATTGGGGTTAACAAAGGTTTGTAAAGTAGGCGTGCATTGGGGTGATCCAATGTCTTTAAAGTAAACGTGCATTGTGGGGATCCTTCGTCTGTAGAGTAGACGTGCATTGGGGTGATCCAGTGTCTTTAACATAGGCGTGCATTGGGGGGATCCAATGTCTGTAGAGTAGGCGTGCATTGGGGTGATCCAATGTCTGTAGAGTAGACGTGCGATGGGGTGATCCAGGATCTGTAGAGTAGATGTGCATTGGGGTGATCCAGGGTCTGTAGCGTAGACGTGCATTGGGGTGATCCAGTGTCTTTAACATAGGCGTGCATTGGGGGGATCCAATGTCTGTAGAGTAGGCGTGCATTGGGGTGATCCAGGATCTGTAGAGTAGGCGTGCATTGGTGTGATCCAATGTCTGTAGAGTAGACGTGCGATGGGGTGATTCAGGATCTGTAGAGTAGACGTGCATTGGGGTGATCCAGGGTCTGTAGCGTAGATGTGCATTAGGGTGATCCAAGGTCTGTAGAGTATGCATGCATTGGGGTGATCTGAGGTCTGTAGAGTAGGCATGCATTGGGGTGATCCAGGATCTGTAGAGTAGGCGTGCATTGGTGTGATCCAATGTCTGTAGAGTAGA
This sequence comes from Rana kukunoris, assembly GCA_029574335.1. Lineage (NCBI taxonomy): Eukaryota > Metazoa > Chordata > Amphibia > Anura > Ranidae > Rana > Rana kukunoris. The sequence goes on along the minus strand of CM056055.1, from coordinate 226,621,281 downwards.
CGTGCGATGGGGTGATCCAGGATCTGTAGAGTAGGCGTGCATTGGTGTGATCCAATGTCTGTAGAGTAGACGTGCGATGGGGTGATCCAGGATCTGTAGAGTAGACGTGCATTGGGGTGATCCAAGGTCTGTAGAGTATGCATGCATTGGGGTGATCTGAGGTCTGTAGAGTAGGCATGCATTGGGGTGATCCAAGGTCTGTGGAGCATGCATTGGGGTGATCCAAGGTCTGTAGAGTATGGGTGCATTGGGGTGATCAAAGGTTTGTAGAGTAGGCATGCATTGGGGTGATCCAAGATATCGCCCCCCCCCCCCCTCCATTGCAAGTGTAAATAATCCCTAAAATTGCAAAAGTTTAGCACTTTTTTACGGATGCAAGCAATTTTAGGGCTCATTTCCACTAGCAGTTGGGGGGGAGTAAAACCTCATTGTTGAAACGTTTTTTTAATCTCCTTTCAGCCACTTCCCCTTTAGCTGGGTAGGCAGCGGCTGGTGTTGTACACATGCTGCAGCTGTAATGCTTTGCTTCGCAGTCATGGCAGGAATAATTATAATTATGCTCGGTGGGCACTACCGCCCACCAAAATGCAACCCATTCAAGTGAGTAGGGCCATGCTGCAATAGCCCCACAGTCACACACAGCGCATGCAGTTGCAGCACGGTAGTACAGGATTTAGGGGGTTAAAACAGGCAAAGAGGAGGCGAGTCGCCAAGAGAAGGGAGCAAAGCAAGTGTAAAGGAGCCCTAAGGCCCCTTCATATGGGGTAGACTGAGCGAATGGCTGGTCCATGTATAGGCGGTGAGATGTAAACAGACCGACTGCCTGTTTACACTGGATTGCCATCCACTCCGATCTGCAAGCCGGATCCCCATTTGTCTGTTTTTATTGGATGTCATCGGTTGTCAAGTGACACATGCCTGTTGCCGCTCCATAGAGGGCTCCATTGAGTCTGCTTAAAAAACTGTCAGGTGGACGTAATTAGTCTGGCGGTGTGAAATGAAAAAAAAAATCTTTTTGTTTGGTCATTTTGCCACATTTGAACTGAAAAAAAAAAGTTTTTTGATTTGGTGGATTTGCCAATGGCAGCGGCTCCTTACCACGTGATCACGCCGTCCAATGACGGCGCGATCACAAATGTAAACAAACAGGGCAGTGTAGGTCATTTCTCTCCTCTCCTCACACCATTGCAGCGTGAGAGAAGAGGAGAGAGATTAGTGACCAGCAGTGCCCAGCAGTGCCCCATCTGTGCCCCAGCAGTGCCACCAGTGCCCCCCAGTGCCACCTGTGCCCCACCAGTGCCCCACCAGTGCCATATGTGCCCCAACCAGTGCCACCTGTGCCCCACCAGTGCCACAACACTACCACATTAGTGCCACCTGTGCCCATCAGTGCCACATGTGCCCATCAGTGCCAATCAGTGCCGCCTGTGCCCACAAGTGCCGCCTGTGCCCACAAGTGCCGCCTGTGCCACACCAGTGCCGCCTGTGCCATACCAGTGCCGCCTGTGCCCCACCAGTGCCGCCTGTGCCCATCAGTGCCACCTGTGTCCATCAGTGCCAATCAGTGCTCATCTGCACCCCACCAGTGCTGCCTGTGCCCCACCAGTGCCATCTGTGCCACCAGTGCCATCTGTGCCCACCAGTGCCATCTGTGCCCACCAGTGCCACACCAGTTCCACCTGCACCACTGCAGTGCCGCTTGTTGGCTTGTTAGGGTCTCAAGAAATGAGAGAAGCTGTCAGTACTTCAGGTGTGATCAAATTGATCAATTTTCAGAAATTGGTACCATTGCTTGTAGACCCTATAACTTTCACTCAGACTAAATAATATCCAATTTTTTTTTTTACCAAAAATATGTAGCAGTATACATTTTAGGCCAAATTTATGAGGAAAAATTATTTTTTTTACAAAATGTTATGATAGAAATGAAGAAAAATTCATATATTTACAAAATTTTCGTTCTTTTTTCATTAATAGCGAATAAAATAAAAACCGCAGAGGTGATCAAATACTACCAAAGGAAAGCTCTATTTGTGGGGAAAAAAGGACAAAAATTTCATTTGGCTACAGTGTTGTATGACCGAGTTATTGTCATTCAAAATGTGAGAGCACCGAAAGCTGAAAATTGGTCTGGTTATTAAGGGGGTTTAAGTGCCCAGTGGTCAAGTGGTTAATGACCAATTTAAAAAAATGCATTTTTCTCATCATCAAAAACAGTTGTGTGTACAATAGTCCTTAATTTCAGCAATATGTGTACAGTTAGGCCCTGTACACACGAGGAGACATGTCCGATGAAAACGGTCTGTGGACATGTCTCCTGGGATATTTTGGTCTGATGTGTGTACATACCATCAGACCAAAATCCCCGCGGACAGAGAACGCGGTGACGTGACGGTGACGCGGCGACGTGCGCAAACAAGGAAGTACAATGCTTCCACATATGCGTCGAATCAATTCGACGCATTCGCGGGATTTCGGTCCGCTGGTTAGACGTACTAACCAGCGGACATGTCCGACGGACAGGTTTCCAGTGGACAAGTTTCTAAGCATGCTCCGGAGCAGTTTCAGCGGACATGTCTCCTCGTGTGTAAGGGGCCTCAGGCCCCGTACACACGACCGAGCTTCGGCAGACACGCAGTGACGTCACCACGCACGCACGGAGGAAGGGCTCCGCTTTGTTTGCTGGCCGGCGATTTGTTTTATATGCCTGTGATGCTTTGATAAATTGTGAGTATCATTTTATGTTTTTAATAAACCTTTTTGGTAAACGGAATCACACTATTGGTCCATCCTTCTCTCTCCACCCATATTTCGCCATCCGTGAGCACCGCTAAACCTTGCTATCCGCTGGAAGCTGTATCCAGGAACCATACAAGATTTTAAAGGCCGCGGCTGGGTTATAGCCAATTGCTTCATTGAGCTTGCCCTCTGGTAAGCAGCCCCCCCTTATTCTGGTGAAGGGATCACTTTGTTGTTAACATCTCGTCACTGTGGTGGAGTGAATCATTATGATTTATTGCTGTTTTGCCTCCTGTTACTGGGTTCTTCAAGTCTAAATTCAATTACAAGGACTATATGAACGTTTATGCTATTCCACCATTGGGATACAAGTCATTTATGTACTCTTTTTTTTGTGGTTTCATTCCTAGGAGAGCTTCTATATATTACTTTATGCCATTGGGTGATCTTCTAGGTTATATCATTGGCTTTAACACAGGAGATTACTGCTCAGCAGTCCTCATTCATAAATCTACTAATCTTTTGTTTTGATGAGCGCGGCTTTGCCATTTTGTATTACTTCGGCAGAAGCTCGCTGGGATCCATATTCTGCCGAGAAACTCGATCGTGTGTACGTTTTCACCGAGCAAACTGTTGAGCGAGGCGTCGAGCCAAAATAGAGAGCAGGTTCTCTATTTCCTCGACGGGCCATCGGGACTAATGGCTCGACAAGCTTTTTCGACAGCCTGGTCGTCGAACTCGACGGCCGGCCGCGAACCTCGTCGGGCGGAACGATGGGTTTAGCCCGACGAGGTTCTCGTACGTGTGTACGCGGCCTTAGAGTTCGACTGGAGTTTGATGTTAAATTCGATTCAATTTCGAGTCCGGATTTCCAAAATTTGGATGAATTTTCCTTAGTCATTCGGTAAAATCTGTTTATATTGTAAGTTGGGTATTCGGATATATCCGAATGACAAAAAAAGTGTCTTAATTTTAATTCAGAACTAAACTAACCGCACATCTATTAAATAAATAAAATTCCAGTATATATCCTATAGTTTGTAGAGGCTATGGCCCAGATTCAGAGAGAATTAGATTCTCGTAGCGTATCAGAAATACACTACGCCGCCGTTTTTTACCTGGCTCTACGTGGAATCCAGGTAGATTTTGTCCAGTAAACGACGGCGGCGTAGTGTATTTCTCCCGTCGCCATCGATCTGCGCGAGTAGGGGGCGTGAAGCATTTAAAATAGGCGCGTTCCCGCGTCGATCGAACTGCGCATGCTCCGTTCGCAAATTTCCCGCCGTGCATTGCGCGAAATCACGTTGTTACGTCGTAGTAGCGTCGTTTACGTACATTCCTATTTCCGAACGAGTTACGTTAAAAAAAAAAAAAAATAATTTCAAATCGACGCGGGAACGACGGCCATACTTTACATGGGTTACGCACTGTTAGACCAGCAAAAAGCTCCTCTAACATTACGTAGCCAAAAAATGACATAGGCAATTGCGAGGGACACTCGTACCTTCGTGGATCGCCGTAAAAACTAATTTGCATATCCCGACGCATGAAAACGACGCAAACTCCTCCCAGCGGCCGCAAAAATATCGCAGCGTAGATCCGAAGGCTTACGAAGACGTAAGCCTCTCGGATCGAAGCCCGAAGCCGCCGTATCATGGTTTGAGGATTCAAACTAGTGATACGGCGCGCGAAATTTGAAATTACTCCTGTCTAACACCAGTTAGACAGGCGTAATTACTTTATGAATCTGGGCCTATAACTTTTGCACAAACCATTCAATATATACGCTTATTGGGATTTTTTTTTTTTTTTACCAAAAATATGTAGCAGAATACATATTGGCCTAAATTGATGAAGAAATTTGATATTTTTTTATATTTTTTTATTGGATACGTTTTATAGCAGGAAGTAAAAAATATTGCGTCGCATGACCGGGCAATGGTCAGTTAAAGTAACTGACCATTGCCGTTTATCTGACAAATTGGGTCCACCTGTCAGTTAAAGTAACGTAGTGCCGTGTAGCACAAAATTACCTGGTCATTAAGGGGGGGGTAAATCCTTTTGGCACTGAAGTGGTTAAAGAAGTTGTTTGCAAGAAGAGGTCGTTCTGTGCAGGGCAGCTTCAGAGTCGGCTGACTTTGAGGCCACCCCTGTGTGAACCGCCACTTGTGGTACGCAATGTTAAGGCTGGACATGTTGGGTATCAATTTACTAGGCGCATCTATGTTTTTATGTTTCCCCTCAATATATATTGTGTTTGTGTGCGCTAAAATCAAATTTGGAGTATTTTTTGACTGAAATTTTGGCCCAGATTCACAGAGCGATTACGCCTGTCTAACTGGTGTTAGACAGGAGTAATTTCAAATTTTGCGCGCCGTATCACTAGTTTGAATCCTCAAACCATGATACGGCGGCTTCGGGCTTCGATCCGAGAGGCTTACGTCTTCGTAAGCCTTCGGATCTACGATGCAATCTTTTTGCGGCCGCTGGGAGGAGTCCGTGTCGTTTTCTGCTTTGGGATATGCAAATGAGTTTTTACGGCGATCCACGAAGATACGAGCGGCCTTCGCAATCGCTTACGTCATTTTTTTGGTACGTACTGTTAGACCAGCTATTTGCTGGTCTAACGGTGCGTAGCCCATGTTAAGTATGGCCGTCGTTCCCGCGTCAAATTAAATTTTTTTTTTTTTTACGTAACTCGTTCGGGAATAGGAATGTCCGTAAACGACGCTACTGAAAAAAAAATGACGTAACGACGTGATTTCGCGCAATGCACAGCGGGAAATTTCGGAAACGGAGCATGCGCAGTTCGATCGCCGCGGGAACGCGCCTAATTTAAATCCTTCACGCCCCCTACTCGCGTAGATGGATTGCGCCGGGAGAAATACACTACGCCGCCGTAGTTTACAGGACAAAATCTACCGGGATTCCACGTAGAGCCAGGTAAAAAACGGCGGCGTAGTGTATTTCTGATACTCTACGCTAATCTAATTCTATGTGAATCTACCCCTTTATCTTGATAAACTAGTGCACTAATATCATGCAAAAAAAAAAAAAAAAGTTGGAACGACCATCATTTTATTCTCCAAGATCTTGACTCTCAGAAAGATATACATATATATATATATGATGTTTGGGGGAGGGCTTAAGTAATCTTACGGCCTAAAATCTGCCAATAAAAAAACTAATTAGTTTTGCTGTAACGGTAAAATTTTACCAAAATCTCCACACTTTTTGGTAAAATTCCGGAGAAATAAAACCTCCAGCAGTCACTCATGATGATATGACTAACAATCGGTCAAGAAAAGGGGGTAATATAAGCGTCTATGGGGGGTATTTATAGGTTTTATTTTCGATATTTTATTTTCCACCCTTCACAAAATTGCGTCCTAAATTTTTTATTTTCTCCTCAGCCACAGGTGAGCGCGCTCCCGGGCTCCCCCCTTCACGACGAGTGGCGGCGCGCGCCCTGAGCCCTTTCCCGCCGGACTCTCTCACACACACTCAGCCGAAGTGGCAGAGGCGCGCGCTCCCCCTTCCACAAGCTTTCCGCTATCCTCCGCGTGTGCCCGCGCCTCCCTCCCTGAGGTGAAGTGAGGCGGAGGACGAGCACGCGCTGCGGAGCGGCATCGGCGGCAAGCTCGGAGGGAGCGCGCGGCGCGGGCACGGCGGGCAGCCCAGGAGTAGAGAGAGAGAGAAGCTGCAGCCGGAGAGGAGAGGAGCTGGGAAGAGATAATAATAAAAAATAAAAGAAAAAATAAAAGAGGGAGAGGAGCTGAGCCCCCCGGACATGTCCTCCTGTGGTGAGTGCACCCCCCTTTATATACCCCCATTATGTGGAAGGACCCCTCCCCCCTCACATTCTGCCCTGAGGGGGGTAATTACTGTGCTGGAATGGGTGTATGATTTTACTATGTGTCACAAAGAGAAATGTAATTGCCCCCTTTAACAATTGCCCCCTGACATACCTTGACCCCGTAGAAATGCCCCCCTAACCCCCGAGTTGCGTCCTTGCTTTGCCCTGTTTGCATTAAATTGGATTTTGCTACCCATCCTGCTCACCTGCGGGGGCTCCATCCTTCTCACCTGCGGGGGCCCCATCCTTCTCACCTGCAGGGGCTCCATCCTTCTCACCTGCGGGGGCCCCATCCTGCTCACCTGCGGGGGCTCCATCCTTCTCACCTGCGGGGGGCTCCATCCTTCTCACCTGCGGGGGGCTCCATCCTTCTCACCTGCGGGGGCCCCATCCTTCTCACCTGCGGGGGGCTCCATCCCGCTCACCTGCGGGGCTCCATCCTTCTCACCTGCGGGGGCTCCATCCTTCTCACCTGCGGGGGCTCCATCCTTCTCACCTGCGGGGGCTCCATCCTTCTCACCTGCGGGGGCCCCATCCTTCTCACCTGCGGGGGCTCCATCCTTCTCACCTGCGGGGGCTCCATCCTTCTCACCTGCGGGGGCTCCATCCTTCTCACCTGCGGGGGCCCCATCCCGCTCACCTGCGGGGCTCCATCCTTCTCACCTGCGGGGCTCCATCCCGCTCACCTGCGGGGGCTCCATCCTTCTCACCTGCGGGGCTCCATCCCGCTCACCTGCGGGGGGCCCCATCCTTCTCACCTGCGGGGCTCCATCCCGCTCACCTGCGGGGGGCCCCATCCCTCTCACCTGCGGGGGCTCCATCCTTCTCACCTGCGCGGGCTCCATCCTTCTCACCTGCGGGGGCTCCATCCTTCTCACCTGCGGGGGCTCCATCCTTCTCACCTGCGGGGGCTCCATCCTTCTCACCTGCGCGGGGCTCCATCCTTCTCACCTGCGGGGGCTCCATCCTTCTCACCTGCGGGGGCTCCATCCTTCTCACCTGCGGGGGCTCCATCCTTCTCACCTGCGGGGCGCTCCATCCTTCTCACCTGCGGGGGCTCCATCCTTCTCACCTGCGGGGCTCCATCCTTCTCACCTGCGGGGGCTCCATCCTTCTCACCTGCGGGGGCCCCATCCACCTGCTCCATCCTTCTCACCTGCGGGGCTCCATCCTTCCTTCACCTGCGGGGCTCCATCCTTCTCACCTGCGGGGGCCCCATCCTTCTCACCTGCCCTCCATCCCGCTCACCTGCGGGGGGCCCCATCCTTCTCACCTGCGGGGGCTCCATCCTGCTCACCTGCGGGGGCTCCATCCTTCTCACCTGCGGGGGCGGGGGCTCCATCCTTCTCACCTGCGGGGGCTCCATCCTTCTCACCTGCCTCCATCCTTCTCACCTGCGGGGGCTCCATCCTTCTCACCTGCGGGGGCTCCATCCTTCTCACCTGCGGGGGCTCCATCCTTCTCACCTGCGGGGGCTCCATCCCGCTCACCTGCGGGGGCTCCATCCTTCTCACCTGCGGGGCTCCATCCCGCTCACCTGCGGGGGGCCCCATCCTTCTCACCTGCGGGGGCTCACCTGCGGGGGCCCCATCCTTCTCACCTCGGGGGCTCCATCCTTCTCACCTGCGGGGGCGGGGGCTCCATCCTTCTCACCTGCGGGGGCTCCATCCTTCTCACCTGCGGGGGCTCCATCCTTCTCACCTGCGGGGCCCCATCCTTCTCACCTGCTCCATCCTTCTCACCTGCGGGGGCCCCATCCTTCTCACCTGCGGGGGCTCCATCCTTCTCACCTGCGGGGGCTCCATCCTTCTCACCTGCGGGGGCTCCATCCTTCTCACCTGCGGGGGCACCATCCTTCTCACCTGCGGGGCTCCATCCTTCTCACCTGCTCCATCCTTCTCACCTGCGGGGGCTCCATCCTTCTCACCTGCGGGGGCTCCATCCTTCTCACCTGCCTCCATCCTTCTCACCTGCGGGGGCTCCATCCTTCTCACCTGCGGGGGGCCCCATCCTTCTCACCTGCGGGGGCCCATCCTTCTCACCTGCGGGGGCCCATCCTTCTCACCTGCGGGGGGCCCCATCCTTCTCACCTGCGGGGGCTCCATCTCTCACCTGCGGGGGCCCCATCCTTCTCACCTGCGGGGGGCCATCCTTCTCACCTGCGGGGGCCCATCCTTCTCACCTGCGGGGGCCCCATCCTTCTCACCTGCGGAGGCCCACCTTGCCCCGCCTCCTGCAGCCCCTTGCGTCTTCAGCGCAGCGCCCCCCTGGCATCGTTATCACTTGCCTGCACCCTGGGGACACCTCTGTGCCGTATCCCGACTATAGGAATGTGTTGTATGTTGGGTCTACTTTGCGTACACCTGCTGGTCACAGTCATCCCAACCTGGCTGCTGCTACTTCTGTACCCCCCAACCAGATAGTTAGTGCCCATATCCAGTCCCAGCTCACCAATCTTCATCCCATCTCAAACACATACATTTCCCCATTATTGAGTGCCAGGGAAGTGCCAGCTTTACCCATAGAGCCAGGGAAGTGCCAGCTATACCCATAGAGCCAGGGAAGTGCCAGCTTTACCCATAGAGCCAGGGAAGTGCCAGCTTTACCCATAGAGCCAGGGAAGTGCCAGATTTACCCATAAAGTCAATCAAGTTCCAGCTTCATCCATGGAGTCAATCAAGTTCTAGCTTCACCTGTCAGTCCAGGGAAATGCCAGCTTCATCTATCAATCCAAGGAAGTTCCAGCTTTACCCATAGAGCTAAGGAAGTGCCAGCTTCATCCGTAGAGCCAAGGAAGTTCCAGCTTCACCCATGGAGCCAATAAAGTTCCAGCTTCACCCTTGGAGCCAAGGAAGTGCCAAATTCACCTATCAATCCAGGGAAGTTTCAGATTCACCCATGGAGCCAAGAAAGTTAGTTTCACCCATGGAGCCAAAGAAGTTCCAGCTTCACCCATGGAGCCAAGGAAGTGGCAGCTTCTCCCGTGGAACCAAGAAAGTGGCAGCTTCTCCCGTGGAGCCAAGGAAGTGGCAGCTTCTCCCGTGGAGCCAAGGAAGTGGCAGCTTCTCCCGTGGAGCCAAGGAAGGGGCAGCTTCTCCCGTGGAACCAAGGAAGGGGCAGCTTCTCCCGTGGAACCAAGGAAGTGGCAGCTTCTCCCGTGGAACCAAGGAAGTGGCAGCTTCTCCCGTGGAACCAAGGAAGTGGCAGCTTCTCCCGTGGAACCAAGGAAGTGGCAGCTTCTCCCGTGGAACCAAGGAAGTGGCAGCTTCTCCCGTGGAACCAAGGAAGTGGCAGCTTCTCCCGTGGAACCAAGGAAGTGGCAGCTTCTCCCGTGGAACCAAGGAAAGTGGCAGCTTCTCCCGTGGAACCAAGGAAGTGGCAGCTTCTCCCGTGGAACCAAGGAAGTGGCAGCTTCTCCCGTGGAACCAAGGAAGTGGCAGCTTCTCCCGTGGAACCAAGGAAGTGGCAGCTTCTCCCGTGGAACCAAGGAAGTGGCAGCTTCTCCCGTGGAACCAAGGAAGTGGCAGCTTCTCCCGTGGAACCAAGGAAGTGGCAGCTTCTCCCGTGGAACCAAGGAAGTGGCAGCTTCTCCCGTGGAACCAAGGAAGTGGCAGCTTCTCCCGTGGAACCAAGGAAGTGGCAGCTTCTCCCGTGGAACCAAGGAAGTGGCAGCTTCTCCCGTGGAACCAAGGAAGGGACAGCTTCTCCCGTGGAACCAAGGAAGGGGCAGCTTCTCCCGTGAAGCCAAGGAAGGGGCAGTTTCTCCCGTGAAGCCAAGGAAGGGGCAGTTTCTCCCGTGAAGCCAAGGAAGGGGCAGTTTCTCCCGTGAAGCCAAGGAAGGGGCAGTTTCTCCCGTGAAGCCCAGGAAGGGGCAGTTTCTCCCGTGAAGCCAAGGAAGGGGCAGTTTCTCCCGTGAAGCCAAGGAAGGGGCAGTTTCTCCCGTGAAGCCAAGGAAGGGGCAGTTTCTCCCGTGAAGCCAAGGAAGGGGCAGTTTCTCCCGTGAAGCCAAGGAAGGGGCAGTTTCTCCCGTGAAGCCAAGGAAGGGGCAGTTTCTCCCGTGAAGCCAAGGAAGGGGCAGTTTCTCCCGTGAAGCCAAGGAAGGGGCAGTTTCTCCCGTGAAGCCAAGGAAGGGGCAGTTTCTCCCGTGAAGCCAAGGAAGGGGCAGTTTCTCCCGTGGAGCCAAGGAACGGGCAGCTTCTCCCGTGGAGCCAAGGAAGGGGCAGCTTCTCCTGTGGATCCAAGGAAGGGGCAGCTTCTCCTGTGGAGCCAAGGAAGGGGCAGCTTCTCCTGTGGAGCCAAGGAAGGGGCAGCTTCTCCCGTGGGGCCAAGGAAGTTCCAGCCTCACCCATCAAACTAAGGACGTGCCAGCTTTATCCATCAAACTAAGGACTTGCCAGCTTTATCCATCAAACTAAGGACGTGCCAGCTTCAACCATTGAGTCAAAGAAGTGCCAATTTAACCCAATGAATAGTAAAAGTTTAAGCTTTACCAATAAAGCCAAGCAAGTGCCAGTTGTACTAATGGTGCTAAGGAAGTGCCAGCTTCTCCCATGGTGCCAAGGAAGTGCCCGCTTCACCCATGGAACCAAAAAAGTGCCAACATCGCTCATTAAACCATGGAAGCACCAGCTTTACCAATAGAGCCAAGGAAGTGCCAGTCTCCCCTATGGTGCCAAGGAAGTGGCAGCTTCACCCATTGTGCCAAAGAAGATTCAACTTCACCCATGGCATCAAGAAAGTGCTAGCTTCATCCATGGAGCCAATGAAGTGTTGCCTTCAGCTGAGCTAAGAAGGTGCCAGCTTCACCCATGGTACCAAGGAAGTGTCAGCTTCGTCATGGTGGCAACCTTGCATGACAAAACTCAGCAAACCCCTATTTGAACCCCCTTTCCCATGAGTGCCAGGGAAGTGCCAGCTTCCGCCATGGTGCCAAGGAAGCTCCATCTTCACCCATTGTGCAAAGAAAGTTCAAACTCCACCCATGGTGTCACGAAAGTGCTGGCTTCAACTACAGCACCAAGAAGATGCCAGCTTTGCCCATGGTACCAAGGAAGTGGCAGCTTCACCCAATGTGCCAAGGAAGTGCCATGGCGCCAACAGCTTTGGGATTGCATTAACATCATTTCTGTCTCTACCGTGCATGAAAAAAACAGCAAACACCTATTTGCATCCCCACCACGAGTGCCAAGAAAGTGCCAGCTTTGCCCATGGTGCCAACACCTTTGAGGATTCTTCACATCCATTCCCCACTCTGCATGCCCACACGACCAAACCCAGCAGAACATCTCATGCACCCTCTGCAAACTGTGTGCCAACACCTCTAGGAATCGCCTACCATTACTTTGAATGCCCGTCTCTTTACCCTGCATGACAAAACCCAGCATAGCACCTCAAACTGCCCAGCGAGACCATACTGGTAGGAAGGGTAAACCAATATGCCCTCATCTACATATTCATGGTGCCCTCCTCCTTTCCCAAGCTGCCTTTTACTTTGCAACATCTTATTTATTTTTTTGTGTGTGTATATACTTTGTTTCATTTATGTTTTTTTAAAGAAGAAAATTGTTTCATTGTTTTATTGCTATTATTTTTTCATCTCTGCTCCCAGCGTTTGCTCTCCTTTTCCCCCCGCAGCCCGTGGGTTAATCTCTCGCATGCAGCGAGCTCCATGCATATCGCAGACCCGATCAGCCTTAAATTGTTGTAAAAAAAAAATTCTCCCCGTCTCAGCGGTGGACCTTTCTGATGGATGTCTACCTCCCTCCTTTCATCAAAACCCATCATTGTTTATAAAAAAAAACCAAAAAAAAACAATCGCTACGCATAATTGTGTTGGGTTGCTTCCCCGTAAAAAGAGATAAAAAGGGGAAAATGAGAATAAATTTAAAAAAAATCTCCCTACGAGGGTCGGTATCTCTTCACGTAGAAAGGTTGTGTAACCCTTATTAGCCTTTAGTGGTTTTTATTCTCTAGGTAGTCATTATACCTGGCAGCGTATAATTTTGTTTGTTCGGGAATTATTTTTGCCTGTGCGACCTCAACCCCCACCTTCTCTTCGAGTTCACTCGATTGATTATTCCGATCGATGCACCCTCATTAATTGCAATGATCCTAATGCACGATGTGAAGACCCTGCGATTGGCGGGCGGGCAGGCACAGACGGCGGCTCTGCCTCGGCATCTGTCTTTTAGCTGTGGAAGTTGAAATTGGAGCTCTGCCTGTTGAGGAGCTAAGCTGGTAACTAGTGAATCATCCCCCCATAGTGGTGAAGCTATAGAAGAGTAGAGTTGTCTATGAAGAGAGATTTTGTCCCCCCCCCCCCCCCCCCCCACAATCCATCCCCATTTCTCCTTTAACTGTTTTAAATCTGGAAAGAAACGGAGCACCTGGACGCATTTTGCATGCATAATTTAGCCGCCTGACACCAGTAGAGTCGTAATAAATTGGATTAAAGCTCCGTGCTGACTGAATTGGTCAGTCCTGCCCCTTCTTGCACGGGTATACCGGGCATGAGGGGTTAACACCCACCTCCTGCTCCTTCGCTCAGACTGCAGGGAGATGTTGGCTCCCCTTCGGTTTTCGGAGGGAAGGACTTGAATGAATATATTGCGATTATTATTCATAGCTGGGTAATTCCTGCCTTTTCTCGGTGATGGCGAAGCGAATAGACGAGGCTTTGCTGCGGTTGTGTTTTTCATTAATGATGAGGTCTTCATTGCCTGGTGCATTTTTATGGAGTGTTTTTTTTTTTTTTAGAGCTTTTCACGGAAGCCTGGTGGTATAGGATGCGAGGGTGCAACACTATCTGAAACCTCCCTCTTCTGCTGTAGAGGCAACATTTAAAGGGCAGCTCCACCCAAAGCTGATGTCCTTTTTAGTTTTCCAAAGGTTGCAGGAAAGTTAAATCATGTTGCAGTTTATTATTGCTCTCTGGGATTGCTGCGCTGAGATATACCCGCTTGGAGTACTCCAACTTCTGAGGTCCTTTAGAGAGCTAGGGGGTGCCACCTTCACACGGCGTATTCTCAGTTTTTGGAGAGGAGGCAGATCATTGGTGGATCTAGATGCAAGAGTTGCGACATCTTTGTTACAGCCTGCTGGGTGGAAAGGGGGCAGCTCAGCAAGCTTTCTGAACCTTGGACCTGTCAGAAGTTGGCAGGTGATTCAATCCACCGGTGACCACCCAAAGGGAAGAGTGGAGTTGCCTACAAAAAAAGGGATTGTACTTTTGTTGACGTTTGCTTTCGATAACCTGAGGTTTTGTGTCGTATTCTTTGGCTGGCCATACATTATATATATTTTTTTTTTTTGTACAGTTTAAAAAATAAATAAAAAATTCCTTTACAAACCCTTTATCTTAATAGCTTCCTTTACCTGAATGCAGTGCTGTTTTCATGTCCTCATTGTTCGTTTTTGCTCTCAAGTTGCTGTAATTGTTCTCTGATCTCCACACTTCCTGGTTATCTGTTTCCTGATGACCACAGTACTGGGAGCTTTCTCTCTGTGGTCACTAATCAAGGCGGTGTGATTACTGTGTGTCCAGGGGCGGACTGACCATTGAGTAACTCGGGCACTGCCCGAGGGCCCCATCAGGGTTGCCAGGCTCATTAAAACCAGGGACAGTATGTAAAAACCTGTGTTTTTTTTACATCTGTCCCTGATATGTCCAAAACCTACATGCTTTTGATGTGAAAATCCCAAGATTTTAGCTGCCCCGCCTCTGTACTGCCACCTGGCTTGGTGGCCATCTATAAGCCTGGGGGCCCCATAATCTTCTATTGCCCGGGGGCCCCATGAGTTGTCAGTCCGCCCCTGTGTGTGTCTAAAACCCCACAGCACCAATCGGTTTCGTTTTCCAAACCATCACTGCCCTGTATTGGCTCTGTGGCTCTGTACAGCAGAGAAGCAGGAAACATGCAAAAACGTAACTAGAAACTACAGGCACATTATATGATTGATTTTTATCTATTTTAATCGTTTTTAAAAGGAATCAGTTAACTATTATGTCTCTATATCCTGTAAACAGTTATTTCAGCAAAAACATTTTTTTTTATTTACAACCCCTTTAACCACTTAAGAACCGGACCTTTAGGCAGCTAAAGGACCTGGCCAGTTTTTGCGATTCGGCACTGCGTCGATTTAACTGACAATTGCGCGTTCGTGATGCGACGTGGCTTCAAAACAAAATCGGCGTCCTTTTTTTCCCCCACAAATAGAGCTTTCTTTTGGTGGTATTTGATCACCTCTGTGATTTTTTGTTTTTTTTTGCGCTATAAACAAAAATAGAGCGACAATTGTGAAAAAAATTCATTTTTTTTTACTTTTTGCTATAATATCACCGAAAAATATATATGAAAAAACACTTTTTTTACCCCTCAGTTTAGGCCAATACGTATTCTTCGACATATTTTTGGTAAAAAAAATCTTAATAAGCGTTTATCGGTTTGCGCAAAATTTATAACGTTTACAAAATAGGGGATAGTTCTATTGCATTTTTATTTAGTTGTTTTTTGTTTATTTTTTTACTACTAATGGCGGCCATCAGCGTTTTTTTTTTTCTTTCGTGACTGCAACATTTTGGCGGACACATCGGACAATTTTGACACATTTTTGGGACCATTGTCATTTTCACAGCAAAAAGTGCTATAAAAATGCACCGATTACTGTGAAAATGACAATTGCAGTTTGGGAGTTAACCACTAGGGGGCGCTCAAAGGGTTAAGTGTGACCTCATATGTGTTTCTAACTGTAGGGGGGCGGGGCTGGACGTGTGACGTCATTGATAATAGACGTCAAGGGTTTGGCAGATCAAAGTTGTTGAGCAGGGGGGGGGGGTGGGTCCTTCCGCGGGATCTGAGTTGTTGAGGGGGGGTTTGGCAGATCAAAGTTGTTGAGCCGGGGGGGGGGGGGGGTTTCAGTGGACACAACAATATTCTGTCTCTTGGATAATAAAAAATGTTTTTTAATCTTCTTTCTGAAACCGTGCTTTTCAGGCTTAGCAATTTTTTTTTTTCCTCTCTCCTGCTTTGTGTCAACCTCTGTGCGGTGTCGAGGCCTTTAGCTCATTAGCGTCGGGCTGCTGTTTAACAGCAATTCTAAAGCCGTTTAATGTGACATGTACCTTTTTTGTTGAGGCTGAGAGGATGCAGAGGGGTTTGTGTGCCTCAGGTAAAATACAATTTAAACACCAGGAATCGCTAAGGTAGAAGGCATTTACTGCCTCCATAATTCAGTGTCATGAGCTTAAAGTCCACATTGTTGGGCATTTTGGGAGCAAGCCAGAAGTTATTTTTCTCCCTCGTACATAAGAGGGTGGTGCACTTTATGAAAGGTACGCTTCAGTCAATTAAATAGAAAATTAGAGCTTGAGCTGCTTAGTTGGGAGTATATTCAGCCTACGCAAGAGATTTTTACATCTAGACCAGACATCTCAACCAAGTTTTTGTGGAGGGGTAGGGTTCCTTCAGAGTTTGCTAGGGGTTACGTTACTTGAGTGGCAGATTGACGATGGTGCCTGCATAGTTATCTCATCTGACCAGCAATTTAAGGAGCATTCTTCCCACTGATCACCAATGTAAGGGACATTCTTCTCACTGATCACCAATGTAAGGGACATTCTTCTCACTGATCACCAATGTAAGGGACATTCTTCCCACTGATCACCAATGTAAGGGACATTCTTCTCACTGATCACCAATGTAAGGAGCATTCTTCTCACTGATCACCAATGTAAGGGACATTCTTCTCACTGATCACCAATGTAAGGGACATTCTTCTCACTGATCACCAATGTAAGGAGCATTCTTCTCACTGATCACCAATGTAAGGAGACATTCTTCTCACTGATCACCAATGTAAGGAGCATTCTTCTCACTGATCACCAATGTAAGGAGCATTCTTCTCACTGATCACCAATGTAAGGAGCATTCTTCTCACTGATCACCAATGTAAGGAGCATTCTTCTCACTGATCACCAATGTAAGGAATATTCTTCTCACTGATCACCAATGTAAGGGACATTCTTCTCACTGATCACCAATGTAAGGGACATTCTTCTCACTGATCACCAATGTAAGGGACATTCTTCTCACTGATCACCAATGTAAGGAACATTCTTCTCACTGACCACCAATGTAAGGGACATTCTTCTCACTGACCACCAATGTAAGGGACATTCTTCTCACTGATCACCAATGTAAGGGACATTCTTCTCACTGATCACCAATGTAAGGGACATTCTTCTCACTGATCACCAATGTAAGGGACATTCTTCTCACTGATCACCAAATGTAAGGAAACATTCTTTCTCACTGACCACCAATGTAAGGGACATTCTTCTCACTGACCACCAATGTAAGGGACATTCTTCTCACTGATCACCAATGTAAGGGACATTCTTCTCACTGATCACCAATGTAAGGGACATTCTTCTCAATGATCACCAATGTAAGGGACATTCTTCCCACTGATCACCAATGTAAGGGACATTCTTCCCACTGATCACCAATGTAAGGGACATTCTTCTCACTGATCACCAATGTAAGGGACATTCTTTCCACTGATCACCAATGTTATTAGCATTCTTCCCAGAGGCACTCAAAGTAATGGGAATTCTCCCGGTCATTGAACATAAATATATGGGTGCCCTTCACCAACTGACCACCAATATTGGGGGAATCTTCACTGGCCAACAATTCAAGGAGGCATTTCTCTACTGACCACCAATGTAAGGGAGACTGTCTGTTTCTTTTCAGGATACTGTATTATTATTATGTGGCTGCACTGGTGGGCACCGATGAGGTGGCACCAATGAGGTGGCACTGATGATGGTCACTGATAAGCGGCAATGATGGGCACCGATAGGCGGCGCTGGTATGCAGCACTGATGGGCACTCATAGGCGGCACTGATGGGCGCTCATAGGTGGCACTGATAGGTGGGCACTAATAGGCATGAATGTCCACTGAGAGGTGGTACTGATGATACTGATGGTGGCATTGCTGGGCATCACTTGTTTTATATTGACAGTGCCCATGTTGGCTAAATGACGTGGTAAAGAACCTCTGTCCCACGGGCGCGCGTCGGCTGTTATCCTGCTGGACGGCAATAGGCGTCCAATCAGGATAACAGAACCACTTCTCTGACGTCAATCTGCTAATGACCAGGCGGGAAGTGGTTAAAGTAGCGCAGTGATGAGCAGGAAAAAAAATGGTCTGGTCATGAAGGGGGTAAAACCTTCTGGAGGTCAAGTGAATATGTGTTACACAAAAAATGCAGCATGCAGTAATTTGTAAACATCTCTTAGTTATGATGGCTGTTGTATGTGATATTTGGAAAGAAATAATTAGAAATTAGCTTTTCTGGTGATTTTTACATATATATATATATAACAAAGGGTGAATGAAAAGTGTTTTACATAAGCCAGCTGGCAGCTCATTTCCAGTGGCCCTTTAAGCCATGCCACTGGTAATAATTGCATCTTTCAAACTGTCTCCAATTTTCTTTAATTGAGCAGGAGACATTCAGAATTATTGATCATATTTGAAATAGCAGCTGTGTGTTTGGTTCTGTGACCTATAGATCGTTGGATGTGAGGCTTACAGAAGAATTAACAATTATTTCAGGCTCTACTGAAACTCCTCTGTTTGGGAGGAAAAAATTGCATAAGTAATTTGTGATATTTCAGGACTCCCAGGGAACACCGGGCTGATCAGGTACATGAACAGTTACAAAGACATTCCCAATGGCAATTAAGAAGCTTTGTTGGAAGTACAGGTAAAAAGGGGTGTTCCAGCCAAAATGTATGTTTATTAAAAGTCAGCAGCTACAAAAAGTGTAGCTGCTGGCTTTTAATGAACAGACACTTACCTGCTCCAGCGTTCCAGCGGCGCGCCGGCCGGGGCTCCGCTCCTCTCTCCCCCCTCCCCGGCCGGCATCCTCATTGATACTGTGGGCACCCGGCCATGACAGCTTTCGGCTTCACGGCCCGGCACCCACTGCGCATGCGCGCGCGACCTGGAGCTGCGCCGTCCCGTTGGACAGGCGAACGCCTAGGACCTGTCAGTGTCATAGGCGAACGCCTACAGGGAGGGGCTGCTGTAGGCGATTAAGCTTAATCGCCTAACCAGCCCCTCGGAGGAAGGAGGAAGTGGGAAAGGAAGTCCCACTCCTCCTGAAGCCCCCAATCCCCCCCCCCCAAAAAAAATTACATGCCAAATGTGGCATGTAAGGGGGTGAGGAGTGGGATAAGCGGAAGTTCCAATTTTTGGTGGAACTCCGCTTTAAAGCGGAACATTACTCATAACAACTTGATAAAAAAATAGGGCCAGATTCACAAAACAGTTACGCGGATACGCCACCGTGATTTCAAATCTGCGCCGGCGCATGTTTACGCCGATTCTCAAACGCAGATACGTTTAAAAAAAAAATAGTCTTCTTCCGTTGACGTAACTAGCCTACGCCGGTGTATAGTTGTGTGCAATTATACGCTGGCCGCTAGGTGGCGCTTCCATCGATTAGCCGTGTCGAATATGCAAATAAGCTAGATCCGCCGATTCCCGAACGTAATTGCGCCCGGTCTTCGTATTTTACGTCTTTTGCGTAAGCGTAAAGTTACCCCTGCTATATGAGGGGTAACTTTGCGTAGGTGAGGTGTACTCAATGTTAAGTATGGACGTTGATTTTTACGTTGTTTACATCGTCTGCGTAAATTATTCACGTTGAAACCAATGTATTTGCGGCGTAATTTGGAGCATGCGCACTGGGATAAGTCCACGGATGGCACGTGCGCAGTTAAAAAAAAAAAACTTTAAAAACGTGGGGTCACGATTCTTTTACATAAAACACGCCCACCTCATCCACATTTGAATTACCCGGGCTTACGCCGGGCCATTTACGCTACGCCACCGTAACTTAGGACGCAAGTGCTTTGAGAATACGGCACTTGCGTCCAGAGTTGCGGCTGCGTAGCGTAAATAGGATGCGCTACGCCCTGCTCGTACTAACGCCGCCGTACGAGAATCTAGCCCCTAATGTTCTTTAGCGATGGACGTACATTGCACATTAATAATTATGCTACCAAAATTAGTGTGTGTCGTAAATTGCCTCCAGCATTGCTCTCTGTTTTTTTTTCTTGCTGGAGGCTGCCATTTTTCTGAAGCCCAGAGGCCCAGCAGTAAAGCATAAAGGGGAACTAATCCCATCGATTTGACCCTTTCAAAACACAGTTACATTCCTGGAATGCCGGGATTGCTAACCGTCACATTATGCTTGTGTCCTCAACCAAACTGTCAAACCATCAAGTGGCTGGCATCACAACTGATCATATGTGCAGCACCATGGCAGTTTCAGATCAAACAGAAGCCCCTTCAACCTTTGCAGTAATGCTGGCAGCACTCATACGTCTATTTCCCAATAGACAACCTCTGGATATGACGCTGAGCACGTGACCTCAACTTGTTTGGTCAACCATGGCAAGGCCTGTTCTGAGGGAAACCTCTCCTGTTAAACCGCTGTATGGTCTTGGTCACCGTGCTGCAGCTCAGTTTCAGGGTCTTGGCAATCTTATAGCCTATCTATAGAAGAGTGCACAAAAAAGAGGGGGCAACAACAGAGGAAAATCCACTGTGCACTTCCCGGCGCCAAGGACAGGTATTACTTGAACAGAGGATTGGATAAATCCCAGGAGTAGACAAACTATATAAAATATATATATAAAATAAATAACATATATAAATATAAATCTCAAGATAAATAAATAAATAAATCTTCACTGAGAGCAATCAAGCAATATATGTTACTATGAGCAGCTGTTTAAAATTAGATAAATGAATTCATCTATTCAGAGTATAAAACAAAGTATCAAAAAAAATAACCACTAGAAAACTGATTAGAAAATGATAAAACAGCGCATAAAAAAGTCCAATGTAGATAAAGATGTTAAATAAAGTCCATAGATCAGTAAGTATAGGCAAAGTTGAAATAGCGTGAGGAATGCTTGGGAACAAATGGTAGTGTACCCTCCACCGATTTCCAATCTCCACCAAAACGTGAGGCACACTCCCCCGCAGGGGTTCAAACTCACCAGAAACACAAAAGACCAAGCCTTGTATACAGTAGGTGACTGGGATATTGTGTCAATCTCGCTCCCTTTCTCGGCGAGATTGACCACCTACGAGCCCCATCGCGGGAGCCAGCGCCGAGCTGGCTTGCCGCGATGGAGACAAAGCCGTCATAGAAGCGACGGGAATCCGACGCGGATTCCCGCCAATTCTACACGTGGGCGGAGTTTGTTATGAATCCTGAAGGAGAAAACCCCGCCGGATTTTTAAAGAAAAATCCGGCATGGGTTCCCCCCTCAGGAGCATAACGGGCCCTTAGGTCGGTTATGGGTTGTAAGGAGACCCCCTACGCCGAAAAAACGGCGTGGGGGTCCCCCCACAATCCATAACAGACCCGTATCCAAAGCACGCCGGCCGGTCAGGAAGGGAGTGGGGGCGAGCGAGCGCCCCCCCCCCCCCTGAGCCGTACCGGGCAGCATGCCCTCAACATGGGGGGGTCAGGTGCTCTGGGGCAGGGGGCGCACTGCGGCCCCCCACCCCAGAGCACCCTGTCCCCATGTTGATGAGGACAGGGCCCCTTCCCGACAACCCTGGCCGTTGGTTGTCGGGGTATGCGGGCGGGAGGCTTATCGGAATCTGGAAGCCCCCTTTAATAAGGGGGCCCCCAGATACCGGCCCCCCACCCTAAGTGAATGAGTATGGGGTACATTGTACCCCTACCCATTCACCTGCAAATACAAAGTGTAAACACAAATAAAACACACAGGGTATTGAAATATTTTATTAGTTGGCCGCCGGGGGGGGTGTGTATGATCGCTTTTATAAAAGCGCCCCCCTCCGGCGGGCTTCTGTGGGGTGGGTGCCGCCATCTGGTTCTCTTCCGCCGCCGGGGGGCGCTTTGATAAAAGCGCCCACCACCCGCGGGCTTCTTTCGACGTCTTCGGCGGCGGGGGGGTCTTCTCCCACTCTGGGTCTTCTCCCACTCTCGGGGTCTTCTCCCGCTCTCCGGGGTCTTCTCCCGCTCTCCGGGGGTCTTCTCTCCTCTCGGCATAAGGGAGGATGCGTCTATCGGTCTGCTGGCACAGCGGAAGGATGCGTCGCGTCAACATCTGAAGCAGAAGAAGAAGAAGACGCCGACGTCGCAGAAGAGGGGGCCGCCGCCGCTAGTAATTGAGCTAACACACGAAGATAGCGGCGGCGAGTCCTGAAGAAGAAGAAGACCCCCGGAGAGCGGAGAAGACCCCCGGAGAGCGGGAGAAGACCCCCGGAGAGCGGGAGAAGACCCCCGGAGAGTGGGAGAAGACCCCGGAGAGTGGGAGAAGACCCCCCCGCCGCCGAAGACGTCGAAAGAAGCCCGCCGGGTGGTGGGCGCTTTTATCAAAGCACCCCCGGCGGCGGAAGAGAACCAGACGGCGGCACCCACCCCCCACAGAAGCCCGCCGGAGGGGGGCGCTTTTATAAAAGCGATCATACACACCCCCCCCCCCGGCGGCCAACTAATACAATATTTCAATACCCTGTGTGTTTTATTTGTGTTTACACTTTGTATTTGCAGGTGAATGGGTAGGGGTACAATGTACCCCATACTCATTCACTTAGGGTGGGGGGCCGGTATCTGGGGGCCCCCTTATTAAAGGGGGCTTCCAGATTCCGATAAGCCTCCCGCCCGCATACCCCGACAACCAACGGCCAGGGTTGTCGGGAAGGGGCCCTGTCCTCATCAACATGGGGACAGGGTGCTCTGGGGTGGGGGGCCGCAGTGCGCCCCCTGCCCCAGAGCACCTGACCCCCCCATGTTGAGGGCATGCTGCCCGGTACGGCTCAGGAGGGGGGGGGGGGCGCTCGCTCGCCCCCACTCCCTTCCTGACCGGACGGCGTGCTTTGGATACGGGTCTGTTATGGATTGTGGGGGGACCCCCACGCCGTTTTTTCGGCGTAGGGGGTCTCCTTACAACCCATAACCGACCTAAGGGCCCGTTATGCTCTTGAGGGGGGAACCCATGCTGGATTTTTCTTTAAAAATCCGGCTGGGATTTCTCCTTCAGGATTCATAACAAACTCCGCCCACGTGTAGAATTGGCGGGAATCCGCGTCGGATTCCCGTCGCTTCTATGACGGCTTTGTCTCCATCGCGGCAAGCCAGCTCGGCGCTGGCTCCCGCGATGGGGCTCGTAGGTGGTCAATCTCGCCGAGAAAGGGAGCGAGATTGACACAATATCCCAGTCACCTACTGTAAATAAATCCTCCTGATCAGACCTCCAACATCATTCACGGGGCAGCAGGGGTTAATTTGTAGAGCTCCAATATATATGGATCATAAAGAAAACAGAAGCACCAAATAGTGTAATGCTGTTTTAATTATTCAAAAAGAACCTGTATAACATCCCCCCGCATCTTATCTACGTACATTAAAACATTAGTAAATGAACATAAAGAGTAAAGTTCACCGCTCTCCTCCGCACAGGGTCGCGCTTATCCCGCAGTCACGCTGCTGAAGACGCCTATCTTGATAGCGAGGATACAGCGGTGGAACACACTCTGTGTATTTCCTGGATACGCCGTCGTAGCCACGCTCTGACGCGTTTCGTCACATCCGACTTCAACAGAGGGCATGTGACAAAATGCGTCAGGGCGTGGCTACGACGGCGTATCCAGGAAATACACAGAGTGCGTTCCACCGCTGTATCCTCGCTATCAAGATAGGCGTCTTCAGCAGCGTGACTGCGGGATAAGCGCGACCCTGTGCGGAGGAGAGCGGTGAACTTTACTCTTTATGTTCATTTACTAATGTTTTAATGTACGTAGATAAGATGCGGGGGGATGTTATACAGGTTCTTTTTGAATAATTAAAACAGCATTACACTATTTGGTGCTTCTGTTTTCTTTATGATCCATATATATTGGAGCTCTACAAATTAACCCCTGCTGCCCCGTGAATGATGTTGGAGGTCTGATCAGGAGGATTTATTTATATACAAGGCTTGGTCTTTTGTGTTTCTGGTGAGTTTGAACCCCTGCGGGGGAGTGTGCCTCACGCTTTGGTGGAGATTGGAAATCGGTGGAGGGTACACTACCATTTGTTCCCAAGCATTCCTCACGCTATTTCAACTTTGCCTATACTTACTGATCTATGGACTTCATTTAACATATTTATCTACATTGGACTTTTTTATGCGCTGTTTTATCATTTTCTAATCAGTTTTCTAGTGGTTATTTTTTTTTTGATACTTTGTTTTATAATCTTATAGCCTAGGCCAGGGGTGGCCAACCGATGGCCTGGGGGCCACATTTGGCCCGCAGAGCCCTCTGATGTGGCCCGCAACCTCCTGCACTGGAATGGTGGATTGGAAAGCCCAGATCGCAGGTTGCCGACCCGCCACACCACAGCATCAGTGTTGTGAATGAAGCTGGTGGTAGAGGAAGGAAGCAGCTGCGGAGCAGAGCCCCATAAGTCGATGATTCCGGTAAAGCGACGGCTTTGCCACAGGGGGAGCCTATAGCAAAGTTCAGCTAACCCGCAGGATATAGGTGCACTACGCTGCACCCGTGGTGTGAGTGAACCACAGAACATCAGTGTGAAAGCAGTCTTAGGCCCTTTTCATACGATCAGCCCGACCAAATGGGACCCTCATTTCACATCTATAGAGCAACAGATGTCTGTTTATGCCCACCTACCTCCAATCTGAAACACAGAAGGGAGTTTGTACCCTTTCGTCTGGGCGGATTGGAGGGCCATAGCGTAGCCGTGACCTGTCATCTGCCCGCTCTGCTCATTGTGGCCCTCGACTGGATACCAAGTTAGTTAGGCGGCTCTCGCTCTTCAAAAGGTTGGGCACCCCTGGATTAGGCCATCTTTATGTAGAGCAACAATTCATTTTTTCAGATCCTCTGAGAGTCCTTTGCCATGTGGTGCCATGTTGAACTTCCAGTACAGTGACCAGTATGAGAGAGTGAGAGCGATAACCCCAAATTTAACACACCTGCTTCCCATTCACACCTGAGACCTTGTAACACTCACGAGCCACATGACATCGGGGAGGGGAAAATGGCTAATTGCTCCCAATTTGGAAATTTTCACTTAGGGATGTACTCACTTTTGTTGACAGCGGTTTAGACATTAATGGCTGTGTGATGAGTTATTTTGAGGGGACAGCAAATTTACACTGTTATACTGTACACTCACTACACAACATTGTAGCAAAGTGTCATTTCGTTGGTATTGTCACATGAAAAGATAGAATAATATCACTTTTGTGAGATATTGTGTAAATAAACAATCTGTGTGTGTGTGTGTATGTATGTATGTGTAATATATATATAAACACAAACACACAAAATTTTTCATGACTGATATCAAACTATCACAGTGCTGCAAAAATGGCCCGGTAATGAAGGGGTATATAGGGCCAGATTCAGGTAGATGGGAGCATCTTTGCTCTGGAGTAACGCTTCTCATTTACGTTACTCTGGCGAAATTTTAGGAGCAAGTGCTGTTATTCATGAAGCACTTGCTCCTAAAGTTGCGGTAGCGCATCGCAAATGAGCCGGCGGAATTCACATTGGGGGGGGGGTACGGGGCGTGTATTATTTAAACTAAGCGCGATCCCGCGGCGAACGTACTGCGCATGCGTCGACTGTCAATGCATCCCAGTGCGCATGCTCCAAATTCTGTCAGTGAACATCAATGACGTCAAATCCCCATTCATGGACGTTTTACGCAAGCGACCTGATTATTATTTTTTTCGACGCGATGACGACGGCTATACTTAGCATAGGATACTCCACTAGGGGGCTGCTTTATCTTTACGCCGCGTATCGCTTACGGAAACGTCGGAAAGTCACTGCGTCGCGCCCGAATACGATCGTGAATTGCCGATTCCCGCTGATTAACATATTTTTTCGGCGTAAATCAGCGGGAACGCCCCCGGCGCCATTTTTAAATTAAAGTTGCGATGCGATGGCGAAATTCAATTGCGCCGATCGCATCGGAACTCCAACCCGGCGTTTCTTGTTTTCTGGTTACAGAAAACAGAAACGCCGGCTTAAAGTGACAGTTAGGCTGGAGTATCACTGATACTCCAGCCTAACTTTACCTGAATCTGGCCCATAGAGGCTAGTATTCAAGTGGTTGAAGATTAACCTTCCAAAGCATGATTTAAATATAAACTGGACACATAAAAATCCCTTTCCACCTACTTTCTAATTTATTTACAAGGGTGACTGGGGCGCAGAGGCGGCTCTTTAATTAGTCAAATTAGGCGGTCGCCTAAGGCCTCGCACTCACATGGGCCTCGTGGCTGTCTAACTTGCCCAAATGCATTACCCCAGTTTTGAGGGACAGGGGACCTTACTGCTGCTGTGCTCAGGCAGCGTTAAGAGCCCTGACTCAGAAGCCAGCATCCCTAACAAACAGTGAATATTGGTGACCCCACCCCTTGTGACATCAATGACCCAGCATGCCCCCAGTCAATGACGTCATAAGGGGGCGGGTTAACCAGGTGACATCACCGGGTGGCCCCCGCCCCTTAGTTATTAAAGAGCAGGATCTGGAGGCCGCCTTGTTAAAGGGGGCTTTTACATTCCGTTAAGCCCCCTGCCTGCAGACCCTCACAACCACCGGCCAGGGTTGTGGGGAAGAGGCTCTCGTCCTTGAATTATTTTTCCCATCATGGGCGTGAGTGGGGCCCCATGTCAAGTTTTACCTAAGGCCTCACAAAGCCTAGAGCCGCCTCTTCTGGGGGGTGGAAAAAAATGTATACCCCATTTTACGTTCAGTGGGCAGTACTGGGTGTGATGATGGATGTTTTCCAGCCAGGAAACGAGGCGGGACTCTATCTGACTTGCTGCAGCTTCTAATGCACATTCTGAGAAGCTCACAGTGTGCAGTGAAATCAGTAAGTAAGCCATTTCAGTCCAGGAGAGGAGCCGCTACAACTGTGCAAGACTGAAAGGAAAGCTGGAGGTCAGATTTCTTGCATACTGATGGCTTTCCCCCTGAAGGGAAAGGAGGTAAATAATCACATTTTGGGATTGCAGTGGCTCCCTGAGTCTCCAGCAATGCCCAGTTTATCTTCTAGTCCGGAGCCCCTTTATCCAGCTGTGAAGGGCGCGTTGCTTGTCAGGTTGCTGAATAAGTTCCTTTTCCTTTCCTACCTCCTCAGCCGCTCATGTACCTCTCATGCAATTCCTGATTTCTCTCACGGCAGGTCATTTAGAGAAAGTCACTGTGAAAAATCTCTTCTGCCGAGTACGGGATAATAAAACCGATGAAATCAGGTGAAGCTTTTATTCCAGGCTGATAATGTCACCGTTGTGACGCTCGGTGATGGGGGGAAGGGAGGGCGATTGGAGACCAATGATGTTATGGTACAGGTAGACAATTTTCAAGTGATGCTTATTGCACTTCAGAGGAGAGGTTATGTACGGGGCGGGTTGTGTACAAAATAAAGTGCAACTCCATTTTTGTGGAAGGGTATGGTGGTAAATAAAGCATTTTTTCTTTATCTTCTTTTTTTTGTAAATATTTTTTTTGCTATTGCTAATAGATATTTACGCCAAATTCTTCATTGGTGTGTAACCCATGTGACCTTACCTCCATCTTTCTTTATCTGGTATAGCACGACTTGTCTCTTATATCTTGCAAGGTGGAAGCAACAGCACAGGAGACTAAAGCTGCTTGTTAGGGAGAGATTTTATGCTTCAGTTGAAATGGTTGTACTTCCAAGTAAAAAGGAATGTTAGGAAGATACTTACTTTTGCTAGCCAGCAGTTTTAATCACCTGCATAGCATTAGCCATAGTCTTGCATTAACCACTTCCTGCCGGTGACTTGTCATACTCTGCTCCCTATAATAGAATGCTGCGGAAGTGATGCGGCGGCCAACTGTGCATGCGCAATGCGTTCCAATGGATTTACGACAGTACACACCAGCAAAACCTCGTTCGGCATCCAGGCTCTTTCCTTAACATCCCCGTGGATTGCAGGATGTTAAAAAAAGAGCCAGGAGGCCGAGCGAGCGGAGCGAACCTCCTGAGCGAAACGAGGACGTGAGGCCGACTGGCCACTTTCCCCTAAGTCCACGTCACCCTGAATGCCGGGTTCGCTGGTGTGTACTGTCGTAAAACCATTGGAACGCATCACAATTGCGTTTGGAATGCATCGCGCATGCGCAGTTGGCCGCTACGTCACTTCCAGAGCATTGTATGATAGAGAGCCGAATATGACAACACACCGGCCGTAGGACTTTGTACAGCCGCAGTGTGGATCCCAATTGCCGGGAGGCCGTCTATATACGGCCTCCAGCCACTGGGGGGCATGCGAGCCGCATCACTGAGATGCCGATGCTCGTGCCTGGCGGCCGCGATGGCCGCCAGGCGCTTGCGATCGCCGGTTACACAGACAAGGTCGTGGATCTGTGTGTAGAATAGAGGAAGGATTCAATAAAACCCAAAGATGCCTGAGAACCGACACAGAAAGAAGGGGCGGGGAGGACTAAACGCACAGATCCACGTCCTGCCAGGGAGAGAAGAGAACAATGCTTGTGTCCCTTGTACATAGGGACACAGATCGGTCACCTCCCCCAGTCAGTCCCCTCCACACACAGTTAGAACACTCACTAGGCTACACATTTAACCCCTTCCTCGCCCCCTAGTGTTAACCCCTTCCCTGCCAGTCACATTTATACAGTAATTAGTGCATATTTATTCCATTTTGCTTTTAAATGTCCTTATTTCTTCTGAGAAATCCTCACTTCCTGTTCTTCTGTCTGTAACTCCACACCGTAATGCAAGGCTTTCTCCCTGGTGTGGAGAAAGCCTCTTGAGGGGGCGAGCAGGAGTGTCAGTACAATCTCTACTTTGCAGCTAGAGAACGAAGCTGTGTGTTAGTGAGCATCCTGACACACCTGCTCACCCCCTCCAGGGAGAAAGCCTCACATTACGTTGGTGAGTTACAGACAGAAGAACAGGAAGTGAGGATTTCTCAGAAGAAATAAGGACCTTTTTAAAAGCAAAATGGAAGGATGAGGTACGTGAAGGAGGATTGCACCAAGGCAGTGGTTCTCAACTTTCTAGTGCCGTGACCCCTTGATAAAATTTCCCAAGTTGCGGGGACCCCTAACAGTAAAATTATTTTCATAGCGTGGGTTGAAAGTACCCAAGGCAAGACAAGCCATTTGCCCCCCTAACACACGGACATTTAGCGCTCCCTGAGTGCCTTCCACTCGTACAGTATTAAAACCCCTTATAGTACATTTTAGGATGTACCAATCTTTCTCTTTGTTCTTCTTCTTTTCTTTCCCTTTCATCCCTCTCTATCCTAATTCCTTGTTTTTTCCCCCATTCCTCCCTCTAACTGTCTTTCTTGCTCTCTCTTTTTTCTATTCTCTCCCTTTTTCTTTGTTCTTTCCTCTCTTATCTCCCTTCCTGGGAGAACAGTACAGGCTTCAGGAACAGCCCAGGATTTGGTGACCCCTGGCAAATCATCATTTGACCCCCAAGGGGGTCCCGACTCCCAGGTTGAGAACCACTGCACTAAGGTAAAGGAAGCTATTTAGGGGGGAAAAAATGTACCTTTACAACCCTTATATGTTGTTACAAACTTGGCAGACTGTTCTTTAGGCTGGGTTCACACTTGTCCGACAAACGCTCCGACATTAGGAGCTCATGTCGCATGACGTGTGAAAATCAATGTTTCCCTATGAGAGCCGTCTTAACTGATCCGACACAAGTCGGACAGACTTTGAAAACGCTCCCTGTACCACTTTGGTCCGACATTGATCCTACTTCAGCCCATTGAATATCATTGAAGTCGGACCAAAGTAGGAGCCTTGTCCTTATCAGACATCTGACATGTGATTACAGCAGCAGTAAAAGGAATTTATCTCACTCTGGGATTGTTTTGATTGGTCAAAGAACAAGTGAGGCGGCGTACACACGTACGAGAATCTCGACGGGCGGAACACATCGTTCCGCCCGTCGAGGCTCTCGGCCGGCCGTCGAAATCGGCGACCCGCCCGTCGGGAATGGCAGACAGCCATTCATCCAGGCGGGCCGTCGAGCAAATAGAGAGCCTGCTCTCTATTCGCTCGACGGGATTCCCGACGGGCGGGGCGAGCCAGGAGCGTACACACGGCCGAGGTTCTCGCTGGAATGCAGCTCCCAGCGAGGTTCTCGCTGGTTTCTAGCGAGAACCTCGGTCGTGTGTACGCCGCCTCAGACTATCACAAAGTCGGTTCAAAGTAGTATCCTTTTCATGAAAGTCGGATGGATGTAGGATCAATGTAGGACCAATGTAGGACAGATGTTCGTACTGCTGTGGTGTAGTATAGTGTGAACCCACAAATAAGTGTATCCCTTTGATCTAAGAAGGAGGCATTAGTTACAATGTTTCTTGTTAAAGGGGTGTTCCAGCCACATTTAGTGTTTATTAAAATTCAGCAGCTACAAAAAGTGTAGCTGCTGGCTTTTAATAAACACACACTCACCTGCTCCACGATCCAGCGACGCGTCGGCCGGGGGGTCCGCTCCTCTCCCCCCCTCCCCGGCCGGCGTCCTCATTTCAACTGTGGGCACCCGGCCGTGACAGCCTTCGGCTTCACGGCCGGGCACCCACTGCGCATGCGCGAGCGGCACTGGGCATGCACGAGCGGCGCGGCCCGCCGCTGATTGGACAGGCGATCGAATGTCCCATGCGATCGCCTACAGGGAGGGGCTGCTGTAGGCGATTAAGCTTAATCGCCTAACCAGCCCCGCGGCGGAAGCAGGAAGTGGGACAGGAAGTCCCACTCCTCCTGAAGTCCCCACTCCCCCCCCCCCCCCCAGAAAAAATTACATGCCAAATGTGGCATGTAAGGGGGTGAGGAGTGGGATAAGCGGAAGTTCCATTTTTGGGTGGAACTCCGCTTTAAGAACTTGGCAGACTGCCCGGATATTTCCTTCTGACAGCTGAGTGAGCAGATGAAGTCTCTCCACTTGTTATATGATAGAATCATCAAACTGTGCATTGGAGATCGTCAGGGGAGGGTTGAATCAAGATCACGATTGATGATTAATTGTGAAGCTCTACAAACGGTATTACACTATTTGGGCATTCCCTTCCTTCCTCTACACGTTCCTTGGACAAATTTGGGAGAACATATCCCCTGATTCTACTGTGTACAACCTAAACCAGGGGTGCCCAACCTTTTGAAGAGCAAGGGCCACTTAAGCGACTTGGTAATCGGTCGCGGGCCACAATGAGCAAAGCGGATGATGGCAGCCCACTTGGCTCTATAGAGCCCACTCTACTCTCAGCATGCCAAACTCACAGGTAATAGAAGTCTATGGCTCAGTGCAGGTAACCCACAGGTGCACATCTCTGCACCTGCGGATCAGTTTGAAAGCAATCCAGTAACCACTGCAGAACTGATATGCTCATATATACACTGTGATTTTAGAAATAAACCTACCTTTATTAATGGTATTCTATTTTATTTCATCCCAGAGGAGGGGGTCACGGGCCACATCGGAGGGCTCCGCGGGCCACTGGTTGGGCACCCCTGCCCCAAACAGTGCATCACCACTCATTACTAATTTTTGGCATGGGGGGGCATCCCTTCCTGCTGCTTGTATTAGCCGAGCAGGTGATAAGCCACATCAGTTGCTAGTACAAGAAAGACGACGCCGGCCCTAAAAAAACTATGCAGCTTCAGGCATCACAACCACTTGAAGCAGAAGGCCGCATATATGCCTTACGCTGGCGTGAAGGGGCTAACTTCATTGCAGTGCACTGCACCCCCAAGATGTCCTTGTTCTTCATCCCGATGATCCTGTGACATCTTTCATCAAGTCATTTACGGGCAACAGGCAGGTGAAGTCACAGCACCTGAGCCTAATTTTCTAATAGAGAAGCTGAAGCATATTTTTATCAATTAGATACACTATATGGGCCAAAGTGTGTGGACCCCTCTCAAATGAGTTCAAGTGTTTCCAATGAAGGGCAATGTGCAGGGCAAATGTGCAGTATGCAAAGACAATTGTAGACAACTGTGCCAACCTTGTGGCAACAGTTTGGAGGAAGCTCTTTTCTGTTTTACCATGAATGTGCTCCAGTGCATAAAGCCTGCTCCATCAAGACACGGTATGATGAGTTTGGGGTGGAGGAACATAATTGTCCTACAAAAACAATGACCTCTATGCTATTGAACGCATTAAGACTTCTTGCCAATTTCAGTACCTCACCCAACATCTTGTAAAAAAAAAAAAGAAATCACAAAAGCGTAGAGGTTGTTGTAGCTGCAAGGTGGGTTAGACATCATATGAATGTTCTTAGTTTTGGAATGGAATTGTCCAACAAGCTTCTATAGGTGTGATGGTCAGGTGACCACTGATATTTGTACATATACAGTGGAACCTTGGATTACAAGCATAATCCGTTCCAGGACAATGCTTGTAATCCAAGGCACTCGCATATCAAAGCGAATTTCCCCATAGAAGTCAATGGAAATGAACATAATTCGTTCCGCATTGACTTCTCTGGTATGCAATACCGCATGTGGCCAGAGGTGGGTGGGCACGGGAGAGCCTTTGGAAATACTCAAACAGCTTGGAAACCCTTGGAAAAGCTCAAACACTTGGGAACTGAGTGTTTCTGAGTATTTTCAAGCGATTAAGAGTAATTCCGAACCATTGAGTGTCACCAGCGTCCCCGCACCTCTGGCCAAATGCAGTATTGCACACCCCATTAGCTTAAATCCTGCTCATTTTGCGAGACAACACTCGCAAACCGAGTCAGGATTTTTAAAAAAAAGCTGTTCGTCTTTCAAAACGCTCGTTAACCGCGTTGCTCATAGACCGAGGTTCCACTGTATTGTATTTTAAGTTATTAATGAAACGTTTAACCACTTAAGACCAGGACTTTTAGGCAGCTAAAGGACCCGGCCAGGTTTGCGATTCGGCACTGCGTCGCTTTAACTGACAATTGCGCGGTCGTGAGACGTGGCTCCCAAACAAAATTGCCGTCCTTTTTTTCCCACAAATAGAGCTTTCTTTTGGTGGTATTTGATCACCTCTGCGGTTTTTATTTTTTGTGTTTATAAACAAAAATAAAGCGACAATTTTGAAAAAAATTCAATATTTTTTACTTTTTGCTATAAAAAATATCCCCCAAAAGTGTATAAAACAATATTTTTTTTCCTCAGTTTAGGCCGATACGTATTCTTCTACATATTTTTGGTAAAAAAAAAAACGCAATAAGCATTTATCGGTTGGTTTGCGCAAAATTTATAGCGTATACAAAATAGGGGATAGTTTTATGTTTTTTTTATTACTATTTCTTTTACTACTAATGGTGGCGATCAGCTTTTTTTTTTTTTCGTGACTGCGACATTATGGCGGACACTTCGGACAATTTTGACACATTTTTTACAGCAAAAAATGCATTTAAATTGCATTGTTTACTGTGAAAATGACAATTGCAGTTTGGGAGTTAACCACAAGGGGGCCCTGAAGGGGTTATGTGTGACCTAATGTGTGTTTACAACTGTAGGGGGGGTGTGGCTGTAGGTGTGACATCATCAATTGTGTATCCCTATAAACAGGATCACACGATTGATGACGCCGCCACAGTAAAAAAGGGGGAAGCCGTGGACCGGGTCAAGATAGCGCGCCGCCGGCGAGTCCCTGCGACCCACGGCTGGGTACTAGCACAGCACGTACCTGTACGTGCATGTGCCCAGCCGTGCCATTCTGCCGACGTGTGCAGGAGGCGGTCCTTAACTGCTTGTGGACCCTGCACTGTATATATACATCCTAATTTTAAAGATGGATATCTCGGTAACAGCAGCAGCTGCTGCCACAACCGAGGTATCCATCTTTAGTGCGCAGGGTCCTTTAAACGATAACGACGGTCTCCGCGGCGGCTTCGCCGGGAGATCGCCGTTATCGGTGGCGGGAGAGGGCCCCACCTTCCCACCGCTCTCCCGTGCCCTACGCCGCTTACCGTTGCCGTCGGTAGCGGCGAAGGCGATCGGGTCTATTCGGCAGCTGACTGGGGATGCGAGTAAGGGAAAAATGTCCCTCACCCGTCCCCATAGCTCTGCTTGGCGGAAGTGACGTCAGTCCCGCCCAGCATCTTAAAGAAACATTTTTTTTGTTTACCTTTTTTTCAAATTACATTTTTTTTTTTT
Organism: Rana kukunoris; assembly: GCA_029574335.1. Lineage (NCBI taxonomy): Eukaryota > Metazoa > Chordata > Amphibia > Anura > Ranidae > Rana > Rana kukunoris. The sequence continues at coordinate 226,587,462 of CM056055.1, read as the reverse complement.
TTTTTTTGCTTTTAAGTCTAAATATGAGATCTGAGGTCTTTTTGACCCCCACATCTCATATTTAAGAGGACCTGTCATGCTTTTTTCTATTACAAGGGATGTTTACAAGTGATCAAATTATTATTATTTTTTTTTCAGTGTAAAAAATAATAAAATAAATAAGAAAACAAAAAACATTTTTTTTAAAGTGCCCCGTCCCGACGAGCTCGCGCACAGAAGCGAACGCATACGCGAGTAGTGCCCGCATATGAAAACGGTGTTCAAACCACACAAGTGAGGTATCGCAGCGATCGTTAGAGTGAGAGAAATAATTCTAGCCCTAGACCACCTCTGTATCTCAGAAAATGCAACCTGTAGAATTTTTTAAACGTCGCCTATGGAGATTTTTAAGGGTAAACGTTTGACGCCATGCCACGAGCGGGTGCAATTTTTAAGCGTGACAGGTTGGGTATCATTTTACTCGGCGTAACATTATCTTTCACAATATATAAAAAAATTGGGCCCAATTTATTGTCTTATTCTTTAATTCAAAAAGTGAATTTTTTTTCCAAAAAAAGTGCGCTTGCAAGACCGCTGCGCAAATACGGTGTGACAAAAAGTATTGCAATGACCACTATTTTATTCTCTAGGTTGTTAGAAAAAAATATATAATGTTTGGGGGTTTTGAGTAATTTTCTAGCAGAAAAAAATGTTTTTAGTCTTGCAAACACCAAATCTGAAAAGCACCCAAGGTCCTTAAGTGGTTAATCTGCCAGTAATTTTTGCTTGCTTATTCAGATTGGTAATTGTACATTTCCTCTCTGCTGGCTGTTTGTGTTTTGGATAAGTACAATTGGCTTCCTTGCTGAAGGATCTCTGCACAATGAAGCACAATCACTACTCGGCAGTATTAAACAGGAAGCGGCACCTGCGTATGTAATAGGGAAAGGTGCCTGCCCATTTTTAAAATTGCTGCCCATTTTTATAATCGATGCCCATGTTTTTTTTTTTTATTATTGCACATTGAAAAGATTGTTTACAATACATTGATGACTCAACTCAACCTACTAATCTGAGAACATTCAATTATTGATGGCTCAGTTTATCACCGGTCCTTGTTTATGGTAATCTGGCTACAGAGTTCTTCTGAATAGGTACATTGGATTTGGAGTTTCATACTTTTCATAATATTCTCAATAAAGACCTGCTTTGAGCCCAGTGGTGGCAGTGTTACTCTCTGTTCACGAGGCTTTGCGAACCTGCTTCGCTGTGAACTCTTCAGAGAGAACGTGTATCCTCGCCGTCCTTTTCACTCTCCACTGTGGCTAAAGACGACTCCCGGCAACATATCGCACATCCATAGAGGTGCTATTTTACCTGCCTCAGGATTTGTAAAAGTGGTGCACATGATTCAGTCTGGTCTCTGCTATATGGCTGAAGGAAAATGACATTACAACTGCCAAATAGGTACCAGAGCAGGTGGTTTCACACCAGCAACTTATTTCTCCAACCTCAACCCCCCTTTGCCCAGAGTTCCCCAGGGCCCTGGATGGCAACCCCCCTTTTTTTTATAATTTTTTTTTTATATTTTATTTCTTTTTTTTCTTTTTATTTAATAAATATATATATATATTATTTTTTTATTAAAGGGTCCAGAGGTCCCGGATGGCAACCCCCCTTTTTTTGTAATTTATTTTTATAAAAAAAAAAAATATTAAAGGGCAGAGGTCCCCAGATGGCAACCCCCTTTTTAAAAAAAAATAATATATTTTTTATTTCTTTTTTTCTTTTTATTAAAGGGCCCCGGATGGCTACACCCCTTTTTTTATATATATTTTTCTTTATTAAATCTTTTTTTTGTAAAGGGCCTCCTGCTTCTAAATTCGCTTCTCAATTTAAGGGGGCAGCACCCCCCCGTTCTCTGCTCCAGGGGGCCCATGCCTGAAGCTGTGTAAGGGGCCCCATGATTCCTGATGGTGGCCCTGCCGCCCGTTAAGCCCCTGTGCTGCCCACAAATCAGGCTGAAAATCATCAGCGGCACGCAGCCAGGTGACAGTACTGCTTCCCTTCCCAGTGTTTTCAAATGTACAGCACCCCTGGCTTCCCTTTAGACGTGCACTTCTCCCTTCCTGCTACTGGGTGCTGCTTGTATATAAAAGTGAATTAGAATGTGATTTTATAACATCCCCAGTTTGCTCTTCCCGAGGCTGACTTCTTCATGTCCTGCTCCTCAGGGTATGTCACTGTTTGCTATATTGTAAATACAAGTTTTCTGTAGAGTGTGCCCAAAGTCTTTATAATATTTGATGATTCACTGCAGGTCTGGTCAGTGTTTTAAAAAGTTCCTGTATTTTACACATGGCATGGCATGGGGTCACAGCACCGTCTGTCCATTCTGCTTTAGCACCATGAGACCCCATGCCATGCCATGTGTAAAATAGAGGAACTCTTTAAGTCACAGAGCAGCCCTGCAGTCCAGGCTGAGTGAGGCCTCAGAGCACATGGCATTACTGTCTGTATTTAACTGCTTGATGGGCTTATTTTGGGCCTGACTGGTTCACATGTAAGTGTTTTGGCCCCACATTTGAATGGGCCGCCATGCCTGCATTTCCTTCAAAGAAAAGCGCATGCCTCATGTAATAGGCTGCACACACGGCACACCTATGCCCATCACAATGAAATACAGCACTGTCTGTCCATTCTGCTGTCTGCTGTGACTTATCTGCAGTTCCCGCACTGTTAAACTTGCTGCATTTTTAGACGTTTAGGTCACGCTTTTAAAAACACAGTGCGTTTGTGTGTGCAAGAACTGCAGGTAAGTAGCATGGTGCAAAAGTAGAATGGATTTCAAGGTAGCTGATTTTTAAAATGCTGAATGAACCTTTTTTCTGCAGGAAACAAAGGCATGGCAGCCCATTCAAATCAATGCTGTGCCTGCAGAAATGAGGGCCGCCAAAACACATACATGTGAACCAGCCAGGCCCAAAATAAGCTAAAGGGGGGGCCCAAAAAAAATGTTTGCCCAGGGCCCAAACCATATTAAAGACGGCCCTGGCTATATGGCTGAAGGAAAATGACATTACAACTGCCAAATAGGTACCAGAGCAGGTGGTTTCACACCAGCAACTTATTTCTCCAACCTCCTTTGCCTGTTGGAGAAAAGAGCAGGGTCCTTGAGCATCACAGAGTATTTCAGGAGAGGAGAGGTACACACGACCGTTTTTCGGGTTCTAAACAATGATGTTTTTAATGGTCTAGAACAGAGGTCTCCATACTTTTAAATCAAAGGGCCAGTTTTCAGACTTCAGGGGGGCAGGATTCTGACCTGTTGGGGTAGAAATGCCCCAGGGCTGAGCATCAGTGAGAATAAACATGGCCCCAGTGTTGGTGGGCAGTAGGAGTAGTAATAGTACTCCATCATTGCTATTAGTCTAATAAATTGTGCCCCATTGTTGGTGCTATTGGGAGGAATAGGGCCTCATATCATTGGGAGCAATACTTCCCCAAGGGCCGGATTAAGGCTGGCAAAGGGCCACATCTGGCCCTCGGGCCACAGTTTGGAGACCCCTGGTCTAGAAACAACGTTTTTTTCAACCCGATCATTAAACCGGCCTTGCCTACACACGATCGTGAAAAGAAAAATGCTCTAGCAAAGCGCGGTGACCTACAACACGTACGACGGCACTATAAAGGGGAAGTTCCATGCGGATGGCGCCACCGTTTGGACTGCTTTAGCTGATTTTGTGTTGGTAAAAGACGATTCGCGGTTTTCTGTCTGTTACAGCGTGATGAATGTGCTTACTTCATTACGATCGGCAGTTTTACCAGAACGAGCGCTCCCGTCTCATAACTTGCTTCTGAGCATGCACGTTTTTTCTGAGCATGCACGTTAAAAAACGCACCTCCCCATTGCAATGCATTGAAAACCCAGCAAGAACGCATCAATAATACACCTGTGTTACATTTTTGATGTCCTATAACCTATTAAAAACAAACCATAAGGGCAGTAAAATCGCGGCGAAATGGTGCAAAATTTCATGCATTTTCGGCACCATTATCAGCACCTTGTGCCGCGTACACACGGTCGTTTTTTGTGATGAAAAAAGCGGCGTTTTAAAAAATGTCATTTAAAATGATCGCGTGTGGGCAAAACGTCGTTTTATGTCTTCTGAAAAAATAAAAAATTAAAAATTCAAACATGCTTAAATTTTTTGTGTCGTTTTTCAAAATGTTGTTTTTTTGTGTCATAAAAAATGATCGTGTGTGGGCAAAACGATGTTTAAAACAACGTTTTTAAACCCGCGCATGCTCAGAAGCAAGTTATGAGACGGGAGCTTCAATGGAACAGAGTGCCGTCGAACGTGGTGTACGTAACCGCGCTTTGCAAGAGCATTTTCAGAAAACGATGGTGTGTAGGCAACGTCGTTTTTTAACCACTTAAGGACCGCCTACTGCACTTATACGTCGGCAGAATGGCACGGCTGGGCACATCAATGTATATATACGTTGATTTTAGTACCCAGCCGTGGGTCACGCGGCGCGCCCCCGTGACCCGGTCCAAAGCTCCAGGACCGGGACCGCGGGATTCGCGGACCCGATCGCCGCTGCAGTGCGGCGATCCGTCCCTGGAGCTGAAGAACGGGGAGAGCCGTGTGTAAACGCGGCTTCCCCGTGCTTCTCTGTGGCCGCAGCATCGATCGCGTCATCCCTGTTATAGGGGGACGCGATTGATGATGTCACACCTACAGCCACACCTCCCTACAGTTGTAAACACACACACAGGGAACACTGAAAGTCACAGCGCCCCCTGTGGTTAACTCCCAAACTGCAACTGTCATTTCCACAGTAAACAATGCAATTTAAATGCATTTTTTGCTGTGAAAATGACAATTGTCCCAAAAATGTGTCAAAATTGTCCGAAGTGTCCGCCATAATGTCGCAGTCACGAAAAAAATCGCTGATCGCCGCTATTAGTAGTAAAAAAAAAAAATTTAATAAAAATGCAATAAAACTATCCCTTATTTTGTAAACGCTATAAATTTTGCGAAAACCAACCGATAAACGCTTATTGTGATTTTTTTTTTTACCAAAAATACGTAGAAGAATACGTATCGGCCTAAACTGAGGAAAAAAAATGTTTTTTTATATATTTTTGGGGGATATTTATTATAGCAAAAAGTTAAAAATATTGCATTTATTTTAAAATTCTCGCTCTATTTTTGTTTATAGCGCAAAAAATAAAAACCGCAGAGGTGATCAAATACCACCAAAAGAAAGCTCTATTTTTGGGGAAAAAAAGGACGCCAATTTTGTTTGGGAGCCACGTCGCACGGCCGCGCAATTGTCAGTTAAAACGACGCAGTGCCGAATCGCAAAAAGGGGCAAGGTCCTTTACCTGCATTTTGGTCCGGGTCTTAAGTGGTTAAAATGATGTTTGAAAAATGTTGTTTTGTTTCGTGAGATAAAACAACGTTTTTTTACATCAGAAAAAGTGATCGTGTGTACCTGGAATTACTCTCTTATTGGCAAAATGCCGATAATACCAACATATCAGATGCCAAAATTCGGGTGCATCTCTAAAAATATCCATAGCTGGAGTTCATCTTTAACCACTTCAGTCCCGGACCATTTGGGTGGTCAAAGACCGGGCCACTTTTTGCGATTCGGCACTGCGTCAATTTAACTGACAATTGCGCGGTCGTGCGACGTGGCTCCCAAACGAAATTGGCGTCCTTTTTTTCCCACAAATAGAGCTTTCTTTTGGTGGTATTTGATCACCTCTGCGGTTTTAATTTTTTGCGCTATAAACAAAAATAGAGCGACAATTTTGCAAAAAAAATGAATATATTTTTTACTTTTTGCTATAATAAATATCTCCCAAAAATATATAAGAAAAAAAACGTTTTTTTTTTCCCCTCAGTTTAGGCCGATTCATATTAGTCTATATATTTTTGGTAAAAAAAAAATTGCAGTAAGCGTTTGTTTGGTTTGCGCAAAATGTATAGCGTTTACAAAATAGGGGATAGTTTTATGGCATTTTTATAATTGTATTTATTTATTTTTTTACTTCTAATGGCGGCAATCAGTGTTTTTTTTTTTTTTTTTGTGTGACTGCGACATTATAGCGGACACATCGGACACTTTTGACACATTTTTGGGACCATTGTCATTTTCACAGCGAAAAGTGCTATAAAAAATGCACTGATTACTGTGAAAATGACACTGGCAGTGAAGAGGTTACCTAGGAGGGGGCACAGAAGGGGTTAAAGTGGATGTAAACCCAAAACATTTTTATTTATTTTTTGATGTCACAATGTAGAGTATAAGATTTCCTATGATCTGTGCCCAGTCTTGCCACACAGAGTTAATCCAGCGCTGACCAATCCTCTTTTATTGTTCAGTGAAAATTAACAGACTTCCAGATAAAAACCTGCCTAAATAAAAAGTCAGTTTCTCTCTCCTTGCTTTGAGCGACAGGTTATTTACATGCCTAGCTTGTACATGTTTATCATATGTTATGTTTATCATAATATGAGGTGATTTATAGTTCGTTGTATATTACCAGGATGTGTTATGTGGGGGGGGGGTGGATTTCTCACTTTTTATAGTTTGGATCACCTCATATTATGATAAACATAACATGATAAACATGTCCAAGCTAGATATGTAAATAAACTGTCACTCAAAGCAAGGAGAGAGAAACAGACTTTTTATTTAGACAGGTTTTTATCTGGAAGTCTATTAATTTTCACTGAACAATAAAAGAGGATTGCTCAGAGCTGGATTAACTCTGTGTGGCAAGACTGGGCACAGGAGATAGGAAATCTTATACTCTACATTGTGACATCAAAAAATAAATAAAAAATGTTTGGGTTTACATCCACTTTAAGTGTGTTGTAAGGGAGGGTTCTTACTCTCCGGGGGGCGTAGCTGTGCGTGTGACGTCACTGTTCGTCGTTACCTGACACAGGGAACAGACGATCAGTGACAGCCACACTAGGAAGAATGGGGAAGGTTTGTTTACGCTCACCTCTCCCCGTTCTTCCTCTCTGTGACGCGATCGCGGGACACCGCCGGTGATCGGGTCCTGCAGACGGCGTCACAGAGGACAGGACTGGGTCGCGAGCGCGCTGCCCCCGGCCCACTAGCGACCCACGGCTGGGCATCTTAAAGGGGATGTACCTGTACGCCTATGTGCCCAGCCGTACAATTCTGCAGACGTAAATAGTCGCGCGGCAGTCCTTAAGCGGTTAAACGCTACAGTGCATATTTGTTTTTTAATCACTTCAGGCTCGCGCTACCGTCGGATGACGGCAACAGCGCGGGCCTGAATATCCAACATGCCGTCATTTGACGGCATGGCGCGCGCTGTAGTGCGCGCTGCGGGGAAGCCCTGTGTTGTCCGTGTCCCTTGGACACAGCCAATCACAGATCGCGGCAAACGGCCAATCAGAGTGGCCGTTTGCGATGCGATCTGTGGGCGAATGAGAGATGATCTCTCATAGATCATCTTTCATTGCCGTTTTACACAGAGACAGCGTCCTGTCTCTGGAGGGGAGGAGCCTGATCTGTGTTCCTTCCTAGTTCCTACATAGGGACACAGATCGGTCACCCCCCCAGTCACCCCCCCTCCCCCACAGTTAGAACACACCTAGCATACACATTTAACCCCTTCCTCACCCCCTAGTGTTAACCCCTTCAATGCCAGTCACATTTATACTGTAATTAGTGCATATTTATAGCACTGATCGCAGTATAAATGTGAATGGCGCCAAAAATGTGTCAAAAGTGTCCGATGTGTCCGCCATAACGTCGCAGTACCAATAAAAATCGCAGATCGCCGCCATTTCTAGTAAAAAAAAAACATTATAAAAAATAATAATTCTCTCCCCTATTTTGTAAGCGCTATAACTTTTGCGCAAACCAGTCGCTTATTGCGATTTTTTTTTTTTTTTTTTTTACCAAAAATATGTAGAAGAAAACGTATCGCCCTAAGCTGAGGAAAAAAATGTGTTTTTTTTTTTTAATTGGGATATTTATTATAGCAACAAGTAAAAAATATTGTATTTTTCTTCAAAATTGTCGCTCTTTTTTGTTTATAGCGCAAAAAATAAAAATCGTACAGGTGATCAATTACCACAAAAAGAAAGCTCGACTTGTGGGGAAAAAAGGACGTAAATTTTGTTAGGGAGCCACGTCGCACGACCGCGCAATTGTGAGTTAAAGCGACGCAGTGCCGGAAGCTGAAATTTTACCTGGGCAGGAGGGGGGTGTAAGTGCCCAGTATGCAAGTGGTTAATGGGAGTCAATAGTCAATAGAAAAAAAAGCCAAAATGGAATTTAATACCTTAACAAATTCTATCATATTACTAAATAATTTCCTGACTTATGTTTTTATTTCCTTCATAATAATGGCAATGCTTTTACCTTGCAGACTTGTATTGGTTGCATCTAAGAACTGTTCAGGATTGGTTTATTACCGCATGTCTTTCCAGTGCGACAATCCGCTCCCCCCCCCGGTTTTCTGCAGGTTAAATAATTTTTTTTTTTTCCTCTCTTAACATGACTTTAAAAAACAGTATTTTACCACCAGGAAAATAGCGAGCAGTTTTTTCCTTTCATCCTAATTACATATTCCACTGTCAAATCACCCAGCAGTTTTCAATTCCCGAGAAATATTGATGTAGAATTGTTTATTTGTAGTGGTTCTTAAATGTAGCTGTCGCTGTGAATTTTCGCCAGAAATGTCTTATGACTCAAACAAAGTCACCGCAAGTTTGCAGTCAGCGGACATTTTTTAACTCTTGCCGTGTGTAAAGAGCAACTGCGATTCTAAGTATGCTTTAAAGCGAATGTCCGCTGAAAAAAAAAAAAAAAATATTAAAAGCCAGAAGCTACAAATACTGCAGCTGCTGACTTTTAATATCAGCACACTTATGCGGAGTTCCACCCAAAAATGGAACTTCCACTTAATTCACTCCTTGCCTCCTTACATGCCACATTTGGCATGTCATTTTTTTGGGGGGGTGGGGGCTTCAGGAGGAGTGGGACTTCCTGTCCCACTACCTCCCTCCGCCAAGGGGCTGGTAAGGCGACTTAATCGCCTTATTGCAGCCCCTCCCTGTAGGCGATCGCCTGTCCAATCGGACGGCGCTCGCGCATGTGCAGTACCGCTCGCGCATACGCAGTGGGTGCCCAGCTGTGAAGCCGAAAGCTGTCACTGCCGGGTGCCCACCCTAGGAACGAAGACGTCGGCCGGCGAAGGGGGGGCGAGGAGCGGAGCCCCGGCCGGCGTGTCGCTGGAACCGTCTAGCAGGTAAGTTTCTTTTTATTAAAAGCCAGCAGCTACACTTTTTGTAGCTGCTGACTTTTAATAAACTTAAAAACAGGCTGGAACACCCCTTTACCCGTCCTGGAGTCAGTGGCGTATCTAGGGTATGGCAGCCATGGCAAGTGCCATGGGGGCCATATGGAGAGGGCGCTGTTGAGTGGCTGGGCAGCAAGGCACTTACCAGGGTCTGAGGGTCTCTTCTTCCCTCCTCCCGAGCATAGGCAGGATCCTCTTTTTAGCACCTATGCTAATGGTCAATGGCAGCGCTATCCCTGCTGTGTTCAGCCACAGCCCTCCCCTGTTCTCCCAGTCTTTCCCATTCCATCTGATCGGATTGGCAGCGCACAAAGAAGGAGGAACATCAGTTTCTCCCTCTCCTCTGTGAAAACTGAGGCCTTAGTGAATGAAGATGTCATCACTTCCAGTATTGGTTCTGCATTTACCTGGCCTTGAAAGGCAGAGGAGGAATCAGGGGTCTAATAAACCCCAGATTTCTCCATAATGAGGATATGTCACTACCAAAGGAATTACAAGGAATGATAAATATATCTCTAGTTTTGTTAGCTGTTTTTTTTTTTGTTAAGGTTATCTGAAAGATGGGTTTCAAATGTTTCGACGGGTGCAGTTTCAGTGCTTGCCATAGGCGCTATTTTCACTAGATACGCCTCTGCCTGGAGTCCAGCACCGTCCGCAGCAGAGGACGAGCGATTGCTCGTCACTCTGCTGCCCCCCGCCGTCCTCAGTGAGGGAACCAGGAAGTGAAGCACTCCGGCTTCACTGCCTGGTTCCCTACGGCGCATGCGCTAGTCACGCTGCACCGTCTGACTGGCTCCCGCTGTGTTCTGGGAGCCGAGTGTTCCCAGAACACAACGGGGGGGGGACAGGAACTGACTGACGTTCTGCCCGCAGTCTACCCGCAGACTGTGTGGCCGGAAGTGGGTGCAGATACCTGTCTTTAGAGGGAGGGTTCCGATCAGCGGGAGTTCCACTTTAGGGTGGAGCTCCGCTTTAATTTCTGTATAAATTTGAGCTCACACTCCTAGGAATAGGTGTTTAATTATGTTTAAAGCAGAATACCCCTTAAGCCCTGTACACACGGGCCAGAATCTCATCAGCAGGATCTCCATTTTTCTCGTCGAGATTTTAGGCAGTTTTCTTGACGAGAAACCTGAAAGCCTCGTACACACGCACAGTTTATTTGGCAAAAAAGCTCTGCCAGCAGTTTTCTGGCTGGTTCTTGCTGAGTAAACCGAGCACATGTACGAGGCTTTACCCTCTCACCCTTCCTGAACTCCTCTTTCAGATCTACTGTATGTTTAACCCCTGCCTGCCCAGCCCCAGCAGGAAGGACTACCCAATCACACGATCACTGTAATTTTCTGTCATAGCGGTCACATGACCAGAAGCCAGTCCCGCCATCTCCTGATTATAGTTAAGAGACCAGAAGCCGTCTATAACTGCTTGATCACTGTACTTGGGAGCGCATAGTGAGTATGCTTAGCGCACAGAACTTTTGCCTGCCCGTGGGCGCATATGTGCAATGTGTGGGCATTAAAGCCCACCCTCTGTCACTGCACATATTCATTGCGTAGGAGGAAAGAGGCAAAACGCAGAGGTGATCAAATACCACCGAAATATATATGTTTTTATTCGTGGGGGAAAAGAATTCGATACATTTGTATTTGGGTACAGCGTCGCACGACCACACAATTGGCAGTTAAAGTAACGTAGTGCCGTATCGCAAAAATAATGGCCTGGTCATGAAGTGGGGGGGGGGGGGGACTTTCCGGAGGGCAATCTGTTAAATAAAGCACAAGACGTTTTCCAGTCTTGTCACATCCTTTGTGTTTGGTAAACAGTTACAGAACAGAATTCGCTCGTACAGATAATAAAAACTTTCAGCTGCTATTTGCAACGGTACCATTCCTGTGCACATCTTTCAGGTTTAGGTAATTATACCTGGGTCTGAAGAGACAGAAATCCATATCTGTACCAGCAGTCAACAGATGCAGCTGATGTGATGTGTAAATGAACAGAGAGAAGTGTTCTGACAGCCTGGGAAAGGATGGGAGAGCGGAGTTTTGACAGCAGGAAAAGAAATACGTAAAAAAAAAAAAATTTGTTAGGTTGGAAAAAATGTAAACGTACTCAATATCACTTCTACATTTTATCTTGGTTTTTGTTTCTTTAAAAATAACAAACATGTCATACCTACCTGTTTCAGTGAATTTGCACAGAGAAGCCAGGGTCCTCCTCATCTTGGGTCCCTCTTTTGGTGCTCCTGGTTCCTCCCTCCGGTTGAGTGCCCCCGCAGCAAGCAGCTTGCTATAGGGGCATTCGAGCCGCAGCTCCGTGTGTTCATGCAGACACGGAGCCGCGTTTCGCTCTTGCCCCCTCTTTCTCCTGATTAGCTAACTGACTTTGACAGCAGTGGGAGGCAGTGGCGCCTCTGCTGTGTTTCAGCCAATCGGGAGTGAGAGTCCCGACAGCCGTGGCACTCCTGGACATCGCTGGATAGAGATGGGGCTCAAGTAAGTATTAGGGCGGCTGAGAGGGGCTGCTGCACGCAGAATGTTTTTAATCTTAAAGTTATATAATAAGGCTTACCTGTAGGTATGTCATTGGAGTGATGCCATCGTGGGTCCGGACAATTACAGTGCCGGAACCCGCAAAGCCAGAAAAAAAACATTGGGAGACATGTCACTGGTCACAGCAGTGTGTGGGTCACTGCGACAGCTTATTTTTCTGGGTTTACAACCACTTTAAAGCGGAATTGGATTCACTCATTGGATTCCCCCCCCCCCCTCGGGTGCCACAATTGGCACCTTTGGGGGGAGGGGGGACAGGATACCTGTCTTTGACAGGTATCCTTTGCGACTTTCGGGAGTCTGGCCGCGGTGGTGACGTTAAAGCGGGACTCTCCCCTGGCTGCCGGGCTAATAGGAGAGAGGAGCGGGGCATGCATAGTAGGGTTCCTGGCGTGAAGCCAAAAGGCTACACTGCCGCCGCCATTGCGGGTAAGGGAACCCGGCAGTGTAGCCTTTTGGCTTCATGCCGGGAACCAGGGCCAATCCGCCCTATAGGCTCACTATGCAAGCCACTTAGGGCCCCGCAAAGCTGCGGAGGGCCCCCCAAATTACTAGGGGCCCGGCCTAGTGAGAAGTAATTTTCGGCCCCTCACCCCGCTTCTCAACTCGCTGGCTGTGTGGGAGAAGAGGTAAGAAGTCGGCACCCCCCACTTTTCTCACTTTAATGTAAGATGTCATGTAATTTCCGACAACCAACAGAACGTCCCCTCACTTCTCAACTTTAATCTTTAATGTGACATGTCAAAAGCTTAGGGCCCCAGGGAGGTCACGATCGGCACTGCCGGGAACACTACTGCCGACATCGCTGGACTCCAGGACAGGTAAGTATCTATTAAGTCAGCAGCTGCAGTATGTGTAGCTGCTGGCTTTTAATTTTTTTCCCCCGCACCTCCTCTTTAACTACTTTCCGACCAGCTCGGGCGAAACCCGTATGGCTACGTTGTTCCCTTTAAGAGCCGCAAGGGGGGCAGCTGCACAGCGGGGGGTCCCGATGCACATGACCAGCAGGCGTGATCGCGGGCAGGAGAGCCAGCACAGGGATTTCTGGGCGTAAACCCACAAATCCCTGTTCCGTCAGGGGATAGGAAACCATTTTTCAGCACAAGTGTAATTTGGTGTGATTTCCTATCTCATTTGCATATAAGTAATTTTGTCTCCTTGGCATCCGAAATTCTATTTCCAGCTTGTGTAGGTAGGAGATCTGTACCTGGGAAAAAATTCAGTGTAATTGTTGTGCGTGTTTTAAAAATTCCTTGAAGCAAACAATTATGAACTTCTGCTTCATTCACACTCTCTCCGCACCTCGTTGTAGCGATCGCGGTTCGCGCTCTTTGCCTCGGGATGTTATCGCACGTGTTCCGCTGGTGTGTGGCGCAACAAATGCAAAACGGGGAACTTTCTTCCTGCTGTTGCCCATAATTCACGAAGTCTAAGAAATAATGAGCAGTTAGCATGCAACACTTAACAGCTCATTCATTCAAATGTGTTTTAGAAAAAAAAAAAGTGCACATATTTATTTTTATTTATGTGCCTTCATCTGGTGATTTGTAGTACACTGGTAAGTTTATATCATTTTTTAAGCGTTTGAATGTTTTCTTTGTGGTGCATTGCGTCTTTTTTTTTTTTTTTTTTTCTGCCATGTCTCTTTTTTTTTTTGTATTGAGGTTTGTATTCAAAGGTCATAAATACACAGACAAGGCAGGGGTTTTACATATTTTGCTTTGTGCTAATGCAGTCGCACTGCAACAGTATTTTTATTTAATTTTTTATTTAGTTCGGCATACACCAGCAAGGGTAAAGTGGAACTAAACTCTCTTAATCAACACTGACTAATCCTTAGGCTAAGGTGACCAGATTTTTAAAATGAAATCTGGAGACATATTTTTTTTTACTAGTAATGGCGGCAAACAGCGACTCTTTGCCCATCGCCGCCGCTGCCCGCCTCACAGCCTGTCAAGTCTCTCTCCGGGCCCCGGCTACTACTGGGTGGGGAGTGGAGAAAGATCACTCCGCCAGGGAAGGCAAAGGAGATAGGCAGGCGGCTGGCCGACACTTGAGCCAAGGTAGAAGAACATGTGACCGGACTGACAACTCATGGGGCCCCCCGGCAATAGAAGATTATGGGGCCCCCCGGGCTTACAGGTGGCCACCATGTCAGGAGGCAGTGCAGAGGGGGGGCAGCTAAAATCTCAGGATTTTCACATCAAAAGCATGTCGGTTTTGGACATATCAGGGACAGATGTTAAAAAAAAAACACAGATTTTGACATACTGTCCCTGGTTTTACTGAGCCTGGCAACCCTGATGGGGCCCCCTAGTGGCATGGTGGCCTCGGGCAGTGCCCGAGAGCCTCAATGGTCGGTCCGCCCCTGGGCACAGATAATGAAAAAGTACACCCCCCTGCCCCCTAAGCTAGTGGGTGTGGATGAGATTTTTGTTTTATTATTCTGCACGGACTGTTTTGAAATTGCCCCAGCCCCTGTTCAAATCCAATCCAGGGACAAAACCGGGGACAGAATTGGTCCGGGGACAGTGTCCTCAATCCGGGGACTGTCCCCTGAAACCGGGGATGTCTGGTCACCCTACCTTAGGGCCCTTCCACATGAGGAATCCGTGCCGTGTGTATGCTCCTCGCAGTTTTTCCGATGGGGAAAACTGCCCAAAAACCACCGGACAAAAAAGAGAACCCGTTATTTTTATTTATTTGTTTTTGCCAGGAAATTTCCTGGCAGACTTTTGTCCTGTGGTTTTTGGCACTTTTCCTATGTGAAAAACTGTGATGGAGCATACACACAGCCGGGATTCCCGGCCAAAGCTCCCATCGCAGTTTTCCTGTCGATTCTCGGCTTTCCCCTCGGGTTTTTCGAGGGGATCTTTTCTTGTCGGAAATCCCGTACGTGTGTACGAGGCATAAGCTTTCTCCACAATATAGGCTACACATTTACCAGACAAGAAACAGGAAGTGGGCTCTATAAGCATAGGTGTGTGCAGCCTTTGGCGTTAGGGTGTGCACCCCAAAGCTCAAACACGCTCTACCGATCACTCGCAATCTTCATTCAGAGGGGAAGGGGCCGGTAAATGGCATATTTACTGGCCCCTCCCCCCCATCCTATAACATCCACAGCAACAACCAGTGGGAGAGGAGGGAAGCCAGCATTGCTGTGGGGGAAAGAGGGGGAGCCAGATCAGTAGGGGAAATCTGTTCTGCGCAGGGTGATTAGGGTGTGCCTGGGCACACCTAGCACACCCTGTGCACACTCCTATGTGTATAAGGTATTTTCTGGTCCTCTTTAAATAGCCAAACATTTAGGCTGGACTCGCACCATCGCCGCATACGGCTCTTAGAAGGGGTGCGGTTCATCCTGGTTCACCATTTCGGGTCCGATTTCTGCCTGAACTTTTGGCTAAATTCGGATTTGAAACAGAACAAAAGACGCACAGGGCTCCTGTGAAAATTCACACCAGAGTGGCAGTGGCGATATGTGAATCGACTTCATAGAGAGCCGATCAAAATGCGCAATGGTGTGAATCCAGCCTTAATGCATTTACTCCTTTTATTCAGAGCTTGACAAAATCCGGGCGCCCGCTCGCAATTGCGACTAAAATTAGCGACCCGGCGCCGGGGAAGCTTAGGCCCGCAGAAGGCTGCAAAGCCGCCTCAATTACTGACGCGATCGCATGGTGGCGGATCATGGAGACATAGGATACCCCATTGGCCGGTAATTTAGGCCGCGGCTTTGCGGCCTTCTGCAGGCCTAAGCTTCCTTCTGTGATCTGGCGTCATCTTGTGGTGATGTAAACCAGGAATCCAGCAATTTTAATGGAGCTTCCCCAGTTTTTTCACTGCCATCTCCTTCCCTCTAATTGGAGCCCCCAAACATTATATATATTTTTTATTTTAACACCCTAGAGAATAAAATGGCGGTCGTAGCAATACTTTGTCACGCCGTATTTGCGCAGTGGCCTTACAAGCGCACTTTTTTGGGGAAAAAATACACTTTTTTAAATAAAAAAATAACACAACAGTAAAGTTAGCCCAATTTTTTTTTATATTGTGAAAGATAAAGTTACGCCGAGTAAATTGATACCCAACATGTCACGCTTCAAAATTGTGTGTGCTCATGGAATGGCTACAAATGTTTACCCTTTAAAATCTCCATAGGCTTTCATATGCAGGCGCTAGTCACGTATGTGTTCGCTTCTGCACGCAAGCTTGGCGGGACGGGGTGAGTTCCTGGCTCCTAACTACTGTAGATTCCAAGCAAATTTGTCAAGCCCTGACCTAGGCTAATGACCAGACAAGAAACAGGAAGTGGGCTTTATAAGGTATTTATTGTCAGAAAAATATTAAAGTTTTACCATAAAAAAGTTAAAACAAGCGAAGAAGATTTAATAGATGGAAAGTTGAAAAGTTGACTGAAGGCCCGCTTTAACCACTTAAGGACCGGACCAATATGCTGCTAAATGCCCAGAGGTCGTTTTTACAATTCGGCACTGCGTCGCTTTAACAGACAATTGCGCCGTCGTGCGACATGGCTCCCAAACAAAATTTGCGTCCTTTTCTTACCACAAATAGAGCTTTCTTTTGATGGTATTTGATTGCCTCTGCGATTTTTTTTATTTTTTGCGCTATAAACAAAAATAGAGCGACATTTTTGAAAAAAAATCAATCTTTTTTTTACTTTTTGTTATAAGAATAATCGAATAAACTAAATTTTAGTCAAACATTTAGGCCAAAATGTTCTCAGCCACATGTTTTTAGTAAAAAAAAAATTAGCTACTTAGCGGCAACAGTGACACTAATACAGCGATCAGAAAAATGATCGCTTAGTGATTCTGGCTATAGGGGTAGAAAGGGTTAACTAGGGCGGTGATCAAGGGGTTAAAACTTTATTGGGGGGTGTACGGGGGCTACCGTGAACCTAACACTAACTGCCTGTCACACTAACTGTCACACTGACACTAAATGCAGTGATCAGTAAATATATGATCACTGCAATCAGTGACAGTGTGACAGGGGGCTGGGGGGGAGGGGGTGATCTGAATTGGTTAAATGTGCCTATGTGTGTGGTGTCAGTGTAGTGTTGGTGCGACTTACTGTGTGAGTCTTCTCTCCTCTCGGCGGATTGAAAATACCGCCGAGAGGAGAGCTGACATCACTTCTGCCTATGTTTACATCACATAGGCAGAGGAAGTGACACAGTGGGGGCTCTGCTGATTGGCTGGGAGCGATCCGGAGAGGGTGGACAAAAACCAACAGCCGTCCCCTCATCACGAATCGCTCGCACAGCCAAGGGAACCGCCGCATGTACCGGGGGGGGGGGGTCCCGATCGGACCCCCGACCCACGTCTAGGCAGGGACGTACAGGTATGCCAATGTGCCTATACGTGCCATTCTGCCGACGTAAATGTACATGCGGCGGTCCCTAAGAAGTTAAATAGCCGAACACTTAGGCTTGGCTCACACAATAGCCGCATGCGGCTTCCAGCAGGGATCTGGTGCGTCCTGGTTCACAGTTTCAGGTCCGCTTTCCGCCTGAATTTTTGTCTGAATTCGGATCTGAAACGGAACAAAATACTTCGGATCAGGAGGCGCATCGGCGATATGGGAACCGACTCCATAGAGAGCCGGTCAAAAGGCGCAATGGTGTGAAACCAGCCTTAATGCATTTACTCCTTTTTGTGCTCTGCCTGGGATCTTTACCACTCTGTCACTGAACAAACCCCGGCAATAATGATTTCAGCAGGGGAGGTGCTGGACAGTTCCTGCAGCTTCTGAACTCGGCTGAGCATTGCAGTCACTGTGGTTGTAAATGAGCTTCAAAGCCACACAGTCACCTAAGCTTGTAATGTCATCATATACTTTTTTTTTATTTTTTTTAATGAATGTCAGCACTCGGCAGTGATGGTGAAATCTCACCCCGATTACAACACATTATCGCTACATTATGGGCCAGATTCAGCAACACTTGCGCTGGAGTATTTCGATATGCGCCACGTAACTGTGAAGATGCGCCGTTGTATCTCCGCGGCCGTACCCACCAACCTAGATGCGCCAGAAAACGGGCCATTTCCGACCGGCTTAACTTTCCGACGCCAGAGTATCGTCAGCGCATAGTTTCGCTTGGCGCATCAGTCGCGCCAATCGATTTCCCCTGCAAATATGCAAATGAGGGATTTTTCCCAATTCACGAACGGATTAGCACCATACGCCGGCTACATGCGCCGCGCATATGTCGTCCGTCCGTCTCAAAGTTATTTCTACAAATGGCTGCTTTATCTTTACTCCAGACAGCCACAGGTCAACAGGAGAGCAGCTACAGCAGCGTTACCGACGATAAGAGCTAGCTGAGCACCCCCACTTGCAGGACAACACCTCTGTCCCTGCTTGTCTGTCAACTTTTACAGCCATGGAGGAAGACATCATAGGTCTCCATAGCCGAGATGACGGCTGACAGCTCCTGGCCTTTAAAGTTCAGCTTTCTCCTGTGTGTTTGCGGGGAACGGGAGCAGCCATCTCAGAACAAAAGTAACTTCACTGCGGGGAGGGGGAACAGGATATACTTTAGTGCCGGAATGGCGCATCTACGGGCGCATTTAAACGCCCAAAGGAACGCATTGCTCTGACGTTTCCCGTGAAAAGGGGGGCCGACGGAAGTTGTGAGCATGCGCACAAGGGGGTGAGTGGAGCCTCACTCACTGCGCATGCTCCGTGGATGATGCGCTGAACGTAAGCCTCTGCGCTGGGCTCCGCCCATCATTTACATATGATCACACCCACTTCCACTTGCGTCGGGTTACGCCAGCGCATTTTCGTTACTCCGGCGCAAGTTTAGGAGCAAGTGCTATGTGAATAACAGTACTTGCGCCGAAAGTGTCGGCGGAGTAACGTAAATGAGAAACGTTACTCCAAAGTAAAGAAGCGCCCATCTACCTGAATCTGGCCCTAAGAGTCTATCTTGGCTGCTTTTATTTTGATTATTTAAAAGACCTGCCCATACATGCAGAGTTGTCATTGGATATGTAAATTAGAGATTTGTGATGCCTTATTTATACATTTCTTGGCCTAGATTCGGGCATAACGTATCGTATCGTATTTATGCTACGCCGCCGCAAGTTGCAGTATTCTCAAAGCACTTGCGTCCTAAGTTATGGCGGTGTAGCGTAAATGTGCCGGCGTAAGCACGCCTAATTCAAATGTGGAAGAGGTGGGCGCGTTTTATGTAAATTAATCGTGACCCCACATAATTGACGCTTTTAACGAACGGCGCAAGCGCCGTCCGTGGACGTATCCCAGTGCACAATAGTCGGATAGAATGCCTAAGATAAGTCGCACACTGCCTACTTGTAATGGCAAATGGCCACCACAAGATAGCGCCACCGCAAGATACCGCAAAGCCGCGGCCTCAATTACCGGCGGGCGCCGCGATCGCGCGGTGGAGCCTCAAGGGGACACAGGATCCTGTGTCTCCGTGCACCCCCACCTCCCCCGCTGCACCGGCTGGTAATTGAGGCCGCGGCTTTGCGACCTAAGCTTCCTTCTGTGAAGGCTGCAAAGCCGTGGCCTCTATTACTGGTGGGCGCAAGCACCAGGTCACAATTTCTTATCGCGATTGCGACCGGACGCCTGGATTTTATCGAGCCCTGAGTCCAGGAATGTGCAAAAAAGTATTACTGCTCTAGCTGGGTCCACTATACCCCACCACTATGAGGAGGTCATTAAGCTTTCTCAGTATATAGCCTCAAAATACAGATGACAGCACTCCAGTGTCAGATGTAATCTTTGTTGGTTTTCTAAAAACAGAGTACAAAAGTCAGATAAGGTCTCTTAACACATTTCAAACTGAATCGCGCTTAATCATTAAATGATTTCAGTGAGGATGCATACATCAGGAACTTACTTCAGTGCATTCTCAGAAGCCAGGTAGGGACATTTTAAAAGGGAATGCAAACCAATGAAAAGCAAGGTGCTAACACATATGTGAGAATTACATAAAAACAAAAGATAAAAAACAATCCAAATATACTTGAGAGTCCAAAGGTGAAATCTTTTTTTGTTTATAAGAATTATTAACCACTTCAGCCCCGGACCATTTGGCTGGCCAACGACCGGGCCACTTTTTGGGATTCGGCACTTTAACTGACAATTGCGCGGTCGTGCAACGTGACTCCCAAACAAAATTGACATGTTTCTCCCCCCCCCCCCTCAAATAGAGCTTTCTTTTGGTGGTATTTGATCACCTCTGCGGTTTTTATTTTTTCCACAATAATTAAAAATAGAGCGACAATTTTGAAAAAAAAAATGCAATATTTTTTAGGGTTTTGCTATAATAAATATCCCAAAATAAATATATATATATGTGTATATATATATATATTCTCAGTTTAGGCCAAAACTTATTCTTCTTCATATTTTTGGTAAAAAAAAAAAACGCAATAAGTGATTGGTTTGCGCAAAAGTTATAGCATCTACAAAATAGGAGATAGTTTTATGGCTTTTTTATTATTATATTATTATTTTTACTAGTAATGGCGGCGATCAGCGATTTTTTTTTTTTTAATTTTTTTTTTGACTGTGACAATATGGCGGACACATATATAAAGTCCCATCTGTCTATGTCCAAATTCCCTCTTTTTTTTCTCCCCTCCCCTCCCCTTTTTATGTATAATTTTGCCAATATGGCGCCTGAAAAATGGCCCAGTGTGAAAAGGGTCTTAGGCTGGGTTCACAAATATATGACTGTTCACCTGAATCGGTGAACAGGAACACGCAGGACCCCAGGCATGAACCCGTGGCCGCACATATGTAAACCTGGATTTAATGGGGGCCTTATAGTTTTTCTCCTCCTTTAAAAAAGTGTTGTGTGGGTGATTTACTAAAACTTGTAAATTACTAAAGCTTGTTCATTTAAAGCGGAAGTAAACCCATCGATTTAACAGTTTCAAAAAGCAGTTAAATATCCGGCATGCCGGGATTGCCAACTGTCACATTGGTTGTGCTCTTAACCAAACTGTCAAACCATCCAATGGCTGGTGTCATAACTGATCACATGTGCAGCACCACAGCAGTTGAAGATTAAACATAGGCCAAGATGGCAGCTTTCCTGGCTGAAAATGATAGAAGGGTTTACTTCCACTTTAAGCTTTGAGGATAAAACCTAGAAGCTGGTTACTATGCAGAGCTACACCAGATTCTGTGTGCTCTAATTGTAGTAAATGTCACCCTGTGCACTTTGGTGATCTCCTCCTTGTTTTAAGGGTAGCTCTCCACCTCTCTAGGGATGCCTACCCTGGTTCCAATACTTTCCTAATGCTATACAGAACTAAAATAAAATAAATGTTTTGCCTTTTAGTTACACTGTAACACTAGACAAATTTGAAATGCTTTGTAAAATGTAGTTGTATATAAAGGTTGATATTCTTGAAAGATCTCCAAGGAGACTAATGAAAAAGCACAGTTGGCGTGAAAGAACTTCTATATATAGGGATATTGGTTAATGTATAGTTCTGTAGCATAACCCAACTAGCTCTAAAGCCTTGTACACCCGTACGGATTCCTGTCGGTAAAAAAGTGTGCCGGGAAAGCCGAAGGGAAAACTGAGAAGCTGCTCGGTAACTTTTTCCCCCTACACACGACCGGGTTTCCCGACAGGAAAACTGCCATGAGACGTTTGGTTGGGAATCTCGGCCGACAGGGAGAAAAAGAGAGCTGGCTCTCCTTTTTTTTTCCTGGCAGTTTTCATGTCGGGATAAACTGCGATGAAGCCTACACATGGCCAGTTTTCCCGGGCCAAAAGCTTTCATGGCACCGGTCGGCACCGGTCGGGTGTACGAGGCTTTACTGCAAACCTGTCCTAAAATCTAAGAAGCCAAACCGCTGAAAATAAAACTCAAATTTTCAGTCTCCTGGAGTCGGTAAACACGACAACAGCTCATGTTTTGGAGGGTTGGTCGGAATGCCGCATTAAGTGTTGGAAGTAGCATGGAGAAAATGGACGATGACCGTGTTTTTATTTTTCGAAATGTGTATTTTGAACAGCCTCCAACGAAAATTAAGCTAACTGCCTTGCCAACATGTACTTAGGAAGTCTAAATAAACAAGCTATACTTTTCTCTTTCTAAATGATACATTCCCTTCAACTTGAGTTAGATAATATCGTGGTTTGATGGATATACCCCTAAGTGTCACTTTGCAGGAGGAAATTACATTGTAATTGCTAGCGTAATTCATTTACATAGCATCTCAGAGCTCTCTCGTCTTTCTGCCTTTGTCTATGGGGACCGCGCTTTCTGGTGCCCTACAGTAATTTGAGTAAAGTACCTGGAAACCAAGAAAATTATGCTTTCTGTGCTTAATACTATTGTGTATCGGTAAACCTTGCTGAATAAACATGGCGGAACAAAATAAAGCCTGTATGGACTATATATAGATGAGGCGGTGCATTATGGACCGCATAAAGTTACATATTTAGGTGTTTATTAACGATACACCAACATATTGCAACAACCACCATTTTATTCTCTGGGGTCTCTGCTAAACTATATATATATATATATATATATATATATATATATATATATAACACACACACACACACACAGTGCCGTGCGAACGTATTCGGCCCCCTTGAACTTTGCGACCTTTTGCCACATTTCAGGCTTCAAACATAAAGATATAAAACTAATTTTTTGTGAAGAATCAACAACAAGTGGGACCCAATCATGAAGTGGAACGAAATTTATTGGATATTTCAAACTTTCTTAACAAATAAAAAACTGAAAAATTGGGCGTGCAAAATTATTCAGCCCCCTTAAAGAGGGGATTCACCCTTAAAACCACTTTCTCCCATCCCATCCAGCATACTGGCGTCAGCGCCAGTATGCTGTCTTTTTTTTTTTTATATGTGTACTTACCTCTTAATAGATAATTAAATTTTCGTCCTACCGCGGGGTATAGCTTTCTTTTGGTGGTATTTGATCACCTCTGCGTTTTTTATTTTTTCCACAATAATTAAAAATAGAGCGACAATTTTGAATTTTTTTTTTAGGGTTTTGCTATAATAAATATCCCAAAATAAATATATATATATATATATATATATATATATATATATATATATATATATATATATATTCTCAGTTTAGGCCAAAACTTATTCTTCTTCATATTTTTGGTAAAAAAAAAAACGCAATAAGTGATTGGTTTGCGCAAAAGTTATAGCATCTACAAAATAGGAGATAGTTTTATGGCTTTTTTATTATTATATTATTATTTTTACTAGTAATGGCGGCGATCAGCGATTTTTTTTTTTTTTAATCTTTTTTTTGATTGTGACTGTGACAATATGGCGGACACATATATAAAGTCCCATCTGTCTATGTCCAAATTCCCTCTTTTTTTTCTCCCCTCCCCGAGTGCTAGTCGGCTGTTTTCGGAAGGCGTGATGCGATATAGCGGCGCCATACCCCGCGGTAGGACGAAAATGAAATTATCTATTAGGAGGTAAGTACACATAAAAAAAAAAAAAGACAGCATACTGGCACTGACGCCAGTATGCTGGATGGGATGGGAGAAAGTGGTTTTAAGGGTGAACCCCCTCTTTAAGTTAATACTTTGTAGCGCCACCTTTTGCTGCGATTACAGCTGTAAGTCGCTTGGGGTGTCTCTATCAGTTTTGCACATCGAGAGACTGACATTTTTGCCCATTCCCCCTTGCAAAACAGCTGGAGCTCAGTGAGGTTGGATGGAGAGCGTTTGTCAACAGCAGTTTTCAGTTCTTTAGACAGATTCTCGATTCATGCACACTGAAGCTGATAAACTGCAGTTTATTGGCATTTTGGCTTTTTTTTTTTAAAGCCCATAAACTGAACTCTATGTTAGCCTATGTGTCCATGCACACCTGGGCGTTTTTCAGTGTTAAAGGGTCACTGAAGGAATTTTTTTTTTTTTTTTTAGCTAAATAGCTTCCTTTACCTTACTGCAGTACTGGTTTCATGTCCTCGTTGTTCGTTTTTTGCTTTGAAGTTGCTGTAATCCTGCTCTGATCTCCACACTTCCTGCTTGTCTGTTTCCTTATAACCACAGTGCTGGGAGCTTTCTCACTGTGGTCTGAGCTGTCATTACTGTGTGTCTAAAACTTCCCAGAACAAATCAGATTCATTTTAAAAACAAAACACTGCCCTGGATTTGTTTGTTTTTGTTCTGTATGTCTCTTTCTACAGAAACATGAAGCCAGTTTAAAAGTGAAACTAACCTGCAGGCACATTATATGATTGATTTTTTATCTATTTTTAATCATTTTGAAAAGGAATCAGTTAACTTTTATGTCTCTATACCCTGTAAACAGTCATTTCAGCAAAAAAAAATGTTTTCCTTTTAGTGACCCTTAAGGCTCCATTCACACCTGAGCGACAAAACGCCTGAAGCGCGACGCTCAGATACGCTGGAGGGAAGAAATAACACTAATCTGTATGGAGATGGTTCACATCTCCACGCCGAACGCTGATTGCGTGAAGCTAAAAAAAGTCCCGGACCCTTCTTTGTCGCGCGTATTCAGGCGGCTTCGGCGTAGCAGACAATGACCTGTAAAAAAGATAGGGTTTAAAACGACGCGTTTTGTCGCGGCAAATCACGGTACAAAACGCCGCGCTAAGTTGTCGCTAGGTGTGAATGCAGCCTTAACCACTTAAGGACCGCCTACTGCACATTTACGTCGGCAGAATGGCACGGCTGGGCACATCAACGTATATATACGTTGATTTTAGTACCCAGTAGTACCAGTAGGCCCGTGGCGCGCTCCCGTAACCCGGTCCGAAGCTCCAGGACCGCGGGATTCGCGGACCCGATCGGCGCGGCAGTGCGGCGATCCGTCCCTGGAGCTGAAGAACGGGGAGAGCCGTGTGTAAACATGGCTTCCCCGTGCTTCACTGTGGCCGCAGCATCGATCGCGTCATCCCTGTAATAGGGGGACGCGATCGATGACGTCACACCTACAGCCACACCCCCCTACAGTTGTAAACACACACACAGGGAACACTCAAATTCACAGCTCCCCCTGTGGTTAACTCCCAAACTGCAACTGTCATTTCTACAGTAAACAATGCAATTTAAATGCATTTTTTGCTGTGAAAATGACAATTGTCCCAAAAATGTGTCAAAATTGTCCGAAGTGTCCGCCATAATGTCGCAGTCACGAAAAAAATCGCTGATCGCCGCTATTAGTAGTAAAAAATTTTTTTTTTATAAAAATGCAATAAAACTATCCCTTATTTTGTAAACACTTTGGGCCAGATTCAGATACACTTAATATTGCACTGCGTAATCGAAATACTCTACGCTGCCGTATTTTACCAGGCTCTACACCGAATCCTGGTAGATTTTTGCCCGTACGCTACGGCGGCGTAGTCTATTTCTCGCCGCGTAATCGAAATACGCGATTAGGCGGCGTGAAGCATTTAAATTAAGCGCATGCTCCGTTCAGAAATTTCCCGCCGTGCATTGCGCGAATTCGTTGTTTGAGTAGCGACGTAAAAAATACGTAAAAAATAATAGACGTCGGAAAAACGTAGAAATTCGACGCGGGAACGACGGCCATACTTAACATGGGCTGTCTAATATTAGAGCAGCAAAAAGCTGGTATAGTGTTACGCAAAAAAAGATGACTAAAGGTGCCGTAAGAGATTGCGATTGAAGATCGTAATTTCGGGGATCGCCGGCAAAAGCTCATTAGCATACCCCGACGCGGAAAACGACGGGAAGTCCACCCAGTGGCCGCAATTTTATTGCAGCGTAGATCCGAAGGCGTACGAACACGTAATCCAGTCGAATTGAAGCCCGCAGCCGTCTATTCATGGTTTGAGGTTTTCGACTAGCTAGAAAATGCGCGTAATCTGAAATTACTCCAGTCTAACACCAGTTAGACAGGAGTAAGGGCTCTGTGAATCTGGCCCTATAAATTTTGCGAAAACCAACCGATAAACGCTTATTGCGATTTTTTTTTTTTACCAAAAATATGTAGAAGAATACGTATCGGCCTAAACTAAGGAAAAAAAATGTTTTTTTTATATATTTTTGGGGGATATTTATTATAGCAAAAAGTAAAAAATATTGCTTTTTTTTTTTTTAAATTGTCGCTCTATTTTTGTTTATAGCGCAAAAAATAAAAACCGCAGAGGTGATCAAATACCACCAAAAGAAAGCTCTATTTGTGGGAAAAAAAGGACGCCAATTTCGTTTGGGAGCCACGTCGCACGACCGCGCAATTGTCAGTTAAATTGACGCAGTGCCGAATCGCAAAAAGTGGCCCGGTCTTTGACCACCCAAATGGTCCGGGACTGAAGTGGTTAAAGATGAACTCCAGCTATGGATATTTTTAGAGATGCACCCGAATTTTGGCATCTGATATGTTGGTATTATCGGCATTTTGCCAGTGCCGAATCGCAAAAAGGGGCAAGGTCCTTTACTTGCATTTTGGTCCGGGTCTTAAGTGGTTAATGAGCTTTGGAGTTTATTGGCTTTTTTCTGAACGCCCGAAATTTGCATTCAAAGTGCTGTTTTTTTGACGTGAAAAAAAAAGCTAAGAACCGCAAAACGCCCAAAAAACGCCGGCGCCAGCGTTTTTTTATCAATTGAAAAAAAAAAAAGTAAAAAAAAAAAAAAAGCTAATAAAAGCAACACTGAAAAACGCTGATTAAAGCTATTGCAAATACTGTACGCTAAAAAATGTTGCAAGGCTCCCTGCAAAGCTACTGGCGTTTTTTTTATATAGCTTTTATCAGCTTCAGTGTGCATGGAGCCTAAAGAAAAAATTATATTTGAGCTAACTCACAGACCAATCAATGGCACATAAATAAAACCTATATTTTTGTTTTATTTATAAATATAAAAAAAAGGAGAACATTCATATTTCTCCCTATTTAAAACCAAAAGAGAAAGACGTGTTTACAATCTCATAGTTGCTTGCCAAACATCGCAGATTATTTTGCAGAAGACAGCTTTCATCCAACACGTTTCTTGGAACAAAGTCCACTTTTCAGTTCAAATAACAGAGATAATCTCATGCAACGGATCATAAAAACTCTAATGGCACATCTCTAAATATTGGCAAAATATCTGATTATTGGCTTAAAGTGGTTCTAAAGCCCAATTTTTCTTTTTTTTTACTTTTATACATTGCCGGTGTATCGTCATACTCCGCTCCCCATCACAGACTGCTCCGGAAGTGCTGTGGTGGCCAACTGCGCATGCGCGATGCGTTCCAAACGCATCTGCGATGCGTTCCAATGCATTTACGGCAGTGCACACCAGCGAAACCTCGTTCGGCATCCAGGCTCTTTCCTTAACATCCCCGTGGATTGGAGGATGTTAAGTGCACGTCGCTCTGAATGACGGCTTCGCTGGTGTGCAGTGTCGTAAATGCATTGGAACGCATCGCAGATGCGTTTGGAACGCATCGCGCATGCGCAGTTGGCCACCACAGCACTTCCGGAGCAGTCTGTGATGGGGGAGCCGAATATGACGCGTCACCGGCATTAAAGGAGAAGTCCAGCCTGAGCTTTGGCCGGGCTTCGTTTTGCGCTCCTGTGACTCATTTTTAGCAGTCCATTCTCTGCGGACGTCACAGGAATCAGTCCAGACACCGCGTCGTCCCGATAATGGAAGTCGGGATCTGCCAGGTGCCTGGACTGACACCCGTCTCAGCCTGTCGGCTCCCCACAGAGAGCCTAACACGGCCACTCCGCCCCCCCACAGCTCAGCGCTCCAGTGAGTGTGGGGGAGCAGAGCGGAGAGATGCCGATAGACAGTCAGCAGCTCTCTGCTCGGGGAGCCAAGATAACCGAGCCATCGGCGATGTTCGATCTCTCGGTTCTTAGTGCAGAGATGCCGGGGGGCAGATGCAGCATCTACCTAGGTAAGTATGATGGGAGGAACACCCCTTAACCCATACTTCTCTTTTAAGGTAAGAAACATTTTACAGTTTTACAGGGGGGGGTAGAGGGTGATCCTGTGCTGTGCACGGTTGCATCTTTTCTACCCTGTATTCCTCTTCACCAAGAGACTCAGGCAGCAGCTATTGGCTCCTGCTGCTGTCAATCATATGCAGTGGGGAGGAAGCGGGGGGGTAATTTAGCCCTTCAAATTGGTTTGACCTCCAGGATAAGCTAATATTGTCCAACTACATTTGTCATGTGTATTCTTCTTTAATCTTTCCAGTAATCCAGTGTGAAAGTTTGCCTACAGGAGCTTCCTGTAGGAGAGACCGGTCACTGCAGCTCTCTCTCTGTGTCCGGGATGACTGGTCTTGTCTCCACTAGAGGTCGACCGATATGGGTTTTTCTCTGGCCGATGCCGATATTTGGAAATCGGGGCGGCCGATGGCCGATATGTGTTGCCGATTTTTGCGGCCGATATTTCTTTCTCGTACATCACGGGACACAGAGCGGCATATTCATTACTATGTGGGTTATATGGAGTACCTTCAGGTGTGGACACTGGCAATCTTCAAACAGGAAGTCCCCTCCCTATATAACCCCCTCCCCTAGAGGGAGTCCCTCAGTTTTTTCGCCAGTGTCTTAGGTGTTGGTCACGGAATAGCTTTGCTCCACATCCTTTGGGATTAAGGGCGGGCTAACCGGATCTGTCCAAGGAGCCTCAGTGCCAAAGTGGACAGTACCCGGGCCCCAAACCGTGGGGTTTTGCCTATAATGCTCCTCTTTGGAGGGCTGGACCCTGGGCCCAGGACTTGGAGTTTGCAAAAAACCATAAGGTTCCTGTTTTGCCAGGGTGCTATATAGGTCCAGGACAGTGGGTACCTTCATAGGACCCCAGGGCCTGAAGGTCTACTACGCTACCCACGGAGATGGGAGAAGACTGGATCAGTTTGCTGGTCAAACATCCTGCAGCATGGAGCAGGTAAGGGGGAGCCTGCGGGACTTGGTTCGACAGCAGGCTCCCCGGGGTAACCTAAAAGGGGGGATAGCCTGAGTATGCTCTGCATGGGCAACCGTGATCACTATGTCTAAGAGACAGGATGACACCCTTTCTCCCCCCATCACTAGGCCCCCCTGTCTAAAGGTGTTGCTAGCTAACCTGCTGTTTCTTCCTAGAGGCTAGTAAAGGATCCTTAGGGGCCTTGAGAGAGTCCTACCTGGCCGGGAGTTTTGAATCTGCCGCCGTTTCTGCGCCATGGATCTCCAGCAGCGCGGCTCCTCCATGGTCTTCCTGGTTCCGGGTCCGCGCGCGCGCGCGGGCACGCGCGCGTCTTATTGACGGTTTCGCGCCATCCAGACAGGAGGGCGGGGGGGGGGCGGGCCTGCGGCGTCATACAGGGGCGCGCCCTTCTGCTGTTATAGACAGCAGGCCTTGTCAGGGCTCAGTCTGTGGCTGATTTTTTCAAGGAGAGGACGCAGGGCGGCAGAACAGTGACTCCCGGTGGCGGAAGAGGGGTAGTACATATGGACTTTGTCCCAATGTCTTTATTGTTAAGCCAAAAAATCCCCCTTATTTGACAGCAGGTTGGAGGCTGGCAAACTTAAATTAGGGTCATTGTATATGGTCAAAGAAAATATATAATATATAATTATTTAAAAAAAAAAAAAAAAAAAAAGAAGAAAAAAGACCAATATACGGGCCCATCAGTTTGGGGGGACACTAGTGATCTACTCTCCCCTAAACTCTGGAATTGTACTCCTGGCCACTACAGTCTGTTGTGTGGGCGGAGTCCCTCGATTTTGTATTATGGCTTCCAAGGGTTCGGGGTCAAAGGGTACAAAAAAGACCAAAAAACAAAAGGGTTCCCTTTCTGATTCTGATATGCCGATTCTTTCCCCGCAGCTTATTAATTTAAGAAGCGCCTTGGATGAGCCATTAGGGGGATCTGGTGCGGAGGCTGGCCCAGATCAGCCCAGCCCTGTGTTTATCACAGAGGAGATGCTAGCCGTATCCCTAGGGGGGCTAGAAGAGAGAATAGCAGCATTGATCGCTAGAGCTATTCCTGGTAAGAAACGGGTTAGATCCCCATCACCAGGGGGTGTATCCTCAGATGCTGAGATTCTCTCTCCGGAGGAATTAGAATCACAGGAGGATCAACTGGACCTGAACCAAGAGGGTTCAGGGATGGAGGGGTCTACCTCTGAGGAACCATTTTCAGACTCCCAGACAGAGAGACTGTGGGTACAGTCTTTGACGGACATGGTCCGATCGGCATTTAGTTTGCCATTGCCAGAACCTCAGGTTCCTCCGGTATCCTCTCTGGGCTCTTTGAGAGCCCCGTTAAGCAACGCAGTGTTTCCGGTCCATCCTCTCTTGGAGGAATTGATCTTTCGGGATTGGGTACGGCCGGACAGGGTTTTTCTGCCACCGAAAAGATTTGCGGTCATTTATCCCATGGAGGAAAAATTCTCCAAGAGATGGAGGCTCCCAGTAGTGGATGCAGCCATCTCATGTGTGAATAAATCACTAACTTGCCCGGTGGAAAACATACATATGTTTAAAGATCCGGTTGATAAAAGATTAGAAACACTTTTAAAAGCATCCTTTGCTACGGCAGGAGCAGTGGTGCAGCCAGCGGTAGCTGCAATTGGAGTTTGTCAGGCATTAAAAGACCAGACAAAAGAGATGTTAAAAGACATGCCTACCCAACAAGCAGAAGAGTTTGCTGACATTCCCAGAGCTCTGTGTTTTGCGGTAGATGCTATAAAAGATTCCATCCAGCAGGCTTCTCGTTTATCACTATGTTTGGTACACATGAGAAGGCTCTTATGGTTGAAGAACTGGGCGGCAGAACCCCCATGCAAAAAGCTTCTGGCAGGATTTCCCTTCCATGGAGGACGACTCTTCGGAGAGGATCTGGATAAATATATTCAGACTATTTCAAATGGCAAGAGTACCCTTTTACCGGTCAAAAAGACATTCCGGGCTCCTACATTTAGAAGGCAGCTTTTTCCTGTCTCGGGGCCCTCTAATTCCAGGCAGTATCGACGGCCGCCTGCGCGATCCAACGGTAACAGTAGATCGCAGGGACAAACCCCTGGGGGTAAGAAGCCGTGGTATCGCAAACCGTCAAAGACAGCCCCTAAGTCTGCCTTATGAAGGGGCGCCCCCACTCTCACGGGTGGGGGGAAGGCTTCGTCTCTTCTCAGAAGTTTGGGAAGCCAAGATCCCCGACAATTGGGTCCGGGCATCTGTAACCACAGGTTACAGACTGGAGTTTCTAAGGTATCCTCCGCCTCATTTTCAAGAATCAAGGCTACCAAGGGATCCAGCAAGGAAGGCCTCAATGCTGGCAGCTTTGGATCACCTGCTTTGCCAGGACGTAATTATAGAAGTGCCAGCCCAAGAGCAAGGCCTAGGTTTCTATTCCAATCTCTTTGTCATACCAAAGCCCAACGGCGATGTCAGGCCAATTTTGGACCTAAAGAGGTTAAACGGTTATCTAAGGGTGCGGTCCTTCCGGATGGAATCCATCCGGTCAGCAGCCGCCGCGCTTCAGAAGGACGATTTTCTGGCCTCCATAGACATAAAAGATGCTTACCTTCATGTACCAATCTTTCAGTCGCATCAAAGGTTTTTACGCTTCGCGGTCGGGCAGCGACACTTCCAATTCAGGGCGCTCCCTTTCGGGCTGGCCACGGCCCCCCGGGTATTCACGAAGATCCTAGCCCCAGTTCTGGCCAATTTAAGAATCCAAGGAGTCACAGTCCTAGCATACTTGGACGACCTTTTAATTATAGATCATTCACGGACGGGTCTGCAGAAGGCAGTAAACCTCACGGTTCGGTACCTCGAAGAATTCGGCTGGGTCCTAAACCAGGGAAAGTCAGCATTCCAGCCTACAAAGCAGTTGGAATACCTCGGCATGAGGTTAGACACGGAACGTCAAAAGGTGTTCCTGCCCCTTGTAAAGATCAGGGCGATCAAGGGGTTGGTTCAGTTGGTTATAAACAAGAAAAGACCAACTATTCGCCTGTGTATGCGATTACTAGGCAAGCTAGTGGCCACATTCGAGGCAGTACCATACGCTCAGATCCACACTCGCGTCCTACAGGCAGCCATTCTAGCAGCCTGGGGCAAGAGGGCACATGCCTTAGAGTCCCCTTTGACGCTATCATCAAGGGTCCGACAAAGCCTGGCCTGGTGGTTGAACCCTCAGAACCTTCTAAAGGGAAGATCCTTCAGCCCTGTTGTCTGGAAGGTAGTTACCACAGACGCCAGCCTGGCAGGCTGGGGGGCGGTCTTCGAGGGGTTCTCCCGCCAGGGAACTTGGGTGAAAGCAGAGAGGCAGCTCCCCATCAATATCTTGGAAATCAGAGCTGCTCGCCTAGCCCTGTTGGCATGGACCTCCAGATTAAAGGGGTTCCCGGTGAGAATCCAGTCAGACAATGCCACGGCGGTGGCATACATAAACCACCAAGGGGGAACCAGGAGCCAGGCCGCTCAAAGGGAAGTGAACTTGATTTTTCAATGGGCAGAGGTTCATGTACCCTGCATTTCAGCGATATTCATTCCCGGAGTGGACAACCTGCAGG
The DNA here is from genome assembly GCA_029574335.1 of Rana kukunoris. Taxonomy (NCBI): domain Eukaryota; kingdom Metazoa; phylum Chordata; class Amphibia; order Anura; family Ranidae; genus Rana; species Rana kukunoris. Next base: position 226,555,039 of record CM056055.1, on the reverse strand, counting down.
CAGACTTCTTAAGTCGCCAGAGTCTGTTGCCAGGGGAGTGGTCTCTGCATCCCCAGGTCTTTCAGACAATCTGCCAGAGGTGGGGAACGCCAGACGTAGATATAATGGCATCCAGGTTCAACAAGAAACTAGACAGGTTCGTGTCGCGAGCGAGGGATCCTATGGCCTGCGGAACCGATGCGTTGGTTTGCCCTTGGCATCAATTCAAACTTCTATATGCATTTCCTCCACTACAGTTACTCCCCCGCCTGTTGCGCAAGATCAGAGTGGAGCACAAGCCAGTCATTCTAATAGCTCCAGCTTGGCCCCGGAGGGCTTGGTACTCGCTAGTCCTGAATATGGCAGTGGGAGACCCTTGGACTCTTCCGCTACAACCAGACCTACTCTCACAAGGTCCGATCCTCCACCCTACATTACAGCGTCTAAATTTGACGGCCTGGAGGCTGAATCCCTGATTCTCAGGGGTAGGGGTCTGTCTAGGCAGGTAATCCCTACCCTGATTAAGGCTAGAAAGCCGGTCTCCAGGGTAATTTATTACAGGGTGTGGAGGAACTATATAGGCTGGTGTGAATCCAAAAGATGGAATTGCCGCAAATATACTATTGATAGGGTGTTAAGTTTTCTCCAGCTAGGAGTGGATAAAGGCCTGGCACTAAGCACAATCAAAGGACAGATCTCGGCTCTGTCAGTGTGGTTTCAGAGGCCGCTGGCCACCCACTCGCTGGTAAAGACCTTCTTACAGGGGGTCTTGCGTATTAATCCTCCTGTCAAGGCACCAGTTTGTCCTTGGGACCTAAATCTTGTCCTGTCCACTCTACAGAAACAGCCTTTTGAGCCTTTGGCTGAGATTCCTTTACTCTTACTGACAAGAAAATTGGTTTTCTTGGTCGCCATAGTTTCGGCCAGGAGAGTGTCAGAATTAGCAGCCTTATCATGTAAGGAACCATATCTTGTTCTGCATAAGGACAGGGCAGTTCTCCGGCCCCATCCTTCCTTTCTACCAAAGGTTATATCCAAATTTCACTTAAACCAGGATTTGGTACTTCCATCCTTCTTTCCAAAACCTACGTCTAGAAAGGAGGGGTTGCTGCATACCTTGGATATTGTCCGGGCCATGAAGGCCTATCTTAAAGCTACAGAAAAGATCCGGAAAACAGATGTGTTATTCGTTCTACCAGATGGCCCCAAGAAGGGGCAGGCAGCTGCAAAATCCACCATCTCGAGATGGATTAGACAATTAATCATTCAAGCCTACGGATTGAAGAGGTTGCCCCCTCCGTTGTCGGTAAAGGCCCATTCTACCAGGGCCATGGGCGCCTCTTGGGCAGCACACCATCAGATCTCTATGGCTCAGATATGCAAGGCGGCAACGTGGTCATCAGTCCACACGTTTACAAGGTTTTATCAACTAGACGTGAGAAGGAATGCGGATTCTGCCTTTGGACAGGCAGTACTACAGGCTGCAGTTTGAAATCCTCGGGATCAGAAACACCCTTGGTTATAAAAAAAAAAAAAAAAAAAAAAAGTTTTTTCTTGACTAAGTTGGAATTATTATTATGATTTGAGTTTATCTCTAAATTGAATCCTTCTTTGGAAGATGTCTCCCTCCCCTCATTAAAGCATTGCTTTCGGACATCCCACATAGTAATGAATATGCCGCTCTGTGTCCCGTGATGTACGAGAAAGAAAAAGGGATTTTTAAATACAGCTTACCTGTAAAATCCTTTTCTTGGAGTACATCACGGGACACAGAGCTCCCACCCCTCTTTTGGGTGACCATTTTGGGAGGCATACTGCTTGCTACAAAACTGAGGGACTCCCTCTAGGGGAGGGGGTTATATAGGGAGGGGACTTCCTGTTTGAAGATTGCCAGTGTCCACACCTGAAGGTACTCCATATAACCCACATAGTAATGAATATGCCGCTCTGTGTCCCGTGATGTACTCCAAGAAAAGGATTTTACAGGTAAGCTGTATTTAAAAATCCCTTTTTTAGGCCTATTTTTTTCCCCTCATCTCAAAAAACCTAGGGTGGAGAGGTGGGGAGGAGATAATTGTTTAGGGTGGAGAGGTGGGGTGCAGCCTGTCCGTGCCACATCAGTGCCCACCAGAGGTGTATTTAGGTTTTGTGCTGCCCTAGGCCTGACTAAACTTGTGCACACCCTAATTTAAATATGACCCACCCTTTCCTGTCACGGCCACACCCTGTGTTGTTTAAGACCCGCCCTAAAATTTTCAAGTGAGTTCTGAGGGCCTGGGGGGGCAATGGATTCCCTTAATTTACTTAGATTGCCTCTTACTTCCTGGTTGCCCATAGAGCAGGAAGTGAAGGGAAATCTTTGCAATGGGACAGGGATGGTAAAAGTGTCGCCTATGGTTCTACTTTAAGTAGATGGTGCAGCAGAAACATATAACACAGTGAGTTTGTGGTCCAGGATGACAAAACAGTCAAAATTGGAAGCGCCCCCCCCCCCCCCCCACAGTTGCGGAATGCCATCCGCACGCATACTAGAAGCAGCGTGGCCGCTTTATGGGGGCGCTAGACTAATTTTCCTAACCGTGTAGCGTAAGCCGGCGGGGACTCTTTTTGTGCTGCCCCCCTGCAAAGTGCTGCCCTAGGCCTGGGCCTTGTTGGCCTAGGCCAGGATACAGCTCTGGTGCCCACCAGTGCAGCCCATCGGTGCCACCTCATTAGTGCCCACCACTGCAGCCTATCAGTGTCCATCAGTGCCCACCAGTGCCACTTCATCAGTGCCCACCAGTGCAGCCTATCAGTGTCCATCAGTGCCCACCAGTGCCACTTCATCAGTGCCCACCAGTGCAGCCTATCGGTGCCACATCATCAATGCACCAGTGCATCCCATCATTCCACAGGCTTCTTGTACTTTGGGCTTCATGTCACCTTCTGTCCCAGTAACACCGGTCACCATGCAAATACAGAGTAAGAACCTCCTCCTGGTATTGGTTTAACCATTAACCTTCTCTTTTCAAAAATTAAAAAATGTTGATTCGACTTTCAGGATAAGCTAATATTGCCCTAAACTACATTTGTCATGTGTACTCTTCTTGAATCTTTCCAGTAATCCAGTGTGAAAGTTTGCCTACAGGAGCTTCCTGTAGGAAAGACCGGTCACTGCTGCTCTCTCTCTCTGTGCGGGATGACTGGTCTCGTCTCCACCCCCTCCTGTAGTTTCTGCCTGTGGTGAGTGGAGCTGCTTGGCACCTCCCATAGCACTGCTCTCTGCACAAGCTATGTATAGCACAGTAATGAGGTCGCTACTAATTTTATAAGCCAGTACAGTAAAACCTTGGTTTGAGAGTAACTTGGTTTGAGAGTGTTTTGCAAGACAAGCGACATTTGTTAATACATTTTGATTAGATATACAAGCGATGTCTTGATATAAGAGCAGTGTCACGTCACAACTGAGTATAAAAGAGAAGAGAGGAGCCTCTAAGTGTAGCAACATGGTGACATTTAATGAAGGAACAACATTTAGAAACATATTGCTACACTTGAGCCCTGTACACAGGATCGGTTTGTCCGATGAAAACAGACCGGTGGACTGTTTTTCATCGGACAAACCGGTCGTGTGTGGGCCCCATTGGTTTGATTACCATCGGTGAAAAAAAATAAAAAAGGTTTTAAATGTTTCCTATAGATAAAAAAATGATAGAAAAATCCGATCGCCTGTATGGAACTTCATCGGTCAAAAATCCACGCATGCTCAGAATCATGTCGACACATGCTTGGAAGCATTGAACTTCATTTTTTTCGGCTCGTCGTCGTGTTTTACGTCACCGCGTTCTGGCACGATCGGATTTTTGACTGAGGGCGTTTAGGCAAGACTGATGAAAGTCGGCTTCATCGGATATCCGAGGAAAAAATCCATCGGATTAGATTCCATCGGATATCCGATCGTGTGTACAGGGCTTTAGAGGCGCCTCTCTTCTCTTTTATACTTTGGAGCTCCTGCTGGATTTTGCTTCTAAGCCCCTTGTGGAGGCTTCACTTTGTGGAGGGACATTTTATGGTTACACAACCAATCACATCGCTATAATCTTTTTATATGGAATATAAAGTGAAGGACTTATGAATAAATGGTTGTGGAATGAATCATTTGAGTTTCCATTATTTCTTATGGGGAAATGTGCTTTGATATACAAGTGCTTTGGATTACAAGCATGTTTCTGGAACCAATTATGCTCACAATCCGAGGTTTTAGTGTATGTGAGTTTGAAAAGACATTTGGTGCACACCTAAATGGGTTTATAACACAGGTGTCAAACACAAGGCCCGCGGGTCGAATCCGGCCCTCTAGGCCATTTCATATGGCCCTCCTACCTCTCCTGTAGCTGCAGGAGAGCTCCAGCCCTCCTCTGGTCCTCCTCCAGACCCTTACTTTCTGCTTTCAAGCAATGCATCCAGCTTCTTCCCTGCAGCAACATAGGGAAAGGGGGGTGCACTGTGATGTAAGGGAGAGTGGGGGGCTCAACTTCTGATGGTGGGGGGGGCTCTTAACATCTAATGTAAGGGGAGGGGATGCGCTGGACATCTAATCTTACTGATACAACCGGCCCTTTTGAGGGCAATGCTGAAGCGGCCCACTATGAAATTGAGTTTGACACCCCTGGTTTTTAACCACTTAAGACCCGGACCAATATGCTGCCAAATGACCCAAGGGGTTTTTGCGATTCGGCACTGCGTCGCTTTAACAGACAATTGCGCGGTCGTGCGACGTGGCTCCCAAACAAAATTTGCGTCCTTTTCTTCCCACGAATAGCTTTCTTTTGGTGGTATTTGATCGCCTCTGCGATTTTTATTTTTTGCGCTATAAACAAAATCAGTATTTTTTACTTTTTGTTATAAGAAAAATCAATGAACTAAATTTTAGTCAAACATTTAGGCCAAAATGTATTTAGCCACATGTCTTTAGTAAAAAAAAAATCGCAATAAAAAAAAAAATTAGCTACCTAGCGGGAACAGCGACACTAATACAGCGATCAGAAAAATTATCGCTTAGTGATGCTGGCAATAGGGAGTGAAAGGGTTAACTAGGGTGGTGATCAAGGGGTTAAAACTTTATTAGGGGGGGGTACAGGGCTACCCTGAACCTAACACTAACTGACTGTCACACTGACACTAAATACAGTAATCATACATGTATAGGGTTGCCACCTTTTCTTCAATTCAAACCCGAACACTTTAGCGGCGCACAGCTATTTTTTTTTTTATAGAATAAACGAATACATATATTTTTAGATTAAATAACATTTCTAATCATATGAAGTTAATAACAAGAGTCCCTTTTTACATCAAAGTCCACAGAGTTCCCCCTTTTACATTTGAACTTGCAAAGTTCCCTTTCACTGTAAGGGGGGACTCTGCCGACTCCTATGTGAGGAGAACTCTGGGGACGCTTATATAAGGGATCCTCTGGGAACCTGATTTAAGGGGGAACACTGAGAACTCTGATGTACGGAGAGGACTCTGATGTGCGGGGGAACACTGTGGCCTCTGGTGTAAAGGGGAACTCGGATGTAAGGGGTGCTCTGAGAACCCTGATTTACCTTAGTGTAGTCACTCAGAGGCAGAAGAGAGAAGGGGGGAGACTTCAGTCACAGACAAGGATGGATGGTGAGCTCACTCACCCCTTGGCAGTCAGCACCTCTCATCCACATGTATCTAAAGCTGCTGGACTTTATAGCCCCAACTTAAATTTTGTGAGGTGCAGTGCCAGTGATTGAAGTGTGGGAAGACACAGAGGGGTAGGGGTGGGGGGAAGAGGTGCAGGTTGAGCCCTCTCTCCTCTCCTGTCTGTGTGTGTGGGTTTGGGGGGAGGGGGATTGTTAGTGTTGGCTTTGGGCAGTGTGAAAGAGTGTAACTGACAACTGCAGCCAGCAACCCTGCTTGGAAGCCATAGTCCAGTCTGAACAATGTGTCCGGGTTTCAGGCTGTCTGAAACCCGGACGCATGATCCCAAACCCGAACTGTCCGGGTGAATCCTGGACAGGTGGCAACCCTATACATGTATGATTACTGCATTCAGTGACAGGGGGGAGGGGGGGGGCCATCGCGGGGGTTAAAATGTGTTTATGTGTAGTGTAGTGTTGTGCAGACTTACTGTGTGGTGATCTCTCCTCAGCGGTGGTTGAAAAAAACGCAGAGGGAGAGATCATATCACTTCCTCCTTCCTGCGGGCGCGCGCATTGGCTGGGAGCGATCCGGAGGGGGCGGACAAAAACTAATAGCCGCCCCCTCTTGTCGGATCGCTCCTGCAGCCGAGCGGACCGCCGCATGTACAGGGGGGGTCCGATCGGACCCCCGATCCCCCCCCAAGGCACCAACGTATATATACGTTGATGTGCCTGTCGGTGCCATTCTGCCGACGTAAATGTACATGCGGCGGTCCTTAAGTGGATAATCTACCTGTGTAGTTTTTTTTTTGAGGAATATAAACGTTTTTGTGCCTGGAGTTCAGCTTTAAATGTTAACATTATTTTATCTGAGAAATAAAGGACCAGTGAGAAGATGGCACGGCAGCACTGGGAAATGCTGAATGTGCATGGTGCCCTCTCTTCTGCTGATATCTTGTGTTATTAATCACCCCAGCGGATATAAACTGCGAACACGGTCCGCTGTATTTCATAGTTGGAGCCTGTCTGGAGAGAAAGTGCCGTAGCCTTGGGCACTGCATCTCCTATGAGCCAAACAAACAGGAATACGCTAGCTGAGAGCTGTTAATCAAGAGCAAGCTTGGATATTTCCGGGACGCTGCTCAATGCTCATTTCCAAATCTTGGGCAAGATTTATGAAAAGTGTTTCACTGTTAGTGCTGCTAAAAATGGTCCTCGGTCCAGAGCTGGACTAATCACCAGCAGACAGTATATCTAGAATATTAAATAAAGATCATAAAAAGAACAAAAATGTCCAAAATGATAAACAGCGCTGGAATGTTGGTTTAAATGTCCAACTTCATGGATGGCAATTGTATGATGGTGGAAGATCTCATCAATAAGTGAAGATACAAACAGGAGGATCCTACACCTCTTCCCAGAGAACAGACACCACAAGTGGGACACACTCCCCTTCGGGGTACTCACTCACCAGAGGGTCTAATAATCCAGGCAATAATGGGTATCTTTCACTCGATCTCCAGTCTGTATAGCTGGGCTCAGTAGGTTTAGTGTTCCACATATATTGGATAAAGCACAGAGAACACTCCAAATAGTGCAATATCGTTTATTAGTGTAACATAAAAACCCACATGTAATAATACTGCCCCCGCTCCAAATGCACGTACCAAATAGTAAATAAACACAGGCACTTAGTAGTGTAGCAATGCCTTCCTACCGGTTCCGATTCCCCAGGAGATAGCGTTTACAGCACGATGTGCAGATCTCCTTCCTCCTTCCTGGATGAACCACCCGTGGAACGCACGCGTCACTTCCGGATCGTCGTATAGATCCGCCCTGACCGGTTTCGTCCAATGACTTCAACTGAGGGCCCTCTTCTACATATTTTTGGTAAAAAAAAAATCGCAGTAAGCGTTTATCGGTTGCTTTGCGCAAAATTTATAGGGTTTACAAAATAGGCAATAGTTTTATTGCATTTTTATTAATTTTTGTTTTTCGTGACTGCGACATTATGGCGGACACTTCGGACAATTTTGACACATTTTTGGGACAATTGTCATTTTCACAGCAAAAAATGCATTGTTTATTGTGAAAATGAGAGTTGCAGTTTGGGAGTTAACCACAAGGGGGCGCTGAATGGGTTATGTGTGACCTCATGTATGTTTACAACTGTAGGGGGGTGTGGCTGTAGGTGTGACCTCATCGATTGTGTATCCCTATAAAAGGGATCACGCGATCGATGACGCTGCCACAGCTCGCCACGGCTCTCCCCGTTCTTCAGCTCCGGGGACCGATTGTGGCAATTGGGTCCGCAAGTCCCGCGGTCCCGGAGCCTCGGACCGGATCACGAGAGCGTGCGCCCGCAACCCACAGCTGGGTACTAGCACAGGACGTACCTGTACGTGCATGTGCCCAGCCGTGCCATTCTGCCGACGTATATGTGCAGGAGGCTGTCCTTGAGTGGTTAACCAGTTCTTACTGCTGTGGGTCCCAAACACCCCATCTTAGATACAGGAGCTTGCTGGAGCTTCCTGAGGAACCAAAGCCGGTGTTCTATGGAGAAAAATGCCTTTGATGGGTATGTTCATGCGCACTAACCAACGCCACTCCAGCTGATATTTTGATCAGCTGGAGTGACGTCAACATGGCGCATGCGCAGATTGCCGGAGGCAGTATTCGACGATCTGCTAAGCACAGAGGGAAAATGTATCGTATATACTCGAGTATAAGCCGAGTTTTTCAGCACACTTTTTTGTGCTGAAAATGCCCCCCTTGGCTAATACTCGAGTTACCTTTTTGCACCTGATCTTCCGGACTTTGGGGACCAGGTATTGGCTGGCCATGGGTTCCTAGGACCCCAAATTTGGCACACATGTAGCCTCTCTTTTCCTCCACAAGTGTGCAAAGTTTGTTGTCCAGGAGATCTACGGTAGGGGAGCACCGATTTATTTATTTTTTTTTCCAGACTCGGGCATCCCTTCCATAGACTCCATTGTTAAATGGTAATTTCTCCAGTGAATTTGGGGACCCAGTACCGGACAGTCATAGGTCCCCTGGACCCGAACCTTGGCACACAAGTAGCCCCATTTCTCTTCTAGAAGTGTGCAAAGTTTGTTGTCCGGGGGACCTTCGGCCGGGGAGCATCGATTTTTCAAAGCCGGGCACACCTTCCATAGACTCCCATGTTAAACGTCAGTCTAGTCATGGGCACAGTGAAGCATGGGCACAGTGAGGCATGCACATGGACACAGTGAGGCATGCACATGGACACCCTAGGTTTATACTCGAGTCAATACGTTTTCCCATTTTTTTGTGGTAAAATTAGGTGCCTCGGCTTATATTCGGGTCGGCTTATACTCGAGTATATACAGTAATTGTCAGATTCTGCCTCGATATTGTGGGGCGGGTTGTGGGTAACTTGAAGTGCGGGTTTTGTGTGTGTGTATCACACTGATTTTGCCGTGCAACAGACAGAAAATGCGGCGTTCAATATAGTGTAAGGTTGGGGGTTGTTAACTCTCGTGGTATGGGCGTTTTTTCAGTGATTTACTCCAGCCAGGAAGTATGTTTAAGGGCATGGTAGCCCATTTTTATTAAAAAGGCAAAATCAAAGTCCAAACAAGCGTTTTCATATCCACAAAATCTGAATACAGGGTTGGAGATCCCGTCCCACCCAAGACACTGTGGAATCTCCACACTACAGATCCCCATGATGAAATACCAAAACCTGGAGACAGCTTCAAAAGAAGTCTTCTCCAGTCCACAGCTATGCTCTGTAGTCTTGCACCTCTGAAGTGTGCATACCCTTTGCATGCAGCCTCCCGGGACATTCACATGCGGCTCCAAGGTAGGGGTAGAAGGCAGGGCAAGTGGACCCATCCCCGACTAGGTGGGGATTGTGGAAGTGAGAAAACCAGTCGTCTGTATGCTTACCTGCAGGGTATAAAAACTGTGGCTGCTCGATAACACTTCGACGCATGCGCCGTAACATACAACGTTAGTCTGGGATGTAGCAAGATGGCGGCGACTGAATCTAATGTGACGAGACCCCGACTCGTCATAGTCAATGACGTCACCGCGTTCTTGCCATTCAAAAGAATGGCGGGTTTTTGTGTGGCCGTGTGTATACAAGACGTTTCAGGGCAAGTCTGCCAGGAATCCCATCGGGAAAACCAACGTTTTTTTCCCAGACGGGATTCCCGGTCGTGTGTACAGGGCTTGAAAGTAGAGATACCAGCCCTGGATCTTGCACCTTCAGAACCACTCCCATATATCTTCCTTTACAGACTGCTTTAGGAAAGAGTAAAAAAATAAATAAAAAATAAAAATACAATAATTGAGATACATGTTTGCATTACCTGTTTGGTCTTCGGTCCATATTATTGCCTTACCGGGTGGTAGGAACAGATCCACACATGCAGATTAGATTACTGTTTATTAGTTGTTAGATGATGTAAAGAGGTGGTAAAACCCCCACGCTGGTTGATAACAAACATTCCGTCTTTTTCGGCGCATCCGAATTGCGCAGCAGTCTTCTCGCCTCTTCTTCTCCCATACCCTCCCGATCCACGCTGCTAGCTCAATGGGTAGTACAGAAAGCAATTTCCTCATCTGCATGATGGATTGTGGTAGAAATATGACTTTTTATCTGCACTTAGAGATGAAATGACCCGCTACCCTGCACACACTGACACAGTGCCTGCGTTTAGATCTGCGGGAAATTCACATCCCACCGCCATTCCGGAACTTTAAGAAGCTTTATTGGAATATTAACAATGAAAATTGTGCACAAGGAGTGCAAACAACAGGGGAGGGACCATTTTCCCTAAATCTGAATAGTTTTTTTTGGCAGAATTTCAAAAAAAAAAAGTCTGAAAAGTAGCACAGAGATTAACACAACCATGAAAATCCTGTTCTTAAAGTGGAGTTCCACCCATTTTTTTATGTTTGTCTGTGCTGCATGACCTAATCTCATAGTGTTCAGAATAGACCATTTTTTTATTTATTTTGTTGCTCGTAAATACCTTTATTTTGTAGTCCTTCATTACTTCCTTCTCCTTATTAGCCTAGGCCAGTGATGGTGAACCTTGGCACCCCAGATGTTTTGGAACTACATTTCCCATGATGCTAATGCACTCTGCAGTGTAGTTGAGCATCATGGGAAATGTAGTTCCAAAACATCTGGGGTGCCAAGAGTCACCATCACTGGCCTAGGCTATTAAGTCACATGGCTATTTGCAAGGGTTTCTGGGATAGGCATCATGTTTCCCAGTAGTCCTTGCAAACCTGACTGCAACCTATTACATTGCTTGTGCAGCACTGAGCATGTGCGAGATATGCAAAGCTGAAATCCAGGAAGTCATACAGTCTGGCTTCATGATGCCCACACTTAAGATGGCCACAGTCTATTTCTAGATTATAAACTAAAATCTAAATGCTGTAACAACCTAACAGAACGGACCTCAGTTTACAGACTAACTTTACTAGAATACATTAAGCTTGTGTATTACAGGGGCATTTATATTTAAAAAGTGAAATTGTGGGTGGAACTCCCCTTTAACCACTTAAGACCCAGACCAATATGCAGTTAACCACTTAAGGATCGCCTCCTGCACATATACGTCGACGGCACGGCAGGGCAGATCCACGTACAGGTACGCCCTGTACTACTACCCAGCCGCCGTGGGTCACGGGCGCACTCCCGTGACCCGGTCCAAAGCTCCGGGACCACGGGACTCGCAGCTGAAGAACGGGAAGAGCCGTGTGTAAACACGGCTTCCCGGTGCTTCACTGTGGCGGCTGCATCGATCGCGTCATCCCTTTTATAGGGGGGGACACGATCGATGATGTCACACCTACAGCCACACCCCCCTACAGTTGTAAACACACATTAGGTCACACATAACCCCTACAGCGCCCCCTGTGGTTAACTCCCAAACTGCAACTGTCATTTCCACAGTAAACCATGCAATTTAAATGCATTTTTTGCTGTGAAAATGACAATTGTCCCAAAAATGTGTCAAAATTGTCTGAAGTGTCCGCCATAATGTCACAGTCACGAAAAAAATCGCTGATCGCCGCCATTAGTAGTAAAAAATAAATAATAAAAATGCAATACAACTATCCCCTATTTTGTAAACGCTATAAATTTTGCGCAAACCAACAGATAAACGCTTATTGGGATTTTTTTTTTACCAAAAATAGGTAAAATAATACGTATCGGCCTAAACTGAGGAAAATTTATTTTTTTATATATTTTTGGGGGATATTTATTATAGCAAGAAGTAAAAAACATTGCATTTTCTTGATCGTACATCACGGGACACAGAGCGCATAGTCATTACATATGGGTTATATGGAGTACCTTCAGGTGTGGACACTGGTGTAATCAACTTCACAGGAAGTTCCTCCCTATATAACCCCCTCCCACTGAGAGTGCTTTAGTTTTTTCGCCAGTGTCTTAGGTGTTGGTCACGTCTAGCTGTCCCTCGGAGGTCTCGGGACCCAGGATAGCTAGCCGGAACCGTCCGAAGTGCTTCAGAGCCAAGATGTACGGTACCCGGGCCCTGCTGGAGTGGGGTTGTGCCTATAATGCCTCTCCTTGGAGGGCTGGATTCTGGGCTCCAGTGCCTTAGTCTCTTCCAAGAACTAAACGCTACTGATGCCAGGATGCTATATAGGTCCAGGGGTGTGGGTTCCTTAACACAGGACCCCGGTCCCTGAAGGTCCAAGACAATACCCACGGAGATGGGGGAAGGCTGGGCCTCTTGCATTTTGCAATACCCTGCGGCGTGGAGCAGGTAAGAGGGAACCTGCGGGACTTGGTTCGACAGTAGGTATCCCCCTGGGGGTTCTGGGTTGGCTAACAGTATGCTGGTGCATCAGCCACTATCTCCACTATGTCTGTTGAGGCAGGATGGGATTATAATGTTTACCCAGATAATATGTAAATATATGTATACTTGTGTAAGTTATATATTTGCTACTCACCCCAGGTCTGCCTGTTAACACTGATACTGCAACCCCACATGTTTTAAAGAGGAAATTGCTGGTAAAAAACTCCTGTTTCTTAGGAAGCCCATGGGGACAGCTTCCTCGCTGTGTGTGCACTACAATAAGATTAGTGCTTACCTGGTGTCTGTTGGTGCTGCATAACGCTGGTCCATGTTGTTCCTCTGCTCTGCTTCCTCCATGTGGGTTCAGCGTGGTGCGCGCGATCGTGCGCGCGCGCATACGCGCGCGCGTGCACGCCGCCTTTTATAGCGTCGGGGGGGCGGGGGGGCGGGCCAGCAGCGTCAGGGTCTGTATAAAGGAAAAACTTTTCTCTGGCTGGTCTTTCCCTCCTGGAGGCAGAGGAAGAAAGGATACAGAGCGTGCAGCTGGGTCTTTTGGCCACACAGGGACACCTAGTGGCGGTTTTGTGGATCTTCAGGTCTAGGACTTAGGTCCACTATTGACCAGAAAAAAAATAAATAAAAAAAAAAGTTTTTTTGCTTAAAGGGACTCAGCCTTAGATCCAGCAGTATCTGAGTCTACCTTGGACTCCGGCTAACGGGCATTGGTGTGTCAATACTCACAGGCTTCCTCGGTATTGCCACCTCCCAGGTGGGTAAAAAAAAAAAAAAAAAAGAGAAATATAAAAGAAAAAGAGAGAAATTAGTTCTTTTTCATTTTTCTCATACCTGCCCTCATATTGGTTATTCCTAGCTACAACAGTCAGGTGTTGGCTATAGGGGTGACCCAAGGTTGTACAATGGCTCCAAAGGGATCTGGACCAGCCAAGGCTGCTAAAGGTGCCAAAAAGCAAAAGGGGTCTCCATCGGGGTCAGAGGATTTGGGCCAGGCTTCTACGGCCCCACCCTCGCCAGTCAGGACACCGAGTGGCATAGTACAAGAGCCATTGGGGGTGCTGGGGGCAGAGGCGGCCCCCGATCCACCCATTCCCGTTTACGTGACGGAAGAAATGCTAGCAGCCACCATGAGTGGGCTAGAGAAAAGGTTAACTGCGTTGTTTTCCCGTCCTTGCCCAAGTAGCAAGCGGGCTAGATCCCCCTCACCCAGTGTGGGGTTTTCAGATGCGGAGGTCTCCTCTTCAGAGGAACGGGACCCACAAGGGGATCAGGCAGACCCAAGTCCCGACGGTTCAGACAGGGAAAATTCCACTATAGATGAATATTTTTCGGCCTCTCAAGCGGAGGGCCTGTGGATCCAGTCTTTGACAGATATGGTTCGCACTGCCTTTAAACTTCCAGTGCCAGAACTAGTAGCCCCGGAGGTATCCTCATTGGGTTCTTTAAAGGCCCCATTAACTGGTGCATCTTTTCCAATGCACCCCCTTCTGCGGAACGTGATTTACCAAGATTGGGCTCGACCTGATAGAATCTTTGTCCCTCCTAAAAGATTCTCTATTCTCTACCCTATGGAAGAGGAATATGTAAAGAAATGGGCTCTCCCTACAGTGGACGCAGCCATTTCCTGCGTGAATAAATCCCTGACTTGTCCGGTTGAAAATGTCCATATGTTCAAGGATCCGGTCGACAAGAAATTCGAGACCCTACTGAAAGCAGCTTTTACCTCAGTAGGTGCCATGGTTCAGCCAGCAGTAGCAGCCATTGGTGTTTGTCAGGCCTTGAAGGATCAGGCAAAGCATATATTGAAGGACATGCCGGCTCAGCATACTCATGAATTAGCAGAATTCCCTAGGGCTCTCTGCTTTGCAGTAGATGCTATTAAGGACTCCATCCAACAGGCATCCCGTTCATCTCTACTGATGGTTCACATGCGTCGTCTTTTGTGGCTAAAGAACTGGTCAGCAGAGGCACCCTGCAAAAAGCTTCTAGCAGGGTTTCCCTTTCATGGGGGAAGACTATTCGGGGAAGACCTAGATAAATATATCCACACCATATCAAGTGGAAAAAGTACTTCCTTACCGGTCAAGAAAAGACCGCGTGGGCCCACGTTTAAACGACAGGCCATTGCAGGCTCGGCCCCTTCGACTTCCCGTCAGTATCGACGGCCTCCCGGGCGTTCAGCAGTTAATAGCCGCCCACAGGGACAAGCCGCGGCAAACAAGAGGCCCTGGTCTCGCAAGCCGGCTAAACCAGTCATCAAATCAGATTCATGAAGGGGCGCCCCCACTCTCTTGGGTGGGGGGAAGACTTCAGTTTTTCTCCGAAGTCTGGAAGGCCAGAATTCCCGACTCTTGGGTTCGGTCCGTAGTAGCCTCAGGCTACAAACTAGAGTTTCGAGAAATCCCCCCTCCTCATTTTCAGGGGTCAAGTCTTCCAAGCGACCCGTTTAAAGAGGGCCTCTCTCGTAAAGGCGTTGGATCGCCTCTTGCTCCAAGGAGTAATTGTAGAAGTACCAACCCAAGAAAGGGGTCTGGGATTCTACTCCAACCTTTTTGTTATACCAAAACCCAATGGCGACGTCAGGCCTATATTAGACCTCAAACGCCTAAATCGCTTTCTAAGGATTCAGACCTTCCGTATGGACTCCATACGTTCAGTGACAACCAGCCTGCATCAGGGCGACTTCCTAGCATCTATAGACATAAAGGATGCATATCTGCATGTGCCGATTTACCCAGCACATCACAAGTTTCTTCGTTTTACGATAAACCAAAGTCATTACCAGTTCATAGCCCTCCCTTTCGGGTTGGCAACAGCTCCACGGGTATTCACAAAGGTGTTAGCCCCGGTACTAGCCGTCCTAAGGACAGAAGGCATCTTGGTCCTAGCATACCTGGACGATCTCCTGGTTATCGACAGTTCAGCTTCCAACCTCAATCATGCAGTAGTCCGCACAGTGCGGCATCTAGAAGAGTTCGGGTGGATTGTGAACCAAGAAAAATCAAGGTTACAACCCACAAGACAGTTGGAATATCTAGGCTTTCGGTTAGATACAGAATGCCAGAGGGTATTTTTACCTCAAGAGAAGATCAGGTCGTTGATTCAAACGATTCAAATAGTCTTAGGCAAAAAGAAGCCGACTATTCGCCTATGCATGCGACTGCTGGGGAAGATGGTGGCCGCCTTCGAAGCAGCGCCCTACGCCCAGATCCATACCAGAATTCTACAAGCAGCTATTCTCTCTGCTTGGAACAAGTCCATACAGGCATTAGACCGTCCATTAGTTCTTTCTCCAGAAGTCAGGCACAGCCTGTACTGGTGGCTGATCCCTCAAAAATTATCAAAAGGGAAAACCTTTTGCCCCATCTCGTGGAAAATAGTAACCACAGATGCCAGCCTAACAGGTTGGGGGGCAATCTTAGGAAAACGGACCCAGCAGGGACAGTGGTCAGAGGCAGAAAGTCTGCTTCCCATCAATGTCCTAGAGATCAGAGCTGTTCGGTTGGCCCTGGTCACCTGGACTCTCCCCCTGCAGGGTCTGCCAGTAAGGATACAGTCCGACAATGCCACGGCGGTGGCATACATAAACCACCAGGGGGGCACAAAGAGCCTGGCGGCTCAAAGGGAAGTAAACCTAATTTTTGCATGGGCCGAAGCCCATGTACCCTGCATCTCAGCAGTGTTCATCCCAGGGATAGACAATTCTCAAGCAGATTTTTTGAGTCGTCAACAGTTACTCCCGGGAGAGTGGTCTCTTCACCCCCAGGTATTCCAAGAGATTTGCCAAAGATTCGGAGTTCCCGATGTGGACATCATGGCAACAAGATTCAACAAGAAATTGGACAAATTTGTATCCCGAGCCAGGGACCCCTCGGCCTACGGGACCGATGCGTTGGTTTGCCCCTGGCACCAGTTTTCTCTCCTGTATGCGTTCCCTCCACTACAGATGATTCCCCGCCTTCTACGAAGGATCAGGGTGGAGCGCAGGCCGGTGATCCTGGTGGCCCCAGCCTGGCCCAGAAGGGCTTGGTACGCACTCATCGTGAGGATGTCAGTAAGGGCACCGTGGCCACTCCCCCTGCGCCCAGATCTGCTGTCTCAGGGCCCGATCTACCACCCTGCTTCACAGCAGCTAAATTTGATGGCTTGGCGGCTGAATCTCTAATTCTTAAGGGCAG
Organism: Rana kukunoris; assembly: GCA_029574335.1. Classification (NCBI taxonomy): domain Eukaryota; kingdom Metazoa; phylum Chordata; class Amphibia; order Anura; family Ranidae; genus Rana; species Rana kukunoris. The sequence goes on along the minus strand of CM056055.1, from coordinate 226,538,377 downwards.
AGGCCTCTCTGCCCAAGTCATATCTACGTTAATTCAAGCTAGAAAGCCAGTCTCTAGAAATATCTATTACAGAGTCTGGAGAACCTATGTGGAGTGGTGCGAGTCTCAAGGAGGGCATCCTCGCAAGTTTTTTATTGACAGGATCTTGCGATTCCTCCAGGTTGGCGTTGACAAGGGGTTAGCTCTTAGTACTCTAAAGGGGCAGGTGTCTGCCTTATCGATATGGTTTCAAAGGCCTTTGGCCACACATTCGCTTGTGAAAACCTTTTTGCAGGGGGTCTTGCATGTAAATCCCCCTATTAGAGCTCCCCTCTGCCCCTGGAATTTAAATCTGGTCTTGTCAGCTTTACAAAAGCAGCCGTTTGAACCTCTGACAGAAATCCCTCTTGTGCTGCTAACCCGAAAGTTGGTTTTCTTGGTGGCTATGGCTTCGGCCAGAAGGGTCTCCGAGCTGGCAGCCTTGTCTTGCAGGGAACCGTACCTTATTCTGCATAAGGACAGAGTGGTTCTGCGGCCTCAGCCTTCTTTCCTTCCTAAGGTCATATCCAGTTTTCACTTGAATCAGGACCTAGTCCTACCATCCTTCTTTCCTACTCCCCAGTCCAGAGAGGAAAGATTGCTTCATACTTTGGATGTGGTCCGAGCCATGAGAGTTTATCTCAAGGCTACAGAAAAGATTAGGAAAACAGATGTGCTTTTCATTCTTCCGGATGGCCCCAAGAAGGGTCAGCCGGCTGCCAAGTCTTCCTTGGCTAGGTGGATTAAGCAGCTGATTTTTCAGGCCTATGGTCTGAAGCGCGTTCCACCGCCCTTATCAGTTAAGGCCCATTCTACGAGGGCCATGAGTGCCTCTTGGGCGGCACACCATCAGATCTCTATGGCACAGGTTTGCAAAGCGGCAACCTGGTCTTCCGTACATACGTTTACTAAATTTTATAAGTTGGACGTCACAAAGGCTGCGGACGCAGCATTTGGGCAGGCGGTCCTACGGGCAGTCCCGTGATGTACGATCAAGAAAAAGGGATTTTTAATAACAGCTTACCTGTAAAATCCTTTTCTTGGAGTACATCACGGGACACAGAGCTCCCACCCCTCTTTGTGGGAACATTGTGTAACCTCAGAGAAATTGCTTGCTACAAAACTAAAGCACTCTCAGTGGGAGGGGGTTATATAGGGAGGAACTTCCTGTGAAGTTGATTACACCAGTGTCCACACCTGAAGGTACTCCATATAACCCATATGTAATGACTATGCGCTCTGTGTCCCGTGGTGTACTCCAAGAAAAGGATTTTACAGGTAAGCTGTTATTAAAAATCCCTTTTTTTTCAAAATTGATGCTCTATTTTTGTTTATAGCGCAACGAATAAAAACTGCAGAGGTGATCAAATACCACCAAAAGAAAGCTCTATTTGTGGGGGAAAAAAGGACATCAATTTTGTTTGTGAGCCACGTCGCACGACCGCGCAATTGTCAGTTAAAGCGACGCAGTGCCAATTTGCAAAAAGGGGCCTGGTCCTTTAGCTGCATTTTGGTCCGGGGCTTAAGTGGTTAAAAGGACCTGGCCCCTTTTTTTGCGATTCGACACTGTGCCGCTTTAACTGACAATTGCGCGCGGTCGTGCGACGTGGCTCCCAAACAAAATTTGCGTCCTTTTTTCCCCACAAATAGAGCTTTATTTTGGTGGTATTTGATCACCTCTGCGGTTTTTATTTTTTGCGCTATAAACAAAAATAGAGCGATAATTTTAAAAAAAATTCAATATTTTTTACTTTTTGCTATATTAAATATCCCCCAAAAAATAATAATAAAAAAAAAAGTTTTTTCCCTTAGTTTAGGCCGATACGTGTTCTTCTACATATTTTTGTAAAAAAAAATCGTAATAAGCGTTTGATCGGTTTATAGCGTTTACAAAATAGGGCATAGTTTCATGGCATTTTTATTAATTTTTTTCTTTACTACTAATGGCGCAGATCAGTTTTTTTTTTTTGGTGACTGCAACGTTAGGGCGTACACATCGGACACTTTTGCCACATTTTTGGGACTTTTTTCATTTTCACAGCGAAAAGTGCTATAATAATGCACTGATTACTGTGAAAAGGTCACTGGCAGTGAAGGAGTTAACCAGGAGGGGGCGCTGTAGGGGTTAAGTGTGTACGGCGGTGATCGGGTCCCGTGGGCGCGGTAACGTAGTGTGCTCGCGACCCACGGCTGGGCATCTTAAAGGGGGCAAACCTGTACGTCCACGTGCCCAGTCGTGCCATTCCGCTGAGTTAAATAGTCTTGCGCCGGTCCTTAACCGGTTAATGTCTGCTTGTGCCCAGACTATGAGCATTAAAGAAGAACTATCATTACAGTTTTATTTTTAACTATATTGTTTAGGCCCCCATAGGATACAATAATATTTGGGACTTCGTAGGTAGGCGCTTGCAAGGTCTAGTCGTGAAGTTGGACCTGCTCCCCTCTTCTTTTCATGCGTTAAATCCAACAACAGCTTTGAAAGAGATGATTCCATAGTAACTGCAGCTTGTCTTGGCACAGAACACTTTCCCAAGGCAAGCTTACTCGTGACCCCCCCTCCCCCCTGTGCACCTTTCCAACAATTGCCTGTGGTGAACACTTCTGCACACTCTTTGTGTGCATCCAGCAGTGATCACCGCAGGCTAAGGCCTCGTAGGGGTAAAGTATGTCCTAGGGTGTGATTCTAACTGTGGGGGGGGGGGGCTACAAGTGACACGACACTGATCACTGCACCTGATGACAGGGAACAGACGATCAGTGTCCTGTCACTAGGCAGAACAGGGAAATGCCTTGTTTACATCGGCATCTCCCCGTTGTGCAGCTCCGTCACACGAACGCGGGACATCCTTACTAAGGAATAGGGCTATCCCAGTGACGTAGCAGAGTGTGTGTCAGAGAGGGACGGGGTCACGTGACGCGTGGCCCGCCTCCCGTATAAAAAAAAACGTCAAGCTCCGGCGCGTTATTCGCGGAGCTGTGCTCTGAATGGATGGATCTTCGCTGGACCGATCACCCGTCGCTGGAGAGAACACCCGTCGCTGGACCGATCACCCATCGCTGGGGTTCGGGAAAAACCCAAAGTCCATACCGAACCCGAACTTTACAGTTCGGGTTCGCTCAACCCTAATCAAAACACAATCACCCCAATAACATTGAAAACAACCAAAAATCATAGTTGTGCACACAGGGTGTGCCTGGGCACACCCTAATCACCCTGTGTGGTGAAGATTCCCTCTATTTAAACCCCTGATATTTCACCAAAGCCCCCTAACGGAGCTCCATAACCACTTAAGGACCCCCTACTGACGATATATGTAGGCAGAATGGCACGGCTGGGCACAATCACATACCTGTACGTGTCCCTGTAAGGCCCAGCCGTGGGTGCGCTTGCGACCCGGTCCGAAGCTCCGTGCCCGCGGGAGCCGCGGACCCGATTGGTCACCGGAGCTGAAGAACGGGGAGAGGTGAGTATAAACGCACCTTCCCCCGTTCTTCATTGTGGCAGTGATTGTCTGTTCCCTGATATAGGGAAAGATGATCAGTGACGTCACACGTCCAGCCCGCCCCCCTACAGTTAGAGACACATATGAGGTCACACTTAACCCCTACAGTGCCCCCAAGTGGTTAACTCCTAAACTGCAATTGTCATTTTTACAGTAATCGGTGCATTTTTATAGCACTCTTTGCTGTGAAAATAACAGTGGTCCCAAAAATGTGTCAAAATTGTCCGATGTGTCCGCCATAATGTCGCAGTCGCGAAAAAAAAACGCTGATCGCTGCCATTAGTAGTAAAAAAAAAAATATTAATAAAAATGCAATAAAACTATACCCTATTTTGTAAAGGCTATACATTTTGCGCAAATGAATCGATAAAAATGCTTATTGCGATTTTTTTTTTTGTAGTAGAAGAATACGTACCGTCCTAAACTGAGGAAAAAAAAATTTTTTTATATCTTTTTTGGGGGATATTTATTATAGCAAAAAGTAAAAAATATTGAATTTTCTTTCAAAATTGTCGCTCTATTTTTGTTTATAGCGCAAAAAAATAAAAACTGCAGAGGTGATCGAACACCCTCAAAAGAAAGCTCTATTTGTGGGGGAAAAAGGACGGCAATTTTGTTTGGGAGTCGCGTCGCACGACCGCGTAATTGTCAGTTAAAGTGACCCCCCCACGTCTCACCTTTACCCTCTGTTTGAGGGTCTCGTACCATCTGGGTGATTAACTGGCTGGTCGTATGAATTGTCTATTTTAAGAATACTGTTGAGGTTTTTATTATCATTGTGTATCCCCTGTCTATATTTTATATTTTTCTCAATAAATTGATTTATGTTTGTACTCCTAATACCCCATTTTTTCATTCTTTGCATTTAGTACCGGTATAGTCCCCCTGTCCCTACACACTCTTTAGGCATTGGCTGGGGCCCTTGGGGTCCCAAAAAATCCCGCTCTCTATTCAAAATTATATTTAGGATGATGGTACTATATTAACTCTTTGATTTACTTTAATATTTACACTGAGAGGTTTACTTACAATCATTCTAAAGCGGAGCAGTGCCGAATCGCAAAAAGGGGCAAGGTCCTTAACCTGCATAATGGTCCGGGTCTTAAGTGGTTAAAATGTGTATGAGGCGCACACCCTAATTCAATAGGCTGTGCCAAAACATATAGCATGTTGATATAAGAGAAAGATTCGATTACTAGTATACTAGGATTTTATGTGCCATATAATGTTTTTCTTGCACCTCCCTTTGCTGCATCAGCAATCTTGAATTTTGGAAAGCGGTTAATTGTTAAGCAGACAGTTTATTAGCTAAAATTGCAAACTGGGATTGCTTTCGCAAATTTTAAGCTTCTTGTTCAAATAAATGAACATGGCAGATTCCTGAAATTTAAAACCCGAGATTGTTGTGACTTCAGAACTTCAGCGCCGAGGCTTAGTAGCAATAAAGAGCAACTTGGCGGAGATTGTGGAATAATCTTTATTAAACATAAGCCGCACCATCTTTCCGGAAGACGGGCTTCAAGCAGTAAGAACTTTTATTTTTCTAAGGCTGGCTGAAAAATGATGGCCAATAAATTAGAACTGACCTTTATCATTGCTTGAACTGTTATTCATTTGAACAAAAACTTGTTTTTAACCACCTCGGCTGTGGGAGGTTTTACCCCCTTCGTGACCATTTTTTTTTTGCTACTCAGCACTGCGCTACTTTAACTGGCAATTGAGCAGTCATGCAACACTGTACCCAAATTAGAGTTTTTTATAATTTTTTTCCACACAAATAGATTTATTTTGGTGGTATTTGATAGATTTTTTTGCGATATAAATATAAAAGACTGAATTAGAAAATGTGCAGTGCGAAAGATTGATTTTGACTCTTTGGAAGGGGGGGGGGGGGGGTAATCCCTTTTTTTTTTTTTAAAGGGGGGTGGGTAGGTTAGGTTCTTCTCCTTACCCTCTGTGAGAGAGAGGGAAGGGGAGAATAAAGGGGTAAAGGGGGGGAAAAGGACAGTCCACGAATTAACCGCTTAAGACCTGGACCATTATGCAGGTAAAGGACCTGGCCCCTTTTTGCGATTCGGCACTGCGTCATTTTTTTTTTTTTTTTGTCAAATAGTTTTTATTGAAGGAAAAGTTTGTAAAACAGGTTGCCATAGAAGGATAAAATTAAGGAGACCAGGAAGATCAATTGTACAACATTTCTCCACATGAGGACCATAATTACAAAGGTACAATCACAAAGTGAAAAGATAAAATTAACTCCCTAACCGGGAACCATAAATGAAATGCAAACTGGTTACCTCAAGAAATCGGGGAGAGGGGGAGAAGGGAATAGCAAGGAAGGTCAAAGAAGGGGGAGAGGGGGAGGAAAGGGGGGGGGAGGTCTGTCTGGCACTGCGTCATTTTAACTGACAATTGCGCAGTCGTGCGACGTGGCTCCCAAACAAAATTGGCGTCCTTTTTTTTTTTCCACAAATAGAGCTTCCTTTTGGTGGCATTTGATCACCTCATTTTTTGCGCTATAAACAAAAATAGAGCGACAATTTTTCAATATAACATTTTTCAATATTTTTTACTTTTTGCTATAATAAATATCCCCAGAAAGATATAAAAAAACTTTTTTTTTTTTTTCCTCAGTTTAGGCCGATACGTATTCTTCTACATATTTTTGGTAAAATAATCGCAATAAGCGTTTGATTGGTTTGCGCAAAATTTATAGCGTTTACAAAATAGGGGATAGCTTTATGGGATTTTCATCAAAACATTTTTTTAATACTAATGGCGGCAATCAGTGATTTTTTTCGTGACTGCGACATTATGGCGGACACATCGGACACTTTTGCCCCCTTTTTGGGAACATTGTCATTTTCACAGCGAAAAGTGCTATAGAAATGCACTGATACTGTGAAAATGACACTGGCAGTGAAGGTGATAACGAGGAGGGGGCGCTTGTGGGGATTAAGTGTGTTGTAAGGGAGTGTTCTTACTGTGGGGGGCCTGGCTGTGCGTGTGACGTCACTGATCACCTAACACAGGGAACAGACGATCAGTGACAGCCACACTAGGAAGCACGGGGAGAGGTTTATTTACACTTACAGCGGACCCGATCATGGGACATCGGCGCAATCGGGTCCGCTGTTCCCGCGGGGACGGTCACGGAGGAGAGAACCGGCGGCATACTGCGTGTCCCACGGCTGGGCTCTTAAAGGGTACGTGTATGTACCCCCTTGTGCCCAGCTGTGCCATTTTGTCGACGTATATCGTCGTGCGGTGGTCCTTAAATCGGAGGTTCACCCTAAAATATACCCTCTCCCATGTGATCCAGCATACTGGCGTCAGCGCCAGTATGCTGTTTTTTTTTTTTTTTTTAAATCTCCCACTTACTGTGAAATCTTTAATTTTTATTTCTTTCCCCCCATGGTGGCTGGCGCCTGTATAGCGCGTCACAGCTTCCGAAAATACCCGATTTAGGATTCGGGTATTTCTGGAGCAATGCGGCGCCTGCTCACAGACCTAGGAGCTGACTGCGCAGGCGCCGTATTTCTCCGAGTCCTATTTCGGCTTTTTTCGGAGGGCGTGACGCGCCATAGCCATAGGACTCGGAGAAATACGGCGCCTGCGCAGTCAGCTCCTAGGTCTGTGCGCAGGCGCCGCATAGCACCGGAAATACCCGAGTCCTAAATCGGGTATTTTCGGAAGCTGTGACGCGCTATACAGGGGCCATCCACCACGGGGGGGGGGAAGAAATAAAAATTAAAGATTTCACAGTAAGTGGGGGATTTAAAAAAAACAGCATTCTGGCGCTGACGCCAGTATGCTGGATCGCATGGGAGAGATAATATTTAGGGTGAACCTCTGCTTTAAGTGGTTAATATCCCTGCTGGTTAGTAGTAGGTTAAGAAGGAAAAACATAAGAAAAGCATTGAAAGATAATTAATAGTATTGGTATAACTATGAGGGATTGTCAAGATGACTTAAAATGTATTAAGGCGGGAGAGTAAATGTATATAAATTTGATAAATTGTAATTGTGACAATAAAGTTGTTGACATTTGCTTTTCTTTTCCTCTTACCCTTTTTGTTTTCGGAAAAAAATGAAAAAAGATTAAAATGTCAGAAAATATATATAGCTTCTATTTTCTGTTATATAACACATGCTACAAAATTAAGTTTCTTCATAAATATAGACAAAAATGTATTCTGCAACATGTCTTTGATAAAAAAATAAAAATCCTAATAAGTATACAGTAACACCTTGGTTTGCGAGCATAATTCGTTCCAGAAACATGCTTGTAATCCAAAGCACTTGTATATCAAAGCATTTTTTTTACAGAGTATAAAAGAGAAGAGGCACCTCTAAGTGTAGCAATAAGTTGCTAAATGTTGTACCTTCATTATATGTAACCATATTGCTACTCTTCTCCTCTCTTCTCTTTTATACTCAGTTGTGACATGACGCTACTTTTATATCAAGACATCGCTTGTATATCAAGGCAAAATGTATTAAAACATTTAGCTTGTCTTGCAAAACGCTCTCAAACCAAGTTACTCTCAAACCAAGGTTTTACGGTATAATAATTTGTTTATGGGAAAGTTATAGCTTCTACAAAATATGGTATATATTTGAAAATTGATCAATTTTGATGTACTGATGGCCTATCTCATTTCTTGAGGCTCCTAAAGCGGAGTTCCGCTCATTTTTGTGTTTGTTAAAAGTCAGCAGCTACAAAAAGTGTAGCTGCTGACTTTTAATAAACACCCTCACCTGTCCCACGGTCCAGTGATGCGGCGGCCAAAATGTCGGTGCATCCCTAATTCATGTCTGTGCGACTCCAAGTCCTGCCGACTTCAAAGTAGTCCCTGTACTACTTTGGTCCGTCTTTCATGTGAGTTCAGGTCTATATACCTCAAGTTTACACAGGCATTCCCTGAAATTGCTTGAAAATCGTGTCACTTTTACTCTGAGGGGGTATTCAGTTTTTTTTTTTTTTTACACTTTGCTGTTGCAACGATGATCATGAATGTTTTGTACAGTCATGAATGAGTTACATTCATAACAGCTGTGATTACTAGTGATCTGTGATTGGCTACAGCTAATCACGTGGTACAGGGTACTGTACCATGTGATAGCTGTGGGCCAATCACAGCATAGGAAACGGTTGTTACAGCTTTGTTGACATTGTCATAATGTGATTCTATAGCGATCAAAGCTTACTTGAACAAGCTAAAGTATGAAGCTGATTGGCTACCATGCACAGCTGCACCAGATTTTGCACTCGCTGGTTTTAGTAAATCAATCGCATAAAATCCGTACTTCTTGAAGCAAAAGTGGTCGTGTGTGTATAAGGCTGTTTAGGTCGTCATATTATTTACACCCTGGGTGCTGAAGTGTACACAGTCCTTTCAGAACATTAGTCCCCATAAAAGATTGATTAGTACTAGGCCTTACTGTAATGGTGATAATAATAATCACATATCGAAATCACTTTTTGTTTTTAGCACTCCTCCTTTTGGAGTGTTGCAGAATAACTCCCTAAGTAGTGTGACAGGTCATTCTTTTCATCTCGGGGGGGCCGGTTCTTGATGTGTGATGGGGAGAAAAATAAGTTAGGCACTAAACTCGGTTCTAGGAGGAGAAGGTTTAGGGCTTACATAATATCCAAAAACGGTACACAAGTAGGACAGGTATGGAGCAGGCCCCTTAATAGCAGCTCATTGATATTCTTGGCCAGGTATCTTAACCGATCTATTACTCTCTGAGAGAAGTTGCAGTCCTTAACTGCTTGCCGACCAGCCGCCGCAGTTATACGGTGGCAGGTCGGCTCTGCTGGGCTAGAGCACGTAGCTATACGTCACCTTGCCGAGCAGCCAATAGGGGCGTGCGTGCGCCCCCCGCTCGCCCCTGGCGCGAGTGCCCGGCGGTCGCGATCACCCGCAATCGCTTGTTACAGAGCGAGAACCGGGAGCTATGTGTGTAAACACACAGCTCCCGGTCCTTTTAGGGGGGGGGGGGGGGGGGAATTACCTATCGTCTGTTCATACATTGAATGAACAGCGATTTGTCATTTCCCCATGTCAGTCCACCCCCCCCACACAGTTAGAACACACCCAGGGAACATGATTAACCCCTTCCTTGCCCCCTAGTGTTAACCCCTTCACTGCCATTGGCATTTTTATTGTAATCAATGCATTTTTATAGCACCAATCGCTATAAAAATGCCAATGGTCCCAAAAATGGGTCAAAATTGTCCGGAGTGTCCGCCATAATGTTGCAGTACCGATAAAAATCGATGATCGCCGCCATTAGTAGTAAAAAAAAAAAAGTAATGAAAATGCAATAAAACTAGACCTCAGGGATTGGTTGAGTCAGGAAAATTATCACACCCCACTCCCACACTAACTACTGGAACCTACTTAACAGGCAGAAGCAATAAACACACTGAGCTCTTAGTAGAACCAGTACAGTTCAAAAAAATGTAAACCGGGATCAGAATCAGCCTAGCTGCAAACTCACTCAATCCCATTACGGAAATTTTATTATTAGTTTTGTTACTGGCCACATTTTCTCTTGAGCATATCAAAACCAGCAGTAGTAGCTTTTCTGCCCATCGTGAATCATCTCTGATACCAATGTTGGGGATTATTATTGCTTTCACTAATGCCAATGTTGGGGGTTATTATTGTGACCATTGACATCAATGTTGGGGGTTATTATTGCTTTCACTAATGCCAATGTTGGGGGTTATTATTGTGACCATTGACATCAATGTTGGGGGTTATTATTGCATCCACTGAGACCACAATGTTGGGGGTTATTATTGTGACCATTGACACCAATGTTGGGGGTTATTATTGCATCCACTGACACCACAATGTTGGGGGTTATTATTGTTTTCACTGATGCTAATGTTGGGGGTTATTATTGTGTCCACTGACACCAATGTTGGGGGTTATTATTGTGACCATTGACACCAATGTTGGGGGTTATTATTGCTTTCACTGATGCCAATGTTGGGGGTTATTATTGTGACCATTGACACCAATGTTGGGGGTTATTATTGTGACCATTGACACCAATGTTGGGGGTTATTATTGTGACCATTGACACCAATGTTGAGGGTTGTTATTGTGTCCACTGACACCAATTTTGGGGTTATTTTCGCATCCACTGACACCAATGTTGGGGGTGGTTATTGTGTCAACTGAACCAATGTTAGCAGTTATTTTGTCCACCAACGCCAATGTTAGAGGTTATTATTGTGTCAACTGATACCAGTGTTGGGAATTATTATTGCGTCCACTGAATGAATGAATGAATAAATGAATGAATGAAAAACTCATATAGCACGGCACATGCGAACTGAATCGCCTCTGGGCGTTTGGTGTTCCTGTCTCCTTTGGTATCAAAAGAGATGAGTCTTGATCTTTCTCCTGAATGCTAGGTGGTTCTCCTCCAACTGAATGCTGGTTGGTAAAGCGTTCCATAGTCTGGGACCTTGGACCGCAAATCTTTATCTCCTTTGGACCTGTAGTTGGCTTTCGGTATCTGGAGTAGATTATGATTGGTGGATCGCAGAACACGATTGGGATTATGAGCTTTTATTTTTTCGCATAGATAATGGGGAGCATTCCCATGAATACATCTATGCGTTAGACAGAGCGCTTTAAAAGTGATTCTGTCTTTTACTGGTAACCAGTGAAGGGTTCTCAGTGAAGGTGAGATTGATTCCCAAGGTTTTTTTTCCAGTCACAAGTCTAGCGGCCGTGTTTTGAACGACTTGTAGACTAGCGATTTGGTACTTGGGGAGTCCGAGGTAAAGGGCATTTGCATAGTCCAGTCTGGAATTTACAATTGCTCCCACCACGACTGCTATGTCTTCTTTGGGAATAAAAGGAGTAAGTCTGCGTAGTAGGCGCAGCAGATGGTGAGATCCGCTGACTACTGACCCTAGGTCAGAAACCATAGGGCCCCACAGCCGGCATTAGAGCCAGGTGGCCACAGCTTGACTTCAGGGTTGGAGGTTTGTATCCCTGGAACAGTGCAGCTGTAAGTGAATAAGGTGAAGTGAATGAATAGCAACCCATGTACTAGAATTCAAAAATGTCAGGCAAATGAGGGGGGAGGGGGGGGGGGGGAGAAAGGAAAGAAGGGGGAAGCGAAAGAGGGGAAAGAGAAGAGAGGAAGGTGGGAAGGGAAGGGGGAGAGAAGTGGAGGAAAAGGGAAGGGAAGAGGGGTGAGAGAAAAGAGCAAAGGAAGGGGAGGGGGGGGGGGGAGAGGAAGAAAAGAGGGTGATTGTGTGAAAAAATATGTGAATGTACCAATGTAGACGCATGGAGTGCATGCTGTGAATTAACAAGAGAGCAGGTGCGTAAGATAAACTGTGTGTGTGTTAGTTTGAATGTGATAAATTGGTATGCACACATCTAGCAATAGAGTTGTCAATGTGCTAGCCCTGCATGCACAGAAGTATTGGGCTATTGCACTCCTACTTTTTCAGTGTGTACTGCTATACATTGCAAAAAATGCAGCCGGACCAAAATTTCATTGGGAGGTGCAACAATGCACTGTTAATGTGCGGCCCACTGAGAAGTGTCGGGGGCAGCACTTCAGGCCCTCTATATTTCTCCAGTTGACCACCAGTGCCTATACAGTAAAACTGACCCCGCCACTCATAACATTATGATGGTATTCTCACCCTGCTGCATCTAAATCTGCACCCTTAGGCCCCTTTCACACTGGGGCATATTATGTGGTGGCAGTATAGCGCCGCATTTTTTAGTGGCGCTATACCGTCGGAAATTGCGGCGATATTCAGCCGCTAGCGCTGCGGTATTAACCCCCTCTAGCGGCCGAAAAAGGGTTAATACCGCTGGCAATGCGCCTCTGCAGAGTCACATTGCCGGCGGTATTACCGCAGTGTCCCATTGTTTTCAATGGCAAGGAGCGTTGAAGGAGCGGTTTACAGACCGCTCCTCTCACCGCTCCAAGATGCTGCTTGCATGGGCATCTGCTGAAATTTTTTCAGGGGGGGGGGGGGGGGGGGCGCTTCGGCAGCGGCTATACAGTCGCAGACCCTTTCCTTGATCGCTAACGGGAGTTCAAAACGCCCCCCCCCCCACGTTAAAATGTAAAAACACCCCACTGTGCCCCCTGCATCTTTTAATATCTTTGTCACTACTGTGTACCCCCCTCTCCACAACTGCTCCTCTGGACCCGTTTACATTACACAGCACCTCATAGCTCTGGACCCCTTTACAATACACAGCACCCTGCATCACTGACTCCCTTTACATTACACAGCACCCTGCATCACTGGACCACTTTACATTACACAGCACCCCTTTCCCTTGACTGAAACACTACATTATATTGACAGTATATTTATTTCAGTTCGACTCGTGTCATAGGCGGAACACTAGAAGACTATCAGACGAGCCAGACTAGGGGGGGGAGACCTTGCACACAGACCAAGCTCCAAGACATACGATACGAGTGCCGGAGAAAAGGAGGGAAGCGCTGCAGTCACCGTTTAAAGCGCCCCATGGCCAGTTCGACCCTGCTCCTGGCTCTCCTTGGCGATTCCAGGGGGGGGAGGGCAAACGACCCCCCTTGCCCTATGGAGCGGATGCCCATGGCTGCTTGCAAGCCCTCAGGCTTTCACATTGAGAATGCTGGGGCAGGAGTATTTCAGGCGGTATTTATGTGCTATTTTTAGCGCTAAAACGCCTGAAATACTCCTCAGTGTGAAAGGGGCCTAATTGCAGAGATTCTCTTAAGGAATAAGCGATACCCTCCACCAGTAAGGACTCAACACACTGTTTTGAACCTAAGCTGTGAGTCTGTGGGTGGAAGTGACGCTCTACAATTATTCGTATTTTGAACAACTCTTTCAGATTTTGAACCTGCTAAAAACAATGAATAGCTCCTTTTTATATTTAGGCCTCGTACACACGAGGGGATATGTCCGCTGAAAACGGTCCGATGGACCGTTTCAGCAGACATCTCCGCTCGTGTGTATGGGCTAGCGGACAGATTTCTCCACCCGACAGATTTCAAAGCAAGCTTTGAAATCTATCCGGTGGAATCTGTCCGCCCGACATGTCTGCTGGTTAGTACACTTACCAGCAGACATGTCGTCCCGCACCGCCGCCGCGCCGCCGCCAAATGGATTCGGCGCATGCGCGGAAGTGTTTAACTTCCTGGTGCGGTGACGTGGCGGTGACGTGGGGGCGTCAACGTCACCGCCACGTCACCGCGCCGTCCGGCGGCGGGGAATTTGATCCGATGGTGTGTACACGCCATCGGATCAAACTCCCGATCGGACATATCCGATGGAAATGGTCCGCGGACCGTTTTCATCGGATATGTCCGATCGTGTTTACGAGGCCTTAGAGATGTAAACAGCTGTCAGTAGAAGAGAGAGACATCTACTCCACGTACTTACCCCAATTACAAAACTGTTTTAGAGGCCATTTCTCTTTAATTAGGAGCCGACCCATTATCACTGGCAGCCAGGCTTGGGAAAAAATGTGTAAAATTCTGGAATATATTCTGCATGGTGTAGTGACTGTGTGATTCATTCAGTGAACAAAGTAACTCCTCTGTTTTACTGGTCTTTTGAACTTCTATCTTGACGGTCTTTTCCCTTCCCCTGATCTTCTTTCTTTTTTTTTTTTTTTGTATTACTGTAAACCGTTTGATGTTGTTTGCGAGTCTACAAAATGAGTTTTGCAGAGGATGGATTGTTACTCTGTTTTAGTTTGATAGAACTTGTTTGTCTGTCTGCATGGAAATTGTTCCATATTTTTCCACTGGTTCTGCCCAGTAGAGTTTGGCACCCTTTTGATACTGGTGTGATGTGAATAGGGTAAAAAAAATCACATAAATAAATATATATATATATAATTGTTTTAGTCGTATTTAGTCCACAAAAATCATTTTTGTCGACTAAAATTGAATGGTTTTAGTTAAATTGTAATGCAATATTTAACTTTTCTCAAGAATTTCCAAACTCAATATATACTACTGGAGTAAAAAAAATAATTCAAATATGTTATTATTTATAGTATTAAGGGTTGAACAAACTGCATGCTCTGGACGTTCTGGGGAGGCCAGTAATGCACACAGTGCTCTGGACGGCGGTCTGAGAGAGCCTGTAATGCACACAGTGCTCTGGACAATGGTCTAAGGAGGCCTGTAATGCACACAGTGCTCTGTATGGTGGTCTGAGGAGGCCTGTAAGGCACACAGTGCTCTGGACGGCCGTCTGAGAGAGCCTGTAATGCACGCAGTGCTCTGGACAATGGTCTAAGGAGGCCTGTAATGCACACAGTGCTCTGTATGGTGGTCTGAGGAGGCCTGTAAGGCACACAGTGCTCTGGACGGTGGTCTGAGGCCTGTAATGCACACAGTGCTCTAGAAGGTGGTCTGAGGAGGCTTGTAAAAAAAAAAATTTGTCGACTAAAATCCTAATGGTTTTAGTTAAATTGTAATGCAACATTTAAAATTTTTCTAGAATTTCCAAACTCAGTATATACTACTGGAGTTAAAAAAAAATCAAATATGTTAGTATTTATAGTATTAAGGGTTGAACAAACTACAGGCCAGTAATGCAAAGTGAGTGCACTGGACGGTGGTCTGAGTAGGCCTATATTGCGCACAGCATACCTCCCAACGATCCCTGATTCTGCGGAAATGTATCACGATGCGCGGTAAATCCTGCGGTCCCGTGATCAGGGCTGGAGTCCCGCAATTCCGCGACCCCCCCGCGATTACTGCGCTTCGTAATTAATCCAGCGGTCCCACGATTCCCCCCCCTCTGCTCAACAACCCAGACTCAACAACTCTGATCTGCGGAACCCCCCCCTGCTCAACAACACTCAGAGCCGCGAAACCCCCCCCCCCCCGCTCAACAACTCAGATCCGTGGAAACCCCCCCGCTCAACAACACATGGCATACTTTTGCTCATTCCAATCTCAAAAAGTTGGGAGGTATGCGCACAGTGCCCTGGACGATGGTCTGAGGAGGCCTGTAATGCACACAGTGTTCTGGACGATTGGTCTGAGGAGGCCTGTAATGCAGTGCACACAGTGCTTTGGACGATGGTCTGAGGAGACCTGTAATGCAGTGCACACAGTGCTCTGGACGATGGTCTGAGGAGACCTGTAATGCAGTGCACACAGTGCTCTGGACGATTGGTCTGAGGAGGCCTGTAATGCAGTGCACACAGTGCTCTGGACGATGGTCTGAGGAGACCTGTAATGCAGTGCACACAGTGCTCTGGACGATTGGTCTGAGGAGGCCTGTAATGCAGTGCACACAGTGCTCTGGACGATGGTCTGAGGAGACCTGTAATGCGCACAGTGCTCTGGACGATGGTCTTAGGAGGCCTGTAATGCACACAGTGCTCTGGACGATAGTCTTAGGAGGCCTGTAATGCACACAGTGCTTTGGACGATAGTCTTAGGAGGCCTGTAATGCACACAGTGCTCTGGACGATGGTCTGAGGAGGCCTGTAATGCGCACAGTGCTCTGGATGGTGGTCTGAGGAGGCCTGTAATGCACACAGTGCTCTGGACGATGGTCTGAGGAGGAGGCCTGTAATGTGCACAATGCTCTGGACAGTCAGAGGAGGAGGCCTTTAATGCACACAGTGCTCTGAACAATCATCAGAGGAGGTCTATAATGCTGCAAAGTACCAAGCACACCACTAAGCACACTACGGGCGCTACCCAGCATTCTGGGAGGGAAAACACTCACAGGCTTTACAGGCAGATCTTTGAGGAAACGTCCCTTACTTTTTTGTTCCCTTTTTGTTTGCTGACAAAAATGCAATTCATTTTCTTTATAGTTTTCATCATTGACCAAAATGTGGGGTAATTTTCATTTTGTTTTCACCACTGAAAATATGCTGCTGATGAAAATTATGACACATGATTTTGTTGACAATACTAACATTCAAATCATTGTTACATACTGTACAGTAGTTAGTCTGGTTGGAAAAAAAGTCACAAGTCTTTCTAGTTTAACCACTTAGCAACCACCTGCCGAAAAATAACGGCGGCAAGGTGGTGGCTTAACTCTGGGATCACGTTATATAACGTGATTCCAGAGTCGCGCTCCCGCGCGCCCCCTGGGGCGCGCACACGCGAATGTCCGTGACCGCTGATAGCGGCGGTTTACCACGTGATCGCGCCGTCCAATGACGGCGCGATCAGATGTAAACAGACCGGCGTCATTTGATGACGCCGGTTCCTCCCTCCTCTCTCTGTACCGATCGGTACAGTGTGAGAGGAGAGGGGAGGGAGCGGATGGCAGCGCCAGTGCTGCGGGCTGGATCTGTGACAAATGTAGTCACAGATCCATCCATCCCTCCCTGCTCAGCCATCCCTGCTGCACATACTCTGCAATGCTGGGCAATACTCTGGGGGGGCAACACTCTGGGGGGGCAACACTCTGCAATACTCTGGGCATACTCTGGGGGGCAATACTGGGCATACTCTGGGGGGCAATACTGGGCATACTCTGGGGGGCAATACTGGGCATACTCTGGGCATACTCTGGGGGGCAATACTGGGCATACTCTGGGGGGCATACTCTGGGGGGCAATACTGGGCATACTCTGGGGGGCATACTCTGGGGGGCAATACTGGGCATACTCTGGGGGCATACTCTGGGCATACTCTGGGGGGCATACTCTGGGCATACTCTGGGGGGCATACTCTGGGCATACTCTGGGGGGCATACTCTGGGCATACTCCGCACTCCGCAATACTCTGGGCATACTCCGCAATACTCTGGGCATACTCCGCAATACTCTGGGCATACTCCGCAATATACTCTGGGCATACTCCGCAATACTCTGGGCATACTCCGCAATACTCTGGGCATACTCTGCAATACTCTGGGCATACTCCGCAATACTCTGGGCATACTCCGCAATACTCTGGGCATACTCCGCAATACTCTGGGCATACTCCGCAATACTCTGGGCATACTCCGCAATACTCTGGGCATACTCCGCAATACTCTGGGCATACTCCGCAATACTCTGGGCATACCCCGCAATACTCTGGGCATACTCCGCAATACTCTGGGCATACTCTGGGCATACTCTGCAATACTCTGGGCATACTCCGCAATACTCTGGGCATACTCCGCAATACTCTGGGCATACAGCGCCCCTGTCCCCGTGAGCTCGCATGCAGAAGTGAACGCATACGCAAGTCCCGCCCACATATGAAAACGGTGTTCAAACCACACATGTGAGGTATCGCTGCGAACGTTGGAGCGAGAGCAATCATTTTGGCCCTAGACCTCTTCTCCAACTAAAATGATGTAACCAGTAAAAATATTTAAAGCGTCACCTATGGGGATTTTTAAGTCGCAAAGTTTGGCGCCATTCCATGTGGCCACGCTGTGTCAAAAAGTCCCACACATGGGGTATCGCCATACTCGGGAGGAATAGCAGAATGTGTTTTGGGGTGTAATTTGTGGTATGCATATGCTGTGTGTGAGAAATAACCCGCTAATATGAAAAATTTTGTGGAAAGAAAATAAAAATGAAAAAAATCTTGATTTTGCAAAGAATTGTGGGAAAAATTACAACTTCAAAAAACTCACAATGCCTCTTTCTAAATACCTTAGAATGTCTTCTTTCCAAAAAGGGTCATTTGGGGGGTATTTGTACTTTTCTGGCATGTTAGGGTCTCAAGAAATGAGAGAGGATGTCAGTACATCAGATGTGATCAAATTGATCAATTTTCAGTAATTGGTACCATAGCTTTTAGACCCTATAACTTTCACCCAGACTAAATAATATCTAAATTGTTTTTGTTTTGTTACCAAAGATATGTAGCAGTATACATTTTAGGCCAAGTTTATGAAGAAAAATTACTTTTTTGCAAAATGTTATAATAGAAATGAAGAAAAATTCATTTTTTTACAAAATTTTCGTTCTTTTTTCATTTATAGTGAAAAAAATAAAAACCGCAGAGGTGATCAAATACCACCAAAAGAAAGCTCTATTTGTGGGAAAAAAAGGACAAAAATTTCATTTGGTTATAGTGTTGTATGACTGAGTTATTGTCATTCAAAATGTGAGAGCACCGAAAGCTGAAAATTGGTCTGGTTATTAAGTGGGTTTAAGTGCCCAGTAGTCAAGTGGTTAAAGGAGTTGTAAAGGATTTATTTTTATTTTTTTCATAATAAGCATCCTTTACCTGCAGACATTCCTCTTTTCACTTCCTCATTGTTCGTTTTTGCTCAGAAGTTGCTCTATTTCTTCTCTGTTCTGTTCACTTCCTGCTTGTCTGATTGTTACTGACCACCGTGAAGGGAGGCTTTACTGCGGTGGTCAGTGACGTGCTCGCCCCCTCCTGGGAACTACATCTGTGCGGCAGGACGCTCTCTACGTGTTAGAGACTTCAAGGAGGTGTGAATTACTGGGCGTGCCGCAATGCATGCTGGGAAATTTAGTTCTTACATGAACGAGCGCCGCAAACCAGGAAGTGAATGAGAGAACAGAAACTAGAACGCCGGAGGTGATATAGATGAAGGAATTTAATAGGTATTTACTAGTTTTTTAACAAAATCATTACACTATTCTTTCTGTCTACCTTGCAGACATTACTTTTAGGCAAAACATTTTTTTTCCTTTACAACTCCTTTAAACAATAACATGTATATATTTATACAAGCAAGAGGTTCAATCAGCGCAAAAAGAACTTTGAAAATATTAATAATAATAATGATGACCCCCCACAAATGCAAGCTGAACACTGAAGCAAATTCACAAAAATCCTGTATAAAGTATGTAAAAAAGGGTGTAAGTGCAGCGCGAAAACAATTAAATTATATAAATGAATAAATAGACAACAGTCCAAATGATGCAAAATCCAAAATTGAGTGAACAAAAGTCCAAATGATGCAAAGTTGAAATAAAATCCAAAGAATGTGTGAACAACGAGGTCCAGAAAGCCTTCACCAGTGACGTTATAAACTATAATGGTGATCCCTCCACCTCTGATGAGATTCATTACTCTCACCTTAAGGCATCAATGTCACAGGCTATACCAGGTATTTTATGTTCCTTTCAGATTCCTCGGAAATCGGCAGTAATATCGGACCAAAACAGAAAACGAGTTCCAAGTGCTCACTTTTTAACCAATATAAAATCTATTGTGTCAAGGAAGTTCGTGGAAACGTAACACGTACGGGGAAGGAGCTCATTTCTGACATCGCCCACTGCCGTCCTTTCGGAAACAAACAGCTATGTTTGTATTTTATGCTGCCGGTCAAGTTTTTGTATGCGAGTAGTTTCTGTTATGACACAATACATTTTATATCGGTTAAACAGTGAGCACTTAGATCTCCTTTTTCTGTTTTGGTCTGATATTTCTGCCGAAGAAAATCAATAAAGAATATTTGCCGTAGTAGTCGCTGGCGTAAGCCGACGTAAGTCAAAATACTGGAAGTGGGCGTGTAACATATAAATAAAGCGTGACCCCCATGCAAATGATGGGCTAAGCTTGAAATAAGTACTAAGAACGAACGGCGCATGCGTCATATCTTAGACGCTTCCCAGTGCGCATGCTCACAGTCACGTCAAAATAACTGCCTAAGATATGTCAAAACACTGCCTACGACGTGAACGTTAGCTACGCACAGCCCTATTCACGTACTACGTAAACGGCGTAAAAAACGACGGCGTTCGATCCCTGGTCCATACCTTTGCATGAGTTGCGCGTCCTATATGAGGAATTACTTTACGCCAGACATAACCCTTACACAAATCGCTTAAAACATGCGCCGGGCGCAAGTACGTTCGTGAATCGGCGTATCTTACTCATTTGCATATTTAACATGGGTACGCCAGATGCGTCCAGCGTAACTATGCGCCCACGATACGCCGGCGTAGGCAAGTTACGTTGGGAGGCTGAAGCCTTATTTTTCGACGTATCTAGCTTTTGGAATGGGCGCAGAGATACGACGGCGCACATTTGTACTTACGACCGCGTATCTCGAGATACATTGGCGTAAGTGCTACGTGAATCCGGGCCTTTGTTCCCGAGTGTCCCTCATTGTTTCTGAGTGTCTCTGGCGCCCCCGCATTTCAGGCTAAATGCAGTACTGCATACACCAGCAGTGGCACTGGAATGTATTATCTGAGTTTGATTCCTATGGGGAAACTTACTTTGATATAAGAGTGCTTTGGATTGCAAGCATGCTTCCGGATCAAATTATGCTCGTAATCTAAGGTATTACTGCATTGTATATCAGCATGTACTGTATGTATAGCAAAGCAGCTTTGGAGGGTATTCTGGACAGACTTACTTTTCTGCATCTCTTTGTATTGCCATTGGTTTAATACAGCATCTATTTGAAATGCTCCCCCATACCTGAAAATCCTGTGAATTTCAAAGGCCTCTGACAGGCGAGTGGCGCTTTTGGGGATTGCAGTCAAGAAAAATATCATCAGAAGGAGGAGAAAAGCTGTCTAGGGACCAGGGCAAAGTGACAGGTGCACTTTAAGCATAGGAGAAGCAGACCGTTCTGCATGCTACTAGTTACTTTGGCTGCTTTGACAGGAAATTGGCATTATGCTTCATCATCCTCCTAAGAATGGGCCTTGCGTCTTTCACTCCTGAATGCGTTGTTAATCTCTTCCGCAGGTATGGAGGAGGACAGCCTAGCACAGAGCTCTGTTATCAACACAGACAATGACGACAGCTAATTATAACCCACAGTGGGGGGAATGGGCGCAAGTGAATGAGTGTGAGTTTTTCTACGTCGGAAATTATTATATGTGTGTAAAAAAAAAAAAAAAATCTGTTGGACTCTGCAGAGTGTGAAAATATGTTTCAATTTTAAAGAGTAACTCCGCTTTTGTTGATAAAAAAAAAACAGTGTGCCCCCGTGCGCCCCCACCGCGTGATCGCGGGGCCCGCGGCGGCCGGTAATTGAGGCCGCGGCTTTAAGGCCTTGTGAAGTCCCAAGCTTCCTTCTGTGACCTGCGCCATATGGTGGTGGGTGGCCGTTGCCATTAGAAGTTAAACAGCAGTTCTAATGTGTAAGTTTTCACTGCCATCTCCTTCCCTCTAATTAGAACCCCCAAACATGATATATATATATTTTATTCTAACACCCTAGAGAATAAAATGGCGATCGTTGCAATACTTTCTGTCACGCCGTATTTGCACAGCGGCCTTACAAGCGCTTTTTTTTGGGGAAAAAATACTTTTTTTAATTAAAAAATAAGACAACAGTAAAGTTATCCCATTTTTTTTTATATTGTGAAAGATAATGTTACGCTGAGTAAATTGATACCCAACACGTCATGCTTCAAAATTGCATCCGCTCGTGGAATGCCGACAAACTTTTACCCTTTAAAATCTCCATAGGCCACGTTTAAAAAAATCTACAAGTTGCATATTTTGAGTTACAGAGGAAGTCCAGCGCTAGAATTATTGCTCTCGTTCTAACGATCGCGACGATACCTCACATGTGTGGTTTGAATACCGTTTACATATGTGTTTGCTTCTGCGCACAAGCTTGGCGGGGCGAGGTGCGTTTTCTGGCTCCTAGATTCTAAGAAAATGTGTCAAACCCTGGCATACGGCATATCCAAATAGCACACCCAAGCTCATCCTTGGTCCTGAGTGGCACTCAGGCGTTGGGGCCACAAAAGATATATATATTTATTTTATATATATCTATCTCCAAATAACACGCCTGACCTCATCTCTTCACCACACGCAGCCACAAAGGCAAGACATTTTTTGTTGGGCTGTGTAATTTGGATGAACACACAGACCGAATTTTAATGGTTCAAAGAATGTCAGGCAAAATGTTCGGCCCTCACACATGTTCACGTCATCAAATCTGGTCCTCTTTTAAAAAAAAGTTAGGACACCTCTGCTTCAGTAAATCAACCCCATTGACTCCAGGCCAGCCCTTTCATTCATTTGATTTCAGTAATGGAGGCGCAACATTAAATGTGGGCATTACCTAGGGTGGTCTGGATTGCAAGTAAAGCCTGCCCAGGAACACCCACTCCTCTAGACCAGTGTTTTTCGACTCCAGTCCTCAAGGCACACCAACAGGTCAAGTTTTCAGGATTTCCTTCAGATGAAATGGCTGAGGACTGGAGTTGAAAAACACTGCTCTAGACTGACACCCACCCACCAAGGCAATTTAATATTTGCTTAACCGCTTCCCGACCGCCGCATGCACATATACATCGACACAATGGCACTCCTGGGAACAAGTTCTCTTCTGAGAAATGCTCACTTTTTGTTTTTCTGTCTGTAACTCAACACCGTAATGCAGTATAATGATGGCGGCTGGTCGGCAAACAGGTAAATAGATGAGCACAGAGACCCAGTGATGACATCACTGGATCTAAAATAAGGTGTGTAGTGAAAATTGAAGTTTTGTCTAAAAATTGGCACGGTGATGAGGGAAAAAATAAGTAACCAGGGAAGACAAATTGTAAACAGCGGAAACTTCATGTTTAACCACTTCCTGCCGGCCGTACAACTTTGTGCGGCTGCAGTGTGAATGCCAATTGCCGGGAGGCCGTCTATTTACGGCCTCCGGCGTCCAGCCACTGGGGGGGGGGGGGGGGGTTTGTCCGCCGCATCACTGAGATGCCAATGTGCGTACCTGGCAGTCGCGATGTCAGCCGGGTACCCACGATCGGCAGTTACACAGACAAGGACGTGGATCTGTGTGTGTAAACACACAGATCCACGTCCTTTCAGGGAGAGAGGAGACCGATCTGTGTCTCTTGTACATAGGGACACAGATCAGTCACCTCCCCCAGTCAGTCCCCTTCCCCCACAGTTAAAAACACTATGCAGGGTACACATTTAACCCCTTCCTCACCCCCTAGTGTTAACCCCTTCCCTGACAGTCACATTTATACAGTAATTAGTGCATATTTAATGGCACTGATAGCAGTAAAAATGTGTCCGATGTGTCCGCCATAATGTCGCAGATTGCCACCATTACTAGTAAAAAAAAAATAATAAAAAATAATAATAATAATGCTGTCCCCTATTTTGTAGGCGCTTACCCTTATTGCGATTTTTTAAAAAAAATATGTAGAAGAATGTGTATCGGCCTAGACTGAGAAAAAAAAGTTGTTGTTTTTTTAAATTGGGCTAGTTATTATAGCAACAAGTAAAAAAAATATTGAATTTTTTTTTTTTTTCAAGAACTCTTCAAAACAGAACAAGTCTTGCAAAGGATAATTATATCTCGTGAAAATACTTACAATTCCATACCTGTGTGATCCGTATGTAAGTTAAATATCTTTATAAGAAAATGATGTGATATAGTGAAAGCAGGTAATATACTTTGTGCACCTTAGCAGACTGACTCTATACTTTGTCCCTGGGTCGGCTGTGATTTTTTTTGAGCATCTCTGCTCTTCTGAAGTTGCCCAGTACATACACTCTCAGTTATTCTTTGTTGGGCTTCGCTCCAAAGCTTCCTGGGCGATGTGCCACTTGAAAATGACCTTAGCTCAGTTTAAACCAATGTTTAAACCTCTTCTCGGGCTTTGATGTGCTGTCTTTTCCTGGACAAAAATACCTGTATAATCAAAGTATAATCTGATCAGATCAATCTCACGAACGCAAGTCGTTCATTGTGCTGCTTTACCTCTGCGCTGTCCAGCTGCTTCTTTTGGCAAGCTTGCTTGGATACAAAGGGCGCTGTCAATTTTAGTGTCCAGCAGTGTCTAAGTATTTTATATAGTTAACCACTTGCCTACTGTGCACATAAACCCCCTTCCTGCCCAGAATTTTTTTTTAGCTTCTGGCACTGTGTCGCTTTAACCACTTAAGACCCGGACCAAAATGCAGGTAAAGGACCTTGCCCCTTTTTGCGATTCGGCACTGCGTCGTTTTAACTGACAATTGCCCGGTCGTGCGACGTGGCTCCCGAACAAAATTGGCGTCCTTTTTTCCCCACAAATAGAGCTTTCTTTTGGTGGTATTTGATCACCTTTGCGGTTTTTATTTTTTGCGCTATAAACAAAAATAGAGCGACAATTTTAAAAAAAATGCATTATTTTTTACTTTTTGCTATAATAAATATCCCCCAAAAATATATAAAAAAACATTTTTTTTTCTCAGTTTAGGCCGATACGTATTCTTCTACGTATTTTTGGTAAAAAAAATCGCAATAAGCGTTTATCGGTTGGTTTTCGCAAAATTTATAGTGTTTACAAAATAAGGGATAGTTTTATTGCATTTTTATAATTTTTTTTTTCTTTACTACTAATAGCGGCGATCAGCGTTTTTTTTCGTGACTGCGACAATATGGCGGACACTTCGGACAATTTTGACACATTTTTGGGACAATTGTCATTTTCACAGCAAAAAATGCATTTAAATTGCATTGTTTACTGTGGAAATGACAGTTGCAGTTTGGGAGTTAACCACAGGTGGCGCTGTAGGGGATGTGTGACCTATGTGTTGTGTTTACAACTGTAGGGGGGTGTGGCTGTAGGTGTGGCGTCATCAATCGCGTCCCCCTATTACAGGGATGACGCGATCGATGCTACGGCCACAGAGAAGCACGGGGAAGCCGTGTGTACACACGGCTCTCCCCGTTCTTCGGCTCCAGGGACGGATCGCCGCACTGCAGCGGCGATCGGGTCCGCTAATCCCGCGGTCCTGGAGCTTCGGACCGGGTACTAAAATCAACGTATATATACACGTTGATGTGCCCAGCCGTGCCATTCTGCCAACGTAAATGTGCAGTAGGCGGTCCTTAAGTGGTTAACTGACAATTACGCGGTCGTGCGACGTGGCTCACAAACAAAATTGACGTCCTTTTTTCCCACAAATAGAGCTTTCTTTTGGTGGTATTTGATCACCTCTGCGGTTTGTTTATTTTTTGAGCTATAAACAAAAAAAAAAAGAGCGTACGTTTTGAAAAAAAAAAAACACAATGGGCCAGATCCACAAAGCCCGTCCTATCTTTTTGCCGGCGTAGCGTATCTTGTTTACGCTACGCCGCCGTATGCTAGGAAGGCAAGTTCCGTATCCACAAAGGACTTGCGTCCTAAGTTACGGCGGTGTAGTGTAAATGGGCCGGCGTAAGCCCGCGCAATTCAAATGGGGAAGAGGTGGGCGTGTTTTATTTAAATCAATCGTGACCCAACGTAAATGAATGCTTTAATGGTTTCTTCTCAGCTTTTTATGCAGTTACAAGCATGTGACAGTAATCAAAAGGAAAATGAAATCTCCACCCCCCTTCACACCATGGGGGCTTCCATCACATACTTTTATCAATAGAATTCAAACAAAATACCATCACACAATGAGTTGCCCTTCAATCCACATCTTTAGACAGACGGCCTGTCTCCGACAGACAGGTAGTCACACCTGGGCATCAATAGGCTTTAAACCGTGTTGATTTTTTGGAGTGTGGCTGTCCAGACACATTTATTCATTTGTTCCTTCTTTCTGATGTACAGTAGTCATTTTTATTAAAGAATTAGTGGTACAGAACTGGTCACCCATGCAGGGGGATTATGGCGAGAAAGCAGAAAATAATGAAATTGGTTGACACACGCATAACGTAACAGTTTCATATGGGGGTAAGAGCCAAAATGATGACCTTGCAGCACAGGCCGCGGGTCTGCAAGGGGGACTTAAGCCTGAGGGCTTAGGAGCATACCATGGGGAAAGGAGGGTCGGCAAAGACGGAAGCCAAGTGCCAGAGAACAGAACAAACACAAAACAAGCACAAAAAAGAGCAAGAGAAAAAGTGGGATGGAGAAGGGAAAAGGGATAAAGGGGAGATAGCGGGGGAGAAGAGGATGAGGATGAAGTTCCTGCAGGCTTAAGTTAGGTGGAGACGATTATAAAATGACCAAACTGGTTGGGTGCAGGGTGAGGAGAGCATGGGACCACCAGGGGGTCCATACTATGAGACATTTCTTATGAGAGTCATGTAAAACTTTAGTAATTTTTTCGTGGACCATAAGATCAGTCAAAATGCTCTTCACTGCAATCGAAACCCATGGCTTCTTCCAGGCCCTGGCAATTGCGCTTTTGGCTGCAATAAACAAATAGGTTGCTTTTGTTAATAAGAAAATAGACCCAGGATCAGTCAATGTATCAAGGCCAGTTTGGCATCTTTGCCGATGGGCAATTGAAACAGTATGAAGGAGCCCAAAAACCCTGGCCCAGAACCCCGTTAAGCAGGGACAGGACCACCAAATATGTATAAAATGTCCTCGTTGTCTGCATCCACTGAAGAACCTGTCACAGGGCTCAAAATTTCAAGTCCTGAGCTACTAGCCAGGCCTCAAGGCATACTCGCCACCAGTTGCCCCGCCCAACCCCTACCATGCCACGCCTCCTAATCCTGCCCCTAGACACGGCCCCATAAATCTCATGAAATTACACTTTGTAATGTTTTATTCAGAATTAAGTTATAAAAATAAATATTAACAACAACTTTATCCATGCCCAAAAATGCAGCCTGCCCATGTCTACCAATGCAGCAAAATGTCCCCATTTTCCAGCCAGAGTCCCCCCACAATTGTAGCCAGAGTCCCCTTACCACCCACCACCACACATTGCAGCCAGAGTTCCCCCCCACACATTGCAGCCAGAGTTCCCCCCCACACATTGCAGCCAGAGTCCCCCCCCCACACATTGGAGCCAGAGTCCCCCCCCCCACACATTGGAGCCAGAGTCCCCCCCCCCACACATTGGAGCCAGAGTCCCCCCCCCACACATTGGAGCCAGAGTCCCCCCCCCCACACATTGCAGCCAGAGTTCCTCCCCCCCCACACATTGCAGCCAGAGTTCCTCCCCCCCCACACAGCCAGAGTTGCAGCCAGAGTTCCTCCCCCCCCACACATTGCAGCCAGAGTTCCTCCCCCCCCACACATTGCAGCCAGAGTTCCTCCCCCCCACACATTGCAGCCAGAGTTCCTCCTTGCAGCCAGAGTTCCTCCCCCCCACACATTGCAGCCAGAGTTCCTCCCCCCCACACATTGCAGCCAGAGTTCCTCCCCCCCACACATTGCAGCCAGAGTTCCTCCCCCCCACACATTGCAGCCAGAGTTCCTCCCCCCCACACATTGCAGCCAGAGTTCCTCCCCCCCACACATTGCAGCCAGAGTTCCTCCCCCCCACACATTGCAGCCAGAGTTCCTCCCCCCCACACATTGCAGCCAGAGTTCCTCCCCCCCACACATTGCAGCCAGAGTTCCTCCCCCCCACACATTGCAGCCAGAGTTCCTCCCCCCCACACATTGCAGCCAGAGTTCCTCCCCCCCACACATTGCAGCCAGAGTTCCTCCCCCCCACACATTGCAGCCAGAGTTCCTCCCCCCCACACATTGCAGCCAGAGTTCCTCCCCCCCACACATTGCAGCCAGAGTTCCTCCCCCCCCACACATTGCAGCCAGAGTTCCTCCCCCCCACACATTGCAGCCAGAGTTCCTCCC
This sequence comes from Rana kukunoris, assembly GCA_029574335.1. Lineage (NCBI taxonomy): Eukaryota > Metazoa > Chordata > Amphibia > Anura > Ranidae > Rana > Rana kukunoris. The sequence goes on along the minus strand of CM056055.1, from coordinate 226,510,377 downwards.
CCCCACACATTGCAGCCAGAGTTCCTCCCCCCCCACACATTGCAGCCAGAGTTCCTCCCCCCCCACACATTGCAGCCAGAGTTCCTCCCCCCCACACATTGCAGCCAGAGTTCCTCCCCCCCCACACATTGCAGCCAGAGTTCCTCCCCCCCCCACACATTGCAGCCAGAGTTCCTCCCCCCCACACATTGCAGCCAGAGTTCCTCCCCCCCACACATTGCAGCCAGAGTTCCTCCCCCCCACACATTGCAGCCAGAGTTCCTCCCCCCCCACACATTGCAGCCAGAGTTCCTCCCCCCCCACACATTGCAGCCAGAGTTCCTCCCCCCCCCACACATTGCAGCCAGAGTTCCTCCCCCCCCACACATTGCAGCCAGAGTTCCTCCCCCCCACACATTGCAGCCAGAGTTCCTCCCCCCCCACACATTGCAGCCAGAGTTCCTCCCCCCCACACATTGCAGCCAGAGCCTTCCCCACACATTGCAGCCAGAGTTCCTCCCCCCCCACACATTGCAGCCAGAGTTCCTCCCCCCCCACACATTGCAGCCAGAGTTCCTCCCCCCCACACATTGCAGCCAGAGTTCCTCCCCCCACACATTGCAGCCAGAGTTTCCTCCCCCCCCACACATTGCAGCCAGAGTTCCTCCCCCCCCACACATTGCAGCCAGAGTTCCTCCCCCCCCACACATTGCAGCCAGAGTTCCTCCCCCCCCACACATTGCAGCCAGAGTTCCTCCCCCCCCACACATTGCAGCCAGAGTTTCCTCCCCCCCACACATTGCAGCCAGAGTTCCTCCCCCCCCACACATTGCAGCCAGAGTTCCTCCCCCCCCCACACATTCCTCCCCCACCCCACACATTGCAGCCAGAGTTCCTCCCCCCCCCCCACACATTGCAGCCAGAGTTCCCCCCCCTCCCCCCCCACACATTGCAGCCAGAGTTCCTCCCCCCCCCACACATTGCAGCCAGAGTTCCTCCCCCCCCACACATTGCAGCAGCAGAGTTCCTCCCCCCCCCACACATTGCAGCCAGAGTTCCTCCCCCCCCACACATTGCAGCCAGAGTTCCTCCCCCCCCCACACATTGCAGCCAGAGTTCCTCCCCCCCCACACATTGCACAGAGAGTTCCTCCCCCCCCACACATTGCAGCCAGAGTTCCTCCCCCCCCACACATTGCAGCCAGAGTTCCTCCCCCCCCACACATTGCAGCCAGAGTTCCTCCCCCCCCACACATTGCAGCCAGAGTTCCTCCCCCCCCACACATTGCAGCCAGAGTTCCTCCCCCCCCCACACATTGCAGCCAGAGTTCCTCCCCCCCCCCCCACACATTGCAGCCAGAGTTCCTCCCCCCCCACACACATTGCAGCCAGAGTTCCTCCCCCCCCACACATTGCAGCCAGAGTTCCTCCCCCCCCACACATTGCAGCCAGAGTTCCTCCCCCCCCACACATTGCAGCCAGAGTTCCTCCCCCCCCACACATTGCAGCCAGAGTTCCTCCCCCCCCACACATTGCAGCCAGAGTTCCTCCCCCCCCACACATTGCAGCCAGAGTTCCTCCCCCCCCACACATTGCAGCCAGAGTTCCCCCCCCCCACACATTGCAGCCAGAGTTCCTCCCCCCCCACACATTGCAGCCAGAGTTCCTCCCCCCCCACACATTGCAGCCAGAGTTCCTCCCCCCCCACACATTGCAGCCAGAGTTCCTCCCCCCCCACACATTGCAGCCAGAGTTTCTCCACCCCCAATCCTACCTGTGCTGGGTAGGAGAGGAGAAGCCGCCGCCGAATGGTTCAAACCGCGGGGAACATTACAGCTTTCAACTCAATAGCTGTGTTCCCCGCCGCACCTCTTATACAGCTCCTCCCCTCTTGTCCTGGAAACTTTGACAGACAGATCACCCTTCCAATCCTGGGATGGGTGATCTGTCTGTCAAAGTTTACCGGACAAGAGGGGAGGGGCTGTATAAGACGCGTGCTGCGGGGAACACAGCTATTAAGTTGAAAGCTGTAATGTTCCCCGCGGTTTGAACGCTGCAGCTCTGCTCGGCTCTGCTCTCCTCTCCTCCCCCCCCCCCCCCCGTTCCCAAGCAGCCCACACTCACCAGCCCTCAAAATATACTTGCAAAATGCGAGCAGGCGAGTTAAATTTTGAGGGCTGACTATAGGATGGGTTCAAATTTGCTATACGGGCCGGGACCCAATACCATCTTAAGGAATACCTTACAAGCAGCCTCCAGAGTAATAGTGTTAAAGGAGCTCTTTACAGTAAAAAAATCAGACCTTACTTCTCCGGAGCCCTTCTTTGCAGCATGCTGTCAGGGAACAAGCTTTTCTCCTATGGCTGCTTTCTAAAAATGAAAAAATTAAAAACCCTCAAGACTGCAAGGCTTTTGTTTTTATGGAATGGATTTGGCTGATTTCATCTAAACTTAATAAAATTGACATAAAACCATTAAAGTTTCTCTTAAAATACCATGCCACCAGTCTCTATGGTATGTATTTGAGCTGAGATGGGTTAACTTTAGTTTTGGTGCCTCAAATTGGTCCATTTGTCAAGTTGTTGAGATCTTGCTGCAACTACCTTCATGTAGTCTGAAATAATTGATGGCTTGTGTTTCTTTAGCTTGTAGGTGCAGACAGAAAAGTTAATAAAAGGTTGTTTTTTTTAACATTCTCGTATGGGCACATTTTTGATAGATATTTTAAAGTGGTTCTCTGCAGCACCATGATGGGAATCTCCTCTTCCACCACATTCCAAAGGGTCTCTATTGGATGAGATGTGGTGAGTTTGGAGGCCATTGGAGGACAGTGACCTCATTGTCCTGCTGGAAGGAGCCATAAGAAGATGTAGACACTGTAGTCATAAAGGGATTGACATGGTCAGCAATACTCAGGTAGGCCGTGGCTTTTAAAACATGCCCAATTGGTATTAAGGGGCCCAAAGTGTGTCATGAAAATATCCCCCACGCCATTACACCCCCACCACCAGCCTGAACCAGTGATACAAGGCAGGATGGATCCATGCTTCAAATGCTGACCCCACCATCTGAATGTCGCAGCTGAAATCCAGACTCATCAGACCAGGCAACGTTTTTCCAATCTTCTATTGTCCAATGCGCCCCCACCCCCGTGGTTGGGTTTTGTGTTGGTGCCGATGCAGAGCAATGACCGAACAAACAACCCAACAACCCCCTCCCCCCGCAGTGGTACTCACGTGGTCGGGCTCTGTGTTGGTGCTTTATCAGATTTGGCGACCCGTCAGAATGTGTAGGTTCGTCGCCACCATCTTGCTACACCCCGCAATCCTCCATAGTAAGGATACACAGAGAAGGGGAAAGCGGACATCTTGTTACACCCACCGGAGTTTTGCATTTTACACTTGTTTTTAACAGTAAAGTTAGTTTATATAGTGAAATACAGTTCTTAAAAGTCCGTCTGACTGGTTAGATGTTGAATTTTAAAAGCAGCGGCAAGCCTGCTTATGTCACAGGTTTGCTGATCTGACAGAAGTTCGCTGACCAAAGTCATACCAACTTGTAAATACTATATTTCACGATACAAACTTGCTTTACTGTTAAAAATAAGTGTAAAAAGCAAAATTTCCGGTGGGTGTAACAAGGTGTCCGCTTTCCCCTTCTCAGTGATCCTTGCTGTGCGGGGTGTAGCAAGATGGTGGCGACGGAACGTTACTTCCGTTGCGCATTCTGACGGGTCGATTTATCTGACGCAACATTGGTGCCAACATAGAACACTTAGAGATTGCACTGATGAAGGGCAACTATCTCCCGCATCTCCCCATACATCCTCCCCCCTTCCTGGTCAATATGAAAGCTTCTCACAGCCAATCAGGTCTCAGGACCCACTTCCTGAGTGGCCGGGAGTAGAATCAGAAAGACAATAGTGAATATTATGTAGCACTACCCCCAAAGGAGCTGCTGGTTCAATTTTTGGCCTACCGTTACATTACTGTTAACCACACTTGTCCTAGGGGTCCCTCCTGAAGAGTTATTCAAAAAGAATGTCCGCACCAACACTTCGGCTTCTTTTTCTTCAAGAGTTTTATTAAACAGGTTCTCCAACAGAGGGGTAGAGGGATAGGGGAGATTCAGGTACCTTGCTTTGCGGATCAGGGGTACAGCCTAAAATACAGAGGACAAATCGGTTCCACGCTGGATTCAGCAACCACCGGATAGGCCCACTCTCATTGACCTAGCAGCTGGTTGCGAAGCTCGTTCAAGGTTTCTGCCACAGACTTGATGACTGTCGTTGAGTCGTTACACAGCCCTCTGCCACAGGATCGTGTAACCACGCACACAGTTAGCGGAATTTCAAAGAAAGTACATAGCTCACGGTGCCAGGATCTTTCAGCCAGGCCGGCAGCACAGTGAGGCAAGTTGGTCCAGATGCGCCCTTCAATTGAGTCCCCAATTACTCGACTTCTTCCCGCAGGCAAGACAGCACAGGACCACCCCTGGACCAGTAGGCCCCAGAACCTCCTGGGCCTACACTCAGTTACTGAGCCTTGGGCCAGCAGGCCCCCAAGACCGGAAAAACACTGTCAGCGCATCCCTGAGGCCAGGAGGGCCATCAGGTTCAGGATCGGAAGACCCCGACAGAATGATGTCCCTTAAGTACCCTCCTCTAGAATTCACAGTGGGTTGACCATGTCCACTGGGTGCTTCTGGGAAGAAGGCACCCAATCCATTGAATTTTCAACCTTGACTCCCAGTGACAGCGACACCTACAGACAAGGGGAGCATGTGCAACACAGTTGGACTGGAACAGAAACCCACACTAAACTACAGCTCGGGTAACTAACTTTACAAAGTTGCGTCTACTCAACAGGACCAGGGTGCTATAAAATAATAATTCGATATTGTCACACAAGTGGGTGGACTCGGGGCGCAGTGCTCTGCGCCCTGAGCCCACCTTTTTTTTTTTAAGCCAAGTGTGCTTAAAAAAAAGAAAAAAAAAAACATTGAAAAAAAACATTGCAATCAATGCGTCCCGCGCCCTGCATGTAGATTAGGGGCCGGTTACATGGACTAGTCGGGGCCCCTAATGGAGAAGCTGACATTTTTTTTATTTTTTTGGCCAAGCAGCAAATTAAGTTGAATTGTTTTTTGTGCCTGGCATATAAGTCAGACTCGATGCTTTATGAAATATCCCCCCCCCCCCTTGTAATTACGGAATAAATAATAGCCACTTCTGAATGATAATTGACAAAAACAAACACGCCTTTCCTTTACATAGAGGCCTTTAACATGTCTTCCCCTGAGCCATTGCCGCCACTCCGAGATATCAATGCATTAAGCATGTGTACCAAGGGGTTGGCATGTCGCATTGAAGTGCATGTAATAATGTGCCATGCGTTGCTCTCTCCCCTGAGGTGGTGTTCAGATGGCGCCTTGATGTTTCAGGCTACGAAATGCTAAACTGCTTTTTCTTTTTCATTTCAATGCAAACATTACAGGCAGAATTGTTTTTTCTTTTCTTTCCTTTTTCTTTGATCAGATATTAAAACACAAAAATGATGGCAATTTAGGGAAAATGGTTCTTGTCCTCTTAAGAGCAGCTAAGTAAACTCACTTATGCGAGTCGGGAGAAGTTGGCAAAGGTTGGTTTAGGAAAAGCTGCTTTTTTTTTGTGCTAATCACGTGGTGTTGCTCTTGGATTATCCAGAACTAAATGAACATTCACTGTTGGCTTGTCAGAGGCTTTTTGTGTTATCACGCTGGGTTACATAGCGGCGCATTAAGGCCCGCAAATTCACTCTTATTCAGGCAGCAGTTCAATTTTTGACAGGAGATTGAAAAATGCGAGCACTGAATGGAAATATGTGAATGCAGATGAAGGAGCGCCGAAGATAAAATATCACATTAACTTTTTCTGCTTTTCCTAAGATCTGAGAATTTTCTTTATTTTTTCTCTCTCTTTGTCTTTTTTATTTTTTCTTATGAAAAAATACCGCCACCTTGTGCAGTGATTTAACGAAAGGTTGTCACAAACTTTAAAGGGCAGGCGCGTTCTTTTCCGATAAAAAGATGCCAAAACAAGATAGATAACTCAACTGAAAAGATGGGGTTTTGCATTTCAGATTGTTGTAATCAACTCTCCAGTGTTTTATTGCATATTTTTGGATTCTCTCTTGAAATACGTTCAATTAAAAACATTTTTTGTGTCCTAGGGCAGTGGTTTCCAAACTGTGGCTCATGGGCCGTATGTGGCCCTTTGCTTGCCTTTATCCGGCCTTTGAGGCATCATTCTTCCCACAGACACCAACGTTGGGAAACCATTTCTTCCACGGACACCATTAGGAATTTCCTAATGGTGTCCGTGGAAGAAATGGTTTGCCAACGTTGGTGTCTGTGGGAAGAAATGATTTCCCATCGTTGGTGTCTGTGGGAAGAATGATGTCCCATCGTTGGTGTCTGTGGGAATAAATGATTTCCTGATTTCCCATCGTTGGTGTCTGTGGGAAGAATGATGTCCCATCGTTGGTGTCTGTGGGAATAAATGATTTCCTAATAGGAAATCATTTATTCCCACAGACACCAACGATGGGACATCATTCTTCCCACAGACACCAACGATGGGAAATCATTTCTTCCCACAGACACCAACGTTGGCAAACCAGTTCTTCCACAGACACCAATGTTAGGAAAATATTTCTTCCACGGACACCATTGGGAAATCATTTCTTCCCACAGACGCCAACGATGGGAAATCATTTCTTCCCACAGACGCCAACGATGGGAAATCATTTCTTCCCACAGACGCCAACGATGGGAAATCATTTCTTCCCACAGACGCCAACGATGGGAAATCATTTCTTCCCACAGACGCCAACGATGGGAAATCATTTCTTCCCACAGACGCCAACGATGGGAAATCATTTCTTCCCGCAGACGCCAACGATGGGAAATCATTTCTTCCCGCAGACGCCAACGATGGGAAATCATTTCTTCCCGCAGACGCCAACGATGGGAAATCATTTCTTCCCACAGACGCCAACGATGGGAAATCATTTCTTCCCACAGACGCCAACGATGGGAAATCATTTCTTCCCACAGACGCCAACGATGGGAAATCATTTCTTCCCACAGACGCCAACGATGGGAAATCATTTCTTCCCACAGACGCCAACGATGGGAAATCATTTCTTCCCACAGACGCCAACGATGGGAAATCATTTCTTCCCACAGACGCCAACGATGGGAAATCATTTCTTCCCACAGACGCCAACGATGGGAAATCATTTCTTCCCACAGACGCCAACGATGGGAAATCATTTCTTCCCACAGACGCCAACGATGGGAAATCATTTCTTCCCACAGACGCCAACGATGGGAAATCATTTCTTCCCACAGACGCCAACGATGGGAAATCATTTCTTCCCACAGACGCCAACGATGGGAAATCATTTCTTCCCACAGACGCCAACGATGGGAAATCATTTCTTCCCACAGACGCCAACGATGGGAAATCATTTCTTCCCACAGACGCCAACGATGGGAAATCATTTCTTCCCACAGACGCCAACGATGGGAAATCATTTCTTCCCACAGACGCCAACGATGGGAAATCATTTCTTCCCACAGACGCCAACGATGGGAAATCATTTCTTCCCACAGACGCCAACGATGGGAAATCATTTCTTCCCACAGACGCCAACGATGGGAAATCATTTCTTCCCACAGACGCCAACGATGGGAAATCATTTCTTCCCACAGACGCCAACGATGGGAAATCATTTCTTCCCACAGACGCCAACGATGGGAAATCATTTCTTCCCACAGACGCCAACGATGGGAAATCATTTCTTCCCACAGACAACGATGGGAAATCGCCAACGATGGGAAATCATTTCTTCCCACAGACGCCAACGATGGGAAATCATTTCTTCCCACAGACGCCAACGATGGGAAATCATTTCTTCCCACAGACGCCAACGATGGGAAATCATTTCTTCCCACAGACGCCAACGATGGGAAATCATTTCTTCCCACAGACGCCAACGATGGGAAATCATTTCTTCCCACAGACGCCAACGATGGGAAATCATTTCTTCCCACAGACGCCAACGATGGGAAATCATTTCTTCCCACAGACGCCAACGATGGGAAATCATTTCTTCCCACAGACGCCAACGATGGGAAATCATTTCTTCCCACAGACGCCAACGATGGGAAATCATTTCTTCCCACAGACGCCAACGATGGGAAATCATTTCTTCCCACAGACGCCAACGATGGGAAATCATTTCTTCCCACAGACGCCAACGATGGGAAATCATTTCTTCCCACAGACGCCAACGATGGGAAATCATTTCTTCCCACAGACGCCAACGATGGGAAATCATTTCTTCCCACAGACGCCAACGATGGGAAATCATTTCTTCCCACAGACGCCAACGATGGGAAATCATTTCTTCCCACAGACGCCAACGATGGGAAATCATTCCTACGTTGAATACCAACAATCAGGCACTATTACTTCCACTGATGCCAATAACAGGGCACCATTACTTCCACTGATGCCAATAACAGGGCACCATTACTTCCACTAAAACCAGTGATGGGGCACTGTTTACGCTCAATGACAGCAATGCATTTTCAAAACCCACTGTCCACAGTTTGGTTGTTATAATCTCTGCAATGTACCGAGATCACCCAGAGAGGAATGTTTTTTTCTCAACAAAAGTGGAGTTACCCTTTAAAAAAAAAAGGCAATGGTTTATGATAAACAGCGCAGCATTCAGTGTTTACATTCTACTCTTATACCTTGAGTTCTTTAATAAAGAGTGTTTCTTTATTGGACCTCTTGGGTACTGTAATGTTAGAGGCAATATTGAAGTTGATATTGTTATATGTGGTGAAAAGCCTGACCAGCAGAATCCAGCCACGTTTGTAACATGATATAACGTGTTTTGTTGGTGTTCTATCCTATGTGATGACTCACAATGACTGCCATAAGTATTGTTACCTTGGGAGAATAGCTTTGTGTTGTTTGCTAGTAAACCATAATTCCAAATGTATTGCTTTTCTGAACTGGTAATGGCATGCTGATGGTTGCATCCATGTTCTCAGCAAACACAGTCTAATGAGACTCTGCTTTAGAGGGTGAAATTACATTCTGGATGTAAGTCTTCTCTATCTTTTTATTTAACCATAACATTTATTTACAAACAATACTCTCCCAGATACATCGTAACTATGTTGTGGATCATTGAAGACACTGCCCAAATTTTCTTCGTATCAGCGTGACCACACAAGGTCCCCAGTCGCGGCACGCCGACTCGAGGACAATACCGCTCTGCGCCTTCCAACGCTGATACCCATCTTCAAATGACAGGTAAACCTCGGTTAACTGGCATCTAACCGAGGATCCCATACCATGATTCCCCACCATAATGGTGCCATATTGGTCTTAATTTTGAATGCCTCCAAAGATTCCCAACCACTACACCAGGGGTGTCGAACTCAATTTCATTGTGGGCCGCATTATCATTATGATTGTCCTCAAAAGGGCAGGTTGTATCTGTAAGATTAGATGTCCAGCACATCCCCTCCCCTTACATTAGAGCCACCCCAACATCAGAAGTTGAGTCCCCCATCACAGTGCCCCCCACCTTTCCTTATGCTGCTGCTGGGAAGAAGCTTGATGCATTGCTTGAAAGCAGAGGTGGACCAGAGGAGGACTGGAGCTCTGCTGCAGGAGAGGTGCGAGGGCCACATGGAATGGCCTGGTTTGATACCTGTACGCTACACCCTTTCCCAAGAACCGACATATATACATGGGATCGCAGGCCACACGACTCCCCCTCCCCAGACCAAAAAAAATACAGAAATAAAAACACCTCAACCACCATATGGCTTGAATAATGGCCGTGGCATTTTATTGGTATAATACTGAATTTAACCATTTTTTCTTTAATTTTCCCTGCTCAGTCTCAGGACTCAAGCAGCCAATATCACTTGTAAACTGTAAAGTCCCCCCCTGATCCAGGGGTGATGAACCACATAATGTGCCAACAACGGGAATGGGGGGGTGGGGGAGCAAAGTCCAGTACCCAACCAGAAGCAGCGTTCTCTGCAGCCTTAAATAGGGTCCAGTGAGTTCCAGAACCTTCCACTGGTCACCTGCTTAACCTGGGCCAGTCAGGAAACACCTTTGTCCTGGTACCTGTAAGAACTTAAAGAGGCAGCGCTCCAATATATAACACATAAGTCAAGTCTTTTTTTTAAGTATTCCTCAGGAAAAGACAATGTAATAGGGGAGGGGCGCGAACCCATGTGCATGGGCACAAATAAATTACGTCCTGTTATGCCATTCCATACAAAATTAGGGTGGGAGGGTGGGGGCTCCTTCTTCATCGTCCGGTGACCTGCGACTGACCACCGGACACAGACCCCCTCCTACCCCATGCATAAACTTACTTAGGCCACCCCCACTCCCCTGACCAGGTACACCCCCAAAATTAACCCCTATAACTGCTGCTTGCCCTGCTACCCTGTCATGCCAGCCCTGCGCCTAAGCTTGCGTCTTGCTCCGGGCTTCTCTTGAATGGGCCTGGACTCTTGAGCCGCTTCCTTTCTTCTTATTCCATCCTGCTCTCTTTCTTTTTCTACTTTGTTCGTTTTTCAGACTTTCCTCCTGTGCTATACTCTACTCCAGGGATATGCAATTAGCGGACCTCCAGCTGTTGCAAAACTACAAGTCCCATGAGGGATAGCAAGACTTTGACCTCCACAAGCATGACACCCAGAGGCAGAGGCATGATGGCACATGTAGTTTTGCAACAGCTGGAGGTCCGCTAATTGCATATCCTTGCTCTACTCCATGACAGAACCAGGCCACCTGCTGACCTATAATGACCACTAAATCTTACTGTAAGTGTCCCTCTCTATAGCATTTACAAACCTTGTAAGCTGTGTTTTACATGTTTTTTGCGGCTGCGAATTGTATTGTTAGGTTTTTTTTTTTTTTTTTTGATAATAAAATGATATGCTTTAACCACTTAAGACCCGGACCTTTAGGCAGGTAAAGGACCTGGCCAGTTTTTGCGATTCGGCACTGCGTCGCTTTAACTGACAATTGCGCGGTCGTGCGACGTGGCTCCCAAACAAAATTGGCGTCCTTTTTTTCCCCACAAATAGAGATTTCTTTTGGTGGTATTTGATCACCTCTTTTATTTTTTGCGCTCTAAACAAAAATAGAGCGACAATTTTGAAAAAAAAATCAATCATTTTTACTTTTTGCTATAATAAATATCCCCCAAAAACATAACAAAAATTATATTTTTCCTTAGTTTAGGCCGATACGTATTCTTCTACCTATTTTTGGTAAAAAAAAAAACGCAAAAGGCGTTTAACGATTGGTTTGCGCAAAATTTATAGCGTTTACGAAATAGGTGATAGTTTTATTACATTTTTTTTTTACTACTAATGGCGGCAATCAGCGATTTTTTTCGTGACTGCGACATTGTGGCGGACAATTCGGACAATTTTGACACATTTTTGGAACCATTGTCATTTTCACAGCAAAAAATGCTGTGAAAATTACAATTGCAGTTTGGGCGATAACCACAAGGGGGTGCTTAAGGGGTTAAGTGTGACCTCATCTGTGTTTCTAACTGTAGGGGGGTGTGGCTGTGGGTGTGAAGTCATTGATTGTGGTCCCCAATATTAGGGAACACACGATCGATGACGGCACCACAGTGAAGAACGGGGAAGCTGTGTTTACACACACCTCTCCCCATTCTTAAGCTCCGGGGACCGATCGCGGGACTCCAGCGATGATCGGCTCCCGCGGCCACGGAGCTTCGGACCGGGTCGCAGGCAGGCTCGCGCGACCCACGGCTGGGCACTTAAAGAGGACGTACCTGTATGTGCCTGTGCCCAGCCGTGCCATTCTGCCGACGTATATGTGCAGGAGGCGGTGCTTAAGTGGTTAAAACAAAAAATCTTAATTGGCTGGGTACAATGTTTCATTAGTTCTTTGTTTTAAAACACTGTTCTCCCTGTTAGTAATGCGGAGCTATTGTTAAATAGACGCTCAACTCGAACATTTGTTAGCAATGCGATTATTATTGTTCCATGTCTCGGATTATCTGATGGTCTCTGTGAGGACCAGTTGATTGATACAAGGCGGGGGCCGTGTGTTGGATCATCCAGATGATGCATGCATGCATATGTTTCATAATGAGGGCATTTCCTTACAAAGCTGCAGGTTCCTGCGCAAGTCGATTCTTTTGTACGTCTCATTTCGGTTGTGGGAGACAGGTGGGCTCTTCTTCAATCAATAATACTCTCATGACTGCAGCTCCCATTTACATAATTATATGTGCACTTACATTGAGCTGGTTTCTCGGTGGAATTTTAAGCACCTCGCGGATACGATAGTAACAGATGCAAAATTTATTTTAGAATTTCACATAAAAAATAAAAAAAAGAGGCTCTATGTATAGGGAGCGAGTACTTACATTTTGTTTAAAGGAACTGTTTATTATAGTAGATAAAAATATGTGATGCAAATTGAGTATTACCTTTGGATGAATCACTTGAGTATGAGGTATACATTTGGCAATACAGTACATTGTGATAGAGCTGGACTAGGCTCAAAAATAATAATAGTATTTACAAGGCCTTACTGCCAAAGACTTGATACCCTCAAATCCAAATGGCCGGCCGAAGATTCCGAAAATGGACGGGGAGGATTGGGTAGATGACAAATTTGCTTGGAATCTAGGAGCCAGCTAAAAAAGTTAGGAGCCAAAAAACGCACCCCGTCCCTCCAAGCTCACGCGCAGAAGCGAACGCATACGTGAGTATCGCCCGCATATGTGAATGGTATTCAAACCACACATGTGAGGTATCGCCGCGATTGGTAGAGCGAGAGCGATAATTCTAGCCCTAGACCTCCTCTGTGCAATCTGCAGAATTTTTTATACGTCGACTATGGAGATTTTAAAGGGTAAAAGTTTGTCGCCATTTTGAAGCATGTTGGGTATCAATTTATTCGGTGTAACATGATCTTTCACAATATAAAAAAGAAATTGGACTAACTTTACTGTAGTCTTATTCACTTTTTTTTATTAAAAAAATAATACCACTGCGCAAATACGGTGTGACAAAGTATTGCAACGATCACCATTTTATTCTCTAGGGTGTTAGGCTCCATTCACATCTAGGCGTATTTACGCCCGGCGCTCGATACGCTGGAGGGGAGAAATACCATTGCCCTCTATGAAGATGGTTCACATCTCCACGCCGAAACGCTGAACGCCTGAAGCTCAGGCGGCTTCGGCGTTCGGCATAGGAGATGTGGACCTGGGGGTTAAATGGGGGTTAAAATCGCCGCAATTTGTCGCCGCAATTAGCGGGACAAAACGCCGCAATTTGTCGCCGCAATTAGCGGGACAAAACGCCGCGATTAGGTGTGAATGCAGCCTATATAATGTTTGGGGGTTCTAATTAGACGGTAGGAGATGGCAGTGAAAAAACACATTAGAACTGCTTTTTTTTTGCCCGCACTGGCTGGTAATTGAGGCCACGACTTTGCGGCCTTCTGCAGGCCTCAACTTCTTTCTGTGAAGGGTGCAAAGCCGAGGCCTCAATTACCGGTGGGCGCGGGCCTGCCGCGATTACGCCACGCGCCGGAAGGTAATTGAGGCCGCAGCTTCTGCAGCCCTAAGCTTCCCCAGGCGCCAGGTCAAAATTTCTTGTCGCAATTGCGCCCGGATTGTGTCAAGGCCTGGGTAGACGTATATATGTCACATCTGGTTTCCACTAGAGATTCCACAGTTTTTTTCATTTTAGAATCCTTCCCAGGATATATTTTACCCCTCAACGGTTACATAGCATTTACCCCTTTGTCTCATCAGGGAAACACACAAATCCCTGTTCTGTCAGGGCAGAGGAGACAGATCGTTTGTTCGTAGTAAGTAGGAACAGCGATATGTTTCCTCCCCCAGTCAGTCACATCCCCACACAGTAAGAAACCCTAACTAGGCAACACATTCAACCCCTTGATCACCCCCTAGTGTTAACCCCTTCCCTACCAGTGACATTTACACAGTAATCAGTGCATTTTTATAGCACTGATCGCTGTATAAATGTCAATGGTCCCAAAAAGTGTCCAAAAAATCACAGATCACTGGCATTACTAGTAAAAAAAAAAAAATGCCATAAACCTTACCCATAGTTTGTTGACGCTATAACTGGAAGATTACGGAAATGGACAGGGAGGATTGGGTAGACGTATGGGTCAATCTTATGTCACATCTGGTTTCCACTAGAGATTGTTTTTTCAATTTAAAATCCTTCACAGGATATACTTTACCCCTCAACGGTTACATAGCATTTACCCCGTTGTCTCATCAGAATGTTGGAGATGTGCGAACTTACACAGGACCCCCACCTCTGCACCCCCCCCCCCCATCCCGCTGACCTGCATGACGGCGATCGTCTGTTCTAAACCCCGCTATAGCCGCCTCACACCTCCAGCACTTAGAAATTCCCAGAGCTTTAAGGGACACTAAAGGTTCAGGGTTTTTAAAACAAATAACAAACAACATGTCATACTTACCTCTACTGTGCAGTTAGTTTTGCACAGAGTGGCCCTGAAGGTCGTCCCCTGGGGTCCTCCGGCTGCTCTCGCGGCTCCTCCCAACAAGAGCTAACCCCCTCTGCAAAGCGCTCTCCAGAGGGGGTGATACATAGCCACCGAGTGTATCACTCGACCATGACCCCCCTGAGCGCCATGTCATTGATTTGATTGACAGCCGCGGGAGCCAATGGCCACGCTGCTATCAATTATACAATGAAGAGCCAACAATGCGGGATCATGCCGACAGAGATTTGGGGCTCAGGTAAGTAAAATGGGGGCTCGGGGAGGGGGGGCGGTGACTGCAAGTTGTTTTTTCACCTTAATGCATAGGATAACAACAAAACCTGGGGAATGCCCAGGGAAAAACCAAACCTCCTTACCGACCAGCCTGCAGACCAACCAATTAACCTGTCTAACAGTATGCGTTAAAAACAGGGGTTTTGTCCGCACGCATTTGCAAACGCATGCGTGAGCCACAGAGCCGCGCCAAGGCACCCTGTGATCTGTGGTCCTAACGCTAAACAATGAGTGTCCCCACAGTGGAGGCACATGCACTCTAATGGATAGATAGGGGCAGGTGGACTGAAGAGGAGCCACCCCTCCTTGAAGGTGCAGGAGCACACCAAGCAGTGTTGGTGCACTGCTGGACCAATACAAGCACCACAGGTGAAACATAAACGTGTCCACCGCCCCCATCTATAGCTGGCAATCGCAGTAAGTGGCATTGGAAGGCTAAAGCAGATAACAACAAAACCTGGGGAATGCCCAGGAAAAAACCAAACCTCCTTACCGACCAGCCTGCAGAACAAGGAATAGGATGCATTAAGGTGAAAAAACATGAAGCTTTACAACCCCTTTAATCTCCTAAACGTACTCCTGAAGGGGTACGTTTAGGAGATTAAGCTCTTGGGATGTCTAAGCCCCGGAACTGTGAGGCGACTATACTGAGGTTCAGAACAGGCGATCACTGCCATGCAGGTCAGCAGGGTAAGGGGCGAGTGAAGTGGGGGTCCTGTGTAAGGTAAAAATAAAGGATCGCAAGGAAAAAAGAAAACAAATGCAGTCTCTGCCACATCTAAGGACTGGCAAGATGCAGTATCTACCCGTTTTTATATTTGGGTTTAGTGCTTCCCCTCATGGATGGTGACTTTTTAACCCGACCGCTTTCAGCAGTGGTTCTCAACCTGGGGGGTCGGGACCCCCTTAAGGGTTGAATGACGATTTGCCAGGGGTCCTTGAATCCTGGGCTGTTACTGAAGCCCACACGCTTTCCCAGCCTTTTCGCGGCTGTTCCTGGAGCCTGCGGCCGCTCACTTAGCCTCTTAGCCCGCCGCCCATTTAGTTCACGGCATGGCTGGGGGGCAGAGACTAGAGGTCAGCTGACTGGTGAGGAATGTAAAGTGGGAGGGGCTGGAGGAGACCCTATCTCCTGATTTTGGCACAGGTGTCACTTCTGAGGGACACTACAAAGTCAGAGACACAGTGAGTAACACTACCTGTGAATATAGTTGCCATTAAATGTCCCCAATACAGTTCTAAGATCAGCAGTTGCCCTTGATCAAGAGCACCAACGTTGGCTGATCAGAACCCCCCTTCACTGTCACTGATCCCACCCTCCCTGCACTGTCACTGATCCCATCCCCCCCCCCCCCCTACCAAGGAGTAATGCCTCATTTCCACTGAGCGGATCGGTTCGGGTCGCATAGAATGGAACGAGTTAGAATGGTCCGGTCTATTCTGCTGAGCATTTCCACTGCAAATCGGATCATCCGGGACCATACAAGGTTTAGAAAAAAAGCATGTCCACCAATCGGTGAGATGTATTTGTAGGTCCGCCCTAATGGAACCGTTCCATTTTCTATGGCCCCACATCTGAAGCAGGACCCGGAATGGTACGGTTCGCTTTTATGGCACGCTTTCATAATAAAAAACCCAAAATAGCGTACTGTACTAAACCGAACCGCTCAGTGGAAACGAGGCATAAGAGAAGGAATAAAGAATACATGAAAAGAGGGTGAGGAACAAAGAAAAAGGGGGAGAAAGTATAAGAGAAAGAACAAGAAAGATGGCTAGAGAGAGGGATGGGGGGAAAAAAAGCAAGAAATTAGGAGAGAGAGATAAAAGGGAAAAAAAGGAGAACAAAGAGAAAGAGTGGTGCATCCTAAAATATACCATAGGTTAGGGTGACCAGACATCCCCTGTTTCAGGGGACAGTCCCCGGATTGAGGACACTGTCCCCAGACCAAGTCTGTCCCTGGTTTTGTCCCCAGATTGGATTTGAACAGGGACTGGGGCAATTTCAAAGACAGTCAGTGCAGAATAAGAAAAAAAAAATCTGAATTACACAGCTCCACTCCTCCTACTAGCTTGGGGGGGGGGGGGGTGTATTTTTTCCATTATCTGTGCCCCTTTCTGATGATCATGTGCTGGTCAGTGCAGAGGGAATATTTCTTCAGTTTTGGGTGCATGCCCATTCCGCTCCACTTATGTTCTTCTGTCTTGGCTCAAGTCCCGGCCAAGTCCCTGGTGGAGGGATCTTGCTCCGCACCCCATCCAGTAGTAACCAAGGCCTGGAGAGTGAGACTTGACAGGCTATGAGGCAGGCGGCAGTGGAGACGGGCATAGAGTCGCTGATTGCTGCCATTACTAGTAAAAAAAATATGTCCCCGGATTTCATTTTAAAAATCTGGTCACCTTACCATAGGTGGTTTTAAGACTGTACGAGTGGAAAGGCACTAGAGAGGTTGAGAACCACTGGCCTACAGGATCGTGAAAAAACAGGGAAGTACTGAACTACAGGCTGCAGATGTTGTGCTGGCAGTACCTGGAAAGGAAGAGCCTGAAAGTAATATAGAAAGATGTTTAGAAGCGGCACTGTGACCAGATGAAGCGATGAACAAATTTACTGCCGCTCTAAAGAAAACAATGGCTCCCGGTGAATGCAGCATTGAAGACTTATTGACCAGGTTATATATGGAGAAAATTGGTCTTGGTTGAGATGGGGCTGTAAGAAGCAAAGGCATTGACATATTGATCTAGTGATTGCAGGAATGTGCGTCCTTGTACTCTGTATTGATTGGGAGATATATGGTTGTTGCTGTATGCTTTTGTTTGTTTTAATACATTCGAATGTGAGTCTACTGGATAATGATAGAGGCAGCTACGTTGTCTTTGACCCCCTTCCCTGCCTTTTTCTTCAGCTCCCTCCATCTCTTTCATTCTAGCTCGAATTATCCCCCCTCTCTCCTTCCTTCTCTCCTCTTGTCTTCCTTCAGTTTTGTACTCGAACACCTTGTACACACAACCATTTTTCTCAGCAGGAAAAAAAAACAAAGTTTTTCCCGACGTGATTCCTCTCCAGCCTGACTTGCATACACACGTTCGTCCGACCAAAGCGCAGTGACGTACAACACGTACGCCGGGACTATAAAGGGGAAGTTCCTTTAAAATGGCGCCACCCTTAGGGCTGCATACTTGATTCTGAGCATGCACGTTTTTTTCCCCTTGAAAAAGCATACACACAACCGTTTTTCGCGACGAGAAAAAGACTGACGGGAAACACGACGAGAAAAAAAGAGAGCTGGTTTAAAAAATTTTGCGGGCAGTTTTTTTCATCGAGAAAACTGCTAAGGAGCATACACACGACTGGTTTTCACAACCAATAAAAAAATGGCAGTTTTCTCGTCCTGAAAACCGGTCGTGTGTACAAAGCATTTAGCTTCGTACACACGATCGGATAATCCAACGGAAATTGTGTGTTGACAGACTGTTGGTCTAAAATCCGACCGTTTCTATGCTCCATCGGACAATTGTCGGATTTTCTGAGGACAAATGTTGGATGGCAGGCTTTTAAACTTTCCGGTCTGTTGTCAGATTTTCCAATCATGTGTACACAAGTCCGTCAAAAGTCCAAAGGACAAACACGCATGCTCGGAAGCAATGCTCGCCAAACGCAACATTAGCAGAAGGTGCCAAAAGGGTGGCGCTAAAGAGCTGAAAAAACACGTAGTATGTCACTACCTTCGTGTTTGTTGGCCAACAATTGTATTCCGTTTGTATGCAAGACAAGTTCCTGACCAACGCCCTTCGGACAAAAAAGTCTGATGCTTTGTCTGCGGAAAATCCGATTGTGTGTACGAGGCTTAGCTCTGTGCTTCTCTCCAACCCATCTACTCTCTACAATTTTCTTAATGCTAGTGGTTGCTGACAATGCATTTAGTGCTGTCAATATTTCTTTAGATCCCTTAGCTCTCCTAGTTGGTATAACTGATAATCTCCATGCTTCCACTCACCAGAAAGTGTTTATATTTTATAGTGCATATTATACCAGAAAAATTATTCTCTCTACATGGAAACTGGCAGATCCCCTGTGTCTGGAGATCTATGGTTAATGCTGTCATTTACCACCGTGTATACGTCCACATGTGTGACTCTATAGCCGTGTTTCTCAACCTTTTTTCAGTCAAGGCACCCTTTAATATTATAGACAATGTCAAGGCACCCTTTAATATTATAGACAATCTCAAGGCACCCTTTAAAATTACAGTAACACCTTGGTTTGCGAGCATATGTTCCAAAAGCATGCTTGTAATCCAAGGCACTTTTATATCAAAGCAAATAATCCCATAAGAAATGATGGCAACTCAAATCATTCATTCCACAACCATTTATTCAGAAGTCCTTCAGTTTATAGTCCATATAAAAAAAGATCATAGCAATGTGACTGTCAGGTCACTTGAGACCAGGTGACAGATTCACACCGTTGGGGTCAGGAGTGCACTGCTATGGTAGTGGACCCTACGGTTGACTGCTGCAGGTGGAACCCTGGGTGGTGCAGAAAGGCAGGTCTACTGGGGCGCCAACACGGATCTCACAGGGAGCTAGAACATAAGATTCCCCAGGGTGTGGAGTCTAAGAGCCAGCAGGTGTTCACCAGAGCCCCTAGTGGGGAGGATGGACTACACTGCAGCTGACTCCAGACAAGGATAAACGGAGAACAAGCCAAAGGTCAAGGGTCACAAGCAGGCAGGGATAGTTGAGAATGCGCCAAAGGTCAGGGTCACAAGCAGGCGGGGATAGTTGAGAATGCGCCAAAGGTCAGGGTCACAAGCAGGCGGGGATGGTCGGGAACACGCCAAGATCAGTAACAGAGACAAAAGCAGCGCACACGGTAAGCAGGAAACCAAACGCACAATATTGCATGACAAGGCAGGCTTGGAGAACACAGTGTTAAATAGTGGTTCCTGTTGAGGCTAGGGTGGAGCCACACTGAGGAAAGATTACTTAACCATGCAGGTGTGAGAAGGCAAGCCCTAAGGCTGATACACAGACAAGGTAAGAGACAAACAGGTCATGAAAGTAATACTGCAAGGTCATGACAGTGACCAAGTTGTGTAACCATAAAATGCCCACCCACAAATGGAAGCCTCCACAAGGGGGTTGGAAGAAAAAATTCCAGCAGGAGCTCCAGAGTATAAAAGAGAATAGAGGAGCCTCTAAAGCTACATACACACTATCAGTTTTCCTGCAGGTTTTCTCTTCAGGTTTACCAAAACCATCTAATATGAGGTCAAACCTCAAGAGTTTCAATTTGTATGCGATCAGGCAGGCCCTTGTACTACATGGTTTTGGTAAACCTGAAGAGAAATACCTGCAGGAAAGCTGATGGTGTGTATGGAGCTTAAGTGTAGCAATATGGTTACATTTAATGAAGGGACAACATTTAGCAACTCGCATGCTTGATGATTAAAAGAGGCACATCTAAGTATGCAGGCAATTTTTATAGCACAGTTCAATGTAGTAATGTCACTGGTCCCCAAAAAGTGTCATTTGCGGTCAAATTTGTCTTCCAATGTCGTAGTCCCGCTAAACATTGAAGTTCCTAAATCTTTCCCGTAGTTTGTAGTTGCGATAGCTTTTGCGCAAACCAATCAATATACGCTTATTTCGATTTGAATTTTTACCAAAAATATGAAGACTATATATTGGCCTAAACTGATGAATAAATGTGTTTTTATATAAAATAAAAATTGATATTTATTATACCAGAAAGTAAATTGTTTTTATTTATTTTTTCTAAATTGTCACTTTTTTTTGTTTATAGTGCAAAAAAAAAACCGCAGAGGTGATCAAATACCACCAAAAGAAAGCTCTATTTGTAGGAAAAAAGGATGTAAATTTTGTTTGATTACAGCACCACGCGACTGCTCAATTGTCAGTTATAGCAACGCAGTGCCGTATCGCAAAAAATGGCCTGGTCATTAAGAAGGCAAATCCTTCTGGGGCTGAAGTGGGTAATGAGGTTTTAGGGGTCAATTAGTAAGTCTCCCCTGCTTTCTCCACTTAGACCCCCTTTTGAAGTGTTTTTACAGCGTTTTAGCGTTCAAAGTAAAACGCTCTCCATGCATCTCAATGGACCCTTTCACACTAAGTTTTGCAAGCAGCATCTTTGGAGCATCTTTTGGGCGCTGAAAAAACGCTCCAAAAACGCCCCTCTCCATTGAATGAATTAAAAAGTGCTGTAAAAACGCCTTACCCTTTCACACTGAGGCACTGCAAAAACGCTCTAAAACTTTAGGGTCTTAGCGGTGCTTTACCAGCACATTGGGATTGCAGAGGAGGCTTCGCTCAAATAACGCTGTAATAACGCTCGAAAAACGCCCCAGTGTGAAAGGAGCCTTAAGCTAACTAATGGAGAGCAGTGTTCTGGGGTTAGGGAATTTTTTGCAAACCCCTAACCCCCCCCCCCCCCCCCTGCGCTGCTGCCACCTCATGACATGCGTCAATGTTATGTTTTTATGGTTTAACTGTCAAAGTGTTTGTAAGGTCAACCTATCTCAGTTTTTCACACATCTCTACTAGTCTTATCACTCACACTTCTAGGTCTGGATTTAGCAGAACTTCTTTCTGAATCAGCACCTTGGACAGAGACAATAATTTGGATTCTTTGACCAGTGAACAGGCTGGAGCTGGAGAGCTGTGCAGCCAAACCAAGAAATGAGACAGTTACCTGCCTGCCCTGTCAGTGTAGCTCACAAGATTATCTGACCATAATTACTAGATTTGCGTTAAATCGGACCGTCGCTGCGTCTCGGCACCAAAAACCCTATTTAATCCATTGTTAACCACTTAAGGACCATAATAATTTACCCAATATGGCACTGTCGCTTTAACTGACAATTGTGCAGTCGTGCGATGCTGTACACAAACAAAATTGACGTCCTTTTTTTTCCCACAAATAGAGATTTTTAAAACTTTTTTTTTTTTTACTTTTTGCTATACTACATATCCCTTTATATATATATATATATATATATATATATATATATAATATATATATATATATCTATCCTGCTGGATGCGAGCAAACTGCACCCATTGGATTGAGGTACCTTTGCATCTGTGGAGCAGGAGGATGCATCAGGCTCCATCAGGGGAAGGGGGCAAAAATAACCATCGCTTTCCTGTCCTAAGCAGTTTTGTGCAGACAATTCTTTGTGTATCGGCAACATCTGTTCCGTGCGAAAGACTGTTCAGTTCTTCAGGGTATATTGTCAATAAAATGCGATCATGTCTGCTTCCAGAAAATGTAAACACTCTGGTATGTCTGCGTGACTGGCTAAAGTGATGCCTTCTTGCCTACTATAAAGTGACTGACAGTCAATATACTAGATACGTTTTATAATTAAAGTTAAACTAACTTGCTATGTTTTTCTTAAAGTTTAATAAGAAAAAATTACTTATGTCAGTGCTACAGTTTAAATTTAAAAAGTATTTGTGTGAACTGTGAAGTTACGTTATGGATTGTGGAAACTAACTAGTGTCGGGTGATTGTATAGAGTGTATACCACATTTACCACTGACTAATACAGAGTTGCAATGCAAGGAGATCAGCTAAAAGTAGTTGGATCTGTATGTGCGTTTTATAATTTACCGAAATTAATCGATTAAAAAAAAATTGATCGAACACGAAAATTTTAATCAGTAACAGCCCTAATATATATATATATATATAATGTATTCATCAGTTTAGGCAGATATATATTCCTCTACATATTTTTGATTACAAAAATCGCAATAGGTGTATATTGGTTTGTGCAAAAACTATGGGATAGATTTAGGGACGTGTGTGTATGTATGTGTGTGTGTGTATATATATATATATATATATATATATATATATATATATATATATATATATATATATATATATATATATTATTTTTTTTTTTACTGTTAATGGAGGCAATCTGCGATTTTTAGTGGGAGTGCGACATTGCGGTGGACAAATTTGACCCCAAATGACACTTTTTGGGACCAGTGACATTACATTGATAAGTGCTACACAAATGCTCTGATCATTGTATACAGTTGTGCTCATAAGTTTACATACCCTGGCTATTTTTTAAAGAATATGAATGATAACACAAAAACTTTTCTTTCACTCATGGTTAGTGTTTGGCTGAAGCCATTATTATCAATCAGCTGTGTTTACTCTTTTTTTAGATCATAATGGAAACAGAAACTTACCAAATTACCATGATCAAAAGTATACATACCCCAGTTCTTAATACAGTGTTTTTCCCCCTTAAGCATCAATGACAGCTTGAAGTGTTTTGTGGTATTTGTGGATGAGGCTCTTTATCTTCTCAGATGGTAAAGCTCCCCATTCCTCTTGGTAAAAATCTTCCAGTTCCTGTAATTTCTTGGGCTGTCTCGCATGAACGCCATATCTGAGATCTCCCCAGAGGGGCGTAATGGTATTGAGGTCAGGAGACTGAGATGGCCACTCCAGAACCTTCACTTTATTCTGCTGTAGCCAATGACAGGTGGACTTGGCCTTGTGTTTTGGATCACTGGTATGTTGGAATGTCCAAGTACATCCCATGTGCAGCTTCCTGGCTGATGAATGAAATGTTCCTCCAGTATTTTTTGATAACATTCTGCATTCATCTTGCCATCAATTTTGACCAAATTTCCTGTGCCTTTGTAGCTCACACATTCCCAAAACATCAGTGATCCACCTCCGTGTTTCACAATGGGGATGGTGGACCTTTCATCATAGGCCTTGTCTCCTCTCCAAATGTAGCGTTTATGGCTGTGGCCAAAAAGCTCAATTTTGGTCTCATCACTCCGAATGATTTTGTTTCAGCAGGTTTGAGTCTCGTCTCTGTGCTGTTTGGTGTATTGTAAGCGGGATACTTTGTGGTATTTGCGTAGTAATGGCTTTCTTCTCGCGACTCGACCATGCAGCCCATCTTTCTTCAAGTGGCTCCTTATTGTGCATCTTGAGCCACACCACATGTTTTCAGAGAGTCTTGTATTTCACCTGAAGTTATTTGTGGGTTTTTCCTTGTATCCCAAAAATGTTCCTGGCACTTGTGGCTAAAGTTTGTTAGTCTACCTGACCGTGGTTTGGTTTCACCAGAACCCCTCATTTTCCACTTCTTGATTAAAGATTGAACACTGTTGATTGGCATTCTCAATTCCTTGGATATCTTTATTTTTTTATTTTTTTATACCTTTCCTGTTTTATACCGTTCAACTACCCTTTCCCACAGATTCTTTGACAATTCTTTTGCTTTCCCCATGACTCAGAATCCAGAAACATCAGTGCAGCACTGGATGAAAGATGCAAGGGTCTGTCAGGAGTCCAGAAACTTTTTGAACTTTTTTACACACACACTAATTACAAGCAAACAGATCACAGGTGAGGGTGGTTACCTTTAATAGCCATTCAAACCCCTTTGTGTCAACTTCTGTGCATGTTATCAGGCCAAAGTGACCAGGGTATGTAAACTTTTGATCAGGGTAATTTTGGTCGTTTCTGTTGCCATTATAATTTAAAAAAAATAAACACAGTTGATTGATAATAAATGGTTTCAGCCAAACACTAATCATGAGTAAAAGAAATGTTTTTGTGTTATCATTCATATTCTCTGAAAAATGGCCAAGAAATCATGAATTCTGCCAGGGTATGTAAACTTATGAGCACAACTGTACTTGTCACAATCCAAAGCACCTAGTGTGATTTCTGTCAGACGCTAACCAGCCCCCTGGCTCCAGCACACAGCAGGTGAGGTTGATTGACAGGCTCAACAGTGCATGTTTTTCCCTGGGGGTTCTTTAACTCCACTCAGGTCTCTGATTACACTTTGCTCTCTGCTTTGTGTTGTGCAGTGTGTGAAACCAGATCCCCGTTCCCTTCCTAGAAGGCTGTAGTGATGAGAGATCCGCAAATAAACAGGTACAACTTATGAAGGAGGATTTGTTTCAAAAGTGGAAGTTCCGCTTACCTGCCTCCTCGGGGTTTGACAAATTTGCTTGGAATCTAGGAGCCAGCTAAAAAGGTTAGGAGCCAAAAAACGCACCCCGTCCTGCCGAGCTCGCACGCAGAAGCAAACGCATACGTGAGTAGCGCCCGCATATGTAAACGGTATTTAAACCACACATGTGAGGTATCGCCGAGATTGGTAGAGTGAGGAATAATTCTAGCCCTAGACCTCTTCTGTAACTCAAAACATGCAACCTGTAGAATTTTTCAAACGTTGCCTATGGAGATTTTAAAGGGTAAAAGTTTGTCGCCATTCCACGAGCGGACGCAATTTTGAAGCGTGACATGTTGGGTATCAATTTACTTGGCGTAACATTATCTTTCACAATATAAAAAAAAATTGGGCTAACTTTACTGTTGTCTTATTTTTTAATTAAAAAAGTGTAAAAGTGCGCTTGTAAGACTGCTGCGCAAATACGGTGTGACAGAAAGTATTGCAACGACCGCCATTTTATTTTCTAGGGTGTTAGAATAAAAAATATATATAATGTTTAGGGGTTCTAATTAGAGGGAAGGAGAAAACGGTGAAAAACACATTAGAACTGCTGTTTTGCTACTTGTAATGTAACTACTTGTAATGCCAACGGCCACCACAGGATGGCGCCAGATCACAGAAGGAAGCTTAGGCCTGCATAAGGCCACAAAGCCTTGGCCTCAATTACTGGGCTGGCCCACGGCGATCGCGCGGCGGGCCCGCGCCGGCCGGTAATTGAGGCCACGGCTTTGCGACCTTCTGCAGGCCTAAGCTTCCCTGGGCGCCAGGTCAATTTGCAAATTCAGCCCCCTCCTCTTTTCCCCACTGCCGGGCCATTCCTTAGGCGCAGCGCCCTTCACGCATGCGCAGTAGGGAATCGGCTCTGAAGCCGCAAGGCTTCATTGCCTGTTTCCCTTACAGGCAATGGTGGCGGCAGCACCCCGAGAACTGATGGAAACATCGACTGGGGTGCCGACATCGCTGAATTCCAGGACAGGTATGTGTCCTAATATTAAAAGTTAGCAGCTCCAGTATGTGTAGCTGCTGACTTTAAATGTTTTGCTGGGTTGGCGGAACTCCGCTTTAAATGATAAAAAAAAAAAAAAAAATGGCTTGTGACTTGTCACCGAATACATTGAAGTGAACTGAAGAGCATTATTAACTATGAGTAGAGTTGTCCTTTGAAAGCAGAATATGGGGTAAGTAACTGTGAGGGTTTTTGTGCTCGTAATTAATTTGTCATTCTTCGTTTTTTTTTTTTTTTAACCACGATGAAAAGTACGCCTCTTGCGTCATCCCTCTTCTTCCTAAACTCGCCGGCTGTTATTTGTTACCTTTCATTTACGGCGTCTCTCATTTGCATATTTCTGACTGCTAATATCTCCTTCAGAGCTTGGAGTTTTCATTAAGTTTCAAGAGCGACTTCCCAGCCTAATGAGTTCGGAAACGAGCGCAGTTTGGCAAATTTTTATTTAAGTTTTATTACTAGCTTAACAGCCGAGTGGCAGGAGATAAGGTTAGAGGAAATACCGCACCTGTAAACAACAATGCGCCTCATTTGCATGAAAAGCAGTCAAATTTGCAAGCTTGCTTTATGTCCAGCTCCATCCAAGCATCCATCCATCCTTAACCCTTTTGCTGCCAGAGAGTTTTTTGTGTACATGTTTAAAAAATAATTTTAGGCCTGAAGATTACACAAAACCCCCAAACATATATTTTCTGAAAGCCGACGCACTAGAGCACAGGTGTCAAACACCAGGCCTGCAGGCCGAATCCGGCCCTCCAGGCCATTTCATGTGGCCATCGCCCTCCTCTGGTCCTCCTCAAGACCCTGTACTTTCTGCTTTTAAGCAATGCATCCAGCTTCTTCCCAGCAGCAGCATAAGGAAAGGGGGGTGCACTGTGATGTTAGGGGGAGGGGGGGACTTAACTTCTGACGGTGAGTTGGCTCTTAATGTCTAATGTAAGGGGATGCGCTGGACGTTTAATCTTACACATACAACTGGCCCTTTTGAGGGCAATCATAATGATCGTCAACAAGGGCTGATGCGGCCCTTGATGAAATTTAATTTGACACCCCTGCACTAGAGAATAAAATGGTGGTAGTTCCAATTTTTGTATGTCACACGTTATTACCGCAAAAGGTAAAAAATACACTACGGTGAATTTTAGGGCAAAGAAACGCAGTAAACTACCCACAATTTTGGTAAAATATAAAAGATGAGGTTGCGCCGAGGAAATAAATACCCAATGAAGTAATTGCTACAATAAATATTATTCCAAAGGTGGTTATGGATTCCCTCTATTGCAAATATTTATTAACTTGTCTTCCCATAGTTAGCTAGTCTATTAAAACTCTGATAAGCACAATGATTTAAGGTTAGCTATAAAAACAAATATGCTGCTTAGTAAAACAATATCATTTATTTCCCAAGAAAATTGGGAACTGCTAACATGAAAACATTAGCATAAAAAATATACAGAGCATATAACAGAACATCAAAGATACTTATCACATCCCCTAGACATGGTCTCATCAGCTGGGCTCAAGATGGTATCAGATAAAGCCTTGAGGCTCAGGCAAGAGCCAGAAGAGAAAAGGGACAACTTCCCTTCTGTGTTCACCTTTTACACATACGTTCAGACCCACTCGTAACCACCCCCAAGAGCCTCCTGTCCAATGAGATATTGCCAAGAGGCAGTCCTTTCAATATATTATATTACTGTCCGTCCTGCCATATTGGACTCTAGGGGCAGCATTGTCAATGCCTGTTGATCCTTTGATCTTTGTAACCCACCGTCATCAATCCCCTTGGCAGCCATGGCTCTCTTTGAAGCTTGCTGCACACCAGTCAGCTTTGTTATGCAGATTCTCAAATGCTACAAAGGAAAAAGAGGGGTGTTCCGGCGCTTATAGTGACTGGAAGCCTGGGCAGCGACAGTGGTACTGGTAGCTAGAACTGTACCTATGAAAAGGAGTCTCACAAATAAATATATTATGAGGAGGCAGCCTTCCTGTAGAGGGTGTCCATGACCTCTGTGAATATTTGGAAGAAAAAAGAGGGGGTGGAGGCGCCAACTCAAAAACTAAAAAATAACCTTAAAAACGGCAGTCTACTTAAAATGTGAGTATAGATGTATACTCACAGGTTCGCTGAGTAGTAGTCCATCGGGGGGGGGGGGGGGGTTTGATAATAGGTGTATGTCTTTCCACCGGCTCCAGTGATGTCTGCACGGCTTCAGTGTGGATGGGCCCAGGAAGCTTCTTGCTGGCCAGCGTGGAACGCAGATCCGGAACAAGCGGTGACGTCTCAGGGCACGTCGGGGATAGAAGTCATCCGATGAAAAGAAGTGTCAGGCTACGCGCTCGGGGCTCACAGCTCCTTCTACTGGCCTGTCTGCTCTCAGGAGGAGAGCCACTAAATACTGGAAACTCAAAACAGGAAGTGGGCGGCGTGCGGCTGTGGAACCATAACAGCCAGCATGCTCACTGGTTTGCCCCAGCAGTGTGAGCATGCTGGCTGTTATGGTTCCACAGCCGCACGCCGCCCATTTCCTGTTTTGAGTTTCCAGTATTTAGTGGCTCTCCTCCTGAGAGCAGATAGGCCAGTAGAAGGAGCTGTGAGCCCCGAGCGCGTAGCCTGACACTTCTTTTCATCAGATGCCTTCTATCCCCGCCGTGCCCTGTGACGTCACCGCTTGTTCCGGATCTGCGTTCCACGCTGGCCAGCAAGAAGCTTCCTGGGCCCATCCACACTGAAGCCGTGCAGACATCACTGGAGCCGGTGGAAAGACATACACCTATTAGCAAAAACCCCCCCGATGGACTACTACTCAGCGAACCTGTGAGTATACATCTATACTCACATTTTAAGTAGACTGCTGTTTTTAAGGTTATTTTTTAGTTTTTGAGTTGGCGCCTCCACCCCCTCTTTTTTCTTTCAAATGCTACAAAGCTTTGAATGTAACATTCCAGCTTGGTTATATCTACCAGAAAGAAACTCCAGAACAATATTAAATCATGTTGCCTTCCAACATATGCTGCTTTGCGCCTAAGGAGCGCATATCACCCTTCTTCAGACACGGCTCCTATGGAAAAGCCCATAACTGTCTTAACGTGTTGCGCTTTCCAACATGTCTTCAGAAACAGTTTCTATAGAACAGTCCATAACTGTCTTAACGTGTTGTGCTTCCCAACACCCAACATGTCAAACCTTAAATTTCTGTGCTTTCAGTACCCATACCTCCCAACATTTTGAGATGGGAATGAGGGACACATACTAACGTATGTAGGCATATGACACGCCCCTGCCACACCCCCTTAAAGGAGAATTAACCCAAAAAATTGAAAATCCCCAAGGACTTTTTTTTTACCACTACTATTCCTTTATATTGGCTTCTAAAATGTACAAATGCAGCAATTTAGATTTTGGATGAAAAGTTTAGCACTGGGAAACATTTTTTGAAAGATAAAAAGTGCATTTTATAACTATATGGATCAGACCAAAATGAGGGGGGAAGAGGGACAGAGGGACATTGCTCCAAATCAAGGACAGTCCCTCGAAAATTAGGGACAGTTGGGAGCTATGCAGTACCCTATATTTTCTAAAGGCAACGCTTCAAAAGCTCCCTGTAGGTCAGAAGTTTAGTGTTACAGAGGAGGTCTTATCCTAGAATTCTTTCTCTCACTCCGGCGTGCTTGGTGATTTGTAGCATGTGTATCGCAATCATTTCATGCTTAGGTCGCCCTAACATATGTGTTCACGTTTGTTTGCATTCGTATGTGTGTATATGAGAGGGGGCAGAGCAGAGATGACTGACAGTCAGCAGCTCTCTGCTTCCGAGCTGTGAGACCCAAACAATCTGCGCTGTTCGATCGCTCGGTTCTTAGTGTTGGAGGCATCGGGGGACAGATGCAGTATCGGAACGATGCTGCTTCCACCTAAATAAGTATGTATGATACCAAAAAAATAACATACTTCCATTTTAAAGTGTGTGTAAACTTTCACATATACCCAGTAAAGTGAAAAGCCATTTATGTGTATTAGATGATACACAGAAATGAAACAAACCCTCCTAAGTAAGTTTTACTTGTATATCTGCTGTCTTCGGCTTTCTACACTCTTTATAAAGTGCAGACCGTGTTTAAAAATCGTGTTTCCTCTTTCAGCAGAGGGTGTGGAGTCTGGGCTTACACTGTGTGAGATCTAAATGGAGGAAAAGCACCCCCCCCCCCTCCACATAGGCAGAGGAAGGAAGAAACATGCAGAGCTGCAGTCATAATAGACCAGATCAAGAGATCAACGGAGAGCTCTCCTGCTGAGCTGGCGGACTCCGCCTTGTGTGAAAGGGGCCTTTAGAGCTTTGGAGAGAGATAAACACTACAGAAATATGTTCCTAGGTCAGATTTCATCAATTGGGGTTTACAACCACTTTAAGCAAAAGGGGAAGGCCAGAAAACCCTCCGGCGCAACCATGTGCACTGCATGCATTTGCTGGGCAAAGATGGGTTTAACCACTTCAACCCTGGAAGAATTGACACCCTTCTTGACCAGAGCACTTTTGCAATACAGCAATACAGTCGCTTTAACTGACAATTGCGTGGTCGTGCGACGTGGCTCCCAAACAAAATTGGGGTCCTTTTTTTCCCACAAATAGAGCTTTCTTTTGGTGGTATTTAATCACCTCCAGGTTTTTATTTGCAATATAAACAAAAAAAGATTGTAAATTTTGAAAAAAAAAAACAATATTTTTTAATTTTTGCTATAATAAATATCCCCAAAAATATATAAAACAAATACTGTTGGAGTGTAACACTCACTTTTTTACCCTGAAAATAGAGGGTAAACTGTGCCTGCGTGTTATACGCAGGGGGCTGCGGAAAGTTTTTTTCCTAAAACCTCTTAGGCCGCGTACACACGATCGAATTTATCTGCTGAAACTGGTCCGACGGACCGCTTCAGCAGACCTCTCCGATCGTGTGTAGGGGCTAGCGGACATGTTTTCCCAGGGGACAAATTTCAAAGCATGCTTTGAAATTTGTCCGCCGGAGACATGTCCGTCGGATATGTCCGCTGGTTAGTACACTAACCAGCGGACAGAAATCTCTGCGCATGCGTCGAATGGATTCGACGCATGCGTGGAAGTAATTTACTTCCTGGAGTGGTGACGTGGCGGTGTCAACGTCACCGCCACGTCACCGCGTCCTCATATCGAGGGGATTTTCGTCTGATGGTGTGTACACGTCCGCTGCAAACGGTCCGTCGGACATGTCTCATCGTGTGTACGCAGCCTTACAGTTAGGGTGCGTGTTATACGCCTGTGCGTGTTATACGCCGATAAATACAGTGTTTCTTTCTCAGTTTAGGCTGATACGTATTCTTCTACATATTTTTGGTAAAAAAAAATCGCAATAAGCGTTTATCGATTTGGTTTGCGCAAAATTTATAGTGTTTACAAAATAGGGGATAGTTTTATTGCATTTTTATTATTTTTTTTTTACTACTAATGGCGGCAATCAGCGATTTTTTTTTTTCCGTGACTGTGACATTATGGCGAACACATCGGTCAATTTTTACACATTTTTGGGACAATTGTAATTTTCACAGCAAAAAACTCTCAAAAAATGCACTGATTACTGTGAAATTGACAATTGCAGTTTGGGAGTTAACCACTAGGGGGCGTTGTAGGGGTTAAGTGTGACTGTAGGGGGGCGGGGCTGGACGTGTGACGTCATTGATTGTGTTTCCCTATATCAGGGAACACACGATCAATGACAGCGCCACAGTGAAGAACGGGGAAGCTGTGTTTACACACAGCTCTCCTCGTTCTTCAGCTCTGGGGACCGATCACGGGACTCCAGCGGCGATCGGGTCCCACGGTCACGGAGCTTCGGACCGGGTCGCAGGCATGCGCCCGCGACCAACGGCTGGGCACTTAAAGAGGACTTGCAGGTATGTGCATGTGCCCAGCCGTGCCATTCTGCCGACGTATATGTGCAGGAGGCGGTACTTAAGTGGTTAAAACCGTCAACGACGAGGCATCACGTCACCTCCTCACTGCCTGACAATGCGAACGTAGATCGCTTTTCAGAGTAGCGACAGGTTTAGATGTACTTAGCCAGATGAAGATGTAATGCAATGCAATGAGCAAACATGGCTGCTCTTATACATGATTACTAACTGAGCCTACAACCACATTTTTGCATTAACAGACATTTATAAGATCATTAACTTTAAATCTGCCACATTCACATGCATACCCAAAACTAAAATGTATTTTTAAAAAGATTACAGTTACTCCTTTAAGCCAAGAATATTTTTTGAAGCTGTGCATTTTTATGGCTTCCTTGTAGAGTTTAGGGTGAAGTGTTTTGGGCTGTCGGCTACATTAAATTGTTTTTTCCTGTGAGCAGCTGCTCAGGTAGAGAGGGGGGGGGGGGGTAATGATATTAACTGATATAAATTCACAAAATCTGCTCCAGTCGACTGCTCCTTTTCTAGTAGACGTTTGAGAGACATTGAGGAGAATGCTCGGCACCTCTGCTGTTCTGGAGAACACTTACAGCATCTTCTGCTGAGATAGATGTTTGTTTTATTTCATGAAGCTTACAGAGAGCTCTGTTCTCACCTGCAGTTTAAACAGACAAATCACATTTCTATTTGAAAGGAAGAGAAAGGGGGATTGGGACTTTAAATGAGGCAAAGGGCATATGGGTCCATTGCCTCCATCCCTAATACTGATAGAGGAAATGGGGGGGAGGGGGCTTTGGGACTTTGAATGAAGCATGCAAAAAGGAGGCAAAAATGCACTGTGTCTGTAAAGGATTTATTTCATATAACAATACAGATAAATACATACTGTGACAGGAAGTCGGGTAAATCTGTGTGTGTTGTCACAGACGGGAGATATATTTCTGCCCTGTTTAGACAATACACCAATTACTATTAGGTGTCGGCTGCAGAGATGGCCAGAGAGGTTTGGGGCGTGGGAAGGCTTCACCTGTTCAGAATGAAGCAATTAAAGCCTCTATAAAGACAGCCTAATGGCCCATACACACGATCCGAATATCGGACGAAAACGATCGTCCGATGATGGATCGTACGTTTTTCGGATCGTGTGTACACTACTTTCGACAGCCGATCACGACCGTTCATCCGATTAAATTCGATCGGACAAGCGCGAAAATTTTTCTCGTCCGATGTCTGATCGTCCGATTTTCGTTTAGTCAGTACAGCCGTCGTCCGACAATACAATACAAATACATTACAACACGTGACATCACAAATACATTACAACACGTGACATCACTTCCGATCGTTTTTTTCTATCGTACGAGAATTTTCGTGAGTTTAAAAACCTATTTTATTTTACTCGCGATTATTAAGCGAAAAAAGTCGTACGATCCGTCGGCCGATATTCGAGTCGTGTGTATGGGCCATAAGGATGACGACTGATTGCTGCATCCTGAGGCTGTGTGAGTGAAGGAGCAGTCACAAACACTACTGAAGAGGTGAGGTGCTGATTGATATTTCTGTGTGATAAATATCAGAGACTTTTTGTTTTCTGCTGTATGACCAGCAGTGTCTGCCCAGCAGTAGCCTGTGCCAGACTCCATAGGTAGGTTCCTGTGTTGGGAAGGTAGACGCCCCAAGTGGCAAGGGTTTATTTTTGTTTTGTTTATGCTGTTTTGATGCTTGCACATGAATCCAGAAATATGGAAAAATAAACCATACCATTTGTTTTCAATCATCCTCAACTGCCTTTTTGTACAGTTCAGCGTGTAGTGAATCCATCCAGGGGGTCACACACACCCGCTACCGAGCTAATCCCTCACAATACACAATGCAAGTATAAAATATACATAAGTAAATAGGGTAAATTCATATATATACATGGTATTGTGGCATGGACGTACAAAAGGTGAGTACTCAATGCTGACATCAAAGTTCACATAGAGAATCCAAATGGTTGACAATGGTTGAAAAAATTAATAACAGCCTCAGACATGATTAATGGCTAGGTACATAGGAAAATATTAATACTGTGGCATCAAAATGGGTCTCGACGCGTTTCATGGAAATATTTAGATTCTTCTGTCGCATTGGCTCCTGATGTCAGTATTGGGTACTCACCTTTCGTACTTCCATGCCACAATACAATGTATTAGGATTGTCCCGATACCGGTACCGATACCAAGCATTTCCCCGAGTACTTGTACTCGGGGCAAGTGCTCAGATGCTTCACCCAATACCTGGGCAGTCAGGGTGATCAGTGCGATCGGAGAGTTACAAGCACTTAACAACCTGTATAGGTTTCAGAGTCTGACAGCCGGTCCGTTCCCCCCCCCCCCCAGCGTCTTTCAGCTGCTTTAGTGATATCAGCAGTGATTGGTGCATGTAACTCTCCCACACACAATCACCGCTGACTGTCCCTCCATGCTGATCCGTGTCCCCCTCCATGCTGATCCGTGTCCCCCTCCATGCTGATCCGTGTCCCCCTCCATGCTGATCCGTGGCCCCCTCCATGCTGATCCGTGTCCCCCTCCATGCTGATCCGTGTCCCCCTCCATGCTGATCCGTGTCCCCCTCCATGCTGATCCGTGTCCCCCTCCATGCTGATCCGTGTCCCCCTCCATGCTGATCCGTGTCCCCCTCCATGCTGATCCGTGTCCCCCTCCATGCTGATCCGTGTCCCCCTCCATGCTGATCCGTGTCCCCCTCCATGCTGATCCGTGTCCCCCTCCATGCTGATCCGTGTCCCCCTCCATGCTGATCCGTGTCCCCCTCCATGCTGATCCGTGTCCCCCTCCATGCTGATCCGTGTCCCCCTCCATGCTGATCCGTGTCCCCCTCCATGCTGATCCGTGTCCCCCTCCATGCTGATCCGTGTCCCCCTCCATGCTGATCCGTGTCCCCCTCCATGCTGATCCGTGTCCCCCTCCATGCTGATCCGTGTCCCCCTCCATGCTGATCCGTGTCCCCCTCCATGCTGATCCGTGTCCCCCTCCATGCTGATCCGTGTCCCCCTCCATGCTGATCCGTGTCCCCCTCCATGCTGATCCGTGTCCCCCTCCATGCTGATCCGTGTCCCCCTCCATGCTGATCCGTGTCCCCCTCCCATGCTGATCCGTGTCCCCCTCCATGCTGATCCGTGTCCCCCTCCATGCTGATCCGTGTCCCCCTCCATGCTGATCCGTGTCCCCCTCCATGCTGATCCGTGTCCCCCTCCATGCTGATCCGTGTCCCCCTCCATGCTGATCCGTGTCCCCCTCCATGCTGATCCGTGTCCCCCTCCATGCTGATCCGTGTCCCCCTCCATGCTGATCCGTGTCCCCCTCCATGCTGATCCGTGTCCCCCTCCATGCTGATCCGTGTCCCCCTCCATGCTGATCCGTGTCCCCCTCCATGCTGATCCGTGTCCCCCTCCATGCTGATCCGTGTCCCCCTCCATGCTGATCCGTGTCCCCCTCCATGCTGATCCGTGTCCCCCTCCATGCTGATCCGTGTCCCCCTCCATGCTGATCCGTGTCCCCCTCCATGCTGATCCGTGTCCCCCTCCATGCTGATCCGTGTCCCCCTCCATGCTGATCCGTGTCCCCCTCCATGCTGATCCGTGTCCCCCTCCATGCTGATCCGTGTCCCCCTCCATGCTGATCCGTGTCCCCCTCCATGCTGATCCGTGTCCCCCTCCATGCTGATCCGTGTCCCCCTCCATGCTGATCCGTGTCCCCCTCCATGCTGATCCGTGTCCCCCTCCATGCTGATCCGTGTCCCCCTCCATGCTGATCCGTGTCCCCCTCCATGCTGATCCGTGTCCCCCTCCATGCTGATCCGTGTCCCCCTCCATGCTGATCCGTGTCCCCCTCCATGCTGATCCGTGTCCCCCTCCATGCTGATCCGTGTCCCCCTCCATGCTGATCCGTGTCCCCCTCCATGCTGATCCGTGTCCCCCTCCATGCTGATCCGTGTCCCCCTCCATGCTGATCCGTGTCCCCCTCCATGCTGTCCCCCTCCATCCGTGTCCCCCTCCAAGCTGCTGTCCCCCTCCATCCGTGTCCCCCTCCATGCTGATCCGTGTCCCCCTCCAAGCTGATCCGTGTCCCCCTCCAAGCTGCTGATCCGTGTCCCCCTCCAAGCTGATCCGTGTCCCCCTCCAAGCTGATCCGTGTCCCCCTCCAAGCTGATCCGTGTCCCCCTCCAAGCTGATCCGTGTCCCCCTCCAAGCTGATCCGTGTCCCCCTCCAAGCTGATCCGTGTCCCCCTCCAAGCTGATCCGTGTCCCCCTCCAAGCTGATCCGTGTCCCCCTCCAAGCTGATCCGTGTCCCCCTCCAAGCTGATCCGTGTCCCCCTCCAAGCTGATCCGTGTCCCCCTCCAAGCTGATCCGTGTCCCCCTCCAAGCTGATCCGTGTCCCCCTCCAAGCTGATCCGTGTCCCCCTCCAAGCTGATCCGTGTCCCCCTCCAAGCTGATCCGTGTCCCCCTCCAAGCTGATCCGTGTCCCCCTCCAAGCTGATCCGTGTCCCCCTCCAAGCTGATCCGTGTCCCCCTCCATGATCCGTGTCCCCCTCCAAGCTCCGTGTCCCCCTCCCTCTGATCCGTGTCCCCCTCTCCTCTCCTCTGATCCGTGTCCCCCTCTCCTCTCCTCTGATCCGTGTCCCCCTCTCCTCTCCTCTGATCCGTGTCCCCCTCTCCTCTCCTCTGATCCGTGTCCCCCTCTCCTCTCCTCTGATCCGTGTCCCCCTCTCCTCTCCTCTGATCCGTGTCCCCCTCTCCTCTCCTCTGATCCGTGTCCCCCTCTCCTCTCCTCTGATCCGTGTCCCCCTCTCCTCTCCTCTGATCCGTGTCCCCCTCTCCTCTCCTCTGATCCGTGTCCCCCTCTCCTCTCCTCTGATCCGTGTCCCCCTCTCCTCTCCTCTGATCCGTGTCCCCCTCTCCTCTCCTCTGATCCGTGTCCCCCTCTCTTCTCCCCCACCGTGCTGCTGTACCCCTCGATCTGTCAGGATGGAGAGCGGAGGTAGGAGTCGGTAAACCCGGCTCCTACCTTTTCCGAATGTACAGAGTCAGTGGTCACTGACTGTCCATTCACACAACAGAAACATTGTAAACTGTGTTTACAATGTTTGTTTATGAATGGAGAGGAGCCGCTGTCTTCTCTCCATTCTTTTTCAGCACAGCTGAGGCTGCTGAGAAATGGACTGGGGAATCTGTGTCCTTAGTGCTCTTCCCTGTCTCAAAGGGGAGATGTCAGAGGTCTGTTAAGACCCCTGATATCTCACCAAAGCCCCCCAACAGGGCTGATAAAAATGCTGAAACGGACAAATTTCAGTTCATTCTTGGCCGGTTTTAGGGACAGTTGTCCAAGTCAGTGTTTCTCAACCTTTTTTCAGTCAAGGTACCCTTTAAAAACTGGACCTTCTCAAAGCACTCTTTAAAAAAAGATGTGAGTCTTGAGGCACCCCATAAATGCAACCCTCTAAAATGTAAAAGCTATTATAATAGTTTTACATAATGCAGCAACCACAAGTCCAAGTAGGACACCCAACGTTGGAGGTGATTTATTCTTCGAAAGCAAATGCACCCCAGCCAATTTTCGGATCGGCTCTCGGGTGCTGCTGCCGCCATTCCTGGTAAGGGGAACCAGCAGTGAAGCCTTTCGTCTTCACAGCAGGTTCCCTACTGCGAAACGCGCTGTGCATTCTAACTGGCCTGGCGGTGGAGAAAGAAGGAGGAGGGGTCGGCAAATTTTCAAGGGATACAGATCCTGGAAGTAGGGAAGGGTACCAGTACCTGTCCCCCCCCCCCCCCCCCTGAAAGGTGCCAAATATGGCACTGGAAGGAGGGAGGAAGCAGATAAGTGGAGGTTCCACTTTTCCGCTTTAAAATACATATTATAAAGAAATCTCAACAGCAGGAAAAATTCACATATCACACATACATTACATCCACCACCAACTTTGTACAGAAATAAGATCATTTAACTGCATTGCTTTTTCATTAACCTGCACATATAGTCCAACTTCATATGTATATGATAAATGTAGTAAAGTGGGAGGAGATATCTTCCAACTTACAGCTAGAATACTGCAGACGTTCGTCCTGAGAGATGTATTACGGCTGCTGTTGCTGACCTCCTTTTTCCCCGGTAATGACTAAAAAATTATTGAAGCCATTGGATCACCATGAAAGCCAGTCATTTTCAGAAGGAGAGAGGTCAGCGGTGGCAACTTACATATTTTATTAATACTTTAAAAGAAAAAGGTTTCAGGGATCCTCGTTGCAGATTTTGTGCCAGCCCGCTCTCCAAACATAACTGCCGAAATGATTCAGACAGGAAAACTAGGTCACCCATCGGTAGTTTTGTAATTTCTCTTGAGTTCTGGACCCGCTAGCTGCCAGACTGCAGCTTTAAACTCACCATGACCAGTCTTCTTGTTGCCCATTTGGACTTTATCACCATGACACTAGAGACTTTGGGCCAGATTCAGGTAGAAGTTACGCGGCTTATCTGTAGATAAGCCGCGTAACTTCTAACCTACGCCGTCGTATCTGTTTTCTGTATTCAGAAAACAAGATACGCCGGAATAGAGTTCAGATACGAGCGGCGTAATTGTATTTCGCCATCGTATCGGAACTGCAATTTTAAATTGGCCGCTAGGGGAGTTCCCGCTGATTTACGCCGAGAGTATGTAAATCAGCGAGATACGCCAATTCATGATCGTACGCGGGCCCGACGCAGTGACTTTACGACGTTTCCGTAAGAGATATGCGGCATTAAGAAAAACCTGCCCCCTAGGTGGCGTATCCTATGTTAAGTATGGCCGTCGTGACCGCGTCGAATTGAAAAAGTTTCACGTCGTTTGCGTAACTCGTCCGTGAATGGGGATTGACGTCATTGACGTTCACGTAGAAAACAGCGTCCTAATGTGGAGCATGCGCACTGGGATACATTGACGGCCGGCGCATGCGCAGTGCATTCGCCGCGGCATCGCGCCAAATTTAAATGCTCTACGCCCCCTACCCGGCTCATTTGAATTACGCGGGCTTGCGCCGGGGGATTTTCGCTACGGCGCCGCAACTTTACAGGTAAGTGCTTTGTGAATCAAGCACTTGCTCTAGTAAGTTGCGGCGGCGTAGTGTAAATGCCTTACTCTACGCCGCCGCAAATGTATGTGAATCTGGCCCTTTAGGTTCCACCGATGGCCCATGGCACCTAAAGAAAGACCCCCTACTCTGCAGTCTAGAAGAGGAAAGACTGAAAAGATCACATATTTGGTGGAGTATTTGGCCCATATTTCTCTCTGGATCAACTAGCTGCCAGAGTGTAGCTTTATATTCATCGCAATCAGTCTTGTTGTTGCTCCTTGGGACCTTATCACAGTGACACTGGAGATTTCAATGATTTTAAATGTGTGCAAAATAAACAAAAAAATCAAAAACGGTTTTGGCAGGGAAAGGGTTAAATGATAAATTCACCTACAGGAACAAGCTACATGTTCCACCCGTAGGCTTGGTTGGTTAAAATAACTTGGCTCCTAACTTTTTTTAGCTTGGGTCTTTAGATTCAAAGCAAATTTGTCAAACCCAGGCATTCTTTTTTTTTTTTATGAACATTAAAAATAAAATACAGTGGAACCTCTGTTTTGGAGTAACTTGGTTTGAGAGTGTTTTGATTTGCGAGCAACTTTTTGTTTTTTTTTAATTCTGACTCGGTTTGCGAGTGTTGAGTCGCAAGACAAGCAGAATTCAAGTTAAATAGGCTTGCAGTTTTTACTGGAAAAAAGTTTCAAAATTACAGTTTTAAGTACAAATTTGAGTAAGCTACAAATAAGTACAATATGCAATTTGCAGATATTGGGCAAGATTCAGATACATCTGCCTATCTTTAGGCGGGCGTAACGTATCTCAGATACACTACGCCGCCGTAACTTACAGCGCCAGGTTCCTCGTTAAGAAACCACTTGTGTCGTAAGTTATGGCGGCGTAGTGTAAATGTGTCGGCGTAAGCCCACGCAATTCAAATGTGGAAGATGGGGGCGTGATCCATGTAAATTAATCGCGACCCCGCGCAACTGACGCTTTTTCTTTTTTTGACGCCTCATATAGCAGGGGTAACTTTACGCCGGAATTATGCTTACGCAAATGACGTAAAATACAACGACCGGGCGCAAGTATGCTCGTGAATCGGCGTATCTAGCTCATTTGCATATTCAACGCGTAAATATGCAACTAAGATACGACGGCGTAAGAGACTTACGCCGCTCGTATCTTGGTTAAATTCCAGCGTATCTTGTTTTCGGAATAGAGAAAAAAAGATACGCTGGCTCTTCTTAGAAGTTACACGGCGTATCTCGAGAGTCAAAAACATATTTCTTATTATTTTTTCAATATAGTAAGTAGGTAGCTCAGGGACAGGATTTAGGAGGGCAAGTAATTAGAATGGGTAGCACACTAACATGAGATTGACTCTCACAACTGACAACAGTGTGCAGCAGCAAAGATCCCCAACACAACACGTCCCTTCCAGAGTCACAGTGACAGTCTCTCGCCACCCCAGGTGGTCCCCCCACTCCAAACAGCATTGACAGTCCTGCTCCTGACTTGCCTTGCTCCCATGCCCACACGAGGCTCTGGCCACTCCAATTGGCTTCCTTGCACAATGACATCACACCTCCACCAGTCTCGTCCCCTGCCGATACTGACTTAACACACTGAAGAAGGCACTTGGATGGTCTCGGCCGCCACCGGACAATAGTGTCGAGTGTCATTTTTTTTACTGGCAACCTTTTCCTCTTGCTGGCAGAAGAAAAGTGCCCATTTTTTAATGGCTACGGCCGTGTACACACGGCAGAGAACCTCGACGGGCAGAACACATCATTCCGCCCATCGAGGTTCTCTGCCGGCCGTCGAAATCGGCGACCCGCCCGTCGGGAATGGCAACCAGCCATTCATCCAGGCGGGCCGTTGAGCAAATAGAGAGCGTGCTCTCTATTTCTGCTCGACGGGCTTCCCGACGGGAAGCTCGCCGAGAGCGTACACACGGCCGAGGTCATCGCTGGAATGCAGCTTCCAGCGAGGTTCTCGATGGTTTCCAGCGAGAACCTCGGTCGTGTGTACGCCGCTAACAGTAAAAATACAGACTGTTGGCAACACTGGGCTTAGGGCCTTTTCTTTCTCGTACATCACGGGACACAGAGCGGCATATTCATTACTATATGGGTTATATGGAGTACCTTCAGGTGTGGACACTGGCAATCTCAAACAGGAAGTCCCCTCCCTATATAACCCCCTCCCCTAGAGGGAGTCCCTCAGTTTTTTCGCCAGTGTCTTAGGTGTTGGTCACGGAATAGCTTTGCTCCACATCCTTGGGATTAAGGGCGGGCTAACCGGATCTGTCCAAGGAGCCTCAGTGCCAAAGTGGACAGTACCCGGGCCCCAAACCGTGGGGTTTTGCCTATAATGCTCCTCTTTGGAGGGCTGGACCCTGGGCCCAGGACTTGGAGTTTGTAAAAACCATAAGTTCCTGTTTGCCAGGGTGCTATATAGGTCCAGGACAGTGGGTACCTTCATAGGACCCCAGGGCCTGAAGGTCTACTACGCTACCCACGGAGATGGGAGAAGATTGGATCGTTTTGCTGGACAAACATCCTGCAGCATGGAGCAGGTAAGAGGGGAGCCTGCGGGACTTGGTTCGACAGCAGGCTCTCCGGGGTAACCTAAAAGGGGGGTAGCCTAAGTATGCTCTGCATTGGCAA
Source organism: Rana kukunoris (assembly GCA_029574335.1). Classification (NCBI taxonomy): domain Eukaryota; kingdom Metazoa; phylum Chordata; class Amphibia; order Anura; family Ranidae; genus Rana; species Rana kukunoris. The sequence goes on along the minus strand of CM056055.1, from coordinate 226,468,706 downwards.
CCTTGCTCACTATGTCTGTGAAAGACAGGATGATCCCTTTTCCCCCATCACTAGGTTCCCCTGTCTAAGAATGGTGTTGCTAGCTACCTGCTGCTTTTCTTCCTAGGACTGGTAAGGATCCCTATGGGGCCTTTTGAAGAGTCCTACCTGGCCGGGGGTTTGAATCTGCCGCCTGATTCTGCAGTCCTGGGTCTCCAGCAGCGCGGCTCTTCCATGTTCCTCCTGCTCCGGCATACGCGCGCGCGGGCGCGCGCACGTCTTATAGACGTTTTTCGCGCCGTTCGGAGAGGAGGGCGGGGGGGGGCGTGCCTTCAGCGTCATACAGGGGCGCGCCTTGTGCTGTTATAGATCAGCAGGCATTGTCAGTGCTCAGTCTGAGGCTGATCTCAGAGGGAGAGGACGCAGAGCGGCAGAACAGTGACTCCCGGTGGCGGAAGAGGGGTAGTACATGCTGGACTTTGTTCCAATGCCTTTTTTGTTAAGCCAAGAAATTCCCCTTTTTGCAGCAGGTTGGAGGCTGGCAAACTAAGTTTGGGGTCACTGTATGTTTGAAAAAAAAAAAGAAAAAGAGGCCTTGGTATCGCAAGCCGACAAAGACAGCCCCTAAGTCTGCCTTATGAAGGGGCGCCCCCACTCTCGCGGGTGGGGGGAAGGCTTCGTTTCTTCTCAGAAGTTTGGGAAGCCAAGATCCCCGACAAATGGGTCCGGGCGTCTGTAACCGCAGGCTACAGACTGGAGTTTCTAAACTTTCCTCCGCCTCATTTTCAAGAGTCAAGGCTACCAAAGGATCCAGCAAGGAAGGCCTCAATGCTGGCAGCTTTGGATCACCTGCTTTGCCAGGACGTAATAATAGAGGTGCCAGCCCAAGAGCAAGGGCTAGGTTTCTATTCCAATCTCTTTGTCATACCAAAGCCCAACGGCGATGTCAGGCCAATCTTGGACCTAAAGAGGTTAAACGGTTACCTAAGGGTTCGTTCCTTCCGGATGGAATCCATCCGGTCAGCAGCCGCCGCGCTTCAGAGGGACGATTTTCTGGCCTCCATAGACATAAAGGATGCTTACCTTCATGTACCAATCTTTCAGTCGCATCAAAGATTTTTACGCTTCGCGTGGGGCAGCGACACTTCCAATTCAGGGCGCTCCCCTTCGGGCTGGCCACGGCCCCCCGGGTATTCACGAAGATCCTAGCCCCAGTTCTGGCCAATTTAAGGATCCAAGGGGTCACAGTCCTAGCGTACTTGGACGACCTTTTAATCATAGATCACTCACGGCCGTGTCTGCAACAGGCAGTAAACCTCACGGTTCAGTACCTCGAAGGATTCGGCTGGGTCCTAAACTGGGAAAAGTCAGCGTTCCAGCCTACAAAGCAGTTGGAATACCTCGGCATGAGGTTAGACACAGAACAGCAAAGGGTGTTCCTGCCCCTTGTAAAGATCGAGGCTTTCAAGGGGTTGGTTCAGTTGGTTCTAAGCAAGAAAAAACCAACTATCCGCCTGTGTATGCGATTACTAGGCAAGCTAGTGGCCACGTTCGAGGCAGTACCATACGCTCAGATCCACACTCGCGTCCTACAGGCAGCCATTCTAGCAGCCTGGGGCAAGAGAGCACATGCCTTAGAGTCCCCTTTGACGCTATCATCAAGGGTCCGACAAAGCCTGGCCTGGTGGTTGAACCCTCAGAATCTTCTAAAGGGAAGATCCTTCAGCCCTGTTGTCTGGAAGGTAGTTACCACAGACGCCAGCCTGGCAGGCTGGGGGGGGCGGTCTTCGAGGGGTTCTCTCGCCAGGGAACTTGGGTGAAAACAGAGAGGCAGCTCCCCATCAATATCTTGGAGATCAGAGCTGCTCGCCTAGCCCTTCTGGCATGGACCTCCAGATTACAGGGGTTCCCGGTGAGAATCCAGTCAGACAATGCCACAGCGGTGGCATACATAAACCACCAAGGGGGAACCAGGAGTCAGGCCGCTCAGAGGGAGGTGAGCTTGATTTTTCAGTGGGCAGAGGTTCATGTACCCTGCATTTCGGCGATATTCATTCCCGGAGTGGACAACCTGCAGGCAGACTTCTTAAGTCGCCAGAGTCTGTTGCCAGGGGAGTGGTCTCTGCATCCCCAGGTCTTTCAGACAATCTGCCAGAGGTGGGGAATGCCAGACGTAGATATAATGGCATCCAGGTTCAACAAGAAACTAGACAGGTTCGTGTCTCGAGCGAGGGACTCTATGGCCTGCGGAACCGATGCGTGGTTTGCCCTTGGCATCAATTCAAACTTCTATATGCATTCCCTCCGCTACAGTTACTTCCTCGCCTGTTGCGCAGGATCAGAGTGGAGCACAAGCCAGTCATTCTAGTAGCTCCAGCTTGGCCCCGGAGGACATGGTACTCACTAGTCCTGAAGATGGCAGTGGGAGACCCTTGGACTCTTCCTCTACGACCAGACCTACTCTCACAAGGCCTGATCCTCCACCCTACATTACAACGTCTAAATTTGACGGCCTGGAGGCTGAATCCCTGATTCTCAGGGGTAGAGGTCTGTCTAGGCAGGTAATTCCTACCCTGATTAGTGCTAGAAAGCCGGCCTCCAGGGTGATTTATTACAGGGTGTGGAGGAACTACGTAGGCTGGTGTGAATCCAAAAGATGGAATTCCCGCAAATATACCATTGATAGGGTGTTAAGTTTTCTCCAGCTAGGAGTGGATAAAGGCCTGGCATTAAGCACAATCAAGGGACAGATTTCAGCTCTGTCAGTGTGGTTTCAGAGGCCGCTGGCCACCCACTCGCTGGTAAAGACCTTCATACAGGGGGTCTTGCGTATTAATCCTCCTGTCAAGTCACCAGTTTGTCCATGGGACTTAAATCTTGTCCTGTCCACTCTACAGAAACAACCCTTTGAGCCGTTGGCTGAGATTCCTTTAGTTTTACTGACAAGAAAGTTGGTTTTCTTGGTCGCCATAGTTTCGGCCAGGAGAGTGTCAGAATTAGCAGCCTTATCGTGTAAGGAACCATATCTCGTTCTACATAAGGACAGGGCAGTTCTCCGGCCCCATCCTTCCTTTCTACCAAAGGTTATATCCAATTTTCACTTGAACCAGGATTTGGTACTTCCATCCTTCTTTCCGAAACCCACATCTAGAAAGGAGGGGTTGCTGCATACCTTGGATATTGTCCGGGCCATGAAGGCCTATCTTAAAGCTACAGAAAAGATCCGGAAAACAGATGTGTTGTTCGTTCTACCAGATGGCCCCAAGAAGGGGCAGGCAGCTGCAAAATCCACCATCTCGAGATGGATTAGACAATTAATCATTCAGGCCTACGGTTTGAAGAGGTTGCCTCCTTCTTTGTCGGTAAAGGCCCATTCTACCAGGGCCATGGGCGCCTCCTGGGCAGCACACCATCAGATCTCTATGGCTCAGATATGCAAGGCGGCGACGTGGTCATCAGTCCACACGTTTACAAAGTTTTATCAACTAGACGTGAGAAGGAATGCGGATTCTGCCTTTGGACAGGCAGTACTACAGGCTGCAGTTTAAGATCCTCGGGATCAGGGGCACCCTTGGTTGTAAAAAAGAAAAAAAAAAAAAAAGTTTTTTCTTGACTAAGTTGGAATTATTATTATTATTTGAGTATACCTCTAAATTGAATCCTTCTTTGGAAGATGTCTCCCTCCCCTCATTAAAGCATTGCTTTCGGACATCCCATATAGTAATGAATATGCCGCTCTGTGTCCCGTGATGTACGAGAAAGAAAAAGGGATTTTTAAATACAGCTTACCTGTAAAATCCTTTTCTTGGAGTACATCACGGAACACAGAGCTCCCACCCCTCTTTTGGGTGAACATTTTGGGAGGCATACTGCTTGCTACAAAACTGAGGGACTCCCTCTAGGGGAGGGGGTTATATAGGGAGGGGACTTCCTGTTTGAGATTGCCAGTGTCCACACCTGAAGGTACTCCATATAACCCATATAGTAATGAATATGCCGCTCTGTGTCCCGTGATGTACTCCAAGAAAAGGATTTTACAGGTAAGCTGTATTTAAAAATCCCTTTTTTGTCTGTTTTCGGCGCTCTCTGGCGCCCCCCACCTCTCGCCGCATTCGGTATTGCATCCCATTAAAGTCAATGCGGAATGATTTATTTTAGTTTCGATTGACTTCAATATGAGTACTTTGGATTACGAGCATCCTCCTGGAACGGATTATGCACATAATCCGAGGGTCAACCGTACTACTTTTAACTCTATAGTACCTATAAGCACAATAGAGCGGTGGGAAACTGAATTTGGTTGTGTATTGCAAAATAAATCAAGCCGTTCGTTATATAACTTTTGTTGTTTTTTTGTTATTGTTGTGTTTTTCTCTCTCCTCTCTGTAAATGTTGAGACTCTGGTTTACCCCAGTGAAATTTAGTTCACAAATTGAAACTTCATTTCAGTTCTGATCATTCTTTTGTACAGTTTGTCGCTCCTTGTGATTGCCTTTTGGCCAAGCTTTTGTCTTGCCGCATGGCGCTCTTTTACTTGTACTTCGGAAAATGACTTTTCTGCCCGTACATCCCAAACTCCTCTTGTACCAATGTTTTGTTTGCAATTATGGAGCTTTACCTTACAAAGGAGTACAAGAAAGTCTCTGGAGATATTCATGCCTACTGTACTTCTTTTAATCTAAATCAATAAAAAAAATAAAAGTCTGCTTGATATGTTTCTGTGTTGATGTATTAATCATATGAACATGTTTTTTTGCTTTGGGATGTAGCTGGGGGGGGGGGGGGGGGTTAGTCCACTGTGGAATATTGCTGCTGCAATGTATGCAAATCCTCTGACCCCTTCATTACTACAAGATGTACAGCTCTGTTGTTTAACTGACTTTTTGAGTTAGAAATTTATATTTGGTGCAAGAGGGGATTCAAAGTTAAAGTTGCAAAAATGTTGCAATTACATAACTTGTTTGTAAGTTTGATAACCGTCTCTTTTTTTTTATTTTTTATGTTTATCTGGTGAAGACCAATAAGCTTAAAGGAACACTAAAGGCAAAATATTTGTTTTGGTAAAATGTTATACTTACCTCCACTGTGCAGCTCGTTTTGCACAGGGTGTCCCCGAACCCTGTCTTCTGGGGTCCCTCGGTGGCTGTCTCGGCTTCTCCTCGCAATCGCTTTCCATCTTCATGTGAGCTCCCTCGCATGGTGGAAAGCTCTTGCGAGCGCACTCCCGTGATACAGCTGTATCACTTGCCCCCCGGCGAGCCGCGTCATTGGATGCGATTGACAGCAGCGCCAGCCAATGGCTGCGCTGCTATCAATCCGTCCAACCTAGCCAATCAACGGCCTATGCTTCCTTCCCCAGGTTGCTAATTCTAGTCGCAATTGTGACCTGGTGTCCGGATTTCGTCAAGCCCTGGGGTAAGCAGTTCAATCTCTGTATTTGCAGATGATACTAAGCTAAGCAGGACAATAACTTCTCCACAGGATGTGGAAACCTTGCAAAAAGAACTTAACAAATTAATGGGGTGGGGCAACAACATGGCAAATGAGGTTCAGTGTAGAAAAATTTAAAATAATGCATTTGGGTGGCAAAAATATGAATGCAATCTATACACTGGGGGGGGGGGGGACAGACCTCTTGGGGAATCTAGGATGGAAAAGGACTTGGAGGGTCCTAGTAGATAGGCTCAGCAATGGCATGCAATGCGCCCCATTCACAAGAATACACAGAGTGTAAGAAGGATGAAGAGGCAGATTCCGCACTTCCACATAGCAACAGCTATTTAGGGTGAGTAAAATTTCTTATTTTTTTCCATTTTTTTTTTTTTTTAGTTATTTTTAGATTTTTGGTGGACATTTTTTTTCAGGTGGGAACTCCACTTTAACAAGACACGTGGCCACTCATTAAAAATAGAAAAAGAGGTTTAACCTTAAACTACATAGAGGGTTCCTTACTGAAAGAGGGGCAAGAATATGGAATTCCCTTCCACAGGCGGAGCATCGATGGTTTCAAGAAACTATTAGATAATCACCTGAACATCCACAACTAGGGATGAGCCGAACACCCCCGCGTTCGGTTCACACCAGAACCGTCGAACAGACCGACCGTTCGCGCAAACATTTAGAACCCCATTGAAGTCTATGGGACTCGAACGTTCAAATTCAAAAACGCTCATTTTAAAGACCAATATTCAAGTTATTGTTGGAAAACGTCTTTGAGAACCCGGGTCTTGCCCCAGGGAACATGTATCAATGGAGCAGGACTCCTGAAAAAGTGACCGTTTTTAAAACTTTTTTTCCATTGATACATGTTCCCTCGGGCAAGACCCGGGTTCTCAGAGACGTTTTCACAGGCAAACTATAGACACCCAGCAGGTACAATATTTAAAGGATTTTTTTTTTATTTAAGCATCATCAAAATCACTGCTCCAGGAGCAGTGATTTTAATAATGTTTAAAAAAAAAAAAAATCCTTTAAATATTGTACCTGCAGTGCTGGGTGTCTATAGTTTGCCTGTGAAAACGTCTTTAAGAACCCGGGTCTTGCCCCAGGGAACATGTATCAATGGAGCAGGACTCCTGAAAAAACGACCGTTTTTAAAACTTTTTTTCTATTGATACATGTTCCCTCGGGCAAGACCCGGGTTCTCAAAGACGTTTTCACAGGCAAACTATAGACACCCAGCAGGTACAATATTTAAAGGAATCTTTCATTTTTTTTTTATTTAAACTTTATTAACCACTTCAGTCCCCGCTCATCGTCAATTGACGGCAGCTTAGGGGATCTGAATATCCAAGCTGCCGTCAATTGACGGCATCGTTTTCTCCGGCCACTGGGGGGCGCGCGCGCCGTTGGCGGCGTGTGCACCCGACGCGTCCCCGAGATGTCGATGCGCGTGCCTGGCGGTCGCGATGTCCGCCAGGTATCCGCTGATCGGCAGTTTTAGAGCAGGGACGTGGAGCTCTGTGTGTAAACACAGAGCTCCACGTCCTGTCAGTGAGAGGAGACAGATGCTGTTTCTCTTGTACATAGGGAGACAGCATCGGTTACCTCCCCCAGTCACCCCCCTCCCCCCACACAGAAGACACCCAGGACTCACATTTAACCCCTTCCTCACCCCCTAGTGTTAACCCCTTCACTGCAAGTCACATTTATACAGTAATAGTGCGTTTTTATAGCACTGATCGCTGTATAAATGTGAATGGTCCCAAAAATGTGTCAAAAGTGTCCCATGTGTCCGTCGCAATATCGCAGTCCTGACAAAATTCGCAGATCGCCGTATTACTAGTAAAAAAAAAATAATAATAATTGTCAGAATTCTATCCCTTATTTCCTAGCCACTATAACCTTTGCGCAAACCAATTACTATACGCTTATTGCGATTGTTTTTTTTACCAAAAATATGTAGAATACATATTGGCCTAAACTGAGAAAAAAAATATATTTTTTTAAAAAAATTGGATTTTTATTATTGCAAAAAGTAAAAAATATTCTGTTTTTTTTTCAAAATTGTCGCTCTTTGTTTATAGCGCAAAAAAAACAAAAACGCAGAGGCGATCAAATACCACCAAAAGAAAGCTCTATTTGTGGGGAAAAAAAGGACGTCAATTTTGTTTGTAAGGCACGTCGCACGACCGCGCAATTTTAATTTAAAGCGATGCAGTGCTGAAAGCTGAAATTTCACCTGGGCAGGAAGGGGGTATATGTGCCCAGTAAGCAAGTGGTTAAAATCACTGCTCCAGGAGCAGTGATTTTATTGATGCTTAAATTAAAAAAATGTAATAAAATTCCTTTAAATATTGTACCTGCTGGGTGTCTATACGTGTGATAACGTCTTTAAATAGCACAATCACCTGCCTGGTAGTAAATAAGGAAGAACTGATCTATCTAAGCTATACAGTGTATAAATATATGTACAACTCCTAGGGATGTATATATATCCTCTACACACTGTAAATTAAGCTAAACTGACTAGCCTGCCTGCTCTATCTAGCTATATAAAAAGACAATCTCTCTGTCTGACTACTCTCATTAACAAGCCGGAACACACTACACGAGGCCACCCAGCAGGCGGCCTTATAAAGTGTGGGGCGTGTGCTAAAGCCCTGAGCCATAATTGGCCAAAGCCACCCAGGCTTTGGCCAATTATGGCTGTTCGTTTTTTGCGCGCTGTGGTTGGCCAAGCATGCGGGACATACAGCATGCGTGGCCAATCAGTGAATTATGGGCCATTTTGCGTCACTCGAATTTGGCGCGAACGACCGCTTCTGTTTGAATTTCGTCGAACGTACGAACAGACAATGTTCGAGTCGAACATACGTTCGTATCGAACGCGAAGCTCATCCCTATCCACAACATACAAGTATGTACAATGTAATACTGACATATAATCACACACATAGGTTGGACTGGTGTCTTTTTTCAACCTCACCTACTATGTAACTCTATGTAACTTGTAAGTGCAAAGTGGATTTGCCTTTAGTAAATCAACCCCTCTGTATATCTATAGAAGAAACCGTAGCGCAGCAAGTGTCAAGCCTGAGGTTACCTAATCTCCAAGCAAAGGCCTAACAACCTGATTGTGATTCCTCAATATAATTATCATAAACACTGTCTTGTTAATCATTTATGTATTTTGCCTTGGGCTGACATCTGAAATTAGAGTCTTTTTTTTTTTCCCTTCAGCCTTTTTTTTCGTATCATGTCAGGGTTATATATTTTTAATTTTATTGTCAGATATCAAAGTCTCTGCCAGGTTTTACCTGCCTAGTTAACATTTAAAAGGATGACTTGTGAAATTGTCATCATGATATTATATATCAATTTGTCCTTTCAGCTTAATGTGAAATGACATCCAAACTGAGGAGAAAAAAAAAGGATATGAGAAACATTACATTTATTCGGAGGGGGAGGGGGGGGGGGGGGAGAGTGGATGAAAAAAATCTGCAACATTTGTTAAAATCCTTGCAATGTACATAATAGATCACAGAGGGGAATATTATTTTTTCCCAACAAAAGTGGAGTTACTTTTTAACCACTTCAGCCCCGGGCCATATTGGGCCACTTTTTGCGATTTGGCACTGCGTCGCTTTAACTGACAATTGCGCAGTCGTGCCGCGTGGCTCCCAAACAAAATTGGCGTCCTTTTTTTCCCACAAATAGAGATTGATTTTGGTGGTATTTGATCACCTCTGCGGTTTTTATTTTTTGCGCTATAAACAAAAATAGAGCGACAATTTTCACAAAAAAATGAATATTTTTTACTTTTTGCTACAATAAATATCCCCCAAAAATATATAAAAAAATTTTTTTTTTTTTCACATCAGCTTAATACCTGTCGTTTTGAGACCCGCTCATGTTTGAGGCTTCATTGTCTCTTATAGCGTTTTTTGCATCATCTGTGAATCTTTACGGTATTTGTTTCTGAGTATATTTTGTTTTTTTCAGTCTCGAGCATATAACTGTTTCGTAAGATAAATTCATACCAGATTTCTCATAGTGTGAGACAGAAATATCATATTGGAATATTCCCCTAAAACATTTTTTTTTTACTCGGTTTAGGCCGATACGTATTCTTCTACATATTTTCGGTAAAAAAAATCGCAATAAACGTTTATCAAAATGTATAGCGTTTACAAAATAGGGGATAGTTTAATTGCATTTTTATTAATAATTTTTTTCTACTACTAATGGCGGCGATCAGCCTTTTTTTTTTTTTTTTTGTGACTGCGACATTATGGCGGACACATCGGACAATATTGACACATTTTTGAGACCATTGTCATTTTCCAGCAAAAAAATGCTATACAGATGCGCTGATTACTGTGAAAATGACAATTGCAGTTTGGGAGTTAACCACTAGGGGGCGCTGAAGGGGTTAGGTGTGACCTCATATGTGTTTCTAACTGTAGGGGGCGGGGCTGGATGTGTGACATCATTGATTGCCTTTCCCTATATCAGGGAACACACGATCACTGACTCTGCCACTGTGAAGAACGGGGAAGGTGTTCTCTCCCCGTTCTTCAGCTACGAGGACCGATGGCGGGACTCCGGCGGCGGTCGGGTCACGCGGTCACAGAGCTTCGGACCGGGTCCCGGGCGCACGCCCGCGACCCACGGCTGGGCACTTAAAGAGCATGTACAGGTACGTGCTTGTGCCCCTGCCAAAAGTATATGTGCAGGAGGCAGTCCTTAAATGGTTAAAGGTCTGTTTATTACTAAAATAGCAGTGTATATATGGGCATATCTGTTCTGCAGTGGTTACTGGGCTGCTTTCAACCTGATCCACAGGTGCAGAGCAGTTTACCTGCTGGTTACCTATACTGAGCCACAGACGCCTGTAATTACCTGTGAGTTTGATGAGCTTTCTGAAAGTGCACCAAACCTGCAGAATATAAAAGAAGTCTATTACAAAGTGCAGGAAAGCCAAATGGTACATGCTGATAAACCGCAGCGCAACAGTGTGAAAGCAGACATGGCCCCTTTCACGCGGTCAGTCTGACCCAATTGGACACTCCATTCACCTCTAAGGAGTGGCAGATGTAATCCAATCCGCAAAAAAAAACAAAAAAAAGAGTACAGTGGACTGTTTCCGCTCTGCATATGCAGAGCGGACACAGATCTTCCATCCACCCACTCCGTTCATTGTGGGCCGTGACCGGTTACCAAGTCGCTTAAGTGTCCCTCACTCTTCAAAAGGTTGGGCACCCCTGATCTATCAAATAAAGATTTTTTCAGGGCCTATGTATCCTTCAAGTCAGTTGCTTCCTTGTCCATTTGTTTTTTTTTTTAAATCAGGAAAAGGTTTATTGTGCCAATAAAAGATAATACAAAGCTGAACATTGCAAGTCATAGCCAACAAATGGTAAAGGCACATAATGCAATACACATGCAATGCAATCAAATGAAGGTAGTCAAACAGTGGCACACACACAAAAAAAAGGAATATTATAATGACACATCTCAAGAAAAAGTGTATAGGAACATTGTGCCAGACAGTGAGAACGAGCCCACCCTCCAGCATATCCAAAAAAAAAAAAAAAGAAACAAAAACGCACCCCCAGTCCACCCCGCCAGTGTGAAGTATCCCCCTAACAAAGTAAGGGAGAATATGAAAATTTACATGCCTGTCAATAAACATTTCCAGCAGAACTATTCAGTGAACAACTAAACAGAATCCACTAAGCACTGAGCAAACGGGTCATAATCAATTGAGGAGGCGCCAGCCCAGAGGTGTCCAGCCATGCTTGCCATATAGAACAAAATTTCCTAGAAGCATTTCTATGCTGATATGTCAGATGCTCTCTTATTAATATATAATTAACTTGATCTATCTACTGTTTTTTAGTCGGAACGTGTGGGGACAACCAAAATCTAGCCACCATTTTCCTAGCTAGGTACAAGAGTCTGATTACTGCTATATTAATAGGGGGAGTATATACCTCCTCATCAACCGCTCCTAAAATACATATTACAGGGTCCAATGGGACCAAAACCTAAATGATTAAACAAGAAATAATAGAAATAACTTCCATAATATCATATACACCCAATAGCATGTGAATAATTGGAATTGACAAACGATCCACCATTAGAGTAGAATGAGCGATCCCTCTCCCCCCACAGCGTGTTTGTGAGACTAATTGACTGGTGCGTGCCCTGAGACGGCCTTCGCAACATGATGAATAGGGTGTGGTTACGGACCATAGCCCTATATATAAAAATAAATATAATGATAGCCTATGTGACTGAGAGATATGATATAGACGTGAGCGGATCGCAAAGCTTGATCAACTCATCATCAGTCTCATCGTTGATATCTCCCAGATCCGCAGCCCAGCCTCGGTGTTGCTTGGTAAAGTCGCCGAGTTTTGGTAGATGACAATAGGTATGAGATAAGCAAAAGAAATAAGTCCTTTTTCCCCGACCCAAAGAGAGAAAACGTCATTTGTTAGGGGGTGACTGGCCATATAGAATCTAAGGAGAGAGACCCGACCCTGAGCATGCAAAGCATGACGGATCATGATGAAGATATTTAAAAAAACTGATGCCTAGGGAGATCACAAATTTGTCTTGTATTTTCATAAATGATTTCAAAACATTTTGAGAGTACAACTGAGCAATACTACTGATACCAGCATCCCTCCACATCTGGAAACCCTCTAACCCAACCAATTCAGCCAAGTTAGGATTATCCCATAACGGGGTATCAGCTAAAAAACCACAAATCCCCAAACCTGACTTATTCTTTGTCCATTTGTGATGGGGTGGGAAGCGAAGCATGCCTGCTGGCTGCAAGTATCTTTGGCAGGCCATATTGAATCCCTCCCACGGAGCTGTTGTGTTGTCCCGGCACGGGGATGCGGTGAGCCGTCCCTGTCGGGAGAACACATTCATTATTTCGGGCAGCTATAGCTACTGGCAATAATCACATGCTAGTAATCCGACATGCTGGTTGTACCCAAGTCGGTTGATGAATTGACTTGGGTACAATCAGCCTGCCCATAGATGATCGAATCTCGGGCCGGTCCCTGCTGAACCTTCTTTGGCCGACTTTAGTGTGTGTTTCAGTTTTCTGATGTACATGATAATTCTGAATGGAGGTTGTTTGGTCTCGGTACTGCCGGCTGCTCATACTTGCAGGTGTTCCTTTTGGTATGCACAGAACCTCTTTCCATGTTTGTGATAATGCATTTCAATGAGAGCTGTAAAGAGGCAGATTACACAGCCCGGGTATACAGCATATAAATAAATAGATGTAGAGTGGAGCACAATTAGCACACAGACACGTCGGTTAGAGGCATTACCATTCTGCCCAGTTCTCCTCCTTTTACTCGCAATGTACTGTAATCACTGGCGCTGGCGGAGGGCTCCCTCTCTCCTGCTTTGCATATTGTTTGTCACTGAATTACTTATTATTTCTAATTATTGCTGTGGAGTGGAAATGGCCACATCGAGTGATTTAATTCTAGCAGATGACTCTTGAGAAAATGACTCCTTTCGATGAGACCAGGCTCGCGAGCCTGGTAATGAGTGGTGTGTTCGCCAAAGTGGAGCCGGCGCTTTGTGATGCAAGATGGCCTCCTCATGGAGGGACGCTTAAAGGGCACAGCTAAAGCCTATTTTTATCTCAGCTGGTCGCATAACATAGTGCAACCCCAATGCAATAAGAAAAAAAAACTTTACGAGGTTTAGTGCCTGTAACATATATACAAAATAATTAGAAATAACGGGATCTTTTTCTGATTGTCTTTTTCAGCATAGTTAAATGACTTGGGAAACATGTCTAGAGACTTTTAAACTGGTTGTAAACCTCTTACATGAAAAATGAACAGAGCATATCCCTCTTCAGCAGTAGCTCTCCAACTGTTGTGGAACTGCATGTCTCATGGGGAATTGTGATCATTACAAGCATGACTCCCAGAGACGTAAGCATGATAGAAAGACTGACAGTTGCTTCCGGAGGCAGGGGCATGTGGGGACTTGCAGTTTAGCTGTCATCTACAAACTATAGTTGCCCACCCCTGCTCTAGAGTGTATACTTGCCTCAATCCAAAGCACCAAGTGCGATTTCTGTCTGCTGCCTCTGTCTTCTGATATCTACAGTACATAAGTCACTACTGACAAGTTGTGCTGAAGCCAAATTATCGGGGGGGGGGGGGTTAATTTCTGTCACAATTGTTTGTAAAATTAAGTAAAATTATTATTTTTTCCGCAAAGTTCTCATTTTGTAATTATTTCTCTCACACAGCATAGGCTTACTTGCATTTACACCCCAAAACTAGGGTTGCCATCTGTCCGGGATTCACCCCTGTAGCCCGGACACATTATTCAAATCAGACTGTGTTTGAGGGATGGGCACTGTTGGAGTACTCAATACAATTCAGGAGATGATGGGAAGAACGATATGTGGTTCCCCTCCTCTCCCAGTCCCCTTCCCCTCCACTCCCAGTTTCTGACTTTTCATCCTCATGAATCCCTGGCAGAAGATGTTGGTGATATTGACCTGAAATCCGGACACATTATTCAAACAGGACCGTGGGGGTAGCTTCAGGGAGCATGTGCCCCCCTTCCTGTCACACATTTACTAGAACCAATTGGCTGTATTTTACTCTTGCAGCAGCTGAATGTTGGCTTCTCCTCCTCGCCGTCCTTTTGGCATTCCGCTGCTGCAGGAGAAAAATAAAGGGGATCTGTTTTAGTAAATGCCGCCTCCGCTACCTTTCCTGTCCAGCTTCCTCTTCCCCCCCGGGCTCCTGTGTGCTCCCCTTTGCTGTGCGCCTCTAAAGTGTTCGGTTTGGCTTGAAGAAAAGATGGCAACCCTACCCAAAACGCATCCTGCCACTCCTCCCGAAAATGGGCATACCACATGCATTAAACCTATTTACAGCCTAGATGCATAGAGGGGCCCAAAATCTAAGGAGCACCTTCAGGTATTCCAGACACATAAATTATACATCTTATTTCCTGGCTACTAATCACAGTTTTGGAAGCCCAGGAGCACCAGGACAGTGGAACACCCACAAAATGACCCTATTTTGAAAAGCAAACACTCCAAGGCATTTTCTGAAAGACATAGTGAGTCTTTTTAAAATGTAATATTTGCCACTTTTTTTTTTTTTTTTACAGTTTTCAAATAATAACATATTTCTAACATACATCATAGGCATAGTTAGAATTACACCCCAAACACATTCTGCTACTCCTTCCGATAATGGCGATACCACATGTGTGAGAATTTTCCCCAACCTAACCACATAAAGGGGCCCAGAATCCAAGGAGCACCTTCGGACTTTCTAATGCCTCGTACACACGGCCGGACTTTCCGAGGAAAAAAGTGGACCTACACACGACGGACTCACGGTGGACTCTTGCACGGTCAAAAGTCAGACCATGTGTACAAGGCATTAGGGCATAAATTATGCAGGATGGATTCATCTGCAATTGAGCACCTTTTATTAATGGTGGAAAGACATAACGTTTTTGAGAAGAGTTTATTTAGAACTATTGCAGGACAGACTAATCTTTATTTGTCATATACCTTGTCACTTGTGCTTTCGCAGTGGTGTATATTTTATACAACGCATATTTAATGTTTGCAAAGCCATTTTTATTGTTATATATGTACATATTTTGGGTATATTGAAATGAAGGCTGCAGCGATATTGCACGTTGTATTAATATTATTTTTGGGGTAGTGTAGGGCTATGTCTGTAGCGTTAAGTTGGGCATATATATATATATATATATATATATGACCTTGTTCCAGGCCCAGACTGGCCATACCGGGCAAATGCGCGGCGGCCCGCATGTCATGTCTCCCCAGGGGTGTACCAAGGGATTGCAGGCCAAGAGGGGACTTTCAGTTTACCTAATAGCCCAGTTTACCCGCCACCAACACAGCGCCAGATAGAGATGAGCTGGGCCAGATAGAGAAAGTTGAACTTGAGATCAGCTCTGACATATCACCCCTCCCCTTGCTGCCTGCACAACCAGTGAGAGGAGAGGAGCTGCTCCTCTCCCTCCTCTCCTCCTGTGTCTACCCCGCCTACTCTTCCAGACAGACACTGTTCTGCTGCCTAAGGGATGTGGGCGGGAATATTCAAACTAAAGCCAAACAGAAAGGAAAGATGGAGTCTGATATCCATCCAGTCCCTCCTGCCTCCGAGTGAGTACACTGTACACTGATGTAGGGGTGCCCTTCATTCCCTTCTCTCTCTCTCTCTTACTCTCTTCACCTTTCTTTCTTTCTATCTTTCTATCTTTCTCTCACCCACATCCCATCATTCACCCCCGCCCCGCCCCCCCCCCCCCCCCGGGCTGCTCAGTTTAAAATGCCTGGGCCTATTTTTTGTCCCAGTCCGGGCCTGCCTTGTTCAACACATTAATCACCATGATTCAGTGAAAAGAAACGGGTGCAGACCAAAAATAATTTCATGGTATTGGGTAGGGCTGGGGAAAAATCGATTTGAATCTTTGAGTTGCGAGGTCAAATCGATTCAGATTTTGACCAAGTCGATTTATTTTTATTATTTTCAAAGGACCGGCCTCTCCCCGTGGACTAGACCAAAGCCGCGGCCTTTTCCCAGGATTGTGGTGAGCTGCAGGCAGGATTTTTCAAGCGAGGTCGCAGCTTTGGCCTAGTCCGCGGCCTTTTCCCAGGATCGCGGCACCTAAAAAAAAAAATTCCTGCCCGCAGCTCCTTAGGACCGGCGTGGTGTCCATCAGAAAAAAAAACTTGATTCGAATCATAAATCGAGTTGTTTTGGGGGCCAAAATCGCCCAGCTCTAGTATCAGGTTGTGTGGGTGCGGGCGTGGGTGTAAATCACATGCATTCCTTCACTTTCATGCAGCTGCACTAATAACCCTCTTCTTTAAGAAAACTCTATAAGTTAATGGCACCCCCATGCAGTGAAACACACGGTATGTGATCCATGTGGATTCCATGCAGGGTCATTTAAAAAAATGGTGAAGGGATCTTTTTCTAGTAGCAAATGCAGGCACAGCAGCCACAGGACTTTTACTTTCCTAATCCCTCCTGCAGGCTGCCTCCACACTATAAAACCAGGCCCCACAGCTTTTTTTTTAAGACACTCCAGTGTTCACAAGCCCTCTGACATCATTAAAGTGTAACTCCACTTTCGTGGGAAAAAAAAAAACAAAGAAAAATTAATATAGTGTATAGAATTGCTACATTAATTATATTGTAATTTAATTTTATTAAAAATTACCTTTCCTTTTTAATCTGCAGCCGCTGTAATTTTCTGAGAATGCATTGCAATATGGCTACCAGAATGTGTACTGACCACCCCCAGAAACATTTCCTGCTTTTGTGATTGGCTCACAGATTTTCCCAGAAGTCGGCCTAAGATACAAGTCATATTTCAGGCATCTCCTGCAACAAAAATAAAAAAAATTGAGAGATACTTTCAAAAGGAACACATCTAGAGGGGATGCAAGCCCAGCAGATTTCCTCATTAGTACTCTACTGCTGCCACACCTGATAGTTACTTATGAAACAACTCCCATCAGAACCCACCCAGGACAGAGACACAGACAAACACACAGGGATTTCTTCATAATAACAAAATATAGGAATCTGCAACAAAGGTTGTTATAATCCTTGCAATGTACAGAGATCACCCAGAGGGGAATATTTTTTTTTCTCAACAAAAATTGAGTTACACTTTAAAGGGATTGTAAACCTTCATGTTTTTTCACCTTAAAGCGGTTGTAAACCCGCATTGACTTTTTTTTTTTTCACTCCTGCAAGGGAAAAGGCATAATGAGCTAATATGCACCGCATATTAGCTCATTATGAAATACTTACCTCGGAACGATATCATCTTGACTCGGCGTGTCTTCCAGGTATCGCCGCTCCAGCGCTGTGATTGGCTGGAGCGGCGATGACGTCGCGCACGCGCGCGGGAGATTTAAAATTGGCAGGGTCCGGCGGCTGCCGGTCCTTAGCCGAGAATCCCCCCCTGCGCATGCGCCGCTGCATTCAGCGGCGCATTGCGAGGGGAATATCTCCTAAAGCTTACAGGTTTAGGAGATATTCTTTATACCTTCAGGTAAGCCTTATTATAGGCTTACCTGTAGGTAAAAGTAAAAAAAGTGGGTTTACAACCACTTTAATGCATCCAATGCATTAAGGTGGAAAAACATCCGCTACTTACTGGCTCCCCCAAGCCCCTGTTTAATTACCTGAGCCCTCGAAAGTCCCACATCGAGAGCGCGCTTGCTTCTTGGCACTTCTTGGTCCGCTCTTCATTGGATAGATTGATAGCAGGGCAGCCATTGGCTCGCGATGCTGTCAATCAACTCCAATGACGTGGTGGTGGGGCCGAGTCCTGTAGTCGGCAGCTATGGACGCCGGATACAGGACGCAGGAGCGTGTTCGTAAGGTATGGGAGAGCGCTTCCCAGGGGGGTTTCCAGAAGCGAGGAGGAGCCGAGACCGCCACCGAGGGACCCCAGAAGACGTGGATCGGGGCCGCTCTGTACAAAATGATCTGCACAGTGGAGGTAAGTATATTATGTTTGCTATAATTTTTTTTTTTTTTACGAACCCATATAACACCTTTAAGTGTGATGTAGAGCCATTAGTCCTGCATTGTACACAAGGACGCTGAGGGACTGACAACAACCCAGAGAGTCAGGGAGATAAGGAGAGCACTGGCTCCCAGGGGAGCAGGGGATGAGGTGATGTCCTTGCTACTGGTACGATCATTTAAAGTGGAACTTTTACTCTCTTAATCAACATTAACTATCTTTAATCCTCATGCTTCTAGCATTAGTCAATAGATAGGAAAGTATATCTTATTTACTTGACCCGTTTCTTACCTAGGCGCATGATGTCATACATCCCATGAGTCTTCAGGAAGGGAGGAGGGGTTTTACGCAGATGGATTTTGGGAAGTAAATGCTACATGAATCGTCTGCCCTTACTCAAGATGGCTGCAGCCACAGATACTAGGGCAGTGTTTTTTCAAGTGATTTCTCAGCAAAATAAAGCACATGGATGGATGGGTGAGTTTACTTTGAATAATACAATTGAATTAAATAGAGTTTTTTGGTTTGTGATGCTCGTAGTTCCACTTTTAACCCTTTTACAGTGTGATAGACGCCCCCCCCCCCCACTGCAAGAGGGGATTGCTCATTTCCTTGAAGCTCAACTTTAAAAAATGGCAACTGTTTATGATTGATAAAGTGTTTTGGCAAACTAAAAGTCATCCAGTTGGAGTCTACATCTGCTTTAATGTATTGTACTTACGCAGGTTTACTAATGAGAAGTGTTATAGGTAGGGGTGCAACGTATCCTCATTGATCCGTACGGATCAGCACCTTCGGGTCAGGACACATGGTGATCTGTGGGCCTCCCTGTCCATAGGAAAGATTGCGGCTTCCGCCTAGCTCCCGAAGCGGTGACCATCTTGTTCCACCCGCCTCGGGGGATGCTCGCTGCTCCACGGAAGTTTGCGGGCACTTGAGCTCATGGTGACTGACTCCTAACAGCCCAGCGATGTTTTCTATGCTGCACCTTGAGGGATCCACACGAGGAGCCACTACTGGCGTCCCACCGGACGTCCTGCTGCTGCCAGAAAAGAGAGAGGAGGCAATCGGGGGGGGGATTTATATGGACTGAGCATGTAGGGGGGATTTTCTCTAGACACACAACACTCAGCCCGCCAATCAATGACACTGCTAAGGGATCTGATGATTGGGACAGTTCAGGTCACAGGAGGGAACTGGTGACACCACTTTCCTACATGGGGCTGCGACTTCCACTTGGCTGCACATATAAGTATTGCGGGATGCAGTTATTTTAACATAAAACGGAGCTTATATGCTTAAATACAGTATTTGTACATCCGACGGACTGTTTAAATGTTGAATTAAATTTGAAAATCAGAGGTGTCACATTAGCAACCATGTGAGGTCAGCAGGTTTGCTGCGGCTTTTAAAATGCAACATTAAACAGTCTGTCGGATTTCCAAACACTTTATTTAAGCACATAGGGCCAGATTCAGGTAGAGTTACACCGGCGTATCAGTCATACGCCGGCATAACTCTGAATCTGCTCCAGCGTACCTGTTTTCTGTATTCAGAAAACAAGATAGGCCGGGTTGCAGCTAAGATACGAGTGGCGTAATTGTATTATGCCGTCGTATCTGAACTGCAATTGTAAAATGGCCGCTAGGGGTGTTCCCGCTGATTTACGCAGAGAATATGTAAATCAGCGCGATACGCCAATTCACGAACGTACGCCCGCCCGACGCAGTGTCTTTTTGCCGTTTCTGTAAGGGGTTTCCCGGCTTAAAGATAAAGCACCAAAAAGCAGGCGCATCCTATGTTAAGTATGGACCTCGTGACCGCGTCGAATTTGAAAATGTTTACGTTGTTTGCGTAACTCGTCCGTGAATGGGGATTGACGTCATTTACGTTCACGTCGAAAACACCGTCATAATTTTGAGCATGCGCACTGGGATACATTGACGGCTGGCGCATGCGCAGTACATTTGGCGCGGGATCGCGCCTAATTTAAATACTACACACCCCCTACCCGCCGAATTTGAATTACGCCGGGCCATTTACGATACGCCGCCGCAACTTTAGGAGCAAGTGCTTTGTGAATACAGCACTTGTGCGTAAAGTTGCGGCGGCGTAACGTAAATGAGAAACGTTACGCCGGCCAAAAGAACCACTCGCCATCCTGAATATGGCCCATAAGCTACATTTTGCGTTGAAAATAACTGTGAAACTGTAAACTCCGGTGGGTGTAACAAGATTTGTCTTTTTATTTATTTTTTGCTGAACCGAAAATGATCCGATCCGTGACTCTAATCCGAGGATCGATCCGATCTGTGAGTTTTTTGATCCGTTGCACCCCTAGTTATAGGTGAGAAGGTGAGAGAAATGTAAAGGGAAATATTACTAAATAGTACTTCACACCTTCTATTATTCTAAGATTTGACATTCTCCACTAAGCCCATTCATGACCTTTAAAATATCTTTAAATATCTCTTTAAAATATCACGCACGCCCGAGCTCTGAAAGCGCGAACTGCCTGTATTTAATGATTATAACAGCTTCTAATTTTAAAACAATGTCCTGTTTTTTTTTTTGTTTCTTTTTTTAATTGGCCTGGAAGTTATTCAATTCTCCCGGTAGAACCCCTTCAATACAGCCAGCAAGCGTCTTGATTTCACCACATGGTTTCGGGATTCTATTTTCAATTTTGCATTATGTTCCCTCAATAACTAAACATGCAAGAAAAAAAAATATCCACTGGCAACATTTCGGCTGGCGAGAAATGTTCATGCATGACTAAAGCTATGCCCATACATTAGGAACCTGTTGTGGTTTAATAAGATATAATTACTTTGTAGCTCAGGGATACAGAAAAGGATGTGGAATTCAAGAGCGTCAAACAAATCCAAGAGATGTTTGACCTTTCTGAAGTAATTATATGCTTCTACACAGCAAAATTTGTAAAAATAGTTAGAATATATATATATATCTCCTCCTTACTGTATATAATTTTTTTTTTTACAGCGTACGTCTGTACATGTTACAAACCCCTCCCATTTTTGTAAATATTTTCTTTTATCTTTTCATGTGACAACACTGAAGAAATGACACTTTGCTACAATGTTGTGTAGTGAGTGTACAGCTTGTATAACAGTGTAAATGTGCTGTCCCCTCAAAATAACTCAACACACAGCCGTTAATGTCTAAACTGCTGGCAACAAAAAAAGTACACCCTTAAGTGAAAATTTCCAAATTGGGCCCAAAGTGTCAATATTTTGTGTGGCCGCCATTATTTTCCAGCACTGCCTTAACCCTCTTGGGCTTGGGGTTCATGAGAGCTTCACAGGTTGTCATCGGTGTCCTCTTCCCCTCCTCCATGACGACATCACAGAGCTGGTGGGTGTTGGAGACCTTGCGCTCC
This sequence comes from Rana kukunoris, assembly GCA_029574335.1. Classification (NCBI taxonomy): domain Eukaryota; kingdom Metazoa; phylum Chordata; class Amphibia; order Anura; family Ranidae; genus Rana; species Rana kukunoris. The sequence continues at coordinate 226,447,276 of CM056055.1, read as the reverse complement.
TCCACCTTCCCTTTGAGCATGTACCATAGATGATCAATAGGGTTTAGGTCTGGAGACATGCTTGGCCAGTCCATCACCTTTACCCTCAGCTTCTTTAGCAAGGCAGTGGTCATCATGGAGGTGTGTTTGGGGTCGTTATGTTGGAATTCTGCCCTGCGGCCCAGTCTCTGAAGGGAGGGGGATCATGCTCTGCTTCAGTATGTCACAGTACATGTTGGCATTTATGGCCCCCTCAATGATCTGTAGCTCCCCCTAGTGCCGGCACTACTCATGCAGCCCCAGACCATGACACTCCCACCACCATGCCTGACTGTAGACAAGACACACTTGTCTTTTGTCCTCCTGCTGTCAGAATTTCCGACAACAAATGTGTGTAGCCAATTCCGACGCACAAAAATCCTACGCATGCTCGGAATCAAGCAGAAGAGGATGTCGGGATGTCCTATCGTGTTTACGCGGCATGAGTGTAGTTTTTGTCTGCTGCCTCCTTCCTCTATCAGCATGAATCACTTCTGACAACTTTTCCTGACACCAAGAGAAATATGGTGACGGCAAGGACATACAGCTAATTGACAGCCTCAGCTCTGTTGCTGTGGCCTGTGTGCCACATGGAAAAATCAACAGATACAGCTGGATTCACATACATTGGCGCATCTTTATGCCGGCGTAGCATATCTTATTTACGCTACGCCGGCGCAACGCTGAGAGGAAAGCATGGAATTCACGTAGCGTATATTCGTAGGCGTAAGTCAAAGTAGGTGGAAGTGGACGTGATACATTTAAATGAAGCGTGACCCCTTTCAAATGATGGCCTGAGCTTCAAACAAGTACTTAAAATTAACTGCGCATGCGTCGTACCTTGGACGCATCCCAGTGCACATGCTCAGTCACGTTGAAATAACTGCCTAAGATACGTCGAATCACTGCCTACGACGTGAATGTAACCTACGCCCAGCCCTATTCACGTACTACGTAAACTACGTAAAATTCGACGGCATTCGTTCCCTGGTCCATACCTTTGCATGAGTTGCGCCTCCTATATGGGGAATAACTTTACGCCGGCCTAACCCTTACGCAAATCGCTTAAAACATGCGCTGGAGGCGAAGGACCTACGGGGCTGACTGGGTGGGCTAGACCCCCTCACTCCCTCATAGGGGGAGTCCCTCTGCCCCGTTGGGGTCCCGTTGGGCCCCAGTCGGGCTCCCAAGTGGAGCAGGTAGGGCGGGGTGAGTGGGAGGCCCCCCCTCACACCCGCCATTGCCACCGGGGGCATGGAGAAGGATGGCGATTGCCTCCGGGGGGATGGTCTGCCTACTCCCAACTCCTGCAGTCCGGCTCCTCTCTCTCGAGTTCACGCACAAAATACACTTAAAAAAAAAAAAAGAAAGAATAAAACATGCGCTGGGCGCAAGTACATTCGTGAATCGGTGTATTGCCCTCATTTGCATATAAAATCAATGGGAGTTCCAAATGCGTCCAGCGTATCTTAGTTCTATGGGTATGGCGCATAGATACGACGGCACATATTTGTACTTGCACGGCGTATCTCGAGATACGTTGGTGTACGTGGTTTGGGAATCTGGGCCATAGACAACATTTAAGGGAAGAGCAAGTGATGAAAGTATTAATGTCATAAACCCTTCCCCCGTGGTATGCGATTTAAACTGACATATTTTTCTACTTTTGTCAGGGTTATTAGCACAAACATTACAGTTGTGACAAGGGTAGTAACCCTTAGAGCTTTAGAAAAAAAAATTTGGTTGGGGGCATCCAAGATGTTAGGTGCTACTTGAAGTTTGAGAGGAGAAATTCAGCAGTATGAATGGGTGTAGAGAAGACTACAGATAAACAGGTACACTGTAAGTAGGAGGATTTCTTCTATCTCCATGTATCACCCGAGGCCAGTCACTTAATTGGGGTATATGTAAGGGCTTACAACCACTTTAACCTATTTTCAAATTACCTTAAATTTTGTAAGGGGTGCACATACTTTTTGTTAGAACATAAATCAAGATTACATCATAAAAAAATAAAAATAAGCACATACATGTGTTCTTTTTTGATACTTATTCTAATACATTTTTGTAGTTAACTCTTAAGGGTGTGCAGCAGTCTATTTTCTTTTTTGTTTTTTATTGTTGTGGGGATTATGGTGTGGGGATGTCTTTCAGGGGTTGGGCTTGGTCCTGTAGTTCCAGTGAAGGAAAAGGGAACTCTTATGGCCTCGGTATACCAAGACATTTTGGACAATTTAATGCTCCCACCTTGTGGGAACAGTTTGGGGACGGCCCCTTCCTGTTCCAACATGACTGCGCACCAGTGCACAAAGCAAGTTCCATAAAGACATGATGAGCGAGTTTGGGGTGAAGGAACTCAACTGGCCTCAACCCAATAGAACACCTTTGGGATAAATTAGAGTAGAGACTGCGATCCAGGCCTTCTTGTCCAACATTAGTGCCAGACCTCACAAATGCGCTTCTGGAAGAATGGCCAAACTCTCCCATAGACACCCTCCTAAACCTTGCGGACGTCCTTCCCAGAAGACAGGAAGCTGTTAATATTGAGTCGGCGGGGCCAACTCAATATTGAACCCTACAGACTAAGACTGGGATGCCATTAAAGTTCATGTGCGTGTAAAGTCAGGCATTCCAATACTTTTCACAATATAGTGTAGTTTACCTTTTTAGGGGTTTGTTTCTTTGACAACACAATGGGTCAGAGGGAAGAACCGCTTTGGTGCTGGGTTGTCTGTATCCCTAATATATCAAAAGAAGAGAAGACCTCCTTCTGAGCATCTGAAATTCTTCCCCTCGTTTTCTATATAGACTCGTTTCTGATGACCTTAGACAAATTCTACTACCAGCTAGCAAATCAGCTCCTAATCCTCAAAGTCTGTTATATCTCCTCATGGACTCTTAAGCTATGTCATCCCCTGAGGAACAACCGTGGACCTGGGTCTGTCATATCTCATTGATTTCCTGTCCGTTTTCCTTCTTAATTTGTTTGAGCATTTTATTTTGTAAAACGAGTGACACAGATAAAAAGAAAAAAACCTCAAATCAGCATTTCTCTAATCTCTGATGCTCCAGGGTCCTAAACGTGCAAATGTGGTTGTATTTTTATTTATTCAGTGTTTGTTTTATGGAGTGTAACCAGGGCCAGGGTTTTATTTTGAGCATACAAGTGATAAAAATTTAACCAAACCCAATCATATAAAACATCTTACAAATATCATGAAGTCAATCATGTTTCTTTCATCGGGACCTTAGTTATTGGGCATATGACGAGAAGGTAAAATGCCAGGAACTGTAAATTACACACCAGTCTAAATTATGCATTTTGCAGTTTTTTTTTTTTGGTGCAATTTACAGTATTTTTCTGAAGGTTTGAGGGTGCTTGAGGCAGTTTCACTGCTCATTTTCACTACTATTTTAAAAAAAATCTAAGAGTAATCTATTTTTAAGAAAATTTTGCTTATTTTGTGAAGATATTTTTTATTTTATTTTTTGCCTAGAAGATTATCTCTGATAATTTATGCCAGTTTTTATCAAGTTTTTTGCTCTATGTTGCTGTCTTGTTCAAATCTTTTACACTGTTGATTTGTTCACATTTTTATAAACTGGATGCAAATGTACTGGTGGAAAAAAAATGAGGCATGGTAAAATAATGCAAAGTTACTTATCCAAGAGTTCAGTTTTTCATCCTGCCATAGTTGTGGCCTCCCAATACTGTTTTTTGGCTTTCTGAGCACACCAGTTACTGAATCGTATCAATCTGTGTAGGCCAGGTATTCTCCAGTCTGTTTCAGTTAATGTTGGCCCCTTACTTTCTCAGAGAGGGATGGAGGTTGCACAGAAGGGGCTACAGCCCCACCCAAAAGCTCCTGTTAAAGCTTGCAGAGACTTTCCTCCGAAAATTGCATAAACTTGAATTAAAGGGGTGGTAAACCTTCGCATTTTTTCACCTTAATGCATCCTATGCATTAAGGTGAAAAACACCTTGCAGAGCCCCCATTTTACTTACCTGAGACCTGAATCTCGGTGGGCCCGATCCCGCGTTGCTTTCCCCAGGTCTTGTCGGCTCTTCATTGGATAGATTGATAGCAGCACAGCCAGTGGCTTCCGCTGCTGTCAATCAAATCCAATAACGTGGGGGGCGAGTCATACAATCGGCTGCTATTAAGGCCAATTGTATGGCATGGGAGCGCGCCCGCAAGCTAACCCCCTCGGTAGAGAGCTTCCTAGAGGGGTCCCACGGCGGCTCTTGTGGCTCCTCCTCCACAAGAGCCAACATGGGACCCCAGAAGAGGATGATCGGGGGCCACTCTGTGCATGTTTATTTTTGAAAAGAATAATAGCTGAACCTTTTCAGGTAAATGACTATAGCACAGTTGCAGTGTAAAATAAACGAGGGTGCCCACAGATATTGCACATCAGTTGTATTTTGACTGTCATTTTGACTTCATTAGAAAAGCATAGTTGTGTGGATGTTGACACATGAGGTGAGATTCGAGTGCAGGAAGATCAGATTGCATTGAGCCAAAATCTTATCGTAAGGCTTGTCTAATTTGTGCTGTTTAGAATTCAGTTTTAAATAGTATGTTCTAGTCCTTTGTTTTAAATGTGCATTTTTTTTATTTTATTTAACAAACGCTATATGGGCCAGATTCAGGTAGATGGGCGAATCTTTATGTTGGAGTAACGTTTCTCATTTACGTTACTCCGCCGAAACTTTAGGAGCAAGTACTGTTATTCACATAACACTTGCTCCTAAAGTTGCGGTGGTGTAGCGTAAATGAGCCGGCGGAATTCAAATTGGGCGGGTAGGGGGCATGTATTATTATAACTAGGCGCGATCCCACGGCGAACGTACTGCGCATGCGTCGACTGTCAGTGAGCATGCTCCAAATTCTTTCAGGGAACGTCAATGACGTCAATCCCCATTCACGGACGTTTTACGCAAACGACTCAAATTTTTTTTTCTCGACGCGATGACGGCCATACTTAACATAGGATACTCCACTAGGGGGCTGCTTTATCTTTACGCCGCGTATCTCTTACGGAAACGTCGGAAAGTCACTGCGTCGGGCCCGAAAACGATCGTGAATTGCCGATTCTCGCTGATTAACATATTCTCGCTGATTAACATATTCTCGCTGATTAACATATTCTCGCTGATTAACATATTCTCGCTGATTAACATATTCTCGCTGCTTAACATATTCTCGCTGCTTAACATATTCTCGCTGCTTAACATATTCTCGCTGCTTAACATATTCTCGCGTTAATCAGCGGGAACGCCCCCAGCGCCATTTTTAAAATTGCAGTTCCTATACGACGGCGTAATACAATTACGCCGCTCGTATAGGAACTCCAACCCGGCGTTTCTTGTTTTCTGAATACAGAAAACAGAAACGCCGGCTCAAAGTGAGAGTTAGGCTGGAGTATCACTGATACTCCAGAGTAACTCTACCTGAATCTGGCCCTATGTGTTTAATGACGTGTAAATCTTTTCATGCAGTCAAAAGTCTAATAGTTGTAGTGATATGTTATAGTGCTATGCCAGATTTGCCCCCCATCTGTTATGCCATCCCGGACAAGCCCCCAACTGTAGTGCTGCAGTGCAGCTGATACACGGTTTCCATATTTTTGGTTCTGCCAACATGGGATCCTTCTTCTCTTTACTCTTCAGTTGCTTAAAATGGAGTTCCACCCAAAAATGGAACGTCTATTTTTTGTCTCTCCCCCCCCCCTCCAGTGTCACATTTGGCACCTTTCAGGGGGAGGAGGGAGCAGACACCTGTAATACAGGTATTTTCTCCCACTTCCGGACATAGATTACTGCGCTGATTGCGGTGACCTAGTCCAGAATGTTCTTTAGCTTTACAGAACCAGGAGGAGGCACCAGAGAGCGGTCTGTGTAAGTCATGCTGTCCTGAACTCTAATAACCCTGACCCAATTACAGACTCACTGGTTTAAACATGACTCGGGGTATACATTTCCCTACTCTCACACTAGTAAAACACTAGAGGGTGCTACATGTATTAAAAAAAAGACCTTGTATTCTGACCTTGTATTCAGACCAGTTCTAATATATATATATATATATATGTATAGATGTGTGTGTGTGTGTATATGTGTATAATATATTAGGGCTGTGCAAATTTACTCTTAATTCATTGATTAATCTTTAATTTTTTCGATCGATCAAAATCTTTTTGATCTATTTAAAATTCTTTTGATTGGTACTCACCTCTCCACTGGCTTCAGGGAGTTCTCCTGTCTAACGTCACGGACACCAGCGGGGCTTGCCGTGTCCATCTGAAGCGATCCTTTGCTGTGCCGTCATATCTGCATGGTGGCGGGACCTTACTATCTGCCACACGCAAGGGCTGTTACACTTCCCTCTATCAACCTGGGATTCTACAGCCATCCACTGGGAGTTGTGATAGTTCCCTTCACAGGACATCTACATGCCGACGGACTGATGTTAACCTCTCCTCATCTGCATTCAGCAGTGGTATCGTTGTACACATTTTTACACCAGTATCATACTTAGCTACATGTTTTTATGACTGCTTTTGGTACCGTTTGGTATTACTCACACCTTTTTTACAGTTTATGTAGCTACATTGATTTTATCTCCAGTGCAATATTTATTTGGTTACCTACTTGAAGACTATAAAAGTTTTAATGCTATTCCCATCGAGCGCTGCCTTTGTGTGTTTTTGTATCCTGCTCTCTATTTTTCAAGTGGTTGGTAGCTGCACTGGGAATCAGCCTGCAAGGAGATCAGCTAAAAGTAGTTGGATCTGTATGTGCGTTAAAAATATTCGAAATTAGTCGATTAATCAATTAAAAAAACAAACAGATTAATCGAACACAACAATTTTGATCAGTAACAGCCCTAATATATATATATGTGTGTGTGTATATATATATATATATATATATATATATATATATATGTATGCACATTACTTTTTCAGATGTACAAACAATGTAACAGTCTGAGCTTAAAGCATTTCTGAATTTGTATTTTTCATGGCTGTTTCTCTCCCTTAGAAGGGTGATTATGGCTCAGTAAAATGCGATATTCATAATTCAATTAAACTTGTTCCGCACGGGTGTTTTGCCATTATTGGATAGCTAATAAATGTCCCTTTTCACTGTGATACAGAAAGTTGATTTAATGCCTGACGGAGCTTTAAGCTGCAGAAAAATATGACAGAAAATATACGACGTCCAGCTGGTGACTGTCTATTGTCTTGTTAGAACACCACCTCAAAGTCGATACTGCAGAACAGTGACATACAGTAACCTATCACAGCCATTAAAAATGAGAGGCTTACAGTGTATATAAATAAACCCTGAATCAATTTTTCCATGCGTTTGGCATCATGTCTCGTTGTATACATTTCTCTTAAGCAAATCATTATTTGTGAATCTGTTGCAATGTACAGTTGCAAGTAAAAGTATGTGAACCCTTTTGGAATGATATGGATTTCTGCACAAATTGGTCATAAAATATGATCTTCATCTAAGTCACAACAATAGACAGTCACAGTCTGCTTAAACTAATAACACGCACAGAATTAAATGTTACCATGTTTTTATTGAACACACCATGTAAACATTCACAGTGTACATGGAAAAAGTATGTGAACCCTTGGATTTAATAACTGGTTGAACCTCCCGTGGACCCTGCCACCACGGACGCTTCCGGCTGTACCTCCCATAACTAGCCGGCCACGCTGTAGCCGTGACTATTTCAGTGGCTTCCAGGGGCATTGGCCAGGTATCCACTTAAGCCCCGGACCATTATGCAAGTTAAGGACCTTGCCCCTTTTTGCGATTCGGCACTGCGTCGCTTTAACAGACAATTGAGCGGTCGTGCAACGTGGCTCCCAAACAAAATTTGCGTCCTTTTTTCCCCACAAATAGAGCTTTCTTTTGGTGGTATTTGATCACCTCTGCGGTTTTTAGTTTTTGCACTATAAACAAAAATAGAGCGACAATTTTGAAAATGATTCTATATTTTTTACTTTTTGCTATAATAAATATCCCCCAAAAAAGATATAAAAATAATTGTTTTCCTCAGATTAGGCCGATACGTATTCTTTTACCTATTTTTGGTATAACAATAAGCTTTTATTGATTGGTTTGCGCAAAATTTATAGTGTTTACAAAATAGGGGATAGTTTTATGGCATTTTTATTATTTTTTTTTTTACTAGTAATGGCGGCGATCATCGTTTTTTTTTTCGTGACTGCGTCATTATGACGGACACATCGGACACTTTTTGGGACCATTGTAATTTTCACAGCGCAAAGTGCTATAAAATGTACGAATTACTGTGAAAATTACAATGGCTGTGAAGTGGTTAACCACTAGGGGGGCGCTAAGGTGTTAAGTGTGCCCTAAGGAGTGATTCTAACTGTAGGGGGTGTGGCTGGACGTGTGACATCACTGATTGTCGTTTCCTATATCAGGGAACAGACGATCCGTGACACTGCCACACAGAAGAATGGGGTAGGTGTGTTTACACTCACCTCTCCCCGTTCTTCATCTTCTGTGAGTGAGTGAGTGAAAAACGTATAAAGCGCAACACATGCGAACTGAATCGCCTCTGGTCGCTCTTTCCATTCCTTGGGTAAGGAAACCCCTTGACCTCAGAAGAGATGGGTTTTAATCTTTGTCCTGAAGGCCAAGTGGTCCGACTCCAGTCGGATGGTGGTTGGTAGCGCATTCCACAGCCGAGTCTCCTTTGGACTTGTATCTGGCTTTGGGTATTTGGAGTAGGTTTTGATTTGGGGATCGCAGAATGCGATTTGGGTTATGGGCTTTTATTGTTTCGCATTGATATTGGGGGGCGTTTCCGTGAATACCCTTATGCGTTATGCAGAGTGCCTTGAAAGTAATTCTGTCTTTTACTGGCAGCCAATGAAGGGATCTCAGTAAAGGTGAGATTGATTCCCATGGTTTTATACCAGTCACTAATCGAGCAGCCGTATTTTGAACGACTTGCAGACGAGAGATTTGGTATTTGGGGAGTCCTAGATAGAGGGCATTTGCATAGTCAAGTCTGGAATTGATGATTGTTCCCACCACGACTGCAATGTCCTTTTTCGGGATAAAGGGGGTGAGTTGGCGTAGTAGGCCCAGCAGATGGTGAGATCCGCTGACTACTGACCCTATTTTGTGCGTCCATTGTCATGTAGGAGTCGAAAATTACTCAGAGACTTTGGTGCTAGGGTGATAGTTTTACCCAGAATGGGCTGGGGGGTTCAAGTTGACACGGGGTGACTTTTTCAGTTTGCGTGGAAAAGGAGAAGTTCTGTTTTTTAACCATTGAGTTTAAGATAACTGGATGTCACCCAGCTATATATTAGAGAGCGGGATTTATCTAGTCCAAGAGAATGATCCTTTTTGTTGCAGATGCGGAAATACAGTTGAGTGTCGTCTGCATAGGAGTGGTAGAGTAGCTTCTGGTTGCTGATGATTTCAAAGAGGGGGTGGAGATAGATATTGAACAATGCGGGTGACAAGGGAGATCCCTGAGGGACTCCGCATGATACCGTACGTTCTTCAGAAGTGAAAGATCCCAGTTTCACTGTTTGTGATCGGTTTTCCAAGAAGGAGGAGAACCAGGGTAAATCACCTTCTGCGACTGTGACCGATCGCGGGACACCGGCGGCAATCGGGTCCGCGGGTCCCATGGGCTCAGTCACGGAGCTTTGGACCAGGTCGCGAAAGCGCTGGCGGCGGCGCACTCGTGACCCCACGGCTGGGGTGGGTAAGTGGCTATGGCATTTACATACTTATACTGGTCCATACTGGAACAATTTAGCTCTGTATGAAATGCTGATGCAGGAATTAATTATTTAACGGGGGCAGAGAAAATTCAGGTTTCCTCCCCTGCACTTTGTGGCAGAGCTGTGTAAATCTCAGGACTAGATGGGCAGAAGTGGAAATCTTGTTCAGGTAAAATAGCAATCATTCATGTATTTGATGTGTGTATTCAGCTGTGGCCTGGACTTGAGCTTTAATGGCTGATAACTAAAAGCTCATTGTGCTTTGTAGACACTCTCTTAAACTGAGCACATTACATGCTTATTAGTAAATCTCTCCTATTGTAATATTGCTTCAAAAGTGCCACGTTAATCCATCCAGAAGTTATAGGCTTCTGTTCCATCCACCCATACATTTAATGCAGGGAATTAAAATGGCAGAGCCCAGCAAGTGTTGTAGTTTTGACCTGTCATTCCAGAAAATGGAGCTTCATCCGTATGCCTAGCTGGATTCAGCGTGTATCATCGCAATTCACTTTGTAATAAAAGCTCCCGTGATTCGGAAACTGACAGGCGCTCAGCGTGGATGACCTTCTTAATTGAGCCTCTGTTCTACAATGGTAATAATTACTTTTGCTGCACTTACCTTTTTTTCTTATTACCACCCTTTTTCATATCCTTTTGTTAAAGGTCACATCACGGAATAGTATGTTTTAACATTGTAATTTCAATTTTTGACTAAATTGGTTGTATTTAGAAGTGTGCTTAGTTGGGTGCATGTATGTAATACCAAATTTTTACCTCTAAGTCATTATATAAAATTGCAAGTTCTATCAAAAGGAAAAACACTTATAATGATTATGTTAACCAGTTGATTTTTTTAAAGGTCTATTTTATATTAAAGGAGTTGTAAAGTCAGAAGGTTTTTTTATATCTTAAAAAAAAGTAAAGGTTCCCGTTTAACCACTTAAAGCGGGGGTTCCAACCACAATTAGCATTTTTTAAATGTATGTCCTTTCATAATGCGTTTTTATAATATAAATCCGGTCACTTACTATTTTACTATGCGCCGCCGCTCCGCATAGTTATTCAAAAAAGATAGTTTATAAAACTATGTCCACACCATTATCATTTTGCTTGTGGGCATTGTGAAGCCCACAAGCACTTCCTGGAAGTCTTGGATGGAGAGTAGGGATGAGCTTCGTGTTCGAGTCGAACTCATGTTCGACTCGAACATTGCCTGTTCGCCAAACAGCGAACTATTTAGGATGTTCGCGGCAAGTTCGTGTGAACTTTAGAACCCTGGTAAAGTCTATGGGACTCGAACATTTGAAATCTAAAGTGCTAATTTTAAAGGCTAATATGCAAGTTATTGTAATAAAAAAGTGTTTGGGGGCCCGGGTCCTGCCCCAGGGGACATGCATCAATGCAAAAAAAAAAGTTTTAAAAACTGCAGTGTTTTTGGCAGCAGTGATTTTAAAAATTCCTTTAAGTCAAACAATGAAAGTGAAATATTCCTTTAAATTTCGTACCTAGGGGGGTGTATAGTATGCCTGTAAAGTAGCGCTTGTTTCCCATGCTTAGAACTGTCCCTGCACAAAATGTAATTTCTGAAGGAAAAAAAGTAATTTAAAATCACTCGCGACTATAATGAATTGTCGGCTCCCAGCAATACAGAGAAAAGTCATTCATAAAAAAAAATGTGGGGGGGTCCACGGCATTTAAAAAAAAAATTGGGGTGGAGTTCCCCTTAAAATCCATACCAGACCTGAAGGGTCTGGAATGGATATTTGGGGGGAACCCCACATCATTTTTTTTATTTGATGCAGGGTTCCCCTTACTATCCATACCAGACCCTAAGGTGAGTGATTTTAAATGACTTTTTTCCTTCAGAAATTACATTTTGTGCAGGGACTGTTCTAAGCACAGGAAACAAGCGCTACTTTACAGGCCCCTAGGTACGAAATTTAAAGGAATATTTCAATTTTATTCTTTCACTTTAAGCATTATTAAAATCACTGCTCCTGAAAAAACGGAAGTTTTTTAAAACTTTTTTTGCATTGATACATGTCCCCTGGGGCTGGACCCGGGTCCCCAAACACTTTTTAGGACAATAACTTGCATATTAGCCTTTAAAATTAGTACTTTAGATTTCAAACGTTCGAGTCCCATAGACTTTAACAGGCTTCTAAAGTTCACACAAACTTTTGGTCTGTTCGCAGGTTCTGGTGCGAACCGAACCCAGGGGTGTTCGGCTCATCCCTAATGGGGAGTGATAATTGGGCAGCGCACTGCATCCTGGGGAATGACGACACACATTTCCCAGGAGCATTAGAGGGAGATGATGTCGGAATCCTAGGTGATTCCAAAGGCAGATTTTGTGGGACCGCATAGCAACAGGCATTTCCAGATGAGTAAAAAAAATATATATATATTTTTTAGGTCTAATGAGCACCATAATGAAAAAAAGTTTGAGGATGGAAACTCCACTTTAAAACCCAGATCATTACTGACAATTGCGCAGTCGTGCAACGTGGCTACCAAACAAAATTGTAGTCCTTTTTCCCCCACAAATAGAGCTTTCTTTCGGTGGTATTTGATCACCTCTGCGGTTTTTATTTTTTGCGCTATAAACGAAAATTTAATTTAAAAAATAATCAATATTTTTTACTTTTTGCTACAATAAATATCCCCCAAAAATATATATAAAACAAATGTTTTCTTCATTTTAGGCCGATACGTATTCTTCTACATATTTTTTGTAAGAAAAAATCGCAATAAGCATTTTGTTTTCACAAAAGTTATAGCATTTACAAAATAGGGGATAGTTTTATGGCATTTTTATTAGTATTTTTTTTTTACTCGTAATGGCGGTGACTGCGACATTATGGCGGACACATCGGACATTTTTGACACATTTTTGGGACCATTGTCGTTTTCACAGCGAAAAGTGCTAAAAAATGCACTGATAACTGTAAAAATTATAATGGCAGTGAAGGGGTTAACCACTAAGGGGCGCTAAAGGGGTTAGGTGTGTCCTATTGTGTGTTCCTTACTGTATGGGGGCGTGGCTGGACATGTGATGTCACTGATTGTTGTTCCCTATGACAGGCAACAGACGATCAGTGACAAGCCACAGAGAAGAAAGGGGAAGGTTTGTTTATACACACCTCTCCCCGTTCTTCAACTCCTGTGACCCGATCGCAGGACACCGGCGGCGATCAGGTCTGCAGGTCCATAGCCACCGAGTGTATGACTCGGCCCAGCCCCCCGGTGCCCGCATCATTGGATTTGATTGACAGCAGCAGGAGCCAATGGCTGCGCTGCTATCAATCTATCCAATGAAGAGCCAAGAAGCCGTGGAGAGAGCGACGCGGGATTGCGCCCACAGAAATTCGAGGTTCATAGGATGCATTAAAGTGAAAAAACACAAGGTTTACAACCCCTTTAATGCATTCTATGCATTAGGATAAAAAAAACTGTGTGCAGCAGCCGCCCCAGCACCCCCCTAATTACTTAGCTGAGACACAGCTTTTTGACCCCAACGAAACGCAGTAACTACTATTTGGACTGTCCCCTGACCTTTTATTGAAGTAAGATTGTATTTGGAAAAGTGAAAAACCCATTGTGTGTGCTAATTAAGCTGCTCCCCAAATGCAGTAGGTCAGGGGTGTCAAACTCAGTTTCATCAAAGTGCCACATAAGCAGTATGATTGCCCTCAAAGGGCCAGTTGTATCGGGATTGTGCCAAGTGCAGAGTTCGGGATTGTGCCAAGTGCAGAGTTCGGGATTGTGCCAAGTGCAGAGTTCGGGATTGTGCCAAGTGCAGAGTTCGGGATTGTGCCAAGTGCAGAGTTCGGGATTGTGCCAAGTGCAGAGTTCGGGATTGTGCCAAGTGCAGAGTTCGGGATTGTGCCAAGTGCAGAGTTCGGGATTGTGCCAAGTGCAGAGGTCGGGAGTGTGCAGAGATCACGAGTGGCCTTTTTCTAATAGAAAAGAAGGTGCCGATGAATAAATTCATATTCATTTAAATTCATGATGTTAACATGGTTGTAAACCCACCTGAGAGATATTTACATATAGGTAAGCCTACATTAAGGCTTATCTATATGTACTGGAAATATCTCCTATAAAAAGCGCCGTATAGGAGATATTTCCTGTACACTGCGCCAATCTTATCGGCGCATGAGCAGTGAAGAAAAGGCCCTTCTGTGTCGTGCTGTGACTGTTGGCTCTTGCGTGCATGTGTGGTAGTGGCCCCACGCAGGTCTGGGCAAGTCACAAAGCCAGAGTCTGCGGCCCCTGAAGGAAGAGGGGGTGAAGATGCTTCCACCAGCGGGGACATTGCAGGCCTCGTTTGTAGGTAAGGGGCACATAATGGGCTAGTATATGATGCATACTAGCTCGTTATGCTTTTACTTTGCACAGGAATAAAGAGGAAGTAAAACCCATCGGGGTTTACATTCTCTGATTAAAAAGACGAATATAATAATATATATCCGCATTTCGTCGAAACCGCGTTTCGTCAAAAATAAGACCTACCCCAAAAATAAGACCTAGCATTTATTTTCCAGGAGGGCTGCAATATAAGCCATACCCTGAAAATAAGCCCTAGTTTATAATATTTTTCCTGTTTCTGTAACATAATTGTGCCAAATAGCTTCAGTACAGCGGCGCTCAGCTGACCTCCCGCTGATCTCCTCCTCTTCCCCCAGCTGTCAGCGGAAGCGGCAATATAATGAAGGCGTTTGTCACAACTATATTACAGAAACGCACACATCGTACATTATATAATACTGTAATAGAGCGGATTGTAGGATTTTACAAGCATTTTAACTTGGATCACACTGAGGATTCCTGACAGGCAGGGAGAGAAGACGGCACTTTACATGGTAAGTTCTACACCCTGAAAATAAGCCCTACTGTGAATTTTGTTGCCAAAATGAATATAAGACCCGGGCTTATTTTCGGAGAAACACGGTATCACGGACGAGGACAAGGAGAAGAGGGGGCTTTGTTATACTGGATGACCGCCGACTGACTGCAAGACAGGTATGCAGATCGGCACAGTTAGACATGCAATGGGCATTGTTGACCCTCTTTTCCATTTACAGTAGCTGCTGCATTTCCTACCCTAGGCTTATACTAGAGTTAATACTTTTTCCCATTTTTTTGTGGTAAAATTAGGTGCCACGGCTTATATTGAGGTCAGCCTATACTCAAGTATATACGGTATATATATTTTTTTTAAAAAAGTCCATTTCGGTTTCGTCTTTTTGGCCGAGTGCATCCTGAATTTTCCAGGTTCAGTCCAGAATTTTAAAGGGGTTGTAAAGGTAAATGTTTTTTCACCTTAATGCATCCTATGCATTAAAGCGGTTGTAAACCGCATATACAATATGTTTTTTTTTTTTAAACCTGCAAGGCAAAAGGCATAATCTGCTAGTATGCACCGCATACTAGCTGATTATGAAATACTTACCTCGGAATGAGATGAAGAGCACTTACCTGGTCCATGCCGAGCGAGATGTCATCTTGCTCCAGCGTGTCTTCCGGGTATCGCCGCTCCATCGCGTGTGCGCCGGAGATTTCAAATCGGCAAGGTCCGACGGCTGCCGGTTCTTTCGCCGTGGATTCCCCCCTGCGACGCTGCAATCAGCGGCGCATTGCGAGGGGAATATCTCCTAAACTGTACAGGTTTAGGAGATATTCTTTATACCTACAGGTATGCCTTATTATAGGCTTACCTGTAGGTAAAAGTGGGGTTTACAACCACTTTAAGGTGAAAAAAACAGCCGAGGGTACCGCCACCCCCCTAAACCACCATTTTACTTAACCTCGAAAGTCCCGCGTGCATCCACATGATCCTCTTCCGTTGCCAGCCTGGCCGTTGATTGGCTAGGCTGGACGGATTGATAGCAGCTCAGCCATTGGCTGGCGCTGCTGTCAATCAGAGCAGATGACGCGGTGCGCCGGGGGCGGGCCCGAGTGATACAGTCGGCGACTATGCCCAACGCTGTATCACTGGAGCGCGCTCGCAAAAGCTTTTCACCATGCGAGCTCCCTCACATGAAGGTGGAAAGCTTTTGCGGGGAGCTGAGACAGCCGCCGAGGGACCCCAGAAGACCGGGTTTGGGGACACTCTGTGCAAAACGAGCTGCACAGTGGAGGTAAGTATAACCATACTGCTGCCCAACGACCAGAGCACTTTTTGCAATTCGGCACTGCGTCGCTTTAACTGACAATTGCGCAGTCATGCGACGTGGCTCCCAAACAAAATTGGCGTCCTTTTTTTCCCACAAATAGAGCTTTCTTTTGGTGGTATTTGATCATCTCGGTGGTTTTTATAAAAATAGAGCGACTATTTTGAAAAAAAATCAATATTTTTTACTTTTTTCTGTAATATCCCCCAAAAATATATACAACTTTTTTTTCCCTCAGTTTAGGCCGATACGTATTCTTCTACATATTTTTCATAAAAAAAAATCGCAATTAGCGTTCATTGATTGGTTTGCGCAAAAGTTATAGCGTTTACAAAATAGGGGGTAGTTTTATGGCATTTTTATAATTTTTTTTTTTTTTTTTTACTAGTAATGGCGGCGCTCAGCATTTTTTTTTCAGTACTGCGACCTTATGGCGGACACTTTTGACACATTTTTGGGACCATTGGCTTTTTTTTAGCGATCAATGCTATAAAAATGCATTGGATTACTATAAAAATGCCATTGGCAGTGAAGGGGTTAACACTAGGGGGCGGGGAAGGGGTTAAGTGTGTTCCTGGGTGTGTTCTAACTGTAGGGGGGAGGGGCCTCACTAGGGGAAATCACTGATCTTCTGTTCATACATTGTATGAACGGGAGATCAGCGTTTCCCCCGCTGACAGGAACGAGAGCTATGTGTTTACACACATAGCTCCCGTTCCCCGCTCTGTAACATGCGATCGCGTGTGCCCGGCGGCGATCGTGCACTCGCACAGGACTCGGGGGCGCGCGGGCCTCCGGCGGCACGCATGCGCCCCCTAGTGGCCGTCGAAAGTGCCGACGTAGAGCTACGGGCTCTCGCCCAGGAGAGGCTACCTGCCGCCGTATAACTACGGCGGCTGGTCGGCAAGCGGTTAAAGAAAAAAAACTTTGCCTTTAGTGTTCCTTTAATTTCGGTGCACCATTAGTATTCATACAGGAAAGTTTTGGGTGGGGTAGGGGGGGTATTGCCGGGGTGGGTTGGTGGAAAAGCTGGAGATGGGTTTGAAGTCTCCTTCACTATACAGTTTGGACTTAAAGGAATGCTAAAAGGAATCTCAGTAACCAAAAAATCTTTTCTATAAAAATTGAGGACAATTCCGCATAATGCCCATAATTTTGCTCAGCTACAGTTGCAGAAAGTTTCTCTTTCATATTCCGATCGAATTTAGAAATGCATGTTAGTTTGTTCTACAATGTCTTTAAACTTGGCTCTAACATTGCTGTTCAGTGGAATTTAGAACATTCTTATTCGGTTTATAAATTCCTTTTTTTTTTTTTTTATTCCCCTGTCAGCTGTTTGAGAGGCTTGGCAAGTAAATGACGGTAGACTGTGGAGATACAGAGAGTGTCCAATACACGACTCACTAATCCTGCTAATTGCTCAGCCAGCGGGGTGAAGCTGCTGACTCTTTCACTGGATGAGCATTAAGGACAGTTTGCAAAGCAGTCTCTTAAGAAGGCTCTGCGGTGGCACTTTCCTGGGTGATACATTTGTAATGCCTATAAATTTCATCCTACATTAAAAAAAAAAAAAAAAAATGCCAAGAGAATAAACCAATAAATTGACCATACCATAGTTTTTATCCATTTGTTATTCACAACATGGCCGTGGTTTATTTGTTTTGTCATTACATTATTAGTTACATTGCTTTTGTTTATTCGGAATACTCATTTGGGTTAATCATCTGTCACTGGTGCAATCGGCCTGAAGAAGGCTCCCCCCCAGAAACTTGTCAGCCCGTCATACCAGATTATGTCACCAGGGGGTGGAGGAGGAGTTTTTCAGTAGCATTCCTCTTCTAAGACTTTCTATCTCTGCAATGTTTTCCCCGCTGGTGGCCAAAATATTAGGAAAGCCACAATGGACTTTGACAAAGCCGACTCTTGTCTGTGGCTGTTTACATGGTCTGTCTATTACCTTTACTGTAGCCCCCATACAGGGCTATACAGTATATTCGGAGAGATAAGGGCTATACAGTTGTCGCAGCACTGGTGAACGGGAGTGAACCACAACTGCGGTTAGCAAGGATTTCAATGCACTTCTCTGTGTTATGTGAGAATTCAGTATTGGGCCCCAGGCGTCGCTCCAATCAGAGAACAGGAGTTTGGGGGTTCTCTACATCATCTCTCTCTCACATATAGGAATGCATTGAGCTACTAAGGGTGGACGTATTACAACATGCGTCCAACCGCTAGGCTTAAAAGATTACGATGCACGTGAAGATTCCAATGCACATCTGTATGTGTCAGATCACCTGAGGCCAGATGACAAGTGCACCCAGTTGGGGTCAGGGATGCACCACAGGGTAGTGAACCCTTAGATCAGAGAGGAATCGTGAACCCAAGATCCCCCAGGGTGCGGAATCTAAGACCCAGCTTTGTGTTCACCAGAGCCTCTAGTGGTGAGGATGGCCTTCGCCGCAACTGGATCCAGGTCGTGACCCCTGGGATCCCCTAGGTCATGCTCCACAAGGAGAGAGGGGAAGCAGCAAGCAGGACAAGCGATAGTGATGGTAAGCCGAGGTCGGGGCAACAGGCAGACAAGGGCAACCAGGGGACAGGCCAAAAGGTCGGGGTCACAGGCAAGCAAGAGTAGTCAGGGACGAGCCAAATCGGTACACAGGAAGGTTAACTAGCACACAGCAGACAGGAACTCTAGCTACAAACAAAGTTGAACAGCACTACAGACCTGCAGTGCAACAGTTAATATAGACTTTCTGGGGTGGGGACATACAGGAAGTAGAGGTTACAAAAAGGCAGCCAGAAGAGAGTCAGGCCTCTGATGGAGACATGAGGAGAAGGTAGGCTGCCAGACTTTATTGCATTTCCATGACAGTATGCAAGTGATTATCAGTACGGGACCCCAGGCGTCCCTCCAATCAGACAACAGGAGTTTGGGGGTTCTCTACATCATATCACTTTAACATAAAGAAATGCATTAGGCCACTAAGGGAGTAGGTATGAAATACCTTCAACCCTTGGCATAGAAAAGTTTAGGCGAGCATGTTCAGTAACTTAGGGCATGGGCCCATAAACAAGTAACAACATATGTCAAGCACGTAGTAAATAGGAATTGTGGTTGCAACTAATAGTTGCATAAGTAAAGGAAATATAGCTCAGCTAATTTGAGAGAGTATGTTCCTTTTAAGATGTACCACAGCAAATAGACCTAGACACAACAGTCAGTCCCAAGCAGTATGTTGTTGTTTAACAAGCCAGAGTTATATACAGCAATGTTCAGAAGCAATATATGTAGCAGGTCTTTCTGAGGCACTACAAATGAAATAATTGCTACTTATCCATTTGCAGGGCTTGACTTTAGCAGCAAGGGATTCCGTAGTGTAGGGTGTCAGCAAGGAAGATCTCTTAGGGTGTCTCCAGCAATGGCAGCCTGGACGTAAGAAAAATATTTGTTACATGGCCAGGATGTTCCAGCCTGGCTTCATGTCCAGCATGGGAGCGAGGGTACCAGTATTGTAGCATGGCTGGTATGGCCGACGATAATAGAACGACGTGTGTAATCTACGCCGTTCTGTTTATACCTGAGAGGCGTGTGTGCCGAATGCAGTGGTGATTGCATTTAGCACTTGCGTGTTCCAAGCTGGAATGCACGCGGCGTCGGGGAAATTGCATCATTGCCGTATTCGTTCCAACGTGGAATGCAATACGGCGAATGGCGCCGTTTACAACAGTATATTCAGAGAGCTAGATATACAGTATATTCAGAGAGCTGGATATACAAGTATATTCGGAGAGATGGATATACAAGTATATTCGGAGAGATGGATATACAAGTATATTCGGAGAGATGGATATACAAGTATATTCGGAGAGATGGATATACAAGTATATTCGGAGAGATGGATATACAAGTATATTCGGAGAGATGGATATACAAGTATATTCGGAGAGATGGATATACAAGTATATTCGGAGAGATGGATATACAAGTATATTCGGAGAGATGGATATACAAGTATATTCGGAGAGATGGATATACAAGTATACTCGGAGAGATGGATATACAAGTATATTCGGAGAGATGGATATACAAGTATATTCGGAGAGATGGATATACAAGTATATTCGGAGAGATGGATATACAAGTATACTTCGGAGAGATGGATATACAAGTATATTCGGAGAGATGGATATACAAGTATATTCGGAGAGATGGATATACAAGTATATTCGGAGAGATGGATATACAAGTATATTCGGAGAGATGGATATACAAGTATATTCGGAGAGATGGATATACAAGTATATTCGGAGAGATGGATATACAAGTATATTCGGAGAGATGGATATACAAGTATATTCGGAGAGATGGATATACAAGTATATTCGGAGAGATGGATATACAAGTATATTCGGAGAGATGGATATACAAGTATATTCGGAGAGATGGATATACAAGTATATTCGGAGAGATGGATATACAAGTATATTCGGAGAGATGGATATACAAGTATATTCGGAGAGATGGATATACAAGTATATATTCGGAGAGATGGATATACAAGTATATTCGGAGAGATGGATATACAAGTATATTCGGAGAGATGGATATACAAGTATATTCAGAGAGATGGATATACAAGTATATTCGGAGAGATGGATATACAAGTATATTCGGAGAGATGGATATACAAGTATATTCGGAGAGATGGATATACAAGTACATTCAGAGAGATGGAGATGCAGTACATTCAGAGAGATGGAGATGCAGTACATTCAGAGAGATGGAGATGCAGTACATTCAGAGAGATGGAGATGCAGTACATTCAGAGAGATGGAGATGCAGTACATTCAGAGAGATGGAGATGCAGTACATTCAGAGAGATGGAGATGCAGTACATTCAGAGAGATGGAGATGCAGTACATTCAGAGAGATGGAGATGCAGTACATTCAGAGAGATGGAGATGCAGTACATTCAGAGAGATGGAGATGCAGTACATTCAGAGAGATGGAGATGCAGTACATTCAGAGAGATGGATTTACAAGTATATTCGGAGAGATGGATTTACAAGTATATTCAGATATAGATATACAGTATATTTGCAATTCTATTGCAAATTGCTTCTCTCCTTTTTTTCCCCTTCACTATTGCTTCCATTCAAAACCTTTGGTGACATACATTTCTAGTATTTCCTTTCATAACATTGTTGTAGAAAATTGGAGCTCTCGTTACAAGGATTTTTGCTTTTCTTTGGATCAACTGTGGTATATTTTTAACTATGTAACAATTTCTTAGGTATGCAATAATGTATTATTAGTAGTATTATGCCCTTGAAGGGCTGGTTATGTTTTTTTTTCTTTCTCTTTTATATACTCTCTTCTTTTTCTTTTTTTATCTACTCCTTTGCATGTGCTATGGATATGACTCATCTGGGAGATTGACAAATGTTTTTGGTGTTTATCTCTCATTAACCACTTCAATACCGGGCACTTTCACCCTCTTCCTGACCAGTTACATTTTCAGCTTTTAGAGCTGTCGCATTTTGAATGACAATTGCGCGGTCATGCAACACTGTACCCAAACAATTTTTATTATTTTTTTTCCCATATAGAGCTTTCTTTTGGTGGTATTTGATCACCACTGGGGTTTTTATTTTTTTTTGCTCTAAGGTCTTTTTCACACAGAGTGGACTGTTTTCGGGGCTCTGCTTTGCTAATCGGGATCGCTCTGTTGATCCCCACTGAGCCGGCAGATGACATATCTGTCTCTGCACACTAAGTAAGGACCGACCTGTCAGATCGCCGCTCTCCCCTATGGGGGATCGGATGATGACAGACCACAGAGTCCGTTGTCACCTGATCCGATTCGCCAGACGGATGGCAAATAGGGTTTTCCTATGTCACACTTTGGCGGATCGGAGCAGGTCGGATGTCAGCGGGCATGTCACCGCTGACATCCGTGGCTCCACAGAGGAGCACAGAGTGCCTGTTCAGGTCCGAAAAAAAAAAAAAACTGGAAGGCGGCCCAGAACGGTCCGCACGTGTGAAAGAGCCCTAGATAAAAAAAAACTGAAAAAAAAAGCTTTTCTTAATTTCTGTTACAAATCTTTGTAAATAAGTACATATTCTCCTTCACTGGTGAGGACTAGTGAGACTGCACTGACGGGTATTGATGGAGTACTGATTGGCACTGATGGGCTCTGATGATGAAGCACTTATATGCAGCACTGATGGGGCACTGATAGGCATCACTGATAAGCAGCACCTTCAGTCTACACCAAACACTGACTGTCACTAAAGGATGTTGTAACTCACCCATCCTGAAGAACCTCCTATTTGTCTCAAGATCCATTTACATTGGAAGCTCAGTTCAGTGCCATTTAATTTCACTAAAACCCAATGCACTGCAGTGCAAGGTACAGCAACGCAATACCAAGGGTTGCAGTGCTCTGCATTTCAAAATATGATGTGTACAAAATACGATGGGTTGCCATAACGCAACACGCATTAAAACCCTAAGGTATGAATGGGCCCTTACGATTTACTATAACACATTTGTCCCATCGACTACTTTAGGATCGTGTAAGTAGATAACGCACTAGGATAGTAATTGATGGTTGTTTGCTCAGCATTTTTTTTTTTAAATAGGCTTAAAAGGGGTTGTAAAGATAATTTTTTTCCCCCCTAAATAGCTTCCTTTACCTTAGAGCAGTCCTCCTTCACTTACCTCATCCTTCCATTTTGCTTTTAAATGTCCTTATTTCTTCTGAGAAATCCTCACTTCCTGTTCTTCTGTCTGTAACTCCACACAGTAATGCAAGGCTTTCTCCCTGGTGTGGAGTGTGAAGCTATTTAGGGAAAAAAAAATTGTACCTTTACAACCCCTTTAAGACTTCACTTATGAACATTTTTGAACTGGTTCTGGCAGAGAGAGAATTGTTAACAAAAAATGAATCCTGTATTTGCAGCAAAACCCTTCTGTGGCGTCACTTTCCTAGACAGCCAGCCGTTGAGTGCAGCGTAACTGAATTTAGCAGCATCTCCTCCCACCTTCCCCGCGTGTTGCTGACTGGATGTCTCTAGGTATTTGCTAGGAATTGTTTTTAAATGCTTATCACAGGTGCTTCTGATGTTCAAAGCGAAATAAGAAATCTCAGTTGCGCACAACTTAAAATTAATTTTGATGTCAGTTTTTTTTTTTTCTTTACTAATCAAGTTTTCCTTCTGTAAGCAAGAAACAAACCCATGAATAAAAATATGTTTTACACTTTCTCTCCTTCAAATGAAGGGACAGGTTGGCCATCTTTGGGTCACTAGATGCAAGCACTGTGATGATAGGCAATGTCACTTTTATAATTGCCCACTGTTGAGCTTAAAGTAAATCTTAAAGCGTAATTCCACCCACCTTTACAAGGGGGTCTTAAACGTAAGACCCCCCATCCACCCATTATTATTGGAATTTTTTTTTTTCTTACCATTTGTGAAGTACTACGTGCACCTCCGTTCTATCTTGGCAACGGCGCAGGACATCATGTCCTCTTCTGCAGCGAGCCCTCCTCCCTTACCCTGCTGTCTTCTGGGACATGTGTGTCCCCCAGAAGACAGGCTGGCCATTCACAAAGGGCTGCGCAACTCGTGCATGTACAGTAGGAAACCGGCTGTGAAGCCTGAAGGCTAAACACTCAAGAGTCCAGTTGCAGAAAACAGAGCTTATAGTTTAATTCACAACAACCCGGCGGGAAGACACCCAACTGGGAACACTCACAGTATAAAGCTGCAGTGTGTAGTGGAGAAGGCCTGTTCAGTCCGTACCCAATAGGGGAGGACTCCAGAAGGATGAAGTATCCATATCTTTTCCATACTCACTTGGAACCTCTCCCTGCCACTAATCATTGTTCCTGTGACGTCTCGTACACACGACCGAGAATTTCGTCATAAAAGAAACGTCGTTTTTCCTCGACAAGGTTCTTGTCAGGCTTGTCGAGAATCTTGTCAAGCTTTCCTTGCATACACACTGTCAAGACAAAATCTCGTCGTTCTCAAACGCGGTGACGTACGACGGCACTATAAAGGGGAAGTTCTATTCCACTGGCGCCACCCTTGGGGCTGCCTTTGCTAATCTCATGTTACTGCGTGTTAAGTAAAAGTTTAGTGAGAGACGATTCGCGCTTTTCAGTCTGTTACAGCGTGACGAATGTGCTATCTCCATTCCGAACGATATTTTTACCGAAGGAGCGCTCCCGTCTCATACTTTATTCTGAGCATGCATAAGCACACACGAACGTGTTTCTCGTCGTAAACCAGCCCGACGAGAAACAACGAGGAAATTGAGACTCCCGATGAGAAAAAAGAGAACATGGTCTTAAATAGACTCTGCCTGGCCACCAGAGTGACATGTAGGGTTGCCACCTTTTCTTCAAGCCAAACCCGAACACTTTGGGTGTCCCAAGGAGAGTAGTAATAGCGTGCCAAAGCAAAATGTGGGTGTGGCCAAATTGCTTTTTGCTGACATCGTCACCCTGTCCCTCAGTGATGCCAAACCTGCTTCCAGACAGCTGCCCACAGCTCCCGGATGGCAACTTATTTGTGTGTGACTACCTTGGTTACTTGGGGAGCCACAGCCCAGTCATGCGGACACATGATTCAAAACCCGGACTGTCCGGGTGAATCCCGGACAGGTGGCAACCCTAGTGACATGGGGTGGTGGCATTCAACTGGATAGCACCGCCAGTGACCTAGGAAAGCCGCATCCAATTTGCATAAGTGTGAACCCAGTCTTAGAGTAAAGTTCTGCTTTAACCTTGAGTGACATTTAATGTGCTATAGCACTTTGTACCATGAACATACCAGGAACCATAATTACAATCTAAGGTCACTATTTCATATGCATACATGCACATTCTAGATCCAATTAGTTTACCAGCATGTTTTTGGTGTGTGCAAGGAGACCCGAGCCAGAACAGGGAGGACATACAAGCCCAATGCAAGTAATGGCCAAATTTAAATTTAAACCAAGAACCCTAGTGCAACAAGGAGCGCTAACCACTAAGCCATATTGTAGACAATTGTGCACATCCAGCCTTTAGGCAGCAATTTGGGGAAGGTGTTTTTTTTTTTTGTTTCAGCATGTTTGTGCCCTTGTGCACAAAGCCAGCTCCATAAACACATTTACCAGCTTGGTATGGAAGAACTTGAGTGTCTTGCACAGAACCCTGACTTCAACCCTACTGAAGTAACGTCAGTAAAGATGTTGGACAAGAAAACCTGGCCTACAGTTAACATTCTAATTTATTCCATAGTTTCTATATATATAAACATATACAATAAACATAGAGATATTTAGTTCACATACATTGCAATACATGTTTAAGCTGGCCAACTGCGTCAAAGTAATCCCTCTTTAGTCAGTCCTTCTCTGCTCTGCCACTGCAAAAGCTACTGTGGACACCATGCCAACCAGGGGCAAAAAGACACAAAATGGGGTATAGCAACATGGTTTAGGTCTGGCCACTGACCTGCAATACAACAGAAACAAGGTATACCTGTGCTCAGATCAAAAAAATATATATATGTAAGTGCAGCGCAATAAAAATCCATATAAAAGTAACTGAAGATGACACCCAGTGATATAGCGAAAACTCTTCAAACGAAAGTGATGTAACCTCCACCAACAAGAGAAATGCTTCCTTACCAGATGGGATGGACCATTTTCATTAACAACTGGTCAAAACAGCCTGGTCTCACCATAGGAGAGAAGACACGGTTGGATCCAGCAGAGTGGTAAGAAATCCGATCAGATGGGATGGGCCATTAGCATTACCAACTGGTCAAAACAGCCTGGTCTCGGCATAGGAGAGAAGATGCGGATGGATCCAGCAGAGTGGTAAGTAATCCGATCAAATATATACAAAAAAAACAACAGAAAACACAATCTCAGTGTAGACTGTTTGTATTTTATTCCAAGGGTAAAAAAGTTCACTATACAGCAAAAATCCTGGACTGGACAATAGGCACAGGGAAATCCACTGAAGGACTACCGTCTGCTCAGATCCCAATAGCTTGTACTTGCATATAGTATACCAAGTGCTAAAGTGGTATGACCACATTAACACTAAAACAACCAACATTGGTAACTCACCTCACAAATGTTCTGTTGCATCCACAAACACCCTGTGGGAAACTTTCCCAGAAGAGTGGAATCTGTTGTAGCCGCAAGGGAGGGCAGGCAGCTCCATATTAATTCCCATGGTTTTAGAATGGGACGGTGTGATATCTGGTGTTCACAAATGTTTGGCCATATACCATCTAAAAGATTTTAGTGGTTGCGTCAGATGTACTTCAACTGAAACTTGAGTGTTGCTTACACAGAATTTTATCAACTTCTCTGCATGCATAAGACATTGGCTTACAAGGTCAGGGAGAAACATGGCGGCAAGTGAAAGGCCTCGTACACGTGACTGAAGAACTCGTCAGGCGAAACACATCGTTTTCCTTGTCGAGTTCCTTGGAGTCATGGGAGTCAATCTCCCTTTCGCTTAGATCCCTTCACCAGTGAAAGACAGAATCACTTTTAAGGCACTCTGCCTAACACATAAGTGTATTCAAGGAAACGCTCCCCAATATCTATGCGAAAAAATAAAAGCCCATAACCCCAATCGCATTCTGCGATCTACAAATCAAAACCTACTGTAAATACCCAAGGCAAGATACAAATCCAAAGGAGATCGGAGATTTGCTGTTTAAGGACCTTGACTGTGGAATGCACTACCAACCACCATCCGACTGGAGTAGGACCACTTGGCCTTCAGGAGAATGATTAAAACTCATCTCTTCTGAGGTAAAGTGTTTCCTTATCGAAGGAATGGAAACAGCGCCCAGAGGCTATTCAGTTCGATAAGTGTTGCGCTTTATACGTTTTTCACTCTTTGCGTACACACTGTCAATACCAAATCTCCTCGTTCTCAAACGCGGTGACTTCAACACATACTACGGCAGGGGAAGTTCGATTCCACTGGCACAACCCTTGGGGCTGCTTTTGATAATCTCATGTTACTGCGTGTTAGGAAAAAGTTTGGTAAGAGACATTTGCACTTTTCAGTACGTTACAGCGTGACAAATGTGCTATTTCCATAACAAACGCTACTTTTACCAAAGGTGCACAGGTTTCTTAGCGTACACACGCTCGAGTTTCTCGTCGAAAAGCAGCCCAACGAGGAACACAACGAGCCAATTCAGACTCCCATTGAGGAAAAAGAGAACTTGCTCTCTTTTTTGCTCGTCGAGTTCCTCAACAGTTTCCTCGATGAAAAACGTACACACGACCGGTTTCCTCGGCAAAAAAGATCTCCCACCGAGTTTCTTGATGGATTCTGCCGAGGAAACCGGTCGTGTGTACGAGGCCTAACGAGATTTAAAGAAAGATTTGCCTTTTTGTAGCAACCCCAAACCCTGTAACCTGTTCGGATTATTTCTTTATTGAGTGAAAACAAAAAGCACTCTTTAGGTGGACCAACTGCATTTCCTCAATTCTTCCTTCATTGCAAAAAAAAATTAAAAGCCTTTAAATTTTCTTTCCAGATCAAAGACAAATTAAATTGTTTTGATTTAAGAAAAAAAAAACCTTCAAAGAACGTATTTATCTCTTTTTTTTATTGCTGCATATTTGTTAATTAGTCTCTGCCAGATAAAACATTCCTTTAGGTTCAGCCCGATGCCGTTTGCGAACCTTGGCACTATCTTTGAGATCTGCAGCTTTTTTTCTGTTCCTTGAAGTGGCTTCCATCTATATTTAATTAAAGGTAGGAAGGAGCGTCTTTATTAAAATGCGTTCTTCCAAATTTTTCCTTGGAATGCAAGTCTTAAAGACTTCTCTGCTATGCTATTGTCACGTGGTAGAGCCGAGACACATTGAGGAGTCTTCATTGTACTGGGGTTGGGTTGCTTTGTTTGCTCCTCGTTCTTGCCGGCTCTCAAATTGCAATCCTTGACTTTGTAGCTGATGGATAATTCTGGACCATTAATTACCCTTGCTTGCCGCCTAGGTCTTGTTTGCTCTGCTGTTGATTTTCATCTGTGAGGGTCATTTTACAACTGTTATATCCCCATGAGCAAAATTGAGACCAACGTTAAAGCGGAGTTCCACCTAAAAGTGGAACTTCCACTTATTTGTTTCCTCTCCCCTTGTGGTGCCACAATTGGCACCTTTTCCCACTTCTGGAAGCCACAGCCGCGGATATCGACGTCACCGTTCGGCTGACCCTTCTCCTCCCCTGTCACCGGACCAGTAGGAGAGAGGAGCGGAGCCTCACGCATGCACAGTAGGGTTCCTGGCATGGAGCTGTAAGGCTACACTGCTGGGTTCCCTTACTTGCAATGGTGGCGGCGGCATGCACCTGACAGCTGATGGAAACAACATCGCTGGACTCCAGGACAAGGTAAGTGTCCTATTATTAAA
The DNA here is from genome assembly GCA_029574335.1 of Rana kukunoris. Classification (NCBI taxonomy): domain Eukaryota; kingdom Metazoa; phylum Chordata; class Amphibia; order Anura; family Ranidae; genus Rana; species Rana kukunoris. Next base: position 226,418,826 of record CM056055.1, on the reverse strand, counting down.
AGCCAGCAGTTGCAGTATGTGAAGCTGCTGGCTTTAAGGTGTTTTTGGTGATTTATAAAAATGAAGTAGGCTTCAGATGTTTTCTGAGGGTTACGGAACCTCCTTTTAACTGTCCTGGACCTGTTTTGCTGAGAGCTGACCATAGAAATGCTTCTCACAGCTTTAGTCTCTGGCTGCATGTTATTATGTTACCAAGTCTTTGACATTTCTAAGGCCCCTTTCACGTGGAACAGACTTCTCCAGGAGTCTGCCAGCTCATTGGGGAATCTGTCCGCTGATCCCCGCTGAGCAGGCATATGGCTGGTCCGTGTCCACTTATGTAGAGCGGACACAAACAAAGCCCACTCTCCTCTATGGGCTTTTGAATGTAAACAAACTGCCTGTCCGTTTACACCAGTTGTGTCCAAACTTTTTTCAAAGAGGGCCAGATTTGATGAAGTGAAAATGTGTGAGGGCCGACTATTTTGCCTGACATTCTTTGAACCATTAAAATTCGGTCTAATTGTGTTAGTCTGAGCAACTAATACACGGCCCAACAAGAATTCTCTTGCCTTTGTGGCTGTGTGTGGTGAAGAGATGAGCTTGGGCGTATTATTTGGATATACTGTATATATTTATTTTGTGGCCCCAACGAATCCCAGAGCGCTGCTTAGGACTAAGGATGAGCTTGGGCGTGTTATTTGGATATATCGGATATATTTGGATATATCGTATTTATCGTATCAATGCAGCCTTACCATTGCAACCAATGCAGCCTTACCATTGCAACCAATGCAGCCTTACCATTGCAACCAATGCAGCCTTACCATTGCAACCAATGCAGTCTTACCATTGCAACCAATGCAGCCTTGCCATTGCAACCAATGCAGCCTTGCCATTGCAACCAATGCAGCCTTGCCATTGCAACCAATGCAGCATTGCCATTGCAACCAATGCAGCCTTGCCATTGCAACCAATGCAGCCTTGCCATTGCAACCAATGCAGCCTTGCCATTGCAACCAATGCAGCCTTGCCATTGCAACCAATGCAGCCTCACAATTGCAACCAATGCAGCCTCACAATTGCAACCGAAACAGCCTCACAATTGCCAAAAATTCAGCCTCACATGTGCCAAAAATTCAGCCTCACATGTGCCATGAATGCAACCTGAACAATGCCCATCTGCAGCCTCGGAGGGCAGAGGGAGGGGGCGGGACGAGTGCCGACAGATTAAAAACAGGAGAATCTCTTGTTTACTCTGTGGCCTCTTTAATACAAAGTCCTCCTATGATAGACAGAACAGTTGTCCAATGGCATCCCAGGAGACGGGACTTCCAATAGAGACGCTGTTGAGTAAACAGGAGATTCTCTTCATGTAATCTGACAGCACTCATCCTGCCCCCTCCCTGTCCCCTCCAAGGCAGCGCCAATAAATACAGTATATATTCTTTGTGGCCCTGGGGGGGTCACAAACAATATATATATCCAAATCCCCAGGGGGGGCATATTAAATCAACAGGGTGGCCGCATTTGCCCCCCGGGCCGGACTTTGGACATGCCTGGTTTACACCCAATGGTCATTTGTATATTCGACGCGTAAATCAATGCCCCTTGCCGCCATCGTAAATATGCGCCCACGATACGCCAGCATAGGCAAGTTACGTCGGGCGTAGAAAGCCTATTTTTTCGACATATCTAGCGTCGGGAATCGCTGTAAAGGTAGAACGACGCACATTTGGACTTATGTCGGCGTATCTGGAGATACGTCGGCGCAAGTCTTTCGTGAATCCGGCCCATCATGTTTTTGGCTGTAGTGAGGACAGGTTGTTGGGCACTTTTGAGGAAAGAACTCATTTGAATGGGTCAGTGTCCTCTATATAGCACTGTTGAATATATTGGTGCCAAATCACTGCAAAATAGAATGCTTTGTTGTGGCAAAAGTCTTCTTTGAATTAGTTTTTTACCCTACTATCAACCACAAATCTGGAGCAGTTAGAAGACGTATAGCAAGGCAGCAATCAAAATGGAAAAAATAAAAATAAATAAATAACACATTGGTTAACCACTTCCCGCCCGGCAGATTTACGGCCGGGAAGTGGTTGTGAAATTGTGACTGGACGTTCTCAAACGCCCTGCACGATTTCATGCCGCGCGCGCCCGTGGGGGCGCGCAGCGCGGGTGTCAGTCTGACACCCTGCATCACTGATCTCGGTAACGAGTCTCCGGCGGAAGCTCGCTACCACGTGATCAGCCGTGTCCAATCATGGCTGATCACGATGTAAACAGGAAGAGCGGTTGATGGCTCTTCCTCACTCGCGTATGACAGATGCGAGTACAGGAGAGACGATCAGCGGCTCTCCTGACAGGGGGGGTTCGTGCTGATTGTTTATCAGCGCAGCCCCCCCTCGTATGCTCACACTAGACCACCAGGGATGCCCACACTGGCAGGGCAAAAAAAAAAACGTAAAAAAAAACAGGATTAAAGAAAAAAAAAATACAGGTTAAAAAAAAAGAAAGATGCCAGTCAGTGCCCACACATGGGCACTGACGGGCAACATATACATCAGTGCCTCCCCTCAAAGTCCATCAGTGCCACCCCACAGTGTCCTTCAGTGCAACCCCTCCATGCCAATCCATGCCCAGTGCCTACCTATCAGTGCCCATAAGTGCCACCCATGAGTGCCATTCTGTGCCACCCATGAGTGCCATTCTGTGCCGCCCATGAGTGCCCATCAGTGCCGCCCATGAGTGCCCATCAGTGCCGCCCATGAGTGCCCATCAGTGCCGCCCATGAGTGCCCATCAGTGCCGCCTATGAGTGCCCATCAGTGCCACCTATGAGTGCCCATCAGTGCCGCATACCAGCGCCGCCCATCAGTGCCACCTCATCGGTGTCCATCAGTACTACCTCATCGGTGTCCATCAGTACTACCTCATCGGTGCCCATCAGCGCCGCCATATAAGTGCCTGTAATTGAAAGAGAAAACATACTTATTTACAAAAACGTTAACAGAAAAAAATATATTTTTTTTATTTTTCTAAATTTTCAGTCTTTTTTATTAGTTGTTGCGCAAAAAATAAAAAACGCAGAGGTGATCAAATACCACCAAAAGAAAGCTCTATTTGTGGGGAAAAAAGGACGCCAATTTTGTTTAGGTACAGTGTAGCATGACCGCACAATTGTCATTCAAATTGCGACAGCGCTGAAAATTGGCTTGGGCGGGAAGGTGCGTAAGTGCCCGGTATGGAAGTGGTTAAAGCAATATGTCTTCCAATGTAACCTGATGGCTAAAAAAAAAACTTTGTTCAAGCTTTCTCATAGAAGGGCCGGAATATACAATAATTGATTGCCACAAAACAAACACCAGGATGAATATAAATGAAGTTTCGGAGCCTTCCCTTCCCTGCCGCGGCTTTAATATTATGTAAGAACATGGCGCGCTTTCCCTCAGCGAGTTGTTGGGAAAAGGTCAGCGTGTATCGAAAAGAATGCAGTGACTTCAATGTAATTTATTTAGGATGAAAGGTTATGGAAGGGATGTGTTCCACTGATTAGATCATTGGAGACTTGTAGGTTTTCACCGTCGGTCCTTTGTGCAACCTTGCCACGGCATTGTGTCCACGCACTGCGCCGGAGAAAAGAGACATTAAAACTGCATGTTTAGCACGAGAATGCAGCTAATGTGTTTGCGATGGAGAAGAAAACAGCATTTTGCCTTTTCTTGAATTTAATGTTTATACCGGCAGAACGGCCACAATGAAAGGGAAAATAATTGCTGTTTTGTAGAGATGAGCAAAGTTGAACTACGCTCGCAGTTCGTAAAAATCGACTAAAGCGTAGGATTGGAATTTGATTTGATAAACAAGACCCATGGATGGGGGTACAAAGTGTCTGAAACAGCGGCGGCCTGTCACATTTTCCCCCCACCTTGTTCCTTATGTATTAAAGCTGAACTACCAGCAGTTATACAGTGGGGAAAATAATTGCTCCCCTGCAGATTTTGTTTGTTTGCCCACTTACATAGAAATGAAGGGTCTATCATTTTTATCAGAGGTGTATTTTATATGATAGAATATCAACCAAAAATCCAGAAAAAACACACAATACAAATGGGATCAATTGAGTTGCAGTTCAGAGAGTAAAATATGTATTTGATCCCCTTAATAGTTGGGGGAGGTTCCTTGTTGGCAAGCACAGAGGTCAGACGTTTCTTGTAGTTGGTGATCAGGTTTGCACCAGGGTGGATTTGATTTAGATGAAGTTGATTTAAATCATGATTTATATCACTAGTACTCTTCTAATCCACTCTTCCTTACAGATCTTTTCTAATCCTTAAGACTTCTTGGCTTTTGCTTGGTGACTCAAAGTTAATGGACTGTAAAATCTTGGATGAGAACCTTCTTCCCTCAGCCAGAACACTAAAGATGGGTGGAGCCTGCTAGGCCCCTCCCACAGTTCTGCTCTCTCCCTTTGTGCAGGGTGACTGGTCTCGTTTCCACCTCCTCCCAGTATTATTCTGCAGGGAGCTTGTAGTAGGTGGGACCTGCTGGGTCACTCCCACAGCTCTGCTCTCTCGCTCTCTTTGTGCAGGGTGACTGGTGACTTTGTGCAGGGTGACTGGTCTCGTCTCTGCCTCCTCCAGTAGTTTTCTGCAGGCAGCTTGTAGTAGGTGGGACCTGCTGGGTCACTCCCACAGCTCTGCTCTCTTGCTCTCTTTGTGCAGGGTGACTGGTGACTTTGTGCAGGGTGACTGGTCTCGTCTCCACCTCCTCCAGTATTATTCTGCAGGCAGCTTGTAGTAGGTGGGACCTGCTGGGTCACTCCCACAGCTCTGCTCTCTCGCTCTCTTTGTGCAGGGTGACTGGTGACTTTGTGCAGGGTGACTGGTCTCGTGTCTGCTTCCTCCAGTAGTTTTCTGCAGGCAGCTTGTAGTGGGTGGGGCCTGCTGGGTCACTCCCACAGCTTTTGCCGCTGCTCAAGCTATATACAGCACAGCACTAGGTTAAAGCTTGAGTTTGATCTGAACTTGCATTCTCTACCACCCAATCAGCTGTGGCCAAGTCATTCTCCACCCTGCAGCTGCAGGTACCCAGGGGCTCCTCATGACATCTCTGACCGAATGTGTCCACTTAGGAATATTAGGTCAATGAAATAAATTGGGCAGCAGTGGAAGGGAGTGGCAGCTTCCTTTCAGGTTCAGTCAACCCCTTGGTCTCAGCAAATCCAGACTCATTTATAGTTCCTACATTTACAAGGCAATAACTAGGATGCAGAGGCATTTGGTGCCATCATAATAATGCAATCAGGGCCGCCATCAGGGGGGTACAGGCAGTACACCTGTAAGGGGCCCGGATGGGAACCCCCCCCCCCCTAAAAAAAGGGACAATTTTTTTTCTTTTATTTTTTAGAGGTCCGGAGGTCCACAGGGGCCCGGAGGCCCCCAGGGCCCCGGATGGCAACCCCCCTTTTTTTATTTATTTTTTATAAAAAATATATATATTTAGTTTATATATTTTTTTTTTATTAAAGGGCCATTTTTTTAGGAGTCTGGAGGTCCCCAGGGGCCTGGAGATCCCCAGGGCCCCAGATGACAACCCCCCTTTTTTTTATATTTTATTTGTTTTATATATATATATATTTATTAAAGGGTTTAGAGGTCCCCAGGGCCCCATGTGTCAAACCCCCTTTTTTATATAATTTTTTTTATTAAAGGGCCCAAAGGTCCCCAGGGCCCTGGAAGGCGACCCCCTTTTTTTTTTTATAAATGTTTATTTCTTTTTTATTAAAGGGCCCAGAGGTTTCTTTTTATTAAAGGGCCCAGAGGTTTCTTTTTATTAAAGGGCCCAGAGGTCCAGAATGGAAAGCCCCCTTTTTTTGTAATTTCCTTTTATAAAAAAAAAATGAGTGCCCCAGATGGCAACCACCCTTTTTTAATATATATATATATATATATATATATATATATATATATATATATATATATATATATATATATATATATATATATATATATATTATTATTATTAAAGGGCACAGAGGTCCCCAGGGCCCCAGTTTTATATATTTTTATTCTTTTCTTTCTCTTACATCACGGGACACAGAGCGGCATATTCATTACTATATGGGTTATATGGAGTACCTTCAGGTGTGGACACTGGCAATCTCAAACAGGAAGTCCCCTCCCTATATAACCCCCTCCCCTAGAGGGAGTCCCTCAGTTTTTTCGCCAGTGTCTTAGGTGTTGGTCACGGAATAGCTTTGCTCCACATCCTTGGGATTAAGGGCGGGCTAACCGGATCTGTCCAAGGAGCCTCAGTGCCAAAGTGGACAGTACCCGGGCCCCAAACCGTGGGGTTTTGCCTATAATGCTCCTCTTTGGAGGGCTGGACCCTGGGCCCAGGACTTGGAGTTTGTAAAGACCATAAGTTCCTGTTTGCCAGGGTGCTATATAGGTCCAGGACAGTGGGTACCTTCATAGGACCCCAGGGCCTGAAGGTCTACTACGCTACCCACGGAGATGGGAGAAGATTGGATCGTTTTGCTGGACAAACATCCTGCAGCATGGAGCAGGTAAGAGCCTGCGGGACTTGGTTCGACAGCAGGCTCTCCGGGGTAACCTAAAAGGGGGGTAGCCTAAGTATGCTCTGCATTGGCAACCTTGCTCACTATGTCTGAGAAAGACAGGATGATCCCTTTTCCCCCATCACTAGGTTCCCCTGTCTAAGAATGGTGTTGCTAGCTACCTGCTGCTTTCTTCCTAGGACTGGTAAGGATCCCTATGGGGCCTTTTGGAGAGTCCTACCTGGCCGGGGGTTTGAATCTGCCGCCTGATACTGCAGTCCTGGGTCTCCAGCAGCGCGGCTCCTCCATGTTCCTCCTGCTCCGGCATACGCGCGCGCACGTCTTACAGACGTTTTTCGCGCCGTTCCGAGAGGAGGGCGGGGGGGGGGCGTGCCTGCAGCGTCATACAGATCAGCAGGCATTGTCAGTGCTCAGTCTGAGGCTGATCTCAAAGGGAGAGGACGCAGAGCGGCAGAACAGTGACTCCCGGTGGCGGAAGAGGGGTAGTACATGCTGGACTTTGTTCCAATGCCTTTTTTGTTAAGCCAAGAAATTCCCATTTTTGCAGCAGGTTGGAGGCTGGCAAACTAAGTTTGGGGTCACTTATATATTAAAAAAAAAAAAAAACATGCGGGGCCCCATCAGTTTTTGGGCATTAGTGATCTATTGTCCCCTAAGCTCTAGTTTTGTACTCCTGGCCACTACAGTCTGTTGTTGTTGGCGGAGTCCCTCGATTTTGTATTATGGCTTCCAAAGGTTCGGGGTCAAAGGGTACAAAAAAGACCAAAAAACAAAGGGGTTCCCCCTCTGATTCGGATGATATGCCGATACTTTCCCCGCAACTTATTCCCATAAAGGTCGCCTTGGATGAGCCATTAGGGGGGTCTGGTGCGGAGGCTGGCCCAGATCAGCCCAGCCCTGTGTTTATCACAGAGGAGATGCTAGCTGTATCCCTAGGGGGGCTAGAAGAGAGAATAGCAGCATTGATCGCTAGAGCTATTCCTGGCAAGAAACGGGTTAGATCCCCATCACCAAGAGGTGTATCCTCAGATGCTGAGATTCTCTCTCCGGAGGAATTGGAATCGCAGGAGGATCAACTAGACCTGAACCAAGAGGGTTCAGGGATTGAGGGATCTACCTCTGAGGAACCATTTTCAGACTCCCAGACAGAGAGACTGTGGGTGCAGTCTTTGACGGACATGGTCCGCTCGGCATTTAGTTTACCATTGCCAGAGCCTCAGGTTCCTCCGGTATCCTCTCTGGGCTCTTTGAAAGCTCCGTTAAGCAACGCAGTTTTTCCGGTCCATCCTCTCTTGGAGGAATTGATCTTTCGGGATTGGGTACGGCCGGACAGGATTTTTCTGCCACCGAAGAGATTTGCGGTCATTTACCCCATGGAGGAAAAATTCTCCAAGAGGTGGAGGCTCCCAGTGGTGGATGCAGCCATCTCATGTGTGAATAAATCACTAACTTGCCCGGTGGAAAACATACATATGTTTAAAGATCCGGTTGATAAACGGTTAGAGACACTTTTAAAAGCATCCTTTGCTACGGCAGGAGCAGTGGTACAGCCAGCTGTGGCTGCAATTGGAGTTTGTCAGGCGTTAAAGGACCAGACAAAAGAAATGTTAAAGGACATGCCTACCCAACAAGCAGAAGAGTTTTCTGACATTCCCAGAGCTCTGTGTTTTGCTGTAGATGCTATAAAGGATTCCATCCAGCAGGCCTCTCGTTTATCACTATTTTTGGTGCATATGAGAAGGCTCTTATGGTTGAAGAACTGGGCGGCGGAGCCCCCATGCAAAAAGCTTCTGGCAGGGTTTCCCTTCCATGGAGGACGACTCTTCGGGGAGGATCTGGATAAATACATTCAGACTATTTCAAGTGGCAAAAGTACCCTTTTACCGGTCAAAAATACATTCCGGGGTCCTACATTTAAAAGGCAGCTCTTTCCTGTCCCAGGGCCCTCAAATTCCAGGCAGTATCGACGGCCGGCTGCACGATCCAACGTTAACAGTAGATCGCAGGGACAGGCCCCTGGGGGTAAGAGGCCATGGTATCGCAAGCCGACAAAGACAGCCCCTAAGTCTGCCTTATGAAGGGGCGCCCCCACTCTCGCGGGTGGGGGGAAGGCTTTGTTTCTTCTCAGAAGTTTGGGAAGCCAAGATCCCCGACAAATGGGTCCGGGCGTCTGTAACCGCAGGCTACAGACTGGAGTTTCTAAACTTTCCTCCGCCTCATTTTCAAGAGTCAAGGCTACCAAAGGATCCAGCAAGGAAGGCCTCAATGCTGGCAGCTTTGGATCACCTGCTTTGCCAGGACGTAATAATAGAGGTGCCAGCCCAAGAGCAAGGGCTAGGTTTCTATTCCAATCTCTTTGTCATACCAAAGCCCAACGGCGATGTCAGGCCAATCTTGGACCTAAAGAGGTTAAACGGTTACCTAAGGGTTCGTTCCTTCCGGATGGAATCCATCCGGTCAGCAGCCGCCGCGCTTCAGAGGGACGATTTTCTGGCTTCCATAGACATAAAGGATGCTTACCTTCATGTACCAATCTTTCAGTCGCATCAAAGATTTTTACGCTTCGCGGTGGGGCAGCGACACTTCCAATTCAGGGCGCTCCCCTTCGGGCTGGCCACGGCCCCCCCGGGTATTCACGAAGATCCTAGCCCCAGTTCTGGCCAATCTAAGGATCCAAGGGGTCACAGTCCTAGCATACTTGGACGACCTTTTAATCATAGATCACTCACGGCCGTGTCTGCAACAGGCAGTAAACCTCACGGTTCAGTACCTCGAAGGGTTCGGCTGGGTCCTAAACCGGGAAAAGTCAGCGTTCCAGCCTACAAAGCAGTTGGAATACCTCGGCATGAGGTTAGACACAGAACAGCAAAGGGTGTTCCTGCCCCTTGTAAAGATTGAGGCTATCAAGGGGTTGGTTCAGTTGGTTCTAAGCAAGAAAAGACCAACTATTCGCCTGTGTATGCGATTACTAGGCAAGCTAGTGGCCACGTTCGAGGCAGTACCATACGCTCAGATCCACACTCGCGTCCTACAGGCAGCCATTCTAGCAGCCTGGGGCAAGAAAGCACATGCCTTAGAGTCCCCTTTGACGCTATCATCAAGGGTCCGACAAAGCCTGGCCTGGTGGTTGAACCCTCAGAATCTTCTAAAGGGAAGATCCTTCAGCCCTGTTGTCTGGAAGGTAGTTACCACAGACGCCAGCCTGGCAGGCTGGGGGGCGGTCTTCGAGGGGTTCTCTCGCCAGGGAACTTGGGTGAAAACAGAGAGGCAGCTCCCCATCAATATCTTGGAGATCAGAGCTGCTCGCCTAGCCCTTCTGGCATGGACCTCCAGGTTACAGGGGTTCCCGGTGAGAATCCAGTCAGACAATGCCACAGCGGTGGCATACATAAACCACCAAGGGGGAACCAGGAGTCAGGCCGCTCAGAGGGAGGTGAGCTTGATTTTTCAGTGGGCAGAGGTTCATGTACCCTGCATTTCGGCGATATTCATTCCCGGAGTGGACAACCTGCAGGCAGACTTCTTAAGTCGCCAGAGTCTGTTGCCAGGGGAGTGGTCTCTGCATCCCCAGGTCTTTCAGACAATCTGCCAGAGGTGGGGAATGCCAGACGTAGATATAATGGCATCCAGGTTCAACAAGAAACTAGACAGGTTCGTGTCTCGAGCGAGGGACCCTATGGCCTGCGGAACCGATGCGTTGGTTTGCCCTTGGCATCAATTCAAACTTCTATATGCATTCCCTCCGCTACAGTTACTTCCTCGCCTGTTGCGCAGGATCAGAGTGGAGCACAAGCCGGTCATTCTAGTAGCTCCAGCTTGGCCCCGGAGGACATGGTACTCACTAGTCCGGAAGATGGCAGTGGGAGACCCTTGGACTCTAACTCTACGACCAGACCTACTCTCACAAGGCCCGATCCTCCACCCTACATTACAACGTCTAAATTTGACGGCCTGGAGGCTGAATCCCTGATTCTCAGGGGTAGAGGTCTGTCTAGGCAGGTAATTCCTACCCTGATTAGGGCTAGAAAGCCGGCCTCCAGGGTGATTTATTACAGGGTGTGGAGGAACTACGTAGGCTGGTGTGAATCCAAAAGAGGGAATTCCCGCAAATATACCATTGATAGGGTGTTAAGTTTTCTCCAGCTAGGAGTGGATAAAGGCCTGGCATTAAGCACAATCAAGGGACAGATTTCAGCTCTGTCAGTGTGGTTTCAGAGGCCGCTGGCCACCCACTCGCTGGTAAAGACCTTCATACAGGGGGTCTTGCGTATTAATCCTCCTGTCAAGTCACCAATTTGTCCATGGGACTTAAATCTTGTCCTGTCCACTCTACAGAAACAACCCTTTGAGCCGTTGGCTGAGATTCCTTTAGTTTTACTGACAAGAAAGTTGGTTTTCTTGGTCGCCATAGTTTCGGCCAGGAGAGTGTCAGAATTAGCAGCCTTATCGTGTAAGGAACCATATCTCGTTCTACATAAGGACAGGGCAGTTCTCCGGCCCCATCCTTCCTTTCTACCAAAGGTTATATCCAATTTTCACTTGAACCAGGATTTGGTACTTCCATCCTTCTTTCCGAAACCCACATCTAGAAAGGAGGGGTTGCTGCATACCTTGGATATTGTCCGGGCCATGAAGGCCTATCTTAAAGCTACAGAAAAGATCCGGAAAACAGATGTGTTGTTCGTTCTACCAGATGGCCCCAAGAAGGGGCAGGCAGCTGCAAAATCCACCATCTCGAGATGGATTAGACAATTAATCATTCAAGCCTACGGTTTAAAGAGGTTGCCTCCTCCTTTGTCGGTAAAGGCCCATTCTACCAGGGCCATGGGCGCCTCCTGGGCAGCACACCATCAGATCTCTATGGCTCAGATATGCAAGGCGGCGACGTGGTCATCAGTCCACACGTTTACAAAGTTTTATCAACTAGACGTGAGAAGGAATGCGGATTCTGCCTTTGGACAGGCAGTACTACAGGCTGCAGTTTAAGATCCTCGGGATCAGGGGCACCCTTGGTTGTAAAAAAGAGAAAAAAAAAAAAAAGTTTTTTCTTGACTAAGTTGGAATTATTATTATTATTATTATTTGAGTATACCTCTAAATTGAATCCTTCTTTGGAAGATGTCTCCCTCCCCTCATTAAAGCATTGCTTTCGGACATCCCATATAGTAATGAATATGCCGCTCTGTGTCCCGTGATGTACGAGAAAGAAAAAGGGATTTTTAAATACAGCTTACCTGTAAAATCCTTTTCTTGGAGTACATCACGGGACACAGAGCTCCCACCCCTCTTTTGGGTGACCATTTTTGGGAGGCATACTGCTTGCTACAAAACTGAGGGACTCCCTCTAGGGGAGGGGGTTATATAGGGAGGGGACTTCCTGTTTGAGATTGCCAGTGTCCACACCTGAAGGTACTCCATATAACCCACATAGTAATGAATATGCCGCTCTGTGTCCCGTGATGTACTCCAAGAAAAGGATTTTACAGGTAAGCTGTATTTAAAAATCCCTTTTTTGTAAAGGGCCCGCTTTTCAATTTGCGGCAGCACCCCCCCCCCCCCCCCCCCCTGGTTCATTGCTCCAGGGGGCCCATGCCTGAAGCTGTGTAAGGGGCCCCAAAATTCCTGATGGCGGCCATGGATGCAATATGGGAGAGGGCGATTTCCCCCAGAAGGGGTTTTCTTGGCAGCAATAATTGAATAATTATCAAAATGTAATGATTAAAAATAGATTCTTTATTGACATATATTTATATTGGTGACAGTTAAAATATGAGCTCTGGTACAAAGGATATATACTTCAATGCAAAGATGCAAACACAAATTTGTACACCGTAACAAATGTCTGTATATAAACTTGACGCGTTTCGACCCGTACAAACAGGGTCTTCTTCAGAGGATTGGTTTGCTGTAAAGAGATTGTATTTAAAGAGGTTGTAGAGGTATTTTTTCCTAAATAGCTTCCTTTACCTTAGTGCAGTCCTCCTTCACTTACCTCATCCTTCCATTTTGCTTTTAAATGTCCTTATTTCTTCTGAGAAATCCTCACTTCCTGTTCTTCTGTCTGTAACTCCACACAGTAATGCGAGGCTTTCTTCGTGGTGTGGAGTGTCGTGCTCTCCCCTCCCTTGGACTACAGGAGAGTCAGGATGCTTTCTACGTTGCAGATAAAGGAGCTGTGTGTTAGTGGGCGTCCCGACTCTTCTGTAGTGTAAGGGAGGGGGCAAGCACGACACTCCACACCAGGGAGAAAGCCTTGCATTACTGTGTGGAGTTACAGACAGAAGAACAGGAAGTGAGGATTTCTCAGGAGAAATAAGGACATTTAAAAGCAAAATGGAAGGATGAGGTAAGTGAAGGACTGCACTAAGGTAAAGGAAGCTATTTAAAAAAATGTTTACCTTTACAACCCCTTTAACAATTAAAATTCTTCATTAAAGACAAATATTGATACTTCGTCAGAAAACATGGCATAGTTGCATCACGAATGAAGAATTGGAAGTAGTCTCATAACCAGAGTTCCTCTAAAAGCCTTCAAAAGATCCCAAGAGCACCTCGGCTACCCGACATTCCAGGACGGGGCGTCACACAAGAAGTCCCACTCATGGATGACCCCCCGGTGGCGTATGAGGATAATGTTTGTTGCCATTGAGAAATATATATGGATAAAAGCAATTCACTCGATTAGTTACAATGGGCCAGATTCAGGTAGATGAGAGTATCTTTCCTCTGGAGTAACGCTTCTCATTTACGTTACTCTGAAGACCCTTTCAGCGCAAGTCCTGTAATTCACATAGCAGTTGCGCGTAAACTTGCGCCAGAGTAACGGTAATGCGCTGGCGTAACCCGACGCAAGTGGAAGTGGGTGTGATCATATGTAAATGATGGGCGGAGCCCAGCGCAGAGGCTTACGTTCAGCGCATCATCCACGGAGCATGCGCAGTGAGTGCGGCTCCACTCGCCCCCCTTGTGCGCATGCTCACAACTTCCGTCGGCACCACTGCACGGGAAACGTCAGCGCAATGCGTTCCGCTGGGCGCTTAAAAGCGCTGGCGGAAACGCCATTCCGGCGCAAAAGTATTTCCGCTTCCCCCCACCCCAGGGAAGATACTTTTGTGCTGTGATGGCTGCTCCCGCTACCCCCAGAGAGAGGAGGAACCTCAACTTTAATTCACAGGAGGTCTCAGTGATCATTTCGGCAATGGAGACGGATAATGAATTTCTCCATGACAAAAAAAGCCGGAAGACCAGCCGGGACAGGAAGCAGGGCATCCTGGAGTCGATTGCTGCCAGGGTCAATGTCCTGGGCTACTCCACCCGGACTGCTGGGGACATACAAAAAAAAATTAATGACCTGCGGCGCAAGGTGAGGGACAAGGTGGCCTCCATCAGGAGGTATGAGAGGGGCACAGGTGGTGGTCCCCCATGTCCTGTCACCCTAACCGCAGAGGAGGAGGTGGTTGCTCGCTGCCTGGAGAGGGAGCAGGTGGAGGGGGTCGCAGGCTATGACTCCGTGGAGGAAGGCACAAGGACAGGTAAGTGTTTTATAATCCCCTATTTGTTGTTTAGCATTTGGGGGGGGGGAGGGTACATGTGCCAAGTGTGTGGGACCACCAACATGTGTCTGCTTTGTGTCATCCACAGATGACGGAGCTGGGCCATCATCTGTCAGCGTGCATTCCACCCCATCCCCCCCACGCCATCGTGTGCCCGAGCCACTGGGTGGTGAAGAGGTTGTGGAGGAGGAGAGTGGCCACACCACACCTGCCGAGGTGGTTGTGGAGGATCCTGCTGTGGCAGAGCAGGACTTTTCATTAGTGTTGTCTGTCTCCTCCCCTTCTCCTGGGCCGTCTGTCGTACCCTCCCCCATCCTTGGAAGCCCCTCAAGGGCGACTCCTTCCACCCGAGGACAAACATCTTCTGGCCCCAGGAAGGCGACCCAGAAGACCAGGGGGGTGTCTGATGGTATACAGGACCAGTTGGCGAGGGATCACGCCAGGCAGACGGAACAGATGGGGGCCATAGCGGTGCACTTGGAGAAAGTGTCTGACAGCCTGGGCTCCGTTGCCAACCTCAGCAACGCAGTGCAGGATGTCAGCTGCAACTGCGCTGCAGTGGTCACCACTTTGGGGGAGGTGCAGGGGGATATCCGGCACCTTACTGCAGCCGTCCAGGCCAACAGTGCTGCCATCCGGGACCAGGGGAGGCTGAGTCGGCGGGCCCAGCACTACCAGGTCACCCGTCAGCTCCGGATGCAGGCCCAGACCAACTCCTACCTTGGACGGATAGCCAGGGCCTTGGAGGGCACGCAGGCCACACCTGCCAGGAGTGGCCCACCTGGGGATCAGCCACCTCCAGTTGCACCCCCCCCCCCACCCACTCCATCCAGGCAGCTGCGGAGTCAGAGAGGGGCCCCCAGAAGAAGCCCCCGGCATCCCCGATGAGGCCTTTTTTTTTTTTTTGGTTTTATATTTTTGTTTTGGACATACTCAGGTCATGAGTTTATTTTTCCTTTTTCTCAGGTTTGGAGATTTTGTTTATTTTAATTATCAGGATATGATATTCTTAATTTATTTTTGTACTGCACACGGTCAGGAGTGCAGGGGACAGTGTGAATGGTGTGTGAATGTGAGAGGGTGGCACTCCTGAAAGTAAGGGGTGTCACCCTCGGCCGTGGTGGTGAAGTGAACCCCACGGCTGAATGAATGACGTGTGAAAGGTGTGTGAATGGACAGTGACATCATTGGGGCCTTGACGCTGGCGTTACTGCTCCCAACTCCTACATGCTGGACTTGGGCTAATCCAATGCGATGTGCATGTGGTGTGTGTGATCCAGTGGTGTACACGCGTGCACTGTGTGTGTGATTAATGTTTTGGTTTAGTGTCCAAAGATGCCTACGGCGAGGACCCTCCTGACTGCTCTTCCATCAGCAGACTGGGTGTCCTCTGGCAGGTGGGGACTGTGTGGGTCGGGGGTCAGGTCATCACGTATGTCAATATGCAGGCCTTTTTTCATAGCAAAGTTATGTAGTATGCAACATGCACCGATGATCTGACACACGAAGGTAGGGGAATACAATAGGGCCCCCCCAGACTTATCCAGGCATCGGAAACGGGACTTTAGGAGCCCAAATGTTTGCTCCACCACTGCACGGGTTTTGATATGTGCTTCATTGTATTTTCTCTCTCCTCTGGTTTGGGGGTTCCGGAAAGGAGTCATGAGATGGGGTCCCAGTGCATATGCAGAGTCACCTGGAAGGGAAAAGACAGGATAATGTTAGTCATGCATGTGCGATTTCTGTTGTGCATCACGGGAGGGGATAGTCATGCCTGACTCCCATGTCACTCACCAACCAGCCAGCTGTCCCCATACATGTTCTGGTTAAATTCTGCTGGGATGGGGCTCTGACGGTATATGAAGCTGTCATGGCTGGACCCGGGGTGTTTGGCACGGACGTGCCATATGAGGCGTTGGGCATCAGCTATCACCTGTACATTGATGGAATGCCAATGCTTCCGATTGCGGTATATGTGCTCTGTGGCACTGGGGGGCTGGAGGGCCACATGTGTGCAATCAATGGCCCCCACAGTGCGTGGGAATCTGGCAATGCTGTAGAAATCTGTCATTGCCTTCTGCCGCAGCTCCTCAGTGGTGGGTCTGATGAACTGGTTGGACATGCGTCTGAGGATTTCAGGGACAACCTGGTGCACACATCTGCTTATGGAGGATTGTGACATCCCAGCCACCACTCCACTTGTACGCTGGAATGATCCACTGGCAAGGAAATGAAGTGTTGCCAGGACCTTCACCAGTGGCTGCACTGCTTGTGACCGGTGTTTTGGGCTGGTGATGTCACCCTGCAGGGTTGTGGTTAGTTCAAGTATTGCATCTGGGTTTGAATCTGAAGAGGCGATACACCTCCTCATCCCCCATGCCAAAGAGGCTCATACGAGTGCGGTATATCCTCTCACGTGCCCGCCTCCTTCGTTCCGGGGGACCCATCAGTAGTTCTAGGACCACAATTGCCCCTGGCATGTTGGCACACAGAGGTGTTGTCCTCCTTGCAAGTGTTGTTGTTCAGCAAGCTCCTATCGTCGGTAACGCTGCTGTAGCTGCTCTCCTGCTGACCTGTGACCGTCTGGAGTAAAGATAAAGCAGCCTTTTGTAGAAATAACTTTGCGCCGGACGGACCAGATACGCGCGGCGCATGTAGCCAGCGTATGGTGCTAATCCGTTCGTGAATTGGGAAATCTCCCTCATTTGCATATTTGCAGGGGAAATCAATGGGCGCGACTGATGCGCCCAGCGAAAATAAACGCTGACGATACTCTGGCGTCGGAACGTTCCGCCGGCCGCAAATGACCCGTTATTGGGCGCATCTAGTTTGGTGGGTACGGGCACATAGAAACGACGGCGCATCATCACAGTTACGCGGCGCATATCCAAATACTCCAGCGCAAGTGTTCGTGAATCTGGCCCAATATATCCAGCAAAGAGGCGATTTAGTTTGCATGTGTAGCGCTATACAAGTTACTCACTCACTGGGTATTTTGGCCTGCCACTATGTATTTTTTTCAAAGGGAAACTTTTGTTGAAACCGATAATAACAAATGTCACACAAGTCGTTTTCTTCAATTTGATAATGTCAAAATTACCTTTTTACGTTTCAATCTACAGCCATTCGCTATTTTCTGAAACTGTCAAAATCAATTCTAATTTGCCTTTCCTTGAAAACATGGCAAGAATAGTTTGGTTCAAAGCAATAATTCCCTGGGATCCTTTCCCCCTGATCTTGTAATTGGCACATTGCATCTTTACAAAATCAGCTCAGGGATTGAAGTCAAATTAAGACTGTCAGGGTTTGAAGGTTTCAGCTCCAGAATTGATTATGCGATTGTAGCAAATCGAGAACCTCATTTGTTGTCACGATTTGGATTTTTTTTTTCATAATCGACAGTAGCAATATTTCTGGAACAGAATCCGATAAATATTTATATACAGGGACACGTTAGACCTGCACGATTCTGGGTAAAAGGAGAATCACAATTTTTTTGCTTAGAATAAAGATCACGATTCTCGCAATGTAATATTGTATTTTACATTATACAAAATAACTTTACTTTTTTAGTTTTTTTTTTAAATTCATTAAAGTGTATTTAAAAAAAAAAAGTGTTTAGAAAACCGCTGCGCGGTGTGACATAAATTATTGCAACAACCACCGTTTTGTTCTCTAGGGTCTCTGCTAAAAAAATATATATATATATATATCATGTTTGGGTGTTCCAAGTAATTTTCTGTCAGAAAATAGTGATTTTTACTTGTAAGCAACAAATGGCAGAAAAGGTTTGGTCTTTAACCACTTCAGCCCCGGAGGGTTTGGCTGCACAATGACCGGGCCATTTTTTGCGAATTCGGCACTGTGTTCGCTTTAACTGACATTGTCGTGCGACGTTGCACCCAAACAAAATTTACGTCCCCACCATAGAGTTTTCGTTCGCTTTTTTTTTTTAGTGATCAAATAGCAATTTTATTTTTTTTTAACCCCCGCACGCACATATACGGCCACAGAATGGCACGTACAGGCACAAGGGCGTAAATTTACGTCCCCGCCTAAGTGCGGTTCGGGGGTCCCATCGGGACCCCCTCCGCGGCGTGCGGGGGTCCCCCTGGCTCCGGGAGCGATCCGGGATCAGCGGGCGGATGTCGGCGAATACCCGCCCCCCCGCGATCGCTCCCAGCCAATGGGAGCGCGCTCCCATCCTGTCAGTTCCTCCTCCTGTGTTTACACAGGAAGGAGGAAATGATGTAATCTCTCATCGCAGCGCTGTTTCCCAGCGCTGCTGATGAGAGAAGACATCACAAGTAAGTGTGCACCAACACAACACTGACACACACTCACATAGGCATATTAACCCCTTGTGATCGCCCCCCCCCCACCCCCCTGTCACAGTGTCACTGAATGCAGTGATCTAATCACTGCATTTAGTGTCAGTGTGACAGGCAGTGTAAAAAACAGTTAGTGTTAGGTTCAGGATAGCCCCCCCACCCCCCCTAATAAAGTTTTAACCCCCTGATCACCGCCCTAGTTAACCCTTTCACTCCCTATTGCCAGCGTCACTAAGCGATCATTTTTCTGATCGCTGTATTAGTGTCGCTGTTCCCGCTAGGTAGCTATTTTTTTTTATTGCGATTTTTTTTTTTTACTAAAGACATGTGGCTAAATAAATTTTGGCCTAAATGTTTGACTAAAATTTAGTTTATTTGATTTTTTTTTTAACAAAAAGTAAAAAACTGTGTTTTTTTTTCAAAAATGTCGCTCTATTTTTGTATATAGCGCAAAAAATAAAAATCGCAGAGGTGATCAAATACCACCAAAAGAAAGCTCTATTTGTGGGAAGAAAAGGACGCAAATTTTGTTTGGGAGCCACGTCGCACGACCGCGCAATTTTCTGTTAAAGCGACGCAGTGCCGAATCGCAAAAACACCTTGGGTCATTTACCAGCGTATTGGTCCGGGTCTTAAGTGGTTAAAAGCAATATTTTTTACTTTTTGCTGTAATAAATATCCCCCAAAAATGTATTAAAAAAACATTTATTTTTCTCCAGTTTAGGCCGATAAGTATTCTTCTACATATTATTGGTAAAAAAAAACGCAATAAGCGTCTATTGATTGGTTTGCGCAGTTAAAGTTATTGGCCCAGATTCAGAGAGCGATTACGCCTGTCTAACTGGTGTTAGACAGGAGTAATTTCAAATGTTGCGCGCCGTATCACTAGTTTGAATCCTCAAACCATGATACGGCGGCTTCGGGCTTCGATCCGAGAGGCTTACGTCTTCGTAAGTCTTCGGATCTACGTTGCGATATTTTTGCGGCCGCTGGGTGGAGTCCGCGTCGTTTTCACCGTCAGGGTATGAAAATTTGTTTTTACGGCGATCCACGAAGGTACGGGTGTCCTTCGCAATCGCCTACGTCATTTTTTGGCTACGTAATGTTAGAGCAGCTTTTTGCTGGTCTAACAGTGCGTAACCCATGTTAAGTATGGCCGTCGTTCCCGCGTCGAATTTAATTTTCTTTTTTTTTTTAACGTAACTCGTTCGGGAATAGGAATGTACGTAAACGACGCTACTACGACGTAACGACGTGATTTCGCGCAATGCACGGCGGGAAATTTGGGAACGGAGCATGCGCAGTTCGATCGCCGCTGGAATGAGCCTATTTTCAATGCTTCACGCCCCCTACTCGCGTAGATGGATTGCGCCGGGAGAAATACACTACGCCGCCGTCGTTTACTGGACAAAATCTACCTGGATTCCACGTAGAGCCAGGTAAAATACGGCGGCGTAGTGTATTTCGGAAACGCTACGATAATCTAATTCTCTGTGAATCTGCCCCATTGTGTCTACAAAATAGGTGATAGATATATGGCATTTTTATTAATAATCTCTTTTTTTGTTTTACTAATAATAGCGGCGATCTACGATTTTTATTGTGACTGCGACATTATAGCGGAGACATCGGACACTTTTGATGCTATTTTGGCACCATTGTCATTCATACAGCGATCAGTGCTATAAATTGCCACCGATTACTGTGTAAATGACACCGACAAGAAAGGGGTTAACCACTAGGGGAAGGGGTTAAGTGTGTCCTAGGGAGTGATTCTGACTGTGGGGGGGGGGGGGGGGCTGGGCTACGAGTGACACGACACTGTTCACTGCTCCAATGACAGGGAGCAGTAGGCAGAACAGGGAAATGTCTTGTTTACATAGGCATCGCCCCATTCTGCCGCTCTGTGAGACAATCGCGGGCACCCGGCAGACATCGAGTCCGCAGGACCCGTGGGCATGCTCACTAATAATGCGGCGGGGGGCGTGCGCACACCCGCACAGCAGACAATTCAAAGGGACGTCCCCTTTGCACAGCCATGCAATTCTGCCTGACGTATATATACATGCAGCAGTTGGCAAGTGGTTAAACTGTTAAACTTCCTTCATCTACTCGCCGGAGTTCTTTCCTTTGATAAAAGAACAAATAGATACTTTGTTTCACTTAGCGTGTTGTTATAAAACTTGCCAGGCTGCCTGGATTATTTTTTTCCCCAGCTGTGAGAACTCTCTGCACTTGTTAGAAAGATCGTGACATGCTGTTTTGAAGATCGGGAAGGGAAAAATATCGCAATTTCGATTCTTAACGATTAATCGTTCAGCTCTAGTACATGTGCTATAACAGGGCTCAAAATTTCAAGTCCTGAGCTACTAGCCAGGCCTCGAGGGTCACTCGCCACCAGTTGCCCCACCCAGCCCGCCCTGCCCCTAATTTCGCCCCTAAACACGCCCTCATAAATTATCTCATGAAATGACACTTAAATGTTTTATGCAGAACTAAGTTAAAAAAAAATATTAACAACTGTATCCGTATCCACCAATGCAGGCTGCCTATGCCCACCAAATGCAGCCCGTGTCCACCCCATGCAGCCCGTGTCCACCCCATGCAGCCCGTGTCCACCCCATGCAGCCCGTGTCCACCCCATGCAGCCCGTGTCCACCCCATGCAGCCCGTGTCCACCCCATGCAGCCCGTGTCCACCCCATGCAGCCCGTGTCCACCCCATGCAGCCCGTGTCCACCCCATGCAGCCCGTGTCCACCCCATGCAGCCCGTGTTTACCATTCAGCCTGTGTCCACCATGCAGCCTACCTGGTTCCTGTGTGCAGGGGAGGAGAGGAACAGGAGAGCCGTCCAGGTGATCAGAGCGCAGCGCGGGGAACACAACAATAACATTTTTCATTTTACTTGCCGTGTTCCCGCCGCTCAACGTCATATTCAGCCCTGCTCCCTGGCTGGGGAACTTTGATTGACAGATTACCGGTCACCAGGATTGGACGGGTGATCTGTCTATCAAAGTTCCGGGACCAGGAGGTGGGGCTGGATCTGACAGCGAGTGGCAGGGAACACAGCAATTAAAATGAAGACTGTTATCCTGTGTTCCCCGCGCTGCCCTCTGATCACCTGGGCGTCTCTCTCTTTCCCCTCTGTGGTCACTGGGAGAAGGACTTCCATTCTACACAGGCTGCCGGCCGTGCTCGCCCCCCGGCTCCCAGGCAGCCCTTCCTCGTCAGCCCTCAAAATCCACTCGCAAAATGCGAGCAGGCGAGTGGATTTTTTGAGGGCTGCTATTATCCTTTTGATACCAATAGTTGACCTTGGGATGATTTCTCCTGAACAGAATTCTATTTTCACTTGATGTTGTGATACAAGGAATAGCCCACACACGGAGGTGAAGATGATTCGTGATTCACCGATTATCCATTAGTGATCAAAGCAGAATTCAGCTTGGTTCCACAGGGTGTCGCAGACATCTGTAGGTTCATCTGAAACATTTTGCTAAAAGCCTCACGAGCTGACATTGAAGTTTGCATTCCAGTAATGCCCGAATGGCAGGTGACAGATCTGGCGTTTCACAGATACTGTACAATAAAAGGAGAAAAACAGCTGTGTATCCCCTACGTGTGCTTTACATGCCTGAGCAAGGAACACGGCTTTCCTTTTCTGAAAAACACAGGCTCCGGCCTCCAGGGAGAGCCACTGATCTACGCGCAGGAGACATGAAAGGTAACAAATAAAAGCTGTTTGTAGTTTTTCTAAGTAAATGTAACTGTGATCAATACAGTATATAGTATAGAGTGCAGTGTGCTAATTACTAGCCGTTTATGTGGAATGAATGAAACATTGGTGCGGTAGAAAGGGATCAAACATGAACTCGGCAGCCAGAAAAATAGAAACCCCACCAGTTGGCGTAGGTGGAACTTTCTACACATGGACATTCAACAGAAAGTCTATTTCCATGGTTGCCTTGCAAAAAAAAAAAAAAAAAGATTACCAAAAATGGCCATAGAACATTGCAGAGCTGTTGGGCTTTTTAACCACTTGCATACCACGCCTATTCTGGCACTTCATAATTTTTTTTTCGAGAAAATTACTCAGAACCTCCAAACATTATATATTTTTTTTAGCAGACACCCTAGGGAATAAAGTGGCGGTATATGCGCAATCATTTTTCAAACGCCTTTTAAGCACTTGCTTACTGGGCACATAAACCCCCTTCGTGCCCAGGCGAAATTTCAGCTTCTGGCACTGCGTCACTTTAACTGACATTTGCACGGTCGTGCGACGTGGCTCCCAAACAAAATTGGCGTCCTTTTTTCCCCACAAATAGAGCTTTCTTTTGGTGGTATTTGATCGCCCGTGCGGTTTTTATTTTTTGCGTTATAAACAAAAAAAGAGCTACAATTTAAAAACTATTTTTTTTTCTCAGTTAAGGCTGATACGTAAAAAATTAAAAAAAATCGCAAATAAGCGACTGCTTTGCACAAAAGTTATAGCGCCTACAAAATAGGGGACAGAATTATGATTTTTTTTTATATTTTTTTTTTACTAGTAATGGCGGCGATCTGCGATTTTTATTGGGACTGCGACATTACGGCGGACACATCGGACACTTTTGACACATTTTTGGCGCCATTCACATTTATACAGCGACCAGTGCTATAAATATGCACCAATTACTGTATAAATGTGACTGGCATTGAAGGGGTTAACACTAGGGGGTGAGGAAGGGGTTAAATGTGTATCCTGTATCCTGGGTGTGTTCTAACTGTGTGGGGGGAGGGGGGTGACCGATGCTGTGTCCCTATGTACAAGGGACACAGATCGGTCTCCTCTCTCCCTGACAGGATGTGGAGCTCTTTGTTTACACACAGAGCTCCACGTCCCTGCTTTGTCACCGCCGATCACGTGTACCTGACAGGCACTGCGGCCGCCGGGTACACACATTGAATCCTCGGCGATGCGACGGCACTGTTTTTCCCCGCTGCGCGCCACCCAGTGGAATTACAAAAACATTGACGTCCAAAGACGTGACCCCGGCGCCTCAGGTCCGCGCTGTTGACGTCTTTTGTCAATAGCGCGGATCTGTAGTGGTTAAAAAAATAATGTGAAAGTTGATGTTACGCCGAGTAAATATACCTAAGATGTCATGCTTTAAAATTGCGCACTCTCATGGTATGGCGCCAAACTTCGGGACTTAAAAATCTTAATACGTTTTAATTTTTTTACAGGTTACCAGTTTATAGTAACAGGAGGAGGTCTAGAATTATTGCTCTCGCTCTAACGCACGTGGCAATACCTCACACGTGTGGTTTGAACAGCATTTACATATGTGGGCCGGACTTGCATGTGCGTTCGCTTCTGAGTGTTACCGGGGACAGAGTTTTCATTTTTATTTTTGTACTTTCATTTTTTTTTTTTTTTTTTTTTTTATCACTTTTATTCCTATTACAAGGAATGTAAACATCCCTTGTAATAGGAATAGTGTGTGACAGGTCCTCTTTATGGAGAGATGTGGGGACAATAAGACCCCACGTCTCTCCTCCAGGCTGGAAAGCATGAGATTGTGAAAAAATGTATTCACTGATCTCATGCTTTCAGCCACGATTGCGGCTTTGTTTACTCCCGGGTATCAGTCACGCCCAGGCTTTCGATGGCCATAGAGATGACCGATTCATTCTCCGGGCCCCCGATGGCATGGGAGAGCCCGAAGAAGCACTGGACCGCGGCGGGAGGGGGGCGTCCCCTGCCGCCGCCTTTAAGAATGATCAAGCGGTGGAACCGCATCTATGATCATTCATATCATTCACAGAATCGCCGCCAGAAAAGAAGAATATCTGAATGATGCCTGTAGCTGCACCTATCATTCAGATATCCCCACACAAAGTACAAAACGTCATATGACGTCCTACGGTAGGAAGTGGTTAACTACTTGCCTGCTGGGTACGTTTACCCCCTTCCTGCCCAGGCCAATTTTCAGCATTCGGCGCTGTCACACTTTGAATGACAATGCTGTACCCAAAATTACATTTTTATCATGTTTTTGAGACAGATTTTGGTGGTAATCACTGCTGGATCTTTTAGGCCGGATTCACACCTATGCGAATTGGTTGCGGCTTAAACCGCATCTAATACGCAGAACATTTCTAAATACATTGTTTTCAATGAGGCTGGTTCACATATGTGCGATGTATTCGCACTGCACATTGCAGGAAAAACGTGTGCGGATTTTATGCCTTGCGGTGCGGCTCAGGTGCGAATTCAGTCCCATTATCTTCTATGGGTACGCAGCTGATTCGCAGATGTGTTCAGTTCTCTTCAGGAATTTCTGTCATTCAGCTCAATACACTTCTCCCCCACTCTCCTCTCACCCGGAACTTCTCCCAGGTCTCCAAATTCGCAGCTAAAACGCAATGGATCTGCTGAACACTTCCCTTATCTATCTGCAGAGATTACAGAGCTGAAATTCGCACCGCACAAGTGTGATTCCGGCCTCAGTTTTTGCTTTTATTTTATTTTTTCAACTTCTGTTATAACTATTTGGAAATAATACATTTTTCTTCTTTACTGATGTGTGTTGATGAGGCGGCACTGATGCAGAGGCACTAATATGCAGCACTGATAGATGGCACTGATATGCAACACTGATTAGCACAGATAGGTGGCACTGAAGAGCACTAATAGGTGGCACTGATGGGCACTGACAGGCAGCGCCGATTGTGGGCACTGAGAAGCAGACACTGAAAGGCAGTTCTGACTGGTATCACTGTTGGGGCTGCACTGATAATCCATCAAACACCACAGTTGTGCTTGATTCAAAAAATCCACATGATTTAAAAAAAAAAAAAAATGTAACCACTAGCGGACCAGCCGCTGCAGTTATACGGCGGCAGGTCGGCTGCGCGAGATGACGTAGCTATACATCAGTCAGTCCCACCCCCCCTTCAGTTAGGACACACACAGGGAACATAATTAACCCCTTCCTCACCCCCTAGTGTTAACCCCTTCCCTGCCCGTGCCATTTTTATAGTAATCAGTGCATTTTTATAGCACTGATCGCTATAAAAATGCCAATGGTCCCAAAAATGTGTCCAAAATGTCCACCATAATGTCGCAGTATCGATAAAAATTGCTGCCATTACTAGTAAAAAAAATTTTTTTTATAAAAATGCCATAAAACTATGCCCTATTTTGTAGACGCTATAACTTTGGCGCAAACCAATCAAACGCTTATTGCGATTTTTTTTTTTTTTTTTTTTTTTTACAAAAAATATGTAGAAAAATACGTATCGGCCTAAACTGAGGAAACCGTTTTTATATAGATTTTTGGGGGGATATTTATTATATCAAAAAGTAAAAAATATTAATTTTTTTTTTCAAAATTGTCGCTCTATTTTTGTTTATAGCGCAAAAAAAAAAAAACCGCAGAGGTGATCAAATACCACCAAAATAAAGCTCTATTTGTGGGGAAAAAAGGACGCCAATTTTGTTTGGGAGCCACGTCGCACGACCGCGCAATCGTCAGTTAAAGCGACGCAGTGCTGAATCGCAAAAAGTGGCCCCCGGTCATTGACCAGCTATATGGTCCGGGGCTGAAGTGGTTAATGCACCACAGCCAGATTTCAGAGAACTCTTTTTTGAATCCTATTAATGCCTCACATGTCAGATTGAAAACTTCTTAGCACTGACATTTTGATAAATCCGACTTGCTCTGTGAGTGAGGCGAGTCTGCAGTGGGCATGTTTGAGAATTAATGTCCTATATTACAAAGGGATAAACGGAAGATGCTCCCACATCACCAGACTGAGCGGATACGACTGCCTCGCACCTTTAATACCTTTCTCGAGTTAAATGTATTTGGATTTATTTGTATTTTTGCTTGTGTTTATTGTGCGTTTCAATTTTGTGAAAATGAATAAATGAAAAAGTGTCATGAAAATATTTCATTCTGCTTTTGCAGGTAATAATGAGACCTGGAAGCAAAAAAAAGACCGTTATATTTAATTCTGCGTAGAATTAATTACAATTAATTATCTGTTTGTACAACTATGCAGTGGAGGTAATAATTACGGGGAGATGGAGCCTTCACAAATGTTTAAAGCGGAGTTCCAGCCTTTTTATGTTTATTAAAAGTCAGCAGCTACAAAAAGTGTAGCTGCTGACCTTAAATAAACAGACACTTACCTGTTCCACGGTCCAGGGCCGCGGCCGCCCGGAGCTGCACTCCTCTCCCCCCCCTCTCCGGCCGGAGTCTCTATTCATAGTGTGGGCACCCGGCCGTGACAGCTTTCGGCTTCACGGCCGGGCACTCACTGCTCATGCGCGAGTCGTAGGGTGACCAGATTTCCACCATTCCGGGACACCCTCCCTTCCCAAATATCAGCTTGTGCTGTAACGAATCACAGCACAGTGATTGGACACAAGAGGCGGGATTTATGATTTCTCCAATCACAAGAAGGGGGCGGGATTGTGCTCCTCCAAGCATTCCCGGCCATGACAAGTATTGTCGGTGAGTAAAGCGGTGATGTGGCGGCCTTTTTTGGGGGCATCAGATTGGCCCGGGGGGTGGCTGTGTCAGTTTCATTTTGGAACACTGTATTGTCCTGGAATAAACAAGCCCATGACAGACCTGCAAAATGCGGGACTGTCCCCGGCAATCCGGGACACGTAGTCACCCTAGCAAGTCGTGCTGCGCTCTATGAATGGACAGGCAATCTCCTGGGAACTGTCACGTGTCCCCGGAGATCGCCTAGAAAGAGGGGCCACCCTAAGGCGAGAAGAGAAGTCACTGAGACAGTCCCTGGGCAGAAGGAGCAAGTGGGACAGGAAGTCCCACTTCTACCAAAGCCCCCCCCCCCCAAAAAAAAACATTACATGCCAAATGTGGCATGTAAGGGGGTGATGAGTGCTTAAAGCGGAAGTTCCACTTTTAGGTGGAACTCCGCTATAACTGCTGATTTAAAACTTGTGTAAAAATTGTGTTGGATAGAAGGGAGAAGAATTCCCTATTCACAGTGTAGCCTTTTAACCGGGAACCCTACTGCGCATGTGCGACGCCCACTCCTCTCTCCTACTGGCCTGGTGGTTCGGACTCCCGGAAGTGGGAAAGGATACCTGTCGGATATCCTGCCCCCCCCCCCCCCCCCCCCCGAAAGGTGCCAATTGTGGCACTGGAGGGGGGAGCAGTCAGATGAGCGGAATTTCCACTGAACTGCGGGCAAAAATGTTTTCCCCATTCAGTGGGGCTGTGGCCTATATATACTTACCTAATCTTTCAATCCTCCCAACACAAGACCAGTCCAGCACCCCCACGCTGTAGCGAACTGTTCCTGCACAGCCCCACTGCAGGGGGGAAATTTTTTGCCCGGAGATGGCTTTTAACAAGCTCATTAACCCCTTGGTGCCAGCTGCTGCTAGCTTTTTAAGGTCTTTGCTATGCATGAAGGTGGGAAGAGGCTTATGGCCATGGGACCGACGTGATTGGCTGTCACGGTGGTCACATGATCAGAAAACTCTGTGGCGCTACCCCCGAAGGAGCCGCTGGTTGATTTCGGGGTCAGCGTATTAAGTTACCAATTATACTTGTCTAGGGGTGAGTACTTGTGGAAAGTGAATAAAGCGAATGTCCAGACAGAGTGCGTTTTTAAAGTTTTATTCCAAGGCCCAACATGGCACACAATAGAGAAAGGTTGATGAGCGGAAGAAAACTGCAGTGTCAGGCCTTGGATATTGTGAAGAGCAGCTTGCTCTCAGTACAGTCACACTTAATCGTCGCCACTCCCGCCGGAGTGGGTAAAGTGCCCCGGACAGGCATCCAACTTGGCCCTGGCAGCCGAAAGGTCACTTGCAATAGTCACTGGGAGGAATTAGGGCCTCTGCCACAGGCCTGAGGAATTTCTATAATTTTCAAAGGGGTAGAACTAATGGATCCTCCCAGTAAGTCACTCTCTAGGGTCATCAGAGGACAGCTGAAGTGTACCTGTCATGTAGTAATGACCGGATCCCCGGTGGTTCGCCTAGGCCTCGCGGACAACCTCTGCCTTTGGGTCTCCCGAGCCAATCCCCCACCGTACAGCTCCCAGCTTAGGATCTGGGACCCAGCAAGCTGCTGGGGCCCCCCCGATGTTAGGGTGAAGCTCTGCTTGGTGCGCAGCTTCGGCCAGGCAGGCCTCGATGGCGGGACCCATGGATGCGCTCACCCTGAAGGTGGATGCCGCACCTGGAACGCGGGCCCCCTGCATAGAACGTTGCACCATCTCTCTGGCGTCTGCCACAGATACTCTCCCGCCAGCATGTCCAGAAGGAAGATCCTCCTCTGATTGGCTGCTGGGAGAAAGTGGGTCTGTCAGAACCCCTTCTTGCGCCAACTGTCACCCAGGGTTAAAAACACCTCCCCTAGCATGCAGACTGACCCAGAAGGCAGTTCTAAACTGACAACAGCCTGAGCTTAACCAATTTGTGAGTGGGAGCAACTTAACTCCCCCATTCCCCACTAACTTTAGCGTAATGCCCCGCCAAGTGGGGGGGGGGGACGCTACAACTCCTGTTTGAAAGCAGTGATTTGGGAGTTTTCCACGAGCCACCGGTCACTGTGACAGCAGGGCGCACGGTCTCAGCACAGCCCTGTTGGCAGAGAAAGCTGAAAGTATTCTCTAGTCTGTAAGTGCAGAAACAGCCCCAGAAAGCCCAGGGTATGGTCTTATATGGCATGTTCTTTCCTCCCGGGTTGGGGCAGTTAGTGCGCTAAATGTCTCCAGGTGAATATAGCTGGTGACGGGAGTCAGGATTCTTGTAGTTCAAAGCTCTGTAGACTGGGCATGGAAAGAGTGCGTGGGTTCCAAATTGACCACTCCAAATTTTGCATTCTAAAGGAAGTGGCTTGTTAATAGGCAGGTAGTTCCAACCTGAGTGCTGAGATTGTGATCCAGTTTGTGAGTGCAACAAAGAGACCCAGAGAACCCAGGGTATGGTCTTAGATGGCGTGTTCTTCCCATGTTGGGGCGGTTAATGTGATAAATGTCTGTAGGTTACCGTATATATAGTTGGTGACAGGAGGTGAGATTCCTGTACTTGAGATCTCTGGAGACTGGACAGGGAAAGAGTGGTTGGGTTCCATGGCCGCAACAGCACAGCTGTCTACTCTACACGTTCTACACTCTAGATAGAGGAAGCAACCAGTGTCCTGTTATAAGGCAGATAGTTGCACCCTGGGGGGGGGGGGGGGGGTCTAAAAATCAAATGAATGTATATGGAGCTCTTTCCTTTTCCATGTGTACAGAGACTGTTTTCCAATACAGTGGAACCTCGGATTGCGTGTAACGCAGTTATTAAGCTTTTCGCAATTTAAACCCTGGCTTGGTTTGCAAGTGTTGTCCCGCAAAACAAGCAGGATTCAAGCCTCTGCTTTTTCCATGCTGAATTTGGCCAGAGGTGCGGGGTCGCCAGTGACACTCTGAGACGTTCTGAAATACTCAGAAACACTCAAAAATACTCCATTCCCAAGGGTTTCTGAGTGCAGCCAAATGGTCTCCAGGTTTGAGTCTCTCCGGCACCCCACTTTCCACCTCTGGCCATACGCGGTATTGCATGCCCTTGAAGTAAATGTGGAACAAATTATCTTCATTTCTATTGACTTCTATGGGGAAACTCGCTTTGATATGTGAGTGCTTTGGATTACAAGCATTCTTCTGAAACGGGTTATGCTCGTAATTCAAACTTCCACTTTATAAACTATTTATCTTCCATAAAACTCTGCTTCTGTCTGTCCCCAGTCCTTATTGTCCCTTGCACATCATAGAAAAAGCTAAAGCCTGAACATTTCAAAGACTCCTCTGTCCATACTGTGATGTGACTCCACTCTCATATCATTGTCCAAGGGAAATTGAGATGGAGGTGAGGGATTTGTTGCTGACTTTTGGGGAAAAAGTCAACATTTGTATATCGGTTCCAGTGCTGTTTTGTCTGCTTAGGCTTCATGTTTAAAGGTACACTAAAGTCAGGTTTTAAAAAAAAAAAAAATAACAAACATGTGATACTTACCTCCACTGTGCAGTTCGTTTTGCACAGAGTGGCCCGGAAACCTATCTTCTGGGGTCCCTCGGCGGCTGTCTGGGCTCCTCCTCGCAAAAGCTTTCCTTCTTCATGCGAGGGCGCTCGCATGGAGGAAAGCTTTTGCGAGCGCGCTCCCGTGATACAGCGGCGGCCATAGCCGCCGACTGTATCACTCGGCTCCGCCCCCCAGCGCGCCGCGTCATCCGCCCTGATTGACAGCAGCTCTAGCCAATGGCTGCGCTGCTATCAATCCGCCCAGCCTAGCCAATCAACGGCCAGGCTGGGAACCGAAGAGGACGACGTGGACGCGCCCGGGACATTCGAACGGTCAGGTAAGTACAACGGGGGCTCGGGGGGGGTCGGTGCTGCTAAATGTTTTTTTACCTTCATGCATAGGATGCTTGAAGGTAAAAAAACGTGTACCTTTACAACCCCTTTAAGGGAAAGGAGGAGTGTGTTTCCAAAACAGCCGATTCAGCAGATTATTAACAGACCTTTATTTTTCCACACTTGGGGAATGGAAAAGTGCATTTGATGCTGAAATTTAGGCTGATATAAAATACACAAATTAGTGCAGCTTTATATTCATTAATAATATTTAATTTTTTAATGCAAGCATTTTAGGGAAGAAGAATCGCAATTTTAGGCAAAGTGCACTCATTCTTTTTTTTGCCCCGTGTGCTCAGCTAATTGATCCTACCCTTCTCGTCTGCAGATTTCATACTTAGGGCCCTTTCACACTAGCGGACGAACGGTCCGCTCATTACAAGTCCGTTTACGGACTTGTAATGGGTCCCTATGGGAGCGGATCCGTTAGCGGATGATGCATCCGCTAACGTCCGCTCGATCCGCATCCGTTTTTGCGGACGGAAGAATGTCCTATTTTTCTTCCGTCCGGGCAAACGGATCGGATGCAAACGGACAGACGGTCCGTTTCCATCCGACTCCCCATAGGGGAGAGCGGAGGAGAGACGGGGCGGTCCCGGCACAGTGTGCGGGGACCGCCCCGTCCGCCCGACAGCTCAGCGGAGACCCCCCGCTGAGCTGACGGACACACGGAGCGGACCGAAAAACGGACCGCTCCGTGTGTAAGGACCCTTACTGTGATTTAAAGTGGTTCTAAAGTCTAAATTTGTTTTACCGTAAAGTAATTCTAAATCATTAACCACTTTGCAGAGGCGGCTCTAGGCTTGGTGAGGCCTTAGGCAAACCTTAGATATGAGGCCCCACCAACTCCCATAATGGGAAAAATAATTCAAGCGTTAAAAACTAACAGTAAAAATTGCATATATAAAGAGCCTTAAATCCTATGAACTATGGGACTCTGGTCACCATAGAGCACCTTCCCCAGAGTGAACGCACTAGGGTAAGGGGGGCGGGGGGCTTACTTATACAACAGTGAACCTTTATATCAGAGCCTCCTTACTTTACTGTATTTTCTGCCCCCTACATCAGAGATGGTCAGAGACTGCATACATTCTACAGGAGATTGTCAGAGACTGCATACACGATACAATAAATGGTCAGAGACTGCATACACGATACAATAAATGGTCAGAGACTGCATACACGATACAAGAGATGGTCAGAGACTGCATACATGATACAAGATACGGTCAGAGAGTGTGTGGACATGATACAGGAGATGGTCAGAGACTGCATACAAGATACAGGAGATGGTCAGAGTCTGCATACATGATACAAGAGATGGTCAGAGATTGCATACGTTCTACAGGAGATGGCCAGAGACTGCATACATACTACAGAAGATGGTCAGAGACTGCATACATGATACAAGAGATAGTCAGAGACTGCATACATGACACAGGAGATGGTCAGAGACTGCATAAATACCACAGGAGATGGTCAGAGACTGCAGATATGGTACAAGATATGGCCAGACTGCATATATACTATAGGAGATGGTCAGAGACTGCATACATGGTACAAGAGAAGGTCAGAGACTGCAGACATGGTACAAGAGATGGTCAGAGACTGCAGACATGGTACAAGAGATGGTCAGAGACTGCAGACATGGTACAAGAGATGGTCAGAGACTGCAGACATGGTACAAGAGATGGTCAGAGACTGCAGACATGGTACAAGAGAAGGTCAGAGACTGCAGACATGGTACACGAGATGGTCAGAGACTGCAGACATGGTACAAGAGATGGCCAGAGACTGCAGACATGGTACAAGAGATAATCAAAGACTGCAGACATGATACAAGAGATGGTCAGAGACTGCAGACATGGTACAGGAGATGGTCAGACTGCATACATACTACAGGAGATGGTCAGAGACTGCATACATACCACAGGAGATGGTCAGAGACTGCATATGTGGTACAAGAGTTGGTCAGAGACTGCAGACATGGTACAATAGATGGTCAGAGACTGCAGACATGGTACAATAGATGGTCAGAGACTGCGTACATGGTACAAGAGATGGTCAGAGACTGCGTACATGGTACAAGAGATGGTCAGAGACTGCGTACATGGTACAAGAGATGGTCAGAGACTGCGTACATGGTACGAGAGATGGTCAGAGACTGCAGATATACTTTACACTCCCTTTGGCCTCAACATAGAAGTGGATGTGAACTGTTTTATAGCTAATTCATAGGAAATAGGTTTACCAACCATAGATTATCTCCTCTGAGCATCTTTCCAACATCAGAATAGTAATGTAAGGTCATTTTTTTCTGTGTATTAGTTTTTTGTGCAAACCACAAACATATGTGTCATATCTATATAGGATTATATATGGAGGACGCATTAAATGTTTTCTTATTTCCATTTGTAATACCTTTGGTGTGGGAGCAGTCTCGATGTGAGCCCCATCTATTTTTGGACAAGACACACTGTACCTACCCGAAATGGGGCAGGGCCGTTTTTTGTTTACTTCTTTTTTCCTTTCTTTTCATTTTTTATTTCTAACTTAGGGTATCAACGCTTAAACTCTCGGTGGTATGACCCTTTTAAGGCTTGACCTGGAAGGTGAACTTATTGCATTTATTTTTATCAGCCACCTATTTCTTTTTAGCATTCAAGATGGCGGGGGTGCGGCCCGGTGTGACTGACATCGAGGCTGCACGTCACACAATTGGTATATACTTATTCATTTTTTGTGTAAACCATTAATATACGTTTCATTTGTGTATAGCAGCACATATGGGTGACATGTGAAAAAATTTTGTATTTTATCTGTATTGGATGGAGGCGTGGGCTGAACACACTGGATGTGAGCTCTACCCACGTTTATAATGGATATGCTGTGCTTACCATCATTAGGGGAGTGCTGCTATGCGATTTCACTCTGTCCCTTTTTTTAAATAGTGTTAATGAGTAATACTGTCGATATAGATTTCTGGGATTCTAGTGGTATGATAAATTTATAAATATTGTCAGCTTTGGCAAGGGAAATTCTTCCCCGTCGCCAACATTAGTAATCATAAGAGGTCTTCTTCCAGCACCTAAGATGGCGGGCGGGCGGCCTGGTGTGACTGACATCGAGGCTGCGCGTCACGCTTTGTGTACATATGCGGTGATTCAGCACGCCGCCTGTATCCCGTGAACACGTCCCTCTAGTGACGAAACGTAGGGAGGCGACGTGCTGACGTCACAGCGAAAAATTTCTCTCTACCCGGAAGACACGGGCGGAATGTGCTAGCCGGCCGGCTTATTTATATTGGATGCCTGCTTTTGAACGATCTCTTGTAAGTGCATACCATTTTGTTATTTTAATAAAACCTGACGATTTTACACTATGAGAGCCTTTCTGTCCTTTCATACATCCTGACGCATACTGATGACACCGAGGATGGTCCGTGTATAGATGATCAGGACGTTGGAGGTGTTGACGGTGATTTCTGGGTTTTGGCATAAGGCTGATTTGTATTTTGGATCTGGTAAGAGGCTACTCATACCTATGGTGGAGGTGTTTACTTTCAACACTTTTTCCCAAAGTCTGTCATCAGTGTTCACACCTGGGAGATTCTTACTATGAATATTCATCTTATAATTGAACTTTAAGAACACACTGGATCCTGTGCATTCATCCTTTTTATGTATATGGACTATACTTATGGTTTAACATTATACTGCTTAGTGATATTTGCAGTTTTTAGCGCAATTTTGTTTCTTGTATATTATGTTTTAGGTTGTATAACCTTTTTATTATTGCAGCTTCCACTTTTCTGATTATTATTTATCATTTTTTATAACGAGTGCTATATATTTTTACATTGTGCAGATATACTACAGGAGATGGTCAGAGACTGCAGATATACTACAGGAGATGGTCAGAGACTGCATACATACCACAGGAGATGGTCAGAGACTGCATATGTGGTACAAGAGATGGTCAGAGACTACAGACATGGTACCAGAGATGGTCAGAGACTGCAGACATGGTACAAGAGATGGTCAGAGACTGCAGACATGGTACAAGAGATGGTCAGAGACTATAGACATGGTACCAGAGATGGTCAGAGACTGCAGACATGGTACAAGAGATGGTCAGAGACTGCAGACATGGTACAAGAGATGGTCAGAGACTGCAGACATGATACAGGAGATGGTCATAGACTGCATACATAGTACAAGAGATGGTCAGAGACTGCAGACAATGACATGGTACAAGAGATGGTCAGAGACTGCAGACAATGACATGGTACAAGAGATGGTCAGAGACTGCAGACATGGTACAAGAGATGGTCAGAGACTGCAGACATGGTACAAGAGATGGTCAGAGACTGCAGACATGGTACAAGAGATGGTCAGAGACTGCAGACATGGTACAAGAGATGGTCAGAGACTGCAGACATGGTACAAGAGATGGTCAGAGACTGCAGGCATGGTACAAGAGGTGGTCAGAGACTGCATACGTGGTAGAAGAGATGGTCAGAGACTGCAAACATGATACAGGAGATGGTCAGAGACTGCATACTTGATACAAGACATTGTCAGAGACTGCAGACATACTACTGGAGATGGTCAGAGACTGCACACATACTACTAGAGATGGTCAGAGACTGCACACATACTACTAGAGATGGTCAGAGATTGCACACATACTACTGAAGATGATCAGAGACTGCAGACATGGTACAATAGATGGTCAGAGACTGCAGACATGGTACAAGAGATGGTCAGAGACTGCGTACGTGGTACAAGGGATGGTCAGAGACTGCAGATATACTACAGGAGATGGTCAGAGACTGCATACATGATAAAAGAGACGGTCAGAGAGTGTGCAGACATGATACAGGAGATGGTCAGAGACTGCAGATATGGTACAAGATATGGTCAGACTGCATATATACTATAGGAGATGGTCAGAGACTGCATACATGGTACAAGAGAAGGTCAGAGACTGCAGACATGGTACAAGAGATGGTCAGAGACTGCAGACATGGTACAAGAGATGGTCAGAGACTGCAGACATGGTACAAGAGATGGTCAGAGACTGCAGACATGGTACAAGAGATGGTCAGAGACTGCATACATGGTACAAGAGATGGTCAGAGACTGCATACATGGTACAAGAGATGGTCAGAGACTGCAGACATGGTACAAGAGATGGCCAGAGACTGCAGACATGGTACAAGAGATGGCCAGAGACTGCAGACATGGTACAAGAGATAATTAAAGACTGCAGACATGATACAAGAGATGGTCAGAGACTGCAGGCATGGTACAAGAGGTGGTCACAGACTGCATACGTGGTACAAGAGATGGTCAGAGACTGCATACGTGGTACAAGAGATGGTCAGAGACTGCATACATGATACAGGAGATGGTCAGAGACTGCATACTTGATACAAGACATTGTCAGAGAGTGCAGACATACTACTGGAGATGGTCAGATAGAAGGATGCGCTCCGGCGTGTTTGCAGAGCCCCCCGGGAAGTTGGCACTGTGCTGTGCTAATCACAGGCAGCGAAACATTTCCCGATCTCTGCAGCTGTGCACCGGGACAATGTCTCACTGCCTGTGATTAGCGCAATGCTGACTTCCTGGTGGGCTCTGCACATGGGCTGTGTGAAAATGCAGGAACTCATCCTTAGTCAGAGACTGCAGACATGTGCGGACATAATTGGGCTGAGAAACACAGAACGCACAGTGTGTTCCTGTTTTTCAGTGTGAAGCTGGACCTGTGACCTGGAACCCACAATGTGCTAACTTGCCTGGAAAGGGGGCATTAATATGGGCACCTGGAGCAATTTGGCACATCTCTTTGGGGGGGGGGAGATATGTGCTAAGGGGGTGAATTTCATATCCAATTCCCCTTGCAGCAAACGTCATAAAGTGCCCCCTAGAACATATCCTCTCCCCCAAAATTACTCAAAGTAAACTGTAAACCGTAGGCATTAACACCCCCCCCCCTATCTCTCTGGAAGGCTCACTTACTTTGCATCAGGACATGATGTGTCATAGATTGTCAGACGAGCAGCTTTTCTCTGCAGCGTGGTGAGCCTCCTTCCCCTCCCCCCTCCTCCTCTGTGTACACAGGAAACATCACACAGCACGAGAAGGAGGGGGCGGGGCTCAGCTCACTCCGTCTCACTCTGTCTGCACTGTGTGTGTCAGGAGTCAGGGCCAGGCAGCCGGGGACTGCAGGGAGAGATGTCGGCTGACTCGGCTCTCTCTGCCATAACAAGTGGAGCTTGCGGGGCCTAAGGCAGCCGCCTAATTTGCCTAATTAGAGAGCCGCCTCTGCCACTTTGTGTCCGCACTATAGCTGAATGACGGCTACAGAACGGATCTGAATTGCCGGGAGGCCATCGATAGACGTCCTACCCTTTCCTCGCTCCCCGCGTGCCCCCTGCAGGGCATGCACGGCACGCACTGTGATCCCCAGCCCCTTATCTCATGATCAGGTGTCAGCCAATGACAGCTGATCACGTGATGTAAACAAAAGTTTGGTAATCGTTTAGCGTGAGGAGAAAAAAAAAGCCAATCACTGGCTCTTGTGCAAGGGACATCGGTCCCAAAGAGGAAGGAACACAGGCACCTCATCTGTGCCCACTATTACCGCCTGCCAGTGCCACCTGCCAATGCCACCTGCCAGTGCCACATGCCAGTGTCCACAGTGCCCACCACTGCAAAAAAGTGCCATCTATCAATGCCCACCAGTGGTGGCAATCAGTACCACTTAGCAGTTCTGCCTATCAGTATCACCAACCAGTGCCGATCAGTGCCCATTACTGCCACCCATCAGTGCCCATCACTGCCAGCTATCAGTGCCACCTATCAATGCCCTTCAGTGCCACCCCATTAGTGCTACCTCTTAGTGTCACCTCTCAGTGCCCATCAATGCAGCCCATCGGTGCCCATCTGTGCATCCTCAAAATTACCCGTTTGCAACATTTTATAACAAAATAAAAAACGGTTTTGTAAAAAATGTGTTCTGTTTTAGTTTTTTTTTTAACAAACAATAAAAACGGCAGAGGTGATCAAATACCACCAAAAGAAATCTCTATTTGTGGGGAAAAAATAAAAAAAAAAATTCATATGGGTGCAGTGTTGTATGACTGCGCAATAGTCATTCAAAGAGTGAGAGCGCTGAAAATTGGTCTGGGCAGGAGGGGGGTTTAAGTGCCCAGTAAGCAAGTGGTTAAATGGTAACTCCACTTGTGGGAAAAAAAATAACAAATAAAGAAAAAAAATAGCGCATATAATTGCGACACTAATCATATTGTAATTGTAGCGCCCCCTTACTTTCATTGCGGGCACTACGCTAAAGCTAGTGGGTGAATGGTAGTTACTTTGCTCCCATTCCTTATTTATTAAATTGCAGGCTGCTGCTGTTTCAGAACTGTCCTGTGGGCCGGTCTGTGGCCCAGAGGTGTGGTTACGCCCCTGGGTGGCAGTGGGCGCTAGAGGGGTTCTGTCGGAGCCACTCTTTCTTAGCAGCCAATTGAAGGAGTTCTTCCCTCGCTGGGCATGCTGGGGAGGGGTATATCTGTGGCAGCTGCCGCGTGCTCGGGGGGCTATTGGGGCTGTTAGGGTCCCTTGGGGTCTCCCCACAAGGACTGTGGGGAGAGCGTCAGTCTTGAGAGGACTGTGGGGAGAGCGTCGGTCTTGAGAGGACTGTGGGGAGAGCGTCGGTCTTGAGAGGACTGTGGGGAGAGCGTCGGTCTTGAGAGGACTGTGGGGAGAGCGTCGGTCTTGAGAGGACTGTGGGGAGAGCGTCGGTCTTGAGAGGACTGTGGGGAGAGAGTCGGTCTTGAGAGGACTGTGGGGAGAGAGTCGGTCTTGAGAGGACTGTGGGGAGAGAGTCGGTCTTGAGAGGACTGTGGGGAGAGAGTCGGTCTTGAGAGGACTGTGGGGAGAGAGTCGGTCTTGAGAGGACTGTGGGGAGAGAGTCGGTCTTGAGAGGACTGTGGGGAGAGAGTCGGTCTTGAGAGGACTGTGGGGAGAGAGTCGGTCTTGAGAGTGGGGGACTGTGGGGAGAGAGTCGGTCTTGAGAGGACTGTGGGGAGAGAGTCGGTCTTGAGAGGACTGTGGGGAGAGAGTCGGTCTTGAGAGGACTGTGGGGAGAGAGTCGGTCTTGAGAGGACTGTGGGGAGAGAGTCGGTCTTGAGAGGACTGTGGGGAGAGAGTCGGTCTTGAGAGGACTGTGGGGAGTCGGTCTTGAGAGTGTGGGGAGAGAGTCGGTCTTGAGAGGACTGTGGGGAGAGAGTCGGTCTTGAGAGGACTGTGGGGAGAGAGTCGGTCTTGAGAGGACTGCGGGGAGAGAGTCGGTCTTGAGAGGACTGTGGGGAGAGAGTCGGTCTTGAGAGGACTGCGGGGAGAGAGTGGGGAGAGAGTCGGTCTTGAGAGGACTGCGGGGAGAGAGTGGGGAGAGAGTCGGTCTTGAGAGGACTGTGGGGAGAGAGTCGGTCTTGAGAGGACTGCGGGGAGAGAGTCGGTCTTGAGAGGACTGCGGGGAGAGAGTCGGTCTTGAGAGGACTGCGGGGAGAGAGTCGGTCTTGAGAGGACTGCGGGGAGAGAGTCGGTCTTGAGAGGAGTGCGCGGAGAGAGTCGGTCTGGAGAGGAGTGCGCGGAGAGAGTCGGTCTGGAGAGGAGTGCGGGGAGAGAGTCGGTCTGGAGAGGAGTGCGGGGAGAGAGTCGGTCTGGAGTGGAGTGCGGGGAGAGAGTCGGTCTGGAGTGGAGTGCGGGGAGAGAGTCGGTCTGGAGTGGAGTGCGGGGAGAGAGTCGGTCTGGAGTGGAGTGCGGGGAGAGAGTCGGTCTGGAGTGGAGTGCGGGGAGAGAGTCGGTCTGGAGTGGAGTGCGGGGAGAGAGTCGGTCTGGAGTGGAGTGCGGGGAGAGAGTCGGTCTGGAGTGGAGTGCGGGGAGAGAGTCGGTCTGGAGTGGAGTGCGGGGAGAGAGTCGGTCTGGAGTGGAGTGCGGGGAGAGAGTCGGTCTGGAGAGGAGTGCGGGGAGAGAGTCGGTCTGGAGAGGAGTGCGGGGAGAGAGTCGGTCTGGAGAGGAGTTGTGCGGGGAGAGAGTCGGTCTGGAGAGGAGTGCGGGGAGAGAGTCGGTCTGGAGAGGAGTTGTGCGGGGAGAGAGTCGGTCTGGAGAGGAGTTGTGCGGGGAGAGAGTCGGTCTGGAGAGGAGTTGTGCGGGGAGAGAGTCGGTCTGGAGAGGAGTTGTGCGGGGAGAGAGTCGGTCTGGAGAGGAGTTGTGCGGGGAGAGAGTCGGTCTGGAGAGGAGTTGTGCGGGGAGAGAGTCGGTCTGGAGAGGAGTTGTGCGGGGAGTGAGTCGGTCTGGAGAGGAGTTGTGCGGGGAGAGAGAGTCGGTCTGGAGAGGAGTTGTGCGGGGAGAGAGTCGGTCTGGAGAGGAGTTGTGCGGGGAGAGAGTCGGTCTGGAGAGGAGTTGTGCGGGGAGAGAGTCGGTCTGGAGAGGAGTTGTGCGGGGAGAGAGTCGGTCTGGAGAGGAGTTGTGCGGGGAGAGAGTCGGTCTGGAGAGGAGTTGTGCGGGGAGAGAGTCGGTCTGGAGAGGAGTTGTGCGGGGAGAGAGTCGGTCTGGAGAGGAGTTGTGCGGGGAGAGAGTGTCGGTCTGGAGAGGAGTTGTGCGGGGAGAGAGAGTCGGTCTGGAGAGGAGGAGTGCGGGGAGAGAGTCGGTCTGGAGAGGAGGAGTGCGGGGAGAGAGTCGGTCTGGAGAGGAGTTGTGCGGGGAGAGAGTCGGTCTGGAGAGGAGGAGTGCGGGGAGAGAGAGGAGGAGTCGGGGAGAGAGTCGGTCTGGAGAGGAGGAGTGCGGGGAGAGAGTCGGTCTGGAGAGGAGGAGTGCGGGGAGAGAGTCGGTCTGGAGAGGAGGAGTGCGGGGAGAGAGTCGGTCTGGAGAGGAGGAGTCGGTCTGGAGAGGAGGAGTGCGGGGAGAGAGTCGGTCTGGAGAGGAGGAGTCGGGGAGAGAGTCTGGAGAGGAGGAGTGCGGGGAGAGAGAGTCGGTCTGGAGAGGAGGAGTGCGGGGAGAGAGTCGGTCTGGAGAGGAGGAGTGCGGGGAGAGAGAGTCGGTCTGGAGAGGAGGAGTGCGGGGAGAGAGAGTCGGTCTGGAGAGGAGGAGTGCGGGGAGAGAGAGTCGGTCTGGAGAGGAGGAGTGCGGGGAGAGAGAGTCGGTCTGGAGAGGAGGAGTGCGGGGAGAGAGAGTCGGTCTGGAGAGGAGGAGTGCGGGGAGAGAGAGTCGGTCTGGAGAGGAGGAGTGCGGGGAGAGAGAGTCGGTCTGGAGAGGAGGAGTGCGGGGAGAGAGAGTCGGTCTGGAGAGGAGGAGTGCGGCGAGAGAGTCGGTCTGGAGAGGAGGAGTGCGGCGAGAGAGTCGGTCTGGAGAGGAGTGCGGGGAGAGAGTCGGTCTGGAGAGGTGGTGCTGGGCTCTGTGACCACGGGAAGAAGTGCTGGAAATGTGTTAGCTGTGTCACTTCAATGTTATACAAGTATAGGGGCTTTGAGTCCCTGCCTGTAATGGGCAATTGCTACAAATCCTGAGTGACACATCTGGGAATCAAGAAAGTGTGTGCTGCTTGCTCTGAAGTCAAGTGGGCATCCCATAATACCCCATATCCCCATCCAAGTTCATTTTCCCCAATAAAACAGGAACTCTGAGTGACTGAAAATTCGGTGTGCCTGGCTGTGCAGGGTGGGGTATCCCGTTCTACTTGCGCCTCCTGAGGGGGGTGCGCTGCAGTAATAATCTTTCGCACTATAAACATCTGGATTAGTGAGGTTTTGCCCCGCCCTGCACGGGATCATCTCTAGAAGTGACACGGGCCACAGGCTGAGCAGCATTGGAGCCAGAGGCCGACGTGGAGGCCCTCTCGGTTTCCTGAGTTCTTCTTGTATTTTGCCAGTTGCTTGTTTGTTTTTGCAGACCTGAATGTTTTAATAATTGAAGGTCTCTTGATTGAAATTACAGATTACAGCCGTACGCGACTGTTTGTCCTATTTGCGCTCTCTTCATGCTCCTGAGCCGTCCTGCTACAATACAACCAATACAAGCGAGATCTGATTGCCGCTACCTTCCCCCCGTTGTTTTAATGGCCTGCCCCGCAATTGGAGAAGAATACATTTCATGCACGCAAAGCTCCTTATAATGTGGATCTCTGAGATTTTATATTGTCAACACTGGAGTCACACTGTGATCGACGCGGACTTATGTTTTCATGCTTAGACTAGTGTTCTTAAAATGTATGTAAACCCCCCACCAATAAACATCTCTTGTTTGCTCCCATTTGATCCGTTAAATATACCATTGGAACATTTTGTTATAGCTGTTCAACAAGTGCAAAAAAATAAGCTGTTGATCATGCCAGAAATCAAGTGCTGTCTTGTGTCCTGTACACGCAACAGACATTTTCTCAAGACTATACTATAGGTTGTATTTACTAAAGGCAACTAGCCTGTGCAATCTGCATGTGCGCTTGCTCCAGAGCTTAACCGCCAGCCGACCACTGCACGAATATTTAGGTTGGCAGAATGGCACGGCTACGCATATGGACTTCCCATACGTCCCCTTTAACCACTTAAGGACCGTCTCCTGCACATATACGTCGGCAGAATGGCACGGCTGGGCGCATCCACGTACAGGTACGTCCTGTACTAGTATCCAGCCGTGGGTCACGGGCGCCCGCCCGGTTCGAAGCTCCTGGACCGCGAGACTCTCGGACCCGATCCCCGCTGGAGTGCGGCGATCGGTCCCCGGAGCTGAAAAACGGGGAGAGCCGTGTGTAGACACGGCTTCCCCGTCCTTCACTGTGGCGGCGTCATCGATCGCGTGATCCCTTATACAGGGAATCACAATCGATGACGTCACACCTACAGCCACACCCCCTACAGTTGTAAACACACATTAGGGATCGCTTCCTGCACATATACGTCGGCAGAATGGCACGGCTGGGCAAATCCACATACAGGTACGTCCTGTACTAGTTCCCAGCTGTGGGTCACGGTCGCGCGCCCGTGGCCTGGTCCGAAGCTCCGGGACTCACAATCGATGATGTCACACCTACAGCCACACCCCCCTACAGTTGTAAACACACATTAAGGAACACATAACACCTTCAGCGACCTCCTTGTGGTTAACTCCCAAACTGCAATTGTCATTTTCACAATAAACAATGCAATTGAAATGCATTTTTTGCTGTGAAAATGACAATTGTCCCAAAAATGTTTCAAAATTATCCGAAGTGTCCGCCATAATGTCGCAATCACGAAAAAAAATCGCTGATCGCCACCATTAGTAGTAAAAATAAAAATGCAATAAAACTATGCACTATTTTGTAAACGCTATAAGTTTTGCGCAAACCAATCGATAAACGCTTATTGCGTTTTTTTTTTTTTACCAAAAATTTGTAGAAGAATACATATCGGCCTTAACTGAGGAAAAAAAAATTATATATTTTTGGGGGGATATTTATTATAGCAAAAAGTAAAAAATATTGAATTTTTTTCAAAATTGTCGCCACAATTTTTGTTTATAGCGCAAAAAATTAAAACCGCAGAGGTGATCAAATACCACCAAAAGAAAGCTCTGTGGGAAAAAAAAGGACGCCAATTTTTTTTTTTTTTTATATAATCTTTATTTTGCAAATTTTCAGGGAAAAAATCATACAAACAGACAGCCAACATGGCACGTAAAGAGAAGGGATACAAAGACAACGCATGGTACATCAGATTCTTTACAGGAATATTAAGATCCGCAGGGGCAAAATACAATCCCAGGGTGCGCCCGCATTTAATGGCATGACGGGAGGAGAGGCAAACAAAATATGAAATACAATATATCCTCACTCTATCGTGGAACACCTCCGCTGCCACACCCTAGCACACCCCTGTGAGAGAAAGCATCCCCCCTCAGGCAGTAGCAGGCGATGCCTATCTCTAGTACCCGATTCACGTGCAGCATGGAACGGGGGGGGGGGGGGTAAGAAGGGGAGACACAAGGGGACGGAGAGCAGAGAAAAGAGTACAAGAAAGATAAGACAGAAAACCGAGGGAAGGGGGGAACATCTGCTGCAGAACTGAATTAGATAATAAGAAAACAACTATCACAACTAGGCCTTAACAACCATATATACCAAAGGCTTTACTATCGGCTTTTCAAGTCATCCTAATCCCCCAAAGGGGTTGCCCCCGTAGAGGGTCCCGGGGCAGCGAGTACATCCGGACCGGCGTAGTGGATCCACGTGGCCCAGATAGAATAAAATTTATCGTATTTATCTTTGCACTGCGCCATCCACTTCTCTGCGGCCATAATTTTATTCACCAAGGCCACCCATTCAGAACGGGTCGGTACTCGTGGCGTCTTCCAATAAATCGGGATCAGCCTGCGGGCCGCATTGAGCAAATGAGGCAGTGTAGACTTACGGTAAAAACTAACCGGGACAGTGGGGAAATGGAGCAAGGATTCCAACGGGGAGTCAGGTAGCTCCACATCTAGAATGCGCTTGATCTGCTCATGGACGTCTCTCCAGAAGGGACGTATCTTAGGGCACTCCCACCAAATATGGAGGAAGGTGCCCCTTTGGCCACAGTCCCTCCAGCATGCATCAGAAAGAGCAGGGTAAATTTTAGCAAGCTTGGAGGGAACCCTGTACCATCTGGTCAGGACCTTATAGCTATTTTCCTGCATCCTTGTGTCCACCGTGCTCGAGTGCGGGAGTCTATATATGTGATCCAGCTGAGGCTTGGAGAAGACGCACCCGAGGTCCCCCTCCCACTCCCGTATAAACCCCGGTTTCCCCTCAACA
Source organism: Rana kukunoris (assembly GCA_029574335.1). Taxonomy (NCBI): domain Eukaryota; kingdom Metazoa; phylum Chordata; class Amphibia; order Anura; family Ranidae; genus Rana; species Rana kukunoris. Next base: position 226,374,106 of record CM056055.1, on the reverse strand, counting down.
TGTAGGGATTGTATCAGGGAGTACAATAGGGAAATAGCATGAGGGACAGCGGCAGGGGACATACAGAGCCGTTCAAAGGGAGATGCTAAGGCCGGTGACCTAACCCCCCGGGGTAGAGTGGTAAGGAAGTGTCTGATTTGCCGATAGCGCCAGTCATCCATGGGAAATGAGCCATACCGTTCCCGCAATGTGGCCAAAGGCAGCACACCCCGGTCCTGGGCAAACCGGCCACATCTGGACTCCCCATCCGCCGCCCACGTCCGGAAAAAGGAAGGGTGTTCCCCCGGGATGAACCAAGGGAAGCCACTTAATGGCGCAAGTGGGGAGGTCGGCAGCGCGAGCTCCCCGTCCTTGTTAAGAACATCCCAGAGCGCCAGAGCGTGAGTAGCCAGCGGGGAGACCAGCGCCGACAGACCCCTATTTTCCCTAGGCACCCAAGGGGCGTGGGACAGGTTCCGTCCTGCCAGGAACTTGTCGAGGGCAACCCACAATTTGTGCTGCACCCCGTGATACCAATCCAAAATGCGCTGCAGGGCTACAGCTTCGTAGTACCTGCGGATTACCGGGACCCCCAGCCCACCCGCCGATTTTGGGCGCTGTAGTGTGCGGAGTGCCAGCCGAGGGCATTTCTCACTCCAAATATACTGAATGAATAAACTATTGAGACTTGAGAAGAAGGCCCTGGGCAAATCAATCGGCACCATCTGTAGAAAAAACAAAATCCTGGGGAGTACATTCATTTTCAGCACACTGACTCGGCCCATCCAAGAAAACGCCACTGTGTCCCATCTCTTCAGGTCCAATCTAATAGCAGAGAGTAGTGGCGCGAAATTGCAACTATAGAGTTGAGAGCAATTGGCGGGTAGGTGGATCCCCAAATACTTCAGCGATGAGTGGCACCAAGTAAAGGAGAAGGCAGACTGCAGCTGATTACGAAGGCCCGGGGTAATATTTAACGATAGGATCTCTGACTTGGAATAATTTATCTTAAAATTAGACAGGAGATTGAATTCACCCAACTCTGCCATGATGTTAGGCAGCGAAATCAGTGGGTCGGAGACGTAAAATAACACGTCATCCGCATAGGCAGATAGTTTGTGTTCCCTCGGGCCTACCGTAAAGCCTTTAATGCTGTCATTGAGGCGAATCCGATTGAGCAATGGTTCGAGCGTCAAGGCAAATACCAGGGGTGATAAAGGACACCCCTGACGCGTCCCATTGCCAATCGGAAAGGCGTCCGACAACAGCCCATTCACCTTTACCCGAGCGGACGGAGAACTGTACAAAGAGGAGATCCAGGCCAGCATATTAGGGCCTAGGCCCAGCCTGTTCAGAATTATAGTCATGTACGTCCAGTCCACCCGGTCAAATGCCTTTTCGGCATCAGTCGAAAGCAAGAGACACGGGTGTGTTGTCGCCTGCGATTCAACCCAGTGGATCAACTGGAGCGCCCTATTGGCATTATCCCTAGCCTCCCTGCCCATGATAAAACCTGTTTGGTCGGGATGGATAACCGAGGGCAGTACCGGCTTAAGTCTATTGGCCAAAATTTTGGCCAATATCTTAATATCCGTATTTAAAAGCGATATGGGTCTGTAGCTGCTTGGTAACGAATGATCTTTACCCTCCTTTGGCAGAACCGATATGTGCGCCGCTAGCGCCTCTGGTGGCATGGCCGTTCCTGAGGCTAGTGCGGTAAAGTAGGCACACATGGGCCCTGACAGACGCCAATTTTGTTGGGGAGCCACGTCGCACGACCGCGCAATTGTCAGTTAAAGCAACACAGTGCCGAATCGCAAAAAGGGGCCAGGTCCTTTAGAAGCATTTTGGTCTGGGTCTTAAGTGGTTAAGATGTGGCATTGCAGGCGCGCACGTGCCCGCCACGAGCTTCAGGAGTGTGACTGCGGGTCCCTGGGACTCGATGTGCGCCGGGTGCCTATGATCGTATAACGGAGCTGCAGAATGGGGGTGATGCTTTTGTAAACAAGGCATCTCCCTGTTCTGGAAAAAAATAAAGCTGCGCTATAGTGACTAATTAAGGTAGGTTGCTATTAAAAGTACCATGAACATAAATAAAGAAGTGAATGACAAATGTGCAAAATTGTCAGGATCACTAGAAAAAAAAGAAAACAAATGCAGCCACAGCTTCTAAGGACTTGTAAGCTGCAGATTTTTTTTGTTTGTTTTGGAGCTTAGATACACCTTTTAATATTGTATAGAGATTATTGGCCAGATTCAGGTAGAGCGGCGTAATGTTATGCAGGTGTAGTGTATCTCAGATAAACTACGCCGCTGTAAATTAGAGAGGCAAGTGCTCTATTCACAAAGCTAATTTACGGCGGCGTAGCGTAAATGGGCCGGCGTAAGCCCGCCGAATTCAAATGTGTTTGATGTGGGCATGTTTTATTGAAATTAAGTGTGACCCCACGTAAATTACGTTTTTTTTTTTAAACTGCGCATGCGCCGGCCGTGAACGTATCCCAGTGCGCATGCTCCAAATGACGTCGCAAATAGTCATTGAAAACGACGTGAACGTCATTTACGTCCAGCCCTATTCACGGACGAGTTACGCAAACGACGTCAAATTTGAAAAATTTGACGCGGTCCCGACGCCATTTTTTTGGTGGTTTATCTTTACGCCTGAAAACGCCTTACGTAAACGGTGTATCTTTACTGCGACGGCCGGGCATACGTTCGTGAATCGGCGTATCTAGCTAATTTACATATTCGACGTGTAAATCTACGGAAGCGCCACCTAGCAGCCAGCGTATATATGCAACTAAGATACGACGACATAGGATACTTACGCCGGTCGTATCTTACCAAGATTTAAGCGTATCTCGTTTTGATAATACGCTTAAAGATACGACGGCTCAGATTCTGAGTTATGCCGGCGTATCTACTGATACGCCGGCGTAACTCTACGTGAATCTGGCTATATATATATATAATTTATATGATTATTTTACAGTGGCTGTTCATTCGTCTAATAAGAGTGGGTCAGTTTTGGCATTTGCACTTACAGCATTCTGGAACGTAGGAGGGTTTGTAGGCCTTAAGGCGGCCATACGCGGTTCGAATTTCGAAATAATTTTCTTTCATAAATCGTATTAAAGAATTTTCGTTCGTATTTTCTCACCGTTAGTGGGCTGCAGCAACAACCGATTTTCGTGCGGCAAACAAATTTGAGAAATCCGACATGTTGGAGATTTTTTGAAGAACGAACGATTATGGGAGAATCGTGCGAGAAATGTAATAGAAAAAAAAATGTGCTTGTGCAAGAAAAGAATATTCCCGGAGAGAAACGAATATTCCCGGAGAGAAAAGAATATTCCCGGAGAGAAACGAATATTCCCGGAGAGAAACGAATATTCCCGGAGAGAAACGAATATTCCCGGAGAGAAAAGAATATTCCCGGAGAGAAACGAATATTCCCGGAGAGAAAAGAATATTCCCGGAGAGAAACGAATATTCCCGGCAACATGAAGGTTTTGTCGGCCGAATTTTGAAAATCAATGGTGGTATCATCGGATCACAAAAAAAACGAACTTTCTGATTTTGAAAAGATAATTTGTTCGAAATTTGAAGTTTAGTTGGTTGTTTTTGTAATAATATCTCTCAGTATAAAATATTTAAAATATCTAAATTGATCATAGTGAGGTTTTTCCCCCGCACAGGATCTTCTCCAGAGCAGCACAAGCCACTGATTCAGCAGCATGTAAATCGGAGGCTGATGCGGAAGCCCTCGGTTCCATGAGCGCTTCTTGTATTTGATTGCCAGTTGTTTGTTTGTTTTTGCTGGCCCGAAGCTGAACGTTTTAATAATTGAAGGCCTCTTGATTGAAATTACAGATTACGGCTGTAACCGATAATTCAGGTCGTATCTGAGCTGCTTTCCAGACTCTTCATGTTCCTGAGCCGTCCCGGTGCAATTCAACCAATTCAAACCACATCTAATGGCCGCTACATTCTCCTGTTGTTTTATGGTCTGCCCTGTAATTGGAGAAGAATATACTTCATGCACACAAATCACAGACCTCCTTTTACTGCGGATTCCGGGGGATTTTTTTTATTGGCAACACAGTGTTTAACTTGGACTTATCTTTCCATGCTTAGATGCTTAGACTAATGTTCCTAAAGTGTGTTTAAAAGGGGTACACTGAGGAAAAAAAATGTTTTTTTTATATATATTTTTTTGGGGGATATTTATTATAGCAAAATGTAAAAAATATTGAATTTTTTTCAAAATCGTCGCTATATTTTTGTTTATAGCGCAAAAAATAAAAACCGCAAAGGTGATCAAATACCACCAAAAGAAAGCTCTATTTGTGGGGAAAAAAGGACGCCAATTTTGTTTGGAAAACACGTCGCACGACCGCGCAATTGTCCGTTAAAGCGACGCAGTGCCGAATCACAAAAAGTGCTCTGGTCATTGGGCAGCAATATGGTCCGGGGGTTAAGTGGTTAAATTGGGGTGCATGTTATACACCGATAAATACAGTATTTATTACACAAGGATAGCACAGTCGTTAATTATTTCGATAAATGTGCTTTGTAAATAGGAAATTTTCCAGCACAGGCTTTCACCTTTCGTTGGATGATGGGTGCCCATATGAAAATCTAGTCCCAAGCTTTTAAATACCACCTCCAAGTCGCATGCGCGGAGGCGTCCAAGATGGCCGCTTAAGCCGGGAGCTCCGCTCCACCACAGCCACCCATCGGCCATAGCACCGGATTCACGGCGGTGCGGTATCCCGTTTTGGGAGAATTCGACAGGGGAAGACCCGGTGATCACCCTGATGTACAACAGTGTGGTTAGAAGGGGCCTGGAACCGACATTCACAGCGATGGAAGCCCAGGCCGAATCCAAGATGGCGGCCGCGCCTCAGCCGCTGGCGTCTTATACTGAAGGAGACATTATGGTGAGGCAAGTTCTATCTACAACCACACTGCACTCTCCCTCACAACACCTCGCCCAGGATACCTCAGGCTCTGTGCCAGGAACAGTATTTGCTTCAGAAACCAAACTTGTTGCTACATTGCCCCAATATGCTGTTTCACCTCAGACCTCCTCACCTGCTTACCATACAGCCATTTTCCCCTCAGGAAACACTGATCTTATGGTCCCTCAGAACGCAGGGGAGCTTTTTCAGAAGTTTTCTGAATTGCTTGAAAGGGGTCTTGCACAAACAGCAATGAAAATTACTAATGACATTCGTTTGGATTTTCAGAATTTAGGCTCCAGGATGGAAATAATAGAAAATAAACTTGACATCACTGTATCTAGAGCCAACCAAAACACGGACCAAATACAATCTCTTCAAGAGCAATTGGATGTGGCCCTTAGCAGAATAGACGACCTTTAGAATCGTTCCAGAAGGGACAATTTTAGGGTTAGGGGCCTTTCTGAGTCTATATCAGATGTTCCAAGAGCCATTCAGGACCTCATCAAGGGCTTACTCCCATCTATAGCTCCACATAAGCTAGAGCTGGATAGAGCTCACAGATCTTTGGGCCCTTTGAGAAAGGATGGTTTACCCAGAGACATAATTGTGAAACCACATTATTATTCTGTGAGGGAGGAGGTTATGAAAATCTCTCGTCAGCAGTCCCACATCACTTTCCAGGGCCAGGATATACAAATATTCGCAGACATCTCCCCCATGACTATACAAAGACGCAGAACACTGAAACCACTGCTGGTGGTTCTGTCGCAGAAAGAAATCAAGTATTGGTGGGCATTCCCTTTTGCTCTGAAATTTACATACAAAGGCAAGACGCACACCTTCACCTCCCTGACTGAGGGAGAAAAGATCCTCCGTACCCTACAGTTCATCTCATTGGAGTCATCAATGGACACTTCAAACTCACAAGCAGGGTCTTCCAAGCGACCCACTCCGACCAGCCCTATCTCCCCCACATGGAAGATGGCCAAAAGCAGACGCACCAAGGATCCTGCAAAAACCTGATTTGGGGACTGAAATTGTGCAACTTAATTCCTGTCACAAATAAATGCCCTTAGGGTATTCCTGACCTCTGTCTCCTGTGTGTGGTTGGAGACACAAGTGTCTTTGTATTTCATCCATGCATCTATTTTTTTTTGATTGACGGCCTTTTTTTCTGTCGCGTGCCGCCTTTCCCTCTTTCCCCCCCCTTTTTTTTTGGGGTGGGGGGGGGGGTGGGGGGTGGGGGGGGGGGTTGGAGGGCGGGGGGGCGTGTGTAAAATTTTCTCTTTCCTTCAAGTGCTAATGAGTTTGCACCGACCGTGATCCGTATTATTCCTTTGTATGTACTATTATAGTTTTAGATTGAGTATGTTCGTGTTTTTTTTTTTCACTAAAATGACTTTTAACATTCATTTGCTTAATCTGAAGGCTGATGGGAGCTGGGGTGGCTGCCCTGTGCCTCTGACCGCTTCTGGACGGTGGATCATTCACTGTTTGGAGGTGGCCCTGTAGCCCATTTTAAGGGCTACGTTAGTGGTTTGAATGACAGGAATAGGGGAATTCTTTTTTTCTCCTACCCTTGTTGGTTCATACTGTCTCATCTCTTAAGATGTTTCTTAAGATGTTTTCATTCTTGTGTGTCTTACCCATCAGTTCTTCTTTTACTTAACCTCTTTTCTTCGATTGTCAGCCAGCTCCATCAATACCTTACTTGTCATTCTCCGGACTTACCCAGGGTCTGCAGTCTGTACCTCCCTCTCTCATGCCTCGTGTGGATCAGGGTAAGTGAAATGTTGATCGCCTTGTTACTCCACCATTATAGCTGCATTCTGAATCTCACTTCTTCCTAGTTTTATGAAAATAGCCTCACATATAGTTCAGGGCTTGAACTCGCCTATTAAGAGGAGGAAGATCTTTCAATCTTATCATTCCCAGAAGATTTCAGTGATTCTTCTACAGGAAACTCATTTTCCTACTAGTTTCACCCCCACTTTTCTGCACGCTCAATATCCACAATTTTTCTTAGCAAATGCGGAGGACAAGACTAGAGGGGTGGCGATTCTTTTTGCAAAATCTTGCAAGTGTAGCCCTATTTTAATACACAGAGACCCAGAAGGCAGGTTTCTGCTGGTTAAAGGAACAATTAATGTCATTTGTCTCATACTATGCCCCCAATAGAGGCCAGAAAACCTTTTTTCAATCCATGTTCACTGCTTTGGAACCCCTTCTTGAGGGAGCGATTGTCTGCGCCGGTGATTCAAATATAGCTTTTGATCAGAGCCTGGACAAATCCAAGCCTATGGGTAGCAGACTTACCCGCCCAACCAAAGCCAGCTCACACATAGAGAAATTAATTTTCCAACAAAATCTAGTGGATATATGGCGGGAACTTAATCCGACAAAAAGGGATTATACCCATTATTCAAACCCACATCTTTCCTATTCTAGGATTGATCACATTCTCATTTCTACTAGACATGTCCCATTGGTGAATAAAGCCATCATAAAAGACACATCACTCTCAGATCATTCAATAGTGATCTGCTCGATACAAACGCAACATTTAGGCCCCCTCAAATCGCATTGGAGATTGAATGAGACCCTTCTTGATGACCCCAGTGTAGTCGCGGAAATTAACAAAACGATAGAAGAATATTTCACGCTAAATAATGTTGATGGAACCTCGGCTGAGACTTTATGGGCCGCTCACAAAACTGTTGTCCGCGGGAAACTAATTCAATTAGCATCTAAACGAAAAAGGGAGAAAAATGCGAAGATAGCTAAACTCGAAAGAGAATTTGAGCTATTACGCAAGGACCATAAGAAGGACCAGAAGAAGGTACTTACCTCACAGCTAGACTCTGCTAGGCTAGCATTAAACTTATCACTCACAGTCAGGGCTGAAAAATCTCTAAATTGGAGTAACGCAAGATTTTATTTGCAGAAAGACAAAATGAATACGATGTTGGCAACTAAGCTCTCCCCGAGGTTCCGTGCGTTTTCACTCCCAAAAATTAGGTCACGAGATGGGACCACCACCCTTAATCCTATGCGCATTTTGCACGAATTTGAAACTTTTTACTCGTCCCTTTATCAAAAGTCGGGAACGACCGGACACTCTGACATCAAATCTTTTTTAGATCAACTAGAGATCCCGTCTTTACAAAAGGGCCATATTGACCTAATGGATGCCCCAATCTCAGTGGACGAAACACTAGAGGTTATCAAAAAACTTAAAGGGAGTTCAGCGCCAGGACCTGACGGCTTCTCTTCTCCTTATTATAAAATTTTTGCGGAAACATTGGGTCCTCATCTCACAAAATTTTATAATTCAAAGCGAGGGGGAGAAGGCCTACATCCACATTTGAATGAGGCATACATTACGGTCATACCCAATCCGCTGGCTTTCACCAATTACGAGCGCTGGTGTGACCGGATGGAAGAACACAGAGGAGGAATCTCCATAATATATACTGCCTTATCCGAAGTATTCTCTAAGTTCGCTTACATGGAGGCATGGGAGAGGGATCTGCGAATGACTTGGGACCTGGAGGAGTGGCATAGGATAGGTACGAGAACCTTTAAAGGTTTAAACAATATATCCTTGATAGAAGCCAATCTCAAGGTGCTGATGAGATGGTATCTGGTTCCCAGTAGGCTTGCGTCAATGTTCCCAACTGCCTCCCCATTGTGTTTTAGAGAATGTCAAGCTCAGGGCACTATGCTTCATATTTGGTGGGAGTGTCCAAGAATTAGAGGATTCTGGAATAGGATTTTTAGTCATATCAGAAAGGTCACGGGGGTGACAGTGGAGAAATCCCCACAGGTTGCACTGTTAGGGACTACTATATCCCAGGCTTCTAAACACAGACAAAGATTGATAGACGTTATGCTTCTGGGAGCAAAAACTACTCTAGCAGGGGCGTGGAGACAACCAAGAGTCTCCTATCTGGCAGCCAAAAGGAAGATTTTGTGGGTTATGACCCAGGAAAAAATGATTAGCTCCATTTCAAACAATTCTGACCTTTTTGAGGCTGTGAAGGAACCCTGGGCCAGATATGTGGGAATCTCCCCATCAACTGGAAATGTGGCGCCATCCATGGGCACTGGGTAGGTAGGCTGACAATCAACTCAATTCCGTTTCCTTCTTCCCTTTCTCTGTCCCCTCTCCTCTCTTTCTCCATTTCCTTTCCCACCTTTTATTTCTCTAGGTGCTCGATGTTCATGCGCACCTTACCAGTTCACTAATTAACCTTTTTCCCTCCCTTTTTTTTTTTTTGATTGGTATGTTATTGTTGATGGAACTTCTCTGGAGGGAGAAAGTAATCCTTTCACAATCAATTCATGGGAATGAAGGGGATTTCCTGTTCGCTGATTTATTATTAGTAAGAAGATCCTGGACTCTACCCAGTCTCCATTACCATCTTGATGCTCTTCTTTGCCCTGGTTTTTTCTTTTTTCGATTTTGGTTACCCATGCGGCTCACGGATCTTTGATCCTTCAGGACATCTGTAGGGATATTCCGGGAGTTTTAAGACTGTGGTTTGAGACCAGGAGGTAAGTTCACTTTCGGCACAGTTTGTTCCCAATAGGGGTGTCGAAACAGTCCTTTAGGTCTATCTCCTGTTTCAGGCTTCCTCTCTCCTATGGAACTCTATTTACCTGGTAGGGCAGATTGAACTGTTTTATACTGACTGATAGTTGGAGGCTTTGCCCCCTACTTCTTCTCTTCTGCAATATTTAATTATAATTATATTCTTATGATTTAACTATTTGTTATTTATCACTATCCACCTGTTTATATTAGATTGAGGAGGAGTATTCTACTTTATTTTTCAGGATGAATTGTACTATTTGTACTCTGTCAGTATTTGTCCTCTCACTTGTTTATTCGCTCCAAAATTGTTCTGGGAGCATTGATTGTATTCCTTTGATATTTATTTAAATAAAAATCTTAAATTAAAAAAATAAAAATACCACCTGCGTGTATTTGGCCCTCATGCTTCACCAAGTGAGAACCGTGACCGTGAAGGCCTTTTACTTGTCATGTTCATCCTTTATAATGCTACTTGGGAGGTTTAATACAGGAAAAATGTGGCCTCCGTGCTCTATGTAAAGCGCACTACCGCCCCGCCGTAATGGATCGGATTCCCTCAGCCCATCAATCTAGTTGAAAGGTCTGGAGATTTGTAAGGGCTGTCTTCAGCAAATGAAATGGCACACTTTGCGTGTGCGAGCATGCATGAGATCACACGTGTCCTCTGGCTGATACTTAACACCGGAGCGATCGAGCCATTACGCCGAGAAGAAATGGATTGGGCTGACTTTAAATGAGCTACATACATCACCTGCCGCACACTCCATACACATGTCATTTAGTGGGAGAGGAGTGTATCAATTACTGGCAGGGTGCCTTACAAACTGAGGCTTTAAATCATGATTGTATCTGTTTCACATCCAGTAATCTCGTCCCTTATCCTGATGTCAATGAGGATGATGGCTGCTGAGATTGACATCCGGGGGCAGCAAACTGAGGCTCTCTAAGCAATGGTGGTGCTGAGTTACAGCACGATACTTGCTGGGACCTGTGGTTCAGCATCCCAGTGCACACTGCCTGCAGCATTTTTTTTTATTTAAAATTATGTTTTTAGAAACACAAGAAATGTAAAATCAATCCAAAACATAAAAATATTACTTTTGTGCTCACACTCAGAAATTTGACAAATATTGGATAGTTTTGGAATGTGCATGGAATTATGAGTGAAGCTGGCAAGAGCTCCAGCAAAATCTGTGCAGTTCAGTTGGGGCCAGATGATTTTTGATCCATCTAGGGTGGTTTTTGTAACGGAACGTCCCACACTCCGATTGAGTGCTTCCGTCATATACCGCTTCCTATCAGTCTGGATATAGATATTGGATATTCCAGCTGCTCACAAGCACACAACGGGACGAGACTTGTTTGTCTGCTGAACAGGGAGTGTTTAATAGAACCAGGAATACAGCCTTATATACAGTTTAAAGAGGAGGTAACCAGAACATAAATTAACATGAGCTAATTAACTAATAATTTAATCAGACGAGGTGACTCCGACATGACCTTTCAAGGAAGACATCCGTCTCCTCTCACCTGCTATACAATACACATTATAAGTGTAAACACATGACAGCTTCACACAATAGCAGGGTCAATTGGCACAGAGAACATGGCTGGAGTTGATGGCATTAGCATCTATGAATGAGTCACTCTTACAACCAACTCTTTGAGTTCATAATCAACAACCAGCAAATAGTTCTCTAGAGATATCTTGGAATATATTGTGGATAATAATTACATAATAATCCCCTCTTAGGCAGTCCAAGATATAATTTCTCAGTCATCCTATGCCCCTAGTGGACATAGGATGATTTTAGACATAAGAGGGTCCGAGTCTGTCACAGTTTTCAATCGACAGTTGATCTAATGTTTGACTTCTGTCAAAACATTATTTGATCAGCAGCTGCAGGCAATCAGCTGCACTACTGATTAGTGTATTCTGACAGCAGAGGAGGAGCCTGGCTATCCGAATACAGTAGTACAGTAGAAAGCATTCCTTCAGCCACCTCGCTTGTGTGGATGGGTGAGTCTGTTCTTTTTTGATCAGCCTTGTGATCATAAGAAAGACAACTATCTATGGCCAGCCTTATGCCCCGTACACACGATCGGAAATTCCAACAGCAAAAGTCCGATGTGAGCTTTTGAATGGAAATTCTGATTGTGTGTAGGCTCCTTTGGACGTTTGCTGTCGGAATTTCCGCCAACAAATGTTTGAGAGCTGGTTCTCAATTTTTCCTACAACAAAAGTTCTGATCATGTGTATGCAATTCCGACGCACAAAAATCCACGCATGCTCGGAATCAAGCAGAAAAGCCGCACTGCCTATTAAACTTAATTTTTCTCGGCTTGTCGTACATGTTGTATGTCGCTGCGTTCTTGACGATCGCAATTTCTGACGACATTTGTGTGACCGTGTGTTTGCAACACAAGTTTGAGCCAACACTCGGAAAACAAATATTTTTGGGATATATACGGTTGGATCCTTTGTTCCTGTAAAGGAGAGACGTGGATCCATGCCTTTCCCTAGTAAAAGCATTCCCCATAGTACACAGAAAGACTGGTTAAGGCATACAGTTAGCCCTTTGAGGCTTTGAAGAAGAAAGTATCCCTTCGAAACGCGTAAGCCAGCAGTGGTCCTGATGTCCTCTCCTTCACCATCTGTCATATTGATTGCCACCATTTGGAGGCTTTTAGAAAAGCAAATTTTCTTCACGTTTGTGAGTAGTTTTTAATCTGTTTTTATATATATATAATACATTTACCAAGGCTAATGCCCTCTTTTCTTTCTTCCTTTTAACCCTTTGATCGCCCCTGATGTTTTTTTTTTTTAAATTAAATTCCTTTTTATTTAAGAACTTTGCTCTTATAATACACACTGTGCTTACAATCTTTTACAAAAAATATACATTAGAATAAATTTAGTTGCATTTCCATTTCCCCAGATGTTTAACCCCTTCCTAGCCAGTGTCATTAGTACAGTGACAGTGCATATTCTTTAGCAGTGATCACTGTATTGGCGTCACTGGTCCCCAAAAGGTAGCAATTATTGTCAGAATGTCTGTTGCAGTATCGCAGTCCCGCTATAAGTCACTGTTTCCCACTAACTATTAAAAAAAAATATATATATACCATAGTTTGTAGACACTATGGACCAGATCCACAAACAATTACAGCGGCGTATCTCCAGTTACGCCACCGTAATTTTAAATCTGCGCCGGCGTATCTTTGTTTTGTATCCACAAAACAAGATACGCTGTTTTTTTGCGTAGATACGCCATATTACGCCGTCCTATTCAAGTTTAATATTTATGCTGGACGCTAGGGGAGCTTCCGTATATTTTCTGCGACGAATATGCAAATAAGCTAGATACGCCGATCCACGAACGTACGTATGGCCAGCGCAGTGTTTTTACGTTGTTTGCGTAAGTGTAGGTCCAGCGTAAAGTTACCCCTGCTGTATAGAGGCGTACGTAATGTTAAGTATGGACGTCGGGCCAGCATCAAATTTTCTGTCGTTCACGTCGTTTGGGTAAACCGTTCGCAAATAGGGATTTGCGTAAGTTACGTTTACATCGTTTTTATTGACTATTGGGATACTGGGATATCTCCACGGACGGCGCATGCGCCGTTCAAAAAAAACTTCCTTTACATGGGGTCAAGCTGATTTAAATTAAATCACGCCCACAGCTTTATAATTTGAATTGCGCAGCCTTACGCCGCAACAATTACACAACACCGCCGTAAGTGTTTGTGGATAAGGATAAGCGGCGTAGTGTAACTTAGGCTACGCCAGTGCCAGTTCTTTCTGGATCTGGCCCTATAACTTTTGTGCAAACCAATCAATATACACTTATTGGGATGTTTTTTTTTTAACCAAAAATATGAAGCAGAATTGTTGAAAAAATTAGATTTTTTCTTATTCGATATGTTTTATAGTAGAAAGTAAATTATTTTTTTTTTTTTCAAAATTGGCAGCAATTTTTTTTGTTTATAGCGCAAAAAACAAACAAAAAAAAAACGCAGAGGTGATCAAATACCACCAAAAGAAAGCTCTATTTGTGGGGGAAAAAAGTACATATGTTTAGTTTGGGTACAGTGTCGCACAACTGTGCAACTGTCAGTTAAAATAACGCAGTGCCAAAAAATGGCCTGTTAATGAGGATTGTTTTTAGGCTGTGTGCATCCTTAACTTCAATTTGGTGGGTCCAAAATTACATTCTTTTAAAAACTATTTTGGCTTTGCTCTTTACTATATCCCAGGGCACCAAAATATGTATTTTTCTTTTATGCACAGTAGTGTTTTGGGAAATTGGTAGCTGTTGACTGACTTTATGATTATTATGTACCTCTATTGTTTTGTAAAGATAGTGAATTATGGTCATCAATAGTCTTTTTAAGGATTCTCCCAAATTTTTAGTTCTATCTTAATTGTCTAAGGCACACCCCTATTTGGAAAAGGAGTTGAGACGTTTATTTGTGTCATTGTAAAGAGAAAGAAATGTGCTTGCAATCATTTTCTTTGATCATTTTTCTTCCTCGGCAAACTATGAGGAAGCGTTTTCAGAGCTATCATGAAGGTCATTAATAAACAAATTAAACAATTATTGTTTCCAAAGAGCGAGGAATCAGTCAATGATTCAGAAATAGACTCTCACTTATTGTGTTTATGAACAAAGAGAGGATATAAAAATATCTTGTTCTCTGTCTAATAAGTACGGCAATTTGCATTTTCCCAAAGACAGAAAAATAATAATCAAAAGTTGATTTTATCTGTCTAATCTGCATTTTTTTCTTTTTGTTCTTGTTAGTTTTTTTTTTTTTTAGATAAACCTAATGGAGAAATAATACACATAGTTGTGTATGTAGGCTGCATATTCATAGGCTGCATTCTCAGTGATGTCAGCGGTCTCTAGTGAATTTATAGGCTGAATTCTCAGTGATGTCACCATTCTCTAGTGAATGGATAGGCTGCATTCTCAGTGATGTCAGCGGTCTCTGGTGAATTTATAGGCTGCATTCTCAGTGATGATGTCACCGGTCTCTAGTGAATGGATAGGCTGCATTCTCAGTGATGTCAGCGGTCTCTGGTGAATTTATAGGCTGCATTCTCAGTGATGATGTCACCGGTCTCTAGTGAATGGATAGGCTGCATTCTCAGTGATGTCAGCGGTCTCAAGTGAATTTATAGGCTGAATTCTCAGTGATGTCACCATTCTCTAGTGAATGGATAGGCTGCATTCTCAGTGATGTCACCGGTCTCTAGTGAATTTATAGGCTGAATTCTCAGTGATGTCACCATTCTCTAGTGAATGGATAGACTGCATTCTCAGTGATGTCAGCGGTCTCTGGTGAATTTATAGGCTGTATTCTCAGTGATGTCACCGGTCTCTAGTGAATGGATAGGCTGCATTCTCAGTGATGTCACCGCTCTCTAGTGATTGGATAGGCTGCATTCTCAGTGATGTCACCATTCTCTAGTGACTGGATAGGCTGCATTCTCAGTGATGTCACCATTCTCTAGTGACTGGATAGGCTGCATTCTCAGTGATGTCACCGGTCTCTGGTGAATTGATAGGCTGTATTCTCAGTGATGTCATCTGTCTCTAGTGAATGGATAGGCTTCATTCTCAGTTATGTCACAGGTCTCTGGTGAATTGATAGGCTGTATTCTCAGTGATGTCACCAGTCTCTGGTGAATTGATAGGCTACATTCTCTGGTCTCTAATGAATAAATAGGCTTCATTATCAGTGCTATCTATTGTCTCTAGTGAACAGGTTGCCTTTTCAGTGATGTCACCGGTCTCTAATGAATGGATAGGCTGCATTCTCAATGATGTCACTGGTCTCTAATGAATAGCTAGGCTACATTCTCAGTGATATCTATTATATCTAGTGAACCAATAGTCTGGCTTCTCAGTGATGTTGGCACTCTAAATTTGAATTTCTGTGCATCAGAGGTCCCTTTCCCCAGCTCTTCTAATGATACCTTGGCATGCTAGTTGCCTTTGTGGATGATTGTCACTAATTTTATTGTCTTGTAGCCTCGGGTAAGGTTCATGAACTTCAGAAAATTGATCCTCCTCCTTCAGAGACTGCTGTTTCTTCTTTTAGTTAGTGTTATGAATAAATCTTTTACTGTCTTTTTCGCGCATATTCATGGCGGGCATGTTGTACATCTTTCATGTGCTTATTATGTGGTTCTTTTAATCTTCTTTTTTTTTGACACAGCTCAGGGTGCTACATGAACACAACTCTTGTCAAAGAGCTTAGATGTCTGAGAGGAGGAAATTTCTCCCCGGGTCGTGTGGTGCAATTTGTCCAAAATCTCAATAGTGTTTGTTTTTGGTAAACTCAAGGCATCCCTAAGGCGGCGTACACACGACCGAGGTTCTCGCTAGAAACCAGCGAGAACCTCGCTGGAAGCTGCATTCCAGCGAGAACCTCGGCCGTGTGTACGCTCTCGGCGAGCTTCACGTCGGGAATGCCGTCGAGCAGAAATAGAGAGCATGTTCTCTATTTGCTCGACGGCCCGCCTGGATGAATGGCTGGTTGTCATTCCCGACGGGCGGGTCGCCGAATCTGATGGCCGGCAGAGAACCTCGACGGGCGGAATGATGTGTTCTGCCCGTCGAGGTTCTCTGCCGTGTGTACGCGGCTTCACACTTTGGGAAAATATAAATTTGAAATGGACCCATAAATCCACTGTAATTGGACACAGAATGAGTTTGGCAGCAGACCACAGAACTTTCTCCCAATCTTTCTCTGAATCATTTAGCTCAGGGTTTGACAAATTTGCTTGGAATCTAGGAGCCAGCTAAAAAAGTTAGGAGCCAAAAAACGCACCCGTCCCACCATGCTCACGTGCAGAAGCAAACGCATATGTGAGTAGCGCCCGCATATGTAAACGGTATTAAAACCACACATGTGAGGTATCTCTGCGATTGGTAGAGCGAGAGCAATAATTATATTCCTACATCTCCTCTGTTACTCAAAACATGCAACCTGTAGAATTTTTTAAACGTCGCCTATGGATATTTTAACTACTTCCCGACCGCCCGCCGCCGTTATACGTCATGACTTTAAAGATGGATATCTCGGTAACGGCAGCAGCTGCTGCCACAACCGAGGTATCCATCTCTTCTGTGGGCGGTCGGTCAAACAATAATGGCGGTCTCCGCGGCGGATTCGCCGCGAGATCGCCGTTATCGGTGACGGGCGAGGACCCCCTCCCGCTGCGTTCCCGCTCCCTCCGCCGCTTACCGGAGCCGTCGGTAGCGGCGGAGGCGATCGGGTCCGCTCCCATGCTCAGTGTGGATGCGAGTGAGGGAAAAATTTCCCTCATCCATCCCCGTAGCTCTGCTGGGCGGAAGTGACGTCAAAACGTCAGTCCCACCCAGCGTCTTAAAGAGACATTTTTTTTTAATGTTATTTAATTTAAAAAATGACATTTTACATTTTTTTTTGCATTTAAGCCTAAATATGAGATCTGAGGTATTTTTGACCCCAGATCTCATATTTAAGAGGACCTGTCATGCGTTTTTCTATTACAAGGGATGTTTACATTCCTTGTAATAGGAATAAAAGTGATCATTTTTTTATTTTTTTTATTTTAGTGTTAAAAATTGGGAAAATAAATAAAAATAAATACGAAAACAAAAAAAAAAACATATTTAAATCGCCCCGTCCCGACGAGCTCGCGCGCAGAAGCGAACGCATACTCGATTAGCGCCTGCATATGAAAACGGTGTTCAAACCACACAAGTGAGGTATCGCCGCGATCGTTAGAGCGAGAGCAATAATTCTAGCCCTAGACCTTTTCTGTATCTCAAAAAATGCAACCTGTAGAGTTTTTTAAACGTCGCCTATCGAGATTTTTAAGGGTAAAAGTTTGACGCCATGCCACGAGCGGGCGCAATTTTTAAGCGTGACATTGTTGGGTATCATTTTACTCGGCGTAACATTATCTTTTACAATATGTAAAAAAATTGGGCCAAATGTATTAGTTTTATTTTTTAATTTAAAAAAAGTGATTTTTTTTCCAAAAAAAGTGCGCTTGTAAGACCGCTGCGCAAATACGGTGTGACAAAAAGTATTGCAATGACTGCCATTTTATTCTCTAGGGTGTTAGAAAAAATATATATAATGTTTGGGGGTTTTAAGTAATTTTATAGCAAAGAAATATAAACACCGAGTCTGAAAAACAGTCTCGGGGCTAAACTGGTGGGTTAAAGTTTGTCGCCATTCCACGAGCGGACACAATTTTGAAGCGTGACATGTTAGGTATCAATTTACTCGGCGTAACATTATCTTTCACAGTATAAAAAAAATTGGACTAACTTTACTGTTGTCTTATTTTTTAATTTAAAAAAGTGTATTTTTTCTCCAAAAAAGTGCACTTGTAAGACCACTGCGCAAATAAGCTGTGACAAAGTATTGCAACGACCGCCATTTTATTCTCTAGGGTGTTAGAATAAAATATATATATATAGGTAACACCTAACCAGCGGCGCTTAGACACTCACCCCCCAGTGGGTATTTGGCACCTAACCAAGCTTAAAATCAAATATATATATATATATATATATATATATATATATATATATATATATATATATATATATATATATATATATATAATGTTTGGGGGTTCTAATTAGTGGGAATGAGATGGCAGTGAAAAAACACATTAGAACTGCTTTTTTGCTAATGTAATGTAACCTGTAATGCCAAAGGCCACCACAAGATGGCGCTAGATCACAGAAGGAAGCTGAGGCCTGCAGAAGGCCGCAAAGCCGCGGGCTCAATTACCGTCCGGCCCGCGCTGGCCGATAATTGAGGCCGCGGCTTTGCGGCCTTCAGCAGGCCTCGGCTTCCTTCTGTGAAGGCCGCAAAGCCCCGGTCTCAAAAACCAGCGGGAGCGAGCCCGCCGCAATTGCGCCCCACGCCGGCCTGTAATTGAAGCCGCAGCTTTGCGGCCTTCTGCAGCCCTAAGCTTCCCCAGGCGCCAGGTCACAATTTCTTGTCGCAGTTGCGACCGGGCGCCTGGATTTTGACGAGGCCTGATTTAGATGTTCAATGGCATGACTGTACATGTACCCTCTTGTGGAGGGGTGCTTGAAGGAAGAAAAATGCTGACTATGACCCTAAGAACAGCATCCCTACAGTCAAAGCAAGTTATGCTGCTGTTTCTCTGCTAAAGGTACCACCAACTTTGCCGCATTGAGGGGCCAGTGGGCGGGCCCATGTATTGTAAAATATTGGATGAGAATCTTCTCACCGAACATGGGTTGTGGACATGTTTTCCAGCATGACAAGGACCCAAAACTTACTGCTAAGCCAACAAAGGAGTGGCTCAAGAAGAATCACATTAAGGTCATGGAGTGGCTTAGCCAGTCTCCAGACCTTCATCCTATGGAAAGTGTATGGAGGGAGCTGAAACTTCGAGTTGCCAAGCAACAGCCAAGAGACCATAAGGATTTAGAGAAGATCTGTGAAGAAGAGTGGAGCAAAATCCCTCCTGAGATGTGTGGAGACCTGATCACCAACTACAAGAAACGTCTGACCTCTGTGCTTCCCAACAAGGGACCTCCCCCAACTACTAAGGGACCTCCACCAACTACTAAGGGACCTCCACCAACTACTAAGTGGATCAAATACTTATTTTACTAGCTAAACTGCATCTCAATTTATTTGTATTGTGCTTTTATTCTGGATTTTTGGTTGATATTCTGTCTCTATCATATAAAATACACCTATGATAAAAATGATAGACCCTTCATTTCTATGTAAGTGGGCGAACTTACAAAATCTGCAGGGGATGAAATAATTATTTTCCCGCACTGTAACTTGTTAAAATTTGTAGTTTGGAGTTCATGACGGGGGACATAATGCAGGAGCAAAATTTGAGAAACATCTCAACTCCCCTGATAACAGGAAGTGTCTGAACACTCCTTGTTATCATGGCGGGATCACCAAGTTTTATTTTATTGAAAGCTGTCCATTTAAAAAGAATAAAAAGTACGTTTTATATTGCATTAATTAAAGTGGATGTAAACCCGAATGTATTTTTTATTGTATTTTTTGATGTCACAATGTACAGTATGAGATTTCCTATCATCAGTGCCCAGTCTTGCCACACAGAGTTAATCCAGCTCTGATCAATCCTCTTTTATTGTTCAGTGAAATAAAACGGACTTACAGAGAAAAGCCTTAGTCCGTTCCACCCCCTTGCTGTGAGTGACAGGTTATTTTCATATCTCATGCACTAACCTGGAGAAAGGCATTATTT
This sequence comes from Rana kukunoris, assembly GCA_029574335.1. Classification (NCBI taxonomy): domain Eukaryota; kingdom Metazoa; phylum Chordata; class Amphibia; order Anura; family Ranidae; genus Rana; species Rana kukunoris. Next base: position 226,354,278 of record CM056055.1, on the reverse strand, counting down.
TTCAATTCCCGCCCCCACTCCTTTTCTGAAGTCATGTGGTTACCTTTCTGGATTTTCACTGGATGCTATTGATCATAGCAGAATTCAGTGTAAGGAATACATAGGAAAAAATGCATGTTGACAAAGGGAGTGTACAGGTGAGTGAGTGAGTAACTTGTATAGCGCTAACAAATGCGAACCGAATCGCCTCGAGGAGCTTTGTGTCCATTGTCGTACTGATCCTTCAGAAGAGGTCGGTCTTTAGTTTTTTTCTGAAAGCCCGATGGTTTTCTTCCATGCGAACGGTCGTGGGTAGAGCATTCCAAAGCCGAGGTCCTTGGACTACAAATCTACGTTCTCCCTTAGATTTGTAGCGGGATTTGGAGAAGGTTTTGGTTAGTTGACCGGAGCACGCGATTGGTGACGTAGGGTTTAATTTTTTCGCTTAATGAGGAGCGTTTCCTTGTGCGCATTTGTGGGTGATACAGAGTGTCTTGAATGTGATCAGATCTTTTACGGCTAAGTGGAGGGACCATAAGACCGGGGCGATAGATTCCCACGTTTTTTTACCTGTTACCAGTCTGACTGCCGTGTTCTGGACGACTTGTAGACACGAAATCTGGTATTTTGGTAGTCCTAAGTAGAGGGAGTTCACGTAGTCGAGTCGGGAATTGACGACTGTTCCAACCACTACTTCTGTATTCCCTTCTGGGATGAAGGGGATAAGTCTACGTAGCATGCGGAGAAGATGGTGAGAACCGCTGACTACTGCTCCTATTTGTGCGTCCATCGTCATGTCTGAATCAAAGATGACTCCGAGGCTTTCGACTTTGTTGCTTGGGTTGATGGTTTGTCCAAGGATGGTGGGTGGTGTCCATGTGGTCCTAGAATTAGATTTCCGATTTGCGTGAAGGATAAGGTGGGTGGGGAGTCTACTGACATCACGACTCCACCCACCGAACTCCAGACAACAGATCCACCCACAGAATCTGCAGTTTTTCAGTTCTTATAACAGGCAGAGAGGAAACATTTGACAGGTAAGGATACATGCAGGAGGCATCTATATCCTTATAGATCAGCAATATGGCAGGAGTTTAGAAAGGATGAGAGCGGCTTCACATCCACTTTAACATGTTAACCATTTTATGAGGATTCTAGTGATTGGGTTTACAATTACTTTTATTCCTAAAGGTGGGATCAAAGCCACTACATTTTCTTACAGATAATGATTCCCACGTTACTCTGTGTCTGACGTATTAATTTGGTAACTAATTTAGAAGAACATGGAGCTTGAACGAAGGAAAATGTTGGTCTTCTAGACGTTTCAGAAGAGAAACGTGACAGCTCATCACAGCTCGTGATTAACATTTTACAATTAAAAAACAGATGCCTGTCAGCTTTGTATTAAGTTTTGGCAGCCTCTGCCACATCACAAGGAGGAACAATAGTAATTTGGGCAGACTTCTTACCAAGGGTGTTCAGGCACGGGTTCTATGAATAGACAGAGTGATGTATGATTTTGTAACTACACTCATCACTCATCATTTTGCCCAATACAGGTTTAAAATCTTAAAGCCTTAAGGCTTTCTTTTCAGTCTTTCAGAGTTTTATAGACTCCTCTCCTATACTGGAGTTGCCTACTCTAATTTCCCTGCACACTAGGGTTGTCCCGATACCACTTTTTTTAAGACCGAGTACAAGTACCGATACTTTTTTTTTCCAAGTACTCGCCAACAGTGTTGAGCGGAATACGCCATATTCGATTTTGCGATATTTCGCGAATATATAGAAGAATATTCGCGAAATATTCGTTAATATCGAATATTCGTGATATTTTATCAAAACATTTTTTTGCGAAATTTCGCTAATGCGAAATTGATTGCGAAATTCTCTTCTGCGCATGCGCGCGAACAACACGCGAAAACGGAGATCATTTCCTATAGGAAGCACAATGCTAAGCTCTAAGATCGCAATACACAGGTCTGATGCAAAAGAAGGGCAGAGAAAGTATTCGCGAATATTCGTAATATGAATATTTGCATTGCGAATATTCGGCAACATAAAAGGATCGCCTCAGGTACTCGGCCCAGGGTCTCTAATCATACCAGCAATGCTTTTAGACGTCGATGGAGATCACTAGGATGTGATCTGTTTTAAAAATAAATTTGAAAAAATACGAATATTCGTGAGCAACACTACTCGCCAATACCGATTACCGATACTTTTTTTTAATGTCATGTGACAGTGACGCACTGAAGGCTGGCACTAATAGATGACACTGACTGATGGGTACTAAAAGGTGGCACTGACTGATGGGTACTAAAAGGTGGCACTGACTGATGGTTGGGAGTCGTGACCGATGGCTGGCAGTGGCACTGATGAATGGGCACTGATAGGTGGCACGCACTGATGGCTGGCACTGATTAATGAGCACTGATAGGTGGCACTCATTATGCAGCACTGATAGGTGGCACACACTGATGGCTGACAGTGATAGGTGGCACTGATGGCTGGTAGTGGACCTGACTGATAGGCACTGATGGCTGGCACTGACGTGGCCAAGTGCAGGGTGTACCAAGATGGGCGTCTGGTGTCCAAGCACTGACGGCAACACGGAGCGTCACTTCAGTTACCGAATGTGACGGCTCCGGTCACCAATGATGCGGATGGACCCTGCACCTCTACTAGGCCAGCTTACCTGTTTGAGGACTCAATCTCCACTCCGCTCCCGCTGACTCCACCCACTGACTACACCCATATTGAACTCTCATCCCAGGTATCGGATTAGGCATCGTTAGCATTTGTGCGGGTACAAGTACTCGCACAAATGCTCAGTATCGGGACAACCCTACTTCTCACAATGTGCATTAGAAGCGGCGGCAGGTCAGACAGAGTCCAACTCGCTTCTGGGCTAAAGCCCCCCTTTTCCCCCCGCCTGACCGTCCTTGGCCCGCCCCTTTCATTCACTGGGTTTCCGTTTCAGTCATGGAGGCTGAGTATCAAAGGCTGTGCTGCTGTTAGAAATCATTGGGCCCTATACAGCCTACCTGACAACCCCCCCCCAGGACTAAGAACATAGATTTATAATTTTTTTTGGCCTCGTCTGATCCATGTTATTTTATTTTACTTGAAGCCCATAAACCTCCGCCTTTGTTCTAATGAAAACAGCATTTCTGTAGTAAAGATTTTTGGTCTTCTACATTGAAGTTTACTTTTGGATATTGGAATTTATTGCAGTGAAATGTAATATACATCCAAAGCTTTGCTGGTGATCTACGTTCTGTAAATCCTTTGTTTTCCTTAAAAAGGTTTTGTGTGCGGCAGCGATGAAAAATCTCTCGTATGTACCGAGCCAGGAGAGCACAATTAACCACTTGCTGACCTCCCCGTAACAGATTTACTGCTACAGGGTGGCCTGTGCTGCCCAGAATCACGCCCAGTGGCCTGCGCTGCCCTGAATCATGTGTGTGTGTATATATATATATACAGAGCTTTTTTTCTCAAAAAATAGGTGCAGGAACTCAACCACGAACTGTTCAGATTTCACAAACAGTAGAAAGGTCTTAAAGGGGCATTAAATACCAGAATTGCATTACATACAGTGTGCAGAGTTCAGGGGGTTACAAAGCAGTCACTTGTAAACACAGAAACCAGACTTCTGTGTTCACAAGTGATTGTGGTGAGCGGGCACCAAAGGGTCTGAGCCAAAGGTGGTGGAACTGAGTTCCACCAAGTTCCCCCAGAAAAAAAGCCCTGTATATATATATATATATATATATATATATATATATATATATATATATATATTGCCTGGCCAATCGCAGTATGCTTCGCAGGTCACGCATGCACAGTGCGCGTCCGGGCACCCACAGTCACGATGCCTGATGCCGAGGAGAGGAGGGGGAGAGGAGCGGGGCTTCGTACGCCCGCATCGCTGGCCTGAACAGGCGAGTGTCCGATTATTAAAAGTCAGCAGCTACTTTTTTTTCTAGCCGCTGGCTTTTATATGGGTGGAACTCCGCTTAAGAGCCGGTTCACACAGGGGCTACTCGTCAGGCGACTCGGCCGGCTGACAAGTCGCGTCCCGTTTTGTTCAATGGAACCGTTCTAATAGGAGTGACTCAAGTCGCTTCGACTTAGAAAAATGTTCTTGTATGACTTTGGGGTGACTCGGGGCGACTTGCATTGACTTCAATACAGAAGTAATTTTGCAAGTCGCCTCTGAAGTCGTCTTGAGATCGCCCTGCCGAGTCGCCCCCAAAGTCGTGCCGCCCCTGTCTGAACCGGGTCTAAAGGACCAAGCCATTTTACACTTGTTCAAATTAAAATACTTAATTTTTCAGCAAAAAAAAAAAAATTTAGAACCCCCACACTGTTTATATATTTTTTTTAGACACCCTAGAAAATAAATTGGCGGTCGTTGCAATACTTTGTCACACCGTATTTGCGCAACGGCCTTACAAAAATATTTTTTGGGGAAAATAATACACTTTCATGAATTAAATTAAAAAAATAGGAAATCAGTAACCTAGCCTTATTTTTTTCTATATTGTAAAAGATGTTGTTACGCCGAGTAAATTGATACCCAACATGTCAAAATTGAGTTTAATCGTGGAATGGCGTCAAACTTTGACCCTTAAAAATCTCCATAGGTGACGTTTAAACATGTCTACAGATAACCAGTTTTAAGTTGGAGGAGGTATTTTTTCCTAGAATTATTGCTCTCGCTCTAACGATCGCAGCGATACCTCATATGTGTGGTTTGAACCACATTTACGTATGCGTTCGCTTCTGCGCGTGAGCACGGAGGGTCGGGACACTCATTTTTTTTCTTATTTATTTAAAAAAAAAAATTTTTACACTGTCCCTTTTAACCACTTAAGACCCGGACCTTTAGGCAGCTAAAGTACCCGGCCAGGTTTCGCGATTCGGCACTGCGTCGCTTTAACAGACAATTGCGCGGTCGTGCGACGTGGCTCCCGAACAAAATTGGCGTCCCACAAATAGAGCTTTCTTTTATTGGTATTTGATCACCTCTGCGGTTTTTATTTTTTGTGCTATAAACAAAAATAGAGCGACAATTTAAAAAAAAATGCAATATTTTTAACTTTTTGCTATAATAAATATCCCCCAAAAATATATATAAAACATTTTTTTTTCTCAGTTTAGGCCAATACGTATTCTTCTACCTATTTTTGGTAAAAAAAAAACACAATAAGCGTTTATCGGTTGTTTTTTGCAAAATTTATAGCGTTTACAAAATAGGGGATAGTTTTATTGCATTTTTATCATTTTTTATTTTTTTTACTACTAATGGCGGCGATCAGCGTTTTTTTTTTTTTTTTTTGTGACTGCGACATTATGGCGGACACTTTGGACAATTTTGACACATTTTTGGGACCATTGTCATTTTCACAGCAAAAAATGCATTTAAAATGCACCGATTACTGTGAAAATGACAATTGCAGTTTGGGAGTTAACCACTAGGGGGCGCTGAAGGGGTTATGTGTTTCCTGTGTGTGTTTAAAACTGTAGGGGGGTGTGGCTGTAGGTGTGACGTCATTGATTGTGTATCCCTATAAAAGGGATCACATGATCGATAACGCCGCCACAGTGAAGAACGGGGAAGCCGTGTTTACACACGACTCTCCCCGTTCTTCAGTTCCAAGGACCGATCGCGGGACTCCAGCGGTGATCGGGTCCACGAGTCCCGCGGTCCTGGAGTTTCGGACCGGGTCACGGGAGCGTGCCGCGGGCGCTTGCCCGCGACCCGCAGCTGGGCACTAGCACAGGGTGTACGTGCATGTGCCCAGCCGTGCCATTCTGCCGACGTAAATGTGCAGGAGGCGGTCCTTAAGTGGTTAAAAAATAATTTTGGATCACTTTTATTCCTATTACAAGTGATGTAAATACTGCAGAGGTGATCAAATACCACCAAAAGAAAGATCTATTTGTGAGAAAATGAGGACGTCAATTTTGTGTGGGAGCCACGTCACGCGACTGCGCAATTGTCAGTTAAAACGACGCAGTGCCAAATCGCAAAAAGTGGCCTGGTCTTTGGCCAGCCAAATGCTCTGAGGCTTAAAGGGTCACTAAAGGAGGAAAAAATTGGGCTGAAATGACTGTTTACAGGGTATAGAGACATAAAAGTTAACAGATTCCTTTTAAAAATGATTAAAAACTGATAAAAATCAATCATATAATCAACCTACAGTTCTAGTTTCGTTTTTGCTGTTGCTTCCTGTCTCTCTGATGTACAGAGCCAGAGAGCCAATAGAGGGCAGTGATGGTTTGTCTAAAACCCCTCAGCCCAATCTAGTTTCAGTTTACACACAGTAATCACACCTCCTTGATTAGTGACCACAGAGAGAAAGCTCCCAGCACTGTGGTTATAATGAAACGGACAACCAGGAAGTGTGGAGATCAGAGAAGGATTACAGCAACATCAAAGCAAAAAACGAACAATGAGGACATGAAAACTGCACTGCAGTAAGGTAAAGGAAGCTATTTAGCTAAACAAATATTTCCTTTAGTGACCCTTTAAGTGGTTAAAGGGGATATTTAAAGGAGAAGTCCAGCCTTGGCTCGTTTGGCCGTACTTCTCCTCTGGATCACAGGAGTGCAATTCATTTTGTTACCGATTTTTAGCAGAGAGCGGACTGAAGATTTTATTGCCGCACCGCAAAACGTTGCAGTCTTTTTATTTGAAGAACCGCTTATCGGGGGAGGGCAGAACCCCATCTCTAATCCTCCATCTAATTTCTGATGCTCAGTGGCGGGTTCAGCGCGGAGCAGTCCCAGCTGGTGGAGGAAGCGTCACGTGAAGCGTGGGCATAAACACAGAGCGGGGAACTTCAGAAAGCGCCGCTGTCTGGGATTTCACTAATGATCCCCTTTGCTGCTGCTCTTTCTCCCCAGTAAATTTCACGATGGGATGCGACGTCAGGAGTTGTCATACAATCGCGGCTCCTTCGCTGAAGCATTCAGTGGCAGGTTCAATATTTCTAAACTCATTTGATTTTAATTTTGGTTTCCCCCGGTTTATTGGAACTTGGCACTAGTGTGTCTTCTTACTACTTATTGTGTTTACCAGAAATTCGTACAGCCTAACAATTCCCTCAGAACAAGCAGTGATATTGAGTTGTGGATTAACGCTGTGTATTTTCATATTGATTGAAAAGTAAACCAACAGCCTCTGCTCATGGTGAATCTTTTGAGTTTATTCAGAAACTGAAGAACTGGACCACAGAGCCATGGAAGGAGGGTGGTCTGGTCTGATGAATCACGTTTTCTTTTACATCCGGGGTCTCCAAGATGCGACTCGAGGGCCGGATTGGATTGTGCCCTTTTGCTAGACTTTATCTGCCCCTTGAGGCACTGTAAGGGTCAGGGGTTAATGCCGCTTAAGATATTCCATTCCACCAACCGACAGTTTATCGACACTCCACAATCCGGCAGACTGGACCCATTGGGATTTCCCCAGAAACGAGACACACAGCTCTGTTGCCTAGTTACAAACGGATAGATACTTTAATGGTAAACTCAGGCTTCTTATATACAGTTTGCAACCAAATAACAATGGCTTAACTCCACCCACAACATGACACAATGTGCCCAATACACATCTTTAGTCAGACTTTCTGGCACAGATATAATCCACATGAGCCAATTAGCTACAGCGGATAAGTCAGACATCAAGACTCCAGCTTTTCTCACCTGCTATACAATACACATTTATCATCAATAGATATTCACACACAACAGTGTTAATTAGCATCACACAATGAAAAGGTCTTTAGAAGCCAGACTAAGGCTAGTTTACATGACAGTAGCAGACTTAATTACCCCCTTTAACAGTCTATGTTCCACATTGAACGAGTCACTCGCCTATTGACCTGTTGGGTTCAGAATCAACAACTTCTAATATGTCAAGATATCCTGCAATGCATGAATTATTACTCTCCCATCTCATGTAATTCAAGATATAATTTCTCAGTCATCCTATGCCTCTAGTGGACATAGGATGACCCTAGACACGAGTCATTGGTGAAGCTGAAACAGGAGTACCCCACACCCTTTAAGAGCCTCTGGGTCCCACGGGCCATTCTGTTACATGCACTATTCCTCTCACATTTGTTTCAGTGATATCAATGATGGTGTACTATTCCTCCTACTAATACCAATGATGGGGTACTACTTCTGCTCCTGCTGACCACTAACCCTTCAGCCATGTTTATTCTCACCAGGGTCACCATCAGGGGGGGTACAGGCAGTACACCTGTAAGGGGCCTGGATAGCAACCCCCTTTTTTTTTGTAAGGGGCCTGGAGGTCCCCACCCCAGTGTGGTGGCAACCCCCCTTATATTTTTTCTGTTATTATTAAAGGGTCCAGAGGTCCCCAGGGCCCCCGGGTGACACCCCTCCTGTTTTATATAAGAAATATTTTTTTTGTATTTAATTTTTATTTTGATTAAAGGGCCCAGAGGGCCCTGGATGGCTACCCCCCCTTTTTTTATAAGGGGCCCGGAGGTCCGGATGGCAACCGCCCCCTTTTTTTTGTTCATGAGCACCCAAAGCCCCCCGCTTCTCAATTCGTGGCACCCCCGCTTCACAATTCACTTAGCGGCGGCACACCCCCCCCCCACTTCTCAAATAGCGGCAGGCCCACCTGCTTCTTAATTTGAGGCGGCACCTCCCCCACAGTTCTCTGCTCCAGGGGGCCCATGCCTGAAGCTGTATAAGGGGCCCCATAAATTCCTGATGGCGGCCCTGATTCTGGCCGTGGGAGATATTCTACCCCCACTGGCCACAATCCGGCCCCCCTAAAGCCTGAAGGACAGTAAACTGTACGTTATGTGGCTGGATGGGTGCATCACTTACCTGGGGAAGAGGTGGCACCAGGATGCAGTATGGGAAAGGGGCAAACCAGTGCAAGCAGTGTGATGCTTTGGGCAATGTTCTGCTGGGAAACCTTGGGTCTTGCCATTCATGTGAATGTTACTTGACATGTACCACCTACCTAAACATTGTTGCAGACCAAGTACACCTTTTCATGGAAACCGTATTCCCCGATGGCAGTGGCCTCCTTCAGAAGGGTAATGCACCTTGCCACACTACAAAATTAGTTCAAGAATGGTTTGAGAAACACAACAAAGAGGTGTTAACTTTGCCTCCAAATTCTCCAGCTCTCAATCCAATTGAGGTGTGGAATGTGCTGGAAAAACAAATCTGATCCATGGAGGCCCCACCTCATAAATTACAGGACTTAACCACTTGACGTCCGCGCTGTAGCCGGATGACGGCTACAGCGCGGACCTGAATTTCCGGGAGGTTGTCAATAGACGTCCTCCCCTTTGCACGTGCCCTGCTCACCCCCTGCAGGGCACGGGCTGTGATCACTGAGTCACTGAGAATTCGGGTGATCACAGATCCTAGTAAGGGGCTTATCCCGCCCCCTTACCACGTGATCAGCTGTCAGCCAATGACAGCTGATCATGTGATGTAAACAAAAGCTCGTAATCTTATATTCTTTTCTCCTCACGCTGATAGCGTGAGGAAAAAAAAAAGCTGGTCAACGGCTTATGTGCAAGGGACATCGGTCCCGAAGAGGAAGGAGGCAATTCTGCTTCATCTGTGCCCACAATTACCACCTGCCAGTGCCCACAGTGTCCACGAGAGCCACCTATCAATGCCCACCAGTGGTGCCAATCAGTGCTGCCTATCAGTGTAACCTACCAGTGCTGATTAATGCCCATCATTGCCACCCATTAGTGCCCATCACTGCCAGATATCAGTGCCACCTATTACTGCCACTTCTCAGTGCCCACCAGTGCCATATATCAATGCCCTTCAGTGCCACCTTTGTGTCACCTCTCAGTGCCTACCAGTGCCCACCCTGGGTGTGGAACCGAGAGGGGAGCATGTGTGGAAATCACCTGTGGCAAACAATGATTAGATCCACAAATGAAGTTGTGATGAGACTCCGCTGTCTAATAGTATGACCCCCACATAATGCACTTAGTGAATGATCTCTTTGTCTCTTGGCTCCTTTCTAATTAAAAAAATAGCATTATTCTGTTTTTATTATTATTTTGTCATGACTAAAAGCATCTGCTAATCAACTTGAAGGGCGGCTCTCTACGCTGAACTCCTATTTTAAATGAACTCAGGCTTTCTGGAGATACTTTGTGAACATTGTTTGAAGTCACTTTTTGTGACTGTCATTGACAGTTTCACATGGTCAGCCCAATGATTTCAAGTCTCTGGAGTATTTTTGAAGTTCTCTCAACTCTTTAATAGTTTTTAAACGCTTACATGAGTACTGAACACAGTTAATAGGTTTATTAAAACTTTGAGGTTAATTAAGCTCATCTTGTTTATTTTAGTGAATTCCCCTGATGAGTAAATGTAGTTCAGTCCAATTAATGTATTAAAAGAAAACCATGAATATACAATTTCTAATCCTTTGTAGGAAAAAACAGAATCCATTTTTTTGAAATTGCGCCTGAGGGCGTTTTTCATTAATATTAAATGCCACATGATGTCACCCTTCTTTTGTAAATGGATAGGCTGAATTTTGAATGATGTCACTGATCTCTAGCGAATGGATAGGCTGAATTCTGAGTGATGTCATTGCTCTCTAGCGAATGGATAGACTGAATTTTGAGTGATGTCACAGTATCCAGTGAATGGATAGGCTGCATTCTAAGTGATGTCACCACTCTCTAGTGAATGAATAGGCTGCATTCTCAGTGATATCACAGCTCTCTAATGAATAATGGATAGGCTGCATTCTCAGTGATGTCACTGCTCTCTAGTGAATGGATAGGCTGCATTCTCAGTGATGTCACCGCTCTCTAGTGAATGGATAGGCTGAATTCTCAGTGATGTCACCAGTCTCTAGTGAATGGATAGGCTGCATTCTCAGTGATGTCACCGGTCTCTAGTGAATGGATAGGCTGCATTCTCGGTGATGTCATCGCTCTTTAGTGAATGGATAGGCTGCATTCTCAGTGATGTCACCGCTCTCTAGTGATTGGATAGGCTGCATTCTCAGTGATGTAACCGCTCTCTAGTGATTGGATAGGCTGCATTCTCAGTGATGTCATCGCTCTCTAGTGAATTGATAGGCTGCATTCTCAGTGATGTCACCGCTCTCTAGTGAATGGATAGGCTGCATTCTCAGTGATGTCATCGCTCTCTAGTGAATTTATAGGCTGCATTCTCAGTGATGTCACTGCTCTCTAGTGAATGGATAGGCTGCATTCTCAGTGATGTCATCGCTCTCTAGTGAATTGATAGGCTGCATTCTCAGTGATGTCATCGCTCTCTAGTGAATTGATAGGCTGCATTCTCAGTGATGTCATCGGTCTCTAGTGAATGGATGGGCTGCATTCTCAGTGATGTCACCGCTCTCTAGTGAATGGATAGGCTTCATTCTCAGTGATGCCACCGGTCTCTGGTGAATAGATTGACGTATTTTATATTACTTTCAATTGTTATAACTTTCAGTTCACATTCTTATGTAATTAGAGTAATTTGTAATTTAATGACTATGCACTGAATCTTATTATAAACCCAATTTATATATACAGTGTGTATATTTGTGTTCTTCCATTTGTGTTCCTTAATTCAATTAGTCCACATATACAATACATTTTATGTATAATCAATAATATGTAATATAACGTAAGTATAGTAACTGTTTGGTAACTATTGCTTTTTTTTTTTTTGTTCCAACTTGGATTATTTTTTTTACCAGTATACCTGCACTGATCCACACCAGACAGGGTGGATAAGAATTGGTGATCGGAATCAGATTTTTTTTTAATGTAAATTGGATTTTTTTTATTATTTAAATTCGATTTTGTTTTATTTAAAGCGATCGAGCGGCGGGGGAGGTGGGGGTGCATGGAGGCACAGGATCCTGTGTCTCCATGCGCCCCCACCTTCACCGCAGCGTGACCGCGGCGGGCCCGGCGACGGCCGGTAATTGAGGCCGAGAATAAAATGGCGGTCGTTGCAATATTTTATGTCACACTATATTTGCGCTGCGGTCTTTCAAATGCAATTTGCCCAATTTTTTTTGTATAATGTGAAAGATGATGTTACACCGAGAATCGTGATCTTTATTTCAATCAAAAAAAATAGTGATTCTCATTTTATCCAGAATCGTGCAGCTCTACAACCAACTACATCTAATGATTGGTAAGCTGCAAAATGTTACATTTTTGGTTTGGGGGCTTAACTTATTTATACGACTGTCCCTGATAGGGTTAATCACTGTGTAATATTTGTCCGAATTAGTAGTCGGACATTTCCTGACCCTATTGCTGTGCGTCGGATTACTATTATAGTACCCTAAAGAGAAAGCGCTGCGTTCTCCGAAAATGCTTCGAGTTTTATTAAGGGATTTTAAATACATTTTGGAGGTTTTTATTTCAGTCCCCCCATGAGATCAAGTTTTATGATTCATCTAGCCCCGCGGATACCAAACATTCAGAGCGCTATTGCTGCAGATTTCTAACCCAGCAATTACTTCAGGTGAACCTTTCCATGTTGGTGTTTAATCTGTATTATAATTGATACCCTTAGAAAGAATACTGTTTTCTCTGCCAGAAACATTGTCAGTATGTGCTGAAGAGTAATCTGCAGACTTATCCACCGCTGATCCCTTACCTGTCGGAGGAGATGTATTACCTGATTGCCGTGGTGCACACTCAAGTTAGCAGTGTATGTTTTATTTAAATACAGCCGTGAATCTACCTGGACCATTATGCAGGTTAAGGACCTTGCCCCTTTTTTGCGATTCGGCACTGCGTCGCTTTAACTGACAATTGCACGTGGCTCCCAAACAAAATAGGCGTCCTTTTTTTTGTCCCACAAATAGAGCTTTCTTTTGGTGGTATTTGATCACCTCTGCGTTTTTTTTGTTATAATAAATATCCCCCAAAATATATAAAACAACGTTTTGGATAGGCTGCATTCTCAGTGATGTCACCGCTCTCTAGTTAATGGATAGGCTGCATTCTCAGTGATGTCACCGGTCTCTAGTGAATGGATAGGCTGCATTCTCAGTGATGTCACCGGTCTCTAGTGAATGGATAGGCTGCATTCTCAGTGATGTCACCGGTCTCTAGTGAATGGATAGGCTGCATTCTCAGTGATGTCACCGCTCTCTAGTGAATGGTTAGGCTGCATTCTCAGTGAGGTCACCGCTCTCTAGTGAATGGAAAGGCTACATTCCCTGTGATGTCACCGGTCTCTAGTGAATGGATAGGCTGCATTCTCAGTGAGGTCACCGGTCTCTAGTGAATGGATAGGCTGCATTCTCAGTGATGTCTCCGGTCTCTAGTGAATGGATAGGCTGCATTCTCAGTGATATCACCGCCCTCTAGTGAATGGATAGGCTGCATTCTCAGTGATGTCACTGCCCTCTAGTGAGTGGATAGGCTGCATTCTCAGTGATGTCACCGGTCTCTAGTTAATGGATAGGCTGCATTCTCAGTAATGTCACCGCTCTCTAGTGAATGGATGGGGTGCATTCTCAGTGATGTCACCGCTCTCTAGTGAATGGATAGGCTGCATTCTCAGTAATGTCACCGCTCTCTAGTGAATGGATAGGCTGCATTCTCAGTAATGTCACCGCTCTCTAGTGAATTGATAGGCTGCATTCTCAGTGATGTCACCGCCCTCTAGTGAATGGATAGGCTGCATTCTCAGTGATGTCACCGCCCTCTAGTGAGTGGATAGGCTGCATTCTCAGTGATGTCACCGGTCTCTAGTTAATGGATAGGCTGCATTCTCAGTGATGTCACCGCTCTCTAGTGAATGGATAGGCTGCATTCTCAGTAATGTCACCGCTCTCTAGTGAATTGATAGGCTGCATTCTCAGTGATGTCACCGCCCTCTAGTGAATGGATAGGCTGCATTCTCAGTGATGTCACCGCCCTCTAGTGAGTGGATAGGCTGCATTCTCAGTGATGTCACCGGTCTCTAGTTAATGGATAGGCTGCATTCTCAGTGATGTCACCGCTCTCTAGTGAATGGATAGGCTGCATTCTCAGTGATGTCACCGGTCTCTAGTGAATGGATGGGGTGCATTCTCAGTGATGTCACCGCTCTCTAGTGAATGGATAGGCTGCATTCTCAGTGATGTCACCGGTCTCTAGTGAATGGATGGGGTGCATTCTCAATGATGTCACCGCTCTCTAGTGAATGGATAGGCTGCATTCTCAGTGATGTCACCGCCCTCTAGTGAGTGGATAGGCTGCATTCTCAGTGATGTCACCGGTCTCTAGTTAATGGATAGGCTGCATTCTCAGTGATGTCACCGCTCTCTAGTGAATGGATAGGCTGCATTCTCAATGATGTCACCGCTCTCTAGTGAATGGATAGGCTGCATTCTCAGTGATGTCACCGCCCTCTAGTGAGTGGATAGGCTGCATTCTCAGTGATGTCACCGGTCTCTAGTTAATGGATAGGCTGCATTCTCAGTGATGTCACCGCTCTCTAGTGAATGGATAGGCTGCATTCTCAGTGATGTCACCGCTCTCTAGTGAATGGATGGGGTGCATTCTCAGTGATGTCACCGCTCTCTAGTGAATGGATAGGCTGCATTCTCAGTAATGTCACCGCTCTCTAGTGAATGGATAGGCTGCATTCTCAGTGATGTCACCGCCCTCTAGTGAATGGATAGGCTGCATTCTCAGTGATGTCACCGCCCTCTAGTGAGTGGATAGGCTGCATTCTCAGTGATGTCACCGGTCTCTAGTTAATGGATAGGCTGCATTCTCAGTAATGTCACCGCTCTCTAGTGAATGGATGGGGTGCATTCTCAGTGATGTCACCGGTCTCTAGTGAATGGATGGGGTGCATTCTCAATGATGTCACCGCTCTCTAGTGAATGGATAAGCTGCATTCTCAGTGATGTCACCGGTCTCTAGTGAATGAATAGGCTGCATTCTCTGTGATGTCACCGCTCTCTAGTGAATGGATAGACTGCATTCTCGGTGATGTCACCGGTCTCTAGTGAATGGATAGGCTGCATTCTCTGTGATGTCACCGGTCTCTAGTGAATGGATAGGCTTCATTCTCTGTGATGTCACCGGTCTCTAGTGAATGGATAGGCTGCATTCTCAATGATGTCACCGCTCTCTAGTGAATGGATAGGCTGCATTCTCAGTGATGTCACCGGTCTCTAGTGAATGGATAGGCTGCATTCTCTGTGATGTCACCGCTCTCTAGTGAATGGATAGACTGCATTCTCTGTGATGTCACCACTCTCTAGTGAATGGATAGGCTGCATTCTCAGTGATGTCACCGGTCTCTAGTGAATGGATAGGCTGCATTCTCTGTGATGTCACCGCTCTCTAGTGAATGGATAGGCTGCATTCTCGGTGATGTCACCGGTCTCTAGTGAATAGATAGGCTGCATTCTCAGTGATGTCACCGGTCTCTAGTGAATGGATAGGCTGCATTCTCAGTGATGTCACCGGTCTCTAGTGAATGGATAGGCTGCATTCTCAGTGATGTCATCGCTCTCTAGTGAATGGATAGGCTACACTCTGACTGCATTTTCATAAAATTAAAGTGCTGGCTTATTTCTCTGTTTAGTGGAATAATTATCTGAAAATTTGTGGTGCTGACGTCTGAATTGTAAACTAAAATAAATCGCATTGCCAAAAAAGTTCTATGCAGGGTTCACGTTTGCAGAGACTTAAATCGCAGCCCATAAATGAAAAACCTGAACGTTTTGACCAAGTGCTGCAACTCCTTTTTACTTCGCCGCAATCAATTCAGCATCATTTAATAAACCTTTCAAAGAATTAGCAACCCCATAATGTACATGACATTAATTTTTACGGGCTTTTAGACATAATTTAGACAAACAGAGCTAATGGGGCATGTTTACTGAGAAGCTGCATAATAGTGACGCTGCAGAATGCAGATCAAGAAGGGGGGGGGGGGATATCTGTGCAATCGGCTTGGCGGCGAGCGGCAGCCGAGATGTCCCTGAGCGAAGTGTACTTTCCCACCGCAGTGCAAAGCCGGTATTGGAGGCTGAAAGTCATTAGGACTTTTTATGATGCCCTTTGTACTTCCTTTGCTATAAAATTCACAACCGGGTAGCTGTGAGAGTCCCTGTAACCCAGTAAAAATGACGGATGGCAACCTCCGTTCTTTAGACATTTAACGGACTCTGGCTGAGTGAATCCACCCTTCTCCTGCCAGTGAGAACGAAGGGGGCCACCGAGCGCACATCAAAATAAATGCGGCTTTAGCTTTTCGATCTGCGCTGGGTCATTTCCATTTAACCTTAGTGTGCCTTTTGTGTTTGTAGATCTTGCTGTAAAGTCGGTTGTAATAAATGTTATGTCGTTTAAAGCGGGACTCCGGCCTTCCCTTCAGTCTTGCATGGTTGTACCGGCTCCTCTCTTGGACTGAAATCGCTTGTACCGAGTTCACTGCACACTGTGAGCTTCTCACATTGTGCTTTGGATGCAGATGCAAATCAGATAAACCCCCGCCTCCTTTCCTTGCAAGAGGACGTCCAGCATCATCAAACATTTCCGCAGCCTGACGGTCCCTGGCCCGCCCCTTTCATTGATTGGATTTCAGTTCTGTCAATAATGGGGTATAAGCATCGCATTCCCAAGGGCTGTCTGCATGCAAATATTGCCTGCCTAGGAATGCTCACTCCTCCAGATTGATATCTACCCTTCTAGGCATTTTAATATTTGCATAACTCCTCCCAAGAGCAAGCCAACTGCTTGCATGAGGGCTCTTGAGGCAGAGTGCTGTGCTGGGCTCAAATCCTGCGGGCAGGGCCGCCATCAGGGGGGTACAGGCAGTACACCTGTAAGGGGCCTGGGGTGTCCCCAGGGGCCCGGATGCCCCCAGAGCCCCAGATGGCAACCCCCCTCTTTTTGTTTATTTTTTATAAAAAAAAAATTTTTTTATATATTTTTATTTTTTATTAAAGGGCCAATTTTTTTTTTTTTTTTTAGAGGTCCGGGGGCCCCCAGGGCCCTGGATGGTAACACCCCCTTTTTTTATTTATTTTTTTATAAAAAATATATATTTAATATATATATTTTTTTCTATTATTAAAATGGCCAATTTTTTTATTTTATTTTAATTTTTTTAGGGGTCTGGAGGTGACAACCCTCCTTTTTTTATAAAAATGTTTTACATTGTTTTTATGTTTTATTTCTTTTTTTTTCTTTTTTTTTTTATATATATAGATATATTTTTATTAAAGGGCTCAGAGGTCCCCAGGGCTCCATGTTATTTATGTTTATATTGCTCTGGAAGGCAACCCCCTTGTTTTTTTATAAATGTTTATTTCTTTTTTATATATATATATTTTTAATTTCTTTTTTATTAAAGGGCCCAGAGGTTTCTTTTTATTAAAGGGCCCAGAGGTCCCGGATGGAAACCCCCCCTTTTTTTGTAATTTCCTTTTATAATTTTTTTTTTTTTTTAAAGGGCCCAGAGGTCCCCAGGGCCCCAGATGGCAACAACATTTTTTAAAAAATATATATATATTTTCTATATATTTTTTTCTCTTTTTTTCCATTTTATCAAAGGGCTCAGAATATATTTTTCTTTATTTCTTTTTTTTTTTTGTAAACACCCCCCCCCCGCTTCTCAATTCGCGGCAGCCAACCCCCCCCACCCCCCCGCTTCTCAATTTATTTCAGGGGCCCCATAATTCCTGCGGGAACGCATGGGAACAGAGTTCCTGCACTTTTTTCACAGCAGGAACTCAGTTCCCTTTGCAGGACTAGAGCAGCCGAGAGCAGCCGAGCCGCCCGAGCCAATCCTTCACTAAGAGGCGATGCCCAGCTCGAGTCACTGTCAGGGGCTGGCGAACCTTAGTAATCCTTTGTTACTGGCCGCTTCCTGTATATGGATTCATCGGGTAGTGTGCGGGTATTCCGTCACTTCCTCGAAACCGCAATGTCTCCTGGGAGCTTTTGTCATTGTTCCCAGGAGACATTGCGGAGGTCTGCCGCGAGTTATCGCGGGATTTAGAAAGAACTTGCTTAACCGCTTAAGGACCGCCTCCTGCACATTTACTTTGGCAGAATGGCACGGCTGGGCACATCCACGTACAGGTACGTCCCATGTTAGTGCCCAGCCGTGGGTCGCAGGTGTGCGCCCGCGACCCGGTCCGGAGCTGCGGGACCGCGGGACTCGCGGACCCGACCGCCGCTGGAGTCCCGCGATCGGTCCCTGGAGCTGAAGAACAGGGAGAGCTGTGTGTAAACACAGCTTCCCCGTTCTTCACTGTGGCGCCCGCATTGATTGTGTGTTCCCTTATATAGGGAATCGCAATCAATGAAGTCACACCTACAGCCACACCCCCCTACAGTTAGAAACACATATGAGGTCACACTTAACCCCTTCAGCGCCCCCTTGTGGTTAACTCCTAAACTGCAATTGCCATTTTCACAGTAATCGATGCATTTTTATAGCACTTTTTGCTGTGAAAATGACAATGGTCCCAAAAATGTGTCAAAATTGTCCGATGTGTTCGCCATGATGTCGCAGTCACGGAAAAAATTGCTGATCGTCGCCATTAGTAGTAAAAAAAATATTAATAAAAATGCAATAAAACTATCCCCTATTTTGTAAACGCTATACATTTTGCGCAAACCAATCGCTTATTGCGATTTTTTTTTTTTTTTTACCAAATATAGGTAGAATACTTATCGGCCTAAACTGAGGGAAAAAAAACGTTTTTATATGTTTTTGGGGGATATTTATTGTAGCAAAAAGTAAAAAATATTTATCTTTTTTCAAAATTGTCGCTCTATTTTTGTTTATAGTGCAAAAAATAAAAAACGCAGAGGGGATCAAATACCACCAAAAGGAAGCTCTATTTGTGGGGGAAAAAAGGACGCCAATTTAGTTTGGGAGCCACGTCGCAAATAGTCAGTTGAAACGACGCAGTGCTGAATCGCAAAAAGGGGCAAGGTCCTTAACCTGCATAATGGTCCGGGTCTTAAGTGGTTAAAGAATCAATCGGGTATTTTGTTAGAGATCTGAGTTTCTCTTCTGTTGTTGTTGAAGAATGAAGGACCCAAATTTCATGGAAATCTTTCTTACAAAACCTGTTTTTGACCTTGACGTTTCTTCGTTGTTTGGGATAGGACCGCTGTAAAATAGGACCTGACACTGACACAGATGGCTGTGAAGATCCTCAGATTGCATTGCCTGTCTCCGTCGTTGCTTAGCAGCCCCTTCCTACACTTTGTATGCCAATTGTTCCAACATTGTATCAGCTGCCTAACCGTCCTTCATTGTAAACGGAATACCAATTTCTTTTCCGGCCAGCGATAGGCTGACGGGAGGCCACACCGACTTCAGTCGGTATATGACTTTGGCTATATTTTGTTGCAATCGTTGCCATAAAACTCATCCCAGGCCAGAGAAAGGCAAGGCAGAGGTCACGGAGGTAGGGTGACCACATTTCCAAACTACCATTCAAGGACACCCTCCCTTCCCAAAAATCAGCTTGTACTGTAACGAATCACAGCACAGTGATTGGACACAAGAGGCGGGATTTATGATTTATCCAGTCACAAGCAGGGGGCGGGGACTGTGCTCCTCCAAGCATTCCCGGCCAGGACAAGTACTGTCAGTGAGTAAAGCAGTGATGTGGCGGCCTTTTTGGGGGCATCAGATTGGCCCGGGTGGGAAGCTGTGTCCGTTTCATTCTGGGACACTGTATTGTCCTGGAATGAATGTGCCCGGGACAGACCTGCAAAATGCGGTACTGTCCCGGGCAATCCGAGACACGTGGTCACCCTACACGGAGGACACGTCGAACCTCAATGTTCCAGCACAAGACAGATGCTCTTAGGTAGCAAACTGATGACATCATTCCAACCTAGACCAGAGCTAAAACCACATAGAACCACATATCCTCACTTGCGAGTTACTTATGGTGCATTGGACCACATCATTCTTCCTACACCAGGGATCCTCAAACTACGGCCCTCCAGACGTTGTCGAACTACACATCCCATGAGGCATTGTAACGCACTGACATTCACAGACATGACTAGGCATTATGGGAATTGTAGTTCCTGAACAACTGGAGGGCCGTAGTTTGAAGACCCTTGTCCTACACTCTTGAGTATGGACATATCGGTGTCTATAGTATATCTTGGTCCCACAACATGGCACTGCTCCCGGACCATAAGTGACAGGGACACCAAACTTGAGGACCGAGAGGGGACCCAAGACTACGACATATCCAAATTTGAGGTCGGCCATCTTGCCTAGGTAATCTACCATGTCGTAGTCCTTGGTCCCCACTGTCACAGTTTGGGATCAGTGCCATCTTAATTTGATTAAGATTTCCCATAGACACCAATGTTAAATGCTAAAAACCGGGAGCAGTGCCATGTCAAGCTGACCAAGATTCCCCATAGAGCTAGTGTATTTACATGCGTTGAGAAGTGAAAAAAGGGTATTGCTTTGCTTTAAGACCCCTTTCACACTGGGCCAATTTTCAGGTGCTTTTGGGCTAAAAATAGAGCCTGTAAAGCTCCTAAAAAAAAAAACCTCCCCTGCAGCCCCAGTGTGAGAGCCTATGTGCTTTCACACTGGGGCGGTGCGCTTGCAGAGCGTTAGAAAAAGTCCTGCAAGCAGCTTTTTTCAAGCGGTGCGTAAGCGCTCCTCCAACGCCCCTGCCATTGAAATCAATGGGCACCGCTGCCGAATCGCTTTGCAGGCGCTTTTGCCTTTTTTCGGCCAAAAAGCACCGCTATTAAGGCGGTGAAGCGCGGCTAACACCCACCCCCGTTTTACATATGGTACACATTTTTGTCTCGTGTACTTAAAAATGGGGTATGCCCATAGAGCTTTCTTTTTTGTGGTATTTGATCACCTCTGCAATTTTTATTTTTGTGCTATAAAGAAAAAATAGAGTGACAATTGTGAAAAACAACAATATTTTTTACTTTCTGCTCATTTTTATTTTTTTATCTAATTTATTCATCAATTCTGGCCAGTATGTATTCTGCTACATGTTTTTGGTAAAAAAAAAAAAATCCCAATAAGCGTATATTGATTGGTTCGCACAAAATTTATAGTGTCTTCAAACTATGGGATATTTTTATAGAATTTGTATTGATTTTTTTTTTCTTTCACTAGTAATGGAGGTGATCAGTGACTTATAGCGGGGCTTCAACATTGCATCAGACACTAAGGCCTCATACACACGATCGGATTTTCCGATAGAAAAAATAAGACAGACTTTTCCATCCATCTGGGGGATCGGATCGAATGAAAACAGACATGTTGATCTGTTTTTATCTGATCTACCATAGAGGAGAGCAGGGCTCTGACAGGTCTGTCCCTGCACAGAGAGCGGAGATGGACCTGTCATCCGCCGGCTCAGCAGGGATCAATGGAACGATCCCTACTGAGCAGGTGGAGTTTGTCAAAACGGACAGCCCCATGTTAAAGGGGCCTAATACAGTGGTCAGTGCTAAAAAAATATACACTGTCACTGTATAAATGACACTGGCAGGAAAGGGTGCAATCAAAGGGTTCATTGTGTCCCTAGGGAGTGATTTGTAACTGTGGTGGAGGTGCTTTACCTGTGGGAAGACCGAGATCTATGTTTCTGTTTAGCAGAAACACAGGATCACTATCTACCCTACGGACAGAATGACAATCTGCCTTGTCTACATTCCTTCATGCCTTTAACAGGAATGATCGGCGGGTCCCAGCGGACGTGCTGATTGGCCCCTGGTGTGTTCAATGTGCCCCAGACCCAGAAATGTAAAGTCACTTACCTGTAAGTGATTCTGCACACAAGAGTGACCACCCCGCAGTACATGTATGTGGGGCGGTCAGCAAGGGGTTTACCTTGTTAACAAAAAGTGCCAGTAAAAGTCTGGTCGGCACGTGGATATGGTAGGCCCGGACTGGCCATAGGGCATACTCCCGGTGGGCCGCGACGGCCCAAGAGCGGCCTGTCACGTCTCCCCAGGGGCGTACCAAGGGGTTGCAGGCCGAGAGGGGGCATCCAGAGGCGCCTAGTTTACCTAATAGCAGAGATCCCCCGCTACCAACACAGTGCCAGATAGAGAGCTCCAGATAGAGAGATGAGTTGGGCGTATCATAGCCAGCTCTGACATTTCTCCCCTCCCCTTGCTGCCTGCACAACCAGTTAGAGGAGAGGAGCTGCTTCTACTCCTCCCCCTCCTCTCGTCCTCTCTTCCTGTGTCTGCCCCGCCCACTCTCCCCGACAGTCACTGTTCTGCTGCCTAAGGGATGTGGGTGGGAATATTCAAGCTAAAGCCAAACAGAAAGGAAAGATGGTGTCTGATATCCACCCAGTCATTCCCTCCTGCCTCTGAGTACTGTAAGTACTGTACACTGATCTAGGGGTGCCCTTCATTCCCTTCTCTCTCTCGCTCTCTCCACCTTTCTTTCTCTCTCCCTATTATCTATCCATCTTTACCAATCTCTATCTATCTTCCTTCCTTCCATTCTTTCTATCTTTATCTATCTTTATCTATCTATCTTTATCTTTTGTCATCTATCTATCTTTATCTTTTGTCATCTATCTATCTTTATCTATATTTATCTATCCTATCTATCTATCTATCTATCTATCTATCTATCTATCTATCTTCCTTCCATTCTTTCTATCTATCTTTATCTATCTTCCTTCCATTCTTTCTATCTATCTTTATCTATCTTTCTTCCTTCTATCTATCTATCTATCTATCTATCTATCTATCTATCTATCTATCTATCTATCTATCTATCTTTCTCTATCTATCTTTCTTTCTCTATCTATCTATCTATCTATCTATCTATCTATCTATCTATCTATCTATCTATCTATCTATCTTTCTCTATGTATCTATCTTTCTCTCTCTATCTATCTTTCTCTCTCTATCTATCTTTCTCTATCTATCTATCTTTCTCTATCTATCTATCTTTCTCTATCTATCTATCTTTCTCTATCTATCTATCTTTCTCTATCTATCTATCTTTCTCTATCTATCTATCTTTCTCTATCTATCTATCTTTCTCTATCTATCTATCTTTCTCTATCTATCTATCTTTCTCTATCTATCTATCTTTCTTTCTCTATCTATCTATCTATCTTTCTCTATCTATCTATCTATCTTTCTCTATCTATCTATCTTTCTCTATCTATCTATCTTTCTCTATCTATCTATCTTTCTCTATCTATCTATCTTTCTCTATCTATCTATCTATCTTTCTCTATCTATCTATCTTTCTCTATCTATCTATCTTTCTCTATCTATCTATCTTTCTCTATCTATCTATCTTTCTCTATCTATCTATCTTTCTCTATCTATCTATCTTTCTCTATCTATCTATCTTTCTCTATCTATCTATCTTTCTCTATCTATCTATCTTTCTCTATCTATCTATCTTTCTCTATCTATCTATCTTTCTCTATCTATCTATCTTTCTCTATCTATCTATCTTTCTCTATCTATCTATCTTTCTCTATCTATCTATCTTTCTCTATCTATCTATCTTTCTCTATCTATCTATCTTTCTCTATCTATCTATCTTTCTCTATCTATCTTTCTCTATCTATCTTTCGCTATCTATCTTTCTATCTTTATCTTACCCCACATCCCATCATTAACCCCCACCGCAAAGGCTGCTCAGTCTAAAATGCCCGGGCCTATTTTGTGTCCCAGTCCGGGCCTGATGGTAGGTATAATGGTCGGGTGTTCACATACTTTTAGCCACGGTGTATAAAAAAGCCAAGACTGATTTTGATTGATTTACACTGCTGTCTTTTCATTGTGTGCTGCTTCCTCTGCTGCTTCAATCCTTGCCTGAAAAAAATCAGATTTTCCAGGTAGAAGGCTACTCTGCAAAGTACACTATCTCTGTGTTCAGAGTGACACCTGGGTATATTTTTTTTTTAATGACTAACAAGCAGCAGCTTCAGAGCTGGCTGACCCGCAATACCTCTGTGATTGACAAGTACCGGCTCTGTGAAATCGTCGCCAACACAGAAGTGACCAGGCTGACCTGCTGGATGTCATCTTCTGCAGATTTCTTTCT
The DNA here is from genome assembly GCA_029574335.1 of Rana kukunoris. Classification (NCBI taxonomy): domain Eukaryota; kingdom Metazoa; phylum Chordata; class Amphibia; order Anura; family Ranidae; genus Rana; species Rana kukunoris. Next base: position 226,330,209 of record CM056055.1, on the reverse strand, counting down.
GCACTCATAATGCGGCTCAGCATGGCGCTGGGTCTGTCCGCTGAAACCCCGTCTGTTCCCTGTCTACAGACGCAATGTGTTTATGTGACTGGACTTCATTAGAGGATAGTCTGCTGGTATATATGTATCAACAGGTACAGAATCATCCCAGGCTTGGTAAAAACAGATATTTAGCCTGAGAGGTAGGGCTGGACCTTGTCTAGGCAGAGAACTCACTGAAATAAATACAAGGTGTTGTGTGATTGGTGGCTGTACTTATGCAGGAAGACAGCTGCTCAGCACAGGACCCAGAAAACAGCACCCCCTGTGTTCACTACTAAGAAGGACAGCTGCTCAGCACAGGACCTAGAAAACAGCACCCCCTGTGTTCACTATTCAGAAGGACAGCTGCTCAGCACAAGACCTAAAAAAACAGCACCTCCATGTTTACTATGCAGAAGGACAGCTGCTCAGCACAAGACCCAGAAAAAAGCACCCCTTGTGTTCACTATGCAAAGGGACAGCTGCTCAGCACAGGACCCAGAAAACAGCACCCCCTGTGTTCACTATGCAAAGGGACAGCTGCTCAGCACAGGACCCAGAAAACACCCCCTGTGTTCACTATGCAGGACAGCTGCTCAGCACAAGACCCAGAAATCAGCACCCCCGTTTTCACTATGCAGAAGGACAGCTGCTCAGCACAAGACCCAGAAAACAAAACCCCCTGTGTTCAGTATGCACAAGGACAGCTTCTCAGCACAAGACCCAGAAAACAGCAACCACTGTGTTCCCTATGCAGAAGGACAGCTGCTCAGCACAAGACCCAGAAAACAGCACCCCCTGTGTTCACTATACAGAAGGACAGCTGCTCAGCACAAGACCCAGAAAACAGCACCCCCTGTGTTCACTATACAGAAGGACAGCTGCTCAGCACAAGACCCAGAAAACAGCACCCCCTGTGTTCACTATGCAGAAGGACAGCTGCTCAGCACAAGACCCAGAAAACAGCACCCCCTGTGTTCACTATACAGAAGGACAGCTGCTCAGCACAAGACCCAGAAAACAGCACCCCCTGTGTTCACTATGCAGAAGGACAGCTGCTCAGCACAAGACCCAGAAAACAGCACCCCCTGTGTTCACTATGCAGAAGGAGAGCTTCTCAGCACAAGACCCAGAAAACGGCACCCCCTGTGTTTACTATGCACAAGGACAGCTTCTCAGCACAAGACCCAGAAAACGGCACCTCCATGTGTTCACTATGCAGAAGGACAGCTGCTCAGCACAAGACTCAGAAAATAGCACCCCCTGTGTTCACTATGCAGAAGGACAGCTGCTCAGCACAAGACCCAGAAAACAGCACCCCCGTGTTCACCCTGCAGGACAGCTGCTCAGCACAAGACCCAGAAAATGGCACCGCAGGTACAGATAGATGTTCAAAGCTTGGGATATTTTTTTATAATCTAACCCTGCTTTAACCTTCTACACAACATTATCCCTGACCTGTCTGGGTGTTCCTTGGCCTTCATAATGCTGTTTGTTTACTAAGGTTCTCGAACAAACCTCAGAGGGCTTCACAGAACAGATGCATTTATACTGGGAATAAATTACACACAGGTGGACTCTATTTACTAATTAGGTGACTTCTGAAGGCAATTGGTTCAACTATATTTTAGTTAGGGGTATCGAAGTGAAGGGGGCTGAATACAAATCCCCCCCCCCCCCCCCACACACACACACACTTTTCACATATTTATTTGTAAAACATGTGGGAAACAATTTATCATTTTCCTTCCACTTCTCAATTATTTGCCACTTTGTGTTGGTCTATCACATAAAATCCCAATAAAATACATTTACGTTTTTGGTTGAAACATTGCCTTGCTTTGTGCACGGGTCCAAATCATTTGGTGGAGGGGGGACTATGGTGTGGGTTTGTTTTTCAGGGGTTGGGTTGGCCTCCTAGTTCCTGTGAAGGAAACTCTAAAGGAGTCAGCATACCAAGACATTTTGGACAATCTCCCAACTTTGTGGAAACTGTTTGGGGACGGCCCCTTCCTGTTCCAACATGACTGCACACCAGTGCACAAAGCAAGGTCCATAAAGACATGGTTGAGTGAGTTTGGGGTGGAAGAACTTGACTGTCCTGCACATAGTCCTGACCTCAACCCTCTAGAACACCTTTGGCATGAATTAGAGCAGAGACTGTGAGCCAGGCCTTCTCGTCCAACCTCCGTACCTGACCTCACAAATGCTGGTCAAACATTCCCATAGACACACTCCTAAACCTTGTGGACAGCCTTCCCAGAAGAGTTGAAGCTGTTATAGCTGCAAAGGGCGGAGCCAACCCAATATTGAACCCTACAGACCAAGACTGGGAGGCCCTTAAAGGGGTGTTGCAGCCAAATTTAGTGTTCATTAAGAGTCAGCAGCTACAAAAAGTGTAGCTGCTGGCTTTGAATAAACACTCACCTGCTCCACGATCCAGCGACGCGCCGGCTGGGGCTCCGCTCCTCTCCCCCCCTCCCCCCCCCCCGGCCGGCGTCTTCATCCTAAGTGTGGGCACCCGACCCTGACAGCCTTCGGCTTCACGGACGGGCACCCACTGCGCATGCGCAAGCGGCACTGCGCTCTCCTATTGGACAGGCGATCGCATGGGACCTGTCATGTGTCCCATGCGATCGCCTACAGGGAGGGGCTGCTGTAGGCAATAGGCTTAATCGCCTAACCAGCCCCTCGGCGGAAGGAGGAAGTGGGACAGGAAGTCCCACTCCTCCTGAAGCCCCCACCCCCCCCCCAAAAAAAATTACATGCCAAATGTGGCATGTAAGGGGGTGAGGAGTGGGATAAGTGGAAGTTCCAATTGTGGGTGGAACTCCGCTTTAAAGTTCATGTGCGTGTAAAGGTAGGTGTCCCAATACTTTTGGCAATATAGTGCTGCAGCTGCATCTCAACAGACATGAATAGGACTGCCTGCACGAGGATGCATGGAACACCTTTGCAGGTAAACATGGCCCTCGCACGGGGTACACAGTGATACACCCTGTATCTTCAAATTAGGGCTGCAACTAACGATTATTTTCATAAACGATTAGTTGGCCGATTATTGTTTTGATTAATCGGATAATAGCCTTATTGGGCCAATTTGTTGTTGGGCAGATTACAAAATACAAATTGCCGCAAAAATACATGACATGCTTTTCTGCAGCTTCTCCATTGAAGTATGTTGAACCAAAAAAAAAAATGGCACCGTTTTGCGTTAAAAAGTCCTTGCCCTTTCCAAATACGCAGCAGCTGAAAAAAAAATCATGGATGTGAACGTGTCCTATAGGAGAACATGTAAATGAACTGTAGTGTGTTTCTGCAAAAAACACAGAGGTGTGACCCCGGCCTGAGGTGTTTAGTAACATAATGGGGTTAAAAAAAAAAAGTATAAAAAGAGCAAATAACCGCTACTGTAAGGGGTTAATTTTTTTTACTGTGGGACAATGAGGCCCGGATTCACAAAGCACTTGTGTCGGCGTATCTCCAGATACGCCGCGTAAGTACAAATGTGCGCTGTCGTATCTGTCTGCCGGACCCACAAACCAAGATACGCCTAAAAACAGACTTCATCCCACCGAGGTAACTTGCCTACGCCGGCGTAGAGTGGGCGCATATTTACGCTGGACGCATGTGGCTTTCCCATTGATTTTCTATTCAAATATGCAAATGAGGGAGATACGCCGATTCACGAACGTACTTGCGCCCGCCGCATGATTTAAGCGGTTTGCGTAAGTTTTACGTTCGGCGTAAAGTTATTTCCCATAGATGAGGCGCAACCCATGCAAAGGTATGGACCAGGGAACACAAGCCTACGTATTGTACGTTGGACGTCTGTGAATATGGGCCGACGTGGGTCTGGCTGGGCGTAGGTTACGTTCACGGCATACACAGTGATCCGGAGTATCTTAGGCAGTTCCGATGTCGTTGTGCGCATGTGTCCATGGATACGTCCATGTCCCAACGCATGCGCACTTCATTTTAAGTACTTATCTGGTGCCTGGCCCATCATTTGCATGGGGTCACGCTTCATTAACCACTTAAAACCCGGACCAAAATGCAGGTAAAGGACCTTGCCCCTTTTTGCTATTCGGCACTGCGACGTGGCTCCCAAACAAAATTGGCGTCCTTTTTTACCCACAAATAGAGCTTTCTTTTGGTGGTATTTGATCACCTCTGCGGTTTTTATTTTTTGCGCTATAAACAAAAATAGAGCGACAATTTTGAAAAAAATTCAATATTTTTTACTTTTTGCTATAATAAATATCCCCCCAAAATATATATAATTTTTTTCCCCTCAGTTTAGGCCGATACGTATTCTTCTACCTATTTTTGGTAAAAAAAAATCGCAATATAGCGTTTATCGGTTGGTTTTCGCAAAATGTATAGCGTTTACAAAATAAGGGATAGTTTTATTGCATTTTTATTTTATTTTTTTACTACTAATAGCGGCGATCAGCGATTTTTTTCGTGATTGCGACATTATGGCGGACACTTCGGACAATTTTGACACATTTTTGGGACAATTGTCATTTTCACAGCAAAAAATGCATTTAAATTGCATTGTTTATTGTGAAAATGACAGTTGCAGTTTGGGAGTTAACCACAAGGGGGCGCTGTAGGATTTGTGTGTTCCCTGTGTGTTTACAACTGTAGGGGGGTGTGGCTGTAGGTGTGACATCATCGATCACGTCCCCCTATAACAGGGATGACGTGATCGATGCTGCGGCCACAGTGAAGCACGGGGAAGCCATGTTTACACACGGCTCTCCCCGTTCTTCAGCTCCGGGGACCGATCGCCGCACTCCAGCGGCGATCGGGTCCGCGAGTCCCGCGGTCCCGGAGCTTCGGGCTGGGTACTAGAACCAACGTATATATACGTTGATGTGCCAAGCCGTGCCATTCTGCTGACGTAAATGTACAGTAGGCGGTCCTTAAGTGGTTAACTTGGATCACGCCCACTTCCACCTACTTCCACTTGCGCCTTCGAAATTACGTTACGTCAGCGCAACGTTGGGTGCATTTGCTTTGTGAATTCCATGCTTGCCTCTCTGCGCTGCGTCGGCGTAGCGTAAAAGAGATACGCTACGGCGGCATTTATATATGCACCTATGTATGTGAATCCGGGCCTGAAAGTAACATTTACAGTAGCGATTTTTGCTTTTTTGTACTATAAAGGGCTAATTTTTTTTTTTAACCCCATTATGTTACTGGCCGATTAATCGATTATGAAAATTGTAATCGATTATTTTCATAATCGATTAGTTGTTTCGGCCCTACTTCAAATCATAATTGGCCCTGAGAGTTCTGAACAGATATTTTTAATGACTTTTGAAGAAATAAGTGACTATATGACAGAGTTTTCTTTATCTATATACTGTATATATTTCTTCGCCAGGTTCATAACCTGTCTCCTTGATAGCCGCGCTATCTGAAGTGTTTTTTGTTTCCTTCCATCCGCAGAAAGCATTATTTAAGGGGAGGGCTGTGATCTTTTGCAATGCTCCCTTATTAGAGATAATTGGGTACTTCTGTCACACAGACCGGCTCATACCTTGTTGCATGTTTTGACGGTTGAGTCCATTTCTCCTGTTTCATTAAACCGAACCTTGCCTTTTGCTGCTGTAGGGGGATTCATAGCTGGCGCACACACACGGGCGGACACGGCGCTTTATCCGCAGCATAATTACCATCTCTGTTTGCATTAATTTGTAACAGCGGTAGTTGAACCCAGAACGCCTTGTGTGGGCTGTTTTTATTTTTTTATTTCTTGGAATTGTGAAGATTCCTTTACGTTATTGTGTCTCATTTCACGCTGTTTTATGCGGATTCTGAGTAAGAAGGAAGGCATTCTTTTTTTTTTTTTTTTCTGACTTATTTTCCAGCCGTACTAATGTCAGCTTTGATGCCCTTTGAAAGGGAACTGTCATAGGCTGCCAGCTTTTAAGTGGCAGATCGTGCTAAGCGAAGTTGGTTTTGCTGCTCAGAGAAAAAAAAAGATTCCTCCTTCTGTTGTTTTTGCTTCTTTTCTGAAATAATACATTAATAAGCTAATGTGGTTTTCTAGAACACTCTGTGCCTGTGCCTTAAAGGAGTTGTAAAGAAAACAATTTTTTCACCTTAATGCAATCTATTAGGGGTGCAACGGATCAAAAAACGTACGGTTCGGATCTTTTCTCAGATCAGAGTCACGGATCGGATCATTTTTCGGGTCAGCAAAAAAAATCGTAATGTTGCTCAAACACTTTCAGCGAGTGTTTAACCACTTAAGGACCGCCTCCTGCACATATACGTCGGCAGAATGGCACGGCTGGGCAGATCCACGTACAGGCGCGTCCTGAACTACTGCCCAGCCGTGGGTCATGGGCGCGCTCCCCTGACCCGCTCCAAAGCTCCGGGACCACGAGACTCGCGGACCCGATCGCCGCTGGAGTGCGGCGATCGGTCCCCGGAGCTGAAGAACGGGGAGAGCCGTGTGTAAACACGGCTTCCCCGTGCTTCACTGTGGCGGCTGCATCGATCGCGTCATCCCTTTTATAGGGAGGACACGATCGATGACGTCACACCTATCACACTTCCATTGACTTTCTCAACTGCACGACTTGGGACCACTTGGGGAGACGTCAAGTCGAATTCCAGGTCGCCCCTGTGCGAACCGGCTCTAACCATGAGTGATAGAAATGTTTTTGTGTTAGAATTCATATTCTCTGAAAAATATCCAAAAAAATCATAAATTCTGCCAGGGTGTGTGTGAGTGTATATATATATATATATATATATATATATATATATATATATATATATATATATATATATATATATATATATATATATTCATAGTAGTCATGGTGTTTTCTCAAAATACCAGCAGTTACTTGAATGCTTGTAAGGAAAATAACTTGGATCTTAGAGTGAATGGAAATAACTGTAAAGTGATCATAGATATGCTAGGTCATCCACTTCATCTATAGAAGCACTACAATTATATAACCTTGAGGTCACACTCAGAAAGAACTTGGCAATAGCTTCATGTATTATTGGAAAGATAGAACATTCCTTAAAGGCAAGCTTGTGGAATCACAAGAATGGCCCTTAGCCATTAAAATCTTCCAAGCATAGCGGCTGTATCTATACACTGGAGCCAGCATGTTGTGGGTAATGATGCCAATTTGTAAGCACAGTGTAAATGTCATCCAGGACCTTTGGGCACTCCAATTGTGGAGGAAGACTCGAGGTGGATTTAGCCTGTAATCTGTGGTAGAAAGGGAGTGTCCACACTACAGGGACCACAGAGACCACATATACTGTATATGGCCTACACATTATCCTCAGGTCTCCAGGTGTATTTATCCTGTAATCTATACAGAGAAATGTCCACGTGTAGATTTATACAGGGATCACTGAGACCTTATATGCATGGCTTGTATGTCACCCATATTGCTAGGAGCCTATTTAATAAAGGACCAGGAGGTGCGCTAGAGATACAGCAGTGATTTTTAGCGCCGCTATACCATCGTATTTACCGCGATATTCGGCCGCTAGCGGTGCGGTTTTAACCCCGCTATCGGCCGAAAAATGGTTAACACCACCGGCAATGTGTCTCTGCAACGACGCATTTACGGTGGTATCACCGCAGTTTCCAATTTATTTCAATGGGAAGGAGCGGTAAACACAGCGCTCCAAAAATGCGGCTAGCAGGGCATGATTTTTTCAGGCGGTATAGCAGCTAAATTTTAGCGCTAAACCGACTGAAAAATGTGTCGGTGTGAAAAGGGCCTTAGGAGAGGTGTATTCAACGCTCCTAAAGCGCTGCAAAGAAGCTGCTTGCAGGACTTTTTTTTTTAAAGCCCTGCCAACGCAGCACCTCAGTGTGAAAACACTCAGGCTTTCACATTGGGATTGCAGATGAGGCTTCTTTCAGGTGCTTTACAGGCGCTTTTTTTACGCTTAAAGTGCCTGAAAAACGCTAATGTGTGAAAGGGGTCTTCTAGTGGAAAAAACTTCATTCCATGTGTAAAAACAAAAATCGGTCCATCAGAAAGCACCACCATCAATTGGAGAGCGTTCCAAATAAATATTCAGATAACGTTTTTTGTTATTTGGAGATTCGGATGTATCCAAACACCCGAATTACAGTGTAAACAAAGTTTGCCGAATGCTCCGAATAACGGAACTAAATTCATATTGAAATTCAAATCAAATTTTACATCAAATTTCAGTCGAATTTTCTGAAATGTGTTATGAAGCCCCGTACACACGGCCGAGGTTCTCTAATTTTTAAAGTGGCTCTTCACATACTCTCACCCTGCTTCTTTTTCTTTTTTTTTTTTTACCCCCGCTTACAGATACTCACCCACCCAGAGGATCCAGTGTTGTCCGGAGATCCTCATGTCTTCTGCCACCAGAATCTCTATCTGGACAGTGCTGATTGGTCCTGTGCTGATCACATGCAATTTTGAAAAAATAACAATATTTTATACTTTTTGCTATAATAAATATCTCCAAAATAAAAAATTAAAGAAATTCTTCATCAGTTTAGACCAAAATGTATTCTTCTACATATTTTTGGTATAAAAAAAAATCACAATAAGCATAAGCATTAACCACTTCATCACCATATGACGTCATATGACGTCCTCCAATTTGTGCGGGGATATCTGAGTGATGCCTGCAGCCACAGGCATCATTCAGATATCGCCGTCTTCAGCCGGCGATTCTGTGCACCAGAAGAACGATCAAAACGATCGTTCTTCTAGGCAGCGGGAGGGGACGTCCCCCCCCCCTCCCGCGGCCATCCGGTGCTTCTCCGGGCTCTCCCGTGCCATCGGGGGCCCGGAGAGCGAATCGGCCAGCGCTCGTTGGTGAAGCATAGAGATGACTGGTGACCAGAAGGTCACAGTCATCTCAATGACCGTCGGAGGATCGGGCACGACGTTATGACGTCACGCCCGGTAACCGGAATGTAAACACAGCCTGGAGGAGAGATGTGGGGTCTTATTGACCCTGCATCTCTCCATAAAGAGAACCTGTCACACACTATTCCTATTACAAGGGATGTATACATTCCTTGTAATAGGAATAAAAGTGATAAAAAAAAATGTAAAACAAAGTGTAAAAATAAAAAAAAAGTTTAAATAAATATTTTTTTTTTTCAAAACACCCCTGTCCTGGCGCTCGCGTGCAGAAGCAAACATGCATTCAAGCCCCGCCCACATATGTCAGCACCGTTCAAACCCCACATGTGAGGTATCATCGCTTGCGTTAGCGTGTCAGCAACAATTCTAGCACTAGACCTCCTCTGTAACTCAAAAATAGTAACCTGTAAAAAAAATTAAAGTGTCGCCTATGGATATTTTTAAGTACCGAAATTTGGCGCCATTCCATGAGTGTGCGCAATTTTAAAGCGTGACATGTTAGGTATCTACTCGGCGTAACATCATCTTTCACATTATACAAAAAAATAGGGCTAACTTTACTGTTTTGATATTTTTTAACCGCTTGCCGACCGCCCGCCATCATATTACTGCGGGACAGCGGCACTCCTGGGCGAGAGCCCGTAGCTATACGTCCGCTTTAAAGCAGCCGATAGGGGGCACGCGCGTGTCCCCGCTCGCCCCCGAGTCCCGCGCGCGTGCCCGGCGGGTACGATCGCAGCCGGGCACCCGCGATTGCTCGTTACAGAGCGGGGAACGGGAGCTATGTGTGTAAACACATAGCTTTTGTTCCTTCCCCTAGTGAGGCCACCCCCCCATACAGTTAGAACACACCCAGGAACACACTTAACCCCTTCCCTGCCCCCTAGTGTTAACCCCTTCACTGCCAATGGCATTTTTATAGTAATACAATGCATTTTTATAGCATTGATCGCTATAAAAATGCCAATGGCCCCAAAAATGTGTCAAAAGTGTCCGAAGTGCCCGCCATAATGTCGCAGTACTGAAAAAAAAATGCTGATCGCCGCCATTACTAGTAAAAAAAAAATATTAATAAAAATGCCATAAAACGACCCCCTATTTTGTAAATGCTATAACTTTTGCGCAAACCAATCAATAAACGCTTATTGCGATTTTTTTTTTAAACAAAAAATATGTAGAAGAATACGTATCGGCCTAAACTGAGGAAAACATTTTTTTTTAGGGGATATTTATTATAGCAAAAAGTAAAAAATATTGCATTTTTTTTCAAAATTGTCGCTCTATTTTTGTTTATAGCGCAAAAAATAAAAACCGCAGAGATGATCAAATACCAGCAAAAGAAAGCTCTATTTGTGGGGAAAAAAGGACGCCAATTTTGTTTGGGAGCCACGTTGCACGACCGCGCAATTGTCAGTTAAAGCGACGCAGTGCTGAATCACAAAAAGTGCTCTGGTCATTGGACAGCAATATGGTCCGGGGCTAAAGTGGTTAATTCATTAAACTGTTTTTTTTTTTCCTAAAAAAAGGCGTTTGAAAAATTATTGCGCAAATACCGCTCAAGAAAAAAAGTTATAATGACCGCCATTTTATTCCCTAGGGCGTCTGCTAAAAAAAATATATATAATATTTGGGGGTTCTGATACATTTTTTAGCAAAAAAATGGTGATTTTTACATGGGGGACCTGGGGGCTTTCAAAAGCCCTGCTAGCTTTGGTGAAAGTGATGTGTATACCGCTCCTCCACCGCTCCTGCCTATTGAAATCAATGGGGCACCACGGCTTTACCGCCGCTAGCGGGGGTAATAGCGCCACAAAATTGACGGTAAATTTTTGCTATAAATAGTGGCACTTTGCCGACGCCGCCCCCGACTTTTGAAAGGGGCCTTTTAGGTTTGCAGTGCGGTTATCCTATTGTTTTTTGTTTTTTTCTTGGAGGCCCTGAAATACGTTTTTTTTTCCCAAGGTGAAGAAAGGGGAAACTGATGGTGACAGCTAAGCTTCCATGATTTGCAATTACAAGTTTAGAACTACTGTATTTATGTTCATATAGCGCGCCCCGGCGTATAGCGTGCACCTCCAACCTGGAAGGAAAATTTCAGGAAAAAAAGAATATACTTACAGTTTGAATGTCCCTCGTCGGTGTCTTGCCCGGCGTCCATCGGCCGCCTTGCCCGGTCCGGTGTCCGTCTGCGGCCTTGGTGGTGTCCTCCCCGCTTCTCCCGCGCTGTTTTTGAGTCGATCCCCGCTTCCCGCTCTGTTTAAAAAGCCGCCGCCGACATATATCGAGCGCAGTACACTCGGGCACGCTCGGCCGCGCTCGGCTCCTCTCGCATAAAGGCAAGAAGGTGGCACAGAGTGTGACCGCAGGGGGAGCCAGGCCTGGCTGAGTGTACCCGAGTGTACTGCGCTCGGTATATGTCGGTGCGGCGTTCAAACACAGTGCGGAAAGCAGGGATCGGCGTATATCGCGCACCCACGATTTTCCCCTGATTTTAAGGGGAAAAAAGTGCGCGGTATACGCCGATAAATACGGTATATGATAAATGTAAAAGTATATACAGTGTTTGTGTATGGATGCCATTTTTCCTATCTATACACAAATGCTTTCACATGTTTTCATTGACAATCCTATACTTCCCAGGGTGGCAACAAGCAGGCATGTGTGTGTAGGTTGGCATGTGGTGGTGGGGGAGAATTTTTGAACGATCGGCTACATTCATTTGTGCTATTATCAGCGTTAAAGGTTACCGAGCGTAATTATAGAAATATAAATGGAGCAAGGGCTTGGCTCGCTTCCACTGTGTGTTTTTGTTTAGCTGGGTGTTTAAAGTAGCGGGTTTGTATTCAGGATTTGCTTGTAAACAAACATGCGGGAGTAATGAGGAGGAATACATATTCGCTCTGCTCAATGGCAGCACGTGAACGCAGCTTTCACTGCTTTTTTAAAAAATCTTTCTTCCTAGAAATACACCATCGAAAAGCAAGAAGAACTCCAGCCTTCATTTTAGTCTTGCACAGTTGTACAGGTTCCTCTCTTGTTTAGTTTGATTTGACTGCACCCTGTGAGCTTCTCATAGTGTGCACTAGAAGCTGCAGCAAGTAAAATGGAGCTTGCCTCATTTATTGACTGGAGGACATCCAAAAATGACTAGGTCTTGCCTCCTCAGCCTGACTGGCCTTGCTTGACCCATCTCTTTCGTTCATTGTATTTCAGTTATTTCAATCATGGAGGCCTTCCATTACAGGTGGGCATCAACTAGTGTAGTCTGCATGCAAATACAACCTGCTTAGAAATACCCCCTCCTCCAGGCTGGCACCCACCAATAAAGGACATTTGAAAATTTGCAGAAATTCTCCCAGGAGTCAGCCCGCTGCATGGGATTAATTGGTACATCCTAGAGATGAGTGTCAGGGTGTGTAATCTTAACCACTTAAGACCCGGACCATTATGCAGGTTAAGGACCTTGCCCCTTTTTACGATTCGGCACTGCATCACTTTAAGTGACAATTGCACGGTCGTGCGACTTGACTCCCAAACAAAATTGGCGTCCTTTTTTCCCCACAAATAAAGCCTTCTTTTGGTGGTATTTGATCACCTCTGCGGTTTTTATTTTTTGCGCTATAAACAAAAATAGAGCGACAATTTTGAAAAATATTTTTTACTTTTTGCTATAATAAATATTCCCCCAAAATATATAAAAACATATTTTTTTCCTCAGTTTAGGCCGATACGTATTCTTCTACCTACTTTTTATAGCATTTACAAAATAGGGGATAGTTTTATTGCATTTTTATTAATATTTTTTTTTTTACTTCTAATGGCGGCGATCAGCGATTTTTTTCGTGACTGCGACATTATGGCGAACACAATTTTGACACATTTTTGGGACCATTGTCATTTTCACAACAAAAAGTGATATAAAAATGCACTGATACTGTGAAAATGGCAGTTGCAGTTTAGAAGTTAACCACTAGGGGGCGCTGTAGGAGTTAAGTGTGACCTCATATGTGTTTCTAACTGTAGGGGGGGGCGGGGCTGGACGTGTGACGTCATTGATCATCTTTCCCTATAACAGACGATCAATGACATTGCCACTGTGAAGAAGGGGGAAAGTGTGTTTACACACACCTCTTCCCGTTCTTCAGCTCCGGTGAGCAATCCCAGGACACCGGCGGCGATCGGATCCCGCGGGCGCCGTCATGGAGCTTCGGACCGGGTCACGTGCACGACCCCACGGCTGGGCTTAAAGAGACACGTACAGGTACGTGATTGTGCCCAGACGTGCCATTCTGCCGACGTATATCGGCGTGAATGGGTCTTTAAGTGGTTAAAGGGATTGTAATGCTTTTTGTTATTTCACCTTAATGCATCCTATGCATCCATTGCAGCTGAGGCTGCAGAGAGAAGGAATGATGAAACTCTCAGTCCCTTTCTTTGTCTCAAATGAGGGACATCATACAATAAAAAGATTAAAAAAAAAAAAAAAATGAGGGACATTAGGGGTCTAGACCCCTGATATTTCACCAAAGGCTCCAACAGGGCAGTTATAAAAATAAATACAATTATAAAAAAATGATGTCTAATTATAAAAAATAATTTAAAAATAAAATTATGTTCTTTGCTCTCTGAAGCAAAAAAATATTTAAAAGTGTGATCTCTAGCGCTTACCAAGTGAATAAAATGATAAAAAATATATATACTATATCAAATATGAATATAAATATAGAATGGTGAAATGAAGTCGCTGCTTAATCTAAAAAGTGTACATAAACACAAACAATAAGGTAAAAAGCAAATAGTGATCAGCGCGACCTCCTATGTGACAAAGAATGGCTAAACAGCCTAACTGAAAAATAGATAAATAGATATACATATAGGCATACCCCGCTTTAAGTACACTCACTTTACATACACTCGCGAGTAAGGACATACCCGCGAGTGTATGTAAAGTGCCTTACAAGTACTGTACAGACATTTTGCAGCCGCAGTGTAAGAAGCTGAAGCTCAGAGAGCATAGCCCGCCCTGTTCCAGTGTGCCCCTGACCCCCCCACTACAGCCCCTGACCCCCCACTACACCCTAGAAGTTAAAAAAGGTATTGTTTCACTTTAAGTACATTTTCATTTTACATACATGCTCTGGTCCCATTGTGTACTTAACAGTGGGGTATGCCTGTAGTGTCTAATAAATTCCAAATCCAAAAACAACAATAATGATAATAAAAATTAGGTGATCTTGCGAAAAAAGTGCCAAACAGTGCATCTCTAACTGATCCTCTATAATGGTGAATGCTCACAGAGTGCTTACCTCACACCCAGGTGAATTAGGCCTTTGATATCTTCCAAACATCCAAGAGAACCACAGCAGGTTATCTCCCTGTCCGTCCAGCAGCACGGCTAAGGTTCCATAGTGATCGTGAATGAAAAAAAAAAAATATTCCCCTTCGATTTTGACTTTATAACAATCATATTAAGGTAGAAAATTATTTATTTATAACGCATGGCTAAAAATGATAACACGGAGTGTACATTACAACAAACAACTGATGGTGCTACAACTGTAACATGATGGTGGGATGGAAGACAAATCCTTCATGAGGTTGCGGGGGCCCTTGCAGAGCACTGCTATTCATCTGACTGGGTCATGTTTAACGGGGCTATAATTTCTGCCATGGCAGCATTTTAGCAAAAATATAATTTGATATGTTTGGAAGAGGGGCCCTGTCAGGTAAAAACATGTAATATCCAAGCTCAAACTTACCGACCAATCAGCAACCAACCAAATTCACCTGTCTAACAGTGTGCGTTAAAAACAGAGGTTAAGTTGCACGCATTTGCAAATGCATGTGTAAGCTGCAGGCCCCATCAAGGCTCTCTGTATACTGCAGTCCTAACTATAACATTGCATTTTAAGTCTCTACCATAGGAGCACATGACTGCTGATGGATAGATAAGGGGCAGGTGACTGGAGGTAGCCCAGCCCTCATTAAAGGGGCAGAAGCACACTAAACACCCAGCACATGGAAGCAAAGGTGCCAGTGCACTACCTGACCACAATGACATAAACACAACAAACAAAAGTCACTGCCTCTACCTATGACTGGTCTATACAATAAGGAGCGCTGGAAAGGGCGCATATACATTCAATAAAATTCAGGCTCGAACTTACCGACCAATCAGCAACCAACCAAATTCACCTAACAGTGTGCATTAAAAACAGAGGTTTAGGTGCAGGCATTTGCAAATGCATGTGTAAGCTGCAGGCCCCGTCAAGGCTCTCTGTATACTGCAGTCCTAACTATAACATTGCATTTTAAGTCTCCTCCGTAGGCTGTATGGGGCTCCGTGATATCTAACAGCAGCCCTGATAAAGAACCCCCCCTCCCTTGCAACCTTACTCAGTCACTCAGCACCAGTGCTAGCATGGAGGTGCTTATTTTGTAGTGTGGTGGTCCAGGTATTGAAGTGTTTGAAGGAGTTCCATTGTGACCTTCTTGACATTTAGAAGACAAAGGTACAATTAGAGATGGCCCTGGCTTCTTCCAGCTGCAAGATTTGGTTGAATCTCTGTACCCATTCAAAAATCACAGGGCCCAAGCTTGACTTACAATCTCTTCGGAGTTCCTTTTTCATACAACAAACATAAACCTAATACCAACATTACATTTCACAGGCCTACAAAAAGCAATTTCCTCCTCCTTTATATAGTAGAAAATTTGCTGTAATATTTCCAACCTAGGTAACGTGAAGGGAAAAAAATATATTAGTTTAGTGGTTTTTGATCCCTTAAGACTGCACTAAAGCTGCCTATTTTCTTTGCTCACTTCATGAACCTGGAAAATGTGATGGTCTGGATTGCACTGCTTGTGTTTTTCAGACCTCTTCAGCCAATAGGTGTAGATATTGGATCTTTGTGCAATTTCTCTCTTCAGTTGCCTCTTCACCGCGTGCCTTTTACATTGCAGTGTAAGCCTTCGAAGCGGAGGAAACAAAAGTAGTAGAGCGGAGATGGACAGCTGTTTCATCAAGTATAAAACCTTTAAAATACTAAATAACATACTCTGCAAATAGCATGGTTGCGGAGATAGAAAGGCTGAACAGCACAAGGCTGCAATCAATTCTTACAAATTAGCTTCAAAGGAAGACAAAAATTCCACTTTTTTATTTTTTATAATCTCCTTATTTATAATGAAATCTAAAGTACAAGATTTTAATAGTATATTCCACATACTGCTGTAAACAAGCGGAATACAGCTTAGTTACAAATAGAGCGGAGACTGCTGTGTAACAGAATGAGACATATTAAGACGATGAATGTTGCATATGTGCCTCGTAAACATGTTCGGCATTCAGAAAGGGAAACCAAGGAGGGAATCTCAAGGAGGCTAAATGATGGAATATGTGTATGCTCGATGAGCCTACTCCAAAAATGAGAAATTAAAGTGTTATCTAAAATGTTTATGCCACATGGAGCACAGGAGGGCAACCAGGGGCGATGACCCAACCAGGAAAAGGCCAAAGAGCAGTGGCGGCTGGTGCTCAAATTTTTTGGGGGGATGCAAACAAACGGAAAAAAAAACATCAATTGCAGCCTTGCTGTGCCATCAAACGCGGCCACTGTGCCATCAAACGCGGCCACTGTGCCATCAAGCGCGGCCACTGTGCCGTCAAGCGCGGCCACTGTGCCGTCAAGCGCGGCCACTGTGCCGTCAAGCGCGGCCACTGTGCCGTCAAGCGCGGCCACTGTGCCGTCAAACGCGGCCACTGAGCCGTCAAATGCGGCCACTGAGCCGTCAAACGCGGCCACTGAGCCTTCAAACGCGGCCACTGTGCCGTCAAACGCGGCCACTGAGCCTTCAAACGCGGCCACTGAGCCATCAAATGCTGCCACTGTGCCATCAAACGCTGCCACTGTGCCCATTAATTGTTGCCAGATTGAGCCTTAAAATGCCGCAAGATTGCCCCCCCCGCCTGGCACTTACCTTTCTCGGATCAGCCATTCTTGGATCGATCCTTCGAAGTAGTCCTGCCCTCGATGTCGCTTCAGCCAATCCGGTTACCAGAACCGGTGAACCTGACTGGCTGAGACGCCTGTCGGTGTTAACCAGGGAGCGCACCCCCCTCAGGCTGTAATTGGAAAGCCTATCAAAGCCTTTTAGAGCTGCTGGCACTTCCAAAGCCAACCAGCTGCGGTTATTTAGATGGTCGGAGCTCACCAGGGGGCCGGCCATCTGAATAGTGAGCGGCAGCGAAAATACATAGATTCATGCAATTCATGAGTCTGTGTATTGTATTTCAGTGGCGGTTCGGGAGCGAGAGGGGGCGGCGCTCCTACGCCCTCTATGGATGCACCACCACTGCCAAAGAGAAGAAAAGGAGGGACAAAATGACAACCAAGGGAAGGAATAGGGCAGTATTGAGCTTCCTTCTATGGAAAAGAAGGAAGAGAGCGGATAAGGGGAAGGAAGAGAGGGAGGAGGTGGGGGAGCAGAAGGTAATTAGGGCATGTAGTCATGTTGTGGTGGACAAGACTGAAGAAGGCATCCATCAATTATTAGGAAGGTAGCCATCATTTGTTCACACCATTTTGCTATTGTCCTGGAAACAACAGTAATTGATAGTTTCAGCCTTTCTCAACCTTTTCACCACAGAGGAACCCTTGAAATAACTATCCAGTCTCAGGGAACCCCAGCTACAAATTACTATTATCTACAACTCACGATACATCAGTGTGGTGGTCAGTGTAAAGAATGAAATGGTATGAAATGAATCAGCGCAATGGAACCAAATATTACCTGTGAGTGATTATGGGGTTTTTCACACCCATAATTAATTACGCAGCTGCCCCTACTTTATTTATTTCACCTGAGTAAGATTGAATGTAGGATTGGCGCTACATTAATTAATAGATATATGTAAAAGTGCAGTGTCCGTAATATAGGTAGTAATTTTAACCTGTGTAGTAAAGTGCACCTGTGCTTGTTAGTAAAAAATCATAAGTACAGTGAAAATTCAAATAAATACAATAGTGCATGTTAATAAAAAACCTTAGTGCTAAATATAAAAATCTTAAGTGCCGCCGCGTATGGATTATTACTCGCAAATCCAAATGTATACATATGAAAAATAGTATAAATGACAGAATAAAAAATAATACAAATAAAAAAATCACAATTGTAAGGAGCATTCTTCCCACTTTTTTTTTTTTTTTGATTAAAAAAAAAAGTGGGAAGAAGGCTCCTTACAATTGTGATTATTGCGAAGAATTGCTGCCTTTATAGATGGCTTAAAAGATGGTGTCAGTGGTACTTCCTAAAACGTAATGGTCACCTGGGCAATTGGAGATGGAGAATCCACTCATCAGGGACATAAATGGCAATAACATTTTGACAGGGGTGGTAAACCTTCCTGCTCTTCCCAAAACTAGAAAAAAAAAGTTCCATGGAAGATGGAGACCATCCTTCCATCTCTGCAGGAAATTGGGAGCTGCGGGGTCACCTAGAGAGGTTGTGGGGAGGATCACTTCCATACAACTCCTGTGCAGAGCCCTCGGTTTGAAGATGTCTCTGGGCCTGACAGAAAACTTGAATTGCCAGATTTCCTGAAAATTGCAGATAAAATAAGCAGAAACAGGTTAAACAATATATTGATAATTTTGCTTTATTTGTCTAGATTTATTAGAGTGAAGGTGTGTTAAGGCATTTCTTCTTTGATCTTTTATTCTTTGGTCTAATCTATCAAGTTCTAAAACAGCCTTTTCTGTGTTCTCGTTCAAAATGTTAAAGTTAAATGTTAAAATGTTAAAGCGGAGTTCTGACAATTTTATTTTATTTTTTAAAGTCAGCAGCTACAAATACTGCAGCTGCTGACTTTTAAAATAAGGACTCTTACTTGTCCAGGGCGCCCGCGACGTCGGTACCTGAAGCGATCCTTCGGCTTTTGGATGCTGCCGCTGCCATTCAACGCCTACTGTGCATGCAAACCATTCACAAATTGTTTCCCTACTTCACTTTAACTTGTTTTGATTTTGATAGTTTTCAGAGCGAAATCAAATTTTCCCATGCTTTTCTTGAATTATAAGTGTTTAAAAATGTTTTTCTTTAAAAAAAAAAAAAAAAAATTCTCCACTGAGCCTCACATAGTCCCTTCATTTTAGTAGAGAACCAGCTCTCTGAATAATGACATTTATATGAATTTGATCTCTCAGTAGACAATTTTTATTTTTTCTGTCTGGACAAATCACACAATCTGCCACTTTGTTTTATTTCTGAAATAGATTACTGTAAAATTAACATTCCAGGCAAATATGTTAAAACAGCTTTTGTTTTATAATAATCCAAATGTTTCCAGTTGCAGTCTCATAGTTTGGTGACATTTAATATCAAGAGTAGCCATATGTCAATTGAATTAAAAGCAGGCCTGCGGTGGGAGTGGTTGATGGCCAGAAGTGGAGCTGCACTTAGGGTTGTTTTTATAGAGGAAGAACAGAGAGGCCTTATGGTGGATGTCGCAGGTGTGGTAAAATTCACCATAAGCCCACATAACTGGGGAAGTGGCTGTTCTGTATTGGCAGGGGAGAGGGGCAATTAGATGGGTTCATAGAGAGGAAGAAGGGAGAGAGATTTTATGATGGGGGTCACAAATTGTCAAAGATCACTGGCAGCCAAAGAACTTGGGAAAATGGCTATTCATAGAGAGAAAGTAGAGAGAGAGAGGGAGATTTTATGGTGGGTGTCGCAGGTTTTGCGTAGTTCACTGGCAGCCAAAAAACTTGGAAGGGTCACAGAAGAGAAGAAGGGAAACAAGTTTAGGATGGGTGTTAACAGCAAAGTGGCTGCTCTGTAAACCAATTGGCAGGAGAGAGGAGACACTTAGATGGGTTCTTAGAGAGGAAGAAGTGAGAGAGATTTTATGTTGGGTGTCACAAATTGTCGAAGACCACTGGCAGCCAAAAAACTTGGGGACGTGGCTATTCTGTAATCTAATTGGCAAGAAAGAGGAGGCACTTAGTGGGTTCATAGAGTAAGAAGGGAGAGAGGTTATAATGAATGTCACAGGTGTGGTTACATTTTTTAGTAGCTTAAAGAACTAGGAAAGTGGCTGTTCTGTAAGTAGATTTGCAGAGAAGAGGAGGTACTTAGTTGCTTCATAGAGAGAAAGAAGAGCGAGAGATTTTAGGGTGGGTGTCACAGGTTTGGAGAAGTTCACTGGCAGCCAAAGAACTTGGGGAAGTGGCTGTTTTGTAAGCCAATTGACAGGAGAGAAGGAGGCTCTTAGATGAGTTCACAGAAGAGAAGAAGGGAGACAAAGTTTAGGGTAGGTGTCACCAGTGTGACGATGGTCACTAGCAGCCCAAAAAACGAGGGAAGTGGCTGTTCTGTAAGCCAATTGGCAAGACAGAGGAGGTATTTTAGATGTACTCACAGAATGGAAAAAGGGAGACAAAGTTTAGAGTGGGTGTCACCAGTGTGGCAATTGTCAATAGCTGCCCAAAGAACGAGGAAAGTGGCTATTTGGTAAACCTATTGGCAGGAGAGAGGAGGCACTATTTTTTTTGGTTTTCAGAGCTTTATTGAACCTTTTTTTTTTTTTTTTTTATGAGAGAAGAGACGCTTAGATCGGTTCATAGAGAGGAAGAAGGAAGAGAGATTTTATTTTGGGCATCACAAATTGTCGAAAATCACCGACAGCCAACTAACTCAGGGAAGTGGCTTTTATGGAAATCAATTGGCAGGGAAGAGGAGGCACTTAGAGGATTTTTAGAGGAAGAAGGGAGAGAGGTTATGATGGACGTCAAAGGTGTGGTGAAATTTACTAGCAGCCCAAAGAACTAGGGAAGTGGCTGTTCTGTAAGCCAATTGGCTGGGAAGAGGAGACACTTAGTGGGTTCGTACAAAGGAAGAAGGAAAAGAGATTTTATGGTGGGCATCACAGGTTTGGGGAAGTTCACTGGCAGACAAAGAACTTGGAGAAATGGCTGTTCTGTAAGCAAATTGGCAGGAAAGAGGCACTTAGATGGGCTCATGGAAGAGAAAAAGAGAGACAACCTTTAGGGTGGGTCTACCAATGTGGTGATGATCACTAGCAGCCCAAATAGCTAGGGAAGTGGCTGTTCTGTAAGCCTATTGGCAAGAGAGAGGAGGGACTGAGGTTGGAAAGAGAGAGGATGGGTTTCCAAGGAAGAAGGCAGACAATGTTTAGGGTGGGTGCCACCAGTGTAGTGAGTGGGTGCCACCAGTGTAGTGAGTGGGTGCCACCACTTGCACACAGGAAGTGGCAGCTCTGTAAGCTGATTAGTGGGAAAGGGAAAGCTCTTCGATAGGTTTGCAGAAGAGAAGAAAAGAGACAAAGTTTAGGGTGTCACCAGAGTGACAATGTTCATTAGTAGTGTGTCGGCTATGTTTATATCTCATACGTCACCAAGCTGGTCTTCTTGATCAGGACTAGGGATGAGCTTCGCGTTCGATACGAATGAACATTGTCTGTTCATATGTTCGTCGAAATTCGAACAAAAGCGGTCGTTCAGGCCAAATTCGAGTGACGCAAAATGGCCCATAATTCACTGCGGCATTGCGCGCTGATTGGCCAAGCATGCTGTATGTTCCGCATGCTTGGCCAATTACAGCACGCAAAAAACGAAGAGCCATAATTGCCCAAAGCCTGGATGGCTTTGGCCAATTATGGCTCAGGGCTTTAGCATACGCCCCACACTATATAAGGCCGCCTGCTGGGGGGCCTCGTGTAGTGTGTTTCGGCTTGTTAATGAAAGCAGTCAGAGAGACAGAGAGATTGTCTTTTTATATAGCTAGATAGAGCAGGCAGGCAGGCTAGTAAGTTTAGCTTAATTTAATTAAGTTTTAAAAACGGTAATTTTTTCAGTATTCCTGCTCCTGAAAAAAACGACAGTTTTTTAAACTTTTTTCCATTGATACATGTTCCCTGGGGCAAGACCCGGGTTCTTAAAGACGTTTTCCAACAATAACTTGAATATCGGTCTTTAAAATGATCGTTTTTAAATTCGAACGTTCGAGTCCCATAGACTTCAATGGGGTTCTAAATGTTTGCGCGAACGGTCGGTCTGTTCGACGGTTCTGGTGCGAACCGAATGCGGGGGTGTTGGGCTCATCCCTAATCAGGACATCATACACTGATAACCTGTCAAACTGACTTGACTGGTTTTTATACCTCTCAGTCTACATTTTCTCCCTCCAAAAACTCAAATTCCCGAGGATACGATTGGTTGACTTATGTGTCTTTTCAGAGTGACAGAGAACCCAGTAACCCACTGTTGTCGCATCCTTTTGATAAGGGAAATGTCTTGGAGTTTGCATAATTAACACCAACAAACTTTCTTTGGGATCTCTAACTCAACTCCCACACTTGGCATATCACAAGACACCTGGCTAAATGGATATTTCCTGTCTGGCTAAGCTCTATACACACACACACACACACACACACACACACACACACACACACACACACACACACACACACACACACACACACACACGGTATAATTGGACACTTTCAATTAACACAGGGAATCTTAATTGGCAACCAGAGAGGAGATGACAGGAACCTCTTTTATTATACAAGGGCCACGTTCTATCAGAAAATATATTGTAACTATAAAATCATATGCCGTTATCTCCGACCACATACATTACAAATATACACATGTACGTATATATATACAGTATATATATATACATACCCACACACATATACACGTGTTCATCAGGGGCATGGTGGTTGAATTTAGGATATGAATATGAAGATGTTCAACAAATATCCATTACAGTAGGCCAAAGAAAAAGGAAAGTGGCTGTTCTGTAAGGTGATTTATGGGAGAAGACGAGGCATCTAGGAATCTTTCCTAGTGAAATATGATGCTGATTGGATGATGTGAATTTTAAGATAATACTTTTCTTTTTTAGGTAACCCAGTAGTTGTCTGCTGGTTGTGCTTGCCTTACGTAAAAGTGTCAGCACTGTATAGTACAATACTTGAAGGAAAATCTGCATTAGACTGTATCCTAGAATTACTCACAACATCACTGCCCTCAGTCGATGACTGGCAGAAATGGCTCCGCCACCAGTACGCCATAAACCTCTGTGTTCCCTCACTCATATTACCTGAGAGGGAATGTGATAAAGTTAAAAAACGAATTAAAGGGGTTGAGAAGGCAGATTTTTTTTATCTTAATGCATTCTATTTATTAAGATAAAAAAAAAAAAAACTTCTGTGTGTAGAAGCCTCCCCAGCACCCTCCTTATTACTTACCTGAGCCCTTTCTCTTTCCAGTGATGTCCACGAGTGTCTAAGCCACCCTGAAAACTCCTCCTGATTGGCTGAGACATAGCAACGGTGCCATTGGCTCCTGTGGCTGTCTGTCAGTCAGCCAATCAGGGGAGAGATGGGGCGTGGCCAGGTCAGGGCTCTCTGTCTGAATGGATACACGGAGCTCTGACTCTGCTTGGGTGCCCCCATAGAGAGCTTCTGGCTGAGGGGGCACTCAATAGGGAGGAGGGTCCAGGAGCATCAAAGAGCTGAGAAGAGGAGGATCCAGGCTGCTCTGTGCAAAACCAACTGCATAGAGGATAACATGTTTGTTATAAAAAAAACAAAAAACAAGCCTTTACAATCACTTTAACCATTTCCCACCTGGCCTATAGCAGATAACATGCCCGCGTGTGTCCGTCTGACACACTACCTCTCTGATCATAGTAAGGCGCCTCTGACAGAGGCTTCTTACCACGTGATCAGCTGTGACCAATCACAGCTGATCATCGTGTGAACCAAGAAGTGCCGGTAAACGTCATTCCTCGGTTCGCGCTGACAGGAAGAGCCCATCAGCTGCCAATCTGTGCTTATCAGCTGCTGGACAGTGCCCCATAAATAACGTCTGTCTGTGCCAATCAAAGTGTGAATCAGTGTCCACCACAGTGCCTATCGGTAACACCTGTCAGTACCTCCTCATCAGTGATACCCATCAGTGCCATCTATTCGTTTCCATCAGTGCCACCTGTCAGTGTCAACAATTGCTGCCTATTGGTGTCGCCTTTCAGTGCCACCTATCAATGCCCATCAGTGCCTCCTCATCAGTGCCGTCTCATCAGTGCCTGTCCGTGAAGGAGAAAACAAAATGTTATGACAGAAACTAAGAAAAACATATAAATATACCACCAAAAGAAAGCTCTATAAGAAAATTATACACATTTAGTTTAAGTACAATGTTGTATGATGGTGCAATTGTCATTCAAAGTGCGACAGCGCTGAAAATTGTCCTGGGCCGAAAGGAACAAAAGTGCCCGGTATT
The DNA here is from genome assembly GCA_029574335.1 of Rana kukunoris. Lineage (NCBI taxonomy): Eukaryota > Metazoa > Chordata > Amphibia > Anura > Ranidae > Rana > Rana kukunoris. The sequence goes on along the minus strand of CM056055.1, from coordinate 226,305,956 downwards.
GAGGTGGTTGAGGTCCATAAAATCCAGCAGAGAGCAGCAGAAGAGAACAATTGAACTTCCCAAGCGTAGGATTAAGCCCCATACACACTATCAGTTTTCCTGACGGTTTTCTCTTCAGGTTTACCAAAACCATGTAGTACAAGGGCCTGCCTGATTGCATACAAATTGAAACTCTTGAGGTTTGACCTCATATTAGATGGTTTTGGTAAACCTGAAGAGAAAACCGTCAGGAAAACTGATAGTGTGTATGGGGCTTAAGACTTTTAAACAATGGTTGTGGTGTCAGAAATTTCGCTTTGCCTTCCCTAATGGCGTTAAATGAGGGTCAGGCCCCTGGACTACATTTGTAGTTCGGGGCTAACTGAACATCTATTCTTTGCCCCAGTACAACGGTCTGGTTGGTGTTACCTTCCGAGCAATAAAAAGATACCATCTTCTTTTGTTGATAGAATGTTTCACATTGCACTGCAAAGAATTTAGCATTGCTCTAATCTTTTGTAACTATGTATTTATTGGCAGTCAAACAAAAGCCATAAAGACAATAAACAACATTACAATAAAAGCAAACAAACAAACCATGTGTGGCTTATTTCCAGGGAGCACAGCTGTGAAAACACACAGATTCTGAGTGACACCATAATAATAATAATAATGAAAGAAACATTTTTTATAGGCATGTATGAGTACAGTGCAATGTAATAGCAGAGCTTTCCCAGACAGGAGATGATTAAAACCGACCATAGATGGGTCAAATCTCAGCTGGTTAAGCAGGAACTGGCCAAATTTTGATCAATCTATGGGCAGGTGGGTTGTACTGAAGTCAATCTATCTATCAATCGACTTCAATACAACGAGCCTGTAGGGTTTTTTCTTTGTATGATCACTGCCATAGCCGGCAGCACTGATCATTGTATTGACAGTGGAAAATTTTCCAACCAGTGGATGAAGGAAAGAAAATTCCATGATATGTGACCAGCCTTATGCCGCGTACACACGATCATTTTCTGTGATGAAAAAAAACGAAGTTTTCTGTGAAGTAAAAAACAACGTTTTTGAACCGTCACTTTTCAAACACGATGTTGCATACACACCATCGTTTTTTTCACAAAAAGCGAGGTTACGTTCACCACTCTTTTCCATTGAAGCTCGCTTCATAACTAGCTTCTGGGCATGTGCGGGTTGAAAAACGTTGTTTTAAACGACGTTTTTGCTACACACGGTGACTTTTTGTGAAACAAAAAACGACGTTTTGAAAAACGACACAAAAAATTCAAGCATGTTGGATTTATTTTTTCCACGTTTTTTGAAGACAAAAAACGACGTTTTGCCCACACACGATCAATTTAAATGACGTTTTAAAAAATGCGGCATTAGACTGGGTTTCCACTAGTGTGGCTGTAATTTGATCTGATTTTCAGTGCGATTATGTAGTGCGACTTGGTCATGTTTTTGCAAATTTTTTACTGTGTTTTTACTCATCCCTGCTCTCAGTCAGCAGGGCTGAGTTATTGGTTGTTAAGGAGCTGGCACCCGCCAGCATCCTAACAACCAATGACTCATCTGTGCTGTTAGCTGGGGCATCCGCTGCCAGAGTCGGCCCCGTGTGAAAGGCGCCTTACTCTTAAGTTAGGGGGTGCAACGGATGAAAAAACTCACGGTTCAGATCGTTCCTCGGATCAGAGCCATGGATCGGATAATTTTTCGCATCACCACCATATATAACCCCCACTGTAATGTCCACATCTCCCCCCACTTATATCCACGTCATCTTCCCCACTGTAATATCCACATCTCCCCCCATTGTAATAGCCACATCTCCCCCCCACTGTAATATCCACATCTCCTCCCCACTGTAATATCCACATCTCCCCCCCACTCTAATGTCCATGTCATCTCCCCCACCCCCCACTGTAATGTCCATGTCATCTCCCCCACTGTAAAATCCACATCTCCTCCCCACTGTGATATCCACATCTCCTCCCCACTGTAATGTCCACTTCATCTACCCCACTGTAATGTCCATGTCATCTCCCCCACTGTAAAATCCACATCTCCTCTCCACTGTAATATCCACATCTCCTCCCCACTGTAATGTCCACGTCATGTCCCCCACTGTAATGTCCATGTCATCTCCCCCACTGTAATGTCCATGTCATCTCCCTCACTGTAATGTCCACGTCATCTCCCCCACTGTAATGTCCACGTCATCTCCCCCACTGTAATGTCCACGTCATCTCCCCTTATCTTCCCCCACTGTAATGTCCACATCTCCCCAGTCGGCGCCATTCTAGGAAGCTCATCAAGGCCGCAGCTGGGTGTACCAAGATGGCTGGCACTCCGCAGCTAGGCCGAAGCCGCGGCCTTTCCTATGGGCTCAAACTGCGGATCACGTGGTGTGCCAATCTCCAGACATTGACGATCCGTTGCACTATTACTCTCTTAAGCCTAGTACACACTGTTAGTTTTACTCCGTCTAACCCAGCGGGATGTTAGTACAGCAATCTCCCCTGCTGTTCTATTGTGTTCTGACCAGGGGGTTCCTGCCAGAATTCTCGGGGCAGAACACTGGCTGAGAGCGTTGATCGGGAGCTGGTCGGCAGTTTTTTCATTTTGGTTATACCCCTCGACAGTCCAGTCGGACCAGCTGCAGTACACACGTGCTGAATGTCGGACGGTTTCTATTGAACCAGAAGTGAAATGAACCCTACAGAAGAGCTATTGGTTCTATTGAACCAGCCAATGCCACCTGACATTCGACTCATGTGTATGGGTCTTTACTGTCGCATGTATTCAAGCTTGAAGTATCAAACATGTTGTTTGTTGCTGCTCTTGACTCATTCCAATGACTCCTTCCTTATCAGACAGTTCAGTCTAAAGTTTCAGTCAGACAATGCCTGCCACAAGGCAAGCTGCTGTGCTCTGGGAATCCTTTGTCATTTATTAAATTTTTAGGAAACAAAAACTTGCAGAGTCTGCAGAAGAAAAGACATAAAACAGGTTTAACCACTTAAGGACCACGTAACGCCGATATACGCCGGCAGAATGGCATGGCTGGGCACTGGCACGTTGCCCTTTAAGTGTCCAGCTGTGGGTCGCGTGCGCCGGCGCGCTCACGACTGGGTCCGAAGCTCCGTAACCATGCCTGCGGGACCCGCTGACCCGAATGCCGCTGGTGTCCCGTGATCGGGTCACAGGAGCTGAAGAACGGGCAGAGACGAGTGTAAACACACCTTCCCCGTTCTTCTCTGTGGCAGTGTCACTGATCATCTGTTCCCTGTTATATGGAACGACTATCAGTGACGTCACACGTCCAGCCACGCCCCCCTACAGTAAGAATCACTCCCTTAGGGCACACTTAACCCCTTAGCGCCCCCCTAGTGGTTAACCCCTTCACTGCAATTGTTTTTTTTCACAGTAATCAGTAAATTTTTATAGCACTTTTCACTGTGAAAATGACAATGGTCCCAAAAATGTGTCAAAAGTGTCCGATGTGTCCGCCATAATGTCGCAGTGAATGAATGAAAAACTTATATAGCGCGGCACATGCGAACCAAATCGCCTCTGGGCGCTACCACCAAAAGAAATCTCTATTTGTGGGAAAAAAAAGGACGCCAATTTTGTTTGGGAGCAGTCATGATAAAATCGCTGATCGCCGCCATTAGTAGTAAAAAAAAAAAATTATTAATAAAAATATACCCTATTTTATAAACGCTATAACTTTTGCTCAAACCAATCAAAAAACGCTTATTGCGATTTTTTTCTATTTATTTTTTTACCAAAAATCAGTAGAAGAATACGTATCATCCTAAACTGAGGAAAATTTTTTTTATATATATTTTTGGGGGATATTTATTATAGCAAAAAGTAAAAAAAATATTGCATTTTTTTTTTCAAAATTGTCGCTCTATTTTTGTATATAGCGCAGAAAATAAAAACCGCAGAGGTGATCAAATACCACCAAAAGAAAGCTCTATTTGTGGGAAAAAAAAGGACGCCAATTTTGTTTGGGAGCCACGTCGCACGACCGCGCAATTGTCTGTTAAAGCGACGCAGTGCCGAATCGCAAAAAGGGGCCTGGTCCTTTACCTGCAAAACACCTGTCCGGGTTTAAGTGGTTAAATTTTTTTTTTTATAATAATTAAATTAACCAATAAAGGTTATAGTTTTAATTTAATGTCATACAGCAGATCAAATTATGGAAGACTGGACATCGTTTTCTTACTCTCCCTTCACAATTGCCATATTTTGGTATTTGTTTTTCTCATGCTCTGAGTTGTCCATTCCCTTTCACACTTTCTTTCTCCTTACAGACGGCTTCTTGCGGGGATTGTACAGGATTACATTGTTTGTTTAGTCTTTGTCTGGATAGCCCCATGGGATCTTATACTTGCTACAGACTGAACATGCTGTAGCTTTTCAAGTTGCGAGGTTAATGTACACTTCTGCCTAACTTACCTTTATCTAAACTTGCGTGCTCTTCCACTATTGACGCTGGAAAATTGTGTTTAACTGAAGAAATGGAATGTCAAGTTTTTGCTACAGCACATTTAATATACAGGGTGTCCCGCTGTTAGAAAGGATTGTGGTTTCCTTATTGTATGATTGGCACTATGGTTTTCTTTTGAGGCACTTGCAGATTTATTTCTTCTGCTGGCAGTGAGCTATCCTGATGAATAGGGAAGATAAGATCAGTTAGTACCTTTAAACAGTCCTGGTGGTCAAAAGCAACATCCGCATACAATGGAATTAAAGCGGAGTTCCACCCAAAAATGGAACTTCCGCTTAATCCACTCCCCTCCCCCTCACATGCCACATTTGGCATGTCATTTTTTTGGGGGGGGGGAGTGGGTGCTTCAGTAGTAGTGGGACTTGCTGTCCCACTTCCTGCTTCTGCCGAGGGGCTGGTAAGGTGATTAAGCTTAATCGCCTTACTGCAGCCCCTCCCGTAGGCGATCGTCTAGGACACTGACAGGTCCTAGACGATCGCCTGTCCAATCAGCGGCGGGCCACGCGCGCATGCGCAGTGGGTGCCAGGCCGTGAAGCCGAAGCCTGTCACGGCTGGGTGCCCACAGTCGAAATGAAGAGGCCGGGCGGGGGGGGGGGGGGGGTGAGAGGAGCGGAGCCCCGGTCGGCGCTTCGCTGGAACGTGGAGAAGGTAAGTGTCTGTTTATTAAAAGCCAGCAGCTACACTTTTTGTAGCTGCTGACTTTTAATAAACATTACATTTGGGTGGAACACACCTTTAAAGAGGTTGTAAAGGCGAAAGTTTTTTTTTTTTTTTTTTACCTTCTTGCAACAATAATGAAAACAACAATTGGGGATAAGGACCACAAGAAATGAGATCAGCTGTCAGTACATCAGAATTAATAAATTTTCACATATATATCCCATAGTTTGTAGACGCTATAACTTTTACACAAGCCAATCAATATGCACCTATTGGGGTATTTTTTTTTTTTTTTTTTTTACCAAAGACATGTAGCAGAATACATTTTGGCTTAAATGTATCAATTTATTGGATATGTTTTTTAACAGAAAGTAGGAAATATTTATTTTCTTCAAAATGTACAGTATTTTATAATTTATATAATAAAATAAAATAAAAACAGTGGTAATCAACTATCACCAAAAGAAAGCTCTATTTGTGTGAAAAAATAATCATTTGGGAACAGTGTTGTATGACCGCGCAATTGCCAGTTAAAGTAGCGCAAAAAAAGGCCTGGACCTGAAAAGCGGAATACCTTCCAGGGATCAAGTGGTTAGAAAAGAAATGCAGCCGCCACATCTAATGACTGGTAAAATCTGCAATATATTACATTTTCGGTTGTGGATTTTATACCGCTTTAAACTCGCTATAAAAAAATTTTTTTATATATAGTTTCCAGGAGGTTTATGCCATTATTGTGCTAGTACACACAACATATTGGCACATTATGGAAAACGTACCTGTCAAACGAAGCCCTCCAGCACTGCGCTGTCAGCACTCGGGTGCTTCCATCTTTTCCTGGTGTTCCTTCTAGGTTCACTCTGTTCAGCCGTTTGAAGTGTTCTAAAGGCTGACGTTTTTTTTTTTTTATAGGTATACAAATACTAATACTGTACTGTTTACCCTTTAGCTGTCAGCAATGGTACAAAGCATTGAAAAGTTATTTACAAAAAAAAATAAAAAATTTAAATTAAAAAAATATATTTTTTGGGCGCTTTTTTCAATGTGAAACATTGTTAAAAACACTAATGAACAAAGCAAACCAAAAAAAAACAAAAAACGTTTTGAATATTATTAGTTTATAAAATAGAAGCAAACGATATGTGGTGGATGTTATGGGGAGCTACTCGGAGCACATAGCTGGACCACTGTTGGTCCCGTAACCTTACATGGAGGCATCGTGTGGTCCCTCGCCCTTGGTCCCTCTGGCTCGCGGGGGGTGGAGGGTGGTAGTTGGAGGCCTTGGTGCCCCCTCCGCCCTGACTGTGGGTTATGGGCCCGGACTCGGGCTCTGATGTCTGCCATTTTAGTTTTTTTTTTTTTTTTCTTATAAAGCTCCCCTTCCATGATACCTGCCCCCGTCTCTTATGAGGCTGCCGCCCATCTAGTTATCTTACTATCCTATTGCCTCGAGGATCGCTGTGGCTGACAGGTCCTCCTTAGGTGGTTGGCTGCTGTAGCGGTCCTTCGAGTAATAACCGCATGTGTTATTGTTTATACATGCGTGTTCAGTGTGATCTGTTTAAGATTTGCTTACGACTGTTGGCAGCCCTGCGAGGCTCTCATTTTAGTATGCAGACTCCTGTTGGACATGCTTGTCCTTTGTATGATTTTCTTTTTTATTTGGTTAATAAATACTGATTACACAAAAAAAAAAAAAATAGAAGCAAACAAAAAAAGGGTAATTATTAAATGGAGACCTGTCACTGGTTAATTAGGCTGATTAGAGTACATTTTTAATCATTTTTTTTTCCTATTGACAGGTTGCCTTAAACTGACTTTATCTGCAGATCGAAGTTCATCACTTTTGATCTGTAGAATAATAAACAGAAAGGTACAAAGATCTTTCTGTTTCGGCAGCATAGCAATGTTGTCGCTAAATATTGCCTGGCTGCTTTTTTTTTCAGATCCAATTCCTGGGACTTCGTTTACACTTCAGCTGTCAACAGGGGAACCCCACTGACAGCTGAATGAGTCATCGGTTGTTGAGGAGACGTTGTGCCCACTCCTTAAAGTGGTTGTGTAAACCCTTACAACACACTTAAAAAAAAATCAGTAAAAAAAAATAATAATCATTTAAAACGCCCCTGACCCCGGTAGCTCACACTCAGAAGCGAACACACATGCAAGTCCTGCCCACATATGTAAACACCGTTTAAAACACACATGTGAGGTGTCACCGCGTGCGTTAGAGCGCCAGCAACAATTCTAGCAACAGACCTCCTCTGTAACTTTAAACTGGTAACCTGTAAAAAATAAATAAAAAATAAGCGTCGCCTATAGAGATTTTTAAGTACTGAAGTTTGGTGCCATTCCATGAGTGTGAACAATTTTAAAGCGTGACATGTTGGGTATCTATTTACTCAGCGTAACATTATCTTTCACATTATACAAAAAAATTAGGGTAACTTTACTGTTTTGTTCATTTTTAATTCATGAAACTGTTTTTTTTTTCTCCCTCCCAAAAAAAGGCATTTGAAAAATTATTGCGCAAATACCGTGTGAGATAAAAAGTTGCAATCACCACCATTTTATTCCATTTTATTCCATTTTATTCCCTAGGGTGTCTGCTAAAAAAGCATACCGGTGTATAGTGTTTGGGGGTTCTGAGTAATTTTCTAGCACAAAAAAAAAAATGATTTTTGCATGTAGGAGAGGAGTGCCAGAATAGGCCCGGTATGGAAGTGGTTAACAACCGATAATTGAATTTTTGATTTCGATTTTTTTTTTTTTTTGCATTGCAGCTGTCAGTGGGGGAGTCCCACTGACAGCTGAAGGAGCCGAGCCTGAAATCATTGGTTTCAGCTATCGGAGCATTTGCATGAGTACCGATATTCATGCAAATGCTTAGTATCGGTATCGATGCATTCTAAGCCCCGAAGGTAAAAAAAACTCGTGTGCGGCAGCCCTCCCAAATCTTACCTGAACTTCCTCTGATGCAGCAATATTCATAATGGCATTGGCTGTGCTAAGACTCTCCCTCCTCATTGGCTGAGACAGCAGTGGAAGCCCAATGAGGAGACAGCGGGGGTGAGGCCGAGCAGCAGCTCTCTTTGTCTTATGTATAAATAGAGCAGAGGCTCGGGAGCAAGCACGCAGCAGTGCCCCAGGACAAGTGTCTTTTTCCGGGTGCAAAGTCATCCTGTCACTGGTCAATTATTGAGCAGAATTCTGAACCACTGGAGCCCAGAAAGTCACTCGTGATTTTTCCTGCTTCAGATTTCCAGTTGATGGTGGACACAGGGGGTGATGTGGATGTCACAGGGCATCAGTTTGATGGCACTAGTTGCTTATTTTTTTCTGTAGAACCTTCTAAATTCAGGTTGAGACACACGAGCTTTGGATTGTTAGCTCTTTCGCTCTTCAGTCTCTTCTCTGTCTGTGTCGGCTCTGTGCAGTAAACAATATTAATAAATCATCACAACGTGTTTCCTGTGTGGTAAACTGTAGGTCCAGATCAAACAGAATGAACAGATGGTTTTTTGACGGTAAATTGTAAATGTGTCAATTGATAGCAGGAAAAATGTTTGCGGCGCGGGTCCCGCCTCCTCGCCTCGCGGCTGGGAAACAGCCAGTGATCCAACATTTTTTTAGTGTCTGGTGACAGACAGCTGTCATATGTAAAACTGCGTGCTCATCTGTGTTACATTAAACATTCTTCCCCCAAAAATCGAATTCATTATACAAATCCATAATTCATACCTTGTAACTATTTCAGCTCTGACACCTTTTTACCCCCTGTGGACCAAAATAGTTTTTACATTTCTGCTATGGCCCTATTGATTCAGCATAAAAACTCTAATTATCTGCTGACGTAACAAAGTTATGCATTGGCTTTTGGGTTGTTTTTTTACAAGACTTTTTCTTTCTTTTTTTTTTTGTTATCAAATCGTCTCTTTATTTATTTTGTATACAAACAACAAAAACAACATACAACATGCTCCCTCCCTCCCCCCCCACTACTCACAAAAGTGTACACAATATACAAGGCTTTTTGTAAGCAATATTCTTCTGCAAATATTGTTTTCATACAATCTTTAGACAAGACATAAAAAAAAAAAAAAGAAGTAAAACTTCCTCCGACAAATGTCCCTAGACCAGGGGTGTCCAAACTTTTTAAACAAAGGGCCAGTTTAGTGTCTCTCTGACTTTACGGGGGCCAGTGTGAGTAGAAAATGTCCCAGAATCAGTGGGAGTAAACATTGCCCCATCATTAGTTTTAACATTTTTGGTTTTAGCAGGAAGAATCGTGTCCCATGGTTGGTATCAATGGAAGGAATAGTGGCCCCATCGATTGTGTCAGTGGGAGGAATAATGCACCATGGTCGGTATCAATGGAAGCGATTGTACCCCCTTAAAAGTGTCAGTGGGAGGAATAGTGCCCCACCGTTTGTCTCAGCAGGAGGAGTAGTGTCCCATTAATGGTGTCAGTGTGAGAAATGGTGCCTCAGCCTTGGTGTCAGTTGGAGGAATAATGTCCCAAGGGCCAGATAGAGGCAAGCAAAGGGCCGCAGTTTGGAGACCACTGCCCTAAACCACAGGTGTCAAACACAAGGCCCGCAGGTCAAATCCGGCCCTCGCACCTCTCCTGCAGCTGCAGGAGAGCTCCAGCCCTCCTCTGATCCTCCTCCAGACCCTTACTTTCTGCTTTCAAGCAATGCATCCAGCTTCTTCCCAGCAGCAGCATAGGGAAAGTGGGGTACACTGTGATGTAAGGGAGAGTGGGGGACTCAACTTCTGATGGTGGGGTGGCTCTTGACATCTAATGTAAGGGGAGGGGATGCGATGCGCTGGACATCTAATCTTACAGATACAACCGGCCTTTTGAGGGCAATCATAATGCTGATGCGGCCCATAATTAAATCTGCCCTTGTTCTTGTGTGCCAGATTTAGCCCACTACAAGATTTTATTCCGCTGGACATCTAGAGACATATCTTTAATGTTCACAGATTGAGAAGTCTGCTCAGTAGAGGCTGCCTGCAATCTGTGCTTCAACCTAATATAAGAGGGATTCTGTTGTAATCTGCACTCTGATGAGTAGATTTGGGGGGAGGCGATTAGTGCTAGGAGAAGGGATTTGTGCTGGGAAGGTAGATTGGGGGGGGGGGATTAGTTTTAACAGAGGGGATTTGGGAGGAATTTGTGCTGGAAGGGTAGATTTGGGGGAGGGGTGATTAGAACTATGAGAGGGGATTTGTGCTGGGAGGGTAGATTGGGGGGGGGGGATTAGTTTTAACAGAGGGGATTTGGGAGGAATTTGTGCTGGAAGGGTAGATTTGGGGGAGGGGTGATTAGAACTATGAGAGGGGATTTGGGGGAGATTTGTGCTGGCAGCAGGGGATTTGGAGGTAGGAGAGGATTTATGCTCAGAGGGGAAATTTGAGGGGTAGAGGATTTGTGCTAGGAGAGGAAATTTGTGCTGGGAGGGTAGATTTGGGGGGGGGTGATTAGTGCTAGGAGAGGGGATTTGGGGGGGGGGTTGTGCTGGGAGGGTAGATTTGGGGGAGGGGTGATTAAAACTATGAGAGGGGATTTGGGGGGGGGGGGGGTTGTGCTGGGAGGGTAGATTTGGGGGAGGGGGTGATTAGTGCTAGGAGAGGGGATTTGGGGGGGGGGTGTGCTGGGAGGGTAGATTTGGGGTAGGGTGTGATTAGAACTATGAGAGGGGATTTGGGGGGGATTTGTGCTGGTAGCAGGGGATTTGAAGGGAGAGGGGTTTTATGCTCAGAGGGGACATTTGAGGAGTAGAGGATTTGTGGTAGAAGAAGAGATTTGGGGAGGGAGTGGATTTGAGCTGGGAGAGGGGGGAACTTTTGTTTGGGAAAAATTCTGCCTTGAGACGGGAATTCCTGTTTAGTAGGCAAGTGTGAAGATTAGTGCTTGAATTTTTAGGGGGGGGACGGGACTTTTGCTGACACGTAACACTCATACATTTGGGGGGGCAATGCCGTTTGACATGTTGGCCCTGGGTGCTATATATCCTTGTCCCGGCGGTGGACAGGGGTCACAGCTTCCAGTCAGGCTGCCTCATAATGATTGGTTTGCAGCCTATAAAAGCCCTGTAACGTTAGTTTGGCAACATATTGCATATTATCGGCCTGTGGCTAGGGGGGGGGGGGGGTATTTTTAGGGAATGCATTTTCATCAACTAAATTTTTAGACTTTGCGATGATCTTGTTGGTTATTTTGCTTTCCACACCTAATGAGGATGTAACTTGTAGAAACATTTATTATTAAAGTGTTGCGAGATTAGTGTCACCGACACCCCGTCCGTCTATCACTGATTTGACAAGCCGGGATTTTCACACGACACGATCTTGTAACGGAATCAGCAATTCCAGGCACTGAGTGAAATGGATTAGTAAACTGATAATTCTAAGAAACACGGCCACAAGTTTGATCAGAGTCACTTACGTCGGTCTTATTCCAGAGAACTTCCCACATGTGACCTGTCCCCTCCATCCTATATGATCAGAGACTGCCAGCCGCACTTTCCAGGAATCGCATGAACAAAAAGTTATTCCCCTACTAGCAAGGCCATTTAAAGCCTAACTCCGGGCAGTAATAAAATCATTACTTATGCCCTCCACAGATAAAAGATCTAATGCTAGTTTTTTTTTTTTAGGATTAGATAAACCAGAGTATTACCTTAATCCAGGGTCAGCTGAAGGAAGAAAGGAGGAGGCGTGTTTAATGTTATGTTTACACTGCCTGGAGTTTAGCTTAACCACTTAAGACCCGCACCTTTAGGCAGCTAAAGGACCCAGCCAGGTTTTGCGATTCGGCACTGCGTCGCTTTAACAGACAATTGCGCGGTCGTGCGACGTGGCTCTCAAACAAAATTGGCGTCCTTTTTTTACCCACAAGTAGACCGTTCTTTTGGTGGTATTTGATCACCTCTGCGATTTTTATTTTTTGCGCTATAAACAAAAATAGAGCGACAATTTCGAAAAAAATGCAATATTTTTTACTTTTTGCTATAATAAACATCCCCCAATAATATATAAAAAATATTTTCTTTCGTCAGTTTAGGCCGAACCGTATTCTTCTACCTATTTTTGGTAAAAAAAAAATTGCAATAAGCGTTTATCTGTTGGTTTGCGCAAAATTTATAGCGTTTACAAAATAGTGGATAGTTTTATTTCTTTTTTCATTATTTTTTTATTTTTTTTACTACTAATGGCGGCGATCAGCGATTTTTTTTTCATGACTGCGACATTATAGCGGACACTTCGGACAATTTTGACACATTTTTGGGACCATTGTCATTTTCACAGCAACAAATGCATTGTTTATTGTGAAAATTACAGTGCAGTTTGGGAGTTAACCACAAGGGGGCCCTGAAGGGGTTATGTGTGACCTAATGTGTGTTTACAACTGTAGGGGGTGTGGCTGTAGGTGTGACGTCATCGATTGTTTATCCCTATAAAAGGGATCACACGATCGATGACGCCGCCACAGTGAAGAACGGGGAAGCCGTGTTTACACAGGCTCTCCCCGTTCTTCAGCTCCGGGGACCGATCTCCGGACCCGGAGCTTTGGACCGGGTCACAGGAGCATGCCGCGAGCATGTGCATGTGCCCAGCCGTGCCATTCTGCCCAAATAGAGTTAATAATTTTTTTAATAATAATAATTTTTTTTCCCTCAGTTTAGACCCATATGTATTTTTTTTTATTAGCAATGGCGGCGATCTGCGATTTTTATTGTTACTGCGACATTATGGCCGACACATCGGACACTTTTGACGCTATTTTGGGACCATTGTCATTTATACAGCGATCAGTGCTATAAAAATGCACTAATTACTGTGTAAATAACACTGGTAGGGAGGGGGTTAACCAGTAGGGGGCAAGAAAGTGGTTAAGTGTGTCCTAGGGAGTGATTCTAACTGTGGGGGACTGGGCTAACAGTGATGACAGGGAGCAGTAGTTTTCTGTCCTGTCACAAGGAGCTGTTCTGCAGCTCTGTGACATTATCGTGCATGCGCCGTAGTCACCGGTGTCGTCTTTCATGCAAATATCTCCTTAACCATGTAGGAGGAGATATTTCGAAGATATTTCTTGCACCTACAGGTAAGGCTGCATTCACACCTAGGCGACAAGATACGCCACGTACGCGGCTTATCTTGCCGCCTGTAGATGAAACTTTTTTATTTTTTTTTATTTAACATTGCGGTCTATGAGCGAACGCCAATGTCGCCTGAAAAAAAGGGTCCGGGACTTTTTTTCAGGCGACAGGCGTGGAGATGTGAACAGTCTCCATAGACCGCAATGTTATTTCACATCTCGAGCGACAAGCGCGACGGGCGTCTGGCGTTTTGTCCCTCAGATGTGAATGGAGCCTTAGCCTAATATAGGCTTACCTATAGGTCTAAGTGGTCTGTAAGGGTTTACAACCACTTTAAGTAAAAGACTCTAACCATTGTAAGCGGACTTATAAAAGAAAGGGTCACCAACGCTTATATTCAATGGTAAATATATCCCTCTGGTGATTATCCACAAGCCACAGATCCACATGGTTCCTCAAACTGGTATCTCCTAAGACCCGAAGAACATCAAGTGGGAACATTGAAAGAGAGCCAGGACAACCACATAGTGTAAATCCCTTTAAAATCTATTTTTCTTTCTCGTACATCACGGGACACAGAGCGGCATATTCATTACTATATGGGTTATATGGAGTACCTTCAGGTGTGGACACTGGCAATCTCAAACAGGAAGTCCCCTCCCTATATAACCCCCTCCCATAGAGGAAGTACCTCAGTTTTTTCGCCAGTGTCTTAGGTTTTGGTCACGGAATAGCTTTGCCTCCACATCCTTGGGATTAAGGCGGGCTAACCGGATCTGTCCAAGGAGCCTCAGTGCCAAAGTGGACAGTACCCGGGCCCCAAACCGTGGGGTTTTGCCTATAATGCTCCTCTCTAGAGGGCTGGACCCTGGGCCCAGGACTTGGAGTTTTCTAAACCAAAAGATCCTGTTTGCCAGGGTGCTGTATAGGTCCAGGACAGCGGTTCCTTCCAGGACCCCAGTGCCTGAAGGTCTACTACGCTACCCACGGAGATGGGAGAAGATTGGACCGTTTTGCAAACATCCTGCGGCATGGAGCAGGTAAGAGGGGAGCCTGCGGGACTTGGTTCAACAGCAGGCTCTCCAGGGGAGATCTTAAGGGGGGTAGCCTGAGTATGCTCTGCATTGGCACCATGGTCACTATGTCTGATGGACAGGATGCCCTGAAATGTCCCCCCCCCCCATCCCCCTACCTATCTATGTATGTTTGCTAGCTACCTGCTGCTCGCTGGTTGAAGATCTTTAAAAAAAAAAAAAAAAAAGAAAAAGACAGATCTGTCTCTAGGCTAAAGGGACTCCTTAGGGGCCTGTTTTTAGCCTTACCTAGCCGGGATTCAAATCTGCAGCCTGATGCGTCCTCCAGCCTGCATTCCTGGGCTCCAGAGTGCGTCTCCTCCTGGGCTCTCCTCCCCCGACAGTTGCTCGCGCGCGCGCGCATGCATATAGAATTATTTTTCGCGCCGTTCGGGGGGGGGGCGGGGAGCGTGACTGCAGTGTAGAGTGGGCGTGCCTTCAATTGCTGTCATACACAGCAGGCGCGTTCTTAGCTCAGTTCAAAGCTGAGGTGGAAGAGAGAGGACATAGAGCTGGCAGCACAGTGACTCCCGGTGGCAAGAAGGGGTACTACATGCTGGAGTCAGCTCCAATACTTTTTGTTAAGCCAAAAATCCCCTTGGCAACAGGTTGAATGCTGGCAAACATGTTGGGGGTGGTGCTGTATGTTGTGAAAAACAATAATATTATAAAGGAAAACATACTGAGCCCCACCGTTTTTGGGCATTAGTGATCCTATTGTCCCCTAAACCTTATTTTTTTTTTTGTACTCCTGGCTATAACAGTCTGTTGTTGTAGGCGCAGTCCCTCGGTTTTGTATTATGGCTTCCAAGGGTTCAGGATCAAAACACAAAAAAAAAAAAAAAAAGAAAAGGCAAAGACAAAGGGGTTCCTCCTCTGGTTCTGATGATATGCCAATACTTTCCCCACAGGTTATTCCTATAGGGGTCACCTTGGATAAGCCATTAAGGGGGTCTGGTGCTGAGGCTGGCCCAGGTCGGCCCAACCCTGTGTTATCACAGAGGAGATGCTAGCCGTCACCCTAGGGGGGCTAGAGAAAAAAGTTAACAGCTATGATCGCTGGCTCTTTTTCTGGCAAGAAGCGGACTAGATCCCCATCGCCAAAAGGTGTATCCTCGGATGCTGAGATTCTCTCTCCGGAGGAATTAGAATTTCAGGAGGATCGGTTGGACCAGAACCTAGAGGAAGGATCTACCACTGAAAAATCGTTTTCAGCCTCCCAGACGGAGAGTCTGTGGGTCCAGTCTTTGACAGACATGGTCCGCTCGGCATTTAATTTGCCATTTCCAGAGCCTCAGGTTCCTGCGGTATCCTCCTTGGGTTCTTTTAAAAGCGCCTTTAAGCAACGCAGCTTTTCCGGTCCATCCTCTGTTAGAGGAATTGGTTTTTCCAGGATTGGGACGACCGGACAGAACTTTTTCTGCCGCCTAAAGCTGACGATAGGGTAGTCTTTATGCACGTCTGCCAGGAAATATTTGTGCTTTCAGGCACTCTTTTCCCTGACCAATTGATCTTTAAAAGGGGCCCGGATGGCTCAGTCGGTAGAGCATCGGACTTTTGGTCTGAGGGTCCAGGGTTCAGGTCCCGGTGCGGGCGCTGCTTTTCAACTACCCGTGAGGTCCTTGAGGCCACATCACCCTGAAAGCGCCCGATCTCGTCTGATCTCGGAGGCTAAGCAGGGTCGGGCCTGGTTAGTGCCTGGATGGGAGACCGCCTGGAAGGTTTTCTGTTATTTACCCTATGGAAAAGACATTTTTCTAAGAAAGGGGCGCTCGCAACTGGGGACGCAGCCATCTCATGGGTGAATAAATCATTAACTGGCCTGAGGAGAAACATACAAATGTTTAAGGTCCCGGTCGATAAACGTTTAGAGACACTTTTTCTAGCATCCTTGGCTACGGCAGGAGCAGTGGTACAGCCAGCAGTGGCTGCAATTGGAGTTTTGTCAGGCGTTAAAGAACCAGACAAAACAGAGGCTTAAGACATCCCTGCCCAATAGGCAGAGGAGTTATTGGATATTCCCAGAGCTCTATGCTTTGCGGTAGAGGTTATAAAAGACTCCATCCAGCAGGCGTCTCGTTTGTCACTATTTTTAGTGCATATGAGAAGGCTCTTATGGTTGAAGAACTGGGCGGCCGAGCCCCATGCAAAAGACTACTGGCAGGTTTGCCCTTCCATGGAAAGATCTGGATAAATACATTCGGACTGTTTCAAGTGGCAAAAGTACCCTTTTACCAGTCAAAAGAAGTTCCGGGGTCCTGCGTTTAAAAGGCAGCTCCCCCCTGTTCCGGGGCCCTCAAATTCCAGGCAGTATCGGACCTCCTGCGCGATCAAACTTTTAACAATGGATCGCAAGGACAGGCCTCTGGGGGCAAGGGGCCATGGTATCGATCCCCGACAGAGGGGGTCCGATCATCTGTGGCCACAGGCTACAGATTAGAATTTCTAAAATTTCCTCCACAAGGAAGGCCTCAATGCGGGCGGCATTGGATCATCTGCTTTACCAGGGCATAATGGTAGAGGTACCAGCCCAAAAACAGGGGCTAGGTTTCTATTCCAATCTGTTTGTCATACCAAGGCCCATCGGCGATGTCAGACCAATTTTGGACCTAAAAGGTTTAAATGCTTACCTAAGGGTTCGCTCTTTCTGTTCGGTCAGCAGCCGCCACACTCCAGAAGGATCTGGCTTCTATAGACATAAAGGATGGTTACCTTCATGTACCAATCTTTCAGCCACATCAAATATTTTTTTTTTTTTTTTTACGCTTCGCAGTGATACAGCGTCACTTCCAATTCGTAGCGCCCCCCTTCGGGCTGGCTACGGCCCCCGGGTATTCACGAAGGTCCTAGCTCCAATTCTAGTCAGTCTAAAGGATCCAAGGGGTCTCGGTCCTAGCATACCTGGACGACCTCTTAATCATAGATCACTCGCTTCCTTGGTGGAATGCGCAGTAGCCCTCATGGTTCAGTACCTCGAGAGGTTCGGCTGGGTCCTAAACCGGGGGAAAAATCAGCATTTCAACCTACAAAGATTGATTCAGTTGGTTCTAAGCAAAAGAGAACCAACTATTCGCCTATGTATGCGATTACTAGGCAAACTAATGGCCATGTTCGAGGCGATACCGCACGCTTCCACACTCGTGTCCTACAGACAGCAATTCTGGCAGCTTGGAGCAAGGGAGCAAAGGCCTTGGAGTTTCCTTTGACGCCGTCATTAAAGGTTCGGCAGAGTCTATGCTGGTGGTTAAACCCTCAGAACCTTCTGAAGGGGAGTCTTTCTGCCCAGTGGTCTGGAAGGCTGGAGAGCGGTCTTGAACGGGTTCACTCGCCAAGGAACTTGGGCAGAGGCGGAGAGGCAGCTGCCCATCAATGTCTGGGAGATCAGAGCGGCTCGGCTAGCCCTCCTGGCATAGACATCCAGATTACAGGGGTCCTCGGTGAGAAGTCATTCAGACAATGCCACAGCGGTGGCATATATGTGAACCACCAAGGGGGAACCAAGAGTCAAGCCACTCAGAGTGAGAGGAGCTTGGTTTTTCGGTGGGCAGAGGTTTATGTACCCTGCATATCGGCGACATTCATTCCCGGGGTGGACAACCTGCAGGCGTACTTCCTAAGTCGCCAAACCCTGTCGCCGGGGGAGTGGTCTCTGCATCCACAAGTTTTTCAGACAATCTGCCAGAAGTGGGGAGTGCCAGACGTGGATGTCATGGCATCAGGATTCAACAAGAAGCTAGACAGGTTCATGTCTCGAACGAGGGACCCTATGGCCTGCGGAACCGATGTGTTGGTTTGCCCGTGGCATCAATCATAACTTCTATATGCATTTCCCCCGCTGCAGTTACTACCCCGCCTGTGGCGCAGGATCATAGCACAGGCCGGTTATCCTGGTAGCCCCAGCTTGGTACCGGAGGGCATGGTACTCACTAGTCCTGAAATTGGCAGCGGGAGGCCCTTGGACTCTTCCTCTATGGCTAGACCTACTCTCACAAGGCCCGATCCTCCACCCTGCATTACGGCGTCTAAATTTGACGGCCTGGCGGCTGAATCCCTGATTCTCAGGGGTAGAGGTCTGTCTAGGCAGGTAATCCCTACCCTCATTAAGGCTAGAAAGCCGGCCTCCAGGGTAATTTTGTTACAGGGTTTGGAGGGCCTACGTAGGCTGGTGTGAGGCTAAGAGATGGGTTTCCCGCAAGTATACCATTGATAGAGTATTAAGTTTTCTCCAGCTAGGAGTGGATAAAGGCCTGGCATTAAGCACGATCTAGGGACAGATTTCAGCCTTATCAGTGTGGTTTCAGAGGCCGCTGGCCACCCACTCGCTGGTTAAGATCTTCGTACAGGGAGTCTTACGTGTTAATCCTCCGGTCAAATCACCACTTTGTCCATGGGACTTAAATCTTGTTCTGTCAACTCTACAGAAACAACCCTTTGAGCCGTTGGCTGAGGTACCTTTGGTTTTACTGACTAGAAAGTCGGTATTTCTGATCACCATAGTTCGGCCAGGAGAGTATCGGAATTGGCAGCCTTATCTTGTAAGGAACCATATCTCATTTTACATAAGGATAGGGCGGGTTTCCGTCCTCATCCTTCCTTTCTACCAAAGGTTATATCCAGTTTCCACTTGAACCAGGATGTGGTACTTCCATCCTTCTTTCCAAAACCCACCTCTAGAAAGGAGGGGTTGCTGCATACGTTGGATATTGTCAGGGCCATAAAGGCCTATCTTAAAGCTACAGAGAAGGTTCGGAAAACAGATGTGGTGTTCGTTTTACCGGAAGGGCCCAAGATGGGTCAGGCAGCTGCTTGATCCACCATCGCAAGATGGATTAAACAATTAATCGTTCAGGCCTGCGGTTTGAAGAGGTTGCCTCCTCCTTTGTCGGTAAAGGCCCATTCTACCAGGGCCATGGGCACCTCCTGGGCAGCACATCATCAGATCTCTATGGCTCGAATATGCAAGGCAGCAACGTGGTCGTCAGTCCACATGTGTACAAAATTTTTATCAATTGGACGTAAGAAGGAATGCGGATACAGCCTTTGGACAGGCAGTACTACAGGCCGCAATTCAAGCTCCTCAGGATCTGAGGGGGCTCCCTTGATTTAGATTTGAGATTTACATTTCTTGTCTAAGTTGGATTTACTAGTATTGAGTATACCTCTAAATTAAATCCTTTTTTGGAAGATGTCTCCCTCCCCTCATTAAAGCATTGCTTTCGGACATCCCATATAGTAATGAATGTGCTGCTCTGTGTCCCGTGATGTACGAGAAAGAAAAAGAGATTTTTGAATACAGCTTACCTGTAAAATCTTTTTCTTGGAGTACATCACGGGACACAGAGCTCCCACCCCTCTTTTGGGGAACATTTTTGGGAGGCATACTGCTTGCTACAAAACTGAGGTACTTCCTCTATGGGAGGGGGTTATATAGGGAGGGGACTTCCTGTTTGAGATTGCCAGTGTCCACACCTGAAGGTACTCCACATAACCCATATAGTAATGAATATGCTGCTCTGTGTCCCGTGATGTACTCCAAGAAAAAGATTTTACAGGTAAGCTGTATTAAAAAATCTCTTTATTGTAAATACATACCACTCAGACGGATAAAAAGATAAATTGCTTATCATGTAGAAAATCCAGTCCTG
Organism: Rana kukunoris; assembly: GCA_029574335.1. Classification (NCBI taxonomy): domain Eukaryota; kingdom Metazoa; phylum Chordata; class Amphibia; order Anura; family Ranidae; genus Rana; species Rana kukunoris. The sequence goes on along the minus strand of CM056055.1, from coordinate 226,285,962 downwards.
GGATAGAATTCAAACACTTCTTCATCGAGAAGAGCATGGCAGCATCACAAGCGATGGCTCCACCCTACATGTTATGTCAGAATTGACGTCATCGGAGGCACACTGGGGTTGATTTAATAAAAATATAGGGCCAGATTCAGGTAGGAGAGCGTACGATCGTGAATTGCTGCCTCTCGCTGATTTACATATTCTTGGCGTAAATCAGCGGGAACGCCCCGAGCACCCATTTTAAAATTGCAGTTCCGATACGACGGCGAAATACAATTACGCCGCTCGTATCTGAACTCAATCCCAGCGTATCTTGTTTTCTGACTACAGAAAACAGATAAGCCGGCTCAAAGTGAGAGTTATGCTGGCGAATCACTGATACTCCAGCGTAACTCTACCTGAATCTGGCCCATAGAGTGCAAAACCTGGTACAGCTCTGCATGGAAACCAATCATCTTCCATGTTTTTTCCAAAGCTTAATTAACCACTTAGGGACCGCTCACTGTATATATACATAATTTTTTTAAAGATGGATATCTCGGTAACAGCAGCAGCTGCTGCCACAACCGAGATATTTATCTCTTCAGTGAGCGGTCCGGTCAACGATAACGGTGGTCTCCCCCCCTCCCGCGCCCTCCTCCGCTTACCGGAGCCATCGGTAGCGGCAGAGGCGATCTGGTTCTGTCCCCTGCTCGGCAGGGATATGAGTGAGGGAAAGATGGCCCCACCCGTCCCCATAGCATAGCAGGGCGGAAGTGACGTCAAAACATCACTTCTGCCCATGCTTCTTAAAGCAACAATTTCTAAATGTAATTTTTTCAAATGACAAATTTATTTTAATTTTAATTTTTTCTGCATTTTAGTCTAAATATGAGATGTGTGGTCTTTTTGACCCCCCCCCAGATCTCATATTTAAAAGGACCTGTCATGCTGTTTTCTATTTCCAAGGGATGTTTACATTCCTTGTAATGGGAATAAAAGTAATCAATTTTTTTAGTGTAAAAATGTATAAAATAAATAATAAATAAATAATAATAATAATAAAATCTTGTAAACGCCAAATCTGAAAAACAGGCTTGGTCTTTAAGTGGTTAAACAAACAGAATTTAGAAGCTGATTGGCTTCCATGCACAGCGTTGCACCAGATTTTTCACTTTCCAGTTTTAGTAAATCAACCCCAAAGTGTATAGGGAAAAGGCTCTTGAAAATGTAGTTCTGGCGTTGTGCCTACGTCAGTAGGAACTGCCCTGCCAGCATTTTCCCCCTGGCAAGAAGTTTACAAGCCCTGTGATGATGTCACAGGCAGTATTAACAGTCGTTTCCCACTACAGGAGCACGGTAAAAGGAAAATAACAATGCTGGGAAAGGGAAAAGGAGGCGTGGGGGTAAATTTGGATCATACAAGTTTAAAATGTGCAAACGGCTGTCCTGTTTTCTTTTGCAGACCAGACATTGATGAAGACATAGACTCATTCTCTGGCTCCTCGCTGCCGTTTGCGCTGCGAGGAAGGTGATGCTGATTACAAAGTCACAAGTAATTTTAATTACATTCAGGTGACAGTTCACATTTATTTCAGCTAAATTTCATTCTCTTTATTTTCTCCTCTAAATTAATTTTTCAGACCTCTTCCTCATTCAGATTCAGACCGTTACGTTCATTCAGTATTTTATAGCAGTCGCGGCAAACCTTAATTAAATGTGTGTCTCCATCTTTTGTATGAAAACATATGTGCCCCATCCTGGGCTTTTGCAAACGGATGCCGTTATTGAATAGAACAGATGAGCCCCAGATCTTGATGGTTGAATTGCAATTGAAGAGCAATGATAGTTTGGTTCTCTGCGGAATTTTGTGTTTTATTAAGTAGTTTGGGCTCATACCTCGTTTTCAAAGAGTAGAAATCTGGCCCTTTTGTACTGTATGTTTTCCCGTTTTAATCATTTTTATTGGTTTTAGCGTGTATAATAGGAGTTATGCCCACGCAGGGGGCTAAAACATCTGATAACATTTGCAAACGATTAGGATGCAATTAACAAGCATTTACATCCGTAGCATTACCCCCAGTGGAGCTGCTGGATTTTTGGGCGGCGTGTTACCTCGTGGCTCCTCCGAAATTCCTAGGGGTGAATGATGCGTAGTGCATGTAGTAGAAGTAAAGTAATGTCCAGACAGGTGCTCTTTGCTGTGCTCTTTATTACCCAGCCGGGTAAAAACAGTAAACTTGTGGAGAGGAAAGTAAAAGCTGAAGAAGAAAGGAGGATAGCAGATTCAGGCGTAATGAAGGGAAACGGTCCTTCTCCCAAACACTTCTCTTCACCACTCCCACCGGAGTGGGCTCAGTGTACCTGGACAGGCCTCTCTCACTGACCTGGCAGATGGAATATCACTTGGACAATTAGAGGAATAAGTCTCTGCCACAGACCCCCCTTGGTGAACTTGAACTTGGGAGAAAGTCTCTGCCACAGACCCTCCTTGGTGAACTTGAACTTGGGAGAAAGTCTCTGCCACAGACCCTCCTTGGTGAACTTGAACTTGGGAAAAAGTCTCTGCCACAGACCCTCCTTGGTGAACTTGAACTTGTGAGAAAGTCTCTGCCACAGACCCTCCTTGGTGAACTTGAACTTGGGCGAAAGTCTCTGCCACAGACCCTCCTTGGTGAACTTGGGAGAAAGTCTCTGCCACAGACCCTCCTTGGTGAACTTGAACTTGGGCGAAAGTCTCTGCCACAGACCCTCCTTGGTGAACTTGAACTTGGGAGAAAGTCTCGACCACAGACCCTCCTTGGTGAACTTGAACTTGGGCGAAAGTCTCTGCCACAGACCCCTCTCAAAGAGCCTCAGAAGATTCCTCTGCCATAGGTCCCCTCTGGGTTGGATTATTGGAGATATTCCTCCTTACTTGAGTTGCGTCTGGATCTCCTTCAATTTGCCGCCCAGGTACCGACCGACAGGTGATCAATCCCTCTGTGTCTGGCTACCTCGATCCCCGGTGGTTTGTCCAGGCCCTTTTGGACCGCCAGCCTCTCAATGGCACTCCTCAGACTGACTCCCCACCGAACAGTAGTACAGCTTGGGATCTTCAGATTGGGAACCCAGTCACTCACTGGGTCCCCGCAATTGCGACTAGAATTAGCGACCTGGTACTTTGGGCGGCACAGCTCGGGTATCCTGTGTCTTCGTGTGCTCCCACCTCCCCTGCCTCGTGATCGCGTCAGGCCGCGCCGGCCGGTAATTGAGGCCGCAGCTTTGCGGCCTTCTGCAGGCTGATGCTTCCTATGATCTGGCGCCATCTTGTGGTGGCCGTTGGTATGACAAGACAACAGCAATGCTAATCTAGCTTCCCCTGTCTGTTTTCACTGCCATCTCCATCCCTCCAATTAGAACCCCCAAAGATTATATATATTTTTTTATTTTAACACCCTAGAGAATAAAATGGCGGTCTTTGCAATACTTTCTGTCACACCGCAGTCTTACGCACTTTTTTGGGAGAAAATACACAAAAAAATAAGACACGAGTAAAGTTAGCCCAATTTTTTTTTATAGTGTGAAAGATAATGTTACGCCGAGTAAATTGATCTCCAACATGTAACGCTTCAAAATTGCGTCCACTCGTGGAAGGGCGACAAACTTTTACCCTTTAAAATCTCCATAGGCGACGTTTAAAAAATTCTACAGGTTGCATGTTTTGAGTTACAGAGGAGGTCTAGAGCTAGAATTATTGCTCCTGCTCTACCGATCGCGGCGATGCCTCACGTGTAGTTTGAACACCGTTTACTCTGCTCCCTATAACAGAATGCTGCGGAAGTGCTGTGGCGGCCAACTGCGCATGCGCGATGAGTTCCAAACGCATCTGCGTTCCAATGGATTTACGACAGTACACACTAGCGAAACCTTGTTCGGCATCCAGGCTCTTTCCTTAACATCCCTGTGGATTGGAGGATGTTAAAAAAAAAAAAAAGAGCCAGGAGGCCGAGCGAGCGACTGGCCACTTTCCCCTAAGTCCACGTCGCCCTGAATGACGGCCGAGGGGAGTGACTGGCCACTTTCCCCTAAGTCCACGTCGCCCTGAATGACGGCCGAGGGGAGTGACTGGCCACTTTCCCCTAAGTCCACGTCGCCCTGAATGACGGCTTCGCTGGTGTGTACTGTCGTAAATCCATTGGAACGCATCACAATTGCGCTTGGAATGCATCGCACATGCGCAGTTGGCCGCTTCGTTACTCCCGGGGCATTGTGTGATAGGGAGCCGAATATGACGCGTCACCGGCGCTACGCATGTATGCATTCTCTTCTGCGCGCGAGCTCGGCGGGACTGGGCGCGTTCCTGGCTCCTAACTTTTTTAGCTGGCTACTAGATTCCAAGCAAATTTGTCAATCCCTGCTATATCTGATCTCCCCTAGTACACAGAACATGGAAATGCAATTATTTTAGTAAATATAAACTGCTAAATACCCTTTCTCCTCAGCAGTATATAGCAGTCTTGTGACTTCTATCAGTGCCTGATTAAAGCTTGTAGGAAGAGTTTTCATATTGCACTGGCTGTCCTATCAGGATGCAGGACCCCTGACCCTCTGTCTGGACAGCGCTGATTGGCCCTGTGCTTAATTATTACATTTATTGCATGCAGATCAAAGCGGTTCACTTCCGTCCCAATAAATTCTCCATAGCGGCTTCCATGATGTCATTAGATTTCGTTGTACCAGCAGCTTCTCTCTCCTATTGTAAAGACTCGCCATCGATGTACAGTAGATCTTCTAAAAGTTACCACCGATGTTAATGATATTAGATGACATTGGGTGAAAGGAAAGATTACATTTCTCTGCGTGGCTGTAAGTTGTTATCTTACGTTTGGAAGCTGTTTTAGGTGAGCATTGCTTTGTGTACTAAACTGCTTCTTGCAGACTCTGTTAGGGAAAATAATACCCTTTTAATGCTGCAGCACACTTATCACAGATCAGGGCAATGCATTTGTTATATAATAGTCTGTGTATTTTCCTCTCCACTTGCTGCACTAATAGCTAGAGATGTATTGTCACCTTGTATCGAAGCATCTTCCACCAGAATGTATGGGGTTTTTTTTTTTCTTCTTTTTTTTTTCTTCTTTTTTATATCCATGAATCGGTGTACAGGAAACAAGGTAATAAAGACACACTACTGGGGCCTTTTCTTGTAATTCAGAAATTGTACTGCGCCGTTCCACCCCCACTCCCTTTTATCGGTGATCTGGGAACCCCTTTTGCCTACCTGTTGGTAATTAGGAAGAGTAATGCGTGAAAACTGTTGTGGGAAAATTATTTTTTATTATTTTTTGTGTCTAAAAATAATTGCGCTGATCACGAACCTTTAAAAGTGCACGGCATGAATCAACCACCAAACTCAATCGTGATAGTACATAAAAATATATGAATAAATATGTGCATAAAAATCATATGCCGTATATATTCGAGTATAAGCTGAGCTTTTCAGCAATTTTTTATGTGCGCTGAAAAAGCCCCCGTTGATTTATACTCTAGACTTCCTGCCTCACTGTGCCCATCTGCAGCCTCATGCACCTGATCTCCCGGCGCTGTCACATGCAGTCTTAATTGCACTCGGCGGGCGTCCAGTGTAACAAAGCCCTGCCTCCTCTTCATTCTCGTCCATGATAGGCTGAACACTGACTCACTGCTGGGAAACTGAATCAGTGTTCCATCCATCAAGGATGAGGAGGAGGAGGGGGGGGGGGGCTTTGTTAAACTGGACGGCCGCCAGCTGCAGTTAAGACTGCACGACGCAGCGGGAGATCAGGTATGTACATGAGGCACGCAGATGGGCACAGTGGGACTGCAAAATGGGCACAGTGAGGCTGCAGATGGAGACAGTGAGGCTGCAGATGGAGACAGTGAGGCTGCAGATGGAGACAGTGAGGCTGCAGATGGAGACAGTGAGGCTGCAGATGGGGACAGTGAGGCTGCAGATGGAGACAGTGAGGCTGCAGATGGGGACAGTGAGGCTGCAGATGGGGACAGTGAGGCTGCAGATGGGGACAGTGAGGCTGCAGATGGGGACAGTGAGGCTGCAGATGGGGACAGTGAGGCTGCAGATGGGGACAGTGAGGCTGCAGATGGGCACAGTGAGGCTGCAGATGGGCACAGTAAGGTACGCAGATGGGCACAGTGAGGTACGCAGATGGGCACAGTGAGGCACACAAATAGGTGAGACTGTGCCCACAAATGGGCACAGTATCACTGTGCCCATTTTGCAGTCTCACTGTGCCCATCTGCGTGCCTCATGTACATACCTGATGTCCCGCTGCGTTGTGCAGTCTTAACTGCAGCTGGCGGCCGTCCAGTGTAACAAAGCCCCGCCTCCTCCTCATTCTTGATAGATGGAGCACTGATTCAGTTTCCCAGCAGTGAGGCTGTAGATGGGCGCAGTCAGGCTGCAAATGGGCACAGTAAGGCTGCAATGGGCACATGAGGCACAGTGAGGCTGCAAATGGGCACAGTGAGGCTGCAGATGGGTATTGTTGACCCTCTTTTTCCACTTACAGTAGCTGCTGCATTTCTCACCCTAGGCTTATACTCGAGTCAATACGTTTTCACATTTTTTTGTGGTAAAATAGGGTGCCTCGTCTTATATTCAGATCGGCTCATACTCGAGTATATACGGTAATAATAAAAAAAATCATAAGTAAAATAAAAACATCCAAAGTCATATGTGAATGCAAAAGTCCATATAAAAACACATCAGAGCAGGTAATCCACCACCAAGTGATCATGTAGGACTTCCAATGACACTCCACACCCAGTGAGGAGGGACGCTTACCAATAGATGGTTGGGACCACCTATTGCTAGAATGGTCAAACGGGCAGGAAGAAAAAACTTCTGCAGGGTATATGGGACCGGAAATCCTCTAGGAATACTCCAAAATAAGGCCAGATCTTCTATAGTAGTCACACTCGAGCAAAACCGTAGCAGGATCAATACGACCAAATATAGATCATAAATTTAAAAAAATAAAAATCCAATAGTGTGATACCGTTCAGGTTATTTATTGAAAAAAAGAAAAAGCCAATGGGCTACTTACAATGTTTAAAATACACTCTCACATAAGTAAAATGTTTGTGGGCAACTTTTCAGAAACGGACACCCCCTCTTCCGGGTCACGATGGCGTCAGTACGTCGTTACGCCTGACACGTTTCGCCACATGTGACATATAACCTTGTGCTGTATAACTAAGCTCCATTTCATGCTGAATAAACAAAATGTGTTCATGTATCTTAAACAGAAAACTATCTTTAGATAGATTTTTACTCCAAAAGCATGTAATTCAAATATTTTTTATTTTTTTAAATCATTGATTTATATCCACCCAGGGTTCCCGTCACTTTCTGTCATGGTATAAACAAGACCAAGGATAAATCCAAGGAAAGGTCCAAGCTTTACTCACCGGCCAGCCCGCTGACAACCGAATCAACCTGTCTAACCGTATGTGTTAAAACAGGGGTTTAGTCTCCACACATTTGCAAATACATGCGTAAGCCACAGGGACTCATCACGGCACCCTGGTATCTGTGGTCCTATCTCTAGTCTAGCTTATGAGAGACTCCACAATGAAGCCCATCCATTCAGATGGATAAGTGGAGTGAAGGGAGCCCACACCTTCTTAAAGGGGTAATTCCCCCAAAAACCTTTTTTTAACATTGATTGAGGCTCGTTATGTCAAGGGGAATCGGGTGTTTTTTTATTAGAAACGAAGCAGTACTTACCGTTTTACAGATGCATCGTCTCCGTCGCTTCCGGGTATGATCGTCTGGCCTATTTGATTGACAGGCTTCCGACGGTCGCATACATCGCGTCACGAGTAGCCGAAAGAAGCCGAGCGACGGTGCGGCTCTATACTGCGCCTGCGCACCGTCGTTCGGCTACTTTCGGAAAATCGTGACGCGATGTATGCGACCTCGGAAGCCTGTCAATCAAATAGGAACGCCTATAGTCGGAGACCATAGCCGGAAGCGTCGGAGACGATGCATCTCTAAAACGGTAAGTACTGCTTCATTTCTAAAAAAAAAAAACCTGATTCCCCTTGACATAACGAGCCTGAATAAATGTTAAAAAAAAGGTTTTTGGGGGAACTACCCCTTTAAAGGTACGGGGACGCACTAAACACCCAGCAAAAATCGCACAATGGCTGCAAAGGTGTCAGTGCGTTGCCTGACCAGTATAATTGTAATACTGCAAAGAAAAAAAAAACGGTGACAGAAGTCATACGGAAATATAGGGATTATGAATCTCCGCAGTGTACACTGAGGGAGTAATGTGGATGGCGGCTGGCGGCAGGTGAGGCTCCATGTGTGAGGGGTCGTGTAGGTATGGTAGAATTAAATTCCAAAGGGGGATTTTTTTACCTCTCAGGAAGGAGAGGGGGAGCGGAGGGCACATTACACCAGCCTGGGGGGTGAGGTGCAGCTAATGTCTGGGGCTGCATTGAGTGTGGCAGACATAAAGAGGGTCAGGGGAGGAGATGAGCATCGGGGTGAGAGGGTGGAGGAAGAGAGGAGCGTCGGGTAGAGGTGAAAGCGAGGCTGCAATGGGGACACAGTGAGACTACAATTTTTTTTTTACTGATCCGAGGATCGATCCGATTCGTGAGTTTTTTGATCCGTTGCACCCCTAATACATAGTAGGTGAGGTTGAAAAAAGACACAAGTCCATTAAGTCCAACCTATGCGTGTGATTACATGTCGGTATTACATTGTATATCCCTGTATGTTGTGGTTGTTTAGGTGCTTATCTAATAGTTTCTTGAAATTATCGATGCCCCCCTGCTGAGACCACCACCTGTGGAAGGGAATTCCACATCCTTGCTGCTCTTACAGTAAAGAACTCTCTACGTACTTTAAGGTTATACCTCTTTTCTCCTAATTTTAATGAGTGGCCACGTGTCTTGTTAAACTCCCTTCCATGGAAAAGTTGTGGGGTCACCAGTACAGTATTTGTACATTTAAATCGTATCCCCTCACAAGCGTCTCTTCCCCAGAGAGAATAAGTTCAGTGCTCACAACCTCCAGACCCTTTATTAGTTTTGTTGCCCTTCTTTGTACTCGCTCCATTTCCAGCACATCCTTCCTCGGGACTGGTGCTCAGAACTGGATGGCATACTCCAGGTGCGGCCGGACCAGAGTCTTGTAGAGCGGTAGAATTATCGTTTTTTCTCTGGAGTTGATTGCCAATTTAATGCCAATATTCTGTTTGCTTTGTTAGGCTCAGCAATGGCATGCAATGCTATCATCTACTAGGACCCCCAGGTCCTTCTCCATCCTAGTTTCCCCCAGAGGTTCATCTACTATAGGTTTAGGGCCGAAATGATTAATCGACAACTAATCGATTATGAAAATAGTTGTTAACTATTTTCATAATCAATTAATCGGCCAGTTGATTTGTTAGCCTGCATATAGCATGCATTATTTGTTTACATATCAGGAAATACAGTGCAGCACACATACAGCTCAGTACGCCATCCATACGTCACTAAGTGCCTGGGAATGTGTGAATATGAAAGTGTGAGGAGCAATGCCTCATGGGACATGTAGTCCTGGGCTGGAAGTCAGTGGTTCTAAAGGCAGAAGTTTTTTTACCTTGCTATAGCGGGCGCTCTATACTATACTTTGCAGCTTGCTATTGAGGCACTCTAAAGACAGGAGGAGCCAGAAGCATCAGTGAGGGACCCCAGAAGTGGAGGATCGGGGCTGCTCTGTGCAAAACCATTACATAGAGCAGGTAAGTATAACAAGTATGTTTAAAAAAAAAAAAAAACTCTTTAACCACTTAAGGACCGCCGCATGCCTATGTACGTCCACAACATGGCTAGTACAGGCACAAGGGCGTATATTTACGTCCTCGCCTTTGTGCGGTTCGGGGGTTCGATCGGGACCCCCTCCGTGGCGTGCGGCGGTCCCCCTGGCTCTGGGAGCGATCGCCGATGAGCGTGCGGATGTCCATTTCCCCCCCCCGCGATCGCTCCCAGCCAATGGGAGCGCTCCCCCTTCGTGTCACTTCCTCCTCCTGTGTTTACACAGGAGGAGGAAATGATGTCATCTCTCATCGCAGCGCTGTTTCCCACCGCTGCTGATGAGAGAAGACATCCACAGTAAGTGTGCACCAACACAACACTGACACACACACATAGGCACATTAACCCCTTGTGATCCCCCCCACCCCCCTGTCACAGTGTCACTGAATGCAGTGATCTAATCACTGCATTTAGTGTCAGTGTAACAGGCAGTGTGAAAGTCAGTTAGTGTTAGGTTCAGGATAGCCCCCGTACTCCCCTAATAAAGTTTTAACCCCCTGATCACTGCCCTAGTTAACCCTTTCACTCCCTATTGCCAGCGTCACTAAGCAATAATTTTTCTGATCGCTGTATTAGTGTCGCTGTTCCCGCTAGGTAGCTATTATTTATTTTTTTTTGCGATTTTTTTTTTTTTTTTTTTTTTTTTTTTTACTAAAGACATGTGGCTGAATTAATTTTGGCCTAAATGTTTTACTAAAATTTAGTTTATTTGATTTTTTTCAAAATTGTCGCTCTATTTTAGTTTATATTGTGGGAAGAAAAGGACGCAAATTTTGTTTGGGAGCCACGTCGCACGACCGCGCAATTGTCTGTTAAAGCGACGCAGTGCCGAATTGTAAAAACACCTTGGGTCATTTAACAGCATATGTGTCCGGGTCTTAAGTGGTTAAAGACTCTGTGCAGGGAAGATCAGCATCTGAACCCAGAGAAAGTGGAGGTAATAGAAGGCATTACAATTACTGTAGTTATTTATATTTACCACTGCATATGGATATTTAAGAAAAATTGCTTTTTTTTTTTTATTTACATATTAACTAAATTGTACACCACATTTTTTTTTAAGATTATCCGATTGATCGGAACAATAATCGGCCAATGAAAATAATCGTTGGTTGCAGCGCCCTATATAGGTTGTTTTCCTATTCAAGGGGAAAAACATTTCTTTTGTCCCCTAGGCAGTTATGATTGACAACAAGTCCCGTTTTTATCAGCCAGGGGCAGTACAATTCCAGCCGGATGGCAGTCCTAGTTTTTTTTTTTTTTATAACCCACTTCAGACTCAACCGCCCATGAGACCTGCTCACAGTATTAATTGCTTATGACGTCTCTGTTTAGGTTTCGCATCATTTGTGGGTGGGGTTTTTTTTTTTTCCTCATTCACAAAAAGGAGAAAACAAATATAAATTTTATTTACTTTCACTAATTTTAGTCTCCCCCTTAATCCTTTAATTATTATATCCCTTATACCCTATACCCCCCCTCCTCCCCTCCCCCCCCCCCCCTGACCTCTAGTTACCCATTTTACCTCTTCTTATTGTCTTATTGTCTCTCTATATACTTATCATATCATATGTTGTAAATTAAGTTCCTATGTTATAAATTGAGCTCCTATGCTCCCATCAGCTCCGCAAATTCCATTGATTGTTTGAATTATGTCCACTTAGACCAGATCTCCTCATAATCCTCCACACCATCTACGTCGCTTAATCTCAAAAATTCTAAGTTTTGCCTGTAGTTTTTTTTATTACACCATTCTCTGATAGAGGGACTTTCCATATCTTGCCAGTGGCTGGCTATCAGGCCTTTGGCTACGGTTAACATATGGGGCACTAGACTTTTCTGGTATAGTCTAGACCAGGGATCTTCAAACTACGGCCCTCCAGCTGTTGTGGAACTACACATCCCATGAGGCATTGCAAGACTCTGACATTCACTGACATGACTAGGCATGATGGGAATTGTAGTTCCTGAACAACTGGAGGGCCATAGTTTGAGGACCCATGGTCTAGACGATATTCTGATCCTCTGGTGTAGACATCCCCAAGGGTCATCTGGTATTTCTATGCCTGTTATTTTGGATATTAAGTCTCTGATCCTTCTCCAATACTCTTTTTTTATTTTTGGGCATGTCCACCATATATGTACCATATCTCCTGTCTGTCCGCATCCTCGCCAACACAGTTCTGAGACTTCTGTCTTATATTTGTGCGCCTTATCTGGAGTAATATACCACCTTGTTAGGCATTTGTAATTTAATTCCGTTACTTTACTATTTATAGACGAGGTATACACTCTTCTCCATATTTGATTTAAATCTAGCTTACTCAGAGGGGACCCCAATTCCTCCTCCCATTTTTTGATATATGGTGGAGTGCCCGGCTGTTCTAAGTCTATTAAGCATTTGTATATTTTGGACATTACTCTTTTACCTCCTTTCTCTACACAGATTTTCTCCAGGGGGCGAAGGTTTTCCATCGATCTATTCGGCTGAGGGAGACCTTCAAAAAAATGTTTTAACTGGCCATATTTCCATTTATCTATTTCCAGAACTTCCCCTCTGTCTTTTAATTCCTCATAAGTGCTTAACTTATCTCTCGTCATGATATCTTTCAGCTGAGCATTTTTTTTTTTTATCCAATTCCCAAATACTTGCTCTATCCCTGGTGGAAAAAATTTTGTTTCTTTTAGTGGCATTAACGGTGAATTGAAACCCCATTTTTCTCTCTTATGTACTTTATCCCATATTTTCATTGTGTGCCGTGTAATATCGTGTGTCTGTTTATTTAACTCCCTGTATTTATCTGGAATCCAGATGATATTTCCTAATACTGCCTTACTTATCTGTAATTCCATGCCTACCTATCTTTTTTGCTTGGTGTCTCTGACCCAATCTATTACTCTAGTGAGAATTATTGCTTGATAGTAACTTTTTAAGTCTGGTGCTCCCCAACCCCCTTGTGTTTTATTTTTTTTAAAGTTGCCCAGCTGATGCAAGCTTTTTTTCCCTGCCAAATAAATTTTAGGAATAATGTTTGTATAGACTTGAAAAACTTCTGGGGTAGGGCTATTGGTAACATCTGTATCTTATAAGTAATTTTTGGCAATATTACCATTTTTAGTATATTCATTCTCCCCCCCAGGATATATGTCCTGCCGTAAGTCTACCCAGTTCTGTTTTAATATCTTTGAGTAATGGTAAAAAATTTATCCTATATATTCTCTCCTTAGATATTGCTATTTTTACCCATAAATATTTTATTTCCTTTCCCCCCCACACGAATGGGAACTACTTTTGGTACCTGGCTTGATCTTCCTTGGTTATATTGATACTCCGTGTTTCCGATTTTGTAGAATTCATTTTAAAGTTAGACAACTCTCCGTATTGTTTCATTGCTTTTACTATACATGGTAGGGTTGTTCTCGGTTGGGTTAAGTAAAACAGGATGTCATCTTCGTAAGCCGCAAGTTTATGTTCCTCCTGGCCTACATCTATTCCCCTTATGTCCGGGTTTTTTCTTATACTCCTTAGGAATGGCTCTAGTCCTAACACAAATAATAATGGAGACAGGGGACACCCCTGTCTTGTGCCATTCTGGGGCTCGAATGCGTCCGAGAGGGTCCCGTTAATTTTTACTCTTGCCCTCGGTTTATTATACAAAGCTCTGATCCAGTTTAACATTTTTGGTCCTAATCCTATTACTTCCAGTGTCTTAAATAAGAAGCCCCAGTCTACTCTGTCAAATGCTTTCTCTGCATCTACTGACAAGAGTAGACCTGGGGCTCCACTGTCCCTCATTTTCTGAGTTGCTAGTAACGTTCTTATTCCATTATCTCTCCCCTCCCGTCCGGCCACAAACCCAACTTGATCCGTGTGGATCAGATCCGTCATAATTTGTTTCAATCTCTCTGCTAATATTTTGGAAAATATCTTGGTGTCACAGTTCAGGAGGGATATTGGTCTGTAACTCGAACACAATGTCCTATCCTTTCCATCTTTCAAAATTAGAGTAATAGAGGCTTCTATTGCTTCTTTATGCATATCCCATTTATCACCTAAGCCATTCCAGTATGAACACATTTTTGGTGCCAAGACATCAATTAATTTTTTATAGTAGAGGACCGTTAGTCCATCCGGACCTGGGCTCTTATCATTCGGGGCATTTTTTACCGTTTCTCTTATTTCTTCCTCTGAAATCGGGGCTTCCAGCTTATTAAGATAGTCTTCTGGTCTTCAAGTGGAATAAGGGGCGCTAACTAATGATATATTTAGCATATAATATGCAACGTTAATGTGAAAGATATATGTGAAAATCGTGCCACAACAATATAACAGCAAATTAATAACAAAACAGTGAATGTAGCAATGGTGCAATGGCGGTGGACAATGAATGTCTACCCAGAGTCCATAAATAAGATGTGCAATATTGTGCTGGAAAACAATAGTGATCTTTGGAGTGCTCCGTGTTAGATCTTCCAAATAATAAATTCCACCTTCACCAAAGTGCCACCACAAGTGTGAATGGATGGCTCCTTACCCGATGGTGTTGACCTATTAATTAAAATAAGGTCAAATGAGCTCAGGAATCAGCTGCTACCCGTGGGAAACTCTATTTCAAACCAAATTGTAAACAGATCTCATAGAAGGAGAAAAACAGCTTCCATAGTGTAAAACCTTTTAATGGAGTAAAAATGCTAAAAATACAGTGCCGAGTGGCCTCTTACTTGGAGTGGTGCCCGTAATCCCGGCACTGAGGCTGTAGATATGTAGGGATTGGAGAGAGATGGTGTGGTAAGCTGGTGAAGCCGGCATGCGTTCCACCGCCGTCAGCTTGAGAACCAGGAAACCGGAAGTGAGCTAGTAGTGCGTGCCCAGGTACCGCCTCGATGTACGTTTCGTTGTTGTCGTCATCAGGAAGCGTCTTCGAGGCGGTACCTGGGCACCTTATTTATGGACTCTGGGTAGACATTCATTGTCCCATTGCTACATTCACTGTTTTGTTATTAATTTGCTGTTATATTGTTGTGGCACGATTTTCACATATATCTTTCACATTAACGTTGCATATTATATGCTAAATATATCATTAGTTAGCGCCCCTTATTCCACTTGTTTACACGTATAATCCAGCACTCTGTATTATTTAGGGAGCAGCTCTTAATTAATTGCACTGGTATTCCCCCCCCCCCCCCAATTTATTTTGGCGCGAGATTCCCCCAATTTTTTCCAGTCTTCTGGTCTTACCTCCCATTCTATCTCTTTTAGAAAACCATACGTTTTTTTGTCCTTATCTTTTAGTTCTTCCTCGGTCTCATGTTTCCTAATTGAGTACAATTTTTCATAATACTCTTTAAAACTCTCTGCTATTTCACTCGTCCTAGTTTTAAGCCTTCTCTACTACCTCCTAAACTTTAAAGGAACGCTAAAGTCGAATTTTTTTTTGGTAAAATAACAAACATGTTATACTTACCTCCACTGTGCAGTTCATTTTGCACAAAGTGTCCCCGAACCCGGTCTTCTGGGGTCCCTCTGCGGCTGCTCCTCTTCGCAAGAGCTTTTACACCTTCATGCGAGCTCCCTCGCATGGTGGAAAGCTCTTGCGAGCGCACTCCCGTGATACACCGACGGCCATAAGCGCCGACTGTATCACTCGGCTCCGCCCCCGGCGCACTGCATCGTTGGTTGTGATTGACAGCAGCGCCAGCCAATGGCTGCGCTGCTATCAATCCGTCCAACCTAGCCAATCAACGGCCAGGCTGGGAACCAAACAGGACGCCGGGGACGCGCGCGGGACTTTCAAGGGGTCAGGTAAGTAAAACGGGGGTTTGGGGGGGGTATGGGCGGTACCGTCGGATGTTTTTTCACCTTAATGCATAGGATGCATTAAGGTGAAAAAACGTTTACCTTTACAACCTCTTTAAACTGCGAATCACAACCAGGTGGCAGCGTCAGGCAGGCTAAGATCATAAAAGTGTACACAGCGAAGGCCTACTCTTAGAATACCTTCAGGATTCAGACAAGAATTCCATCCTCTGCATCCTCCAGACGCTCAGAATCACATAAATAAAGCCCAGACCCAATCAGAGCTCAGAACCGGAAGCGTCATCGCCGCCCATTCCCAGGTAGAATGATGCTCTTGTACAGCGGAGGGGTGTGGATGATGGAGTGTTGGCTCCTCAGAGGGAGGGACCGATGAGAATGGTTCTCTGTACTCCGAACAGTGTTGCATAATATACTTTGTATAAATGTTGTAAATAATAAATTCTGCGGAACTCGGAGGAGTTTTTTTATATCTTTTTTTCTGTCTTTTTTTTTTTTTCTTACCAGAGCAAAAGCCAAGCTATTAAAAATAGAGCGGCAGAGAGAAAGAGAATGGATTGTATGCGCTGCGGGTTATGTATCCTGGCCTTCCTCACACACGGATACACAGTGATTAACCTCGTGTTCGGGGATTCAAGCTGAAAAACAAAGATAAACTGCATTCAGGTGAGCTATGATCTGCTAGAAGTGGCAGGCAGGCAATCTTCGCTGACAAGATTTATGACTTTCTGTGGCAGGCTGGGAAAGGACGTTGGATACAGAAAATACATTTCGCACGGGCGCTGCGCGAATTGGTGCAGTGCAGCCGGAAAGGTCAGAACTGGGGGGGGGGGCAGATATACGAGGGAAGCGGGACGAGCTGTGACAAGCAGAAGGAGAGGACAAGATAGTGACTCTGGTGGAATGCTGGGAAATCGGCCTATTTTCTACCGCTAATTACAGCAACAAAGAGCTTGTGGTAACTGCTCCCTCCTTAGATCTCCAGGTAGATACAAGAGACAAACTCGCATCGTCTAATCCTCGCTAGCGCTGTGCCTGGTGGGAGCACCTATTTGTCGGCTACAGAGATTTTCCAGCATGCTGTAAAATATCTCTGACCAGATAGGAATCTTTCCAGTTTGTCAAGAAAGGGAATGGTCCTACAAAAATGTTAAATCACAACCCCAATTACAGCACCCTTTCCTGTTTATATCAATGTCCACAGTCCCCCTTTATATCACAGTTCCCCTTATAACCACTTAAGTCCCAGACCAATATGCAGGTAAAGGACCTTGCCCCTTTTTGCGATTTGGCACTGCGTCGCTTTATAAATAGAAGCAAGAAGGTATGGACAGCCGCACTCCGATAAATGTAAAAAACAATAAAAGCCTTTAATTCAGTAAAAAAACAGCAAACGGTGGGATGATATAGCTGACGCGTTTCACATTGTTGTACAATGCTTAGTCATAGCTAATGGATTTTTCACCACCGAGGTGCTTTCATCTGGAGCGGTGGTCTCTTTCTCCTACTGCGTCGCTTTAACTGACAATTGCGCGGTCGTGCGACGTGGCTCCCAAACAAAATTGGCCTCCTTTTTTTCCCACAAATAGAGCTTTCTTTTGGTGGTATTTGATCACCTCTGCGGTTTTAATTTTTTTGCGCTGTAAAAAAAAATAGAGCGACAATTAAAAAATATATATATATATTTTTTTTTACTTTTTGCTATTATAAATATCCCCAAAAAAGATTTTCACTTTTTTTCCCTCGGTTTAGGCCGATACGTATTCTTTTACCTATTTTTGGTAAAAAAATATCTCAATAAGCGTTTTTTTGCGCAAAATTTATTGGGGATAGTTTTATGGCATTTTTATTAATAATATTTTTTTCACTACTAATGGCGGCGATTAGCGATTTTTTTTTTCATGACTGCGACATTATGGCGGACACATCGGACAATTTTGACACATTTTTGGGACCATTGTCATTTTCACAGCGAAAAGTGCTATAAAAATGCATCGATTTACTGTGAAAATGACAATTGCAGTTTGGGAGTTAACCACTAGGGGGCGCTGTAGTGGTTATGTGTGACCTCATATGTGTTTCTAACTGTAGGGGGGCAGCTGGAAGTGTGACATCAGTGATTGTGTCTCCCTTTATCAGGGAACAGACGATCACTGACATTGCCACAATGAAGAACGGGGAAGGTGTGTTTACACACACCTCTCCCTATTCTTCAGCTCCTGTGACTGAACGCGGGACACCAGGGGTGATCAGGTCCCACGGTGCGGTCACGGAGCTTCGGACCGGGTCGCGAGTGTGCCAGTGGCGCACTCGCGACCCCACGGCTGGGCTCTTAAAGAGAGGACGTACAGGTACATGCCCAGCCGTGCCCTTCTGCCGACTTATATCGGTGTGAAGGGGTCGTTATGTGGTTAATCACATAAAGCGGAGTTCCTCCCAAAAATGGAACTTCTGCTTTTTCGGATTGCTCCCCCCCTCCAGTGTCGCATTTGGCACCTTTCAGGGGGGAGCAGATACCTGTGTAATACAGGTATTTGCTCCAACTTCAGGGAAAGAGTGCGCCAGTATCGGCGGCGACCTGCGCCACGTCTAGGGTTGCCACCTGTCCAGGATTCACCCGGACAGTTCAGGTTTTAAATCATGTGTCAGGGTTTAAGTCCACCTGAAACCCGGACACATTAATTAGACCAGGCTGTGGCTTTGGGTTTGGGAAGCTGCAATATAATGTTTTCTTTTGGGTTGAATATCGCTTTAAAAGAAAATCTATGGTCAAAGCATACAGTTTAATTCTATAACCTCAGCATTTTAATACTAATACAAACAATAGTTTCTGTTTTGTTTTTTTATTCAGTATAAGCTTACTTGTATGAGTTCTGTCTGCCTGCTGCCCGTCTATCCACAACATCTTGGATTCCCTGCATGCTTTGCGACTTTGCTGTTTACGTTCCATTTCTAAGGACCACAGATCCCACCGTACCCTGCTGCCCACAAATAGTGATTCCTGTATTGACTCCGCCTCCTGAAACTCCTCCTCTCATGCTCCTCTGTAGTTCAGAAGGCAGGCTCTGTGAAATGTGTGACACAGCGGTGCCTATTTAAGGGGTATAGTGACTACACGTCACAGAATTCCTGGAAGTAAATGTGTGGGAATCTTCACAAAGTACCGTATTTTCCGCACTATAAGACGCACTTTTTTCTCCTAGAAATATGTGGGAAAATGTCCCTGCGTCTTATAGTGCGAATATACGACAGGCACCGCCCCCCGCCGCCGCTGGTACCACCCCCCGCCCAGTGCATATTGCGGGCGGCATCAAGGCAAGAACCCCCCCCCCCCCCCCTGCAAGTCCCGACTCCCACACTCATAACTGTCCCCAGCTGCAGACCTGTAGTGATAAAAACAGCAGCGTGACTTTGCCGGGGAGGGAGGGCGGGAACTAGCATCCCATAAGCGGCCAGTGATTGGCCGCACTCTAAACAACTGACAGAAGCTCCGCCTACCCTCCTCCGTGGCTCAGCTCAGATGTGCTCACCGCGCTGTCTACTAGTAAAGACAGAAGCCTCAGTTCCGTGCTTGCTAGCTCTGAACGCATCTGTCCCACTGGCTTCCATAGAATCTATATGACATGCTGCACTGAAACAACGGAGACAGTTGCCCAGTGGCTGTGTGATGATGGGCAGGAGGTGGGGGCAGGGCATTACACGCTGAGCTTTAGATGTCCAGATGGTGACCCCCATGCCTGATGATCCCACGGCTACCACTGGCAAGTGAAAAGAGTTGCAGTCACAAGTGCTGTACACGGTGGGTAAAGCCAGAAAGAAGGGGGTTATGGATGGGTGGGTTTGCAGATGTGAGTTATGGACAGGGGGTCAATGGTCAGTCTGCGTTTATCATTTATGGCAATGGTCAGTCTGTGTTTATTGCAATGGTCAGGCTGCATTTATGGCAATGGACAGGCTGCATTTCATGGGCTCTTGGAAAATATTTTATTACACCATTTGGTTCAGAATAGTTTTTTTTCTTGATTTCCTCCTCTAAAACCTAGGTGCGTCTTATGGTCAGGTGCGTCTTATGGAGCGAAAAATACGGTAAGTTTACAAACTTCAAGATTAATAGGAGTAGACTAGAAATAATTGGAATGCAATGTGGAAATGAATGTAATGATTTTACATTTTGACCATAGAAACACTGTAATGCTCCCTACTTAGTATTCCACTCAAGTCATTTCAGTGAAATACATTACACAGTGAAGTCATTTTTACATTATCTTCCCACTTACATATCTAGATTGATGTTCTCTTTTTTTGAGGAGGGTGAGGGAGTTGGAAAGTTTTGAAGGATCAGGCAATCGGCTAAAATCCAAGTGTAATAATAAATATGTAGTAAAAAAAGAGCAGAATGTATCGGTAAGGCTAAGCTTACACATCGGGCAGACTTTGCCACCCCTCTGAAAAGTGATCCACAGTGAATTGTATTTCAGAGGCATTTGACGGGCAGTGAGGAGGCAATATGTCACCTCCTTTGTGATTGTTTTAACCCTGTAAATGCTGCACCACCCCGCTCAGCTTGATGCACTGTACACAGCCCCATTCACTTGAAGCAAAGCATCACAGCCAGTGGTGTATTTTGATTTTCTTTTTACTAAAATCGGGCACCCCCATCTAAATTTTCTCCCACCTATTCCTTTTTAAGATCCACCCCTTCCTCTTTAAATTCCACCTCAGGAGTTGGTCAGAGACTGTGGACATGATACATGAGATGGTCAGAGACTGCAGACAGGATAAAGGAGATGGTCAGAGACTGTGGACAGGATACAGGAGATGGTCAGAGACTGCAGACAGGATAAAGGAGATGGTCAGAGACTGTGGACAGGATACAGGAGATGGTCAGAGACTGCAGACAGGATAAAGGAGATAGTCAGAGACTGCGGACATGATACAGGAGATGGTCAGAGACTGCGGACATGATACAGGAGATGGTCAAAGACTGCGGACATGATACAGGAGATGGTCAGAGCCTGTGGACAGAATACAGGAGATGGTCAGAGCCTGTGGACAGAATACAGGAGATGGTTAGAGACTGTGGACAGGATACAGGAGATGATCAGAGACTGCAGACATAATACAAACAGGATAGAGAAGATGGTAAGTGACTGCAAACATGATACAGAAGATGGTCAGAGACTGCAGACATGATACAGGAGATGATTAGAGACTGCAGACAGGATACAGGTGATGGTCAGAGACTGTGGACATGATACAGGGGATGATCCGAGACTGTGGACAGGATACAGGAGATGGTCAGGGACTGCAGACATGATACAGAAGATGGTCAGAGACTGCAGACAGGATACAGGAGATGATCAGAGACAGCGGACATGATACAAGAATTGGTCAGAGACTGCAGACAGGATAGAGAAGATGGTCAGAGACTGCAGAGATTATACAGGAGATGATCAGAGACTGCGGACATGATACAGGAGATGGTCAGAGACTGCGGACATGATACAGGAGATGGTCAGAGACTGCAGACATACTACAGGAAATGGCGGAAATGATACAGGAGAAAGTTAGACTGCAGACATGACTCCCTAATAATTATCATGTATGGTCATCATAAGGAATAGAGCAGTCTCCTGTAATGCTTTCCATTTGCCCACCACTCTGTATGGTAGAAGATTTGATGGAAGCCACTCATAGTGGTGTACAGGGATAGCAATACCCCGCCCGAGGCTCCCAGCACTGGTGGGCAGCACTTCTGCCTCCCCAGCCAGTCCTGGCTGTTGCTGTAAATCATAAAAGGCACCAAGCGACACCATTACATCTCTGCGGGCCCAACCCAGAAGAGCCCAGACAAGACCGTCTGTTACAGACTGCCCCAGGTGGGGGTGCAAGCAACTACCTCCCCCCTGTAGCAACACCACTGATCTCTTCTGCCTGGGGGCGACGCCACCCCCTGAAAATTGCCTCCCGAGACAAGTGCCTTGTTTGCCTTGCGGTAGATACACCCCTGATCAGATGCAACATGTGTACAATTCCATTAAGGTGTCTTTGCAGCTTAAGGAGAGTGGTCAGGGGGTAGTGAAAAAATAAGTAAAAACTCAGGTGTCTGTTTTTACCACCCCCCAACCACAAGTCTAAAGGAGCCCTTAGAGAGTATTTTTCTTTGCATCTTGGGGGGGTATTTGTTTGCTTTCTTTATTAGCCAGGGCTGTGTTTAAGTTGTACAGCCCTGTAATGTCTGTGGCTGCCAGGACATGTCTTGTGTGCGTGGCCCCTTGTTAGAGCCGTAGTTATTCCTGGGAACGGTACTTAGCACACGGGCTGTTGACTTTCATTCGGCTGCTGATCCCTGCAGTTGCTATGGTGACCCCGGGCTATAGGCTCAGTTCTGTCAACTTTGCAAGCGGTGTCAACGAATGACGTTCCTCCGGCTGAGCGCTGCGAAGGGCGAAGGCTTCAGATCTTTTTTTTTTTTTTTTGCGAGTTTTGAATTGTTTGTCTTCCCAGAATATTTTTATTCCTGGCTCTGGAATAAGTGATGATACATGTTACTCTAAAATAGAGCAACTGCTGTCAAAACACAGATATAGCACAGGTGCCTGCATGCATATTAGTAATTAGCGCTCATTCAGAAATTGCAACGGGTTTCTGTAAACCTTGTGTTGAAGATGTAGATTTCACCTTATTATTATCTGCATCTGTTATCACTCTGTCATCTTCATCTTCTCTCTCCTCATCTTATATTTGAAACCAAAATATAAAACTTGTATGATTATTGCTAAGAAGGATAAAGAAATAGATGTATAACTTGGATAGATGGACAGATAATTGGATGTCAAAAGATAGAAATTTGTATATTGGGTATATAGATGGAGCGATAATGTAACCTAGGGCTTGACATATATGCTTTGACATATGACGCAGTGACGTCACCACGCTGAGGAGGAAGGGCTCCTGCATGCCGGCCGGCAATACCTATATTTGTTCTTAATGCTCGTTTATTACATGTGCTGTGTAAGTACAATTTTACTTTTTACAATAAATTTTTCGATACGGAATTATGCTATGTGCGCCTTCTTTTCTTCCGGAGTTTAAGAAGTGTCCCTCTCCTGGTCTACTCGTGTTGATCGTGGGAACCTCAAGGAACCAAAGGCCGTTGACTGGGTTATAGTCAGACGCTAGCATAGGTCTGACCTCTGGTAAGCTGCTTTTTCATGTGGTGGCGGGTGCACCTTCTGACGTGTGTGCGTTTGGTGACACTTCACAGAGGATCGCTTCCGAGATTCATCATTATTGCAACCATTATGGACGTTAATGGACTTTAGTGTTTTATTACTTTTACCATCACTTACACTGGTGTTATTAACCTCTGTGTGGCGCGGCTTTTTATATCCCATTGTTTCTTGTTTATCACACGCTTGCTGCAGCCTGTAGTCTTTTTTGGGGGGAGGGGGTTTTCCTAGCGCGGTTTTTTGTTGTTTTATATATGCTTTGGTTCTAGGAGCTAAAAAGGTAAGGAGACAGTTTTTTTTCTTCTTAACCATTTAAGACCCTTGCCATTATGCACCTAAAGGACCTCGCTCCCTTTTGCGATTCGGCACTGCGTCGCTTTAACTGACAATTGCGCGGTCGTGCGACGCGGCTCCCAAACAAAATTGTCGTCCTTTTTTCCCCACAAATAGAGCTTTCTTTTGGTGGTATTTGATCACCTCTGCGGTTTTTACTTTTGGCGCTATAAACAAAAGTAGAGCGAAATTTCTGAAAAAAAAAAATGCTATATTTTTTACTTTTTGCTATAATAAATATCCCCAAAAAAGATATAAAAAACGTTTTTTTTTTTTTTCCTCAGTTTAGGCCGATACGTATTCTTCTACCTATTTTTGGTAAAAAAAATCGAGATAAGCGTTTAAGGATTGGTATGCACAAAATTTGTAGCGTTTACAAAATAGGGGATAGTTTTATGGCATTTTTATTAATAATTTATTTTTTACTAGTAATGGCGGCGATCGTTTTTTTTTTTTTTTTGGGACTGCGACATTATGGTGGACACATCGGACAATTTTGACACATTTTTGTCAAAAAGTGCCTGACCCAAGGCTGGGCACTTAAAGGGGACGTGCCTCTGCCCAGCTGTGCCATTCTGCCGACGTATACGTGAAGGAGGCGGTCCTTAAGTGGTTAAAGCAGAACTTCAGTAATTTTTTCCTCTTTCTATCTATTAAAGGGGTTGTAAAGGTACAATTTTTTTCCCCTAAATAGCTTCCTTTACCTTAGTGCAGTCCTTCACTTACCTCATCCTTCCATTTTGCTTTTAAATGGGCTTATTTCTTCTGAGATATCCTCACTTCCTGTTCTTCTGTCTGTAACTCCACACAGTAATACAAGGCTTTCTCCCTGGTGTGGAGTGTCGTGCTCGCCCCCTCCCTTGGACTACGGGAGAGTGAGGATGCCCACTAACACACAGCTCTTTTTTCCATCTTCAACATAGAGAGCGTCCTGACTCTCCCGTAGTCCAAGGGAGGGGGCGAGCACGATACTCCACACCAGGGAGAAAGCCTTGCATTACTGTGTGGAGTTACAGACAGAAGAACAGGAAGTGAGGATTTTAGGCCTGAAGATTGAAACCCCTAAACATTGTATATTTACTGAAAGAAGACACCCTAGAGCAGGGGTGTCAAACTGGCGGCCCTCCAGCTGTTGCAAAACTACAAGTCCCATGAGGCATTGCAAGGCTAACAGTTACAAGCATGACTCCCACAGGCAGAGGCATGATGGGACTTGTAGTTTCGGAACAGCTGGAGGGCCGCCAGTTTGACACCCCTGCCCTAGAGAATAACATAGTGGTAGGGACATATTTTTATGTCACACGATATCACCACAAAGGTCTAGGAAACATCTGTAATCTGTACCAGAAGGACGTAAAGAAAAAAGTGTGGAGAAGGCTCGGAACAGCTCATGATCCAAGGCACACAACGTCATCTGTGGTCACATGGTGGTGCTTTCAGTGTGATGGCACGGGCATGTATGGCTTCCAGTGGCATTGGGTCATTGGTGTTTATTGATAATGTGACAGAAGACAGAAGCAGCTGGATGACTTCTGCAGTGTTTAGAGATCTACTGTCAACCCAGATTCAGCCAAATGCAGCAAAGTTGATTGGACGGCGCTTCACAGTACTGGTGGACAATGCACTGCAAAAGCAACCCGGGAGCTTTTGAAGGAAAAGAAGTGGAATATTCTGTAATGGCCGAGTCAATCGCCTGATGTCAACCAAATTGAGCATTTCACTTGCTGAAGGCAAAAATAAAGACGGAAAGACCCACAAACAATGAACGACTGAAGACAGCTGCAGTTAGTGCCGGGCGAAGCATCAGAAAGTAGGAAAGCCAGTCTTTGATAATGTCCACGGGTTCTAGACTTCAGGCAGTCATTGCCAGTAAAGTATTCTCATCAAAATATTAAAAATGAAAATTTTATTTATGATTAGATTCATTTGTCAAATTACATTTGATCCTCTGAAAATGGGGGGAGGGGGGGCTGTGTATAAAATGTGTTGCAGTTCCTAAAATTTGTACCTGATATTTATGTTTAACGCCTTGGATTAAAGCTGAATGTCTGAACTTCAAATTAATTTGGATTGTTTAATTTCAATTTTATTCTAGTGAATACAGAAACAAAAATATGAAAATTGTGCCTATGTCCAAATATATATGGACCTAACTGTGTGTGTGTGTATATATGTATGTGTGTGTGTTTATATATATATATATATATCTCACAATTTATTTATTTTTACAGGATTTTTATAGCGCCAACAGTTTGCACATGGCTTTACAATATACAGGGAGGCAGTACAGTTACATTATAATAAAATGCAACAGGGCTAATAGGGCCCTGCTTATAAGAGCTAACAATCTATCAGAGTGGGACACGTGATACAAACAGTAATCGCTTGGAGCTGATGGAAGAATTAAAAGTTCAGTTGTTAGATGGAGACATGTAGGCAGGTAGCCTACTGTATGTATAGTTAGCATCTGGCTCCCCAGGTCAGGGCAAAGGGGTTAATGTTTTTTACGACTTTCCCAGAGAGTTTGCAGGCTTTGACTTGGTCTGGCCTCCCTACCGTGTTGTATAAAAAGGGAAGCGGTCCAGATCCCAGGTGTAACGGTCACCACCGTTTACGATCTTCCATCTATCCAAGACAGACCAGCAGACCTGACCCATTCCGTTCCCCAGAATAAAGACGAGACAAGCTCCGTTCTCTGAGTCAAACGAATGAACGCTTTAATGGGTAGCTCTCAGCTTTATATACAGTACAGGGACAATGAAACTCTCCACCCCCTCATCACACAATGGGGGGGAGGCTTCAATACACCTTCAGGTGGGCTAATTACTAATCAGTATCTAGACATTTCGGCACCGGTCTGACATAATTAACAGACCTGAGAAGTCACATTCCACACCTATTCATCAATCGACTTTAGCATACACAATGAAAAGGTCTGTAGAGCAGACTCAATTAACACCTCACAGTTAGACATCTGACCTGTATAGACTTAATTAGTACACAACACAGTATTCAATCAGGTAAACTTAATTAGCATTTCAACAGCCTGTTACACAGAGGAATGAGTCACTGTCCTATTGACCTTTTCAGGTCAAAATAAACCACTTGCAATATTCCAAGATATCCTGCAAACATGAATTAATTCATTAATGTCCCATCTTATGTAATCCGAGATATAATTTCTAAGTCACCCTATGCCCCTATCGGACATAGGGTGACCCTAGACCCAAGAGTCATTGGTGAAGCTGGCACAGGAGTACACTGCACCCTTCAAAATTCTAAGAGTATCACGGGTCATTCCGTTACACCAGGAGTTGCCAGGGTTTTGCAGGGGGGGCGCTCCAGAGAACACTTGAGAAACACATGGAGAATTTACGCTGAAGACTTGCTGGGACTTATGGATTTCCGTCTGGAATGTTGAATGTTGAAGAACCCTTGATGGACTTCGGGATTTCTGCCTGCAATGCTGAATCGCAGGAACAACCCTTGCTGGACTTCCTCCTAAAATGCTGAATTGCCAGAAGAACCCTGCAATGTTGACTTCTCTGTTAGAGCACCACCAAGTTTTGACTTTCATCTAAGAGACTTCACCTGTGCAGGTAACCTGGGGCAGCCACAGTTAGGCTCAGTTAGGAACAGAATGGTATTGCATGTTATGCATGTTGCCAAGTTTACAGTAAACGTTCATTCAACTGCTCAGACCCTGGTCTGAAGTTATTCCAAAGGGATGCACATAAGGTCTAGGCATACTACTAAAGAACTTGGGTCTACAGCCACGGTAAGGGGTATGTGTAACATCTCTACAGCAAAGGTTCATGAGTGACTACAGGGAAAACGGCAACCAGTCATTGGCGTGGTATCTGTTAGTTGACAGGTTCTCCGATAGAGAGGGGGTCTTTGCTTGGACTCCCTCCCTAGCTGTCCATCTCCATCGATCACTAGGAGATCTATGCCTGGACACTTGGTATTGAAAGGGAAGAGTTAAATGAGAGCACGTATGAGATCCATGCTAGTTGCTCAGCGGGACCCAATTCTGTTACTATGGGAACACTTCTGAATTGCACATCTGATCAGTTTTAAACACAAATTCGATCTGAAAAAGACAACAATGTGCCCCTCCAATACATACCAGACCCCTGTGGTTCTGGTGCAGATTTTAAAGGGTACCCCATATCAAAATTAAAACGAAAAATTACGTGGGGTCCCCCAAAATCAATACCAGATCCTTAGGTTTTCATATTCAGATAAGCCCCCTGCCCACAGACCCCAAAAACCATCCGCCAGGGTTGTGGGGAAGAGGCCCTTGTCTCCATCAACATGGGGACAAGGTGCTTTGGGGTGCCCCTGTGCCAAATAACCCCCACCCCATGTTGAGGGCATGTGGCCTGGTATGGTTTAGAAGGGGAGGCGCTTGCTGGTTCCTCCCTTTCCTGGCCTGTCAGGCTGCATGCTCATGTAATGGACTGGTATGGATTTTGGGGGGACCCCACACCATTTTTTTTTTAAATGTTGGCATGGAGGTTCCCCTCAAAATCTGTACCAGACCTGAAAGGGTCTGGTAAGAATTGGGGAGGGGGGGGGGGTTCTTTCTTTTTTTAGAACCTCCAAATCTGTACCAGACCTGAAAGGGTCTGGTAAGAATTGGGGGAGGGGGCACTTTTTTTATTTATTCATTTATTTATTGGTGTGAAGTTCCCCATAAAATCCATAACAGAACAGAAAGGGCCTGGTAAAAAATGCAGTTTTTTTTTCTTCACTGTTTTTTATTGCCGGCAATATTTTTTTTTTTACATTCAGACATCAGTGGGGAACCCTGCTGACAGCTGATGAGTCACCTGTTGTTAAGGACATGGCGGCTGACTTCTCGACGCGCTCCTTAACAACCAGCCGGTGGGTGCCGTCTCCAAAAATGTACATCTGGACCACATCTAAATCACAGCTGAACCGCTGAACAGCTGCTTTGAAAGTTCGCAATACCAACTGAGTGGAAATTCGCAGCGGACATGTGTACCTAGCCTGAATGATAAAAAGAAAGAAAAAACATATATAAACGATCCTAAAAGCAGTGTAGTTTTCCTTTACCAGGGTTAGTCGGTGACTTGGTTTTCCATCGTGTTCATTAATAAATAATTCAGCACATTTTTTTTTTTTTTAGTGCATTAGGGCAGTTTACCTTCAGGGTTTGTGATGTTAAATGATACAGCCCAATATCCATAGCATGATGGATGAAATGTAACAGACTCTGTTCTTCCCTCCTCTACAAGGCCGGAATTTTATAAATGGATTACCAGGAAATACGGCCAGATTCATTATATTTGGTATGTCATAACAGAAGCAGGTCAAGAATAAGTAATTTCATCTTAATGTCCTAGATACGAAGACCTCGCTGTTCCTGTTCTTTTTCCTTTTTCGCTGTTTAAATAAGAAAAAAATACAAATATAGAGGGGAAAAAGGATAGATGAGAACATTTCTCGTCTTGGCCGAAAGCTTGTCGAGTCAATGCTGTGGCCAATTCTGACAAAATACATACCGTTCTCAGACAAATCAAACTTTATTCTTTATTTAAAGAAGGAATCTGCTAAGCTCTATGTCTGTATAAATAGCAAAAGTACACAATGACTTTCTAATTTTATAAAAATTGCAGTTCCCCATGGAACTGATGTGTCCAACCACCGGGCGAATAGGAGAATACTTTTTATCAGCAAGTCTGCATTTCTGAATCAGGAAAATATACACTATGTTGCCCTCATTGTCAGGGCGGACCGACCTGCACAAAGTCACAAGGTATATTAGGGAGCACATATATATATATACATATATACATACCCAAGGCCCGCTACAAGTCCAAAGGAGAACATAGAATTGCAGTCCAAGGGCCTCGACTATGGAACGCTTTACCTACCAGCATCCGAACTGAAGGGAATCACCAGGCCTTCAGAAAAAAACTCAAAACCCATCTATTCTGAAGGCAAAAAATAGTAGGAAATGGATACCAAGCGCCTTGAGGCGATTTCAGTTATGTAGCGCTATACAAGTTTCTCACTCACACACGCTATATTGCCAAAAGTATTGGGACACCTACCTTTACACGCACATGAACTTTAATGGCCTCCCAGTCTTAGTCTGTAGGGTTCATTATAGAGTTGGTCCACCCTTTGCAGCTATAACAGCCTATGTTTAACATACGTCCAAACAGGGTGATACTGTGGATGTACCGGTAACCAGTGTGCCACCGTCCCGATAATATTTGAGTTGTCTAAGGACTAATGGTTTTGGACTTTGAAGGCACACAGTACATATGGTCAGAGCGAGCCCTCCTGTTCCTCTGGACTACCACTTGGTTACACACCATACAGTCAACTTTAAAATCATGCTCTACATTTGAGCCTTCTATGGTAGAACTGTATCATAATTGTGACAACCCATGTGGACCAGTTATTTACTTGATCTTTCTGATTTTATGTTTGTAACTGTTTTTATGACATTCTTATAAAATAAATGTATTTAGTTTTCTTACCATATCTCCTGTGTGCCTTCAAAGTCCAAAACCATTAGCCCTTCTTGGAAGCCAACTATTCTAGGAAGCCAACTCTTCTAGGAAGGCCGTCCACAAGGTTTAGGAGTGTCTCTATGGGAATGTTTGACCATTCTTCCAGAAGCGCACTAGTGGGGTCAGGCACTGATATTGGGTGAGAGGGCCTGGCTCATAGTCTCCGCTCTAATTAATTCCAAAGGTGTTCTATCAAGTTGAGGTCAGTGCAGGCCAGTCAGGTTCCTCCACCACAAACTCTGCATCCGTGTCTTTATGGACCTTGCTTTGTGCGCTGGTGGGCAGTCATGTTGGAACAGGAAGGGGCCGTCTCCAAACTGTTTTCACAAATTTGGGAGCATGAAATTGTCCAACATGTCTTGGTATGCTGACGCCTTAAGAGTTCCCTTCACTGGAACTAGGGGGCCAAGCTCGACCCTTGGAATGATGGATGTATCCAACCACCAGGCGCATAGGAGAATACTCCTGCACTGGTGCGCAGTCATGTTGGAACAGGAAGGCACCAAGCTCGACTCTTGGAAAACAACACCACACCATAATCCCCCCTCCACCAAATAATTTGGACCTGTGCACAGGGCCGGCACAAGTTCTCTGTTTCCAGTCACCATGTGGTCTCCACCCTGCAACACAAGAGTCCTTCCATGTAGATAAAGTCGACAACCAGGTGAGGATGAATAAAATATCTCTTAATTTTGTCCAAGCAGTACACATGTTCCAACAGAGCCAACACTAATGCGTTCCAGCCTTTCAGGGCCTTACTCATAGTTGCCATGAGTAAGGCCTTGATAGGCTGAAATGAATTGGTGTTGGTTCTGTTTTGTTTTTGACTTTATATTCATGGAATATCTATTTGAAGAGGCAGGAATCAGCAGGGTGAGGGTCCAGAATGACAGACCCAAGAAATAAGTGAATATGGGAGCAACTGCTGTGTGCTTACCACTTTGGGTTGCGATAATACAGAACATTGGGGGAGATTTACTAAAACGGGAGCACTCAGAATCTGGTGCAGCTGTGCATGGTAAAATACAAAGGTAACCCATACAAGAAAATAACCAGGTATGTGCAACAGCCCATATACAATAAGTGCAATAACAAATATTTAACAAATGTATATCTAAATTGATTGTGACTGCAGCACTCACTGATGTTCACACATCAAATATCCAACTTTAATTGTTTCCAAAAATAGTGTTGCGCTATCACATAAATCATGAATTATCGAATTAGATTCCAGTGAAAGATTCAAACTCCGATTGCCCACAATGGCTACAATCTCTTCTCAGCAAATGTGCACCAGCCACCTTATACAAATAATGCAGCTTACTAAACATTTAGATCCCACATTTTAAGAGGTCTAACATCGCTTTAAAATGATAGATCCCTCCCTGGATGTATGGCTTAAGCTTCCTCTCTCACAGTTGGATGTGCCTCAAGCCTCTCAAGCCCCATACACACTATCAGTTTTCCTGCAGGTTTTTCTCTTCAGGTTTACAAAAAACATGTAGTGCAAGGTCCTGCCTGATTGCATACAAATTGAAACTCATAAGGTTTGACCTCATATTAGATGGTTTTGGTAAACCCGAAGAGAAAAACCTGCAGGAAAACTGATAGTGTGTATGGGGCTTCACACTTCCGAACGGCATGTCCCACACAGCCACTGGATTGCTTCATGTCAAAAGCAAAACAATATCAATGAGCATATCGCATAGCCGCCGGCTCTCCGGCCAGACGTCACCATTGAGCTCTGCCCTACGTACGTTTCGTCTGATGGGACGTCTTCCAGGAGCAACAGTATTTGAATTTTTCACTGGAGTATAATTTGATAATATGATTTATACACTCACTTGATTTATGTGATAGCACAACACTATTTTTGGGAAAATAACTGTGCTTAGTAGCCAATCAGCTTCTAATTTCAGCTTGTCCAATTAAAGTGTTACTAAACCCACACGAGTAAAAATCAGTCTGTATATACAGTAAAGCAGGCTTGTTATACTCACTGTGGAACCTAAGGTGTTAATCATCTGCATTGTGTAAAAAGGTTGTTTGATCCTGTGTTCTCTGATGTTCCGTTTCTATTACTTTCCCCAATCCATCTGCTGATAGTACGAGCCCTAGTATGCACTCTGCACATGCACAGTTTGTTGTGTATTGCTAGAGAGGTTTTTTTTGGGGGGTAGTGGGTGCATGTAATCATCACAGTGCCAATCCTAACTACCCAGACAGAAAGTCAGGGGTCCTGCAGCCTCATAGGACAGTCAGAAGAGAATGCAAACTCCTCCTAGAAGCTTTAATTGGTGCTCGACTGTACACAAGACGGCTATATACTGCTGATGAGAAAAACTATTTAGCAGTTTATATTTACTAAAATAATTGCATTTCCATGTTCTGTGTTCTCCGGGAGACCAGATATAATGAATGCAGGGTCCTGGGTTTAGTAATGCTTTAAGCTGATTTTGCACTCTCCAGTTTTACTAACTCTCCCATTTGAGTTTGCTTTAATGAAAGGCAGTGGTAGGTGCAGTAATCCATACAATCAAAATTTATCATGGATAGTTTGGCCTTAGATGTTTTGTACTGTGCCCCAAACTTCCAGTACATCCAAATGTAAGAAAGTTGGCAGCACTACACTAAAAAATCCAATGGAAGTGTAGCTTTACTGTTAGCGGGGCCTCCTCCTCTGACACATTTTGCCCAAAGCTGGGCTTAATTATAGACATTCTACGCTGAAGCCCAGTTTTTGGTGAAAATCATAAGAGGAGGTCCCAGATGGGGCTTTGTGTTTGCCTGTCTGGAACAATAATGCTACACTTGTGTTGGATTTTAATGAAGTGCCACTGGCTTCGTTTCTTTTGGGTGACCTTTTTTCAATACCAGGTGTAGGGATGAGCTCCGCCTTCGATACGAATGTATGTTCGACTCAAACATTGCCTGTTCGATCGTTCGACGAAATTCGAACAAAACGGGTCGTTCGCGCCAAATTCGAGTGACGCGCAACGGCCCATAATTCACTGCGGCATTGCGTGCTGATGATTGGCCAAACATGCACTATGACCCTGCATGCTTGACCAATCACAGCGCGCAAAAAACGGAGAGCCATAATTGGCCAAAGCCTGGGTGGCTTTGGCCAATTATGGCTCAGGGCTTTAGAACACGCCCCACACTATATAAGGCCGCCTACTGGGCGGCCTCGTGTAGTGTGTTCCGGCTTGTTAATGAAAGCAGTCAGAGAGACAGAGAGATTTTTTTTTAGATAGCTAGATAGAGCAGGCAGGCCGGCTCGTCAGTTTAGCTTAATATACAGTGTGTAGAGGATATATATACATCCCTAGGAGTTGTACATATATTTATACACTGTATAGCTTAGATAGATCAGTTCTTCTTAATTTATTGGCAGGCAGGTGATTGTGCTATTTAAAGACGTTATTACAGGTATAGACACCCAGCAGGTACAATAATTAAAGGCATTTTTTTTATTTTTTTTATTTAAGCATCAATAAAATCACTGCTCCTAGAGCAGTGATTTTAATGATGCTTAACTTAAAAAAAATGAAAAATTCCTTTCAAAATTGTACCTGCTGTGTGTCTATAGTTTGCCTGTGAAAACGTCTTTGAGAACCCGGGTCTTGCCCGAGGGAACATGTATCAATGGAAAAAAAACATTTTAAAAACGGTCATTTTTTTCAGGAGTCCTGCTCCATTGATACATGTTCCCTGGGGCAAGACCCGGGTTCTCAAAGACGTTTTCCAACAATAACTTGAATATCGGTCTTTAAAATTATGGTTTTTGAATGCGAACGTTCGAGTCCCATAGACTTCAATGGGGTTCTAAATGTTCGCGCGAACGGTCGGTCTGTTCGGTTCTGGTGCGAACGGAACGCGGGGGTGTTCGGCTCATCCCTAACCAGGAGCCATACATTATTTCTAAACAGGACATGCCTTCACCCTAACATAGAAAAACAGAGAACAAATACACAAAGAAGGCCTCCGCAGAGACACTTTAGATAAAAACCTCCCACGGATCTACTCAGCAAAACTGTTGGCGAGCATTTAGATGCAAGTATTTTGAAAACAATTATGAGATTCCGTATTTGATACCATTCCTAACATACAAAGCTTAGAGCCAATGAAAACTGCAGTTGAATTTTAAAGCAGACTTGAACCAAAAAATTAGGAGCCTGCACCTCCTCTGATTCCAAATCATTTAGTGAAGGGGGATTATGGTGTCTGGGTTGTTTTTCAGGGGTTGGGCTTGGCCCCTTAGTTCCTGTTTGCAGTGTGATGAATGTGCTATCTCCATTACGAACGCTAGTTTTACCAGACCGAGCGCTTCCGTCTCGTACTTGATTCAGAGCATGCGTGGAATTTTGTGGGTCGGAATTGTCCACACACGATCGGAGTTTACGAGAACGAATTTAGTTGTCACCAGCTCTCATATTTTTGTTGTCGGAAACTCCGACAGCAAATGTCCACACGGTCAGAATTTCTGACAACAAATGTTCTCACATTGAACATTTGTTGTCGGAAATTCCAATCGTGTGCATGTGGCAATTAAGACATTTCGGAGAAATTCATGCTCCCAACTTTGTGGGAACAGTTTGGGTATGACCCCTTCCTGTTCCAACATGAATGCACACCAGTGCACCAAGCAAGGTCCATAAAGACATGAATGAGCGAGTTTAAAGGAACTTGACTGGCCTGCACAGAGTCCTGACCTCAACACCTTTTGGATGAATAGAGCAGAGATGGCAAGCCAGGCCTTCTCACCCAACATCGTTTTAGCCCACACACGATCATTTTTTACATCCTGAAAAACGTCACAGTTTAAAACGACGTTAAAAAATGCAGCATTTTCGAGAAAAAAAATGTGCCGTTTTTCCGAACCTGAAAAAAAACCATAATTTTAAATTAAATTTTTTAAAAACAACGTTTTTTTTCATGCCGAAAAATGATCGTGTGTACACGGCATAAGAGCCAGGCCTTCTCATCCACATCAGTGCCTGACCTCACAAATGCACTTCTGGAAGAATGGTCAAACATCCCCATAGACACCCTCCTAAACCTTGTGGACAATCTTCCCAGAAGAGGTGAAGCTGTTATAGCTGCAAAGGGGCGGGGCCAACTCAATATTGAACCCTACGGACTAAGACTGGGATGCCATTAAAGTACATGTGCGTGTAAAGGCAGGTGTCCCAATACTTTTGACAATAAAGTGGATATATAGCTATACACAGAGGGCCAGATTCTCAGCGGCGTTACGATGGAGTATCTCAGATACCCCGTCGTATCGCCCTTTTTTTAGCCTCGTATCTATGCGAGTGATGCTTAGCATCACTTTGGCATAGATACGCTTCTACATCCGACAAGTGTAATACAATTACTCTTGCGGATCGTAGATGTAATGACAACTCCGGCCACTTCACTAGGTGGCTTTTACATTGTTTTCTCATTTGCCTATGCAAATGAGGCTACTACGCCGATTCCCGATCGCTTTTACGCCACCCCGTCGTCGCGCACGTCGTTTTCGTTCGCGTAAGGTTACCCCAGCTTCTATGTGGAGTAACCTTACGAAGTTCCGTCGGGTGCCGTCGGATGCCATGTTAAGTATGGCGTCGGGTCAGCGTCGGCTTTTTCCGTCGCTTACGTCGTTTTACTTACTCGTTCGCGAATAGGGAGTTGCGTAAATGGCGCTCACGTCGTTTTGACGTCGGTTTCAACTACGCTTTCCGAAGTGAGCTGGAGCATGCGCACTGGGCTTTTTCCCCGGCCGGCGCATGCGCAGTTCATTCGACGCGGGGGCGCGCTTAATTTAAATACAAGCCGTCCCATTTGAATTGCGCGGGTTTACGCTGCGCGATTTACGCGACGCAGGCGAAACCTACGGAGCAAGTGCTTTGAGAATAAAGCACTTGCTCTAGTACGATGCGGCGGCGTAGTGTAAATGGCTTGCGCTACGCCGCCGTAATTCTTAGAGAATCTGGCCCAGAATATATACATTGAAGAGATCCAACAATATATACATACACACAGTGGGGTTGATTTACTAAAACAGGAGAGTTCAAAATCCGGTGCAGCTCTTCTGAAGGAGTTGTGAAGGAATTTTTTATTTTATTTTTACTGAAATGACTGTTTACTGGGTATAGAGACATAATAGTTAACTGATTCCTTTTAAAAACGTTTAAAAATAGATAAAAATCATTTATATAATGTACCTGTAGTTTCTAGTTTCGTATTTGCATGTTTCCTGCTTCTCTGCTGTACAGAGCCACAGAGCCAATACCCTCTGTGATGGTTTGGAAAACGAAACTAATTGGTGCTGTGGGGTTTTAGACACACAGTAATCACACCTCCTTGATTAGTGACCACAGAGGGAAAGCTTCCAGTACTGTGGTTATCAGGAAACAGACAACCAGGAAGTGTGGAGATCAGAGAAGAATTACAGCAACTTGAGAGCAAAAAAAACAAACAATGAGGACATGAAAACAGCACTGCATTAAGGTAAAGGAAGCTATTAAGATAAAAAAAAAATCCTTTACAAACCCTTTAACCACTTCAATACCGGGCTTTTATACACACCTCCATACTGGGCCTATTCTGGCACTTCTCTTCTACATGAACAAATCATCATTTTGTTGCTAGAAAATTACGCAGTACCCCCCAAACATTATATATGTTTTTTTAGCAGACACCCTAGGGAATAAAACAACGGTCATTGCAAAGTTTTATCTTGCATGGTATTTGCGCAATAATTTTTCAAACGCCTTTTTTGGGGATTTTTTTTTTCATGAAATAAAAAAATAACAAAACAGTTTAGTTAGCCCAATTTTTTTTGTAAAATATGAAAGATTAGGTTACACCGAGTAAATAGATACCCAACATGTCACGCTTTAAAATTGCGCACGCTCATGGAATGGCGCCATACTTCGGTACTTAAAAATCTCCATAGGCTCCAAACGCTTTGAATTTTTTTACAGGTTACCAGTTTAGATTTACAGAGGAGATCTAGTGCTAGATTTGTTGCTGCCACTCTAAGGCCTTGTACACACGAGGGGATATGTCCGCTAAAAACGGTCCGATGGACCGTTTCAGCAGACATCTCCGCTCGTGTGTATGGGCTAGCGGACAGATTTGTCCACCCGACAGATTTCAAAGCATGCTTTGAAATCTATCCGGTGGGAATCTGTCCGCCCGACATGTCTGCTGGTTAGTACACTTACCAGCAGACATGTCGTCCCCCACCGCCGCCGAGCCGCAGCCGAATGGATTCGGCGCATGCGCGGAAGTGTGTTACTTCCTGGTGCGGTGACGTAGCGGTGACGTGGCGGCGTCAACGTCACCGCCGCGTCACCGCGCCGTCCGGCAGCGGGGAATTTGATCCGATGGTGTGTACACGCCATCGGATCAAACTCCCGATCGGACATATCCGATGGAAATGGTCCGCGGACCGTTTTCATCGGATATGTCCGATCGTGTGTACGAGGCCTCACGCATGCGGTGATACCTCACATATGTGGTTTAAACGGCGTTTACATATGTCGGCGGGACTTGCGTTTGCATTCGCTTCTGCGCGCGAGCTACCGGGGACAGGGGCGTTTTAATTATTTTTTAGTATTTTTTATATATTTATTTTTTTACACTTTTTTTTTTTTTTTTATCACTTTTATTCCTATTACAAGGAATGTAAACATCCCTTGTAATAGGAATAGTGTGTGACAGGTCCTCTTTATAGAGAGATGGTCAATAAGACCCCACATCTCTCCTCCAGGCTGGAAACCATGAGATCGGTGAAAAAAAATCACAGATCTCATGAATACTGTTGCTTAGTAGCCGCAATCGCGGCTTTGTTTACTTACGGGACCCGGGCGTGACGTCATCACATCACGCTCGGGTCCTCCGACGGTCGTAGAGATGACTGGTGACCATCTGGTCACCAGTCATCACTATGGTTCCAGCTAGCGCTGGACGATTCATTCTCTGGGCCCCCGATGGCACGGGAGAGCCGGGAGAAGCATCGGATGGTGGCAGGAGAAGGGGGATGTCCCCTCCCGCCGCCTATAAGAACAATCAAGCGGCGGGAACCGCCGCTATGATCGTTCTTATGTTGTGCAGAATAGCCGGCAGAACAGATGGATATCTGGATGATGCCTCTCGCTGCAGGCATCATTCAGATATCCCCCCCCCCCCCCAAAGTCCAGGACGTCATATGACATGTGCAGAATAGCCGGCAGAACAGATGGATATCTGGATGATGCCTCTCGCTGCAGGCATCATTCAGATATCCCCAAAGTCCAGGACGTCATATGACGTCCACTCTGATCGGCGAGGGGTTCCTGCAGACGTCAATTCCCTATGGCCCGGTATGGAAGGGGTTAAGCCAATTGATTTCTATGCAGAGCTGCACCAGATTTTGCACTCTCCAGTTTTAGTAAATCAACCCCACTGTGTGTATGTACAGTGCATATATATATATATATATATATATATATATTTGAGTAGCAACAGGATCTGAAATATCTTGCAAGATGTAGATTCTGACACAATTTCTCTGTTTGGGGCCATAAAAGATTGCTACACAGAGTTCCTGGAAGAATCGAACTCTCATTAATAAGGATTGATAAAATCAGAGCAAACAATTATCAGAGCGGAATACATAAACCTAAGGTGTCACCGCCTCTATGCAATCCGTTCCATAGATACACGGAGCCGGCTGATCCTTCTTTTTGTACGACTAGCATAAGGTTATCGGGTCAGTTGATTAATCAGACAACGCTATTTAACATCTCTTGCAGCTGCTGCGTGGAACACACTTATTAACATCTACTTGTAGTGTTGCTAACCTTACGACGCAGCCTCTGGGATGCAGTAACAGGTGGCAGCACATCACTGGGGCCCTCCTGTGGGCAATTTTCTACACTACAGTTAGGAAGTTCATGCTTTACCTGTGCCCCTGACACCTTCCATGCCTTATGCCGCGTACACACGATCGGAAATTCCGAAAAAGAAAAGTCCGATGTGAGCTTTTGGACGGAAATTCCGACCGTGTGGAGGCTCCATCGGACTTTTGCTGTCGGAATTTCCACCAACTAAAGATTGAGAGCTGGTTCTCTATTTCTCCAATGGGAAAAATTCCTAGCGGAAATTCCGCTCGGCTGTATGCAATACGTGCAATATGCGCGAAAAAATGCTCAGAATCAAGCAGAAGGGTTGAACTGCCTAATGAACTTCATTGATCGCGGCTCGTCGTACGTGCGCGTTCTTGAGGGTCGGAATTTCAGACAAGATTTGTTTGAACGTGTGTACAGGATGCAAGACAAGTTTGAGCCAACATTCCGTCAGAATAAATCCAAGTTGTTTTTTTTTGTCGGAATTTACAATCGTGTGTACGGCGCATTACTGTAGGTATGTGAGGTCGTCACAGTATATCTACCAAGAGGCTTTGAGCCAAAATACTGACTTCTAGCAATTACAGGGAACAAGTAAAACTTATCAGTGAGCTTCTAATGTTTTTTTTTTACCCAAATACCTAGTAGTAGGTAGCCACATTCAGCTGGACTTTTTGTGTAATGACAGCGCTGACCAATTACAATGCTCCAAAACTTCCTTCCTGACGAGGGACGTTTTGGACATTCAGCTCAAGGGATTTCGCAGCCCCGGACACCTGGCGCGGATATATGGGGGGCTTAGAACCGGTGATTGCGGTGTTCCAGGTCAGCGGGTCCGGAGGTGGGGCGAGCAGGGGGACCTGTGTAAGTTCACCATACAGAGATTTCTGTAAAGGTGAACTTACCTTTTAAAGCGGAACTCCCGCTGATCAGAACCCTCCCCCCATCCGGTGTCACATTTGACACCTTTCAGGGAGGAGGGGGGTGCAGATACCTGTCTAAAGAAAGGTATTTGCACCCATTTCCAGCCACACAGTCTGTGGGTAGACTGTGGGCAGGACGTCCCCCCCCCCCCGTTGTGTTGTGTGAACACTCTGGTGCCCAGAACACAGCGGGAGCCAGTCAGCAGGCGCAGCGCGGCTCGCGCATGCGCCATAGGGAACCGGGCAGTAAAGCCGGAGCGCTTCACTTCCTGGTTCCATCACCGAAGATGGCGGGTGGGTGGGGGGCAGCAGAGTGACGAGCGATCGCTCGTCCTCTGCTGTGGACAGCGCTGGACTCCAGGACAGGTAAGTGTGCCGATATTAAAAGTCAGCAGCTGCAGTATTTGTAGCTGCTGACTTTTAATATTTTTTTTTTTTCAGCGGACATCTGCTTTAAGGTAAAAGTCCATGCCGTAAGAGGGTTTTCCACCAGTATCCACCATTGGGCATGACCTACTGGAGGGACATCTCATTACTCAACCACACAATCACCCACCCAGACCAGTGACTGACCCAACGCGGTCTTCAACATAAACGGGAGACTATGGGGAGGAACTCAAAGATGACAGCCATTTTCATAACAACCAGAACTATTCGTTGGCTCAATACAAGTTCTTTTTTTTTTAGCATGAGGCCTTGTAAACTACATGCTAAGCATACATTTTATCACAATTGCTTGTTTAACAACTGAATAAATTGTGGCTCGTAAACAAGATTAAAAATAAAAAAGAAAGTCAAGGACGCTCCATGGCCATCTTGTGAAGTTCTGGCCTTGAGATATTAATAGTCTGTCACATAGATAGTCAAGAGCTCTGTGGATCTGCGTAAGGCATGCATGAGGCTCAGGAGGTTTTTATTGCCCACCTGGAGTTTTGCACCCTGGAACGAGAGTCGGTGCGTAGATAGAGAGCGGTAAATAACATTGGGGGGGGCGGTTAGAAGCCCTGGTTCGCTTGTGCTAATGTCCCTTTTACGTTGAAGGATTGACTCTGTTTTGCAGGGCTAATGAGACAATTTTCTTACAGCCTGTTGCAGAAGCTGTTCATGGAGGAGAGAATTGCATTAGCGGTGTGTATTTTGGGAATACAGGGCAAATTAAGGCGCCTCACAAGCTATCCATTGATTTTTTCGGACAAGGTTGAAGCCTGGCGTATGGGGGCTGCTTGGTAGATGTACACAAAATGCACTGAACACTCCTTAGGATGGCCTAATGATAGCACAGAAGACTCACATCTCCAACATAGATTTATAGCCATTTTCCTTGAGAAAGGTCTCTATTTATATAGAGCCTGATGAGGTCAGCAATGTGTCCGATAGTGACACCAGCTCCAATGCTTATGTACACAAATATTTTGTTAATCCATAATCATGTGCTGAACAAAGGAATGAAAAGACGAGGTTAATCTCTAATATTATTCATCGACATTCACTGTGTCACTGTGTCCACTAATTAGCAGTACACGGAGTCAGCATAAGAGTCTTTTCCCCTGTAGTTCTATAGCAGTGGTCTCCAAACTGTAGCCCAGGGGCCGATTTTGGCCCTTTGCATGCCTTTATCTGGCCCTTAAAACTGACACCAACAATAGGGGACAATTCTTGCCACTGACACCAATGATGGGGCATTAATCCTCCCACTGACACCAACAAAAGGGCACTATTCCTGCCACTGACACCAACAATGGGGCAAAAATCCTTCCACTGACGCCAACGATGGGGCTCTATTCCACCAACTGACATCAATGATGGGGGAAAATTCCTCCCACTAATACCAACAATGGGGCATTGTTTACCACTGGCCACAGTCCGGCCCCCTTAAAGTCTGAGGGACAGTAAACTGACCCTTTGTTTAGAATGTTTGGAGACCCCTGTTCTATATTGATGAC
Source organism: Rana kukunoris (assembly GCA_029574335.1). Taxonomy (NCBI): domain Eukaryota; kingdom Metazoa; phylum Chordata; class Amphibia; order Anura; family Ranidae; genus Rana; species Rana kukunoris. The sequence continues at coordinate 226,244,458 of CM056055.1, read as the reverse complement.
ATACTATGTATCATTCTACAAAGCTGTTAAAACCATTCACATGACTGTGCCTCCCTAGGAGCTTAAAGTGATCATAAAGGCTCTTTTTTTTTTCTTTAATAGCAAACATGGCTTTGCACAGAGCAGCCCCGATCCTCCTCATCTCGTGTCCCTCTTTTCTTCCCCTGGCCCCTCCCTCCTTTGAGTGTGCCTCAGCTAGCAGCTTGCCAAACTGGGCACCCAAGCCGAGTCAGAGCTCCATATATCCATTCAGACATGGAGCCCCGACCTGGCCCCAGAAAAATTAAATGCGCCCTGTCCCTGCCGAGCTCACGCGCAGAAGCGAACGCACACATGAGCAGCGCCTGCATATGAAATAGGTTTTCAAATCACACATGTGAGTTATCACCGCGATCGGTAATAATTCTAACCCTAGACATTGCCTATGGAGAATTGTAAGGTTTGTTGCCATTCCACGAGCAGGTGCAATTTCGAAGCCTGACATGTTGCTTATCAATTTACTTGGTGTAACATTATCTTTCACAATATAAAAAAATTGGACTAACTTTACTGTGGTCTTATTTTTTAATTAGAAAAAAGTTTTTCCCCAAAAAAGTGCACTTGTAAGACCGCTGCGCAAAAACAGTGTGACAAAAAGTATTGCAATGACCGCCATTTTATTCTCTAGGGTGTTAGAAAAAAAGTGGTTGTAAACCCCCGATTTTTTTTTTTTTATAACCTGAAAGACAAAGACATAAAAAGCTAGTATGACTAGCATACTAACTCATTATGAATTACTTACCTTAGATCGAAGCCCTTGCAGTGGTCCTCGACCCCACCTCCAGAGGCGACATCTCTCCCGAAGGTTACTTTCTGGGTATCGGCGCTGTAATTGGCCAGAGCGGCGATGACACCACTCCTCGCATGCGAGCGGTAGCCACTTTTCATGGCATGACCCCTGCTTGAAACGGCACAGAGTACCCTTTCAAGACGGCGCATGTCCAGAAGGCGGCGGCGCTCGGGGAAATTACGAATTTATTGCAAGCACCTACAGGTAAGCCTTAATCTAGGCTTACCTGTAGGTGTAACTTCCCAGAAGGGGCTTACAACCACTTTAAAGCAAATTAGAGCTCTGCAGAATATTTTTTTTTTTTTTAAAGTCAGCAGCTACAAATACTGCAGGTGCTGACTTTTAAAATATGGGCACTTACCTGTCCTGAGCACCTGAGATGTCGGCACCCAAAGCCGATTTATCCCTTTGGCTAGGGTGACCAGACGTCCCCAGTTTCAGGGGACAGTCCCCTGATTGAGGACACTGTCCCCAGACCAAGTCTGTCCCTGGTTTTGTCCCCAGATTAGATTTAATAAGAGGCAGGGGCAATTTCAAAGACAATCAGTGCAGAATTAAAATAAAAAAAATAGAATTACACCCCCCCACTCTGGCGTGCCTACTGGCATAGGGGTGTTGTATTTTTCCCCATTATCTGTGCCCCTTTCTGATGATCATGTGCTCGTCAGAGTGGAGGGAATATTTCTTCAGTTTTGGGCGCATGCTCATTTAGCTTCGCTGGCATGTTCTTCTGCCTTGGCTCAAGTCCCGGCCAGCCACCTGCCTATCTCCTTGCCTTCCCTGGCGGAGTGATCTTCCTCCACTCCCCACCCAGTAGTAACCGGGGCCCGAATAGTAAGACTTGAGAGGCAGTGAGGCGGGCAGCGACGGGCAGAGTAAAGAAAAAATATGTCCCCGAATTTCATTTTATCTTATCTGCTATCTTAAGTACAGGAATCAGGAAGTGAAGCCTTGTGTCTTCACTTCCTGGTTCCTACTGCTCATGCGCAAGTCGCGCTGTGCATCCTTACTGGTCCCTGCTGTCTCCTGAGACCTGTGTGTCTCCCAGAAGACAGCCGGGGGGGGGGGGGTAGAGAAGGCTCACCGGAAGTGGTGTAGATACTCGCGAGTGGCTCGGGTATCTATGCCCAGAAGTGGGAGCAAAATATTTGTATTACACCGGTATCTGCTCCCCCCTGAAAGCTGCCAAATATGACACCAGAGGGGGAGGTGAGGGTTCTGAAAAGCGGAATTTAAATTTTTGGGTGGAACTCCGCTTTAACCTTCCACAAAAAAATATTTCTGAATTGGTCCCATGATCTTTTATCCACAATTCACAGGATATTAATGCGCTACGGCAGACTTCTCTCGGTCTTTTTTTTCAGGTTTCCGACTTTTCACTTTCAATAAATTTTTATTGAAGTCATAGGGAGAAGTGACAAATGAATGCAGACAAAACTTTATCAATAAGGACATGATGCCAAGTATGCGGGACCATTTGAAAACATGGTTGCAGTGTTTATAAGTAGACAAAACAGTGAGCTGGCGATGTGAGAAAAGCACATTGGCAGGGAAGCAGCTGCTTGGTTTGCTTCACCAAAATAATGTCACTCTTGCGCTTTTCTGCATGTGCGGTTTTGATGCAGTCCAGTCCATTTTTTCCTCCTTTTTTTTTTTTTTTTAACTTAAAGCGGAGGTTGCTGACTTTTGAAAAAAATTACACTTACCTGTCCAGCGCCCCTGCGATGTCAGCAGCCGAGCCTGAGCAATCGCTCGGTCCTCGGCTGTTTCCACCGCCATCCTCGGTGAGGGAATCCAGGAAGTGAGGCCTGACGGCTTCACTGCCCGATTCCATACTGCGCATGCGCGAGGATCGCGGCACGCCGCCACTGGTCCCCGCTCTCTCCTGGAAGACAGCAGGGGCGGGTGACGTCAGAGGCTGGATTCCCCGCGGAGATCAGACCCGGAAGTGGTGTCTCAGACAAGTATCTGCACCCCCCTCCCCCCCTGAAAGGTGCCAAATGTGTCACCGGAGGGGGGAGGGATACAAAAGCGGAGGTTCACTTTTTGTGTGAACCTCCATTTTAAAGAAGAAGTAAACCCTCTGTAATATTTATTTTTAACAAATTCACCTGCAAAAGAAAGGAATAATGAGCTAGTATGCACAGCATACTAGCTCATTACGTGTCACTTACCTGAGAACGAAGCCCCCGAAGTCCGCCTCGGTCCCATCCACCGCCCGCCGCCATGTCCCCTGGAGCTTCTTCCTTGTTTTCGCCGCTCCGGCGCTGTGATTGGCCGGAGCGCGAAAACACAGCATTAACCCAGTTAATGCCATTCACAAAAACGGCACCGCTCAGTGCGCCTGCGCCGTTGTCTGGCGCATGACAGCGCTGCCCATTTCTGTGAAAATATCTCCTTAACTGTGTAGGTGAAGGAGATATTTCTTGCACCTACAGGTAAGCCTTTACCTGTAGGTGCAAGTTGCGAGAGTGGGTTTACAACCACTTTAACATAAAGACATGCCGATGTCCAGTGCGTTTTTGTTGCTTTTCGATGCATTCCAGTGCGTTTTTATGCGTTTTACAGCGTTCCAGTACAGGAAAAATGCAGCATGTTCTACTTTTTTTTCTGGAACGCACTTGAACTGCAAGCACTGCTGTGAACTATGCCATTGAAAACCATATAACCAACTTACCATGCGATTTTGATGCAGAAGAAAATGCACTGGACTGCAGAGCGGCTCAGCATACACACTGATAGGCAGGAAGAAGTTCTAATGACAGAGAAAACGTTCTCTTCTGTCATAGAAATCCTACCTGTCAGCACTTTTTTATTCTTTTTTTTTTTAGGTTTAATCTCGTGTTAATATGCGTAGCCTGGTTATTATCACGCAAGTGCAGATAGGGCAATATGAGTATATGATACAGTTAGTATGAAGACATAAATAAATTGTTGCATATTTCAGCAAATTAAGAGGCCTGATAATGCGTGTCCAAGCATGGAATGAAACAATTTGTATGAAAAATAACATCTTCCAATTAATTTGAGTAATTACATCTTTTAATTAATATACTTTTGGGGGTAAGGCAGCAGAGACTGCATAAGTAACAAGCAAATAGAGAAGGTCCGATTTACATATATAATTATCACACACATACACACATATATATATACACAGTACAGTATTTCACAAAAGTGAGTACGCCCCTCACATTTTTGTAAATATTTTATTATATCTTTTCATGTGACAACACTGAAGAAATAACACTTTGCTACAATGGGAAAATTACCAAATTGGGCCCAATTAGCCATTTTCCCTCCCCGGTGCCATGTGACTAGTGTTACAAGGTCTCGGGTGTGAATTGGGATCAGATGTGTTAAATTTGGCGTTATCGCTCTCACTCTCTCATACTGGTCACTGGAGGTTCAACATGGCATCTCATGGGAAAGAGCTCTCTGCGGATCTGTAAAAAAAAAATTGTTGCTCTAAATAAAGATGGCCTAGACAATTTAATTGTGGGCCGCATCAGCATTATGATTGCCCTCAAAAGGGCCGGTTGTATCTGTAAGATTAGATGTCCAGCGCATCCCCTCCCCCTTTATATTAGATGTCAAGAGCCACCCCATCATCAGAAGTTGCGTCTTCCCCACTCTCCCTTACATCACAGTGCACCCCCCTTTCCTTATGCCGCTTCTGGGAAGAAGCTGGATGTATGGCTTAAAAGCAGAAAGTAAGCGTCTGGAGGAGGGCTAGAGGTGCGAGGGCCACATAAAATGGCCTGGAGGGCCAGATTCGGCCCACGGGCCTTGTGTTTGACGCCTATGGCCTAGACTATAAGAAGATTGCCAAGACCCTGAAACTGAGCTGCAGCACAATGGCCAAGACCATACAGCGGTATAACAGGACAGGTTCCCCTCAGAACAGGCCTCCCCATGGTCCCCCAAAGAAGTTGAGGTCACGTGCTCAGCGTCATATCCAGAGGTTGTCTTTGGGACATAGACGTATGAGTGCTGCCAGCATTGCTGCAGAGGGTGAAGGGGTGGGGTGGGGGGTCAGCCTGTCAGTGCTCACACCATACGCTGCACACTGCATCAAATTGGTCTGCGTGGATGTCGTCCCAGAAGGAAGCCTCTTCTAAAGATGATGCAAAAGAAAGCCTGCAAACAGTTTGCTGAAGACAAGCAGACTAAGGACATGGATTACTGGAACCCTGTCCTGTGGTCTGATGAGACCGAGATAAATGTATTTGGTGTCAGATGGTGTCAGGCGTGTGTCGCGGCAGCCAGGTGAGGAGGACAAAGACAAGTGTGTCTTGTCTACAGTCAAGCATGGTGGTGGGAGTGTCATGGTCTGGGGCTGCATGAGTTCTGCCGGCACTGGGGGGCTACAGACCATTGAGGGGACCATGAATGCCAACATGTACTGTGACCTACTGAAGCAGAGCATGATCCCCTCCCTTCAGAGACTGGACCGCAGGGTAGTATTCCAACATGATAACGACCCCAAACACACCTCCAAGACCACCACTGCTTTGCTAAAGAAGCTGAGGGTAAAGGTGATGGACTGGCCAAGCATGTCTCCAGACCTAAACCCCATTGATCATCAATGGGACATCCTCAAATGGAAGGTGGAGAAGCGCAAGGTCTCCAACACCCACCAGCTCTGTGATGTTATCATGGAGGAGGGGAAGAGGACTCCAGTGACAACCTGTGAAGCTCTGGTGACCTCCATGCCCAAGAGGGTTAAGGCCGTGCTGGAAAATAATGGTGGCCACACAAAATGTTGGGCCCAATTTGGACATTTTCACTTAGGGGTGTACTCACTTTTGTTGCCAGCGGTTTAGACATTAATGGCTGTGTGTTGAGTTTTTTTTTTTTTTGAGGGGACAGCAAATTTACACTGTTATACAAGCTGTACACTGACTACACAACATTGGAGATACAAAGTGTAATTTCTTCATTGTTGTCACTTGAAAAGATAGAAGAAAAGATTTACACAAATGTGAGGGGTGTACTGACTTTTGTGAGATACTGTATATGCAATGGAGGGGGGGAGATTGACTAAAACTTGTGGGTGCACACAGAATTTGGTTACTGTGCACCGCTGCACCAATCAGCTTCCAGGTTTTTACTGTATTGTTAAAGCTTATTTGAACAAGTGGAAGTTAGAAGCTGATTGGGTGTATGTTTGTGTGTATATAGATATACTATATAAACATAGAAAAGAAAGGTGATGGCAGAAAAAAACAGAGTAGTCCATTGAGTCTGCCTATTGTCTTTGATTATTATTATTTATTTGGGGGGGGGGGGGGGTTCTTTTTTTTTGTTTGTTTTTTGTTAACTTTGTTGTCTGACTTTAGATCTATGTTTGAAGCTATTTACTGTTGACTGTCTCACTACCTCTGCAGGTAGTTTATTCCAAGCATCAACTACCCTTTCAGTAACATAATACTATAATAATATATATATACATACATATATACACTCACCAGCCACTTTATTAGGTCCCCCTTGCTAGTAGCGGGTTGGACACCCCCTTTGGCCTTCACTCTTGGTGACATAGATACAACAAGGTGTTGGAAACGTTCCTCAGAGATTTTGCTCCATAATGAAATAACATCACACAGTTGCTGCAGATTTGTCGGCTGCACAACCATGATGCCCGTCTCCTGTTCCACCACATCCCAAAGGTGCTCTATTGGATGAGACGTGGTGAGTTTTTGGAGGCCATTGGAGGACAGTGACCTCATTGTCCAGTGGTGAGATGATTGGAGCTTCTTGACATGGAGCATCAGAAGGAGCCATCAGAAGATGGGGACACTGTAGTCATAAAGGGATGGACGTGGTCACCAACAATACTCAGGTAGGCCGTGGCGTTTAAATATTGCTCAATTGCTACTAAGGGGCGCCCAAAATGTGCCAAGAAAATATCCCCCCCACCATTACACCCCCACCACCAGCCAGAACCGGTGATACAAGGCAGGATGGATCCATGGGCCAAATTTTGACCCCCACCATCTGAATGTCGCAGCTGAAATCCAGACCAGGCAATGTTTTTCCAATTTTCTATTGTTCAATGTTGGTGATCCTGTGTCAATTGTAGCCTCAGTTTCCTGTTCTTAGCTGACAGGAGTGGCACCCAGTGTGGTCTTCTGCTGCTGTAATCCATCTGCTTCAAGGTTGGATGTGTTGTGTGTTCAGAGATGGTATTCTGCACACCTTGGGTGTAACGAGTGGTTATTTGAGTTACTGTTGCCTTTTTATCGTCTGCCCATTCTCCTCTGACATCAAGGCATTTTCCTCCACGCAACCCGCCACTCACTGGATATTTTCTCTTTTTCGGACCATTCTCTGTAAACCCAGAGAGATGGTTGTGTGTGAAAATCCCAGAAATACTCAGACCAGCCCGTCTGGCACCAACAACCATGCCACGTACAAAGTCACTTACCCCCCCCCCCCCCCCCTGGCGGTATTCCCGAGTCTGGCTCGGGTAAGATTTCAGGACCAAAAGCAGTATCCCCGATCCAGACTCGGGATCACCTTGCAGCATCCACAGGCATGTTTTACTTACCTTGTCCCTGGATCCTGCGATGCCTCCCCGCTGTGTGAGCGAGCGGCGTCCTCGCTCGATTCACACAGTGCCTGTGTGCCGCCGATCTCCGTTCCCTGCGACGTTACGACGCACAGAGGCGGAGAACGGCGCAAAATAAAAAAAAGTAAATAAACACAGTACATACAGTATACTGTAATCTTATAGATTACAGTACTGTATGTAAAAAATGCACACCCCCCTTGTCCCTAGTGGTCTGCCCAGTGTCCTGCATTCACTTTTATATAATAAAAACTGTTCTTTCTGCCTGGAAACTGTAGATTGTCCATAGCAACCAAAAGTGTCCCTTTATGGCAAAAGTGGTTTTAGATCAGCTAGAAAACAGCGATAATAAATTATAATCACTTGCAGAATTGAGCGATAGCGATTTGTGGGGAAATCTGTCATAAAAAATAAAAGTAGCGACAGCGACAATTCTGCAACTGAGCAAATTTCAGTGATTTTGAGTTGATTACATTACTGAATCATTTTTATTATAATTATATTATTTGTTATAATTATTTATAGTTATTTATTATATTATAATTTATGATTTTGTTTTTCAAACTTTATCATACCCGGGATGTCTACTAGACTCTTGTTCGGACAGATTTAGGCGAGTTACTCCTAAGAATTACAGGCCTACAATGTAAAATGCCAAATTTCCATACAAAATAACGCTACCGCTTTCAGCAACTAAAATCTGAAAGAATCATACCGCCAGGGAGGTTAAATCCTTTTTCTTCCCCATTCTGATGCTCGCTTTTAACTTCAGCAAGTCGTCTTCACCACGTCTATATAATTAAACGCATTGAATTTCTGCCATGTGATTGGCTGATTAGCAAATTGTGTTACCAAACAATTGACAAGGTTTACCTAGTAAAGTGGCTGGTTTATCTATACTGTGTGTGTGTGTGTGTATATATGTTAAAGAAAGTCTTTACTAAACTGAACTGAACTAAACTGAAGTGTAGCCTTCATTTGGATACCGTTGAAGGGTTGGAAGATCTGCGTTTGCTTTCTCATTATTGTTGAGATGGTGAAGGGCACAGGATTGATCAATATGTTCTTTAGAATTGTGGATTTTATATGGGAGTCATCTGGTAGCTCGATTTTCTAGGACATTTGTAAATAGCCCTTAGAGAAACAAATAGACAAGGTAGAGAATAGAAGAGCCACTTCACATATACAGCCCAGAATAGTATTTTATTCACTTACGAAATGCAGACTTATATTTTATTTTGATTCACCAGGACAAGCCTAGTTCAACGTGGCTGGAGTGGGAGGAAAGGACGTCAAGGCAGATACTTGTGTACTACAGAGGCAAACAGAAGGGTTTTTTGCTTGTTTTTTTATGCTGAGTGTTCTACTTTTATTATGTTATTATATAAATATACTTACTAGGGATGTCCCGGTACCAATACTAGTATTGGTACCGATACCAAGCATTTCCCAGAGTACTTGTACTCGGGGGGGGGGAATGCTCCGATGCCTCACCCGATACCTGGACAGGCAGGGGAGTTGCAAGTTCCCCCTCCCCCAGTGCTGTCTTTCCCCTTGTGCTCCGTGCTGTCTTTCCCCCGTGCTGTCTTTATCCCCCCGTGCTCCGTGCTGTCTTTCCCCTTGGCGCCAGGCTGTCTTTCCCCATGCGCCAGGCTGTCTTTCCCCCGTGCTCCAGGCTGTCTTTCCCCCGTGCTCCAGGCTGTCTTTCCCCCGTGCTCCAGGCTGTCTTTCCCCCGTGCTCCAGGCTGTCTTTCCCCCGTGCTCCAGGCTGTCTTTCCCCCGTGCTCCAGGCTGTCTTTCCCCCGTGCTCCAGGCTGTCTTTCCCCCGTGCTCCAGGCTGTCTTTCCCCCGTGCTCCAGGCTGTCTTTCCCCCGTGCTCCAGGCTGTCTTTCCCCCGTGCTCCAGGTCTTTCCCCCGTGCTTTCCCCCGTGCTCCCCCCGTGCTGTCTTTCCCCGCTGTCTGGCTGTCTTTCCCCCGTGCTCTGTGCTGTCTTTCCCCCGTGCTGTCTTTCGCCCGTGCTGTCTTTCGCCCGTGCTGTCTTTCGCCCGTGCTGTCTTTCGCCCGTGCTGTCTTTTGCCCCGTGCTGTCTTTTGCCCCGTGCTCTGTGCTGTCTTTCCCCCGTGCTCTGTGCTGTCTTTCCCCCGTGCTGTCTTTCCCCCGTGCTGTCTTTCCCCCGTGCTGTCTTTCCCCCATGCTGTCTTTCCCCCGTGCTGTCTTTCCCCCGTGCTGTCTTTCCCCCGTGCTGTCTTTCGCCCGTGCTGTCTTTCGCCCGTGCTGTCTTTCGCCCGTGCTGTCTTTCGCCCGTGCTGTCTTTCGCCCGTGCTGTCTTTCGCCCGTGCTGTCTTTTGCCCCGTGCTGTCTTTTGCCCCGTGCTGTCTTTTGCCCCGTGCTCTGTGCTGTCTTTCCCCCGTGCTCTGTGCTGTCTTTCCCCCGTGCACTGTGCTGTCTTTCCCCCGTGCACTGTGCTGTCTTTCCCCCGTGCTCTGTGCTGTCTTTCCCCCGTGCTCTGTGCTGTCTTTCCCCTGTGCTCTGTGCTGTCTTTCCCCCGTGCTCTGTGCTGTCTTTCCCCCGTGCTCTGTGCTGTCTTTCCCCCGTGCTCTGTGCTGTCTTTCCCCCGTGCTCTGTGCTGTCTTTCCCCCGTGCTCTGTGCTGTCTTTCCCCCGTGCTCTGTGCTGTCTTTCCCCCGTGCTCTGTGCTGTCTTTCCCCCGTGCTCTGTGCTGTCTTTCCCCGTGCTCTGTGCTGTCTTTCCCCCGTGCTCTGTGCTGTCTTTCCCCCGTGCTCTGTGCTGTCTTTGCCCCGTGCTGTCTTTGCCCCGTGCTGTCTTTGCCCCGTGCTGTCTTTGCCCCGTGCTGTCTTTGCCCCGTGCTGTCTTTGCCCCGTGCTGTCTTTGCCCCGTGCTCTGTGCTGTCTTTGCCCCGTGCTCTGTGCTGTCTTTGCCCCGTGCTCTGTGCTGTCTTTGCCCCGTGCTCTGTGCTGTCTTTGCCCCGTGCTCTGTGCTGTCTTTGCCCCGTGCTCTGTGCTGTCTTTCCCCCGTGCTGTCCGTGCTCTGTGCTGTCTTTGTGCTGTCCGTGCTCTGTGCTGTCTTTGTGCTGTCCGTGCTCTGTGCTGTCTTTGTGCTGTCCGTGCTCTGTGCTGTCTTTGCCCCGTGCTCTGTGCTGTCTTTCCCCCGTGCTCTGTGCTGTCTTTGCCCCGTGCTGTGCTGCTGTCTTTGCCCCGTGCTGTCTTTGCCCCGTGCTGTCTTTGTGCTGTCTTTGCCCGTGCTGTCTTTGCCCCGTGCTCTGTGCTGTCTTTGCCCCGTGCTCTGTGCTGTCTTTGCCCCGTGCTCTGTGCTGTCTTTGCCCCGTGCTCTGTGCTGTCTTTGCCCCGTGCTCTGTGCTGTCTTTGCCCCGTGCTCTGTGCTGTCTTTGCCCCGTGCTCTGTGCTGTCTTTCCCCCGTGCTCTGTGCTGTCTTTCCCCCGTGCTCTGTGCTGTCTTTCCCCTGTGCTGTCTTTCCCCCGTGCTTCGTGCCGCTCTCCCCCTCAATTTGTCAGGATGGAGAGCGGAGGTAGAAGCAGCTAAATCCGGCTCCTACCTTTTTCCGAATGTACAGAGTCAGTGATCACTGAGCATCGTAACCTCCTGTATTTACGATGCTTCAGTTTATGAATGGAGAGGAGCTTCTCTCCATTTTTAGCTGAGGCTTCTGAGAAAGGTACTGGGGAACCTGTGTCCTTAGTCCCTTTCTCTGTCTTAACAGACCTCTGACATCTCCCCTTTAAGACCCCCAACAGGGCTGATAAAAAAAAAAAATTGCAATAAATATATTTTTTTTTAAATAAATAAAAATACAATGTACACAAAAAATAAAACACACTGACAATCCACCCCCCCCCCCCCCCAAGAAAAAATCACAGTGAAAAAAAAAATAGTAAAAAAAAATACTGCCACTGTCACATGACATTAAAAAAAAAATAATCGGTATCGGCAAGTACTTGAAAAAAAGTATCGGTACTTGTATTTTATACCATTGTTGTAGACTAGATTGTGATTTGACTATATTTGTCATTCTATATGTTCAAAGCCCTGAAGAAAGAGGACATTTGCAACCCGGAAACATGTTTGGTTTCTCCTGGTGGGACATCCAAATTTTTTCATTAAGAAATTGCGCTCGTGTGTACAGGCCGCCCACACTTTTCACATATTTACTCGTAAAATAGTTTTGAATCCCATTTATCAATTTCCTTCCGCTTCACAATTATGTGACACTTTGTGTTGGTCCATCACATAAAATCCCAATAAAATACATTTATGGTTTTTGTTGTAACATGACAAAATTTGTAAAATTTCAAGGGGTATGAATACTTTTTCATGTATAAGCCTTTAAAGGGGTTGTAACGGTAAAAAAAATGTTTTTCCTAAATATCTTCCTTTACCTTAGTGCAGTCCTCCTTCACTTACCTCATCCTTCCATTTTGCTTTTAAATGTTTTTATTTCTTCTGAGAAATCCTCACTTCCTGTTTTTCTGTCTGTAACTCCACACAGTAATGCAAGGCTTTCTCCCTGGTGTGGAGTGTCGTGCTCGCCCCCTCCCTTGGACTACAGGAGAGTCAGGACACCCACTAACACACAGCTCCTTTCTCCATCTGCAACATAGAGAGGGTCCTGACTCTCCCGTAGTCCAAGGGAGGGGGCAAACACGGCACTCCACACCAGGGAGAAAGCCTCGCATTACTGTGTGGAGTTACAGACAGAAGAACAGGAAGTGAGGATTTCTCAGAAGAAATAAGGACATTTAACCACTTGAGGCCCGCGCTACCGTCAGATGACGGCAACAGCGCGGGCCTGAATAGCCAACATGCCGTCATTTGACGGCATGTCTTTCTGGCATTCCCAGCGCGCGCTGTAGTGCGCGCTGCGGGGAAGCCCTGTGTTGTCCGTGTCCCTTGGACACGGCCAATCACAGATCGCGGCAAACGGCCAATCAGTGCGGCCGTTTGCGATGCGATCTGTGGGCCAATGAGAGATGATCTCTCATAGATCATCTCTCATTGCCGGCTCACACAGAGACAATGTCCTGTCTCTGGAGGGGAGGAGCCCGATCTGTGTTCCTTCTTACATAGGGACACAGATCGGTCACCCCCCACACAGTTATAACACACCTAGCATACACATTTAACCCCTTCCTCACCCCCTAGTGTTAACCCCTTCAATGCCAGTCACATTTATACTGTAATTAGTGCATATTTATAGCACTGATCGCAGTATAAATGTGAATGGCGCCAAAAATTTGTCAAAAGTGTCCGATGTGTCCGCCATAACGTCGCAGTACCAATAAAAATCGCAGATCGCCGCCATTTCTAGTAAAAAAAAAAATAATAAAAAATAATAATTCTCTCCGCTATTTTGTAAGCGCTATAACTTTTGCGCAAACCAGTCGCTTATTGCGATTTTTTTTTTTTTTTTACCAAAAATATGTAGAAGAATACGTAGCGCCCTAAGCTGAGAAAAAAAAATGTGTTTTTATTTTTAATTGGGATATTTATTATAGCAACAAGTAAAAAATATTGTATTTTTCTTCAAAATTGTCGCTCTTTTTTGTTTATAGCGCAAAAAATAAAAATCGCACAGGCGATCAAATACCACCAAAAGAAAGCTCTACTTGTGGGGAAAAAAGGACGTAAATTTTGTTTGGGAGCCACGTCGCACGACCGCGCAATTGTCAGTTAAAGCGACGCAGTGCCGGAAGCTGAAATTTTACCTGGGCAGGAGGGGGGTGTAAGTGCCCAGTATGCAAGTGGTTAAAAGCAAAAATGGAAGGATGAGGTAAGTGAAGGAGGACTGCACTAAGGTAAAGGAAGCTATTTAGGGATTTTTTTTTTACCTTTACAACCCCTTTAAAGCAGACGTCCGCTGAAAAAAAAAATATTAAAAGCCAGCAGCTACAAATACTGCAGCTGCTGACTTTTAATATTAGGACACTTACCTGTCCTGGAGTCCAGCGCCGTCCGCAGCAGAGGACGAGCAATCGCTCATCACTCTGCTGCCCCCCCCCCCCCCCCCCCGCCATCCTGGGTGAGGGAACCAGGAAGTGAAGCGCTCCGGCTTCACTGCGCGAGTCGCTCTACGCCTGCCGATTGGCTTCCGCTGTGTTCTGGGAGCCAAGTGTTTCCAGAACACAACGGGGACGGGAGGTGACGTTCTGCCCGCAGTTTACCCGAGACTGTGTGGCCGGAAGTGGGTGCAAATACCTGTCTTTAGACAGGTATCTGCACCCCCCTCCCCCCTGAAAGGTGTCAAATGTGACACCGGAGGGGGGAGGGTTACGATCAGCGGGAGTTCCACTCTAGGCTGGAGCTCCCCTTTAAGGCCATGGTAGGGAGTGTAAGCTCCTTGAGGGCAGGCGCAGATGAAAATTAATCTATGTGGGGGGGGGGGGGGGGGGGTAGTTCAAAGCAATTTTATATATTCAGCATTATGTAAGTGATTAAAATACATTTTATTGTACTCTCTGTGCCTACCGCAACCATTCAGTTGCAAAGGTAAAAACTAGGGTTGTCCCGATACCGATACTAGTATCGGTATCGGGACCGATACCGAGTATTTGCGGGAGTACTTGTACTCGCGCAAATGCTCCCGATGCCAAAATAGAATACTTTTTTTGTGTTTATCAACATGTTCTGTGAAAATTCTTTGCGTTTTTTACTACTGCGTGACAAGAAAATAAAACATTTTTATTCATTTTTACTCATTTTTATTCTTTTATAATGTCTTGAGTTAGAGTTCTTCATAATTCTAAAGAAAATATCCTTAGTCTGTATTGTGGTTTGAAAACTGTCACAAGGCCTTTAAAAAAAAGTATCGGTATTCGGTATCGGCGAGTACATGAAAAAAAAGTATCGGTACTTGTACTCGGTCCTAAAAAAGTGGTATCGGGACAACCCTAGTAAAAACCTTAATAAACTTCACCAGGCAAGTATTTTATTTTTATATACAAACACCCTCCCTGCGTTATGGCGCTTCCGTTATACGGATGATTTGCAGCATCTTTATTTCAGGTTAGCGAAGGTTAATGTACCTTCTTTGGAGAATAGTGAATTTACTGGGATCTAGACGCATTTAATGTAAGGTTTCCTGTCTAACTGACCAAACACTCCGCGATCCGCAGACTCCCTGACATTTTCACAGCAATAAGATTTTGCAAATGGCAAGTAGAAGAGGAGGGGTGCGGGCGTACCGTTTCCTAATGCACATAAGGAAAAGGACAATTGCTGAAAATGATACAAGTATTACATTTTCTAGATCTAGATGGCTGGGCCCTTCTAAAAGTTCAGCTCTTTATTTTTTTTCTAATCTTACGAAAAGGTAAAGCATAGGTTAAACGGAGCTTCCAATACTTGAAAACAAATTTGACTCGGCTGTACCTGTTATTATCCGGAAGATTTTACCCCCTTCACGACCAGGTCATTTTTTTTTTGCTATTGAGGACTGCGCTACTTTAACCGCTTGCTGACCAGCGCACGACGATATACGTCAGCACAATGGCACGGCTGCGCAAATGGGCATACAGGTACGTCCCCTTTAACCACTGTAGCCCAGGACCATATTCCTGTCCGATGACCAGAGCACTTTTTGTGATTCGGCACTGCGTCGCTTTAACTGACAATTGCGCATTCGTGCGACGTGGCTCCCAAACAAAATTGGCGTCCTTTTTTTTTATCACAAATATAGATTCCTTTTGGTGGTATTTGATCATCTCTGCGGTTTTTATTTTTTGCGCTATAAACAAAAATAGAGCGACAATTTTGAAAAAAATTCAATATTTTCTACTTTTTGCTATAATAAATATCCCCAAAAAATATATAAAAAAAACGTTTTTTTCCTCAGTTTAGGCCGATACGTATTATTCTACATATTTTTTGTTAAAAAAAATTGCAATAAGCGTTTATTGATTGGTTTGCACAAAATATGAGATAGTTTTATGGCATTTTTATTAATATATTTTTTTTTACTACTAATGGCGGCGATCAGCATTTTTTTTTCTGTACTGCGACATTATGGCGGACACTTTAGACACATTTTTGGGGCCATTGGCATTTTTTTAGCAATCAATGCTATAAAAATGCATTGGATTACTATAAAAATGCAATTGGCAGTGAAGGGGTTAACACTAGGGGGCAGGGAAGGGGTTATGTGTGTTCCTGGGTGTGTTCTAACTGTATGGGGGGTGTGGCCTCACTAGGGGAAATCACTGATCTTCTGTTCATACATTGTATGAACAGGAGATCAGCGTTTCCCCCACTGACAGGACCGAGAGCTTTGTGTTTACACACAAAGCTCCCGGTCCCCGCTCTGTAACGAACGATGGGGCGCCCCCTAGCGGCCGCTTAGGAGCGGATGTATATCTACGGGCTCTCGCCCAGCAGTGCCACCGTCCTGCAGTAATATGACGGCGGGCGGTCGGCTAGCAGTTAAAGGGAATGTAAAGGTAATTTTCTATTTATTTTTTAAATAACAAATATGTTATACTTACCTCCACTGTGCAGCTCGTTTTGCACAGAGTGGCCCCGAACCTGCGGTCCCTCGGCGGCTTTCTTAGCTCCCCCTCGCAAGAACTCATCACCTTCATGCGAGCGAGCGAGCAAGATGATAAATTCTTGAGGGCGTGCTCCTGTGAAACAGCCGGAGGCCATAGCCGCCTCACTGTATCACTTGGAGAGCACAATAATCTGACAAACAGGAAGTACACATGGCTTATATAGGAAGTTCATGGGAGAAGCAAATAATTCAAGGTTCAGCAGAAACAAGAGACAAAGCAAGATTGTCATAAGAATCGGGTAGGGAGTTGTCCAGCATCTCAGGTGGTACATAAAGAGCCACAGCCAGACGCCATAGACATCCCGTGCCAGATTCAGAAAGAATGTACTCCGGCGTATCTCCTGATACGCCACCGTAAATTCAAATGTGCGCCGTCGCATTTTTACGCCGATTTAGAAAGCAAGATACGCCGAACAACATGGCTTCAGCCGTCCGACGTAACTTGCCTACGCCGGCGTATCGTGGGCGCATAGTTACGCTGGACGCATTTGGCGTTCCCATTAAAAATATGCGAATGAGCTAGATATGCCGATTAACGAACGTAGTTGCGCCCGGCGTATTGATATACGTTGTTTACGTAAGGCGTTCGACCGGCGTAAAGTTTCCCCTGCTATATGAGGCGCAGTCAATGTTAAGTATGGACGTCGGAACAGCGTCAAATTGTACGTCGTTTGTGTAAGTCGTACGCGAATAGGGCTGTGCGTAAGTTACGTTCACGTCGTAGGCAGTGTTCGACGTGTCTCTAGCCGATGTGATTTTGGAGCATGCGCACTGGGATACGTCCACGGACGTCCGTTCGGACACTCATTTGCATGGGGTCACGGCTCATTGTAATACAACACGCCCACTACAAGCCTACTTTGAATAACGCGGGCTTGCGCCGGCCCATTTACACTACGCCGCCGTAACTTAGGGCGCAAGTTCTTTCTGAATACGGAACCTGCCTCTCTAAGTTACGGCGGCGTAATGTATATGAGATGCGCTACGCCGGCCGAAACTTGGAATTCACCCTGTGCCTGTCGTCTTTAGAATATCTCGAGTGAAAATTTGATTGACATATTTGTAGAATTACTTTTTTTTTTCATATACATTCACAAGTGAAGAAAAAAAAAACTGACAGAAGAATAATAAATTGTGTGACATGATTTCACGCAAAAAAATATCTTCACACCTCGCTGTGCTTTTGTTGATGTTTAGAACAAAGTGTGGCTCAGCTATGGAGGCATCTTAGCTGGTCCCAGCTCAACACAAAGCTTCCAAACCCACCAAACACCTTGTTAACACAATATAAAACTGTGAATTATGCTAGATGATTTAGAGTTTTTATTTCATGTATTTTTTTTATTTTTTTTATAGGACATGCATCATTTCTTAGATTTTTTTTTTTTTTTTGCCTCCCTGCCAGCTGTCAAATGAAGCTGACGAACAGCAGCCTGCTAACTGTGCAATGTGACTAAATCGAATTGTGTCAGCATATGGTTTGGTCAATCAAATTATGCTAAATAAGACAATATTCTTTTTTTTTTAGCAGCTCTAGAAGGAGCAATCTTCCGCTGTAGTCGGTTCTGAAACTTAACTTCCCTAGATAAATATCTATCCTGAGTTTGACAAATGACAGATGCGAGAGCATTATCCAGGAACGATGCCCCGTTGTTGTGATGCAGATACTGATCAAGAGGGATCACAAAATGACTATAAAGAGGACCTGAACTCTGGAAGCTGTGCTGGAAAAGCAAGCGGAGGACAAAGGGCTAGTCACTGGCATTGCCTGTGGTCTCCCTGAACGTGATCTTTCCCTATTACGTACTTACCGTGATTTGTACTGCACTTTTTCTCTGTGTAGAGGCAGCCATCCTGGTAGAGGCAGGGCGTTACTTCCTCATGTCATTGCTGCCCCACTGATAACTGGTGGGGTAATAATAGAGGTGGAGGAAGCACAGACCCACAGAATGAAAGAAGCAGAATGATCCTTGCGCTGCAGATTCTCAGGTTCAGCTTCCTCTCCAGTAGAGCTGCACAACTAAAGAATCGAGATCGCGATTCTACCCCCTCGCACTCTTAAAGGTATTTTTTTAAATAACAAACATACCATACTAATGGCCCGTACACACGATGAGAAAATCGTACAAAAAATACCGCTTTCGGAATGATCGTACGATAATCGGATCGGTAATACAGAGCTTTCGAAAGCCGATCAGGACAGTTCATCCAATTTTGGACATGCACAGAATCTTTTTTCGTACGATGCCAGATCGTACGATTTTCGTTTAATCAGTACAGCTGTCGTTTGAAAATGCATTACAACACAAGACATCACTTCCGATTTTTTTTTCTGCTGTACGAGAATTTTCGAGACTTTAGTAAACTCATCAGATTCGACGTGAGATTAGCATACAAAAAAAAAACGGACGATCATTCGTCCGATAATCGGATCGTGTGTATCGTGTGTACCAGGCATTACCTCTACTGTGCAGTTCATTTTGCACAGAGTGGCCCCGATCCTCCTGTTCTGGGGTCCCTCGGCAGCTGTCTCAGCTAACCCCTGTTCTGGGAATCGCTCTCCCAAGGGGGTTAGCTTGCGGGCTTGCTCCTGTGATACAGTCGGCGGCTGTATCACTCGGCCCCGCCCCGGCGCACTGCGTCATTGATTTGATTGACAGCAACGGGAGCCAAAGGCTGCGCTGCTATTAATCTCCATTGACGAGCAACCTCAAGCTGGGGGAAACCATTGTGAGATTGTGCCCATGGAGTTTCGTGGCTCAGGTAAGTAAAGCGGGGGGGGTGCTGGGGGGCCCGAAAGTGCAAGGTGTTTTACACCTTAATTCATAGGATGCATTAAGGTGAAAAAACACAAACCTTTACAACCCCATTTAATCACTTCAGCCCCGGAAGGAATTTCCCCCTTAAATACTTCAGCCCTGGAGGATCTGGCTGCCCAATGACGGGGTCATTTTTTGCATTTCGGCACTGCGTCACTTTAACTGACAATTGCGCAGTGGTGCGACGATTTACCCAAACAAAACTGATGTCCTTTTTTTCCCCCCCACAAATAGAGCTTTTTTTTGGTGGTATTTGATCACCTCCGAGGTTTTTATTTTTTGCGCTATAAACAAGCTTTATCACTACAGTCAGGTAGCTGGAGGTGATTAACATCAATTAACATCTTAACAGTATGTGCCCCCACATTGAATGAATCACACTATTATTGACCACCTGTAATATTTCAAGATATCCTGCAATACATTGTGAATTATCATTACTGTCCCATCTCATGTAATTCAAGATATCCTTTCTTAGTCATCCTATGCCCCTAGTGGACATAGGATGACCCTAGACACAAGAGTTATTGGTGAAGCTGAAACAGGAGTACCCCACATCCTTCAAGAGCCTCTGGGTCCCACGGACCATACCGTTACAGGGGGGGTTCAGTTTTGGCTCGTTTCTTTTCAGGGTGAAGCATTTTCAGATTTAGGCTCGGGGAAGACTGTATAATCAGCACTTGGCTGTATCTTGAATGTTATAATAAGCTTGTTATAAATCTGTTCTGTGAAAAAAACTATTGACAGATGTATTTCCCGTAAAAAAAAAAAAGCTGTCAACCTCTGTTCATCATGACATCAACTACAGAAGTGTCTGGGGGAAGATGTGTGTTGACAGAAAGGAATGTAATTGTGTTTCCTCCCCCAAATAGAGCGGCAGAGGCTAAATAAACTCAGAAATAAAAATATGCCGAATGAATAAATGAACTCTACTTATTATTTTTATTTTTTTAAGTTTTACATTTTTTAACCACTTAAGACCCGGACCATTATGCAGGTTAAAGAGGTGGTTCACCCTAAATATAAGCCCTCCCATGTGATCCAGCATACTGGCGTCAGCGCCAGTATGCTGTTTTTTTTTTTGATCCATCACTTACTGTATTATGTTGTATTTTAATCTCTTACCCCCGTGGTGGACGGCGCCAGTATAGCGCGTCACATCTTCCGAAAATACCCGATAAGGACTCGGGTAATCTCGGCGAAAATGCGGCGCCTGCGCACAGACCTAGGAGCTGACTGCGCAGGCGCCGTATTTCTCCGAGTCCTACGGCTATGGCGCGTCACGCCCTCCGAAAAACGCCGAAAAGAGACTGGGAGAAATACGGCGCCTGCGCAGTCAGCTCCGAGGTCTGTGCGCAGGCGCCGCATTTTCGCCGAGATTACCCGAGTCCTTATCGGGTATTTTCGCAAGATGTGACGAGCAATACTAAAGCCGTCCACCGCGGGGGAAAAAAATTAAATTCCAGCATAATACAGTAAGTGGGGGATTAAAAAAAAAAAAAAACAGCATACTGGCGCTGACGCCAGTATGCTGGATCACATGGGAGAGCTTATATTTAGGGTGAACCTCCTCTTTAAGGACCAGGGCCCTTTTTGCGATTCGGCACTGCTTCGCTTTAACTGACAATTGCGCGGCCGTGCGACATGGCTCCCAAACAAAATCGGCGGGCTTTTTTTCCCCACAGATAGAGCTTTCTTTTGGTGGTATTTGATCACCTCTGCGGTTTTTATTTTTTGCGCTATAAACAAAAATAGAGCGACAGTTTTGAAAAAAATGAAATATTTAGTACTTTTTGCTATAAAAAAATATTCCCCAAAAATATATAAAATAACTTTTTTTTCCATCAGTTTAGGCCGATACGTATTCTTCTACATAATTTTTGGTAAAAAAAAATCGCAATAAGCGTTTATTGATTGGTTTGCGCAAAAGTTATAGCGTTTACAAAATAGGGGATAGTTTTATGGCATTTTTATTAATATTTTTTTTTTTTACTACATTTTTTTTTCCACAGTAATCAGTGCATTTTTATAGCACTTTTTGCTGTGAAAATGACAATGGTCCCAAAAATGTGTCAAAATTGTCTGATGTGTCCGCCATAATGTCGCAGTCACGAAAAAAATCGCTGGTCGCAGTCAGTCCCACCCCCCTTCAGTTAGAACACACCCAGGAAACATAATTAACACCTTCCCTGCCAGTGACATTTTACAATAATCAATGCATTTTTATAGCACTGATCGCTATAAAAATGACAATGGTCCCAAAAATGTGTCAAAAGTGTCCGATGTGTCCACCATAATGTCGCAGTACCAATATAAATCGCTGATCGCCGCCATTAGTAGTAAAAAAAAAATATTAATAAAAATGCCATAAAACTATCCGCTATTTTGTAAACGCTATAACTTTTGCGCAAACCAATCAATAAATGCTTATTGCGATTTTTTTTACGAAACATATGTAGAAGAATAAGTATCGACCTAAACTGAGGAAAAAAATGTTTTTTTTATATATATTTTTGGGGATATTTATTATAGCAAAAAGTAAAAAATATTGCTTTTTTTTTTTCAAAATTGTTGCTCTATTTTTGTTTATAGCGCAAGAAATAAAAACCGCAGAGGTGATCAAATACCACCAACAGAAAGCTCTATTTGTGGGAAAAAAAGGACGCCAATTTTGTTTGGGAGCCACGTCGCATGACCGCACAATTGTCAGTTAAACCGACGCAGTGCCGAATCGCAAAAAAGTGGCCCGGTCTTCGACCAGCAAAATGGTCCGGGGCTGAAGTGGTTAAGGTGTTCTATAATCAAATTGTTTACAAGGTTCTGAGAGAGCTCTGACACCCAGAGGAGATGGAAAGGAAGACTGGGTGATTGATCTTCGATATATGCATGCGCTGTCAGACCTCCTTCTATATTAGAGGTCACGTTGGGTCTGGCGAGTGTTTTGATTTTTCTCACGGTGGCGGAGGAACAACATGTGAGGATCGAGGAAGACGTTTCAAGATCACTATTTGGTGGAAGCAAAAATTAAAAGGATTTTCTTCTGTAGCTTGGTGGATTTCTAGGCTAATTGACTTGTTCATTTATAGTATTCTTTGATGTGGTTATGACTGTTTGATGCTTTGCAGAGGCAATTTTTATTTTTTTACTGTACTGGGTGGTAATGGTCCGTAGACATCTAATTTAGAATTTTAGCATCACAGTTTCACATTTGGGTAAATATAAATAAGTTACAAGATGCAGAGCATTTGATTTACAAGGACAAGACTTATTTGTATACTGTAATTGCAGTGCTGCTTAAAGCCGCGTGCACACGACCATTTATCATGTCATGGAAAAAAAACAATGTTTTTTCTCGACGTGATTCTTGTCAAGCCTGCCTTGCCTACACACGATCGTAAAAAAAAAAATGCTTGAGCAAAGCGCGGTGACGTACCACACGCACGACGGCACTATAAAGGGGAAGTTCCATTCGGACGGCGCCACCCTTTGGGCTGATTATGCTAATTTTCCTTCTCATAACTTGCTTCCGAGCATGCGTGTTTTTTTCCCCGTCAAATGCTACACACGACCGTTTTCACAACGTGAAAAACGACCAGAAAGAATAGAGCATGTTATACATTTTAATGCCCATTTTTTACGTTGAGAATAAACGCCCTGGAGCCCACACACGACCGTTTTTAACGACCAATTTAAAAAATTGCATTTTTCTCATCATGAAAAACGATCGTGTGTACGCGGCATAAGGCTGTAACGGAACGTCCCACACTCCGCTTGAGTGCTTCCCTCATATACCGCTTCCTATCAGTCTGGATATAGATATCAGATAGATATTCCAGCTGCTCACAAGCACACAACGAGACGAGACTTGTTTGTCTGCTGAACATGGAGAGTTTAATAGAACCAATAATACAACCTTATATACAGTTTAAAGAGGAGGTAACCAGAACATAAATTAACATGAGCTAATTGACTAATCATTTACCCAATCTAGGCGACTCAGATATGACATTTCAGAGTAGAAGTCCCGTCTCTGCTCACCTGCTATACAATACACATTATCATAAGTGTAAACACAGGACATCTTCACACAATAGCAGGGTCAATTAGCATCTAACAGTGTGTGTGTCCCAACATGATGAATGAGCCACTCTTACAAGTAACCTGTTACTTTGTTCAGAATCAACAAACAGTAAATGGTTCTTTACAGATATCCTGGAATACATTGTAGATAATAATTACATAATAATCCCATCTCAGGTAGTCCAAGATATCATTTCTCAGTCATCCTATGCCCCTAGTGGGCATAGGATGATTTTAGACATAAGATGGTTCGGGGATGTCCCAGGTGAGTCTGTTACAGGCTGCATTCACACTACAGCATTTTGAATCACTGGTATCGACCACAATTTGAGAGCGCGGAGGTGCGAATGACAAAACGTGGAACTCGCATTTAAGATGCCATTCATTTGAATGACACCTCACATCGTGATGCAGGTCTGCCACAATCGTCACGTGATAAAACACGCATTGTGGGGACGCATGTCGCCCAAAAATTGTTCAGGAGCTACTTTGGGGTGACATGCGCGCCGCGATGTGGGTTGCCCCGATTGCAGCACGTTTTATCACGCGGCAGATCCGCACCGCGATGTGAGATGTCATTCAAAAAAATGGCATCTCGGATGCGTTTTGTCATTCACACCTCAGTGCTGTCAAATCGTGGGTGGATCCGTGGTAAATCTGTGCACGATTCAAAAAGCTGTCGTGTAAATGCAGCCTAATGCCGCGTACACATGATCGGAAATTCCAAAAAGAAAAGTTTGATGTGAGCTTTCGGTCGGAAATTCCGACCGTGTGTAGGCTCCATCGGACTTTCTGGTTCTCAATTTTTCCGACAGGAAAAGTTCTTGTCGGACAATCCAATCGTCTGTATACAATTTCGGACGCGCCAAAAAAAAAAACAACACGGATGCTCGGAATCACTGAATCTCATTTTTTCTCGGCTCGTTGTAGTGTTGCATGTCGGCATTTTGTGTGACTGTGTGTATGCAACACAAGTTTGAGCCAAAATTCAGTCGGAAAAATATCCACGTTTTTCTTGTCGGAATTTCCGATCGTGTGTACGAGGCATAAGGCTCGGTTCACACTGGTGTACTGTCCGACATCGGATGTGATTCGCATCGCACTGCTGTGCAAATCACATGCAATGTCTGTGCGATGCAAACTCAGCCATACAAATTGTCTACAGTCATTAAACTCTCCATCGTGTTATCCTATGACGGGCTATGATAGGCTGTTATCAGCAGTTTTGGGCAGCTGCGTTTTTGAGCAGTAAAAATAAATAAAAATAGTGGGTTCAGAGAAAGGGTTTTTCAGCT
This sequence comes from Rana kukunoris, assembly GCA_029574335.1. Taxonomy (NCBI): domain Eukaryota; kingdom Metazoa; phylum Chordata; class Amphibia; order Anura; family Ranidae; genus Rana; species Rana kukunoris. The sequence continues at coordinate 226,220,285 of CM056055.1, read as the reverse complement.
GTAAAAACGCTCTAACGTTGATAAACACTGATAAACGTTGATAAACGCTCACTTTGGGAAATCGAAAAGATACAAAAACACCTGTGTGGCTGGTTGAAAAAATTGAGTTCTAGGCCCAACTAAAAATATAGACCAGGCAAGGAAAAGTGGAATAAAAGAAAAAAAGTACACACGACCGTTTCCCTTGGAAAAATCCTTCAAGAAAAATGCTGGCAGAGCATTTTTGACGAGAAAATCGGTCGTGGTGTATGTTTTTCGTTGAGCAAACTGTTGCGGATCTCGATGAGAAAAAAAGAAAACATGCTCTCTTTTTTCTCGTCCGGAATCTCAATTTCCTCGTCGTGTTTCTCGTTAGCGTTGGATTGGTTTTGTAAAAACGTGTAGCGCCTGTGTACTTTCAGTTCAGGTGCTATCTTAAATCTAGAGGGGGATGAGAGAGTTACCTAGCTCTCATCAATGTGAGTGAGTAACTTGTATAGCGCAACAAATGCGAACTTAATCGCCTCAAGGCACTTTCCTTCCGGTGTCGTCCTGATCCTTCAGAAGAGGTGGGTCTTTAGTTTTTTCCTAAAAGCCAGATGGTTTTCTTCCAGGCGGATAGTCGTGGGTTGAGCATTCCAGAGTCGAGGTCCTTGGACTGCAAATCTGCGTTCTCCCTTAGATTTGTAGCGGGATTTAGGGATTTGGAGAAGGTTTTGGTTGGTTGACCGGAGCACGCGGTTGGTGACGTAGGGTTTTATTTTCTCACTTAAGTATTGGGGAGCGTTTCCCTGTGTACATTTGTGAGTTAGGCAGAGTGTCTTGAAAGTCACCCGGTCCTGTACGGGTAGCCAATGTAGGGCCCTCAAGGCAGGGGAGATTGATTCCCACGTTTCTTTTCTTGCTACCAGTCTGGCTGCCGTATTCTGGACGACTTGTAGACGTGACATCTGGTATTTTGGTAGTCCTAAGTAGAGGGAGTTTGAGTAGTCGAGTTGTGAGTTGATGATTGTTCTTACCACTACTGCTGTGTCTTCTTCCGGGATGAAGGGGACGAGTCTACGTAACATGCGGAGCAAATAATGAGCCCCGCTGATGACTGATCCTATTTGTGCATCCATCGTCATGTCTGAGTCAAAGATGACTCCGAGACTTTTGGCTTTTTTGCTTGGCGCAATGGTTTGTCCAAGGATGGTGGGTGGTGTTCATGTGGTCCTAGAGTTGGAATTCCGATTTGCGTGAAGGATGAGAAGTTCTGTTTTGGATCCGTTGAGTTTAAGGGAGCTTTCGGTCATCCAATTGTCGATCAATGTGAGGCATTTTCCTAGTTCATGATATTGGTCTTTTTTGTTGGTGATTCGAAGGTAAAGTTGTGTGTCGTCAGCATAGGAGTGGTAGCGCAGGTCCTGTTTGCTGATGATTTTGAGGAGTGGGCGAATATAGATGTTGAAGAGTACAGGTGAAAGGGGTGATCCTTGCGGGACTCCACATGTGATGGTCCGTGTTTCTGATGTAAAGCCTCCAATTTTCACTGTCTGAGTGCGGTTTTCTAGGAAAGATGCGAACCACGGCATGGCCGAGTCTGAGACTCTGGCTACTTCTTTGAGTGGCGTGAGCAATGTGTTGTGGTCTACCGTGTCGAAGGCTGCGCTGAGGTCCAGCAGCACTAGAAGACATGATTCTCCGTCATCTGCTGCTTCGAGAGCGTCATCCCATATCTTGAGGAGAGCTGTTTCTGTCCCGTGGCCTGGGCGAAAACCTGATTGAAGGGGATCTAGGAGTTTGTGGGCGTCCAGATGGGGCTGTTGCTGTTGTACTACAGCTTTCTCCATTATCTTGGAGATGGTGTTCAGGCTTGTTACCGGTCTGCGATGGTTAGGGTCTTTAGGGTTGAGGTTGGGTTTCTTTAAGAGGGGTTTATTATGCCTTGCTTGACGGTGATCGGAACAATCCCTTCTCTGAACGATTGGTTTATGATGTGCATTATGGCGGGTGCCAAGATGTCAGTGCATTCTTTCAAAAGTTTTGTTGGGATGATGTCATTAGGAGAAGTGTTGTCTCGGAGGCTTCTGATGATGTTTTTTGTAGTGTCGATGGTAATTGGCACCAGCTCGAAATTTGTCGATCGTGGATCAATTATGTTGATTGCTTCTTCTTGCTTTTCCTGAATGGGATTGGTGTTTTTTTCCTGTTGAATTGTTGCCCGAATCTTTTCAATTTTGTCAATAAAAAAGTCAGACAGTTCATTTCAGAATTCTTGTGTCTCACTTGTCGGGGGCTCCAGGCAGGTGGGGTTCATAGTCTGAGCGACTAGTTTGGAGAGCTCCCGTGGATGATTTAGGGCTTTTGAGATTGTGTATGAGAAATGTTCTTTTTTTGCTTTGAAGATGGCCTTGTGATAATTTTTGGTAAGGGTTTTGTAATTAGTGTGGTTTTCTTTTGATGGGTTTCTCCTCCAGGCTCCCTCCGCTGTTCTGCGTTCTTGTTTCAGTAGAGTGAGAGTGTCGTTAAACCAGCCCGAGTTGTTTTTCCTGATGAGAGCTCTATGTTTCGGAGCGACTGTGTCTGCTGTTTGTAGTAAAGCTTTGTTTAGGGCGTTGAGTGAGTGTTCCGTTGAGTGATAGGATTAGGTACTTCTATTTTGGTCGCTAGTGTGGTTTTGAAGAGTTCAGAATGTAGTTTCCTCTGCGATCTTGCCCAGTGTATTGTTGTCGGGCGTTTGGGTTTTTGAAGGATGGTGTCGGTGGTTAATATAAATTTGATGGTGTGGTGGTCTGTCCAAGGTAAAGGTCTGTTGTCCAGCTTGTTGATATTCATGTTTTGTTTGAAGATGAGGTCCAAAGTGTGACCTGACGTATACGTGGGCGTTTTTATCAGTTGCTGCGGACCAAGTTCTTCCAGTTGGTCGATGCAGGCGGTGTACTTTCAGTCCAGGTGCTATCTTAAATCTAGAGGGTAATGAGAGAGTTACCCAGCTCTCATCAATGTAATTTGTTCAAATTCAGCTTTGTTCTGGCTGGGCTGTGCTGTCGGTTCATTCTGTGTTCCTGGGGTGCCTTTCCACCCTGGGGCGTCAGGTGGCGGCAGTGGAGTCCAGGTAAGAGCGCCTTCTTGCCAGCGGCCAATCAGAGGGGCTTTCCCTCGCAGGACATGCTGGGGGAGGGTACTTCTAGTTAGGCGCCATTTTAGGCGGGAGAGTTCGTGGTTGGATCTGGGTGCAGCACCCACCTTCAGGGTGTGCGCACATCACGGGCCCCGGCGATATGGCCTCCCAGGCTGGGGCGCACGTGCCGCGCGTTGTTCTTGGTTCCGGGACCATGTTGGCCCAGAGAGACTGAAGCTGCGATGGGACCCAGTGACTTATTGGGTCCCCTCTCTCTTGAAAGAAGATCCCAAGCGAGTTGTGCTGTTCGGTGGGGAGTCAGTCTGAGGACAGCCCGGAGGCATGCGATCCAATAGGGCCTAGACAAGCCATCTGGGATCGAGGTGACCTGACACTGGGAGTTTGTCAAATGGCAACCTGTCAGTCTGTGATCCAAAACCAAGAAAACTACCTGAGGGAGGTTCAGGCAACTACTTGGGAAGGATTCGCTCCACTAAATTGCGTTCCAGAGCAAGGGCCTGTGGCAGAGGTTCCACTTCTACTTCTATTTGAGCCAAGTCTGTGGCAGAGACTTGTTCCCCCTTCTCAAGGTTTCCGAGTGATGCTACGGCATTCTGGTTACAAAAATAATTAGTAACAACTGTAGGATGGATTTCAATATGAAATCTTTTCCTATAGATTAGCATTTCTGAGCATTAATATCAATACTTGTAGCAGTTTTGAGTGAACAGTAAACATGGTCTAATGGATGTGTTGTTGGGGAGAGCGGCCTCAAAGCATGCAGGTAGCAATACAAATTTTAAAATAAAATTTGGATGAAATGGATGTAGTTTGGGAACTTCTAAATTATTGCTATAAAAAAAAAACTTCAAGTAGATGTAAACTTTAAAGGAGTGACATTTAATTTATTCTGTGCACTGTGTTCTATAAAAGATCGACCTTTTTGTTATCATCTGTGGCATCTCAGCCACATTTACAGCGACTTCCTGTGTACTTGCAGTCAAGTGATGGCGGCATTGGCATTTCTCAGTGTGGGTGATGGTAACAACACGGGGCCTACATAATAAAATCTCATGCACATAGCAGCCATTGATTGCACAATGGCTGGTGCGTGTGTATTTTAGGAGCCACGTGACCAGTGTACAGCCACCCAAGAATATCAGCGGCTTTAGTTAAGTATACAGTACAGTGGAACCTTGGTTTACCGAGCGTTTTGAATAACGAGCAACTTATTTTTTTTAACCACTTCAGCCCTGGAAGAATTTACCCCCTTCCTTTACCAGAGCACTTTTTATGATTGCGTCAATTTAACTGACAATTACGCGGTCGTGCGACGTGGCTCCCTAACAAAATTGGCATCCTTTTTTTCCCACAAATAGAGCTTTCTTTTGGTGGTATTTGATCACCTCTGCGGTTTTTATTTTTTGCGCTGTAAACAAAAATAGAGCGACAATTTTGAAAAAAATAATCAATATTTTTTACTTTTTGCTATAATAAATATCCCCCCAAAAATATATATATAAAAAAAAAAATTCCTCAGTTTAGGCCGATACGTATTCTTCTACATATTTTTGGTAAATAAAATCGCAATAAGCGTTTATTGATTGGTTTGCGCAAATTTATAGCGTTTACAAAATAGGGGATAGTTTTATTGCATTTTTATTAATTTTTTTTTTTTTTACTAGTAATGGCGGTGATTACCGGTTTTTTTCGTGACTGCGACATTATGGTGGACACATCAGACAATTTTGACACAATTTTGGGACCATTGTCATTTTCACAGCAAAAAATGCATTTAACCACTTAAGCCCCGGACCAATATGCAGCTAAAGGACCAAAGGTGCTTTTACAATTTGGCACTGCGCTGCTTTAACTGGTAATTTTAATCAGTTTAGGCCGATACGTATTCTTCTACATATTTTCGGTAAAAAAAATCGCTATAAGCGTTTATCGATTGGTTTGCGCAAAAGTTATAGCGTCTACAAAATAGGGGATAGTTTTATTGCATTTTTTTTTTACCAGTAATGGCGGTGATCGGCGATTTTTATTGTGACTGTGGCATTGCGACGGACATATTGGACACTTTTGACAAATTTTTGGGACCATTCACATTTATACAGCGATCAGTGCTATTAATATGTTTATCTAGTGTGTGATTCTAACTGTAGGGGCCGGGGACTCGCAAGGGGAGGAGACCGATGTGTGTTCCTCTGTACAGGTCTCCTCACCTGACAGGACCCACAGTCATGCTGTATTTGCGGACAATCACGGGTGCCTGGTGGACATCGCGGCCGGCGGGCACGCGCCCCTTAGCCGGCCGGGAAGCCCAGGATGTCATATGACGTCCACCCAGGATGGGAGATCCCATCTGTGGACGTCATTTGACACTGGCCAGTAGAAAACTGGTTAAATTCTGACTTGGTTTGCTAGAGTTGCCTGTCAAAACTAGCAAAATTCAATCACTCGGAAATACTCAGTTCCTGAGTGTTTACAAACCTTTCCGAGGGTTTCCAAGATCAGCCAAGCTGTCCCCGAGTATTTGTGAGGCTCTCTGGCGCCCCCCCCACCTCTGGCCACATGCATGCCATAGAAATCAATGCAGAACAAATTATCTTTGTTTTTCCATTGACTTCTATGGGGGAACTGGCTTTGATATGTGAGTGCTTTGGATTACAAGCATTCTCCTGGAATGGATTATTCTCGTAATCCGAGGTTCCACTTGTATTTGCATAAACCTGTGCATGTGAACAGATGTACAACCATGAATGCATTCAGGGTAGTTGCACGGGTAAGGGTTTACAACTATTTTAATGGTTTGGCTAATGGGCTACAGCTCTCTGGCGTATGCCTGGGCACACCCTAATCACCCCGTGTGGTGCAGATTCACCGTGTTTGGACCCATGGTATTTCACTGACGCCCTCTAATGATGCTCCTAAAAAAAATTTGGTAAAAAAAAAAAATTATGATACCGTGCACTGCTCTACCAACACCAATTTCTACATTACAGAACCCGATCTACACCCTACTGACACCTTCCACTGCTCTACCAACACCAACCTCTACCTTACTGAACCCAATCTCTACCCTACTGACACCATCCACTGCTCTACCAACACCAATCTCTACCCTACTGACACCATCCACTGCTCTACCAACACCAATCTCTACCCTACTGACACCATCCACTGCTCTACCAACATCAATCTCTACCCTACTGACACCATCCACTGCTCTACCAACACCAACCTCTACCTTACTGAACACAATCTCTACCCTACTGACACCGTCCACTGCTCTACCAACTCCAACCTCTACCTTACTGAACCCAATCTCTACCCTACTGACACCGTCCACTGCTCTACCAACACCAATCTCTACCTTACTTAACCCAATCTCTACCCTACTGACACACTGTCCAGTGCTCTACCAACACCAACCTCTACCTTACTGAACCCAATCTCTACCCTACTGACACCGTCCACTGCTCTACCAACACCAACCCTCTACCTTACTGAACCCAATCTCTACCCTACTGACACCGTCCGCTGCTCTACCAACACAAATCTCTACCCTACTGACACCGTCCGCTGCTCTACCAACATCAACCTCTACCTTACTTAACCCAATGTCTACCCTACTGACACCGTCCACTGCTCTACCAACACCAACCTCTACCTTACTGAACCCAATCTCTACCCTACTGACACCGTCCGCTGCTCTACCAACACCAATCTCTACCCTACTGTCACCGTCCGCTGCTCTACCAACATCAACCTCTACCTTACTTAACCCAATCTCTACCCTACTGACACCATCCACTGCTCTACCAACACCAATCTCTACCCTACTGACACCATCCACTGCTCTACCAACACCAACCTCTACCTCACTGAACCCAATCTCTACCCTACTGACACCAACCACTGCTCTACCAACACCAATCTCTACCCTACTGACACCATCCACTGCTCTACCAACATCAATCTCTACCCTACTGACACCATCCACTGCTCTACCAACACCAACCTCTACCTTACTGACAGGGCCGCCATCAGGAATTTTGGGGGCCCTTACATAGCTTCAGGCATGGGCCCCCTGGAGCAGAGAACCGGGGGGGGGGGGGGGTGCTGCCGCATGAAGTTGAGAAGCGGGGGGGGGGGCTGCTGCCGCGAATTGAGAAGTGGGGGGGGCCTTTACAAAAAGAAGAAATAAAGAAGAATATATATAAAAAAGGGGGGTAGGGGGGTAGCCATTCGGGGCCCTGGGGACCTCTGTGCCCTTTAATAAAAAGAAAAAAAGAGAGAAAAAATAATAATATATATATATTTATATATATATATTTTTTTTTAAAGGGTGGGGGCCCCGGGGACCTTATTTTTTTTTTTTTATAAAAGGAAATTACAAAAAAAGGGGGCTTTCCATTCGGGACCTCTTAATAAAAAGAAACCTCTGGGCCCTTTAAAAAAAAGAAAGAAATAAAAAAAATATATATAAAAAAGAAATAAACATTTATATAAAAATAAAAAAAAACAAGGGGGTTGCCTTTCAGGGCCCTGGGGACCTCTGGGCCCTTTAATAAAAAATAAAAATATAAAAAAATATATATAAACAAAAATAAAAAATACAATTATAAAAAAAGGGGGTTTGACACATGGGGCCCTGGGGACCTCTGAGCCCTTTAATAAAAATACATCTATATATTAAAAAAAAAAGAAATAAAATAATATAAAAAAGTAAAAAAATATAAAAAAGGAGGATTGTCATCCGGGGCCCTGGGGACCTCTGGGCCCTTTAATAATAATAATATAAATATAAAAATAAAAATAAAAAAATATATAAATAATATATATATTTTTATAAAAAAGGGGGGTTGCCATCTGGGGCCCTGGAGATCTCCAGGTCCCTGTGGACCTCCGGACCTCTAAAAAAATAAAAGAAAAAAAATTGGCCCTTTAATAAAAAATAAAATAAAAATATATTAAAAAAAATATATTTTTTTTATAAAAAAATATATTTTTTCATAAAAAAAGGGCTTGCCATCTGGGGCCCTTGGTGGCCTCCGGGCCCCTGGGGACCTTCGGACCCCTAAAAAAAAAAAAAAAAAAAAAAACAATTTTTTTTTTTTTTTTAGGGTGGTTCCCATCCGGGCCCCTGGGGACCCCCGGGCCCCTTACAGGTGTAATGCCTGTACCCCCCTGATGGCGGCCCTGCTTACTGAACACAATCTCTACCCTACTGACACCGTCCACTGCTCTACCAACACCAATCTCTACCTTACTGAACACAATCTCTACCCTACTGACACCGTCCACTGCTCTACCAACACCAACCTCTACCTTACTGAACCCAATCTCTGCCCTACTGACACCGTCCACTGCTCTACCAATACCAACCTCTACCTTAACCCAATCTCTACCCTACTGACACACTGTCCAGTGCTCTACCAACACCAACCTCTACCTTACTGAACCCAATCTCTACCCTACTGACACCGTCCGCTGCTCTACCAACACAAATCTCTACCCTACTGACACCGTCCGCTGCTCTACCAACACCAACCTCTACCTTACTGAACCCAATCTCTACCCTACTAACACCATCCACTGCTCTACCAACACCAATCTCTACCCTACTGACACCATCCACTGCTCTACCAACACCAACCTCTACCTCACTGAACCCAATCTCTACCCTACTGACACCAACCACTGCTCTACCAACACCAATCTCTACCCTACTGACACCATCCACTGCTCTACCAACATCAATCTCTACCCTACTGACACCATCCACTGCTCTACCAACACCAACCTCTACCTTACTGAACACAATCTCTACCCTACTGACACCGTCCACTGCTCTACCAACACCAACCTCTACCTTACTGAACCCAATCTCTACCCTACTGACACCAACCACTGCTCTACCAACACCAATCTCTACTTTACTGAACACAATCTCTACCCTACTGACACCGTCCACTGCTCTACCAACACCAACCTCTACCTTACTGAACCCAATCTCTACCCTACTGACACCGTCCACTGCTCTACCAATACCAACCTCTACCTTACTTAACCCAATCTCTACCCTACTGACACACCGTCCACTGCTCTACCAACACCAACCTCTACCTTACTGAACCCAATCTCTACCCTACTGACACCGTCCGCTGCTCTACCAACACAAATCTCTACCCTACTGACACCGTCCGCTGCTCTACCAACATCAACCTCTACCTTACTTAACCCAATCTCTACCCTACTGACATCATCCACTGCTCTACCAACACCAACCTCTACCTTACTGAACCCAATCTCTACCCTACTGACACCATCCGCTGCTCTACCAACACCAATCTCTACCCTACTGACACCGTCCGCTGCTCTACCAACACCAACCTTTACCTTACTGAACCCAATCTCTACCCTACTGACACCGTCCACTGCTCTACCAACACCAATCTCTACCCTACTGACACCGTCCACTGCTCTACCAACACCAACCTCTACCTTACTGAACCCAATCTCTAACCTACTGACACCGTCCGCTGCTCTACCAACACCAACCTCTACCTTACTGAACCCAATCTCTACCCTACTGACACCATCCACTGCTCTACCAACACCAATCTCTACCCTACTGACACCGTCCACTGCTCTACCAACACCAACCTCTACCTTACTGAACCCAATCTCTACCCTACTGACACCGTCCACTGCTCTACTTACACTGTCAATATACATACACATGCACACACACGCATATATGTTTGAGCTTTGGGGTGCACGCCCTAATGTCATAGGCTATGCACACCTATGGGTACAGCATCTGTACCCCACATCTGCCATTCTCCTTTTCCTAAAGGATTTTGCAGCGTATAGAAGAGAGGGTTGTTAAGTAACATCTCCTGATGATTCTCTATAACACTTATGAAATGCACAGCTATATATGTGTTCTGTGTTACTGCGGTATCCAGAGCGCAGTAAAGTTGATGACGCACAATTCCTGTTTCCCTCTCCGGCTGTAACCCACAGCGGACACCCCACATGGAGGGCCACTGAAAGCTCTTTATCTGATGCCCTGCTGGGTTATAGGAGACGTACACTCAGAGCATTGGGCAGATATCAAGGAAAGTGCATCCAGGACCATTAGCGACATATCCAGCACTCTGCTTTTAGAAATGCTGCTCTTTGATCATATGACCCTATCAGAGTACAAATGGCACTCAGTACACCACAGTAAACAAGCGCGCCACTTTTCCTGCTATCTCCACATTCTGCTTTTCTTCTCCGCTCTGCTGTTATTTTATACCGGCCGGAAAAAAATCAGAACTTAACCAGCTTAAAGGGAAGTCATAATGTGCTTTTAGTCAGGGCACATCTCCAGTTATTAATGGTACATTTACCTGAAATTATTATTTTTTTCATGTTATTTTCATGTTGACGTTTCCTTAACCACTTGAGTACCAGCCTGTATCGCCCCTTCATTACCAGGACGTTTTTCAGTTATCAGCACTGTGATCGTTTGACTGACAGTTACTTTGTCATGCAACACTGTACCAAAATTAATTTTACATCATTTATTTTTTTAGACAAATAGAGCTTTATTTTGTTGGTTTTTAACCACTTCAGCCCCGGAAGGATTTGCCACTTCAGCTCCTCAATGACCAGGATTTATTTTTTTGCGATACGGCACTGTACCGTTTTAACTGACAATTGCACGATCGTCCTTTTTTTTCCCCACAAAAATACCTTTCTTTTGGTGGTATTTACTCATCTCTGTGTGTTTTTTTTTTTATATTTAGTTTTTTTGTTTTAATAAATAATAATAATATTAAAAAAAAAAAAAAAAAATCTTCATCAGTTTTGGCCAAAGGGTTGTCAAACTTTCTTAACAATGGGCCAGTTTATTGTCCTTCAGAATTTAGAGGGGCCGGACTATGGCCAGCGGAAGTGGAAATTTTCCTGCCATCGGTGGGAGTAAGCATCACCACATTTGGTATTAGGGGGAGAAGCACAGTGCCCCATCATTGGTATCAGTGGGAAATATTGTGATTTTTTTTTTGTTGGTGTCGGTTGGCAGAATAGTGTCTTGTTGTGTCCCAAGGGCCTGATAGGGGCAGGCAAAGGGCCGCAGTTTTAAGACCACTGGTTTAAGCCAATATATATTCTTCTACATATTTTTGGTAAAAAAAAAAAAACAATAATGTTTATTGATTGATTTGCGCAAAAGTTATAGTGTCTACAAAATAGGGGATACATTTATGGCATTTATTTGTTCTACAAAACAATAATCTCCTGCGTGTTTCGTTATACACGGGTAGTGTGATCCACTCTTTGGATTAAGGCGAAGTCTAGAACAGTGGTTCTCAACCTGGGGGTCAGGACCCCCTCAGGGGTCAAATGACGATCTGCCAGGGGTCACCGAATCCTGGGCTGTTCCTAAAGCTTGCGCTACTCTCCCAGCCTTTTTGAGGCCGCCCAGCAGGGCTGTTTCTGGAGCCCGCAGCCACCCACTCAGCCTCTGTAGTACAAGGGAGGGGGCGAGCACAACACTCCACACCAGGGAGAAAGCCTTGCATTACTGTGTGGAGTTACAGACAGAAGAACAGGAAGTGAGGATTTCTCTGAAGAAATAAGGACATTTAAAAGGCAAATAGAAGGATGAGGTAAGTGAAGGAGGACTGCACTAAGGTAAAGGAAGCTATTTAGGGAAAGAAAATTGTACCTTTACAACCCTTTTAAAGAAGTTGTAAAGGAAAAAAAATGTTTTGCCTAAAATGAATGTCTGCAAGGTAGACAGACAGAATAGTGTAATGATTCTGTTAACGAGTAAATACCTATTAAATTCCTTCATCTATATCACCTCCGGCATTCTAGTTTCTGTTCTCTCATTCACTTCCTGGTTTGCGCCGCTCATTCATGTAAGAACTACATTTCCCAGTATGAATTGCGGCACGCCCAGTAATTCACACCTCCTTGAAGTCTCCAACATGTAGAGAGCGTCCTGCCGCACAAATGTAGTTCCCAGGAGGGGGCGAGCACGTCACTGACCACCGCAGTAAAGCCTCCCTTCATGGTGGTGAGTAACAATCAGACAAGCAGGAAGTGAACAGAACAGAGAAGAAATAGAGCAACTTCTGAGCAAAAACGAACAATGAGGAAGTGAAAATAGGAATGTCTGCAGGTAAAGGATGCTTATTATGAAAAAAATGTTTTTCCTTTACAACCCTTTAAGACTTAATATTCAGATTCATACCTAAGTGCAATTCCAACTGGTTCTCTTTAAAAAACAAAAATCCCCGATCTGAGATGGAAGCAGAAGGGGTGATGTATGGCGGCCGTGCAGTGATACGACGCAGTATTGAGGGCCAGGGCTCATTGACTTCAAGCCGTGGCATTTTATTATGGGAAGGAGGCTATTACGCTTTGATGAATCGCAGGCCATTGTGTAATGATTCAACAACTCAGCCCTTTTCCCTGTTATTTTCTTAATTAACTCGCTGAAAGGGCCACCGGGCCTAAATTCATTGATCTTGTCTGAAAAGACACCTTATTACATTTGTAAATGTGTGACAAAGTCAGGCTGGATCTCACGCGGTACTCTTTGTGTGAAGAACGCGGGGCGCACGCCTCTGTAATGTGACCTGCGTGTCTGGCTTCTGGAAGATATTTTATTTTATATTATTCACGATGGTAACATGACCGCCGTGCCGTCTACAAAAAAAAAAAAGAAGCAAATATTACCACAGCAAAATAAAAGAACAGTGAGGGGAGATTATTCAACTTTACAGAGGAGTAAGGCAATGCGAAAGAGGAGCAGAATTGTGTTATCAGAATGCTTAGACTCGTGAGAAAAATTATAAATCCAATGTATTGGGGGGGGGGGGGGGGGTTGGGGGGTACGACCCCAGACCCCACCCCCCACCCCAATCATCTCTCCAAATAAGCCTCATTTTTTTTATTTTTTTTTAGGTTGGTTGGTTTCAGCACAAAACATTTTATCTCTTTAAAATTGCAGCATTGGTAGAATCTAAACCCAATCACTGTGTGCCATACTGGTGGAGTATGGAAATCACTGTAGCAGGCAGGGCTTTTTAAGTGCGTCTCATGCTCAGCGACTGCCCTACTGCATTCAGAACACGGCTAGACACAGGCACCGTTCAGGGAACACTTTGCACCGTCTCAGCGATTGCAAAGCGCTTTCTGATTGGAAGAGATGGAGAGGCCGGAGTAGTGTGACGTCACAATCTCCACCTCATCCGATCAGAGAACATTTTGTATTCATTGGGAAAATGCAAAGTGTTCTCGGAATGGCGCATATACCGACTAAGCGACCTCCTGTGCTCAGTAAGCAGCAGGGCAGCTACTCGGCACAGGATTTGGAAAGCTGGCAACCATCACTGTGGTAGTGGTGCCTACTACAGTGATCACCAGCTTCTTAAGGGGATCCCACAGGAATCTTGATTCCTCCGCCCACTGAATGTTGGCTTGTGACGTCATTGCGCACCATTCTTCATGTCTCCCAGCTGACAACTCCCCTCCAGTGGACCGGACCTGAGCTTAAAGGGGTTGTAAAGGTAAATGTTTTTTCACCTAAATGCATCCTATACTGGCCATTGATTGGCTAGGTTGGACTGATTGATAGCAGCGCAGCCATTGGCTAGAGCTGCTGTCAATCACATCCAATGACGCGGGGCCAAGTGATACAGTTGGCGGCTATGGCCGCCGCTGTATCACGGGAGCACGCTCGCAAGAGCTTTCCACCAAGCGAGGGAGCTTGCATGAAGTTGGCTCTTGCAAGAAAGACCGGAGACAGCCGCCGAGGGACCCCAGAAGACCAGGTTCGGGGACACCCTGTACAAAATGAGCTGCACAGTGGAGGTAAGTAGAAAATGTTTGTTATTTTACCAAAAAAGTAAAAAATTGACTTTAGAGTTCCTTTAAGAAGGAGGTCTGCCCCCTGCCAATTCCAGTTGGGGATTGGTCAGGGCTCCTCACATGAGCTCCCCGTCACTCCAGCTCCCAGCCCTGCCCCTCTTCCAGAACATTCTCCCAGGAAGTAGGGGGGCGGGCGCCAAAGAACTGAAGCACAGGTGGTCACACCCACTGCTACACGAACCACTTCCTGCCCCCAGGTCAAAACAGGCCTAGCATGCAGCATAGGCCTGCCTAAATTTACCTACCTGGCAGCTACCACAAAAAATCCTCACCTCTAGGACCTACCTATGATAAAGGGCGCTACATTTGAGTGAGTGAGTAACTTGTATAGCGCAACAATTACGAACTTAATCGCCTCATGAATGTAAGTGCAATACTTTGAATACGTTTGTAGTTTATACTACACTATGAGATGGCCTTGTTCTTTTCTTTGATGTATGTTGTCTTGAGAGAGGTCTGACCGTCTGACTTATCTGATCCTGGAATTGGAAGGAGTGGTGCGTATTGAGCGAGACGATTGATGACTCCAAATTTGCACTATTTGACCTTTCTTCTGGGTTATCAAATCCTTATGCTAGGAGGCTGTGTGATTGGTTTGACAGTGGAGGACTTTCCTAATCTTTGCATTAATTTATATAATTGATTTACTCTTCTATGTTTTTGCAGCTCCACACCTATTTTGGAGGGGGGAGGTTGTATGTTTGCCAACTTTTGTCATCTGAAAACTAATGGCACTGCCAGTGGTGGCAAACGACCACCGCCCCCCCGGCGGCGTGGCACTAACACCCCCCCACCTGCATGTCTGCCAGTTGACCTGGCCCTCACCGTATATACACATATATAAGCACATTTTTGTGCTGAAAATGCCCCCCTCGGCTTATACTTGAGTATACTTTTTGTGCCTGATCTCCCAGATATTGGGGACCCGGTACTGGCCAGCCGTAGGTCTCCTGGACCCCAAACTTGGCACACATGTAGCCCCACTCTTCCTCTACAAGTGTGCAAGTTTGTTGTCTGGGGGACTTACGACCGGGGAGCACAGATTTTTCAAAGCTGGGCACCCCTTCCATAGACTCCCATGTTAAACAATCATTTCTCCAGTGATTTTTGGGACCAGGTACCGGCCGTCCCTTGGACCCGGAACTTGGCACCCATTTCTCCTCTACAAGTGTGCCAAGCAGGGGTGGACTGACAACTCATGGGGCCCCCAGGGGGGGGGCAATTGCGGGGGGCGAAATCCTTGCGTCCGCGGAAGCGCCGCCGCCGCCGCCGCCGCCGCCGCCTCAGGAAAGGCCGCGGCTTGGGCCTAGCACTGGGGCCCCTTGGCACACCCGGCGGCGGCGCGCCTTTGGCTGGTGGACTGTCTGTCTCCCTTGAGATGGCGGGAAACACCAAACCAGCAGAAGGGCGCGCTGAGGTGAACATGTGTTTACAGCGCGGCGCGGCGGCGGCAAGTTTCTCCACAGAGAAGGGGGGGGGGGGGTGTCGGGTAAATCTTAAGGGGTGCTCTGCCTGATCCCACCTATCCACTCAGCTATTTTAAATCTAGGTTCTCCTGGGGCTCATGGAGATTGGAGAACTCACAGCAGGTTATACAAAACAATAAGCTCTGATGTGGATGTCGGACACCCATTTTGTATTATAACCTGCTGGGACTTGTATTCTCATCATCTCCTGGGAGGTGCAGATCCACCATCTATGGGACTAAGTCCCAAAAAAAAACTGAACAAAGATGGTGGATTGCACAGAGCCCCAGGAGACGATGGAGAACTACAAGTCCCAGCAGGTTATAATATAAAGCTCCGATATAGATGTCTGGACAGTCAATTGGTGGCCTGGTGACAATTTAATGGTGGCTCAGTGGTGACCTGGCAACAGTGGTGACGATTGGTGGCTGATGGGCCAGTGGTGACGATTGGTGGCCCAGTGGCATGGGGCCCTGGTGACAATTGGGCAGTGCAATTGATGGCCGAGTTCCTCAAAAAAAAGTGCCCCGGGCGCCAATCAGCCACTCATGGGGCGCAATAGAAGATTATGGGGCCCCCAGGCTCTGGCCACCAAGCCAGGTACAGAGACGGGTAAAAATCTAGTTTTCACATCAAAAGTTGGTTTTGGACTAGGGGATGTAAAAAAAAAAACCCACAGATTTTTACATACTGTCCCTGGTTTTAATGAGCTGGCAACCCTGATGGGCCCCCCAGTGGCACCGATGCCCGAGTTTTCAGTCCGCCTCTGGTACCAAGTTTGTTGTCTAGGGGACCTACGGCTGGGGAGCACTGATTTTTCAAACCGGGCACTCCTTCCATAGACTCCTATGTTAAATGTCAGTCTAATCATGTGCACAGTGAGGCACGGGCACAGTGAGGCATGCACATGGACACAGTGAGGCATGCATGTGGACACCCTAGGCTTACACTCGAGTCAATATGTTTTCCCATTTTTTTGTGGTAAAATTAGGTGCCTCAGGTTATATTCGGGTCGGCTTATACTCTAGTAGATAGATCCAGATATATGGGGGTGTCATCCAGCGCGGCTGAGTGACCCTGGCCAGCGGGTGCGGGCGGGGGGCTCCAGGCTAGTGGGGTCCTGGCAGCAACTCCAGGCTAGCGGGTGCGGGGTCCACGCAGCAGCCCCAGGGTGGCAGGCTTCCTCCCTTTCTCCACATCATGCATCCAATAGGATCGCCTGACGTTTTAGCCAATCGGGAAACCGGTCTCACACCTGCTTCCTGATTGGCGGGGAGAATTTGTGTGAAAATGGCAAAAATAAATTTGGTATCGTCACACAACTGGGTGGGATTGGAATGCAGTGCTCTGCGCCCCCGAACCCACACTTTTTTGAAGCCTAGCCTCAGGCTCTAATCATGTGCTTCAAAAAAACACTATCTGGCCTCCTTTTGTATTTTAAATTGAGGATTCCATCTTCGGATTACACCTGAGGGAGCCTGTACATCATGGGTGCTCAACCTGTGGCCCTCCAGATGTTTCAGAACTACATGTCCCATCATGCCTTTGCCTTTGGGAGTCATGCTTGTAACTGTTCAGCCTTGCAATGCCTCATGGGACTTGTAGTTTTGGAACAGCTGGAGGGCCACAGGTTGAGCACCCATGCTGTACATCCTGCTACTTGGAGCCCAGAGGTGGTGACGCGCTGCCCCGACTAATTGCAGTGACGCCAGCGGAGAGCGGACTTCAGACTGAAAATGGGTCACAGTTGCACTGACTCCTGTGACTCAGGAGGAGAAGCCTAGCCTAAAAAGCTCAGGCTGGACTTCTTTAATGTAATCGTCAATAAAAAGCCGTTGACACTTATGAAATGCTTGTAATTATACTTCAGTATCCTGTAGTAACACCTGACAAAAAGATCTAAAAACACTAAAGCAGAAGACTTTGTGAAAATTAATATTTGTGTCATTCTCAAAACCTTTGGCCACTGCTGTATAAGTCTAGCAGCAGCATTCTGTACTTGGCACATCACTAAACCCTGTACTCTGTACTTAGCACATCACTGAACCCTGCACTCTGTACGTAGCACATCACTGAACCCTGTACTCTGTACATAGCATACCCTGAACCCTGTACTCTGTACATAGCATACCCTGAACTCTGCACTCTGTACGTAGCATACCCTGAACCCTGTACTCTGTACATAGCATACCCTGAACCCTGTACTCTGTACATAGCATACCCTGAACCCTGTACGCTGTACATAGCATACCCTGAACTCTGCACTCTGTACGTAGCATACCCTGAACTCTGCACTCTGTGTGTAGCATACCCTGAACGCTGCACTCTGTGTGTAGCATACCCTGCACTCTGTACATAGCATACCCTGCACTCTGTACATAGCATACCCTGAATTCTGTACTCTGTATGTAGCGTACCCCTGAATTCTGAACTCTGTATGTAGCGTACCCCTGAATTCTGCACTCTGTACATAGCATACCCTGAATTCTGTACTCTGTATGTAGCGTAACCCTGAATTATGCACTCTGTATGTAGCGTACCCCTGAATTCTGAACTCTGTATGTAGCGTAACCCTGAATTCTGCACTCTGTATGTAGCGTACCCCTGAATTCTGAACTCTGTAGCATACCCCTGAATTCTGCACTCTGTAGCGCACCCCTCTGCTCTTCACTCCTGTAGCGCACCCCTGAACTCTGCACTCTGTCTGCATTCTGTACATATTACATCACTGAACCCCACACTCTGTACATAGCATACCTTGAACTCTGCACTCTGTATGTAGTGTACCCCTGAATTCTGGACTCTGTAGCGCACCCCTCTATTCTGCACTCTATAGCACACCCCTAAACTCTGTAGCGTACCCCTGCACTCTTCACTCTGTGTGTAGCATACCCCTGAACACTGCATTCTGTGTGTAGCACACTCCTGAACCCTGCATTCTGTACATAGCATACCCCAAATACAGACGGCCCTTTGAGGGCAACAATACTACTGATGCGGACCGCAGTGAAATTGAGTTTGACCCCCCCGATCTATGTTGATGCTTTTTTTTTCCTGTGTATAAAAAGGATGAACCAGTGAACTCCAAACCTCTTCTCCTCGGATGCAGTTGGAGCCTTCCCTTATTTTGCTTCTTGTTCTCTGTGTGAGAATCGGATTTGTCAGGGTTTCCAGCTCTTGTGCTGCTGTCTTGCTGCTCTCCCTGCGCAAGAAAAGGATGTAAACGTGTTTATGGCTTATGATTATTGATTTCTGCACAGCTCCTTGTTTTACAAGCATATCTCGCGTATCGATTAGATTGGAGTTCTTCTTTAATCCCCCGTAAAATTCCTAAACATCATTTTTATTTTATTTTAATCTGTTTGGATTTCACCAGCAGCCTTGTTTTTTTGGATGCTGGTTTAAAACTTTACAAGTCTGACATGTTTTAACACATTAAAGTTGATTTTTCAGTATTCTGCATGAATATAGTTTTGATGTATCACAATCTACAGCAACGGTGATTTTTTTTTTAGAAAAGCTCTGCCTTTTATCAATAAAAATCCGTCTCCGAGCTCCAGTCAGTGACTCGGCCTAGGCTGAGATGATGTCATCAGTCTGCTGCAGGCAGGAGGAAAAGAAATACTTAGAGATCTTACACAAACACTTTAGATTAATGAAAAAGTGCCCAAAAGCTGCTCCAAAGATGCTGCTTGCAGGACTTGGTGTGAAAGGGTCCATTGAGATGCATGGAGAGCGTTTTATGAGCATTTTAACCACTTCAATACCCAGCCATAGTCAAATGACGTCCTTGGCTTTGTGTGGTGATATCTGAATGATGGGTGCAGCTAGAGGCATCATTCAGATATCATTCTTTAGTGCCGGCAATTCTGTGCACCATAAGAACAATCATAGCGGCGGTTCTGCCACTTGATCGTTCTTATAGGTGGCGGGAGTGGACATGCCCCCCTCCCGCCACCATCCGGTGCTGAAGAATCAGGCGAGGCATACTAATAAGCATAGAGATGACTGGGGACCAGATGGTCCCCAGTCATCTCTATGACTGTCGGAGGCCTGGGCACGATGTGATGACGTCACGCCCGGGTACCCGGAAGTAAACAAAGCCGCGATTGCGGCTAGTTAGCAACACTAATCATGAGATTGGTGAAATTTTTTCATGAATTAAAGCTTTCCAGCCTGGAGGAGAGATGTGAGGTCTTGGTGACCCCACATCTCTCCATAAAGAGGACCTGTCACACACATATCCTATTACAAGGGATGTTTTTTTTTAAAGTGTAAAAAAATAAGTAAAATAATAATAATTGAAAAAAAAAATTAAATGCCCCTGTCCCCGGTAGCTCGCGCGCAGAAGCAAACGCACACATAAGTCCGGCCCACATATGTAAACGCCGTTCAAACCACACATGTGAGGTATCACCGCATGCGTTAGAGTGCCAGCAACAATTCTCTCACTAGACCTCCTCTGTAAATCTAAATTGGTAACCTGTAAAAAATTTCAAAGAGTCACCTATGGAGATTTTTATGTTCCGAAGTTTGGCGCCATTCCATAAGTGTGTGCAATTTTAAAGCGTGACATGTTAGGTATCTGTTTACTCGGTGTAACATCATCTTTCATATTTTACAATAAAATCGGGATAACTTTACTGTTTTGTTGATTTTTTTAATTCATGAAACCATTTTTTCTTTAAAAAAAGGCGCTTGAAAAATGATTGCGCAAATACCGTGCGAGATAAATCGTTGCAATGACCGTTGTTTTATTCCCTGCGGTGTCTGCTAAAAAAAACATATATAATGTTTGGGGGTTCTGCCTAATTTTCTAGCAAAAGAATGATGATTTGTACATGTAGGAGAGAAGTGCCAGAATAGGCCCAGTATTGAAGTGGTTAATAGCGCTACTTTTAACGCTAAAACGGTGGTAAAAACGCTTCAGTGTGAAAGTCCCAGGGCGAATCCTTTGTTCGTATATATAAACAGAATAAATATTGGCCTAAATTGATGAAGAAATTAGATTATTGAATGTGTTTTAGAGCAGAAAATATTGTTTCTCTTTTCAAAATTGTTGCTCCTTTTTCTAGCGCAAAAAAAAAAAACGCAGAGGTGATCAGATACCACAGAAAGAAATCTCTATTTGTGGGTGGAAAAAAGGGACATACATTTTATTTTGGTACAGTGTTGCACGACCGCGCAATTGTCAGTTCATGTAACGCAGTGCTGTATTACAAAAAAAAAACATGGGCTGGTCATTAACCACTTAAGGATCGCTGCATGTACATTTACGTCGGCAGAATGGCACGGACAGGCACATCAACGTACCTGTACGTGGCTGCCTTGACGTGGGTCGGGGGTCCGATCGGGACCCCCCCCACCCCGGTACATGCGACGGTCCCGGTGGCTGTAGAAGCGATCCGTGATGAGGGGGCGGCGGTTCGTTTTTGTCCGCCCCCTCCGGATCGCTCCCATCCAATCCGCGCGCTCCCCCTGCAGTGTCACTTCCTCCTCCTGTGTAAACACAGGAAGAGGGAAGTGATGTGATCTCTGCTCTCGGTGTTTTTTTCAACCGCCGCTGAGGAGAGATCACATCACATAGTAAGTCTGCACAACACTACACTGACACCAGGACACGCAGGCAGACTTCACCCCTTGCGATCACCCCCCCCCGTCACAGTGTCACTGAATACAGTAATCATACTGATCGTACTGATCACTGCAGTTAGTGTCAGTGTGACAGGCAGTTAGTGTTAGGTTCAGGGTAGCCCCCGTACCCGAGGGGATATGTCCCCTAATAAAGTTTTAACCCCTTGATCACCGCCCTAGTTAACCCTTTCACTCCCTATTGCCAGCGTCACTAAGCAATCATTTTTCTGATCGCTGTGTGTATGGGCTATGCCGCGTACAGATTTCTCCACGGTCGTTTTTTGCGATGAAAAAAAACGACGTTTTTTAAAACGTCATGCTTTGAAATTGATCGTGTGTGGGCAAAACGTCGCCCGACATTTGCTGGTTGTCACTTACCAGCAAAAAACGACCAAAAAAAAATTCGTCCCCCCAACCGCCGCCGCGCCGCCGCCGATGCTTGAATTTTTTGTGTCGTTTTTCATGCGCGGAAACGTCGTTTAACTTCCTGTTTCACAAAAAGTCGGTGACCGTGGCGGCGTAGCAAAAAACGTCTTTTAAAACGCCACGTTTTTCAACCCGCGCATGCCCAGAAGCTAGTTATGAAGCGAGCTTCAATGGAAAAGAGTGGAAATGAACGTAACCTCGCGGACCGTTTTCATGTGAAAAAAACGATGGTGTGTATGCAGGCCTTAGGTTCAGGGTAGCCCCTGCACCCCCCCCTAATGAAAGTGACGTTTCAAAAACCCCTTGTCACCGCGCCCTAGTTAACCCTTTACTCCCTATTGCAGTGTCACTAAGAAAACGTCGTTTTTTTTCTGATCGCAAAAAACGACCGTGTGTACGCGGCATTAGTGTCGCTGTTCCCGCTAGGTAGCTATTTTTTTTTTTTTATTGTGATTTTTTTTTTACTAAAGACATGTGGCTAAATAAATTTTGGCCTAAATGTTTGACTAAAATTTATTTTATTTGATTTTTCTTATAACAAAAAGTAAAAAATATTGTTTTTTTTCAAAATTGTCGCTCTATTTTTGTATATAGCGCAAAAAATTAAAATCGCAGAGGCGATCAAATACCACTAAAAGAAAGTTCTATTTGTGAGAAGAAAAGGACGCGAATTTTGTTTGGGAGCCAAGTCGCACGACCGCGCAATTGTCTGTTAAATCGACGCAGTGCCAAATTGTAAAAACCCCTTGGGTCATTTAGCAGCATATTGGTCCGGTCCTTAAGTGGTTAAGGGGGTAAAACCTTCCCAGGGCTGAAGTGGTTACAATACTGCTGTTATAAGTGCCTGAAATGTGTCTTCATAGTATCTTCCTCCAGTCTCCTGCACAGCATATATCTGATGCAGTAAACGAATATTCTTTCACACTACAGCGAGCATGACGTAGACACAAGAAGCTTCAGTAGTGTATCATCGTTCAGCTACGTGATTTGGTATAAATAGTGATTTGCAACGTTCGGATAGAACTCCAAGTATTTGTCAGGTAACTGTTCGCGTCCTACGTATTTCTATTTTTGGGCTTATATTCTGCTTTAAGGGGGAGAATTGGCTAATTACCTGGGAGTTAGCGAGATCCCAAGGTTGCAGTTTGCTAGAACTCCACAGGGATCTGTGCTTCCCCCAGGCCAAACGGAATCACGCGGCCTCCTGCTAATCGGCCCGTCTACCCTTTCCAGGTGCCAAAGGGCAGGGGCCCCTCCAGGTAAAGGCCAGACTCGGGGATAGATCAATTTGTCCCCTCTGTTGAGCTGTGTATATGGAGGAAGTTTAATGAGGGTTTTTGCATAAAGAGCTTTCAGAGTATGGCCTGCCCCTGGCTCTCTCTCTCTCTCTCCGCTATTCCGCTCCATATGCAGCGTATGTCCCAGCGGGAGGGCGGGAGCACTGCTCCAGTTTGAAGGAAAGAATTAGCAGATGTCACAGTTAAGAGAAGGGTATTATGTGCTGGAGGCACAGCATCCCGCTCCCGTGACTCCATGCATCGCCGCGTCTTTGCCGTGTTCCGTGCACCTCTCTCGTGTCCTTATGTGTTCACGGTAGCAGAACGGGGAACATTTTGCTTACAGCAAAGAGGGAAAAAAAGTGAATTAAAAAAAATATGGCCCCAGGTAGTAGTTGATTCCTGACCGTTGATCTACAGTATTTATATCTGGCACATCCATTTCTCTTTTTGTTGCACGCTCTGTAAATCTACCTCTGGAATTTTATCATTCCTCAATATAAGTGTGTAATATATATATACCGGTATATATATATATATATATATATATATGTATATATAGAGAGAGAGAGAGAGAGAGAAACATAGATATAGAGAGAGAGATAGATAGAAACATAGATATAGAGAGATAGATAGATAGAAACATAGATATAGAGAGAGAGATAGATAGAAACATAGATATAGAGAGATAGATAAATAGATCTCTCCCTCTCTCTCTCGATATATATATACTGTATATAGAGCGACAATTTAAAAAAAAAAAACAATGGGCCAGATTCACGAACACTTGCGCTGGAGTATTTGGATATGCGCCGCGTAACTGTGATGATGCGCCGTCGTTTCTATGTGCCCGTACCCACCAAACTAGATGCGCCCAATAACGGGTCATTTGCGACCGGCGGAACGTTCCGACGCCAGAGTATCGTCAGCGCTTATTTTCGCTGGGCGCATCAGTCGCGCCCATTGATTTCCCCTGCAAATATGCAAATGAGGGAGATTTCCCAATTCACGAACGGATTAGCACCATACGCTGGCTACATGCGCCGCGCGTATCTGGTCCGTCCGGCGCAAAGTTATTTCTACAAAAGGCTGCTTTATCTTTACTCCAGACGGTCACAGGTCAGCAGGAGAGCAGCTACAGCAGCGTTACCGACGATAGGAGCTTGCTGAACAACAACACTTGCAAGGACAACACCTCTGTGTGCCAACATGCCAGGGGCAATTGTGGTCCTAGAACTACTGATGGGTCCCCTGGAACCAAGAAGGCGGCCACGTGAGAGGATATACCGCACTCGTATGAACCTCTTTGGCATGGGGGATGAGGAGGTGTATCGCCTCTTCAGATTCAGCCCAGATGCAATACTTGAACTAACCACAACCCTGCAGGATGACATCACCAGCCCAACACACCGCTCACAAGCAGTGCAGCCACTGGTGAAGGTCCTGGCAACACTCCATTTCCTTGCAAGTGGAACATTCCAGCGTACAAGTGGAGTGGTGGCTGGGATGTCACAGTCCTCCATAAGCAGATGTGTGCACCAGGTTGTCCCTGCAATCCTCAGACGCATGTCCAACCAGTTCATCCGACCCACCACTGAGGAGCTGCGGCTGAAGGCAATGACAGATTTCTACAGCATTGCCAGATTCCCACGCACTGTGGGGGCCATTGATTGCACACATGTGGCCCTACAGCCCCCCAGTGCCACAGAGCACATATACCGCAATCGGAAGCATTGGCATTCCATCAACGTACAGGTGATAGCCGATGCCCAACGCCTCATATGGCACGTCCGTGCCAAACACCCCGGGTCCAGCCATGACAGCTACATATACCGTCAGAGCCCCATCCCAGCAGAATTTAACCAGAACATGTATGGGGACAGCTGGCTGGTTGGTGAGTGACATGGGAGTCAGGCATGACTATCCCCTCCCGTGATGCACAACAGAAATCGCACATGCATGACTAACATTATCCTGTCTTTTCCCTTACAGGTGACTCTGCATATGCACTGGGACCCCATCTAATGACTCCTTTCCGGAACCCCCAAACCAGAGGAGAGAGAAAATACAATTAAGCACACATCAAAACCCGTGCAGTGGTGGAGCAAACATTTGGGCTCCTGAAGTCCTGTTTCCGATGCCTGGATAAGTCTGGGGGGGCCCTATTGTATTCCCCTACCTTTGTGTGTCAGATCATCGGTGCATGTTGCATACTACATAACTTTGCTATGAAAAAAGGCCTGCATATTGACATACGTGATGACCTGACCCCCGACCCACACAGTCCCCACCTGCCAGAGGACACCCAGTCTGCTGATGGAAGAGCAGTCAGGAGGGTCCTCGCCGTAGGCATCTTTGGACACTAAACCAAAACATTAATAACACAGACAGTGCACGCGTGTACACCACTGATGTCCCTAGATCACACACACCACATCCACATCGCATTGGATTAGCCCAAGTCCAGCATGTAGGAGTTGGGAGCAGTAACGCCAGCGTCAAGGCCCCAATGATGTCACTGTCCATTCACACACCTTTCACACGTCATTCATTCAGCCGTGGGGTTCACTTCACCACCACGGCCGAGGGTGACACCCCTTACTTTCAGGAGTGCCACTCCCTCACATTCACACACCATTCACACTGTCCCCTGCACTCCTGACCGTGTGCAGTACAAAAATAAATTAATAATATCATATCCTGATAAATAAAATAAACAAAATCTCATAACCTGAGAAAAAGAAAAAAGAAACTCATGACCTGAGTATGTCCAAAACAAAAATATAAAACAAGAATAAAAAAAGGCCTCATCGGGGATGCCGGGGGCTTCTTCTGGGGCCCCTCTCTCTGGCTCCGCAGCTGCCTGGATGGAGTGGGTGGGGGGGGGGGTGCATCTGGAGGTGGCTGATCCCCAGGTGGGCCACTCCTGGCAGGTGTGGCCTGCGTGCCCTCCAAGGCCCTGGCTATCCGTCCAAGGTAGGAGTTCGTCTGGGCCTGCATCCGGAGCTGACGGGTGACCTGGTAGTGCTGGGCCCGCCGACTCAGCCTCCCCTGGTCCCGGATGGCAGCACTGTTGGCCTGGACGGCTGCAGTAAGGTGCCGAATATCCCCCTGCACCTCCCCCAAAGTGGTGACCACTGCAGCGCAGTTGCAGCTTACATCCTGCACTGCGTTGCTGAGGTTGGCAACGGAGCCCAGGCTGTCAGCCACTTTCTCCAAGTGCACCGCTATGGCCCCCATCTGTTCCGTCTGCCTGGCGTGATCCCTCGCCAACTGGTCCTGGACACCATCAGACACCCCCCTGGTCTTCTGGGTCGCCTTCCTGGGGCCAGAAGATGGTTGTCCTCGGGTGGAAGGAGTCGCCCTTGAGGGGCTTCCAAGGATGGGGGAGGGGACGACAGACGGCCCAGGAGAAGGGGAGGAGACAGACAACACTAAGGTAAAGTCCTGCTCTGCCACAGCAGGATCCTCTACAACCACCTCGGCAGGTGTGGTGTGGCCACTCTCCTCCACAACCTCTTCACCACCCAGTGGCTCGGGCACACGATGGCGTGGGGGGGATGGGGTGGAATGCACGCTGACAGATGATGGCCCAGCTCCGTCATCTGTGGATGACACAAAGCAGACACATGTTGGTGGTCCCACACACTTGGCACATGTACCCTCCCCCCCCCAAATGCTAAACAACAAATAGGGGATTATAAAACACTTACCTGTCCTTGTGCCTTCCTCCACGGAGTCATAGCCTGCGACCCCCTCCACCTGCTCCCTCTCCAGGCAGCGAGCAACCACCTCCTCCTCTGCGGTTAGGGTGACAGGACATGGGGGACCACCACCTGTGCCCCTCTCATACCTCCTGATGGAGGCCACCTTGTCCCTCACCTTGCGCCGCAGGTCATTAATTTTTTTTTGGATGTCCCCAGCAGTCCGGGTGGAGTACCCCAGGACATTGACCCTGGCAGCAATGGACTCCAGGATGCCCTGCTTCCTCTCCCGGCTGGTCTTCCGGCTTTTTTTGCCATGGAGAAAATCATTATCCGTCTCCATTGCCGAAATGATGAGCGAGACCTCCTGTGCATTAAAATTCAGGTTCCTCCTCTCTCTGGGGGTAGCGGGAGCAGCCATCACCAAACAAAAGTATCTTCCCTGGGGTGGGGGGAAGCGGAAATACTTTTGCGCCGGAATGGCGTTTCCGCCAGCGCTTTTAAGCGCCCAGCGGAACGCATTGCGCTGACGTTTCCCAGGAAGTGGTGCCGACGGAAGTTGTGAGCATGCGCACAAGGGGGGCGAGTGGAGCCGCACTCACTGCGCATGCTCCGTGGATGATGCGCTGAACGTAAGCCTCTGCGCTGGGCTCCGCCCATCATTTACATATGATCACACCCACTTCCACTTGCGTCGGGTTACGCCAGCGCATTATCGTTACTCTGGCGCAAGTTTACGCGCAACTGCTATGTGAATTACAGGACTTGCGCTGAAAGGGTCTTCAGAGTAACGTAAATGAGAAGCGTTACTCCAGAGGAAAGATACTCTCATCTACCTGAATCTGGCCCAATATTTTTTACTTTTTGCTATAATAAATATCCCTGAAAAATATTTAAAAAAAAAAATTTCCTCAGTTTAGGCTGATAGGTTTTCTTCTTCATATTTTTGGTAAAAAAAACACAATAAGCGTTCCTGGATTGGTTTGCGCAAAAGTTATAGCGTCTACAAAATAGGGGATAGTTTTATGGCATTTTTATAAAAAAATATGTATTACTAGTAATAGCGGTGATCTGTGATTTTTATCGGGACTGCGACGTTATCGCGGACACATCGGACACATTTGATACTATTTTGGGACCATTGTCATTTATACAGCAATCGGTGCTATAAAAATTCACTGATTACTGTGTAACTGGCAGGGAAAGGTGTTAAACACTAGGGGGTGATCAAGGGGTTAAGTGTGTCCTAGGGAGTGATTCTAACTGTGGGCTACAAGCGATACAACAAGGATCACTGCTCCAGATGACAGGGAGCAGTAGCTCCCTGTCATGTCACAAGGCAGAACAGGAAAATGCCTTGTTTACATCTCCCCGTTATGCCTCTCCATGTCACGATTGCAGGACACTTCCAGACATAGAGTCCGCGGGACCCACAGGCACATCCCCGAGGCGCACACGCTAGGCGGCAAATTCAAAGGGATGTACAGGTATGCCCATTTGACTGCCCGTGCCATTCTGTCGACGTATATTGGCGTGCGGTGTTCTGGAAGAGAATAATCAGAGTATTGCATCTAATCAATTAAACTCCTGGGATATGGATCTGGTCAGTTTAGTAGCAGAGGGGGAGGGGTGTATACAGAAGGGGGAGGGGGTATATGGATGAGGAGGAGGGGTGTATACAGAGAGGGTTGTTAATCAGTTTCAGCTGCTTTGGTGTTAATAAAATTAATAACCGGTGCACTAGATGGGCAACAACGAGACGACCTCCAAAACAGGAACGGTTTTACAAGTGGAGGCCACTGACATTTTTTCCCCCAACTCATCTATTCTGACAGTTCTTCAACTAGTTTTGCATTTGGCTAGGGTCAGTGTCACTGGTAGCACAAGGCGATACTTGGACCCTATAGTGGAGCATGGAGGAGATTCCAGGAGACAGGCAGTTACTCTAGGAGAGTTGGACAGAGCCATAGAAGGTTCTTAACCCATCAGCAGGACCGGTATCTGCTCCTTTGTTCAAGGAGGAATGGGATGAGCACTGCCAGAGACCTACCAAAGGACTTCCAGCAGGCCACTGGTGTGAATATCTCTGACAAAACAATTAGAAACAGATTTCATGAGGGTGGCATGAGGGCCCGACGTCCTCTAAGTGGGCCCTGTGCTCACTGCCCGACACCGCGGAGCTCGATTGTCATTGAACACCGGTATTGGCAGGTTCGCCACTGGCACCCTGTGCTTTTCACAGATGAGAGCAGGTTCACCCTGAGCATATGGGGGAACGTTCTGCTGTCTGTAACATCGTTCAACATGACCGGTTTGGTGGTGGGGTCAGTGATGGTCTGGGAAGGCATATCCATGGAGGGACGCACAGACTTCTATAGACTAGACAATGGCACCATGGCTGCCATTAGGTATCGGGATGAAATCCTTGGACCCATTGTCAGTACCTACACTGGTGCTGTGGGTGCTGGGTTCCTCCTGGTCCACAACAATGCCCGGCCTCATGACAGGAGAGCATGCAGCCAGTTCCTGGACGGTGAAGGAATTGATACCTTTGAATGACCCTCACACTCGCCTGACCTAAATCCAAAAGAACACCTCTGGGACATTATGTTTTGGTCCATCTGATGCTGCCAGGTTGCGCCTCAGTCTGTTCAGGAGCACAGTGATGCCCTGGTCCAGATCTGGTAAGGAAATTCCCTAGGGCACCACCCGTTGTCTCATTAGTAGCATGCCCTGATGTTGTCAGGCATACATACAAGCACTTGGGGGCCATATAAACTACTGAGGACCATTTTGAGTTAAATTTTATCAAAATGGACGAGCTTACTGCATAATTTTTTCACTTTGATTTTCGGGGTGTCTTTGAATTCAGCCCTCTGCAGGGTGATAATCTTCAATTCCATCAAACGGTGTGGCATCCTTTCCTTCATAACACATTACCAAGTCCATACCAGTATAGATCCTAACACATTAACCAGTCCATACCAGTATAGATTCTAATTCATTACCCAGTAAATACCAGCATAGATCCTAACCCATTACCCAGTCCATACCAGTATAGATCCTAACCCATTACCCAGTCCATACCAGTATAGATCCTAACCCATTACCCAGTCCAAACCAGTATAGATCCTAACCCATTACCCAGTCCATACCAGTATAGATCCTAACGCATTACCCAGTCCATACCAGTATAGATCCTAATCCATTAACGAGTCCATACCAGTATTGACCCTAACCCATTACCCAGTCCATACCAGTATAGATCCTAACCCATTACCCAGTCCATACCAGTATAGATCCTAACCCATTACCCAGTCCATACCAGTATAGATCCTAACCCATTACCCAGTCCATACCAGTATAGATCCTAACCCATTACCCAGTCCATACCAGTATAGATCCTAACCCATTACCCAGTCCATACCAGTATAGATCCTAATCCATTAACGAGTCCATACCAGTATTGACCCTAACCCATTACCCAGTCCATACCATTATAGATCCTAACACAGGCAGCACAGTGGTGTAGTGAGTAGCATGTTTGCCTAGCAGTAAAAAGGGTCGCTGGTTCGAATCCCGACCACAACACTACCTGCCTGGAGTTAGCATGTTCTCCCTGTGCCTGCGTGGGTTTCCTCCCACACTCCGAAGACATGCTGGTAGGTTAATTGGCTTCTGCCTAAAATTGGCCCTAGTATATGAATGTGAGTTAGGGACCTTAGATTTTAAGCTCCTTGTGGGTAGGGACTGATGTGAATGTACAATGTATATGTAAAGTGCTGCGTTAATTGACGGCGCTATATAAGTACCTAAATAATAATAATAATTACTCAATCCAGTATAGATTCCTAACACATTAGCCAATTCATACCAGTATAGATCCCAACACATTACCCAGTACATATCAGTATAGATCCTAACACATTAACCAGTCCATACCAGTATAGATCCTAACACATTACCCAGTCCATACCAGTAAAGATCCTAGCACATTACCCAGTCCATACCAGTATAGATCCTAACACATTACCCAGTCCATCACAGTATAGATCCTGACACATTACCCAGTACATATCAGTATAGATCCTAACACATTAACCAGTCCATACCAGTATAGATCCTAACACATTACCCAGTCCATACCAGTAAAGATCCTAGCACATTACCCAGTCCATACCAGTATAGATCCTAACACATTACCCAGTCCATCACAGTATAGATCCTGACACATTACCCAGTACATATCAGTATAGATCCTAACACATTAACCAGTCCATACCAGTATAGATCCTAACACATTACCCAGTCCATACCAGTAAAGATCCTAGCACATTACCCAGTCCATACCAGTATAGATCTTAACACATTACCCAGTCCATTACAGTATAGATCCTGACACATTACCCAGTCCATACCAGTATAGATCCTAACACATTACCCAGTCCATGTCAGTATAAATCCTAGCACATTACCAAGTCCATACCGGTATAGATCCTAACACATTACCCAGTCCATACCAGTATAGATCCTAACACATTACCCAGTCTATACCAGTATAGATCCTAGCACATTACCCAGTCCATACCAGTATAGATCCTAACACATTACCCAGTCCATACCAGTATAGATCCTAACACATTACTCAGTCCATACCAGTATAGATACTAACATATTACCCAGTCCATACCAGTATAGATCTTAACACATTACCCAGTCCATACCAGTATAGATCTTAGCACATTACCCAGTCCATACCAGTATAGATCCTAACACATTACCCAGTCCATACCAGTAAAGATCCTAGCACATTACCCAGTCCATACCAGTATAGATCCTAACACATTACCCAGTCCATCACAGTATAGATCCTGACACATTACCCAGTACATATCAGTATAGATCCTAACACATTAACCAGTCCATACCAGTATAGATCCTAACACATTACCCAGTCCATACCAGTAAAGATCCTAGCACATTACCCAGTCCATACCAGTATAGATCCTAACACATTACCCAGTCCATCACAGTATAGATCCTGACACATTACCCAGTACATATCAGTATAGATCCTAACACATTAACCAGTCCATACCAGTATAGATCCTAACACATTACCCAGTCCATACCAGTAAAGATCCTAGCACATTACCCAGTCCATACCAGTATAGATCCTAACACATTACCCAGTCCATCACAGTATAGATCCTGACACATTACCCAGTACATATCAGTATAGATCCTAACACATTAACCAGTCCATACCAGTATAGATCCTAACACATTACCCAGTCCATACCAGTAAAGATCCTAGCACATTACCCAGTCCATACCAGTATAGATCCTAACACATTACCCAGTCCATCACAGTATAGATCCTGACACATTACCCAGTACATATCAGTATAGATCCTAACACATTAACCAGTCCATACCAGTATAGATCCTAACACATTACCCAGTCCATACCAGTAAAGATCCTAGCACATTACCCAGTCCATACCAGTATAGATCTTAACACATTACCCAGTCCATTACAGTATAGATCCTGACACATTACCCAGTCCATACCAGTATAGATCCTAACACATTACCCAGTCCATGTCAGTATAAATCCTAGCACATTACCAAGTCCATACCGGTATAGATCCTAACACATTACCCAGTCCATACCAGTATAGATCCTAACACATTACCCAGTCTATACCAGTATAGATCCTAGCACATTACCCAGTCCATACCAGTATAGATCCTAACACATTACCCAGTCCATACCAGTATAGATCCTAACACATTACTCAGTCCATACCAGTATAGATACTAACATATTACCCAGTCCATACCAGTATAGATCTTAACACATTACCCAGTCCATACCAGTATATATCTTAGCACATTACCCAGTCCATACCAGTATAGATCCTAACACATTACCCAGTCCATACCAGTAAAGATCCTAGCACATTACCCAGTCCATACCAGTATAGATCCTAACACATTACCCAGTCCATCACAGTATAGATCCTGACACATTACCCAGTACATATCAGTATAGATCCTAACACATTAACCAGTCCATACCAGTATAGATCCTAACACATTACCCAGTCCATACCAGTAAAGATCCTAGCACATTACCCAGTCCATACCAGTATAGATCCTAACACATTACCCAGTCCATCACAGTATAGATCCTGACACATTACCCAGTACATATCAGTATAGATCCTAACACATTAACCAGTCCATACCAGTATAGATCCTAACACATTACCCAGTCCATACCAGTAAAGATCCTAGCACATTACCCAGTCCATACCAGTATAGATCTTAACACATTACCCAGTCCATCACAGTATAGATCCTGACACATTACCCAGTCCATACCAGTATAGATCCTAGCACATTACCCAGTCCATACCAGTATAGATCCTAACACATTACCCAGTCCATATCAGTATAAATCCTAGCACATTACCAAGTCCATACCGGTATAGATCCTAACACATTACCCAGTCTATACCAGTATAGATCCTAGCACATTACCCAGTCCATACCAGTATAGATCCTAACACATTACTCAGTCCATACCAGTATAGATCCTAACACATTACTCAGTCCATACCAGTATAGATACTAACATATTACCCAGTCCATACCAGTATAGATCTTAACACATTACCCAGTCCATACCAGTATAGATCTTAGCACATTACCCAGTCCATACCAGTATAGATAATAACACATTACTCAGTCCATACCAGTATAGATAATAACACATTACTCAGTCCATACCAGTAGAGATATCCAGTATGATATTTTTCCCCATTCAAATCCTATGTGTTTTCAAAGTGTTTCTTTCATTTTTTTGAGCAGTGTGTGTGTGTGTATATATATATATTATATCTAG
Source organism: Rana kukunoris (assembly GCA_029574335.1). NCBI lineage: Eukaryota > Metazoa > Chordata > Amphibia > Anura > Ranidae > Rana > Rana kukunoris. Next base: position 226,186,839 of record CM056055.1, on the reverse strand, counting down.
AGAGAGCAAGAGACTGGATAAAATCAGAAGACAGGTCACAAAACACAATCTTTTGCAAGGCTTCTGTGTCTCATTCAGGAAATTGCAGTAGCAGAGCATATGTGATCAGGGGGGTAGTAGATAAAAGCTCTTGACTTAGGACCCATTTACAATGTTGCCTTTTATTGCACACATTACAACGCGCGGAAACGAATGTGTCCAGGTTCCCCATAACAAATATAGTGCCTCTTCCCATCTGTGTATTGAAATATAAAATATTTCCCTCTGTGCTGCCTTTTGGTGCATTGGGAAGCCCATAGAAGTTATAATATGTGTTTTGATGTATTTTGATGTGACACCAGCCTTGGTCAATGGCTGTTAGCTCATCCACTCCGAATCCTCAATTCAAAAATGCATTGGAAATGAGCTTTAATAACACAGATCCCTAAAAATAAACATTAAATATTTTTATGAAAATTACAGCCGGTTAAAAAATTACTGAACACTTCACCATTTTTCTGGGTAAATTTATTTATAAAGGTGATACTGACATGACATTTTCCCCACATGTCGGTAACAACCCGTACAATCTATACATACAAAGACACCAAAAAGAGCAGGTCGAGTTCCCAGCACAGCTAGAGAACAGACCACGGGATGCTCTCCTGCTTAGTATGGTCAGTTCTTAGTAGGAAAGTAGAGGGACTGACAGGAACCCTCTGGGAATTCACACAAAGGAAGCGATACAAAGAGAATAAGAGACTTTCTCATACAAGTACATGGTACAGCAGACACATATCAGGAGAATGATATGCTGGGGTAACAGATGCTTTCTGGGCTAAATCAAACATGACATATAGCTGACAGTAGAAGAGTGTGTTTTGTTTCTGTGAGTCCCCCCTGTAAAATACTGTATATACTGGAGTATAAGCCAACCCAAATATAAGCCGAGGCACCTAATTTTACCACAAAAAACAGGAAAACATATAGATTCGAGTATAAGCCTAGGGTGTCCATCTGCATGCCTCACTGTGCCTCACTGTGTCCGTGCCTTACTGTGCCCATGCCTCACCATGTCCATGACTAGACTTATGTTTAACATGGGAGTCTATGGAAGGGGTGCCCCGGTTTGAAAAATCGGTGCTCCCCAGCCGTAGGTCCCCCAGACAGCACACTTGTAGAGGCGAACTGGGGCTACATGTACGGCCGGCCGGTACTGGTCCCCAAAGTTACCGGAGAAATTACCGTTTAACATGGGAGTCTTTGGAAGGGGAAGCCTAGGGTGTCCATGTGCATGCCTTACTGGGCCCATGCGTTACTGTGCCTATGCGTTACTGTGCCCATGCCTCTGTGCCCATGCCTCTCTGTGCCCCATGCCTCTCTGTGCCCCATGCCTCTCTGTGCCCCATGCCTCTCTGTGCCCCATGCCTCTCTGTGCCCCATGCCTCTCTGTGCCCCATGCCTCTCTGTGCCCCATGCCTCTCTGTGCCCCATGCCTCACTGTGCCCATGCCTCACTGTGTCCATGCCTCACTGTGTCCCTGACATTTAACATGGGAGTCTGTAAAAGGGGTGCCCGGCTTTGAAAAATCGGTGCTCCACGGCCATAGGTCCCCCCAGACAACAAACTGTGCACACTTGTAGAGGAAGAGTGGGGCTACATGTGTACCGGTACCGGGTCCCCAAACTCTGGGAGATCAGGCGCAAAAAGGTGTCTCGAGTATAAGCCGAGGGGGGGCATTTTCAGCACCAACAAATGTGCCTGAAAACTTGCCTTATACTCGAGTATATATACGGTGTATTACCTGTTTATCCTGCCAGTAAATCTGTTATTTTTCCATTTACAGGGTGACAGTGGTGGTCATTCTGCAGTGAAAGCATACAGCAGTGTTGCCACCGGGTGGACGGGGTTGTCCAAACCCCTGTAATTGTCACTTTTGCTGGACAGCTTGGTCCGCATGTAAATGTGGGGAAAAATAAATAAATGTGTGTGAAATACTGAATTTATTGGCGTATAACACTCACTTTTTTACCCTGAAAATAGAGGGCAGACTGTGCTATACGCAGGGGGTTGTGGAACGTTTTTTTTCCTGTAACTTCCCTCTTAGGCCCCATACACACGAGCAGACAGATTTGTTCAAATCTGTCCGTCCGACAGACTTGAACAAATCTGTCTGCTGGGATTTTGGTTTGCTCGCGTGTACACACGAGCAAACCAAAATCCCCGCCAGCAGAGAGCGCGCTGACGTGTCGGTGACGTGGCGGTGACGTTGACGCCGCCACGTCACCGCACCAGGAAGTAAAACACTTCCGCGCATGCGCCGAATCCATTCGGCGACGGTGCGGCGGCGGTGCGGGACGACATGTCTGCTGGTAAGTGTACTAACCAGCAGACATGTCGGGCGGACGGATTCCCACCCGATAGATTTCAAAGCATGCTTTGAAATCTGTCGGGTGGCCAAATCCGTCGGCTCGGCCGTACACACGATCAAATCTGTCTGCTGAAACGGTCCGGCGGACCGTTTCCAGCGGACAGATTTGATCGTGTGTACGAGGCCTTAAAGTTGGGGTGCGTGTTATACGCCTGTTATACACCGATAAATACGGTAATACAAGCAATTTGTATATAATAGTATCCTTTACAGGTTATAACTCCATACAAAGATACAGTATAGTTTAGGGTGACCAGACATCCCCTATTTCAGGGGACAGTCCCCAGATTGAGGACACTGTCCCCAGGCCAAGTCTGTCCCCAGTTTTGTCCCCAGATTGGATTTGAACAGGGGCTGGGGCAATTTCAAAGACAGTCAGTGCAGAAAAAAAAAATCTAAATTACACCCCCCCACTCCGCCGCTCCTACTAGCTTGGGGGGGAGGGGGGGTGTATTTTTTTTTCCATTATCTGTGCCCCTTTCCGATGATCATGTGCTGGTCGGAGCGGAGGGAATATTTCTTCAGTTTCAGGTGCATGCCTATTCAGCTCCCATCACATGTTCTTCTGCCTTGGCTCAAGTCCCGGCCAGCCGCCTGCCTGCTCATCTCCTTGCCTTCCCTGGGGGAGTGATCTTCCTCTGCTCCCCACCCAGTAGTAGCCAGGGCTCGGAGAGTAAGACTTGACAGGCTGTGAGGTGGGCAGCGGTGGCGACGGGCAGAGAGTCGGTGATTGCCACCATTACTAGTAAAAAAAAATACGTCCCCGGATTTCATTTTAAAAATATGGTCACCTTAGTATAGTTGCTTTAATGGGCTTGTCACTCCAGTTCCTGGTGGCAGACATGGCGGCGAAAGGGGTGGCTGTGGTTGAGTAGGAGTTAATCTTTGCTGCCTGTACAGATTCAATCACTGTGTATTGTGTGATTTGTCAGCGCAGCCCGTTGCACACAAGAACGAGCTTCAGAAATAAGGATGGAATCTCCATAAAATGACTCTGGCAAGCTATCAGCTGATGGAGTAAATGGACCTTCTCTTACATCTGCTCGGCTGTGCATGGGTGGCCTTATGGGAAGAGATAAATCGCCGTGTACGTGCCGCATCTGCCTCAGCGCCTCCAGGAACCGGGACTTCCTCTCCTGCGGAGATCGGAGCGCCTGTTTAGGGGATTGTACCCCTCCTGTCCTTGTATTTTCCTTTTTAAGAGCTTCAAGAAAGGGCAAAACAAAAGGTTAATGGGCAAGATACAGATTTATTCGACATTCATGTTGTGCATGATACAGAATTTCATGCTGTGAGTCCCTGTAAACTGAATTCAAGCGTCTCAATTTTTCCTGCATGGTAGTGAGCAGGCAGCTCAAGCAGGACTGAGTCTCTTCTGCCTCAATTCTCTACAGTTTAGAAGAAGACTTTTTTTTTCTTTCAGTCTTACCTCACTGCAATTCTGTGGTTTGAACGGACCCTACCAACATACAGTGGATTTTCCCGTTGCTCTGAATTCTATCTGCACTGGAGCATGGATGAGCTCTCAGGCTTGGTTCACACCTACAGATGTGACTTAAAGGGGTTGTAAAGGTAAAACAAAAAAAAATCCTCTAAATGACTTTCTTAGTGCAGTCCTCCTTCACTTACCTCATCCTTCCATTTTGGTTTTAAATGTCCTTATTTCTTCTGAGAAATCCTCACTACCTGTTCTTCTGTCTGTAGCTCCACACAGTAATGCGAGGCTTTCTCCCTGGTGTGGAGTGTCGTGCTCCCTTGGACTACAGGAGATTCAGGGCACGCTCTACCTTGCAGATAGAAAAGTCAAGTTAGTCTTACCGGTAACTTGTTTTCCATGAGTCTTTCAGGACAGCACCTTTAGAGCGTGGCTCCACCCACTTGACAGGAAACACACCTCCACCAAACTTCTTAAAAGGGAGGTTCCCTCCACTTATCATCAGTAGTAGTAGAGAAACCTCCGGCCCAAACTGGAACACATAAACAGAGTATGGTTAGTCACAGTATAATATTCCTAAAAACATTAAGGGCGGGTTGCCGCTGTCCTGAAAGACTCATGGAAAACAAGTTACCGGTAAGACTAACTTGACTTTTCCCTTATCGTCTTTCAGGACAGCACCTTGAGAGGATAATAGAGACTTACCCACTTCTAGGGAGGGACCACAGCTTGCAAGACCTTTCTGCCAAAAGCCTCATCGCTTGCTGACAGAAGATCCAGTCTATAATGACGGACAAACGTAAGGTAACTTGACCACGTAGCCGCCTTGCAGATCTGATCTGGGGTGGCACCAGCTATTTCTGCCCATGTAGTGGCCTGAGCTCTAGTAGAGTGTGCTTTAATGCCCAGCGGGGGAGATAGTCCTGCTTGGGAATAGGCTTCCAGAATAGCGGTTCTTAGCCATCTAGCAATTGACCCCTTAGATGCTTGGTGGCCCTTCCTTTTTCCTGAGAAAAGTATGAACAAGGAGTCTGAGGATCGAAAATCCTTGGTCACTTCGAGGTAATGTAGCAATGTTCTTTTCACATCCAACATATGAAATTGTCGCTCCCTTTCCCCTGATGGATTGGAGCAGAAGGTTGGAATGACGATTTCCTGCGCCCTATTAAGGCTTGACGCCACCTTTGGTAGAAAGGCTGGATCAGTCTTTAGTACAATCCGGTCCGTGAAGACGGATAGGAAGGGTTTCTTTATTGACAGGGCGTGCAGTTCGCCAATCCTTCTGGCTGTTGTAATTGCCACTAAGAATACGGTCTTGAGAGTAAGGTACTTCAGAGAGACATCTTGTAAAGGTTCAAAGGGCTCTTTCGTCAAAGACCGCAGAACTACTGATAAATCCCAACTCGGGAAGTGTCGTACAGGAGCTGGTCTGGACCTAGAGAGTGCCCTGAAAAATCTGACAACCAAAGGTTCTGAGGATATCGGCCTTTCCAGAAAGACTCCTAATGCGGCTGTTTGTACTTTGAGTGTACTGCTTGATAAGCCCTTTTCTGCCCCAACCTGAAGAAATTCCAACACTGATACTAGGTTCTTTACCACTCTATTAGACGAGTGACACCAGGAGTTGTAAACCTTCCAGTATTTTTCATAGATTTTTCTGGTAACCAGCTTTCTACTAGTAAGTAAGGTAGTCACCAGTGGTCGGGACAGACCTTTCCGTATCAATAACTGCCTCTCAGATACCACGCTGTGAGGTTTAGAGAGGACACCCCCTGATGGCACACTGGCCCCTGCAGAAGTAGGTCCTGTCGAAGCGGTAGTCGCCAAGGTGGTTTGACCGCCATTCGAAGAAGGGAGGTAAACCAAGCCCTTTTTGGTCAGAATGGGGTGATTAAGATTACTTCTGATTTCTCCTTCTGAATCCTCCTTATCACTAATGGTATTAGCTGAAAAGGAGGGAAGGCGTACGCCAGTTGGAAATTCCAAGGCTGAATTAACGCATCTGTTCCCTGGGAACTGTCGTTTCTGTAAATGGAGAAATAGGCTGGAAGTTGCGTATTTTCTTTTGACGCAAATAGATCTATTTGTGGTAGGCCCCAGGCTTGGGTGATTAACCTGAAGATCTCCGGATTTAGGGTCCATTCTGCTTCCTGAATCCGTTTTCTGCTTAGAAAATCTGCTACTATGTTTGAAGTGCCCTTGAGGTGGACCGCTGATAAGGACAGCAAATGATTTTCTGCCCAGTTTAGGATGCCCAAGGCGAGAAGCTGAAGTAATCTGCTTCTTGTGCCTCCTTGCCTGTTTAAGTAAGCAATAGTAGTGGCATTGTCCGAGAACACTTGAACATGGGCACCTTGAAGGTCTGCGGAGAAGGCATCTAAAGCTAAAGCTACAGCCCTTAGCTCTCTCCAATTGGAGGATTTTCCTGCTTCTGACTGGGACCAAACTCCCTGAACATAGTTCTGACCCAAGTGTGCCCCCCATCCCCATAGGCTGGCATCTGTCGTTACCACTCTTTCTACTGGGAATGACCAAGACAGGCCTGCTGACAGATTGGTCTGACTTCTCCACCACCATAGTGACCGTTTCACTCTGGAGGGGATCTTTACTTTTGTTTCCAGAGATTCTGTCCTGCGATCCCACACCTTCAGAAGGAAGCTCTGGAGGGGCCTGAAGTGCAGTCTTGCCCACTGCACTGCTGGCATAGATGAGGTAAGGGTTCCTAGGGCTGACATTACCTGTCTGATGGACAGCTCTAGATTTGTCTGTAAGGAGGCAACGACCCCTTTTATCTTTAGTTTTTTGTCCTCTGGGAGAAAAATTCTTTGCTCTACTGAGCTTATCCGATACCCCAGAAATTGTGCCTCTTGGGTTGGGCTGAAATTTGATTTTTCCAAATTTATGATCCAACCCAAAGCCTCTAGATGGCTGCGAGCTCTTCCGAGATCCTCCAGTAATTTTTCCCTGGAGGGGCAAAGAAGAGTAGGTCGTCTAGGTATGGAACTACCGCTATACCCTGAAGGCGGAGCGGAGCAAGAGCCTCTGCCATGACTTTTGTAAAAATTCTCGGGGCCGAGGAGAGGCCGAAGGGGAGGGCCCTGAACTGAAGGTGCACGACCTCCCTTCCCATGTTTACTGCCAATCTCAAAAATCTTTGGGATTGGGAAGCTATGGGGATATGCAGATAGGCGTCTCTCAAATCGATAGACGCCATAAAGCAACCCTTTGTTAACAGGTTTTTTACCGTAAAGATTGAGTCCATGCAAAACCTTTCGTATAGGACTGATCTGTTTAAAGGCTTTAGATTGAGAATGAGCCTGAAGCTTCCGGACGGTTTTCTTACCATAAATACATGGGAATAAAACCCCTGGTAAAGCTCCCCCTCTGGTACTGGGATTACAACCCCCTGCTTTCTCAGATCCTTTAAAAGGCTCTTCATGGCTAGGGACTTGACAATATCTCCTGGTAAGTCTGTCAGAAGGTACCTCTCTGGGGGAGGGTCCGAGAATTCTATCTTGTAGCCTAGAGACAGCATAGCGAGAATGTACTGATTTTCTGTTATGCTGGCCCAAAAAGGGAGGAAGCGTTGAAGTCTCCCCCCTACCTGCAACTGGCTGTCACTGGGTTTTGCAGGAGGATTGAAAAGGACATTGCTTTTGCCCTTTCCCCTCTGCCCTGACCAGACCTTTTTCCTCTCTTGAGGCTTACTCTGTTGTTGAGCCCTTGGGGGACGAAAAAACTTTTTACCCGACTGACCCTTCTTTTTGACCGGGAAAGATTTTTTCTTGTCTGCGGTCCTATCGAGTACTGTATCTAACTCAGGACCAAACAAAAAATCCCCCTGAAAAGGGATTCCACACAGTTTGTTTTTGGACGCTGTGTCCCCGGGCCAGGTCTTTAACCATAAGGCCCTTCTTACTGAATTAGTAAGGGCCGCAGATCTAGCTGTCATCCTGATAGACTCTGCAGACGCATCTGAGACATAGGCTACCGCAGCAGACAGGGTAGAGAAGGAATCTAAGATTTCCTGCTTAGGGGAATCAGCTACAATATGAGCTTTAAGCTGGCTCAGCCAGTACTCCATGTTTCTGGAGACGCAGGTGGTTGCCATTGCTGGCTTAAGGTTGCCTAAGATGGATTGCCAGGCCCTCTTTAACTGCTGGTCCATCTTTTTATCCATGGGTTCCTTAAGAATCCCCATGTCCTCAAACGCCAGGTCCGAAGACCTTGAGACCTGAGAAAAGGCTGCATCAATTTTTGGAGTCTTATTCCAAAGAGCTGCTGGATCCTCATCAAACGGAAACCTTCTTTTATGAGCTTTAGCAAAGAAAGGTTTCTTTTCTGGATCAGCCCATTCCCTCATGATTGAGTCAGAAATCACAGAATGAACAGGAAAAGTACGTATTTTGGGCTCACAGAGACCCGCATACATCCTGTCATGTAAGGATAGCTCTTTGCGCTCCTCCTCCAAGCCCAAAGTTGCATGCACAGCTTTAAGGAGGTCATCCACTTGGTCCAAAGACAATTTATATTTAGAAGATATATTTTCTAATTCGTCTTCCTCCTCTTCCGATTCCTGGGAATGTGAGGGAGGGGGACCGTCCTGGTTCAGAGGACTCTCTTCTGCCTCCACTACAGGAACTAAAGGTGAGTCTTGTGAGGATTGTGAGGTAGAGGCTTGGCTCACAGATGGTTTCATGAGTGAAGATTTAAAGGATTGAATCGTAGCATCCAACTCCTTCTTTACAGAAGCAATTATGTCGCTGCAGGCAGCAGAAGCTTCTTCTTTCACCAAGGAGTCAACACATGATTGACATAAAGCTTTTCTCCATCCTTCAGAAAGTTTAGCTTTGCATGAAGGACATTTCTTTTTGTTTCCGGGTTCAGAGCCTTTGGCCTGATAAGGAAAGGAAACAAAAGGGGAAAAACAAAAAACCAACCATGTGAGATAACCTGAACAACCCATCAAGGTGCTCACCAAAGGTGCACAGTGAGAGATCCTTATACACTCACGTGCCCAAACAGGCCCCCGCCACCAGGGGGGGAAAAAAAGCCACTCACTCCCCCCAAGAGAGAGAGAGAGCTGGAGAGAGACCTCCAAGTAACTAAGGGTAGAACACAAGTCTACCCCTTACCTGGGTCTTGCTGGTGCCAGTGCCTGTCCCACTCGCTGCGGATCCCCCTTCCATGCTTGAGGGCAGTAGCGTGATGCTTGGTGGCAGAACGCCGGTTCCGGACTCCACTAGTGCCGCTGCACCGGACCAGAACCAACTAATAAGGCACCAGACCCGTTCCTCCCTCCTCCCTCAGCGCTTCCGGGTGGAACTGCGCCCGCTCGTAAGAACCCCGCCCCTTCCGGTTACCTCATTTCCGGGGGAAGCAGCTGGATTAAGGAAGTCACCAGCTGACCTTCCCAAGATGGCGCCGGCGTCGGTTTGGACGGAAAAAAGTAAGGAACGTCCGCGCGAGTACCTAGCCAGGGGGGCAGCGTCCTGGAGCAGTCCTGGCTCACTGAGCACTTGATGAGGGAGAAGGAGCCCATGCACAAGGCACTCTCTAACCCGTGAATGGGAGGAACAGACTCTCTGAGGTAAGTAGAAAAAAAGGTGGAGTAGGGAGATAGAAAGAAAAAAACCTCTCCAGGAAACCTGGAGAGCTCCTAACCCCCACATGTGTTCCCGCCGGAGGAAACACAAAAACTGATGATAAGTGGAGGGAACCTCCCTTTTAAGAAGTTTGGTGGAGGTGTGTTTCCTGTCAAGTGGGTGGAGCCACGCTCTCAAGGTGCTGTCCTGAAAGACGATAAGGGAAAAAGGAGCTGTGTGTTAGTGGGCGTCCCGACTCCAAGGGAGGGGGCAGGCACGACACTCCACACCAGGGAAAAAGCCTTGCGTTACTGTGTGGAGTTACAGACAGAAGAACAGGAAGTGAGGATTTCTAAGAAGAAATAAGAAAATGTAAAAGCAAAATGGAAGGATGAGGTAAGTGAAGGAGGACTGCACTAAGGTAAAGAAAGCTATTTAGGAAAAAAAAAATTGTACCTTTAAGCCACGTACACACGGTCCGAATTTCTGATGAAAAAAGTCAGACGGAATTTTTTCGTCGGATACTCCGAACAAGTGTATGCCCCATCTGACTTTTTCCGTCAGAAATTCCGACGGACTTGGAAAAAGAACATGTTCTCTTTTTTACAGATGGAAAAAAAATTCTAGCGGAAATTCCGTTCGTCAGTATGGAATTCCGACAGAGAAAAAAACATGCATGCTCGGAAAACAATTTGACGCATGCTTGGAAGCATTGAACTTCATTTTTCTAGGCTTGTCTTATGCCACGTACACACGATCACTTTTTGTGATAAAAAAAAAAAACGACATTTTATCTCATGAAAAAAAAGACGTTTTTCAAACTTTATTTTAAAAAACGACGTTGTATACACACCATCGTTTTCTGAAAATGCTCTTGCAAAACGCGGTTACGTACACCAAGTTCGAAGGCACTCTGTTCCATTGAAGCTCCCGTCTCATAACTTGCTTCTGAGCATGCGCGGGTTTAAAAACGTCGTTTTGCCCACACACAATCATTTTTTATGACACAAAAAACGACATTCTGAAAAACGACGAAAATTCAAGCATGTTAGAATTTTTTTTCGATCGTTTTTCAGAAGACATAAAACGACGTTTTGTCCACACACAATCATTTTAAATGACGTTTTTTAAAACATCGTTTTTTTTTCATCACAAAAAGTGATCGTGTGTACGCGGCATTAGTGTTGTCCGTCACCGCGTTTTTGACGGTCGCAATTTGGTGTCCGTGTGTATGCAAGACAGCTTGAATGGAATTCCGTTGGAAAAACCTGTCGCAGTTCATTCCGATGGAAAAAAATGATCGCGTGTACGAGGCATAAGACCCGGAGGATTTCTTGGGTGTTTTGCACCATTTAGATTTAGAATACTTTCTTAATCCCAAAGGAAAATGATTACAATACAATTACATTCAACTAAGACAACACAACATTACAATTATGAACAGAAACAAGACCCAATAACAGCAATAAAATTACCAATAACAACAACAGAATTACCAATAACAGCAATACAATTACCAATAACAATCAAATCACCAATAACAACAACATAATTACCAATAACAGCAAAAAAAATACCAATAACAGCAATAAAATTACCAATAACAACAGAATTACAAATAATAGTAATACAATTACCAATAAGGCCGCGTACACACGATCAAATTTATATGCTGAAACTGGTCCGCCGATCAGTTTCAGCGGACATATCCGATCGTGTGTACGACCTAGCGGACAGGTTTGTCCAGCGGACAAATTTTAAAGCATGCTTTGAAATTTGTCCACTGCAAACCTGTCCGGCGGACATGTCCGCTGGTTAGTATGCCTAACCAGCGGACAGAAATCCCCCGCATGCGCCGAATGGATTCGACGCATGCGTGGAAGTATTTTACTTCCTGGATTGGTGACGTGGCGGCGTCAACGTCAACGCCACGTCACCGCGCTGTCTGTCCGCTGGGATTTTGGTTTGATAGTGTGTACAACCATCAGACCAAAACAGCCCAACAGACATATCCGATGAAAATTATCGGATAAATATGATCGTGTGTATGTGGCCTAACAGTAACAGAATTACCAATAACAGCAATAATATTACCAATAACAGTAACAGTATTACCAATAACAGCAATACAATTACCAATAAACAGAATTACCAATAACAGCAATAAAATTACCAATAACAGAATTACCAATAACAGCAATACAATTACCAATTACAGTAACAGTATTACCAATAACAGAATTACCAATAACAGCAATACAATTACCAATAACAGTAACAGAATTACCGATAACAGCAATAAAATTACCAATAATAACAACAGAATTACCAATAACAGCAATAGAATTACCAATAATAACAACATAATTACCAATAACAGTAACAGAATTACCAATAACAGCAATAAAATTACCAATAACATAATTACTTTTTGTTTACTGTATGTGTAAAATCATTTATTTTGTTAGAAAATTAGTTAGAACCCCCAAAAATATTATATATATGGAGAATAAATTGGTGGGCAATTTATTTATTTTTTGGTCACACGGTATTTGCGCAGCAATTTTATTGCAAAAAAAAACACAACACATAACCCCATTTTTTTGTAATATCTAAAAGATGATGCCGTGCCGAGTAAACAGATACCAAGCATGTCACGCTTAAAAATTGCGCACGCCCGCATAACGACGAAAAACAAACAATATACATTTTACTATCTATAGGCGATGCCTTAAAAGCCTTTACAGGTTACCACTTTAAATGTACAGGGGAGGTCTGATACTAGAATGACTGCCCATAATCCGACAATTGCGGTGATACCTTACATGTGTGGGACGATCGGGGTTTGTCTGCGTGCGGGACCGACGCACACACATTCGCCTTGGCGTGCATTTTTACACTGTTGCATTATTTATTTATTTTTTGTTGTTATTGCTGTCACAACATCCTTATGTAATGTAAACAGCCTTGTGACAGAAATAGGCATGAGACAGGTATTCTTTATGGTGGGATCTGGGTTCTATAAGACCCCAAATCCCTTTGCACTTGAATGCCAAGATCAGCGTTTTTGAATACTTTAGATTTTTTTTTTAAATGGTGCCATTTAAAAGGGAAGAGATGTCATCGGATTATTATAGCGGAGACCCGATCAAAGCCAATCCGGGCTTGCTTCGGGTCTCCGACTAGCCAGTGGACGTGCCGGTTAGTAGCTCGAGTCTCCTGGTGGGATGGGAGAGTCAGAGTAGGCTGTGGAGGGGGGATGGGAGGACGTCCCTCATGCTAACCAGGCACTCAGTTGTAATAACAACTGAGTGCCTGGTTAGTCGTTCGGGTTGTTATTACAAGAGACCTGACAGTCGGCTCTATACGGCACTAAATCTAGAGGGGGATGAGAGAGTTACTTGACTCTCATCCATGTGATTTATGTTAATTTGGTTGCTGTGCTGTGCTGTCGTTTCATTCTGTGTTCCAAAGATACCTTTCCCTCTCGGAGCGACAGATGGCGGCAGTGGAGTCCAGTGGGAGCGCCTTCTTGCCAGCAGCCAATCAGAGGAGGTTTTCCTTTGCGGTGCATGCTGGGGAGGGTACTTCTGCCAGCTGCCATTTTTGGGCAGGGGAATTTGAGGTTGGATCCGGGTGCAGCACCCACCTTTAGCGTGTGTGCACATCACGGGCCCCCCGGCAATATGGCCTACCAGGCCGGGGCGCACGTGCTACGCAGAGTTTCTGACTCTGGGCCCTCATGGCCCGGAGCAACTAAAGCTGTATGGGGGTCTCAGTGACTTACTGAGCCCCTCACATCGATGAGAAGATCCCAAGCGAGTTGTGCTCTTCGGTGGGGAAGTCGGTCTGAGGTGAGCCCGGAGACAGGCGATCCAATAGGGCTTAGACAATCCGCCGGGGATCCGAGTCACAAAATCAATGAAGCTACCCGAGGAGAATTCAGGCAAATTTAATTAACAAGAAGGAATTGCTCTATCAAGCTGCATTCTAGAGAAAGGGCCATAGCTGCCGACTGTATCACTCGGCCCCGCCCCCAGCGCGTCATTGAATGTGATTGACAGCAGAGCGAGCCAATGGCTGCGCTGCTTTCAATCACCCAATGGATAAGCCAGGAAGACAGCAGAGAAGCCTGCGCATTCACGGCGCAGGACTTTCAAGGGGTCAGGTAAGTAAAGGGGGGTTCAGGGGGCCTCTTATACGCAGATGTTTTTTCACCTTAATGCATAGAATGCATTAAGGTGAAAAAACGTTTACCTTTACAACCCCTTTAACCTAATACCAACATCATATAAAAACGAAATACGAATCTGGATCATAAACCAGATAAAATTAGATTCTGGTGCGTCACGTGTAGAGCAGCCTATTCATTTCAATGATCTGTCCCATGCAGAGGCGTATCTAGTGAAAATAGCGCCTATGGCAAGTACCGAAACTGCGCTCCTGTCGAAACATTTGAAAACCATCTTTCGGATAACCTTAACAACAAAAAACGCTAACAAAACTAGTGATATTTATCATCCCTTGTGATACCCTGGGTAGTGACATATCCTCTTTATGGAGAAATTTGGGGTTTATTAGACCCCTGATCCCTCCTCTGCCCTCCAAGTCCAGGTAAATGCAGAACCAATACTGGAAGTGATGAAATCTTCATCACTTAAGGCCTCAGTTTTTACAGAGGAGAGGGAGAAACTGATGTTCCTCCTTCTTCTTTGTGTGCTGCCAATCCGACCAGATGGAATGGGAGAGCCTGGGAGAACAGAGGAGGGCTGTGGCTGCAGGGATAGCGTTGCCAGTGTCCATTAGCAGGTGGTGCTAAAAAGGAGATCCTGCGTATGATCAGGAGGAGGAAAGAAGAGACCCTCAGACCCTGGTAAGTGCCTTGCTGCCCAGCCACTCATCAGCGCCCCCTTCATATGGCGCCCATGGCACTTTCCATAGCTGCCATACCCTAGATACGCCACTGGCCCCATGCATGAGAAACGTGGAAAAGGAGCCCCCAGACTTTTCAATAAAAAACACTCCTCACTGAACCGCATGGTAATAATTAATGGCAAAGTCGTAGGTCTGATAAAGGGCAACTTGTTTCTGGGTGTGTTGGGGGAGCACATGGCTTTGCGCACATTCCTCACACACACAGATGTAAGCGTGCCTAAGACAATTTTAGTGGATTTCTGTTTTTTTTTTCACTACATATCCTCTTAAAACTAACAAAGTCCATTCAAAGTCAATAAATGTTGCAGTAGCTTTTTATTTAAAAAATATATATATATATATTAAATAATGGGGGGACAAAATGTTCAGCGCTGCTCCTTTTGAGGCCGCGTTTGATTTAGCAGGCAATAATCAGCAGTTTAATGCAACATTAAATGCTCGCTAATACAAACTGCAGTCGACAATTGCCTCTTTATATGATCCAGAAAGGAGAGTATTAGTAAGCGGAGTTATGCCGATAATTATAGAGCAGTCTCTCACCTGCGGAAAGAACGCTGATGTGCTTCTTTTTCATGGGAAGATCTTTGTGTAGCAGACTAAGTACTTACACAAAGTGACTCTTTGCAGTGCCTGTAGGTCTATGGAGGTTGTTATTTTCTGGTCAGCCGAGATTATTTTGTCATTTTCCATTGATCAGGTTAATGTGTGGGTAGAACTATAACGTGAATACAGTCCTACTGGCAGTATTTGACATCAGCTGTCCCAAGGAATCCAGAATTTTTTATACTATATTAGCGTTTCTCAATCTTTTTTCAGTGAAGGCACCCTTTTAGGGCTGCTACTAATGGTTATTTTCATAATAAATTAGTTGGCCGATTACTGTTTTGATACTCGATTAAAGCTGAGTTCCAGCAGAAATATGACCTTTAGGGCCCTTTCCAGGGCCGGATTTGCTCTCCCTGCCGCCCCAAGGCCAGGTTCCACAATGCACCCCTTCCCCACCAACCAAACTCCCCCTCAAATCAACGGAGAATGGCAACTGGAGGGGACAGGGGCGGCAGGGTTAGTTCAAATATTTTTTGTTTCTTTTTTTAACTTTTTAGCACTTTTTTTTATTTTTATTAATTTTTAGCTTTTCGTTTACTTGTTTTATTTTTGTGTAATATTCTTATTATTTTGGATATTATTTTTCTTATTCTTTACTTTTTTAATTTAATTATTATTATTTTTTATCAATTTTTTTCACTTAACTTTATTGCTATTACACAGGAGAAAGCAATTCCCTATGCGACAGCAATTGGAGGTGACAGGTTCTCTTTATTGACCCTGTCACCTCCAAAACAGAAGTCCTAGCACTGTGCTAGAACTCCTGTCACAACTGAGATGGAAAGAGCAAAGCTCACCCCTCTCACTGTGTACATCGGCGGCAGGGACAGAAGACGGACTCGGCGGCTGGGGGGAGGACGGAGGAGTCCCGAAGGCAGAGCAAGCCGAGAAAAGTATGTGGGGGTAGGGGAGAACGGACAGCAGCACACATTTGACAAGTGATTTTGACCACATCGCCGTAATCACTTAACGAGTGAGCAAATTCCCCCACTCAATTCTCCCACGCAGCAACTTACCGCCCTCAACTGTATGTTACGGTCGTCGGGGGACTCCATGCCACTGCACCCTGCCGCCCCGAGGCCTGGCCTTGGTGGCCTTGTGGGAAATCCGGGCCTGGCCCTTTCACATGGGCAGACGAACGGTCCGTTTTTTACAAGTTCGTTTACGGACTTGTAATGCTGCCCTATGGGATTGTGGACGTTAGCGGATTGAGCATCCACTAACGTCCATAAAGATCCGCCTCCGCAAAGAAAGATCCGCTTTTTCAGACGGAAGAAAACCCTACTTTTCTTCCGTCTGGCGGAACGGTTCGGATGAATACGGGCACACGGTCCGTATTCATCCGAGTGCCCATAGGGGAGAGCGGAGGAAAGACAGAGGGCGGTCCCTGCGCAGACGGACACACACGGGGCGGATCAATACGAATTCCGCTCCGTGTCAAAGAGCCTTAAAGATAAACATGCCCCTATAATACTCAAGCCTTATGTAATGTCACAAAGGTATGCTGTACACTATGCCCAGTTTTCTATCTGTGCAGCATCGTTTCCTTACTTTGTGAAGTTCCTGCACAGTCAGCATACCGCCCAACCATCCCGCGCCCCCCCCCCCCCTCGCTCAACAACTCCGATCCACGGCCCCACCCCCCAATCAACAATTTCGATTTGCGGCACCCCCCCCCAACAACTCTAATCCCGCGGCAGACCCCCCCCCCCCCCGCTCAACAAAAATGTCCCGCATGCTACCCAGCACGCACCCGGCGCTTTCAGTGTAAGGGTAGCCTATGTGCGGTGCCTACACTTGACTAATAGGAACTGTAATGGAAAAACCCTGTCCAAAACTGATGCAGTATTTGAGCACCACATGCTGAATTCTCTTCACCCCCCCCCCCCCTACCCTTCCCTTCCCCATCTAGATTTTAATATCACTCCAATGTCAAAATACACCCCCAGTATCCCCCCACACCACCACCAACACCATCACAAGCCAGTAGCTAAAGTGGATTTATAAAAAAAAAGGTCATAATCCTAGCTCCAGTGTGGCACCTTAGACTGCTCTATACCAACCAATCAGTTTTCAGTTTACCGCTGTGAAAATTAAATACATTTGGTCGGAGGTTGTTGTGCCGTGCCACTGCCAAATTCCGGTGCCTCTTTTAAAAAAAAAAAAAGAACCTTGCAAACAGCAGCGGCCTGCTAGCGATATAGATGCACGTTTTCAGGAGGAGATTTTGGCAAGTGCAGCGCCTCGAGCATCTGTGTATATTGAGATGAGTGGGCGACGCCAGGCAATAAACAGTTGTGAAAACTGGCAGATCGCGCTAGAAATGGACACCCACTTTTGTGCAGACGAGCTCACTGGAGGAATGACTACCGCAAGAAATATTGTTCCACCTGCGACACAGAGGCTCATCACGCATGGCTCTGTTTATTTTATACATAGCCGTGAAGTCTGCACAATATGGAAAGCGGTGACGGCGTTAATCGCAACACCAAACATTTGCTAATGTTGACTGTACATCCCAAGAACATAGTCGGCCTCATTTGTTACGCTTTGTGAAATAAGCAACCGCCTGTATCATCTCAAAGCAGACGGACAGGTCTAGTATTGCAGGTAGAAATTGCGGTCCTTATGCCCACTGAACGTTTTTTTTACCCCGGGAACAAAAAGAGCGTTATCGGCTGAACTGTGATCATGCACGATTGCCTGGCAAAGTAACCTTACTTGAGGTGTAAGGTGCAAAGTGAATATATAGTGGCTCCATTACAAGCACAGTGGCCAGGGCCGCCATCAGGGGGCTACAGGCATTGCACCTGTAAGGGGCCCAATGACCCTTTACAGGCCCGGCTGGCCCCCCTCCTGTTTTTTTATTAAATTTTTTATTTATTATTATTTTATTTTTTTTGCATTACACCTGTAAGGTGCCCAATGGTCCCCAGGGCCCCTTACAGGCCCGACCCTGTTTTATTTTTTATTTATTTATTTTTTGCATTACACCTGTAAGGGGTCTAATAGTCCCCAGGGTCCCTTACAGGCTCGGCCGCCCCCTCCGTTTTTTGTTTTACAGTCCTTAGATTGTAAGCTCCTTGAGGGTAGGGTCTGATGTAAATGAGCAATATACAGTGATGCCTTTGCGAGTAACGTGGTTTACGAGTGTTTCACAAGATGAAGTATATATATATTTTTAAATCCTGACTAAGCAAGACGAGCAGGACTCAAGCTGCTGGTGTATGTGGCCAGAGGTCCAGGGGCGCTGGTGGCTCACAGCGCTTCCTGGAGATACTCCGATCTATGTGGGGCGAGTGTAACACGCGTCGGAGCACCGGAAAGAGTCAACAGTTCCTGAGTGTCTTTGAGCATTACCAGCGCTCCCGCACCTCTGTCCACATACAATACTGCACACACCAGTGCCCCCACACCTCTGGCCACATACAGAACTGCATACACCAGCACCCCCGCAACTCCGGTCACATACAGTACTGCACACACCAGTGCCCCAGCAACTCTGGCCACATACAGAACTGCATACACCAGCGCCCCCGCAACTCTGGTCACTTACAGTACTGCATACACCAGCGCCCCCACAGCTCTGGCTACATACAGTACTGCATACACCAGCGCCCCCGCAACTCTGGTCACATACAGTACTGCATACACCAGCGCCCCCACACCTCTGGCTACATACAGTACTGCATACCCCAGGGCCCCCGCAACTCTGGCCCCATACAGTACTGCATACACCAGCGCCCCCGCAACTCTGGCCCCATACAGTACTGCATACACCAGCGCCCCCGCAACTCTGGCCGCATACAGTACTGCATGTACCAGCAGTGGTTGTGGAACAAATCATCTGAGTTTCCATTTTTTGTATGGGGAAACTCGCTTTGATATAAGAGTGATTTGGATTACAAGCATGCTTCTGGAACAAATTATGTTTGTAATCCAAGGTATTACTGTATATTTTAAAGATGCGCACCACAACGCACAATATGGTTCACACCAGTTCATTGTTATTTGATAAAACTGGCATGGGTATGTCAGGGTTGCGATTCAAAGCGAATGTCTTTCAACGCATCGCACTGTGTTTTGTTCGTTACCTGCTTTGTGTACTGTAATCTACAAGCATAGGCGTGCACACAGGGTGTGCCGAATGTGCCTGGGCACACCCTACTGACCCCCTGTGGTGCAGATTCCCCCTGCTTTCTGTCTCCCCCCTGCAACACTGCCAGCTTTCCTCTTCTCTTCTCAGGAGCAGGGAAGGGGTTGGTAAACATTTCATTAGCCAGCACCTTCCTTTTCTGAAAGAACACAGTGAGTGATCTGTGCCAATTGCTACTGTCTTCATTTTTTTAACGAAAGCTTAGTAAACTATGTTTACTACAGGCTGCAGAGAAAGGGACTGGGGAATCTCTGTCAAAAGTGAGACACCTGGGGTCTGTTTATATCCTTCATATTTTACCAAAGCATCAAAATGGAGCTCCTAAAAAATAGTTTAAAAAATAATAATAAAAAATAAAATAAATGGAAAAAATTATAAAAATGGAAAATAATGGATACCAATCTTTGCTCGAATGACACCTTCAGGGGCGCTGATAGGGGGGGACCACCAGCCCTCCTGTAGGGGGCCCCTGCACTCAGAGGGGCCAAGACAGCAGGAGGGTTGGTGGAGAACAATGCCCCCCGTGTCTCTCACCCAGGTTTCTCCCCCTCTCCCTCCCCGCCAGATTTTAGAGAGGGCTAATGAACCTGGCCAGCCGCCGCTGAGCTCCTTCCTCTGCCCCGAGAGGGGGTTGTGCTAGGGGGAGGGATTTGTGGGAATGTGTCCTAAAAGAGGGATTGAAGAAAGAAGATTTGTGCTGGGAGGGGAGATGCGGCTGATTGTGTACCAGGAGCCGATAAGGGGATTCGGGGCTAATAGGAGGGATTGGGGAGAATTGTGCAGGCAGGGGAGATTTGTACTAGGAGGGGGAATTGGGGTGGCATTTGTGTCCATTAATAATTTGAAATGATTTTTAAGTATTTTTGTGTGAAAATATTGTACAGAATACCATCAGGTGTGTGTGTGTGTGTGTGTGGGGGGGGGGGGGGTCCAGTCAGGTAGTCTATACGGGGCCCCATGATTCCTAACAGCGGCCCTGGACACTGTCCACTGCTCTGCTGATATACACGCATGTGTGTTTGTGTTTTGGGGTGCACACCCTAATAATGCAATAGGTCGTGCATACCAATATCTACAGGTATGAATCCAGTAAACCTCTTCTGATATATTTCCTCATTATATGACCACTGTATGAATTTCCCCGGGTATGTGACAGCTTTACTATAAATTGACATATATCTTCACTATCTAGTAAAGAAAAGGTCTCACATCCTGTAACCCCGACGAGGAGATGAGGCCTTTGAAAGGAGTTCCGAGGTACTGTCTGGGTTTCGAAATTGATTTTATGCAGCAGTTCCGTCACAGTGTATATTGGTGTAGTGCACTCTTATGATGAATAGAAGGGCAGTGACCCCTCGCTCAATAGATGGCAGAAAGCCTTTGTTCTAGGTGTGGGTGATGGAAATCACTGTAGCACATTGTGACCGTAGCCAGGAGCATCTCGTCGATATTTCTAGCCCAATTTAAAAACACAACAAGTCACATTTCCTAATGGATCAGACAATGCAGGATTTGGGCACATTGAGTCACTCCGTTTTGTGCCTGGTCTCTTAGATGAAGGCCGGTTGCTCGCTCGGGGCTCTGGCCTTTTCTGCTCCGCTAAGCGTGCCGTATTACTTGATGGAGTCTCAGATACGCTTTCTCGATTTCATTGTACCAAGGCCTGGCGTAGGGGCTTTCATCCTTTTGCCTCTTCTCGCTGTGCGCTATAGGTCTCTGAGATGAGAATGATACACGGGAGAAATTTACACACAGGGCTTAAGTGCGGGTCTTTGTGTCTGGGCTAATGTATCTCTCCATATTGTCTGCCCTTTGTGACGATGCCGAACTGAATAGATTCATCTGCACTGCTGAGAATGACTCACTCCACCACATAACTAGAAAGCAGAACCGTACATGTGGAAAAGCCTCCTTAATCGCATTCCCCTCTTGTTCCTATCATGAAGACATTGCTTGACCAAGGAGGGAGAACATGCCGCAGTTCATTCACTAAAGTGCAACTTCAGACAACACTTTTCATTTGGGATAAAATCTTCTCAGGTACTTACTGCCATCTGTGTCCCCACTAGGGATGAGCTTCCAGTTCGAGTAGAACTCGTGTTCGACTTTGCCTGTTCAACATTGCCTGTTCGCCGAACAGGGAACTATTTGGGGTGTTCGCGGCAAGTTCGTGTGAACTTTAGAACCCTGTTAAAGTCTATGGGACTCGAACGTTTGAAATCTAAAGTGCTAATTTTAAAGGCTAATATACAAGTTATTGTCATAAAAAAGTGTTTGGGGACCCGGGTCCTGTCCCAGGGGACATGTATCAATGCAAAAAAAAGTTTTAAAAACTGCAGTTTTTTGGGCAGCAGTGATTTTAATAATTCCTTTAAGTGAAACAATAAAAGTGACATATTCCTTTAAGTTTATTTTATGCCTGTAAAGTAGCGCTTGTTTCCCATGCTTAGAACTGTCCCTGCACAAAGTTTCATTTCTGAAGGAAAAAAAGTAATTTAAAATCACTCGCGGCTATAATGAATTGTCTGCTCCCGGCAATACAGAGAAAAGTCATTCATAAAAAAAAAATGTGTGGGGGTCCACGGGATTTTTTTTTTAAATACGGGGTGGAGTTCCCCTTAAAATCCATACCAGACCTGAAGGGTCTGGAATGAATATTTGGGGTGAACCCCACATATTTTTTTTTTTAATTTGACGCAGGGTTTCCGTTAAAGGATCACTAATGGATTTTTTTTTTTTTTTTTTTAGCTAAATGGCTTCCTTTACCTTACTGCAGTACTGGTTTCATGTCCTTATTGTTAGTTTTTGCTTTGAAGTTGCTGTAATCCTGCTCTGTTCTCCACACTTCCTGCTTGTCTGTTTCCTTATAACCACAGTGCTGGGAGCTTTCTCACGATGGTCTGAGCTGTCATTACTGTGTGTCTAAAACTTCCCAGAACTAATCAGATTAATTTTAAAAACAAAACACTGCCCTGGATTTGTTTGTTTTTGTTCTGTGTGTCTCTTTCTACTTCACAGAAACATGAAGCCAGTTCAAAAGTGAAACTAACCTGCAGGCACATTATATGATTGATTTTTATCTATTCTTAATCATTTTGAAAAGGAATCAGTTAACTTTTATGTCTCTATACCCTGTAAACAGTAATTTCAGCAAAAATGTTATTTTCCTTTAGTGACCCTTTAATATCTATACCAGACAGAAAAGGGCCTGGTAATTGAATTTGGGGGGACCCCCACGCATTCTTTTTTCATGAATGACTTTTCTCTGTATTGCTGGTATCCGACAATTCATTATAGCCTTCAGAAATCACATTTTGTGCAGGGACAGTTCTAAGCACAGGAAACAAGCGCTACTTTACAGGCATACTATACACCCCCCTAGGTACAAAATTTAAAGGAATATTTCAATTTTACTGTTTCACTTTAAGCATTATTAAAATTAATGCTCCTGAAAAAACGTCCGTTTTTTAAAACCTTTTTTGCATTGATACATGTCCCCTCGGACAGGATCCAGGTCCCCAAACACTCCCCTGGGGCTGGACCCGGGTCCCCAAACACTTTTAAGACAATAACTTGCATATTAGCCTTAAAAATTAGTACTTTAGATTTCAAACGTTCGAGTCCCATAGACTTTAACAGGGTTCTAAAGTTCACACAAACTTTTGGTCTGTTCGCAGGTTCTGATGCGAACTGAACCCAGGGGTGTTCGGCTCATCCCTAGTCCCCACTGAGCCCCTTCTTGTAGTCGGCAAGAAAACTGAGCAAAGTCTCTCCTAACAACGAAAACACTTTTTTTTACATGTAGCACTACCCCCGGAGAAGCTGCTGAATATTTTCCGGCGGTATGTTACCTCTATCTTCTCGCTGTCCAGGGTAGTAGATGAGAGTTGAAAAAGTTCAATGTCCACATTTTACACTTATTTTTCTAAGATTTATTTGCAGAACTTGGTAAAGAAAGAAGAAGTGGTTGAAGGGTTGGAAGGGTAGACAGGTAAGCACTCCTGTTTCCAGCATACACAGTCACTTTCGTCGCCACTCTAGCCAGAGTGGGTATTGCTCACCCGCATAGGTCCCTCTCACTGGCCTAGCAGCCGGAGTGGCGCACGGAATAAAGTACAGTCTCTGCCACAGACCTTCCTTTTAAGAAGACACTTTCGGTCCAAAATCCCCCAACACAGGACTCAGCACCCAGATCTCTCCAGATTAACTTCTGTAGAACACAGGTCTGAGTATATGGTGCATCCTTCGATGAAGTCTCCAGGCCTCTCCTGAGATACCAGCCACTTGCTCGGTCCTCTCCAAGATAGGCCCATCGTCAAGCGGCTTCCTCCCTCCAGAACGGACAGCACAGGATCACCTTGAAAGCACAGACCCAGTTTGACTACTGGGCCTACTTGGACAGGTCACAACCCCGGACCAACGACCACTGGCCCCGATCAAAAAACGTCTGTCCCTTAAGTACCCCTCCCCAGCATGCTCAAGGGGACGATCACTCCTGCTGATTGGCTGCCGAGGGGGAACACCCAATATCACCCTTAGCTGCTGCCACCCTTGGCTTGGGGTGGTAACGACACCCCCAGGTGAATAATGGTGGTCACTCCCAGCACAGCCATTGCTGGAACAGAGGCCAAATTTAGCCACAATTACATGTATATGAGTCAACTAACACTCAGACTCCCTCATAGAATTAAAGCAGCGCCAGCCCAACAGGAGCAGGCTGCTACATACATATACACTATATTGCCAAATGTATTGGGACACCTGCCTTTACACACACATGGACCTTAATGACATCCCAGTCTTAGTCCGTAGGGTTCCATTTTGAGTTTGCCTACCTTACGCAGATATAACAGCTTCAACTTTTCTGGGAAGGCTGTCCACGAGATTTAGGAGTGTGTCTATGGGAATGTTTGACCATTCTTCTAAAAAAAAAGCATTGGTGAGGTCAGGCACTGATGTTGGATGAGAAGACTTGGCTCGCAGTCTCCTCTCTAATTCATTCCAAAGGTGTTCTTTTGGGTTGAGGTCGGGACTCAGGACTGTGAAGGCCAGTCAAGCTCCTCCACCCCAAACTCGCTCATCCATGTCTTTATGGACTTTGCTTTGTGCACTGGTCCAAATCATGGAGGGGGGCTTATGGTGTGGGGTTATTTGTCAGGGGTTGGGCTTGGCCCCTGAGTTCCAGTGAGGGGAACTCTTAAGACGTTGGCTTACCAAGACATTTTGGACAATTTCATGCTCCTAACTTTGTGGGAACAGTTTGGGGATGGCCCCTTCCTGTTCCTACATGACTGCGCACCAGTGCGCAAAGCAAGGTCCATAAAGACATGGATTAGAGAGTTTGGGGTGGAGGAACTTGACTGGCCTGGACCCAATAGAACACCTTTCGGATGAACACCTTCTAGTACAACATCACTGCCTGACCTCACAAATGCGCTTCTGGAAGAATGATCAAACATTCCCATAGACACCCTTCTAAACCTTGAGGACACCCTTCCCAGAATAGTTGAAGCTGTTATAGCTGCAAAGGGTGGGCCAACTCAATATTGAGCCCTACGGACTAAGACTAGAATGCCATTAAAGTTCATGTGCCTCTAAAGGCAGCATTCCTCCTCCTACTGACCACCGGTGCTATGTAGGTATTTTACTCTTTGACTGCCAAGCCTAAGATATTGTGTACTGCTTCACTGACACAGGCATGTTCTACTCCCACTGACCACAGACTGGCCCCCATTGTCTGAAAGACAGTAAACCAGTCCTTCATTTAGTGCTAGTTCACACCAGATGCAGCTCTGTGCACTTTTTTCTGCACTAAAAATGCATGAAGTGTTTTCCATTTATTCCAATGGCTCTAGTTCACACCAGTTCCATTCAGTTTCTGGTGCAGAAACAAACCCTGCCCTGGTGCATTCAAACTGAATGACACAGCAACGTGCCAATGCACCTAAGGTTTGTTGTGTTGTAACGTGTGCATGTGCAATACTGTGACATTCATCACCTTAAAGAAGCTTTAACATTTCTCTCAGATGTAATTTCTGTGTGTATGTTTCCAATAGTTACATTCCTGTCCTTGCCTATTTGGTTATGGGTTCATAATAAGGGGGCCAGCTGAAAAATACCCCACTCCCCCTGATGATACTTGGCAGGACAATATTCATTACCCAGAAGCCTTCAGGGATACTAATGTCACACATCTCAGAAGACCTTGGGGTACACCACATCACATGTAGAAAGCTGATTGGTCATTCTTGCCTAGGAGAGAATCTAGGAAGTGCGGGATGTGTTCTCAGAAAAAAAGTAGTAAAAATAATTATACACTAGTGAGAGAGGATTGGAAAGAATGGATTGCCAGAAAGTTGGTTCGGAGGATGAAGGTCTGCTGCAAGCCCTGATGAAGGGCAAATTGGCTTGTGTCGCGTACCTGGTAGGAGTCTGACGAAGTATCTCCAGCCCAAGCCCCACTGATGGTGGAACAGATGGAGGCACACGAGTGCCTGTAGGTGTTGCTTGCAGAAATTGCAGATGAAATTGTAGGCTCGGTGACACAGGCAGGACAACAGGCTCGGAGCTAGAGTAATTCACGGTGAGTCAGCTGATGTTAAGGGGAACTCCAACCAACTTGTCACTTCTGGTTTCGTGGCTTGCCGCAACTTCCTGCAATCAGAGGACAGGAGGATACAGGACCCAGGAGAGCTGAGATGACAGGCGGCCAGCACAGGCACTCTAAGACAATGTTTGAGCCAGGCAGGGAGCAGGAGCAGGGTCACAAGGATAACCAGGTTTAGTAACAGGCAGGCAACGAAGTACAAGGGCATGAGCAGAAGCAAGGTCAAATGGAAATCGAGATCGGGAACCGGTAAACCGAGTCCAAAAACAGAGTCAGGGAAGGACAAGATCAGCAACAGGTATCAGGCAGAGTACAACAGGGAATCAGAAGATCAGGACACAGCTGACGACCAGTCGGCACTGTTTGGGAGTCTAGGCCGTCTGGTGGCCGTTGCGCATTAGTGCTCTGGGAAGCCTGCTTTTGTCCATGTGCATCAGCGCTCTGGGAAGCTTGATGTTGCTGGTGCGTGTGCGCACCAAGGTTGTTCTAATAGTTCTCTTACAGCTTGGCTCCCGAAATGTGATGGCTTTTTTATATGATTCCACTTTGAACCATTAAAGCAATTTGAACTCTATCATCGATTGGTCTGGTGCTCCTGTTGTATCTTCGCTATGAGTATGGCTCTGGGTACCCGCTGGAGGGCAACCCTGTTTTATGTGAGCAGCCCTACCAGAGCCATTGGGCTACTGTACTCATTGAACGAATAATCTTTGCAGTCCTTGCACCTCTCAGAGAGGTCTTTTTATAGTTTACCTGTTACATTATACATGCGCATGCAGGCAGACATCTTCGCTCATTGCATATTCAGGCCCTGCTGTAGGCTGCAGGCATAGCATGTCTTTGAGTTAAGGGGCCCAATGTCAAGCTCATGACTGGTACTTTCATACGTGACATGTTGCCTCTTTCACAAGAGATTGGTGGCATATGTCAGTGTATAACAAAAAGGCGCTCGCCACACTCCATTGCACCCAGAAGGTGAAGGTCACTGCCATCTCCAACAATATCATTTAATCATCTTTGCAAACTAATAAAGCAGTTACGTACTGGAGGCCACTACTTATCCGCGCCTTGTTACCTCCAATCCCGCCGCACGATATATTACTCCAGGAACACTCCGCTTATTAGCGGTGACCTTGGCTCTTCTGCAAATCCCTGTGACTTTGTGCAAGCGGATACTTTGCCAGTGCGGACTCTTTGTGTAAACAGATTTTCTGCATTATTATTTTGGTTACAGAGCCGTCTATCACATTGTTTGATTATACGTCGATGACACAATAGCGCCCTTCAATAAAGCCTTATTGTATCCTGTTTATTGTTAATTTACAGCTGTGTTAAGTGTCCAGGATCGGAGTATTTTATTCCTTCCTTTATTCACATTGCAATGTCAATGTCAGAGAAACTCCTTTGTGCGCCAAGTGATTGTACAAGGGCCCCCCTCCCCCTCCCCCCAGGCATTTGTGATTCTATGACTATTGTTACATTGTTATCCTGAGTGTGTAGGAAGTGATCGTTCTTTATGGAATGCTTTCCGTGATTGACGACTGACTAATCCTGAAATGGTTTTCACAAGTTTTATATGATTAGGGTGTGCGCACAGGCGCTTTTTATGTCTTCATGAAAGAGGAGAATGGGAGAAACGCAGGTGATTTAGTACTATTTATTAAATCAGTTTCTGAAGTTTTTGCTACATTGTATAATTTCATTGCATTTTAAAATGAATCGGAGGACCTCTTCTTACCTCTAAAACGGCACATTTTTAGCAGCGCTCTATACACATTGGGCCATAAATACGTTTTAAGCAAAAAGAGAGAGCTGATGTAATATGGGTAGAGGTAGTGCTCAGTCCCCAATAGTATGCACACAACACAAAACAAAATAGCCCATGGGACTTTTGCAGAGTCACACCCAAGGCCGTCTTTAAGGCAGGGCAAAAGGGGTAGCTGCCCTGGGGCCTGTCATTGTTTGTGGGGCCCAAACAGCTGCATCATACTTGCCAACTATACCAGTTTAACTACTTGCTGACCGCCTGCCGTCATATTACTGCGGAGCGGTGGCTCTGTCTCGCGGGAGCACGTAGCTCTACGTCCTCCCTTTAGAGACTTGTAGGGCGCGCGCGCCCCCCGAGTCCCGCGCGCGTGCCCGGCGGGAGGGCGGGTACGATCGCCGCCGGGCACCCGCGATTGCTCGTTACAGAGCGGGGAACGGGAGCTATGTGTGTAAACACACAGCTCTCGTTCCTGTCAGCGGGGGAAACGCTGATTTTCTGTTCATACAATGTATGAACAGAAGATCAGTGATTTCTCCTAGTGAGGCCACCCCCCCCATACAGTTAGAACACACCCAGCAACACACTTAACCCCTTCCCTGCCCCCTAGTGTTAACCCCTTCACTGCCAATGGCATTTTTATAGTAATCCAATGCATTTTTATAGCATTGATCGCTATAAAAATGCCAATGGTCCCAAAAATGTATCAAAAGTGTCCGATGTGTCCGCCATAATTTCGCAGTACCGAAAAAAAACACTGATTGCCACCATTACTAGTAAAAAAAAAAATAATAATAAAAATGCCATAAAACGACCCCCTTTTTTGAAAACGCTATAAATTTTGCGCAAACCAATCAATAAACGCTAATTGCGATTTTTTTTAACAAAAAATATGTAGAAGAATACGTTTCGGCCTAAACTGAGGAAAAAAAATGTTTTTTTATATCTTTTTTTTGGGGATATTTATTATAGCAAAATGTAAAAAATATTGCATTTTTTTCAAAATAGTCGCTCTATTTTTGTTTATAGCGCAAAAAATAAAAACCGCAGAGATGATCAAATACCACCAAAAGAAAGCTCTATTTGTGGGAAAAAAAAGGACGCCAATTTTGTTTGGGAGCCACGTCGCACGACTGCGCAATTGTCAGTTAAAGCGACGCAGTGCCGAATCACAAAAAGTGCTCTGGTCGTTGGGCAGCAATATGGTCCGGGGCTAAAGTGGTTAAATTCCCTTGTCCCTTGAAGTTTTAGTCTTGTGCTGTGTCCTGATATCTCAGTGTGAAGTGCTGCTACTAATGCTGCCAAGCTCTGCCCTATTGTTCTGTAGAGATGACTCGCCTGCAGACCCTGTGTTTTCATGTAAATAACTGTAATTTATATGTAAATAATGGGATCAATCATATGTGGAGAAGGATCTGGGGGGTCCATAGTGGAGAAGGATCTGGGGGGTCCATAGTGGAGAAGGATCAGGGGGTTTTGGTAGATAAGCTCAATAATAACATACAATGCCAAGCTGTGGTTTCCAAAGAGAGGAAAGTCCTTTTTTATATAAGAGAGGTATGGACTCCAGAGAGAGAGAGAGATAATTTTGCCCCCCTGTACAAATCATACGTAAGACCTCATCTGGAATATGCAGTCCAGTTTTGGGCCCTAGTTCTTAGAGGATATCGGAGAACTGGAGAAAGTGCAGAGAAGGGCAACCAAACTGATAAGAGGCATGGAGGAGCTGAGCTATGAGGAAAGATTAGAGGAACTGAATTTATTCACTCTTGGGAAGAGGAGAATAAGGGGGGATATGATCACCATGTACAAATATATAAGGGGTCCATATAGTGAACTTGGTGTTGAGTTATTCACTTTACAGTCAACACTGAGGACAAGGGGGCACTCTTTACATCTAGAGGAAAAGAGATTTCACCTCCAAATACGGAAAGGTTTCTTCACAGTAAGAGCTGTGAAAATGTGGAATAGACTCCCTCCAGAGGTGGTTCTGGCCAGCTCAGTAGATTGCTTTAACCACTTAACGCCCGCCGCATGTAAATATAGGTCCACAGAATGGCACGTACAGGCAGATGGACGTGCTGGCACGTCCTTGCCTTTCCGTGGGTCGGGGATCCGATCGGGACCCCCTCCGCTACATTCGGCGGTCGGTAAGTGTCTGGGAGCGATCCGGGATGAGGGGGCGGCTGTTCGTTTCTGTCCGCCCCCTCGCGATCGCTCCCAGCGAATCGGCTTCCCCCCCCCTCTGCCCGCCCTCTGCCTGGGTAATGTAAACACAGGCAGAGGAAGTGATGTCACCTCTCCTCTCGGCGGTGTTTTCAATCCGGCAAGAGGAGAGAAGACATCATAAGTAAGTCGCACTAACACTATACTGACACCACACACATAGGCACATTAACCCCTTCAGATCACCCTCCCAGCCCCCTGTCACAGTGTCACTGATTGCAGTGATCATATATTTACTGATCACTGCATTTAGTGTCAGTGTGACTGGCAGTTAGTGTTAGGTCCCTACCCCCCCCTAATAAAATTTTAACCCCTTGATCACCACCCTAGTTAACCCTTTCACCCCCTATTGCCAGTGTCGCTAAGTGATCGGTTTTCTGATCGCTGTATTAGTGTCACTGTTGCCGCTAGGTAGCTAGTTTTTTTTATATATTGCGATTTTTTTTTTTTTGTAGCTGAATACATTTTGGCCTAAATGTTTGACTAAAATTTAGCTTATTCGATTTTTCTTATAACAAAAAGTAAAAATATATTTTTTTTTTCTAAATTTTCGTTCTTTTTCCGTTTATATCGCAAAAAATAAAAATCGCAGAGACAATCAAATGCCATCAAAAGAAATCTCTGTGGGAAGAAAAGGACGCACATTTTGTTTGGGAGCCACGTCGCACGACTGCACAATTGTCTGTTAAAGCGACGCAGTGCCGAATTGTAAAAACACCTTTGGGCATTTAGCAGCATATTGGTCCGGGGCTTAAGTGGTTAAGAAAGGTCTGGATTCTTTCCTAAATGTACATATATATAACTGGTTACTGACATTTTTAGGTAAAGTTGATCTGGGGAATATCCGATTGCCTCTCGGGGGATCAGGAAGGATTTTTTCCCCTGCTGTAGCAAATTGGATCATGGCTCTGCTGGTTTTTTTTTTGCCTTCCTCTGGATCAACTGTGGGCCATATTCTCATATATTTTCGGCGGCGTAGCGTAAGCCATTTACACTACGCCGCCGCTGCGTACTAGAGCAAGTGCTTTATTCTCAAAGCACTTGCTCCGTAGTTTGCGTTGGCGTCTCGTAAATCGCCAAGCGTAAACCCGCGCAATTCAAATGGGGCGGCTTGTATTTAAATTAAGCGCGCCCCCGCGTCGAACGAACTGCGCATGCGCCGGCCGGGGAAAAAGCCCAGTGCGCATGCTCCAGCTCACGTCGGGAAGCGTCGTTGAAACCGACGTCAAAACGACGTGAGCGTCATTTACGCAACTCCCTATTCGCGAACGAGTTAGTAAAACGACGTAAGCGACGGAAAAAGCCGACGCCGACCCGACGCCATACTTAACATGGCGTCCGACGGCACCCGACGGCATCCGACGGAACTTCGTAAGGTTACTCCACATAGAAGCTGGGGTAACCTTACGAGTCCGTAAACGACGTACGCGACGACGGGGCGGCGTAAAAGCGTTCGGGAATCGCCGTACTAGCCTCATTTGCATATGCAAATGAAAAAACGTGAAGGCCACCTAGTGGCCGGAGTTGTCATTACACCTACGATCCGAAAGTGTAATGCTTTTACACTTGTCGGATGTAGAAGCGTATCTATGCAAAAGTGATGCAAAGCATCACTCGCATAGATACGAGGACAAAAAAAAGGCGATACGACGGGGTATCTGAGATACTCCGTCGTAACGCCTCTGAGAATCCGGCCCCATGTGCGTATAAAATTGGATGTATGGGATTGTACGATATTATTATTATTTTATTTCTTATGGTTGAACTTGTGTCTTTTTTCAACCTAACTAACTACTGTATATATTGGCGTATAACACTCACTTTTTTACCCTGAAAATGGAGGGTAAACTGTGCCTGCGTGTTATACACAGGGGGGATGTGGAAAGTTTTTTTCCTGAAACGTCCCTCTTAGGCCGCATACACAAGGAGGGACTTATCCGCTGAAACGGTCCATCGGATCAAAATCCCCGCCGGCAGACAGCGCGGTGACTTGGCGGTGACATTGACGCCGCCACGTCACTGCACCAGGAAGAAAAATACTCCTGCGCATGCGTCGAATCCATTCGACGCATTTGCGGGAGGATATGTCCGCTGGTGAGTGTACTGACCAGCGGACATATCCGACGGACATGTCCTGAGCGGACAAATTTTAAAACATGTTTTAAAATTTGTCCGCCGGTCGGACATGTCCGCTAGCCCATACACACGATCGTATTTGTCTACTGAACTGGTCCGTCGGACCAGTTTGAGCGGACAAATTCGGTCGCGTGTACGCGGCCTTAAAGTTAGAAAGCGTGTTATACACCTGTGCGTGTTATACGCCGATAAATACGGTATGTAACTATGTAAATAGCGACAATATTCGTATGTAAATAGCGGTGACAAGCAGCATTTATAGGTAAATACAGGCTGCATTCATATGTATGTCATACCCCTCTGCAGTAAAGAGATGATGTGCTGTAACCTCTAACAACCAATCAGTGAGCAGTATTACTGTACAGCCATTTTTTTGTGATTCGGCGCTGTGCCGCTTTAACTCAATAGAGCTTTCTTTTGTTGGTATTTGATCACCTCTGCGGTTTTTACATTTTTGGCGCTATAAACAAAAAAAGAGTAACAATTTTTAAAAAAAAGCAATATATTTTTTTTTGCTATAATAAATATCCCCCCAAAAATATAAAACATTTAGGGCCAGATTCAGGTAGATGAGAGCATCTTTGCTCCAGAGTAACGCTTCTCATTTACTCTGACGACCCTTTCAGCGCAAGTACTGTTATTCACATAGCAGTTGCGCGTAAACTTGCGCCAGAGTAACGATAATGCGCTGGCGTAACCCGACGCAAGTGGAAGTGGGTGTGATCATATGTAATTGATGGGCGGAGCCCAGCGCAGAGGCTTACGTTCAGCGCATCAACCACGGAGCATGCGCAGTGAGTGAGGCTCCACTCGCCCCCCTTGTGCGCATGCTCACAACTTCCGTCGGCACCACTTCCCGGGAAACGTCAGCGCAATGCCTTCCGTTGGGCGTTTAAATGCGCCCGTAGAAGCGCCATTCCGGCACTAAAGTATATCCTGCTCCCCCTCCCCGCAGTGATGTTACTTTTGTTCTGAGATGGCTGCTCCCGTTCCCCGCAAACACAAAGGAGAAGGCTGAACTTTAATGGCCAGGAGCTGACAGCCGTCATCTCGGCTATGGAGACCTATGATGTCTTCCTCCATGGCTGTAAAATTTGACAGACAAGCATGGACAGAGGTGTTGTCCTGCAAGTGGGGGTGCTCAGCTAGCTCTTATCGTCGGTAACGCTGCTGTAGCTGCTCTCCTGCTGACCTGTGGCCATCTGGAGTAAAGATAAAGCAGCCTTTTGTAGAAATAACTTTGCGCCGGACGGACGAGATACGCGCGGCGCATGTAGCCAGCGTATGGTGCTAATCCGTTCGTGAATTGTGAAAAATCCCTCATTTGCATATTTGCAGGGGAAATCAATAGGCGCGACTGATGCGCCAAGCGAAATTAAGCACTGACGATACTCTGGCGTCGGAACGTTCCGCCGGTCGCAAATGACCCGTTATTGGGCGCATCTAGTTTGGTGGGTACAGGCACATAGAAACGACGGCGCATCTTCACAGTTACGCGGCGCATATCGAAATACTCCAGCGCAAGTGTTCCTGAATCTGGCCCTTATTTTTTTCCTCAGTTTAGGCCGATACGTATTATTCTACATATTTATGGTAAAAAAAAAAAAAAAAAATCGCAATAAGCGTATATTGATTGGTTTGCACAAAAGTTATAGCGTCTACAAAATGGGGGATTGATTTATGGCATTTTTAATTTATTTTTTAACTAGTAATGACAGGGATCTGTGATTTTTTAGCAGGGCTGCGACATTGCGGCGGACACTTTTGGCATATTTTTGGGACCATTGACATTTATACAGCGATCAGTGCTATAAAAAATGCACCGATTACTGTGTAAATGTCCCTGGCAGGGAAGGCTTTAACACTAGGGGATAATCAAAAGGTTAAATGTGTTCCCTCGTGAATGTTTCTAACTGTATGGGGGATGGGACTGACTAGAGAAGGAGCCAGAACGCTGTTCCTAGCTAGTAGGAACAGACGATCTGTCTCTCCTCTCCTGACAGAATGGGGATGTGTGTGTGTTTACACACACACATCCCTGTTCTGACTCTCATGCCCGCGATCGTGAGTGGCCGCCGGTGGACTTTGCGCCGGCTGGCCACGCGCATTGGGTCCCCTGCTACGGCGATTTGCGCAGGAGAGCAGACCTGCGGCAGTATAAAGACAGTGGCTGTTCGGCTAGTGGTTAAAATAACAAATTTGCTTACCTACACTGTGTGATGATTTTGCACAGAGCAGCCCCGCTCCTCCTCCTACCAGAACTCCTTGCTTCTCCCCTGGTTGCGCCCTTCCCTTTGCTCACTGGCTGTGATTGACAATTGCTCCCGCTGCTGTCTCTGAGCCTATGAGGAGGGAGAGAGTGTAGAGAGCAGCTGCTCTGGTGCACATCACTGGATCGAGATAAGTGGAGGCTGGAGGGGGGGTGGGATGTTCACAGAATGCATGAAAGTAAAAAAGCTTCAGCCCTTAGAACCACTTGGTAAACATGTGATAATAATGTAAAGTATGGTAGCTGCGCTGTGAGGGAGGGAAGGGGAAGGGCAAGTGAAAAGGGAATGAGGAGTAAAGGGATCATGGGTGAACTAAACAGTGAAAGAAAAAAAAGGAAAAAAGAGGTGTCTGATGATACTACAATAAACAATACAGATGGAAGTGAACAAACACCTTTAATCCTGTAAAGATTTAACAGTGAAAATACAAAGTAAAATGGCTACTACATATACAAACAACAAAACTAGCATAAAATGAGTGGAAAAAAGGTGCAAAACTATAAAAAAATCACACATGTGATAAAGTCCTGTCCATAAATAAGGATCAGATCCACCAGTCCAGTAATTCCTCCACAGAACAGTGTCCAGATGAAACACCTCCACCCAAAATGCAACGTGCAAAAATGAAATGTTCAGTGATGATACCTCTGAGTGTGCTAGCAGCTCACCTCACGGCTGTTTGTCCAAACAGCTAACAGAGATACTGATTGCAGCTGGATGAGTGGGCTGAAAAAACACCTCCTCCTGACTCTTAAGACAGCTCTCAGCGGCATGAATGAAAGAGACAGCTGGCATAAATCCACAAGTGCCAAACTCGTATCCCCCTCAGAGTGTCAGCTATATAGGTGAGAGTGTAATCTGATCCTCATAGGCCCAAATAGCAAGGCTCAATGTATTATAGGAGCATTAAGAAGAGCGAGAAAGAGACCATAGCGTGACTCCATATAATGGATACATTTAATTAAAAAAAATGATAAAAAAACTCACATTTAGTTAGTGAAGTGGAATAAAACATCCACGAGCGCCGAACTCGTATTAAAACGTCAGACTCTGTCTGTACCCGGTGCTTCAATCCCTACGTATCGCCACATCACGTGACTTCAGCGGGGGGGGGGGGTAAACGGCTCTGTGATTATGCATAGCAATCCCTCTCCTGTCCCCTCCAACATACCCACATAACTAGGGGTGCAACGGATCGTCACCGATCTGTGATCCGAACGGGTCACCCCATTTGGATCGGCACACCACGTGATCAACGGAGCGCTCCGGAGCCTCGGCCATAGGAAAGTCCCCAGCTTCGGCCTAGCTCCGGAGCGCCGGCCATCTTGCTCCACCCCATGTGCTTGTCGGTGCATAGCGTTACACTCCTCAGTGCGCTGACTACAGACCCAGGACCACCGTATGCAGGCATGTGGACACAGTGTCTTTGAGATCTGCACCTGCTGGTAGGAAAGAGTCTGTTTGTACTGAGCGAAGGAGGGGGGACACCCGAGGATAGGGTGACCAGACATCCCCAGTTTCAGGGAACAGTCCCCTGATTGAGGACACTGTCCCCGGACCAAGTCTGTCCCTGGTTTTGTCCCCAGATTGGATTTAATAGGGGGCAGGGTCAATTTCAAAGACAGTCAGTGCAGAATTAAAATAAAAAAAATTTAATTACACCCCCCCCCCCCCACTCCGCCGTGCCTACTGGCATAGGGGGGTTGTATTTTTCCCATTATCTGTGCCCCTTTCTGATCATCATGTGCTGGTCGGAGCGGAGGGAATATTTCTTCAGTTTCAGGCGCATGTCCATTTAGCTTCGCTGGCATGTTCTTCTGCCTTGGCTCAAATCTTGGCCAGCCACCTGCCTATCTCCTTGCCTTCCCTGGTGGAGTGATCTTCCTCCACTTCCCATCCAGTAGTAGCCGGGGCCCAGAGAGTAAGACTTGAAAGGCTGTGAGGCAGGCGGCGACGGCAGAGAGTCGCTGATTGTTGCCATTACTAGTAAAGAAAAAATATGTCCCCGGATTTCATTTTAAAATGTGGTCACCTCCCCCGAGGAGTGGGGGACACCAGAGTCACCCGAGGAGGGGGGGACACCAGAGGAGGTAGACCCCGGTGACACCAGAGTGGAGTGGAGGGGGGCACCTGTGACGCCGGAGTGGAGGGGGGCACCACAAGATTAGTCTTTTTTTTCTTTTTTGCTGATCCGAGGATCGATCCGATCCGTGAGTTTTTTGATCCGTTGCACCCCTACACATAACATAATCTTTGTTTTTTTAGTGAACAAAGGTCACATGACTGCAAATCCTCCAATCTGCTCTGCAAAGTCTGAGCGGGAGGCAACAAAACAGATCAGCGTCGTCAAGAGTCACCCCGATGCACTGCAGTTTAGCCCCACCCACAGACGGGCCGCACGGAGCGAAGAAGGAGGGGATAAGTCACATGACCTGAAATGCTATCCTACTTTGAATAGAGTGATACGGGAATAGTCTCATTTTTTTTTTCTCGTTTTTTTTCCATCCGTTTTTTGGAGGATTTGCAGTGAATGTAGAAAGGTTTACTGACACTTTAATAACTTCATTAATTGGTGTCTTTATGTCTCTCCGGAGTTCGACTTTAAAAGAAAAATGTGGTGTATTTTCAGCGCGCTTATATTGTGAGTCGTTATTTTAATATTCATCTGAAAGTCAGTTTTATTGTGACCTTCACATTTTTAGATGCTTTCGTCTAGATTCTGCCTCTAGTGGGTACCTGTATATCAGGCAGAGGAATCGTCAACCCTTCACTGGGCCGGCGGAGATACACGGAGGGGGGGGAATTTATTATATTCTGTATAAAGCCAGGCAGATATCCGTCCCTTCCATCCCATTTGTCCTAATCTGCTCTCGTTTTTCCTTCACACTTAAAGGCCCGCTATAGGGAAAAAAAATCCTGTATTCTGGTAACTGTATGGGGGTTATATTTGTAAAGTTAGCGTTTATTATATTAACCACTTCAATACAGGGCATTTTCACCCCCTTACTGCCCAGGCCAATTTTCAGCTTTCAGCGCTGTAACATTTTTGAATGACAATTGTGCGGTCGTGCGACGTTGTACCCAAATTAAATTTTGTTTGTTGTTTTTCCCCACAAATAGAGCTTTCTTTTGGTGGTATTTGATCACCTCTGCTTTTTTTTTTTTTTTTTTTGCGCTATAAACAAAAAAATACAGACAATTTTGGAAAAAAAAACACTATTTATTACCTTTTTATTTTTTTTAAAAAATGTAAACATTTTTTTTCCTTTAGTTTAGGCCGATACGTATTCTTTTACATATTTTTGGTATTTT
Organism: Rana kukunoris; assembly: GCA_029574335.1. NCBI lineage: Eukaryota > Metazoa > Chordata > Amphibia > Anura > Ranidae > Rana > Rana kukunoris. Next base: position 226,149,396 of record CM056055.1, on the reverse strand, counting down.
TTTGCAATAAGCGTATATTGATTGGATTGCGCAAAAGTTATAGAGTTTACAAAATAGGTTATTTATTTAACAATTTATTTTATTTTTCATACCCAAATATAGCTTACAAAAAGAGTCACATTTAAAATACACACAAAAGACATTAACATAAAAAACAACAATAACGACAATATGGGCCTATCCTGCATCCTCCTGGATTTCATCTCTCTTCTCCCCTCTCTCTCACCTCCTGTGTTGGAGGGACAAAAAAAAGGGGGGGAGATACCCCCCTACCCCACCTATATTGTGTTGTTTAAAGTGCAGTCTTATAACTCACTACCTCTATATATGTCTATACAATTTTTAAGGGGGCCAAAATATCATTTTTTTTTTACCCCAATACCTAGTGAGCGCCTTGTGAAAAAAAAAAATAATAATAATAAAAAATATTAATAATGTAAATTATAAAAATGCCCCCCACCTATATTGTGTTGTTTAACCACTTGAGGCCCGCGCTACCGTCGGATGACGGCAACAGCGCGGGCCTGAATAGCCAACATGCCGTCATTTGACGGCATGTCTTTCTGGCGTTCCCAGCGCGCGCTGTAGTGCGCGCTGCGGGGAAGCCCTGTGTTGTCCGTGTCCCTTGGACACGGCCAATCACAGATCGCGGCAAACGGCCAATCAGAGCGGCCGTTTGCGATGCGATCTGTGGGCCAATGAGAGATGATCTCTCATAGATCATCTCTCATTGCCGGCTCACACAGAGACAATGTCCTGTCTCTGGAAGGGAGGAGCCCGATCTGTGTTCCTTCTTACATAGGGACACAGATCGGTCACCCCCCCAGTCACCCCCCCCCTCCCCCCACAGTTATAACACACCTAGCATACACATTTAACCCCTTCCTCACCCCCTAGTGTTAACCCCTTCAATGCCAGTCACATTTATACTGTAATTAGTGCATATTTATAGCACTGATCGCAGTATAAATGTGAATGGCGCCAAAAATGTGTCAAAAGTGTCCGATGTGTCCGCCATAACGTCGCAGTACCAATAAAAATCGCAGATCGCCGCCATTTCTAGTAAAAAAAAAAATAATAAAAAATAATAATTCTCTCCCCTATTTTGTAAGCGCTATAACTTTTGCGCAAACCAGTCGCTTATTGCGATTTTTTTTTTTTTTTTTTTTTTTTTACCAAAAATATGTAGAAGAATACGTATCGCCCTAAACTGAGAAAAAAAAATGTGTTTTTATTTTTAATTGGGATATTTATTATAGCAACAAGTAAAAAATATTGTATTTTTCTTCAAAATTGTCGCTCTTTTTTGTTTATAGCGCAAAAAATAAAAATTGCACAGGCGATCAAATACCACCAAAAGAAAGCTCTACTTGTGGGGAAAAAAGGACGTAAATTTTGTTTGGGAGCCACGTCGCACGACCGCGCAATTGTCAGTTAAAGCGACGCAGTGCCGGAAGCTGAAATTTTACCTGGGCAGGAGGGGGGTGTAAGTGCCCAGTATGCAAGTGGTTAAAGTGCATTGTGCACATTTTCCCATAACTTATATTTTAATTTACTACTGTGACATCTATATGTTCCAATTCAAATTTTTAAGGGGCAAAAGTATCCCCTTTTTACCCCAATACCTAGTGGCCTCCCTGTGAAGAAAAAAAAAAGAAAACAAAAAGGTGGGGGGGGGGGGGGGGAGAAAAACACCCCTGAGAGAGGTTATTGATTTATGGATTTTTTTTTCTTTTTACTAGTACTGGTGGCAATCTGCGATTTTAATCGGGAGTGCCACATTGCGGCGGACACATCGGACAATTTTTACACTATTTTGGGACCATTGGCATTTATACAGCGATCAGTGCTATAAAAATGCACTGATTGCTGTGTAAATGTGACCTGCAGGGAAGGGGTTAACACTAGGGGGCGATCAAGTAGTTAAATGTGTTAACTAGGGAGTAATTCTAACTGTAGGGGGAGGGGACTCACAAGAGGAGGAGACCGATCAGTGTTCCTCTGTACTGGGAACACTCCATCAGTCTCCTCTCACCTGGCAAGACGTTGATCTATGTGTTTACACACACAGATCCACGTCCTTGCTCTGTGATGAGCAATCGCAGGTGGCAGGCGGACATCGCGGTTGCCGGGCACACACATCGGGTCACGAGTGATGCGATGAGTGCGTGTGCAATGCCGAGAAGCGGAGGACATCATATGATGGTGACCCGGAGGGACAGAGGGTTCCTGCCGCCGTCATATTACAATGGCTCAAGTGGCAAGTGGTTAAAGGGGCTGTAAACCCTCAAGGTTTTTCAACTTCACTGCAATATTAAAATCCCATAGAATGCATTGACAATCTGACACTAACTGACCCTGGGGGGGGAGACTAACTGACATCATCAGTGACATTAGTACAGTGATCAGTGGTATCGTAGCAGTCGGTCTCCCTGAGATAGGATAAGTTGGTTTTTAGGGTGTAGGCATGGAGATGGCTGTTGGGACCCCTTAGATGGGGTTAAAAAATCTGTTGGTGGGATACAAGTGGGGAACCATCGTTGATATGGTGTCTTCTGGTTGGGTGTTGTCCACTAAGAGGGACAAGGTAGTGGTAGACCTGTAAGGTCTGGGGGACAAGTGTTAATGTCCCCAAGTCGATGTTCTTGTGGCTGGGGACATCTAGCTTTGGTTTATGTACCAGCCATCGCAGTTCTACTGCGGCAGGTTGGCTCCCCTGGGTGAGCCGCCGTAGCTGTATGTCTGCCCTTAAAAACGCTGTAGGAAACGCACACATGCACCCTCAGCGTGTCCTCTGAGCCGATGCGATGACCGCCAGGAACCCGTGATTGCTCGTGACAAAGCAAGAACCGGGAACTGTGTGTGTGTAAACTCACAAATCCTGGTTCTCTCAGGGTAGAGGAGACCGATCTTGTGTTCATACTAAGTATGAATACCGATCGGTCTCCTCCCCTAGTCAGTCTCATCCCCCCACAGTTAGAACACACCTAGGGAACACAGTTAACCCCTTGATCGCCCCCTAGTGTTAACCCCTTCCCTGACGGTCACATTTGCAGAATAATCGGTGCATATTTATAGCTCTGATCGTTGTATAATTGTCAATGGTCCCAAAATAGTGTCAAAGGTGACTGATGTGTCCAGCGCAATGTCACAGCTCACCGCCATTACTAGTAAAATAAAAAAATGCCATAAATCTATCCCCTATTTTTGTAGACGCTATAGCTTTTGCGCAATAGAATCAATATACACTTATTGCACTTTTTTTTACCAAAAATATGCAAAAGAATACATATTGGCCTAAACTGAGGAAAACAATATATTTTTAGAAGAATTGGGAATATTTATTATAGCAAAAATTTAAAAATATTGTTTTTTTTCAAAATCAACGCTTTTTTTTTGTTTATAGCGCAAAAAATAAAAAAACGCAGAGGTGATCAAATACCACCAAAAGAAAGCTCTATTTGTGGGGAAAAAAAGGACGCCAATTTTGTTTGGGTACAGCACCACATGACCACGCAATTGTCAGGTAAAGCGACACAGTGCCGAATCGCAAAAAATGGCCTGCTCAGGGAGGTGGGTAAATTCTTCCGGGGCAGAAGTGGTTAGTAAAACACCGGACGGCCATTTAACTCTAACTAGTGCAGTGGTTCTCAACCTGGGGGTCAAATGATGATTTGCCAGGGGTTACCGAATCCTGGTCTGTTCCTGAAGCCCGCACCGGTCTCCCAACCTTTTTGCAGGACTATTCCTGAAACCCGCTGCCGCCCACTCAGCCTCCTCGCAGCCGCCCATTCATTTCACGGCATGGTTGGGAGGCAGAGACTAGAGGTCATCTGAGGTCCAATGTGAAATGGGAGGGGCTGGAGGAGACCCTATCTAGTGATTTCGGCAAAGGTGTCACTGCTACGAGACACCCCAAAGGGGTTTTAATATTGTACAAGTTAAAGAAACTCAGGGAGCGCTAAATGTTCATGGGTTAGGGGCGCAAATTACTTGTCTTGCCTTGGGTGCTGACAACCCATGCTACAAAAATAATTTTACTGTTAGGGGTCCCCACAACCTGGGAAATTTTATCAAGGGGTTACATAGTTACATAGTTACATAGTTAGTCAGGTTGAAAAAAGACTCAAGTCCATCCAGTTCAACCATAAAAAATAAAAAAAATAAAACAAAGTAAAACACAGTACCTCCTCCCATACACCCAACTCCATACCCACAGTTGATCTAGAGGAAGGCAAAAAACCCCAGCAGAGCGATGATCCAATTTGCTACCGGAGGGGAAAAAATTCCTTCCTGATCCCCCGAAAGGCAATCGGATTTACCCCGGATCAACTTTACCTACAAAACTTAGTACTCCGTTATATTATGTGCATTTAGGAAAGAATCCAGGCCTCTCTTAAAGCAATCTACTGAGCTGGCCAGAACCACCTCTGGAGGGAGTCTGTTCCACATTTTCACAGCTCTTACTGTGAAGAAACCTTTCCGTATTTGGAGGTGAAATCTCTTTTCCTCCAGACGTAAAGAGTGCCCCCTTGTCCTCAGTGTTGACCTTAAAGTGAATAACTCAACACCAAGTTCACTATATGGACCTCTTATGTATTTGTACATGTTGATCATATCCCCCCTTATTCTCCTCTTCTCAAGAGTGAATAAATTCAGTTCCTCTAATCTTTCCTCATAGCTGAGCTCCTCCATGCCTCTTATCAGTTTGGTTGCCCTTCTCTGCACTTTCTCCAGTTCTCCGATATCCTTTTTGAAAACTGGTGCCCAAAACTGGACTGCATATTCCAGATGAGGTCTTACTAATGATTTGTACAGGGGGGCAAAATGATATCTCTCTCTCTGGAGTCCATACCTCTCTTAATACAAGAAAGGACTTTCCTCGCTTTGGAAACCGCAGCTTGGCATTGCATGCCATTATTGAGCTTATGATCAACTAAAACACCCAGATCCTTCTCCACTACAGATCCCCCCAGTTGTACTCCCCCTAGCATGTATGATGCATGAATATTCTTAGCCCCCAAGTGCATAACTTTACATTTATCAACATTAAACCTCATCTGCCACATAGTCGCCCAATTAGACAGAGCATTGAGGTCGGCTTGTAAATTGGAGACATCCTGCAAGGACATTATTCCACTGCATAGCTTGGTGTCATCTGCAAAAACAGAAATGTTACTTTTGATCTCAGACCCAATATCATTTATAAATATATTGAAAAGTAAGGGACCCAACACTGAACCTTGGGGTACACCGCTGATAACCTTGGACCATTCAGAGTAAGAATCATTAACCACAACTCTCTGAATTCTGTCTTTCAGCCAGTTTTCTATCCATTTACAAACTGATATATCTAATCCTGTAGACCTTACCTTACACATGAGCCGTGTGTGGGGAACTGTATCGAACGCTTTTGCAAAATCCAAGTATACCACGTCCACTGCTACGCCTCTGTCCAAGTATACCACGCCCACTGCCACGCCTCTGTCCAAGTATACCACGCCCACCGCCACGCCTCTGTCCAAGTATACCACGCCCACTGCCACGCCTCTGTCCAGGGTTTTACTTACCTCTTCATAAAAGGAAATCAGGTTTGTCTGACAACTTCTGTCTTTCATGAATCCATGCTGTCTGCTGCTTAAATAGTTTGTTTCCAGCAAGAACTCATCCACGTGGTCTTTTATTAAACGTTCCAGTATCTTCCCAACTATAGAAGTTAAACTAACAGGTCTATAGTTACTAGGTAAAGACTTTGTTCCCTTTTTAAATATGGGCACCACATTGGCTTTATGCCAATCCAGTGGTACTATTCCTGTCATTAATGAGTCCCTAAATATTAGATACAGTGGCTTTGAAATTTCAGAGCTCAATTCTTTTAGGATCCGTGGGTGGATGCCATCTGGTCCAGGTGCTTTATCCACCTTTATTCTGTCTAAATATTTCTGGACCATATCACTTTTGAGCCATTGTGGATTTGGGGCTGTGTCACTCTCACCCCCTATATCGACATGAGCTCCCCCATTCTCCATTGTATACACAGAGCTGAAGAAAGCATTTAATACATTTGCCTTCTCTATGTCCTCAGTCACCCACTCTAGATTATTTTGTAAAGGGCCTACATGCTCAGACTTGACCTTTTTACTATTAATATATTTAAAGAATTTTTTGGGGTTTGTCCTACTATCTTTTGCAATCTGTCGTTCATTTTGAATTTTTGCATCCTTGATTTCCTTTTTACATATTCTATTATATTCTTTGTAACATTTAAACGACACTAGTGTTCCTTCATTTTTATATTTTTTAAAAGCTATTTTCTTATTGTTTATAGCTTTTTTAACTTTGACCGTGAGCCACATAGGTTTTATCTTTAGCCTTTTAAACTTATTGCCCATGGGAATATACTTTGCAGTGAGGTTCCAAAGAGTCTTTTTGAAGAATTCCCATTTCTGTTCTGTGTTCATCGGTGCCAATATTCCCTCCCAGTCCAAGCCCTGGAGAGCAGTCCTCATGCTTTGAAAATTTGCTCTCTTGAAATTAAGTGTTTTTATCTTTCCTGTATGTATTTCTTGCTTATAGTTTACATTAAACGAAATCATGTTATGATCACTGCTACCCAGGTGTTCCTTTATCTGAACATTAGTAATGAGCTCTGCATGGTTTGAGATTACCAGGTCCAACAGAGCATCATTCCTAGTTGGGGCCTCAATAAACTGGACCATAAAATTGTCCTGCAATAGGTTTTTAAATTTTTGTCCTTTAACTGTCCCAGAAATTCCATTATTCCAGTCAATTTCTGGGTAGTTAAAATCCCCCATTATTATCACCGTCCCTGCCCTTGCAGCCCTTTCCATCTGTGCAAGGAGCCGAGTCTCCACCTCCTCATTAACATTGGGTGGTCTATAACAAACTCCAATGATTAGCTTTGAACTACGCACATCTGTATGCAGTTCCACCCATAATGCTTCAACTTCATCACTAGAAAGGTTGAGAGCCACTGAACTAGAGTCATGTGTTTTAACCACTTGACCACTGGGCACTTAAACACCCTTAATAACCAGACCAATTTTCAGCTTTCGGTGCTCTCACATTTTGAATGACAATAACTCAGTCATACAACACTATAACCAAATGAAATTTTTGTCCTTTTTTTCCCACAAATAGAGCTTTCTTTTGGTGGTGTTTCATCACCTCTGCGGTTTTTATTTTTTTTGCTATAAATGAAAAAAGAACAAAATTTTGCAAAAAATAATAATTTTTCTTCATTTCTATTATAAAATTTTGCAAAAAAGTAATTTTTCTTCATAAATTTGGCCTAAAATGTATACTGCTACATATCTTTGGTAAAAAAAATAAAAAATGTTGGATATTATTTAGTCTGGGTGAAAGTTATGGGGTCTACAAGCTATGGTACCAAATCCTGAAAATTGATCAATTTCATCACACCTGAAGTACTGACAGCCTCTCTCATTTCTTGAGACCCTAACATGCCAGAAAAGTACAAATACCCCCCAAATGACCCATTTTTGGAAAGAAGACATTCCAAGGTATTTAGAAAGAGTCCTGGTGAGTTTTTTAAAGTTGTAATTTTTTCCCACAATTCTTTGCAAAATCAAGATTTATTTTTTTTTCATCAAATTTTCATATTATTAGGTTATTTTTCACACACAGCATATGCATACCACAAATTACACCCCAAAACACATTCTGCTATTCCTCCCGAGTATGGCGATACCCCATGTGTGAGACTTTTACACAGTGCGGCCACATACAGAGGCCCAACATGCAGGGAGCACCCAGGCCAATTCTGACATTTCTCTCCTACATGTAAAAATCATCATTTATTTGCTAGAAAAATACATAAAACCCCAAAACATGATATAAAGATACCTCACATGTGGTTTGAACACCGTTTTTATATGTGGGCGGGACTTGCGTATGCGTTCGCTTCTGCATGCGAGCTCGCGGGGACAGGGGCTGCTGTATGCCCAGAGTATTGCCCGGAGTATGCCCAGAGTATGCCCGGAGTATGCCCAGAGTATGCCCAGAGTATTGCCCAGAGTATTGCCCAGAGTATTGCCCAGAGTATGCCCAGAGTATTGCAGAGTATGCCCAGAGTATTGCCAGAGTATTGCGGAGTATGCAGAGTATGCCCAGGGTATTGCGGAGTATGCCCAGAGTATTGCAGAGTATGCCCAGAGTATTGCAGAGTATGCCCAGAGTATTGCAGAGTATGCCCAGAGTATTGCCAGAGTATTGCGGAGTATGCAGAGTATGCCCAGAGTATTGCAGAGTATGCCCAGAGTATTGCGGAGTATGCCCAGAGTATTGCAGAGTATTGCCAGAGTATTGCCAGAGTATTGCCAGAGTATTGCCAGAGTATTGCCCAGAGTATTGCCCAGAGTATGCCTGAGTATTGCAGAGTATGCCCAGAGTATGCCCGAGTATTGCAGAGTATGCCCAGAGTATTGCAGAGTATGCCCAGAGTATGCCCGAGTATTGCAGAGTATGCCTGAGTATTGCAGAGTATGCCCAGAGTATGCCCGAGTATTGCAGAGTATGCCCGAGTATTGCAGAGTATGCCTGAGTATTGCAGAGTATGCCCAGAGTATTGCAGAGTATGCCCAGAGTATTGCCAGAGTATGCCTGAGTATTGCAGAGTATGCCCAGGTGAGTATTGCAGAGTATATGCAGCAGGGATGGCTGAGCAGGGAGGGAGGGATGGATGGATCTGTGACTGCATTTGTCACAGATCCAGCCCGCAGCACTGGCGCTGCCATCCGCTCCCTCCCTTCTCCTCTCACACTGTACCGATCGGTACAGAGAGAGGAGGGAGGAACCGGCGTCATCAAATGACGCCGGTCTGTTTACATCTGATCGCGCCGTCATTGGACGGCGCGATCACGTGGTAAACCGCCGCTATCAGCGGCGATTTACCGTGATCCGTGACAGAGGACCCGGCGGTCACGGATGTTCCCGTGTGCGCGCCTCAGGAGGCGCGCGGGAGCGCGATTCTGACAGGCCGTTAATTAACGGCCAGTTAGAATACAGCAACCGTCCTAGAGCCGTACTTTCGGCATAGGGCGGTTGCAAAGTGGTTAATGGTAATGGGGGTTGGAGGTATACGGCGCTATGTATTAGTAGGATGGCTACCTCTGAGCTATCCTAGTCATTACACTGGCTGGGAAGGGGTTAACATCTGGGGTGCTCAAGGGGTTAAATATGTGCCTTACTATGTGTATTGCATGCAAAGTGAGATACTTTTAGTAATGGTTTCTCAGGAATGAGGAACTAGATCCCTTCCTCTATACAGAGCTCTGTGTTGAATTTCACTGGGCTGCAATTGGACACAGCCGATCAGCAGGTCCCGATCTTTGGCCGGGACTTGCTGACAGGCTCCGGCTGTGTACTATCAGCGGGTGATTGTTGGGGGGGGGTGTGCAGGGAAGTAGATAGCAATGTAAAGGTACATCGCTTTGCCCACAGCTCATCCGCAGTACATCGTAGGCGGGCAAGGCACTAAGTGGTTACAAAAGAGAACATATGCCTTTACAATCACTTTCAATAAAGTTTTTCCAAATCCCAAACTACTTTTTTCTCCCTATCGTCTAGAGCAGGGGTCTCCAAACTGCAGCCCTGGGGACGGATGTGGCCCTTTGCTTGCTTTAATGCGGCCCTTGGGGAATTATTCCATCTAATTTAAATGGGGCACCAATGGGGCACTATTCCTCCAACTGACACCATCAATTCTTTCCATTAACACCAGCGATGGGGCACTAGTCCTTCCACTGTCACCAAAGAAATGGTATTATTTACTCCCACTGGACATTTTTTACTCCCAATGGCCCTAGTCTGGCCCCCCTAAAGTCTGAAGGCCGTAAACTGGCCCTTTTGTTTAGAAAGTTTGGAGACCCCTGGTCTAGAGCAGTGATGGAGAACCTTGGCACTCCAGATGTTTTGGAACTACATTTCCCATGATGTTCAACTACACATCAGAGTGCATGACCATCATGGTAAATGTAGTTCCAAAACATCTGGGGTGCCAAGGTTCGCCATCACTGGTCCATAGTCTCCATAGTCAAGCAATCAAATGGCCATTGTCATAACTGATCACATGTGCAGCACCATGGCAGTTACAGATTAAACAGTTGCAGTTAGTTACAGATTAAACAGAGACAAAGATGGCAGCTTCCATGGCTGAAAAGCCTAGGAAGGTTTTGGCTCCGCTTTAAACATCCACCAATCACATGTTCCTATTGACAGCAGCGCTAAGGCCTCCAAAAGCTGAGAGTACTTTTTGTTTTTTTTTACAGCAGTGTTTTCGATGATTTTTTTTTTTTTAACAGACCTGCCAGCGAAGTCCATTATCTGCATATAAACAGCGTGGCGCACGTCTGTATTCCGCACGGGTTACTTAATATATCACATTAGACAGCGTGCTTTCCTTCCAGCGGAGTACGGCACCCATAAGGAACGAGAGTTTATTAACAATCCAGCACAAGCCCATTATCTATCAAGCAAAACTGTTTGTGAAGAGTCAGACAGATGTTCTCATCTACAAGTCGTGTGTGCGAGTGTTTTTTTTTTTTTTTCACGGTAATAAGCAGGAACAATCAGAATGCTGATATTACAACCCTCAGGAAATGTCGGAGTGGCGGAGATAGCACAATGAATGCTCAAGTCCCTCTCATCTGAACAGACGCAGATTATTCCGATTTGCGATTTACTGAGACTTGACTGCGCTGCCTTGAGTTAAAGCGGAACTGTTATCTGCTTCATGTTTTGTTAGATATTCATGCAAAAGAGGACGTGAACTCTTGATGCTGTGCCCAAAAAAAGACAAGTGTTGGGCAAAGGGCTAGTCAACATTATTGTGTGTGTGATCTCCTTGTGGCCATTACTGACATGGTTCCGTTCTGTGTCTCTGTGTGGAGGAGTCAATGAGAAAGGAAAAGAACTCCCAGCCTAGACTCCTTTTAGACCACACCCTCAACATGGGAAGGAGGTCATCTTGGTAGAGGAGTAGAATTTCCTCATGTCTGAGGTGCCCTTAGGATAGGGTGACCAGACATCCCCAGTTTCTGGGGACAGTCCCCGAATTTAGGACACTGTCCCCGGACCAAGTCTGTCCCCAGTTTTGCCCCCAGATTGGATTTGAACAGGTTCTGGGGCAATTTCAAGGACAGTCAGTGCAGAATTAATTAAAAAAAAATCTGAATTACACCCCGCTCCTACTAGCTTAGGGGGGTCTATTTTTTTCTATTATTTGTGCCCCTTTCTGATCATTTGCTTGTCGGAGTGTAGGTAATATTTCTTCAGTTTCAGGTGCATGCCTATACAGCTCCGCTCAGTTCTTCTGCCTTGGTTGAAGTCCCGGCCAGCCGCCTGCCTGCTTATCTTCTTGCTTTTGCAGGTGGAGTGATCTTCCTCCGCTCCCCACCAGTAGTACCCAGGGGGCTGGAGAGCAAGACTCGACAGGTTGTCAGGCGGGAGGCGGCACCAGCGGCAGAGAGCCGCTGATTGTCGCCATTACTAGTAAATAAAAAAATATGTCCCTGGATTTCATTTAAAAAATCTGGTCACCTTACCTTAGGATGACTGGTAATCCGATGAGAAATGATTAGGAAGTAGGTGGAGGAAGCATGGTCCTACAGAATGAATAAAGAAGAAGCAGGGCTATTCTTGCACTGCAGTTTCTCAGGAACAGGTTTCTCTCCAGCAAGGAAAACAGTGAACACAGCATAGTCACGAATCACGATTACTAAATCTCACTCCAAACCTGGTGAGACTAGAAGTTGGGGCAACAGTGCCTTAGATCAGCCTTTTTCAAACAGGTTGCCTAGGCACCCTGGGGTGCTTTCAAGTTTCTTCAGGGGTGACTTGGGGAAAATTACTAAAATTGCTCAACAATTGTGTACAAGCCATTGGGTGGATCAAGCATGCTTTTAGTTACACAACGCCACAGGTTTTTATTGTACACCATTACAACCTTCTAGGCGCCAGTCCTAACCATCAATAACATCATTGGCTAATAGGGAGGATGTTGGGTGTAGTATCATGTTTGCTCCACCCCTTCCCGTCTCCATCAGCACTGGGGTCACATTAACTGAGATAAGGAGAGAAATTGAGTGAGAAAAGAAACTCATCGTTCCGCCCGTTGAGTTTCTAGTTCAGCAGTCAAAAAGCTTGTCGAGCCAAATTTTCCCATTGAACAACGAGGAAATAGAGAGCATGCTCTCTTTTTGGCTCGACGAGCTTCCCGACGGGTTGCTCGGCGAAAAGTGTACACACAACCGGTTTTCTCGGCAGAATACGTCTCCCATCGAGGTTCTCGCTGGATTCTGTCGTGTGTACGCCGCCTAACAGAGAAACAGCCCCAAAGCATCATGTTTCCACCTCCGTGCTTGACTGTAGGGAAGGTGTTCTAATGCCGCGTACACACACCCATTTTTCATGATGAAAAAAATGTCATTTTTTTTAATTAGTCGTTTATCACATCGTTCTATTTCACGTCGTGAAAAACGATCGTGTGTACGCTTTAACAAGGGGGAAAAAAAGTTATGAGAACGGAGCGCTCGTTCTGGTAAAACTAGCGTTTGTAATGGAGATAGCACATTCGTCACGCTGTAACAGACTGAAAAGCACGAAGACTGAAAAGCGCGAATCGTCTCTCACCAAACTTTTACTAACACGCGGTAACATGAAATCAGCAAAAGCAGCCCAAAGGGTGGCTTCGAATGGAACTTCCCCCTTTTATAGTGCCGTTGTATGTGTTGTACGTCACCGTGCTTTGCTCGAGCATTTTTTTTCACGATCGTGTGTATATAAGGCCGGCTTGAAAGGAATCGCGTAGAGAAAAACGTCATTTTTTTCAGTGCCATGAATAACGGTCGTGTGTATGTGGCATTAGGGTCATAGTTAGCATTTTTCTTCCTCCAAACACAGTGAGTCAAGGTAATGCTAAAGTGCAAAATTTTGGTCTCATCTGACCACAGAACTTTCTCCCGATCCTTCTCTGAATCATTTAGATGTTCATTGACAACTTCAGGGCGTGTACATGTGTGTTCTTGAGGAGGGGAACTTTGCAGATTCTGCAGGATTCTAATCCATGGCGGTGTATTGTGTTACCAATGGTTTGTTTGTTTGGTGACTGTGGTCCCAACTACCTTAAGATCAGTCATAAGCTCCTCCCGTGTAGTTCTGGATGGATCCCTCACTTTTCTCATGATCATCCTTACCCCATGAGGCAAAATCTCACATGGATTTCCAGACCAAAGGCGATTGATGGTTATTTTGTATTTATTGCATTTTTGAATAAATCGCTACAACAGTTGTCTCCTTCCCACCAAGCTTCTTGTTGATGGCCTTGTAGCCCATTCCAGCCTTGTGCAGGTCTACAATCTTCTCCCCGACGTCCTCTGACAGCTCTTTGGCTTGCCCATGATGGTGAGGTTTGAATGGAAGAAAGATTTAAAATTCCTGGGTCTGTACACCTGCTGTGCCTATTATGAGGGTCTCTCTCCACCATCCCTGTGCTTAGTTCCTAGGTCTACATCTGCTGAGCCCATTATGAGTGGTTCCCACCATCCCTGTGCTGAGTTCCTGGGTCTGTACACCTGCTGCGGCCATTATGAGGGGTTCCCACCATCCCTGGGCTGAGTTCCCAGGTCTGTACACCTGCTGCGGCCATTATGAGGGGTTCCCACCATCCCTGGGCTGAGTTCCTGGGTCTGTACACCTGCTGCGGCCATTATGAGGGGTTCCCACCATCCCTGTGCTGAGTTCCTGGGTTTGTACACCTGCTGCGCCTATTAGGGGTTCCCACCATTCCTGTGCTGAGTTCCTGGGTCTGTACTCCTGCTGCCCCCATTATGAAGAGTTCCCACCATCCCTGTGCTCCCAGGTCTGTACACCTGCTGCGCCCATTATGAGGGGTTCCCACTATCCCTGTGCTGAGTTCCTGGGTCTGTACTCCTGCTGAGCCCATTATGAGCTGTTCCCACCATCTCTGTGCTGAGTTCCTGGGTCTGTACTCCTGCTGCCCCCATTATGAGGAGTTCCCACCATCCCTGTGCTGAGTTCCCAGGTCTGTACACCTGCTGTGCCTATTATGGGGGGTTCCCACCATCCCTGTGCTGAGTTCCCGGGTCTGTACACCTGCTGCGCCTATTAGGGGTTCCCACCATCCCTGTGCTGAGTTCCCGGGTCTGTACACCTGTTGTGCCTATTATGAGGAGTTCCCACCATCCCTGTGCTGAGTTTCCAGGTTTGTACACCTGCTGCGCCCATTATGAGTGGTTCCCACCATCCCTGTGCTGAGTTCCTGGGTCTGTACTCCTGCTGAGCCCATTATGAGGGGTTCCCACCATCCCTGGGCTGAGTTCCCAGGTCTGTACACCTGCTGCGGCCATTATGAGGGGTTCCCACCATCCCTGTGCTGAGTTCCTGGGTTTGTACACCTGCTGCGCCTATTAGGGGTTCCCACCATCCCTGTGCTGAGTTCCTGGGTCTGTACTCCTGCTGCCCCCATTATGAAGAGTTCCCACTATCCCTGTGCTCCCAGGTCTGTACACCTGCTGCGCCCATTATGAGGGGTTTCCACTATCCCTGTGCTGAGTTCCTGGGTCTGTACTCCTGCTGAGCCCATTATGAGCTGTTCCCACCATCTCTGTGCTGAGTTCCTGGGTCTGTACTCCTGCTGCCCCCATTATGAGGAGTTCCCACCATCCCTGTGCTGAGTTCCCGGGTCTGTACACCTGTTGTGCCTATTATGAGGAGTTCCCACCATCCGTGTGCTGAGTTCCCGGGTCTGTACACCTGCTGTGCCTATTATGGGGGGTTCCCACCATCCCTGTGCTGAGTTCCCGAGTCTGTACACCTGCTGCGCCTATTAGGGGTTCCCACCATCCCTGTGCTGAGTTCCTGGGTCTGTACTCCTGCTGAGCCCATTATGAGCTGTTCCCACCATCTCTGTGCTGAGTTCCTGGGTCTGTACTCCTGCTGCCCCCATTATGAGGAGTTCCCACCATCCCTGTGCTGAGTTCCCAGGTCTGTACACCTACTGTGCCTATTATGGGGGGTTCCCACCATCCCTGTGCTGAGTTCCCGGGTCTGTACACCTGCTGCGCCTATTAGGGGTTCCCACCATCCCTGTGCTGAGTTCCCGGGTCTGTACACCTGTTGTGCCTATTATGAGGAGTTCCCACCATCCCTGTGCTGAGTTTCCAGGTCTGTACACCTGCTGCGCCCATTATGAGGGGTTCCCACTATCCCTGTGCTGAGTTCCTTGGTCTGTACTCCTGCTACCCCCATTATGAGGAGTTCCCACCATCTCTGTGCTGAATTCCCAGGTCTGTACACCTGCTGTGCCTATTATGGGGGGTTCCCACCATCCCTGTGCTGAGTTTCCAGGTTTGTACACCTGCTGCGCCCATTATAAGGGGGTTCCCACTATCCCTGTGCTGAGTTCTTGGGTCTGTACTCCTGCTGAGCCCATTATGAGCTGTTCCCACAATCTCTGTGCTGAGTTCCTTGGTCTGTACTCCTGCTGCCCCCATTATGAGGAGTTCCCCCATTCTGTGCTGATGGTCTGTAGGAGTTCCCACCATCTCTGTGGTTTGTACTGCTGCGCCCAATAAGGGGGTCCCACTATCCCTGGTCTGTACTCCTGCTGACCTGCTGTTCCCACAATCTCTGCTGAGTTCTTGGTCTGTATTGCTGCCCCCATGGGGTTCCCACCATCTCTGGTTCCCACCATCCCTGTTCCCACCATCCCTGTGCTGAGTTCCCGGGGCCGGACACCTGCTGTGCCTATTATGGGGGGTTCCCACCATCCCTGTGCTGAGTTGTTTTGGGGGTTGTCAGGCCTACTTAAATGAGTAAAATAATATTCCATTACAATCATACACCATGCCTTCTTTAACTGCCAGAAGAGAGATTTAGCTGTTTGTTCTTAAAACATCTATTGATTTAACACTCAACGCTCTTGCCGTTTGTGTCTGCAATTTTAACCGACACTTTTTTTTTTTTTGGCAACAGTCAGCAGCCAGACACAAATGCATTGATTATCTCTTCTGCGGGCCTGCGCGTTCGTATTGTGTGACCTTCGATGAATTAAATTAAATTGGCCTTGCGGTTACAGTTTCTATTGTGCATTAAAACAACAACTGTCTGAGTCCGCTGTCCATTTTCCAGTCAATCAGAGCGTGTTTTCTTTTATTTTTATTTTTTTGGATGGAGGGGGGTTCATTGTCTGTGTAAAATGTACCATGACTTTCCAATTACTGCACAAAGGCCCGGGCCCAGAAATGTGAGGTGCAGCAGAATAATTGCGTGTTTTTCTCTGCATACGGTTTCATCCGCTTTAGTTTCATCTGCTGATGTTGAACTGTGAAGGTCGAAGGTTATTTAAAAGAATACCAAAACTTCAGAAGTGTATCTGCATGATGTGTGTATGAGCCGTACCCCCGGCCCTTTGATTCTGCAGTGTGGAGTTGGGAAGAGACGGTTTGGTGCCGATAACTGGCACTCCTTTCTTTTGTCAGGAGGAAGATGTTTGGCCTTAAAGGAAACCTGTGCTGACAATATGGTGGCATGCTGTTGTCGGCCTTTCCTTTCTGAAGATGTTAATTGTCTGTCTGTCAGGCTCAGGGTTCTCCATAGGGATATTTTCCTGGCAGCAGTACCAAGTGAGCTGCCAATCAGGGATTTTGTGTCCCTAATCTGCATTGGTTGAAGGCAGAGGAGGCACCCAAGGTCTAATAGACCTCTAAAGTCTGCGTAAAGAGCACCTGCCACTTTCTCTGTATTGTCATAGATGGCTTGTCAAGCCCTTTGCAATAGTAATAAAATTAAACTGGCTCTAAAGCTTAAGGTTGTTTACCTTAATGCATTCTATCCAGGACAGAACTCCTTCTCCTCCACGCAAACCGAAAGACAAAAGCTGAGACTTCATGGACACCACCCACCATCCTCGGACAGTTGATCACCCCTAGCACCAAAGTCAAAAGTCTCTGAGTCATCTTTGACTCTGAAATGTCGATGGATGCACAAATAGGATCAGTAGTCAGCGGATCTCACCATCTCCTGCTGCTGCTGGGTAGACTCATCCCCTTAATCCCAGAAGAAGACATAGCAGTAGTAGTTTGAACTATCATCAATTCCTGGCTCGACTACGCAAACTCCCTCTATATTGGACTACCTAAATATCAGATATTTCATCTACAAGTCGTCCAGAACACGGCAGCCAGACTGGTAACGGGGAAAAAACATTGTGGGAATTCATCACCCCTTCACTGAAGACCCTTCATTGGCTAACCGTAAAGGATCGGGTCACATTTAAGACCCTCTGTCTTACCCACAAGCATAGTCGTGCACACAGGGTGTGCCAGGTTTGCCCAGGCACACCCTAATCACCCTGTGTAGCACACATTCTCCCTACTGCCCTGGCTCCCATCTTTCCCCCGCAGCACTGCCAGCTTCCCTCCTCTCCTATCTGCTGTTGCTCCTGGGATGTTTTAGGAGTGGGAAAGGGGCCAGTAAATACGTAATTTACCGGCCCCTTCCCTTTTTGAATGAACATCGTGAGTGATTGGTAGTTTGTGTTTGGGGTGCACACCCTAATGCAATAGGCTGCGCACACCTATGCCCACAAGTACACACAAGGAAACGCTCCTCAATACTTGTGCGAGAAAATAAAGCATTACACCCCCAATCAAATTCTCCGATCAACCAACCAAAACCTTCTCCACATCCCCAAGTCCCGCTACAAATCAAAGGGAGAATGAAGATTTGCAGTTCAAGGACCACGGCTATGGAACGCTCTACCCACAAACATCTGCATGGAGGAAAACCATCGGGCCTTCGGGAAAATACTTAAGACTCATCTCTTCTGAAGGATAAGAACGACACTGGATGGAAATAAGTGCCTTAAGTCGATTTAGTTTGCATTTGTAGCGCTATACAAGTTATTCACTCACTCATGTGTAGCGGTACCCCTGTAGGGGTTGCTAGTAATTATGGTCTGTCTCTCACCCTGCACAGCCAGGCACACTAATTGAATAATGAAATCTCCAGAGGTTTCTATCTTTCTGTCCGACTGTCAGCTTGTGCGGAACAACCTGGGAACAGATCTGCTACCCAAATCTTAGCAGAAGATTGCACCTTTTCCTTGCTAATGCCCAATTCCTCCGCCATCAATCATAGATCCAGTCGCCTATCTCGTGCCAGCATTTGTTTCAGTCGCTTAATCATATCTGGGGTTCTGCTTGACGACGGCCTTCTTGAAGTTGGCTCATCCTCAGTCGTTTCCTTCCAGTCGTGATAGTGTCTAAACACATTTTCTGCTCACGGCTTCCGTCCCATACACTTGCACCAACATTTCATGCGTCTCCTTTGCCGTTTTCCCCAATTTGTAGCAGAACTTGATGTTCACTCTCTGCTCCGTTGCACGGTGACCCTACCTCGCACACTGACTACGTTCAACGTCAGGTTTACTTTAAAGGTCACGTGTACCCCACGTTAGGTGACGCTTCTTAGCGTGTCTCTGTAAGCCATTTACATCCGTGTGCACCTGGCCCATGTTGCCGTTGAGATATCGGACCATTTATCAAACTTTTCTGACACACCTCGAATATTTCAACTGCTGTTTGCCTAAAGTTTAGGTTTACGTAATCTGAAGGTAGAAAACGCGAGTTCCCCTACTTTTACTAGTGTAGCACTTACCCCCGAAGGAGCTGCTGGTTAGAATTATGATGGCATGTTACCTCTGTGACTCCGCCGTCTAGGGTAGTTGATGAGAGTAGCAATGATGGTATGTCCAAACAGCAGGTGTCTTTTATCTTGTGCTTTTATTTACCCAACATGGTAAAACTTGCAGTGAAGGGTAAAGAGGTATTAGAAGAAGAAATAGCAGGTTCGGCGTAACAATGAGAAAAAAATTCTGCTTCCAACAACACTTTTGTCTTCTTCGCCACTCTAGCCAGAGTGGGTTCAGCGTACCTGAACAGGCCTCTGCCACAGGCCTGGCAGCCAAAGTATCACTCGGAACTTTGAGGGAAACGAACCTCTGCCACAGGCCCCTTCCTAGAATTTCAATCACGGAGAAAATTCTCCTCAGTAAGCTTTAAGCGTGAGTCACTTCAGGCAGTTTGTAGTTAGGTTACCGACCGACAGGCAACCAACGTCCAGCCTCTCAGCGTCCGGCTACCTCAATCCCCAACGTGGTCCCAGAACCGAGAGCACCGCGTGGCACGCGCACCCCTGCCTGGTAGGCCATAACGCCGGGGCGCGCAGCGCAGACACCCTGGAGGTGGGTGCCGCACTTCCAGAAGACCCAGAATCCCCAGTGTCCGTCCCCTATAAACCCTCTCCCGGCATTCCCAGTGAGGCTCAAGCCTCCCGATTGGCTGCCGAGAAAGAGCACCAATTTCTCAACTCCTCTGCTGCCCCTTATTGTCCCGGGGTGAGAACAGCACCCCGGCAACAACAGAGGAAGTCCACAACACAGTCGAGTTGAGGCAGAGACCCACTTTGAGCAAATTAACTGGATGAGAGCTAATTAACTCTCATCCCCCTTAAATTTAGACAGCACCGGTACCTGAAAGTACATGGGCGCTACACAAGTAAAGTCCCGAAGATAATTTTACATTTTATTAATTTATTTTACTAAGAACTACCAACCAACTGGAAGAGGATATTGTCATCAACATGTAATCAGGATGAAGCTAGCGAGATTAAAGTATTTATTTTCTAGCAGAAAATCTCATTAAAAATGCTAAGCTCTTGAAATCTATTTAATATATTATCGTTTCTGATTTAGAGACCCGCTCCTTTTTTTTCCTTTCGGATGGTCATTTAAAAGTTACCCGTTAGCCAAGCGGCGTGTGATAGATGAACCTGTTGCTCTTTCAGTTCACCTGTGACAGTTGCGAGGTCCAAGCGGCAATTATTTTGGGTGTTTGGTGGAAACTCCATCTGTCATTTGGAAAAGGTAATCAAGGCCGCGTCAGGAATCTCTTCCAACCACCATCCCCGCTTCCCTCTTTATTGCTCCACAAACCGGCTTGCAAAGCGGTTAATGTCTTATTTGTGCCGGTGGCTCTCTAGTTGAAAGCCTTTTTATTTATTTATTTTTTTAAACCCCACTTTTTAAACCTTTTGCGCAATGTACTATGGAGTTGAGCTTGTTTGGATTTTGCTGTAAACCTCTTAGTTATGATAGGAGCAATCCTCTTATACACAAATTCCTTGTAGCATCTGACAGACTTTAATAAAGGATAACCAGATAGACAAATATCGCTGGCAGATGGGCTTTACAAAAAGTGCGGCTCACTTTTTTTTGGGGGGGGGGGTATTAAAGGAGAATTAGGCACCTAAGGAAATTATTGGCGGTTATTGTCCAGCTTTGAGACTTCATTATTATTCAGATGTGTAGAGGGTCTTGTCCTTCAATGGTGTGACTTATTTACGATAAGGTGATAGGTTTGGTTCATGGGTAGTACAGTTTGGCACCATCTATATCGGCTAAATACACAGCTAAAAAACAACAATTCATTTGTTTTACTTGCCAACATTTTGTATACTGGTGCAAATACTTGTGTAACCACACTCTAGACAGCCGCTATGATGGCTTTTACATATGAGGAAATCACTGTCTGAAAAAAAAAAAGAAGATATCTGAATGATGCCTGTAACGGTCACCACCGTTTACGATCTTCCATCAACCCAAGACAGCTTATCTGACAGTCCGACAATCCATGTAGACACGATCCATTCCATTTCCCAGAATAAAGACGAGACAAGCTCTGTTCTCTCTGGTTTCAAAATGTATGAATGAACTTTTAATGGTTCACTCAGCTTTCTTATATACAGTACAAACATGGTACAGTTAATCAAAGGAACAAAGACACACTCCACCCACACATCACACAATTGGGCTTGAATCACATTCTTTCAGGTGAGTTAATTATCCCCCAGACGTCCTGACTCTGCCAATAAGTGATTCACCTGCAGAATACACATTCCTATGGCAGAGGTTCTGTCTCCGACAATCAGCTATTCACACCTCATCATCAATAGGCTTTAAACAGTGTTATTAGCATACACAATGAAAGGTCTTTCAGAAGCAGACTCAATTAGCATCTCAACAGCCTAGGTTAGGCATTGAAGTAGTCATTTTGACCAGTTGTGGGTCGGCATTAACCAAACTGTAATATTCCAAGATATCCTGCAATACATGACTTATCAGTAATGTCCCATCTTATGTAAACCGAGATATAATTTCTCTGTCACCCTATGCCCCTATTGGACATAGGGTGACCCTAGACATAAGAGTCATTGGTGACGCCAGCACAGGAGCACCCCCCATCCCTCAAAAGTCTCTGGGTGTCACAGGCCATTCTGTTACAATGCCTGTAGCTGCACTCATCATCCAGATATCACCACTCAAAGCCCAGGGCTTGTATGACCTCCTTGGGCAGGAAGTGGTTAAAATAAAATATTTCAAGTTTTTTCAACTGTTATGCCTTCCAGTGGTGCTGCTCACATCTCTCAGCTTCTGTGTCGCCATTTCCTGTCTATATGCACTCCAGCGATGGGCACATAGCAATTCTTAGGGTTGGTTTCCTGATTGTGACAACAGTGGACTGAGCCTGTATAATTCCTCTTCCAGTTTCCATCAGAAGCTTATGTATCTGGGTGACAACACATGAGTACAATTGGGAGACAGGGACAGGGACAGAGTGTTTTCAGTGGGCAGTGGTTCTCAACTCCGGTCCTAAGGACCCACTTACAGGCCAGATTTTAAATATTACCTTGGGGAGATATCAGTTATTTTGAAAACGTTTCAGTTATTTTGAAAACGTGACCTGTTAGTGGGTCCTAAGGACTGGAGTTGAAAACCACTGCACTAGGTTGACCACATTTCCAAACTACCATTCAGGGACACCCTCCCTTCCCAAAAATCAGCTTGTGCTGTAACGAATCACAGCACAGTGATTGGACACAAGAGGCAGGATTTCTGATTTCTCAAATCACAAGCAGGGGGCGGGATTGTGCTCCTCCAGGCATTCCCAGGCAGGACAAATACTGTCGGTGAGTAAAGCGGTGATGTGGCGGCCTTTTTTGGGGGCATCAGATTGGCCCGGGGGGGGGGGGGGCTGGCTGTGTCAGTTTCATTCCGGGACACTGTATTGTCCTGGAATGAATGTGCCTGGGACAGACCTGCAAAATGCGGGACTGTCCTGGGCGATCCGGGACACGTGGTCACCCTAGTTTTCACCCTGTAAGAGTCAATGCCGGACCTTCATGGCAGGATCGCCAGGGACTGTTTTTATATAAAGCTGCAGAATTACAAATATTAAAAAAGGCTTTTGGAAGGACGCGGCGGGCTGGATCACCTGAACTAAATCAGATCATTTGGTTCCCTCCCTCTGCCACATATGCCAGAGGAGCCACAGTGCTACACCGCATCCTTTACAATGTAAAATAATGAACTGGAGAACCCAAGGGAGGTATTAAACCAGTAAATGATTCAATCTGCCTCCATCCACCACATTGCTATGAGATATCAGCCTTGTGTGTAATTGGCCTTTGTAAGATCTCACCCTGAAAATAAATGTAGATACTATTATTCTCTATATTGTGACATAATTCCATGTTATTTATTGACTTTTTTTTTTTGCAGGAGTATAATACATGGATCTCTCATTATAACGACAGGTTCATCGACACCATCAATGTAAAGGTATGTGGAACAAATACAAAACAAAACCAAAGAAATTCCCGGCTCAACTTACTGATCAGCATGCTAACCAACTGAATTATCTTGTCTAACAGTATGCTACAGAGCCCCATCAAGGCACCCTTGTATCTAATAGTCCTAACCAGGGCTTATTTTCTCAAACAATAGGTGCTGGAACTTAATCACGGCCCCACAAAACCCCTCCCCTTCACGCACCCTCCAAATCAAATAGTGTGTGTGTGGTCAGTCAAATTTCACAAAAAAGTAGGAGGGTCTTAAAGGGGCATTAAATACCAGGATTGCATTACATACAGGGTGCAGAGCTGTCACTTGTAAACACAGAAACCAGACTTCTGCATTTACAAGTGACTGTGGTGAGCAGGGAGCAGAGGGTCTGAGCCAGAGGTGGTGGAACGGAGTTTCACCAAGTTCCCCCTGAAAAAAAGCCCTGGTCCTAACTCTAAACTTGAGGAGCCTCCACATGTATTATAATAGATAGGCAGGGGGCAGGTGAGACTGGAGGGAGCCCCCCCTTCTTAAAGGCACAGGGGGCACTGGACACCCAGCATATAGCACCATGGCTACAAAGGTGTCCAGTGCGCCTCCTCATCAATATTTCAACAGTTCAAACAAATGGCCACATCCCTCGCCTATAACTGGTCTTTGCAGCAAGGAGCACATGGAATGGCAACACATGCAAAGCAAAACCAGTGAAATTCCCATCTCAACGACTAGCATGCAACTACAGTAAATCCTTGGTTTGCGAGCATAATTTGTTCCAGAAAAATGCTTGTAATCAAAGCATTATTTTTTACAGGGTATAAAAGAGAAGAGAGGGGCCTCTAAGTGTAGCAATAAGTTGCTAAATATTGTACCTTCATTATATGTAACCATATTGCTACACTAAGAGGCTCCTCTTCTTTTTTTATACTCAGTTGTGACATGACGCTACTCTTATATCAAGACATTGCTTGTATATCAAGGCAAAAGTTATTAACATTTTGCTAGTCTTGCAAAACGCTCTCAAACCAAGTTACTCTCAAACCAGGGTTTCACTGTAACCAAATGATGCTTCCATATGCTCCTTGCCACAAAGGGCAGTTGTAGGTGAGGGAATTAGCACCTACAGACACATGCTGTGTCTTTATCCTTCCCAACAACTGATATCTATGACTTGCTGAGGAGTGGCTCCTAATATTCCTTCACATGTGTGCGAATGTTAGGTTGGCCTAAAGATAAACAGATGGTAGTTGGACTTGCAGGCATTTTACAATTGTTCTCGGGACAAGAAATCTAAGGAGTGCCTCTGAGCACCACATAAACTTGTAGGCAAAACATGGCCAACCTGGCAAGTTCACATGGTGGTGTGTTGTCCTGTGATTCAGTTTGAATAGCAATTTCTAGAATGTGCCTACATTACAAGTCACCACATCACATTGCAACCGATAATGTGTGTGTTGAGTAAACTAATACATTTTCGTGTATTATAGCCCATTCATCACTAGCTAACTGACAGTGTGCAGCAGCTAGACTGTTGGTATGAATGGCTCTGGGGCAGTGGTCTCCAAACTACGGCCTGGGGGCCAGATGCGGCCCTTTGCTTGATTTTATTCGGCCCATGGGACACTATTTCATCAACTGATACTAACATTGGGGCATAATTCCTCCCACTGACACCAACGAGGGGACACAATTCCTTTCAATTATACCAATGATGGGGGAAAATTCCTCACAATGACAGCAACAATTGGGCTCAATTCCTCGCAACGACACCAATGATGGGGGGGACAATTCCTCACAATGGGACATAGTTTCTCTCAATGACACCAACAATGGAGCCCAATGATATCACTGATGGGGCACAATTAATTTCAATTTGTCAGGTCACCTGTGGCCAGGTGACAAATGCACCTCGTTGGAGACAGGGATGCACCGCAAGATAGTGAACCCAATAGCAGACTGCTGCGGACAGAGCGGAAACGTGAGCCCAAGATTACCCAGGGCGCAGAGTCTAAGGTCCAGAGCCTCTAGTGGTGAGGATGGCCTTCGCTGCAACTGAACCCAGGTCGCAGCCCCTGGGGTCCCCCAGGTCACGCTCCGTAGGGAGAGAGGGGAAGCAGCCACTCAGAACACAAGGGATAGTGATGAGTAAGCCTGGGTTGGGGCAACAGGCAGACGAGGGTAGCCAAAGGTCAGGTTCACAGGCAAACAGGAGTAGTCAGAGACGAGCCAAAATCAGTACACAGAAAGGTTAACGTAGCACACTGCAAACAGGAATACAAGCTAACAAACCAAGTTGATCAGCAAAGCAGACCTGCAGTGCAACAGTTAATATAGACTTCCTGGGATGGCCTGGGGTGGGGCCATACAGGGAGGAGAGATAATAAAAAGGCAGCCAGAACAAAGTCAGGCCTCTAATGGATACATGAGGAGAAGGTAAGCTGCCAGACATTATTGCATGCCCATGACACAATTATACCAGCGATGGGGCACAATTCCTCCCAATGACACCAACGATGGAGCACAATTTCTGATGAGGCACAGTTACTCCCATTAAAACAAACAGCAGGGTTTCCCCCCCCCCCCCCAATGTTGGTACCTTTTCACTGACCACTGTCCGGCCCTCGTAAAGTCTAAAAGACAGTAAACTGGCCCTTTGTTTAGAAAGTTTGGAGACCCCTGCTCTAGGGGCTACTTCTCACCACCATTGGGGCTGTGCTACAACACCCTCAGATGTGATATATATATATATATATATATATATATATATACACACTATGTTGCCAAAAGTATTGGGACACCTGCCTTTACAAGCACATGATCTTTAATGGCATCCCAGTCTTAGTTCATAGGGTTCAATATTGAGTTGGCCTGACCTCACAAATGCTCTTCTGGAAAAATGGTCAAACATTCCTATAGATACCATCCTAAACCTTGTGGAAGTCCTTACTTGAAGAGTTGAAGCTGTTATAGCTGCAAAGGGCGGGGCCAACTCAATATTGAACCCTACGGACTAAGACTGGGGGTGCCATTAAAGTTCATGCACGTGTAAAGACAGGCGTAGTGCCTTTAACTTTTTCAAAATCAATGTAGTGTAATGTACCACATCACACACAAATGTAGTGCAAGCTGCATGTTTTGCAGTGTAACACAACACACACTGTTCCTTCATAGTTACCCCTCTGTTCGCAGATGCTGTATTATTTGTCAGGTTCCCCCCTCTTCTGCAAGGGTTGTGATTTATGATTGATATCACATGCCAGTTTAAACTGGGTGTATTTATTCGGAGCTCCGGGAAGCAGCAAACTCATGGCAGCAATTAGGCCTCCGTGATAAATACAGAGAACAGCTTGTGTTACCTCCCCTCCGATTGGCTGCATTAGCTGTCAGTTTAGCAACATTTTCTGTTAACATGTCATTGTAAGCTAGATCTGAGTCACTGGAGGGTACACTGAGCTGTGGCAATATAAGTCTCACCATGTCTTGCCATCCTTGTGTTGATAAAATGTATTATAACAGTGTTCAGAGTTTAACAGCATAAATGCAACAATTTTGCTCTCTCTAAGTGGTTGTAAACCTCAGACATGAAATATGAACAAAGCATATCCCTCTATAGGGTGTACTTGTCTCAGTCCAGAGCACTAAGTGCCATTCCTGCCTGCTGCGTCCTTCCTCTGCAATCAGCATGAGTCACTTCTGATAAGTTTTCCTGACACCAAGAGAAAAATGGTGATAGGGGTGTAATTTATAGCCTGTTCCTGTATGCTGTATGGAGGTGGGGGGGGGGGGGTCTCTTTCCTCCAATCAGCTTTCAGAGCTCTCCTCACTGATGTAACTAAAGCTCCTGGCCCCCCTTATTCAGAGCTGACAGATCTTATGTAAATTCAGTCCTTTGGATGACTGTAGAGGAGAGACAACATCAGATAAACTGGTTCAACTTATGCTGGAGGATTTGTTTCATCTGTGTATCACCTGAGAGCAGTCACTTCACTGGGTATACAATATTATTTTATTATTTTATAAAAGTATTACAGGGGTTTTATCCTATGCACGTCATATATATATAATTGGAAACAATCTACATATACTAGTAGAATACAATTTAAATTCTTACATATCTTCTTCATACCAACATAAGAAGAGGAAGAAAAGAGAAAAAAGGAAGAGAGAAGAAACACAAAAAAAAAAAAAGGGAAGGGGAAAATATTGCGAAAACATTAATAATTATATTCGCTCCAACGTAGCTAAACAATGGTAGGGTTCCCTTTAACTCATATTAGAAACTCAGCTGACTGTCTAAACTCGGACCAAACTGACCAAGTTCGGGAGAACTGTTCTTCACTTCACTGGGTATATGTGAGGATTTACAACCACTTTAAGTATTTCTGTATCTGCTCCAGGGCTGCCGCTTGTACCAGTGTGAACCAGGGCTTAAACACAGAACCCTCCCAGAAAGGTGTTAGGATTTGGTAAATGTAGTTCTGGCGCATGGTATCCAGTGGAGCTGCATTTCGTTGTTAGGCAAATTTAGTTTTGGATCACTGTAATCGGTGTAGCTGTGATTGATTGTTCTGGTCGGTTCTGTGTTTAAGACCTGGTTCACACTGGTGCAATTTGACATGCAATTTGAAATGTCAAATCGCATGTCAAATGGGCGGCAGTTGCCGGCAATGGCACCGTCCAGATCGGTGCGACGCCGCATATGCGGTGCTGCACCGATTTCAAAAAGTAGTTTCTGTACTACTATTTGCGATTTCGGCCCACGATTTACGTTGACTTCTGCACAGATATCTCTGTAATCGTGGCCAAAATCGGGAAAGACAATTGTGTGAGTTCAGCTGAATTAATACGACTTTACTCCCGCAGCCCAGTGTGAACCTGGGCTCAGTGGCTGCAATATTCACTGCCATCAAAAATGTTGGGGCCCCTACACAGCCTCAGGCAGGGCCCCCTGGAGCAGAGAACCGGGGGGGGGGGTGCTGACGGAAAAAAATAAAAACACAAGATAATAAGCGCGGGGGGGGGGCGGTGTTCGGTCCCATTCGGCCCCTTACAGGTGTAATGCCTCTACCCCCCTGATGGCGGCCCTGTTGACTGCTTCCCCCTGGTTGGCCAACCAAAAGTCTTCTGAAACTTAGTGGGCAGAAAGAGTCTAATCAGCAGCTGAATATTTCTACAGCCCTGGCCAATCCCTGGGGAGAAGTGCCCAGGTGATGACTGGGAGTGTGTATAAATGCTCTGGAACTTGGAGCAGCCTGGTCATTTTCCCTGAGGAGGAGATAGATCATAGCCTTACAGGGGGCTGTTAACCCCCCCCCCCCCCCCCAGTGATGGTGAACCTTGGCACGCCAGATGTTTTGAAACTACATTTCCCATGGTGCTCAACTACACTGCAGAGTGCATGAGCATCATGGGAAATGTAGTTTCAAAACATCTGGGGTAACAAGGTTCCCCATCACTGTCTTGGGCCATTCGGCTTCAGTGGAGCTAGCTGGAGGCCTACTTTGCTGAGAGTTGCTGAAGCTGACTGTGAGGGGCTGTCACCTGAGGATCTATTCTGGTACCACGGAATGAAATTGGAGGATATCGGAAGGAGTCAACCAATTTTCAAAGGATTTTAGTGAGTAGAGACTGATCAGAAAGATTCTTCAGGCTGTGAACTGCTGCTATCCCTCTTATGCTAGAGTCAGCGTGTTTAGAGGGGACATTGTGTCTGGTGTGCTGAGGAGCTCAGCCTATTTAATTCTTAGTGAAAGGACTTTGCTTGGCTGTCCAAAGAGGAAGATTAATCTACAAAGCTCAGTCGATCGGTTACTTACACAAGGACTTGCCTCACAGTTCTACAAAGGAAAAGTTCAGTGCCCTGAAATTGTTGCTAAGTGTTACTGGAGTACCCAACGTTTACCCACTACCGTATTTTCTTATACGCCGGTATATGGATGTCAGTCCGCTGGATGTGCATTTATGTCTACTGAGCCTATCATGGCGAGCGATGTATTCTATTAATGAATACAAAGCCTGCTCTAATTGGCTTTGAGATTCAGAGAGGCGCGGTCTAATGATGTTCCAACCTCTGCCAATCACGGCAAGCGATGTATTCTATTAATGAATACAAAGCCTGCTCAGATTGGCAGAGGTTGTAATATCACCAGCCCGCGCCTCTCTGAATCTCAAAGTCAATCCAAGCAGGCCTCTGTATTCATTAATAAAATACATTACTCGCCGTGATTGGCTCAGCGCGGTATACTGTAAACAGTAATACGTTACCGAATGCTGCTACCCCTCGGCTCCTCTTCCTTCCACAGCCACCTCGTCATTCACCACCGGAGCTTTGGTTTGAAGCACCGGACCCTCCATCTGGCACCGGACCCTCCATCTGGCACCGGACCCTCCATCTGGCACCTGACCCTCCATCTGGCACCTGACCCTCCATCTGGCACCTGACCCTCCATCCGGCACCTGACCCTCCATCCGGCACATGACCCTCCATCCGGCACATGACCCTCCACCTGGCACCGGACCCTCCACCTGGCACCGGACCCTCCACCTGGCACCGGACCCTCCACCTGGCACCTGACCCTCCACCTGGCACCTGACCCTCCTCCCGGCACCTGACCCTCCTCCCGGCACCTGACCCTCCTCCCGGCACCTGACCCTCCTCCCGGCACCTGACCCTCCTCCCGGCACCTGACCCTCCTCCCGTCACCTGACCCTCCACCCGTCACCTGACCCTCCACCCGTCACCTGACCCTCCACCCGGCACCTGACCCTCCACCCGGCACCTGACCCTCCATCCGGCACCTGACCCTCCATCTGGCATCTGACGCCTACAAACAAATGCAAGTAAAACAGTTGACATGTTTCAGCCTATAAGGCCTTAATCATAACCACCATGACTACGGCCTTATGGCTGAAACGTGTCAACTGTTTTTACTTGCGTTTTTTCACTGTGGCTTGTTAATAAAAACTATGATTTTTTTAAAGCGCAACAACCGGAGTGGGGATCATTTTTTATTCATTCCTCTTCCTCTTATATCACCTTTTCCTAAACTCACCCCTCTACCGGCTACGTCTATTTGCACACAGTTGAGGGGGGCGTGTGCCCTTTAAAATCCGCCTTATGCTTTCCCGATGCCACAGTCTGTTTGATAGCTGCTGAGCTCTGCCAGTATTTGCGGCTCCTATTTGCTATGCAAACCTGGTTTCCTATCATTCCCGGGGAATGAGGCTGGAAATAGAGAAACAGACGATGCACACTTCTTGGCTGCAGCTCACGGACACTGCATTAAAGTTTGATTTAATGTTACTGACAGGACTATTTCAATTGTGCTCATGCAGTTTGACAACTAACATGCTGATGCTTCGGCGGGAGGGAATTCAGAGGCGCTTAAAGATTCTGTAGCCAGCCCAGGTACGGATGGGTGGACGGCGATTAATAGGAGGGAGAATGTGGGTTGATGGCAGTCGGGGAAGCGGTGCCAGAATGAAAATAGAACTCTTTTCAAAGTTGGCTAAAAAGTCTTAACATTCCTGAGACGGCTGCTGGTGAAATTGGGCTCTGATTCTTCCATGATTTATCTAATGAAATGAAATTGAAAAGGTTTGCTGCATGGTGGAGAATTAAAGGTACACTGCAAAGAAAATGAAAAACTGAACAAAGTAGCAACCACAAGATAAAAAAATATCCCCTTCAGGTTATCTAAGGACCTTACAAGTTTATAAACTCATGTTTTTGAACTCCCACATTTTTGGGTTCATTGACATTTATACAGCGACCAGTGCTATAAAAAACCCCCGGGCACCAGGACGCAATTGCGACTAGAATTAGCGACCTGGGGCGGCACAGCTGGGGTATGCTGTGTCTCCGTACGCCCCCACCGCACAAACGCGTTGGGCCGCGCCAGCCGGTAATTGAGGCCGAGGCTATCTGCAGGCATATGCTTCCTTCTGTGATCTTATGCCGTCTTGTGGTGGCCGTTGGTATGACAAGACAACCAGCAATGCTGATGGAGCTTCCCCTGTCTGTTTTCACTGCCATCTCCTTCCCTCTAATTAGAACCCCCAAACATTATATATATTTTTTATTCTAACACCCTAGAGCAGTGGTTCTCAACCTGGGGGTCGAATGAAAATTTGCCAGGGGTCACCGAACCCTGGGCTGTTCCTGAAGCCTGCACCGCTTTTCTAGCCTTTTCGCAGCTGATAGAGATAAGAGGGAAAGAAAGGTGAACAAAGAGAGAGGGGTACATCCTAAAATGTACCATAAGTGGTTGTTAATATTGTACGAGTGGAAGGGACTCAGGGAGCGCTAAATGTCCGTGGGTAAGGGGCGCAAATTACTTGTCTTGCCTGACAACTCGCGCTACGAAAACTTTACTTTTAGGGGTCCCCATAACAAAGTTTTATCAAGGGGTCGCAGCGCTAGCAAGGTTGAGAACCACTGCCCTAGAGAATAAAATGGCGGTCATTGCAATACTTGCTGTCACACCGTATTTGCGCAGCGGTCTTACAAGCGCATCTTTTTGGGAAAAAAATACACTTTTTTTTATTAAAAAAATAAGAAACCAGTAAAGTTTTTATATTGTGAAAGATAAACTTACACCAAGGAAATTGATACCCAACATGTCACGATTCAAAATTGCATCCGCTCGTGGAATGGCGACAAACTTTTACCCTTTAAAATCTCCATAGGCAATGATTTAAAAAATTCCACTGGTTGCATGTTTTGAGTTACAGAGGAGGTCTAGAGCTAGAATTATTGCTCTCGCTCTACCAATCACAGCGATACCTCAAATGTGTGGTTTGAACATCGCTTTCATATGCGTTCGCTTCTGCGCGCAAGCTCTTCGCGATGCGGCACATTCCTGGCTCCTATTTTTTTTAGCTGGCTCCTAGATTCCAAGCAAATGTGTCAAGCCCTGATGCATCCTATGCATTAAGATGAAAAAAAAACACCTTTCAATGTCCGCCCCCCCAGCCCCCTCTCCCGTTTTACTTGCCTGAGCCCCAAATTGACGCTCTCCCCATGGGTTCTCTGCTCCATTGGCTCCCACTGCTGTCAATCAAATCCAATAACGTGGGTGCCAGGGGGCAGGGCCAAGTCATTTACTAGGTGTCTATAGAGGCCGAGTGTAAGACCCAGGAGCGTGCTCGCAAGGTAACCCCCTCGGGACAGAGCTTCCCGTAGGGGGTTATCTAATGCGGGGAGGAGCCACGAGAGCCTTTATGAGACCCCAGAACAGCTGGATTGGAGCCACTCTGCAAAACGAACTGCACAGTGGAGGTTAGTATGATAAGTTTGTTATAAAAAAAAAAAAAAAAAAACTTTAATATCACTAAGTATGTGTTTTCTCTATGTGTTTATTACTATGGGGGGGGGGGGTGGTACAGACTGGAGGAGGAGCCAGATCATGGTTCCTAGGTAGTAGACGATCTGTCTCTCCTCTTTTGACAGAACCAAGATTTGTGTGTTTAATGTCCTGTGTCTCGTGCCCACGATCATCGCGACCGCTGACAACGTGCATCGGCTCCCCCGCCACGCAGCGGGCATGCGTGTGCCTGCTCTAGGATGCTTAAAGGGCCGACGTACAGCTATGGCGATTTGCGGGAGAGAGCCGACCTGCTACAGAATGAATGTGGCTAGTCAGCTATTGGTTAATAACTGATAATTAACAGCTTTTCTTTTTTTTATTTCAGTTGTCAGTGAACGATACTAAGCTAAGCAAGGCAATAACTTCTCTGCAGGATGTGGAAACCTTGCAAGTAGATCTAAACAAATGAATGGGGTGGGCAACTACATGGCAAATGAGGTTTAATGTATAAAAATGTAAAATAATGCATTTGGGTGGCAAAAATATGAATGCAATCTATACACTGGGGGGAGAACCTCTGGGGGGAATCTAGGATGGAAAAAGGACCTGGGGGTCCTAGTAGATGATAGGCTCAGCAATGGCATGCAATGCCAAGCTGCTGCTAACACAGCAAACCGAATATTGGCATTAAAAAAGGGGATTAACTGCAGAGATAAAACGGTAATTCTTCCGCTCTACAAGACTCTGGTTCAGCCGCACCTGGAGTATGCCATCCAGTTCTGGGCACCAGTCCTCAGGAAGGATGTACTGGAAATGGGGCAAGCACAACGATGGGCAACAAAGCTAATAAAGGGTCTGGAGGATATTAATTATGAGGAAAGGTTGTGAGCACTGAACTTATTCTCTCTGGAGAAGAGACTCTTGAGAGGGGATAGGATTTCAATGTACAAATATCGTACTGGTGACCCCACAATAGGGATACAACTGTTTTGCGGAAGAAAGTTTAACAAGACACGTGGTCACTCGTTAAAATGAGAAGAAAAGAGGTTTAACCTTAAAGGGGTGGTTCCCCCTAAAAATAAACTTTTAACATTGCATTTCTCCTCTTAATCACATCTAGAATTGTCTGGTATTTAAAAAAAAATCCGTCCATACATACCATTTTCGTCATGTAGTCTCACCGCCGCTTCCGGGTCTGACGGTCGGGGTAGGGCGTGCCTACTTGATTGACAGGCATCCGATCGATGCATACAGCAAGTCACGAGATGCCGAAAGAAGCCGAACGTTGGTGCGCATGCGCCGTATAGAGCCGCACCAACGTTCGGCTTCTTTCGGCATCTCGTGACGCGCTGTATGCGTCGATCGGATGCCTGTCCCCAACCATCATACCGGAAGCGGCGGTGAGACTACATGAAGAAAATGGTATGTACGGACGGATTTTTTTTTAAATACCAGCCGATTCTAGATGTGATTAAGAGGAGAAATGCAATGTTAAAAGTTTATTTTTAGGGGAACCACCCCTTTAACCACTTCCAGACCGCCATAAGACTATATACGGCGGCACTTTAAAGATGGATATCTCGGTAACGGCAGCAGCTGCTGCCACAACCGAGGTATCCATCTTTAGTGTGAGCGGTCCTGTAAAAGATAACGGCAGTCTCCGCGGCAGATTCACCGCGAGATCACCGTTATAGGCGGCGGGAGAGGGTCCCCCCTCCCACCGCTCTCCTGCGCCCTCCGCCACTACGCGGAGCCGTCGGTAGCAGCGGAGACGATCGGGTCCTGCCGTCTTGCTGTGTGGGGATGTGAGTGAGGGCAAAATGGCCCTCACCCGTCCCCATAGCTCTGCTGGGCGGAAGTGACGCCAAAATGTCAGTCCCGCCCATGCGTCTTAAAGAAACATTTTTTTTTTTGTCATTTAAAAATGACAGTTTCCATTTTTTTTTGCATTTATTTCTAAATATGAGATGTGATGTCTTTTTGACCCCCAGATCTCATATTTAAGAGGACCTGTCATGCTTTTTTTCTATTACAAGAGATGTTTACATTCCTTGTAATAGGAATAAAAGTGATAAAAAAAAAAAAAAATTCCAGTGTGAAAAAAAAGAAAAAAAAAAATGTAAAGCGCCCCGTCCCGACGAGCTCACGCGCAGAAGCGAGCGCATACGTGGCTAGAGCCTGCATATGAAAATGGTGTTCAAACCACACAAGTGAGGTATCACCGCGATCGTTAGAGCGAGAGCAATAATTCTAGCCCTATTCCTCCTCTGTAACTCAAAAAAAAATGCAACCTGTACAATTTTTTAAACATTGCCTATCGAGATTTTTAAGAGTTTGACGCCATGCCACGAGCGGGCGCAATTTTGAAGCGTGACATGTTGGGTATCATTTTACTCGGCGTAACATTATCTTTCACAATATATAAAAAAAATTGGGCCAAATTTATTGCTGTCTTATTTTTTAATTCAAAAAAGTTTTTTTTTTTTTTTTTAAAGTGCACTTGTAGGACCGCTGCGCAAATGGGGTTTGACAAAAAAGTATTGCAATGACCGCCATTTTATTCTCTAGGGTGTTAGAAAAAAAATATATATAATGTTTGGGGGTTTTAAGTAATTTTTTTTGTTTTAGACTTGTAAACACCAAATCTGAAAAACACCCAAGGTACTGAAGTGGTTAAACTACGTAGGTTCTTTACTTCTAAGAGCGGCAAGGATGTGGCGTTCTCTTCCACAGGCGGTGGTCTCAGCGGGGGGCATCAATGGTTTCAAGCAACTATTAGATAATCACCTGAACGTCCACAGCATACAAGTATGTACAATGCAATGACATGACATATAATCGCACACATAGGTTGTACTTGATGGACTTGTATCTTTTTTTAACCTCACCTACTATGTAAAGAACAAGTCCCATTCCTATAGACAAGGACACAAAAGCTGCATCCACCGGTTATATCCCCATAAGTGATTCTCAGACTTTTTAGTTTC
Organism: Rana kukunoris; assembly: GCA_029574335.1. NCBI lineage: Eukaryota > Metazoa > Chordata > Amphibia > Anura > Ranidae > Rana > Rana kukunoris. The sequence continues at coordinate 226,114,360 of CM056055.1, read as the reverse complement.
AACGCCCGATTATATCTGCCATTCTTACAAATTGTTCAAATCTTTCGAGCCCTCAATTTATATTCTATTTCAAGAAAAGTGGACAAGTCTTGAAATTTTCTACAAAAAGAACAATCCAGAAAACCGCCAGAGCAAAAGGAAAAGGTTTTACTTCAAACCACAATGTTCAATGATGAGTCGTAACGCGGCGCTTACTGTACTGTACTGCTATCTAGGTGGGGGACGAAGAAGGTCTTTGCACGCAGCAGCCCAGGTCCTCCTCTTCTCGGGTCCCTCGCTGGCGCTCCTGGCCCCTCCCTCCTGCCGAGTGCCTCCACAGCAAGCAGCTTGTCAAGCCTCTGCTCTGCATGTTCTTCAGACAAGGGGCCACGGCTCGGCCCAGCCACCCTCTCTCTTCTCATTGGCTCGCTGATTTTGATTTACAGCAGCACTGCTGTGCCAGCCAATCGGAAGAGAGAGTCCCTGACAGTCGAGGCTCTTGTGCCACATCGCTTGATCGAGGTGGGGCTCAGGTAAGTATTAGGGGGGCTGAGGGGGGAGCAGCACACGGAAGGTTTTTTATCTCAAAGTATAGAATACGTTAACCACTTCACCCCCGGAGGATTTGGCTGCCAAATGACCAGGCCACTTTTTGCGATTTGGCCCCTTCCGACGCTTTAACTGACAATTGCGCGGTCGTGCGACGCGGCTCCCAAACAAAATTGACATCATTTTTTTTCCCCACAAGTAGAGCTTTCTTTTGGTGGTATTTGATCACCTCTGCGGTTTTAATTTTTTTTGCGCTATAAACAAAAAAAGAGCAACAATTTTGTAAAAATTCTATATTTTTTACTTTTTGATATAATAAATATCCCCCAAAAAATATATATATAAAAAAAAAAGTTTCCTCAGTTTAGGCCGATACGTATTCTTGTACATATTTTTGGTAATGACTGTTTATTGTTTGGTTTGCGCAAAAGTTGTAGCGTCTACAAAATAGGTGATAGTTTTATGGCATTTTTATTAATAATTTTTTTTTTTACTAGTAATGGCGGCGATCTGCGATTTTTATTTTGACTGAGACATTATGGCAGACGCATCGGACACTTTTGGCGCTATTTTGGGACCATTCACATTTATACAGTGGTCAGTGCTATAAAAAAGGAATTAAGTAACTGTGTAAATGACACTGGGAGGGAAGGTGTTAACCACTAAGGGGCGAGGAAGGGGTTAAGTGTGTCCTAGGGAGTGATTCTAACTGTGTGAGGGCGGGCCTACCTGTGACATGACAGTCATCACTGCTCTTGATCACAGGGAGCAGACGATCAGTGTCCTGTCACTAGGCAGAACGGGGAGATGCCTTGTTTACACAGGCATTTCCCCTGTTCTGCAGCTCCGTGACATTGAGTCCGCGGGTTGCGCACCCGCACGTCTCGAAATATACGTTACTTTGGGCAGCTGTGGCATTCTGCCAACGTAAAAGTACCGGTGGTGGTCGGCAAGTTGTTAAAGGGTTTGTAAAGGAATTTTTTTTTTTCATCTTAATAGCTTCCTTTACCTTAATGTTCGTTTTTGTTCTCAAGTTGCTGTAATTCTTCTCTGATCTCCACACTTCCTGGTTGTCTGTTTCCTGATCACCAAAGTACTGGGAGCTTTCTCTCTGTGGTCACTGATCAAGGAGGTGTGATTACTGTGGGCCAGATTCTCAAGAGATACAACGGTGTATCGCAGGTAACATCGTTGTATCTCAGTTTTTTTTAATTGGGTATCCGTGCGTGTGATTCCTAGAATCACTTACGCATAGATACAGCGAAGATCCGACAGGTGTAAAACACTTACACCGTCGGATCGTAGATGTAATTACTTCGCTGGCCCCTAGGTGGCCTTTACCTTGTTTTCTCATTTGCCTATGCAAATGAGCCTAATACGCCGATTCCCGAACGTTTTTACGCCGCCCCGTCGTCGTTTACGTCGTTTCTGTAAGCGTAAACCTACCCCTGCTATATGAGGGGTAGGCTTACGAAGTTCCGTCGTATGCCATGTTAAGTATGGCGTCGGGTCAGCGTCGTCTTTTTCCGTCGGTTACGTCGTTTTACTAAGTCGTTCGCGAATAGGGCATTGCGTAAGTGACGATCACGTTGTTTTCACGTCGGTTTCAACGACGTTTTCCGACGTGAGCTGGAGCATGCACACTGGGCTTTTTTCCCGGCCGCCGCAAACTATGGAGCAAGTGCTTGGAGAATACGGCACTTGCTCCAGTAAGTTGTGGCGGCGTAGTGTAAATGGCTTACCATCTCTGCCCTGTATTGGCTCTGTGACTCTGTACAGCAGAGAGACTGGAAACAACATGCAAAAACAAAACTAGAAACTGCAGGCACATTATATGATTGATTTTTATCTATTTTTAATTATTTTTAAAAGGAATCAGTTAACTATCAGTTAACTATTGTGGGCCAGATTCAGGATGGAGAGCAGATCTTTGTGGCGGCGTAACGTATGTGATTTACGTTTTGCCGCCGCAACTTTAGCACTTGACTGTAAAGTTGCGTCGGCGTTACGTAAATGGGCCGGCGTAATTCAAATTGGGCGGGTAGGGGGCGTCTGCTATTTAAATTATTATCCGGCGCCAAACGTACTGCGCATGCGTCGTCCATTGAGGTATCCCAGTGCGCATGCTCCAAATTATGACGGTGTTTTCGACGTGAACGTAAGTGACGTCAATCCCCATTCACGGACGAGTTAGGCAAACGACGTAAACATTTTCAAATTAGACGCAGTCACGACGTCCATACTTAACATAGGATGCGCCTGCTTTTTGGTGCTTTATCTTTACGCCGGGAAACCCCTTACAGAAATGGCGTAAAGTCACTGCGTCGGGCAGGCGTACGTTCGTGAATTGGCCTATCTCGCTGATTTACATATATTCGGTGTATTTCTGACATCACATGGAGTGCAGCCATCCTACCTAAAGAATGCCAGTGTCTTTCTTTTTTTTCTCAGCACATACCTCGTATCACAATTTTCACCCCCCGACTCTCCAGCGGGGCTGGGCGTTCCCAAGCACTGCCTGTGATTGACAGGCTTCCGACCGGCGCATACTGCGCGTCACAGGTTGCCGACAGAACCCGAACGTCGGTGCGCAATGACGTTCGGCTTCTTTCGGGAAAACGTGACGCGCAGTATGCGCCGGTCAGAGGAACGTCAATGAACTTGGAACGCCCAGCCACGCAAGAATCGTACCTGGAAGCCGAGGGATGAAACACCGCTAACACGGTATGTACGAAAAAAAACAAAAACAGCATCCTCGCAGTCTAAGGCCTCGTACACACGAGGGGATATGTCCGCTGAAAACGGTCCGATGGACCGTTTTAGCAGACATCTCCGCTCGTGTGTATGGGCTAGCGGACAGATTTCTCCACCCGACAGATTTCAAAGCATGCTTTGAAATCTATCCGGTGGAATCTGTCCACCCGACATGTCTGCTGGTTAGTACACTTACCAGCAGACATGTCGTCCCCCACCGCCGCCGCGCCGCCGCCGAATGGATTCGGCGCATGCGCGGATGCGCGGAGTGTTTAGTGTTTACTTCCTGGTGCGGTGATGTGGCGGCGTCATGTGGCGGCGTCACGTCACCGCCGCGTCACCGCCGCGTCACCGCCACCGCGCCGTCCGGCGGCGGGGACCGCGCCGTCCGGCGGCGGGGATTTGATCCGATGGTGTGTACACGCCATCGGATCACGCCATCCCGATCGGACATCCCGATCGGAAATGGTCCGCGGATGGAAATGGTCCGCGGACCGTTTTCATCGGATATGTCCGATCGTGTGTACGAGGCCTAAGTCGGCTCAAGGTATTTTTAGAAAAAAAAAATTGGGGTGAACTTCCACTTTAAGTTTAAAAAAAAAAGAAAATTCTGCATTTGGAACCACTTTAATTTTCTCTGGCTCCATTTTTTGCGGGTCCTTCAGTGGCTAGTGCAGTCCAGAACATACACAGTTCAGCTGAGTTGCAGGCAGGCCTGTGGAGTTGACCAAAGTTCCATGCGAATTAACTTTTCTGCTGAATAACAAAACAAAATGCACAGTGAGCCTTCGCCTTCATGGCTTTTATGTTGTCATTTTATGTGTCGCTCTGGGTTTTCTTGTGAGAGTCTACGAATTTAGTGTTTTTTTTTATTATTATTTCTTATATCAGAAAGTGGTTATAAAAAAATCATATTTTGATAAATCCGATCTTTGTATGAATAATTTACCCTTTTCAGCACTCTGCTTTTTTTGGAGAAGTTTTGATAAGTCGTTTTATTATCGATGTTTCTGGAGTTAAGATATTTACATGAACCGCACCGATGATTTGATGGTGATTGAAGGACAAGAGGTGCTTGAAGGGAAGCTACAATGACTTGTCTGTTTCTGAGGGAGTGCTTGTGTTATTGTGCGACGTTTCAGCTGCTGGATTCTCACCTGCTTTACCTCTCATGTCTAATAGAAGTGTTTATAAGGTTTTCTTATTGCTTCTGATAAGCCCCCAAGATGTACAACAGAGGAATCCTATACTTGTGCTGATAAAATAAATACACCTCTCTGCATTCCAGAATCATGGTAAGAGGATAAAGGCTTGACCTCCAGAAGGTTCTACCCTTTCATGACCGGGGGCCTTTTTTTTTGCAATTCAGCACTGCGCTACTTTAACCACTTCAGCCCCGGTAGAATTTACCCCCTTCCTGACAAGAGCACTTTTTGCGATACGGCACTGCTTGGGCAGCTCACAGGAGAGGTTCCCCACAGGCTTGTTACCAATTTGCCAGGTTTTAAGAACCCTGCTGCGCAGGGGAGGGCTGTCAGCCTTAGGCCTGGGGGGCAAGTCCAGTCAAGTGGCCCATAAAGTCGGCACAGAGGCCCCCCTTAGATCAGAGTTGGTGCAGAGGCCCCCCTTAGATCAGAGTTGGTGCAGAGGCCCCCCTTAGATCAGAGTTGGTGCAGAGGCCCCCCTTAGATCCGAGTTGGCGCAGAGGCCCCCCTTAGATCCGAGTTGGCGCAGAGGCCCCCCTTAGATCCGAGTTGGCGCAGAGGCCCCCCTTAGATCCGAGTTGGCGCAGAGGCCCCCCTTAGATCCGAGTCGGCGCAGAGGCCCCACTTAGATCCGAGTCGGCGCAGAGGCCCCCCTTAGATCCGAGTCGGCGCAGAGGCCCCCCTTAGATCCGAGTCGGCGCAGAGGCCCCCCTTAGATCCGAGTCGGCGCAGAGGCCCCCCTTAGATCCGAGTCGGCGCAGAGGCCCCCCTTAGATCCGAGTTCGGCGCAGAGGCCCCCCTTAGATCCGAGTCGGCGCAGAGGCCCCCCTTAGATCCGAGTCGGCGCAGAGGCCCCCCTTAGATCCGAGTCGGCGCAGAGGCCCCCCTTAGATCCGAGTCGGCGCACAGAGGCCCCCCTTAGATCCGAGTCGGCGCAGAGGCCCCCCTTAGATCCGAGTCGGCGCAGAGGCCCCCCTTAGATCCGAGTCGGCGCAGAGGCCCCCCTTAGATCCGAGTCGGCGCAGAGGCCCCCCTTAGATCCGAGTCGGCGCAGAGGCCCCCCTTAGATCCGAGTCGGCGCAGAGGCCCCCCTTAGATCCGAGTCGGCGCAGAGGCCCCCCTTAGATCCGAGTCGGCGCAGAGGCCCCCCTTAGATCCGAGTCGGCGCAGAGGCCCCCCTTAGATCCGATCTTTGTATGCATAATTTTCCCTTTTCAGCACTCTGCTTTTTTTGGAGAAATTTTGATAAGTCGTTTTATTATCGATGTTTCTGGAGTGAAGATATTTACATGAACCGCACCGTTGATTTGATGATGATTGAAGGACTATCAGTGCCCATCAGTGCAACCGCATCAGTGTCCATCAGTGCAGCCTATTAGTGCCCTTCAATGCCACCCATCAGTGCCTCCTCATTAGTGCCCATCAGTGCAGCCTATCAGTGTCCATCAGTGCAGCCTCATCAGTGCCTCCTCACTAGTGCCCATCAGTGCACCCTATCAGTGTCGATAAATGCCCATCAGTGAAGCCTCATGAGCGCACATCAGTGAATGAGAAAAATTACCTGTATTAAAAAAAGTTTTCAAAACTTTTGGTCTTCATTTGTTTGTTTAGCAAAAAATAAAAAATTAAATATCACCCAAAAAAAACTCTATTTGTGTGAATTAAAAAATTTGGATACAGTGTTATTGTCATTCAAGGTGTTCCAGCGCCGAAAGCTGAAAATTGGGCAGGAAGGGGGTAAAAGTACCAGGTAGGCAAGTGGTTAAACACTTTCTATTTGAATGAAGAAAAGATTTGTTAAATACATTTTTAAATTACTCTGTGTGTGTTTTTTTTTTTACATTTCTTACCTGCACTACTAGGTGAGCCGGTTCACCAGGTAGGAGGGGGCGGCGGCCTGGTTTGCCCTTCCTGGACCAGAGACGCGGCTTCTTTTTGTGGATTGATCTTGACAAACCTGCGACGGGAGGCGAGGAAACTTTCTACATCAATCCACCGATGTGAAATATCGCATTTTTATTGCCTAATGGGTGCTATTCGGGTCCAATGCTTGATTCTCGTTTTTTTTTGTGGCTCTGTCAGGCTGAACCTGAATGCTTCCAATGTACAGAAATCTGTTCCTGGGCCTCGCTGTGTTGTTACATATTGTTCTCATCTGAGCCGGTGAGATTTGGATGATTGGAGGCAGCCAGAGATCTGTTGTGTCTCTCCCCTGATGTGATTCTCTCCACATGTTTCCCACCCGCCGATGTGTCAACCAGTCCATGCTTCACTGGTCAGCCTTGTTCAGTTGTGCTACAATAACTCGCGCTCCTCCAGCACTCTTACACGGTAACATTCGCTTTACCTCGCTGTTTTCTTCACCTCAGTTTGCTGCAGCTGGGATTTAATGGGCAACTACAGACAAGAACATTCTGTGAAGTGTAAAGCCTCGTACACACGGGCAGGAATCTCGTCAGGAAAAAAAACGTTGTTTTTCCCGATGAGATTCTTGGCAAGAATCTCTTGCCGCCCGAGTGTACAGACAGACCTTTCAAAAGAACCGCAGTTCTCTTGAAAGGCAAGAACGCGGTGACGTCATCGCGTACGCCGAGCATGCGCTCGCCACATTCGATGCCGTCGCCGCCATCTTGCCTCACCCTACCTATGCCGTGGAAGCTACCGCGCATGCGTCAAAGTCATTTCGAGCATGCTTGGGTTTCCACAGCGACAGGTAAGAAAACACGCACTCTGGTTTCTCGTCCGGAAATAGGCCGACTAGAATCTTGACAAGAAAATAGAGAGCGGGATCTCTATTTTCATCATCGAGATTCTGGCCAGATTTCCAGACGAGAAACCTGAAAGCCTCGTACACTCGCTCGGTTTCCTCGGCAAGCTCTGCCAGCAGTTTTCTTGTTGTTTCTTGCCGAGGAAACCGAGCGTGTGTACGAGGCTTAAATGTGGTCCAGACATTGCGGCTCTGTCAAAGGAAGTGATCCTCAGTTTACCCTTGTCAGGTTCTTGTGCAGTCCAGTGTGGACTCTCTCTGTGCGGTAAAACTGCACAGAGCAGCCCAGATCCTCCTCTTCAAGGGGTTAATTGTGTGTTCCCTCAGTGTGTTCTAACTGTGTGTTCTAACTATATGGGGATGGGAGTGACTAGGAGAGAAGACATATCGTTTTTTTAGGAACAAATGATATGGCTCCTCTCCTCTGACAGCACAGGGATTTGTGTGTTTACACACACAAATCCCCTTGTTGGCGCTTGTGCACTCGATCGCACGAGGCCGGCGGCGATTGTGCTCGCCGGCCGTGCGCATCGGGTCCCCCCCTGACGTGCAGCAAGTGTGCGCAGTGACCGAAAATAGGAAGGACGTACCCGTACATACGCGACGTACCCGTACGGAATTTTGCCCAGGAAAGACATTGTGCCGCAGTATATCTGTGTGACATGGTCGGGAACCGATTAAGATAAAATGCCTTCTGTGTGCAGCAGCCCTCCTAAGGGCCCTTTCACACTCACGGATCCGTTCCTTTATTATCCGCTTGCTCATCGGCGATTGCTCCGTTGATCCCCGCTGAGCCGGCAGGTGACAGGGCGGTCCCTGCACACTATGCAGGGACCGCCCTGTCAGAACTCCGCTCTCCTCTAGGGGGGGGGAATCGGATGAACACAGACCGTCTGTCTTTGTTCACCCGATCCACCCTGCAGACGGATTGAAAAATAGGATTGTCCTCCTTCTGCAGGATCGGACCATAGCGGGGATATTCATCCCATAGGGATTAATGTATGTCCCTTTTTCATCCAAAAACGGATGGATGTAATACGGTCATACTGTCCGCATGTGTGAAAGGGGCCTTATACTTACCTGAGGTCCCTCTCTGTCCAGCGATGTCCTTGAGTGTCCCAGCTGTCTAAGATTCTCCCTCCTGATTGGCTGAGACACAGCAGCGGCGCTATTGGCTGTCAAATGAGACGGGGGATCATTTTTGCTGCATACAGTGCCTTGCAAAAGTATTCATCCCCCCCCCCCTTGGCAATTTTTATGTTTTTGTTGCCTCACAACCTGGATACAACATGGATTGTTTGAGGATTTGCATCATTTATTTACAGAACACACCCAGAACTTTGAAGATGTTTTTTTTTTATTGTGAAGCAAACGACAAATCGGACAAAAGAACAGAAAACGTTGATGTGCATAACTATTCACCCCCCTAAAGTCAATACTTTGTAGAGCCGCCTTTTGCGTCTATCACAGCTCCAAGTCTCTTTGGATAAGTCTCTACGATCTTCCCACATCTCACCACTGGGATTTTTGCCCATTCCTCCTCCATGCAAAACTTCTCCAGCTCCTTCAAGTTGGATGGCATGTGCTTGTGAACAGCAATCTTTAAGTCTGACCACAGATTTTCTATTGGATTGAGGTCTGGGCTTTGATTAGGCCATTCCAACACATTTTCATGTTTCTCCTTAACCACTTGCTTACTCGGCACATAAACCCCCTTCGTGCCCAGGCGAAATTTCAGCTTCCGGCACTGCGTCGCTTTAACTGACAATTGCATTGTCGTGCAACGTGGCTCCCAAACAAACTTGACGTCCTTTTTTTCCCCACAAATTGAGCTTTATTTTGGTGGTATTTGATCACCTCTGCGGTTTTAATTTTTTGCGCTATAAACAAAAAAAGAGCGACAATTTAAAAAATATATATATATTTTTTACTTGTTGCTATAATAAATATCCCAATTTAAAAAAAAATATATTTTTTTTTTTTTCTCAGTTAAGGACGATTTTTTCGACGTATTTTTGTAAAAAAAAATCGCAATAAGCGACTGGTTTGCATAAAAGTTATAGCGCCCACAAAATGGGGAACACAATTATGATTTTTTTTATTATTATTTTTTTTACTAGAAATGGCAGCGATCTGCGATTTTTATTGGGACTGCGATATTGCGGCGGACATATCGGACACTTTTGACACAAATTTGGGACCATTCACATTTATACAGCGATCAGTGCTATAAAAATGCACTAATTACTGTATAAATGTGACTGGCAGGGAAGAGGTTAACACTAGGGGTGAGGAAGGGGTTAAATGTGTATCCTGGGTGTGTTCTAACTGTGTGGGGGGAGGGGGGTGACTGGGGTGGTGACCGATGCTGTGTCCCTATGTACAAGGGACACAGATCGGTCTCCTCTCCTCTGACAGCATGTGGAGCTCTGTGTTTACACACAGAGCTCCACGTCTCTGCTGTCATCTGCTCGTGTTCCCGCCGATCGCATGTACCCGTCGGACATCGCGGCCGCCAGGTACATGCATCGGCTCTTCAGCGATGCGGCGGGACAGTGTTTACCCGCAGCGCGCCACCCAGTGGAGCGCGCGGGTAATGCACTTTAAATCACGTCCAAAGACGTCCACTTGGCGCCTCAGGTCCGCGCTGTTGACGTATTTTGTCAATAGCGCGGCTCTGAAGTGGTTAAACCACTCAAGTGTTGCTTTAGCAGTGTGTTTGGGGTCATTGTCCTGCTGGAAGGTGAACCTCCGTCCTCGCCTCAAATCACACACAGAGTGCTACAGGTTCTGCTCAAGAATATCCATGTATTTAACACCATCCATCTTTCCCTCAACCCTGACCAGTTTTCCAGTCCTGACTTCTGAAAAACATCCCCACAGCATGATGCTGCCACCACCATGTTTCACGATGGGGATGGTGTTCTTTGGGTGATATGACCAAAAAGTTAAATTTTAGACTCGTCAGACCAGAGCACCTTCCTCCATACATTTCGGGAATCTCCCACATGTCTTTTCACAAACTCAAAACGCGCCATTTTGTTTTTTGCTGAAAGTAATGTCTTTTTTCTGGCCACTCTGCCATAAAGCCCAACTCTATGGAGCGTACGGTTTATTGTCGTCCTATGTACAGATACTCCAGTCTCTGCTGTGGAACTCTGCAGCTCCTCCAGGCTTACCTTAGGTCTGTGCTTCTCTCTGAATAATGCACTTCTTGCCCGCTTTGTGAGTGTGTGGCCGTCTCTTGGCAGGTGTGCTGTTGTGCCATGTTCTTTCCATTAAATTTGATGGTGCTCCTAGGGATAATTTTTTATTTTTAGTGACACCACTGACACACGGACATTTTTTACTTTTAGTGACACCACTAACACAGGATTTTTTTTTTCTTTTAGTGACCTCACTGACACACAGACGTTTTTTACTTTTAGTGACAACACTGATACAGGGAAAAGAAAATATCTCGGCAGTCTGCCAGGTTTTCTAACAACATAAAACATTGTAACTAACTCCTTTCTTAGATCAAACTTCTGTGTGCAAATGCAGGAAGTTTAAAGGGGTTGTAAAGGTACAATTCTTTTTTTTTTTCCCCAAATAGCTTCTTTTACCTTGGTGCAGTCCTCCTTCACTTACCTCATCCTTCCATTTTGCTTTTAAATGTCCTTATTTCTTCTGAGAAATCCTCCTTTCCTGTTCTTCTGTCTGTAACTCTACACAGTAATGCAAGGCTTTCTCCCTGGTGTGGAGTGTCGTGCTCGCCCCCCCTCCCTTGGACTACTGGAGAGTCAGGACGCCCACTAACACACAGCTCCTTTCTCTATCTGCAACGTATAGATCGTCCTGACTCTCCTGTAGTCCAAGAGAGGGGACAAGCATGACACTCCACACCAGGGAAAAAGTCTCGCATTACTGTGTGGAGATACAGATAGAAGAACAGGAAGTGAGGATTTCTCAGAAGAATTTAAAAGCAAAATGGAAGGATGAGGTAAGTGAAGGAGGACTGCACTAAGGTAAAGGAAGCTATTTAGGAAAACAAAATTGTACCTTTACAACCCCTTTAAAGTCCAAATCTTTTTCTGACACTTGTTAAGTTAAAATCAATATTTTTTGCTAGAAAATTACTTGGAACCCCCAAACATTATATATATTTTAGCAGAGACCCTAGGGAATAAAATGGCAATCGCTGCGATATTTTATGTCACACTGTATTTGCCCAGCGGTCTTTCAAATGTATTTTTTTTTGGGAAAAACAGTAAAGTTAGCCCAATTTTTTTGTTTTAATGTGAAAGATGATGTTACGCCGTGAGAGAATCGTGATCTATCTTCTAAGCAAAAAAATAGTAATTCTCATTTTAGCCAGAATCGTGCAGCTCTAGGGTCCGTTCTGCGCATTCGCGGCTCATGTGCGGTTCCGGCTGAGCAATTTTCGATAGGGGGGCATTTCTTGACAGGACAGCGGCACTGATTGCACCTATACATGCGCCACCGCCACCAACAAATGCGTCTGGTAAACCGAAGCGCAAACTTCTGTAACTACACCAGGCGAAGGACAGTTAAAAGAATGACAGCCTCCATTGCTGAATTTTAGCATGCAATTTTACCATCATTGTGCTTTCAATAAATAGCGCTAAGTGGAGCTCATGCTGTAAAGCGCCACGTAGCTCATGAAAATGAATTCGAACAAAGTAAAAAAAAAAAAATGTATTCTGTTGTTCTAACCCGCTCATTACGCCGCCAAATTGCAGCAGCCTTTTTACTCGGAGGAAGAATGTGAGCCCGTTATTGCAGTCAATTATGATTGGGATCTGTGTTGGTGAAGAGTGACGATTTCAAATGAGCTTTCCGCCGCGAGAAGTTTGAGAAGGGGAATAAAGGTGGATTTTGCGAGAGGGGGAGGTCAGGGGGAATCGGGGCTGCTACTCCAGATGTTTTTTTCTTTCAGAAATAAAAAAGATTCCAAAAAATCCAGATATCGTCACTTTTTTTTTTTTTTTTTGCTTCCAATTATATCTGCCACTATATTAATAGCTCTCCAGCCAAAGTAAGAGGGCCGGCTTCAAACCGAGTCTGACAATTATGTTTTTCCCTCTAACAGGCGCAGTGCGTCCGCCTTTCAATCTGCTTCCACGTTTTTCCTTTTCGCGTGCAGAGTACATACACACAGCCTGATTTCCGGCACTTAGAAGAGCAATACAGAAATAAAATAAAAAAAATACACTCAATATGGGTTGCAAATTCTACGGTGCACAATGGAGTACTTCAATATGGGTAGCAAATTCTAAAATGTATAATGGAGCGCTAACTGCGGCTTTTCATCTCGGCCAAAACTCTAAAATATTTGACTTGTACAAACAATTCAGAGGCGGCTTTCAGCCAGACCTGTCTATTCAAATGTTTTATTCCTTTTTTTTATTATTATTATTTGCTTCGGGTCGGTTTGGAAATTTGCTTCTAGTTATTGGCAGAAAAGAACATCAGCTTTCATATGTTTCTTCTTTTTTTTTTTTATCTAGCTTTCCTTCCTGGCTACAAAACGGACTAGGTAATGTAACAATGTAACAGTCTCTGTTTTTCCATCTTCAGGTTACTTAGATTTAATGATCAGTAAAGACTCGCACTCGTTATTTCTCCCAATCGCTCCTTCATTCTTGTTTCTCTTTCCACTTTCAGTCTCCTTAGTTGCTCCTAAACCCCCCCCCCCCCCCCCCGGGAAGTTCTCACATCTGTTGCCCTGCGATACGGCGCAGAGATAAAGCCTGGAGACATTAGTTTTTTTTTTTTTTAAACCAGAGGAGCACGCTGCATGGAAATCTGTGTATTTAGTGTACACGTCTTCCAAATAAAAAACTATTTAGCAGCGCTCAATGGGTAGGATTATAAGTTATATAAGGTACACTTAAGCTGATAAGATAGATCTAAAATGATTTATTGCACTCATTTTAGATCCATTTGCCAGCTTAGATGTACTTTATATAACTTATGACTAGAGGTCGACCGATATGGGTTTTTCGCTGGCCAATGCCGTTGCCGATATTTAGAAATCGGGGAGGCCGATGGCGGATATATGATGCCGATTTTTGCATCCAATATTTTAGGGCAATTTTATTTTTTTAAACTCACCCACTTTCACTCCACTCCCCCCTGCTTGCTTCTGTCACTCTACCACACACTTGATGTCCTCAGTACAGATGGCACTGATTGGCATTGGCAGGTGGCAGTGGTTTGCACTGGCAAGCACTGGAAGGTGGCACTGGTTGGCACTGGCAGATGGCATTAATTGACACTGACAGGTGGCACTGGTTGGTATTGGCAGGTGGCACTGACAAATGGCACTGATTGACACTGGCAGGTGGCACTGATTGGTGTTGATTGGCACTGGCAGGTGACACCCATTGGCACTGGTTGGCACTGGCAAGTTTCACTTTGAGCCCATAGCGTAACTGTGTGTGAAACTGACAAATAACTGATTGTAGTGAGAGGAGCTGTCAAAATTCAGCAGTGATGTCGAGGTTAGGCGGGACTCGGGGTGTGCAGGACCCAGCAGCTATCAAACACCAGCCAATGATTGGGCTGCTTAAGAAAGGGGCGGGTCACATACATGTAGAGGCCTGCCCAGATCCCATCCCATTGGCTGATGCTTGATAGCTGCTGGGTCCCGCCTATCCTGGGTCCTGCCCACCCCCGACATCAACGCTCAGTTTTGACAGCTCCTCTCTCTCTGCATTAGTTAGGTGTCAGTTTCACACACATAGCGGCTCTGGCAAGTGTCAAGCGCCACTTTGCCAATGAAGTGCGGAGAAGAGAGGGACACTTGTGGGCACGGTGTTAAAATTCAGCCTGATTTGGATAATAATTGGCCAATGGTGATTTATCAAAAATGGCCAAATATCGGTTGACATCTACTTATGACCCTACCCATTGACCTTTGCTTCATTGTTTTTTATTTCTAGTCTTCCATTCCAGTATTTAAGCAGCTTCACTGGGTACGCTCCTATTCCTCCGGGTCTTGCACCTACATATTGGACTGACAGCTCTTAGCACTTTGAGAACTCGGTGTGTATTTTACATCTTTGTAATAGTTTACATTTAAAATGATTCTTTGGAAACAGTCTGCCTGTTGAGTGGCAAGATTCTTATCTGTCACTCACCTTGTATAGCTTATTGTCCCACCAGCTAAATCCCTGTACATTTATCCTACAAGTGACTGTGAAAGGAGACATAAAAACCCAATTGCTAAAATCTTGTATAGGCTCTAATATTAACCACTTCAGCCCCGGAAGGATTTACCCACTTCCTGAGCAGGCCACTGCGACGCTTTAACTGACAATTGCGCAGTTGTGCAACGTGGCACCCAAACAAAATTGATGTCCCTTTTTTACCACAAATAGAGCTTTTATTTGGTGGTTTTCAATCATCTCTGCATTTCTTTTTTTAAGCAAAAAAAGGATGACAATAAAAAAAATATATATATATTCTTTGCTATAATAAATATCCCAAAATAAAACCCCCTCTAGAAACGACACGGCGTGCGCTTTCTAAAGTGCACATGCGCCGAATACATTGGCGCATGCGCAGAAGACGACAGCGTTCCGGGACATTGTAAATATCTCCTAAACTGTGTAGGAGATATTTCCAGCTCCTACAGGAAAGCCTTAACCACTTAAGGACCGCCTAACGCCGATATACGTCGACGGAATGGCACGGCTGGGCACAATCATGTAAGGGTACGCGACCCGGTCCAAATCTCCACGGGACCCACGACCCCGAACGCCGCCGGTGTCCTGCAATCGGTCACAGGAGATGAAGAACAGGGAGAGGTGAGTGTAAACACACCTTCCCCGTTCTTCACAGTGGCAGAATTATTGATCGTCTGTTCCCTGATATAGGGAGAGACGATAAATGATGTCACAAGTCCAGCCCCTCCTCCCTACAGTTTGAAACACCCATGAGGTCACACTTAACCCCTATAGCGCCCCCTAGTGGTTAAACAATGGTCCCAAAAATGTGTCAAAATTGTCCGATGTGTCCGCCATAATGTCAGTCACGAAAAAAAGCGATGATTGCCACAATTAGTAGTAAAAAAAAAAAAATATATTAATAAAAATGCCATAAAACTATTTTGTAAATGCTATAAAGTTTGTGCAAACCAATCGTTAAACGCTTATTGCGATTTATTTTTTTATTTTTTACCAAAAATATGTAGAAGAATACGTATCGGCCTAAACTGAGAGGAAAAAAAAAACATTTTTTAATATCTTTTTTTTGGGGATATTTATTGCAGCAAAAAGTAAAAAATATAGAATTTTTTTTCTAAATTGTCGCTTTATTTTTGTTTATAGCACAAAAAATAAAAACCGCAGAGGTGATCAAATACCACCAAAAGAAAGCTCTACCTGTGGGAAAAAAAGGACGCCAATTTTGTTTGGGAGCCACGTCACACGACCGCGCAATTGTCAGTTAAAGCGACGCAGTGCCGAATCACAAAAAGGGGCAAGGTCCCTGCATAATGCTCTGTGTGGCAGGCGCAGCACTATGAAGTGCCTCATGCGCTGTGGCATTAGAAGAATTGTGATATCTCTGACTTTTTAGTCCAACAAGACTGTCTATTACTCTGAAATTCCTCTAGTGCCGTTCTATGGAAGCAGTAGGTTTAAAGAGCACACCAAATGCTTAAAATAACTTCTTTATTAACTTCACTTTTCTTCATATATAATACTGCTGCTTTGCAGCAGACAGTCCATGTACAAAACACGCGATGAATAAAGTATAACAGAAAGTGGTGGTTCAAATATTTAATCTTATTTAACATAAGATGGTGGATATATTTCTTTCTTCAGTATTTATACTCTCTCTCTCTCTCTCTGTAAGTTATTAAAGCATTCTCTGATTTCTCTGAAAGGTATAACTCTGTGGTTTGTAGGGTTTAGTGAGGTTGCTTTAGTTCATGAATTAGTTTGTCAATTAGTTTGTTCCAGCTTGTTTGTTTGTTTGAGTTTGTTCGGGGGTATGGTGAAACTACAAGTGAACACACAACTAGATCAGTATACAGTTCTATTCACATTATTTACAATAGGAACATTTATATAACTGTATGACATACCTATTTTGGCCCCTTTTGCTTCCATAAAACAGAACTCTGGCCTTGTGTCTGCTCTGCTCTCTCCATGTGGAATGAATTTGCAGCATATGTGCTGAGGAACCTCCCAGACAGAGTGGATGCCAAGTTGGCTGTGTTAGGTCAAGACTCTGCTCAATGTGAGATTGGCTGTGATTGGGCCAAGACTCCTGATGAGTCACAAAAGCCTAACTCTATGCTTTCTGGTATGAATTCTACTGTGTTATTGCTTACCTCATGCTGTCATATAAATAAACGATTCTTAAAGGCATATTTTTTCTTTTGCTTCTGTGAACACAACATACAACTGTTATATGACATCCAAGCATAAAATCACAGTGAATAACTCTGCTTTTTGTCTCTCACATATACACATGTGCTCTACATTATGTTATTAGCAGGTTTAGCTGTATATACATGTAAGTTATATTAGCGTATTAGCGACCTTGGACAGGTTGTAGCTGGCCAGTTACACTCCGGGTCTTAAAGGGGTGTTCCAGCCAAAATTTTGTTTATTAAAAGTCAGCAGCTACAAAAAGTGTAGCTGCTGGCTTTTAATAAACACTCACTTACCTGGTCCTGCGTTCCAGCGACGCGCCGACCGGGGCTCCGCTCCTCTCCCCCCCTCCCCAGCCGGCGTCTCCATCTCCACTGTGGGCACCCAGCCGTGACAGCCTTCGGCTTCACGGCCGGGCACCCACTGCGCATGTGCGAGCCGTACTGCGCATGCGTGCGCGGCGCGGCTCGCCGCTGATTGGAGAGGCGAATGGGACCTGTCAGTGTCATGTGATCGCCTACAGGGAGGGGGCTGGTGTAGGCGATTAAGCTTAATCGCCTAACCAGCCCCTCGGCGGAAGCAGGAAGTGGGACAGGAAGTCCCACTCCTACTGAAGCCCCCACTCCCCCCCCAAAAAAATTACATGCCAAATGTGGCATGTATGGGGGTGAGGAGTGGATCACCCCTTTAAGTGGTTAATAGGATATTTCAGTCCCCCTCTTAATAAGGGGGGGAACAATTCCTTCCTCTTGAACAATTACAGAGTTGTGATGTATAGATTCTGTGTTTGCGCTGTCACTCGGCAAAAGGGAAGAAAGCAGAACCAATGACATCATTACAGTGTGAGAATTGTCCCGCCGCATGTCAGAGCGCTCTAATCACTGCTGATTCTGAAAGCAAATGCTATTAGACGTGGACGTGTTGATTTGATTGTTCCCGGGCCAAATACCTTGAGATCTGGTTTCTTGTATTGTGTCCTGAGGCAGTGAGGTAAACCAGGCAGTGAGTAGATAGAGCGCGCGGCTAAATATACCTCGTGCCTCCCGGGAATGAGCCCAGACCTTTATTTATTCTGCAGTTACACTCCTCACACCTTCCCGAATGCCGGCTCATTCGTTATGACACGCCGCTACGGTGGAACAGGCTCCGTCTTTCTTCCTGCTTTCCTTTCAGAATTCTCCTAATGGTTTCAGATGTCAACGCGTTCCGACACCTTGCTGCCTATCTTCTGGTCTTGGCAATCAAACCATTCCTGCAACGTCTTTTTTCTTGGAGCCTTTGTGTGTTATAATTGTGGAGGAGAGACAGGGTTGCATCTTTTTTAAGGCCAAACCTGATGCCAAAGGCTTGTTAAAGGAAACAACAAAAAAAAAAAAAAAACATAAAGCCTCGCCTACGTTTCTGTTTTTTTTTTTTTATATATACATTTCTGAACAGACTCAGATGCTGTCAGAGCTACATAGAACGGCGGTTTTTACGTTTTCCCTGCATGTTTTCTTCTTATGGCCTGTAACGGCACCCTGAATGGGAAAGGGGTTAATGCCATTTAGGATATTCCCTTTCCGAACACACAAGGCAGCTACCGACACTTCAGTCAGGCAAATGAGACCCATAAGGATAATTCTTCCCCAGATACGAGACACACTGCTCTGTTTGAGGTTCAACCCTTTATTGAGAAATACAGGCTCTTATATACAATTTAGGATACCACAGGAGATATGGCCCGGATCCACCCACAACATCACACAATGGTTACATAACGAGCCCCCCCCAATACACATCATCCTCAATACATCTCTTTGCAGACACACTGGGCTAGATTCAGAAAGAAGAAACATCGGCGTATCTCGAGATACGTAGCGTAACTTCTAAGATGCGCCGCCGTATCTTTTTTCTGTATTCAGAAAACAAGATACGCCGGAATTTAGCTAAGATACAAGCGGCGCAAGTCTCTTACGCCGTCTTATCTTAGTTGCATATTTACGCTGGCCACTAGGTGTCGCTTCAGTTGATTTATGCGTCGAATATGCAAATGAGCTAGATACGCCGATTCACTAAGTACTTGCACCCGGTCGTCGTATTTTATGTTGTTTGCGTAAGCGCAAGTCCGGCGTAAAGTTACCCCTGCTGTATGAGGCATACGTAATTTTAAGTATGGACGTCGGGACAGCGTCTAATTTTTCGTTGTTTACGACGTTTGCGTAAATCGTTCGAGAATAGAGCTTTGCGTAAGTTGCGTTCACGTCGCGCCGTTTGTAAAATGCGTCAATTACCTGGGGTATTTACATGGATCACACCCCCTACCTGCCTATTTTGAATTAGGCGCGGTTACGCCGGCCCATTTACGCTACCCCGCCGTAACTTTGGGCGCAAATTCTTTGTGAATACGGCACCTGCCTCTCAAAGTTATGGCGGCCAGGGATTCGCACTCCTGTTTGGCTTTTGGCAGCAGCGGGAGCTAATGTCATTCACAGCCAGTCAGCCAATCAGGAGAGGGAGGGACTGAGCCATGGCTCCGTATGTGAATGGGCAAGGTGCTTACTATGAGGGCAACCGACAGGAGGGAGGAGCCAGGAGCGTTGGCGTGAAAAAAGGAGAATCTGGGCTGCTCTGTGCAAAAACATTACACAGAGCAGGTAATTAAAACATGATTGTTATATAAAAATAAAAAAAAAAAGCTTTAAAGCCGCGGTCAATAGGAGAGAGGAGTGGGGCCTCGCGCATGTGCAGTAAGGTTCCTGGCGTGAAGCCGAAAGGCTACACTGCCGGGTGCCCTTACTAGCAATGGCGGCTGAAGCACCCAACAGCTGATGGAAACATTAGCTGCGGTGCCGACATCGAGGGACTCAAGGACAGGTAAGTGTCCATTTATTAAAAGCCAGCGGCTGCAGTATGTGTAGCTGCTGGCTTTAATATTTTTTTTCCCGAAACATCACTTTAATATCGCTTTAAAGATTCCCTTTTAAACCCTGAAGAAGAGGGGGCCCATTCTCCTGAAACGTGTTGCCTGTACCTGATACTATTAACCACTTAAGACCCTGACCAATATGCAGGTTAGGGACCTTGCCCCTTTTTGCGATTCGACGCTGCGTCGCTTTAACTGACAATTGCGCGGTCGTGCGACGTGGCTCCCAAACAAAATTGGCGTCCTTTTTTTCCAACAAATAGAGATTTCTTTTGGTGGTATTTGATCACCTCTGCGGTTTTTATTTTTTGTGCTATAAACGAAAATAGAGCGACAATTTAAAAAAAAAAAATTAAATATTTTTTACTTTTTGTTATAATAAATATCCCCCCCCCCCCAAAAAAAAGATATGTAGCGCTACCCCCGAAGGAGCCGCTGGTTAAATACTGGGATTGGCACACCAAGTTGCCCTGGTGATGTCTAGGGGTGAAATTCCAGTGGCGGAGCAGTGAGCGAATGTCCAGACAGTCAATAAGGTTTCCTTCAATGCCTTTTTATTTTGCAGCCAACAAGGCAAACATCATCTTCAGTTTAAGGAAAGGAAAGTTGATGAAGGAAGGATAAGAGAACCTTGTGGTATCAGGCTTGGATGTGAACAGGGCAGGCCTGCCCTCGACAATAGCAATAGTTGAACTCGTTTCCACTCCCGGGTGGAGTGTGTAAAGTGCCCACGGACAGGTTCCCCACACTAACCTGGCAGCCGAGGTGTCACTTCGGATTGCTAGGAGGAACAGATCTCTCTATCTCAGACCTGGCTCTAAGGCCCTTGTAACCGGCCAATTTCTTCAGTAAGTTGGATGGGTGAACGGAGCGAATCCTCCCAGTAAATTTCCTTTAGCATAGGTCACCGGGTGACAGCAAAGTGTACCTGTCAGCATCCAGGTCAGCAGATTCCCGATTGGTTCGTTCAAGCCCTGTTGGACAACCTGCCTCCGGGTTCTCCTCAAGCCGATCCCCCAATCGCACGGCACCCAGCCTGGGATCTCCTCAAAAGAACTGGGAACCCAGTAGAGTACTGGGGTCCCCTTCGACCCTGGTTGAGGTCCAGCATAGCCTGTGGATTTGGCCAGATGGGCCACGCTGGCGGGGTCCATGGATGTGCGCACCCTAAAGATGGATGCCGCACCTGGAAACAGGACTCCGCAGAACTGCCTTGAGCA
Source organism: Rana kukunoris (assembly GCA_029574335.1). Taxonomy (NCBI): domain Eukaryota; kingdom Metazoa; phylum Chordata; class Amphibia; order Anura; family Ranidae; genus Rana; species Rana kukunoris. Next base: position 226,093,592 of record CM056055.1, on the reverse strand, counting down.
CATGACACCCGTCACAGATATATCCCTCCCCAGCATGCCCCGCAAGGGAAAACTCCTCCAATTGGCTGCTGGGGAAAGCTTGCTCTGTCAGAACCCATTCTGCCATCAACTGCTGATCAGGGATGACGACACATCCCTAGAGTGCAGACTGACGCAGAGGACACTTCTGAAATAACAGGGGTCACCATCCTAACAAGTGTGTGAATGGGAGCAAGGTAACTCTCCCATTCTTGCTAAATTTAGACTAGTGCCCGCACTGAAAGTAAAGGGGGCACTACAGATATAAAAAAAAAAAAATCCTCAGTTTAGGCCTGTAACGGAGCCCCAAATGGGACAGGGGTTAACACCGTTTAAGAAATTCCATTCTGAACCCAAGACATCTTATCGACACTCCACTATCCGGCGACACGACCCATACAGAATTCCCCCCCAGAAACGAGACACAGCCCTGTTCTCTGGTTCAACAGGAATAGACACTTTAATGAGAAACTCAGGCTCTGTATATACAGTCATCAACCAAATATGAACACTGACTGAACTCCACCCACATCATTATAAAATGGTTACTAACACGCCTCCAATACACATCTTTTAGTAGACAGACATTCTGACTTTTAGACGGTGCTAACTCACAATCCACATTTATCATCAATAGAAATTCACACAATACAGTGTCAATTAGCATAACACAATGAAAGGTTTTTGGGAGCCATACTAAGGTTAATTTACATCACAGTAGCAGATGACATTAACACCTTAACCACTTAAGACCCGGACCAAAATGCAGGTAAAGGACCTTGCCCCTTTTTGCGATTCGGCACTGCGTCGCTTTAACTGACAATTGCGCGGTCGTGCGACATGGCTCCCAAACAAAATTGGCGTCCTTTTTTCCCCACAAATAGAGCTTTCTTTTGGTGGTATTTGATCACCTCTGCGGTTTTTATTTTTTGCGCTATAAACAAAAATAGAGCGACAATTTAAAAAAAAATGCAATATTTTTTACTTTTTGCTATAATAAATATCCCCCAAAAATATATAAAAAAACATTTTTTTTTCTCAGTTTAGGCCGATACGTATTCTTCTACGTATTTTTGGTAAAAAAAATCGCAATAAGCGTTTATCGGTTGGTTTTCGCAAAATTTATAGCGTTTACAAAATAAGGTATAGTTTTATTGCATTTTTATTAATTTTTTTTTTTACTACTAATAGCGGTGATCAGCGATTTTTTTCGTGACTGCGACAATATGGCGGACACTTCGGACAATTTTGACACATTTTTGGGACAATTGTCATTTTCACATTTAAATTTGCATTTAGGCAGTAGGCGGTCCTTAAGTGGTTAAGGACCGCCTACTGCACATTTACGTCAGCAGAATGGCACGGCTGGGCACATCAACGTATATATACGTTGATTTTAGTACCCAGCCGTGGGTCGCGGGCGCGCGCCCGCGACCCGGTCCGAAGCTCCAGGACCGGGACCGCGGGATTCACGGACCCGATCGCCGCTGCAGTGCGGCGATCCGTCCCTGGAGCGGAAGAACGGGGAGAGCCGTGTGTACACACGGCTTCCCCGTGCTTCTCTGTGGCCGTAGCATCGATCGCGTCATCCCTGTAATAGGGGGACGCGATCGATGACGTCACACCTACAGCCACACCCCCCTACAGTTGTAAACACAACACATAGGTCACACATCCCCTACAGCGCCACCTGTGGTTAACTCCCAAACTGCAACTGTCATTTCCACAGTAAACAATGCAATTTAAATGCATTTTTTGCTGTGAAAATGACAATTGTCCCAAAAATGTGTCAAAATTGTCCGAAGTGTCCGCCATAATGTTACAGTCACGAAAAAAATCGCTGATCGCCGCTATTAGTAGTAAAAAAAAAAATAAATAATAAAAATGCAATAAAACTATCCCTTATTTTGTAAACACTATACATTTTGCGAAAACCAACCGATAAACGCTTATTGCGATTTTTTTTACCAAAAATACGTAGAAGAATACGTATCGGCCTAAACTGAGGAAAAAAAATGTTTTTTTTATATGTTTTTGGGGGATATTTATTATAGCAAAAAGTAAAAAATATTGCATTTTTTTTTAAATTGTCGCTCTATTTTTGTTTATAGCGCAAAAAATAAAAACCGCAGAGGTGATCAAATACCACCAAAAGAAAGCTCTATTTGTGGGGAAAAAGGACGCCAATTTTGTTTGGGAGCCACGTTGCACGACTGCGCAATTGTCAGTTAAAACGACGCAGTGCCGAATCGCAAAAAGGGGCAAGGTCCTTTACCTGCATTTTGGTCCGGGTCTTAAGTGGATATACAGTCAGCAACCAAATATGAGAACTGGCTGAACTCCACCCACATCATTATAAAATGGTTACTAACACGCCTCCAATACACATCTTTTAGTAGACAGACATTCTGACCTTTAGACGGTGCTAACTCACAATCCACATTTATCATCAATAGAAATTCACACAATACAGTGTCAATTAGCATAACACCATGAAAGGTTCTTGGGAGCCATACTAAGGTTAATTTACATCACAGTAGCAGACAACATTAAGGCCACGTACACACGATCAAATCTGTCCGCTGGAAACGGTCCGCTGGACCGTTTCAGCAGACAGATTCGATCGTGTGTACGGCCGAGCCGACGGATTTGGCCACCCGACAGATTTCAAAGCATGCTTTGAAATCTATCGGGTGGGAATCCGTCCGCCCGACATGTCTGCTGGTTAGTACACTTACCAGCAGACATGTCGTCCCGCACCACCTCCGCACCGCCGCCGAATGGATTCGGCGCATGCGCGGAAGTGTTTTACTTCCTGGCGCGGTGACGTGGCGGCGTCAACGTCACCGCCACGTCACCGACACGTCAGCGAGCTCTCTGCTGGCGGAGATTTTGGTTTGCTCGTGTGTACACGCGAGCAAACCAAAATCCCAGCAGACAGATTTGTTCAAATCTGTCGGACGGACAGATTTGAACAAATCTGTCTGCTCGTGTGTATGGGGCCTAACACCTTAACAGTATGTGTCCCCACATTGAATGAGTCACTCTTTCTATTGACCTGTTGGGTTCAACCTGTAAATAGTTCTTGCAGACATTCTTGAATATATTGTGGATTACAGACCCATGTTAAAACAATCCAACATATGTCCCTTATTTCCTGGCTCAATCTGTCCACGGCCCTCCCGTTACAGGGCCGATACGTATTCTTCTACATATTTTTGGTAAAAAAAATCGCAATAAGCGTTTGATTGGTTTATGCAAAAGTTATAGCATCTACAAAATAGGGGATATTTGTATTGCATGTTTATTAATAATTATTTGGTTTATTAATCATAATTTTTTCTAGCAATGGCGGCGATCAGCGATTTTTATTGTGACTGCGACATTATGGCGGACACAATGGACACTATTTTGGGACCATTGTAATTTTTACAGCGAACAGTGCTATAAAAATGCACTGATTACTGTAAAAAAATGGCAGTGAAGGGGTTAACGTGTAACGTCACTGATCGTCGTTCCCTATGACAGGGAACAGACGATCAGTGACGGGCACGGGGAGAGGTTTGTTTACACTCACCTCTCCCCGTTCTTCCTCTCTGTGACCCGATCCCGGGACACCGGCGGCAATCGGGTCTGCTGTTCCCACGGAGAAGAGGACCGGGTCGGCGCGCTCGTGACCCATGGCTGGGATCTTACAGGGGACGTACATGTACGCCCTTGTGCCCAGACGTGCCATTTTGTCAACGTATATCGTCGTGCGGCGGTCCTCAAGCGGTTAACAAATAATATAAACAAATTTCAGGTGAGATGGAAGTTTGTACCAGGCATTCCTTTTGTGATTAGAGAGGCAGCAACGTGTGCCCAGCACCGTGTCCTTACTTAGTCTTACCTCTGGTGGAAAAAAGCATACTTATATTCTATAGTCATTAGAATCAATCTCTGCTTACATCAGTCCAGCGCTGTCACACAACCTTCGCTCCTCGAGTGTAAATACACACTGTATCTAAGCTATTACAAAGCGACCCTTCCACAACTTATGAGTCTTTGTTGTGATCTCTGAGAATCTTTCAGCTTTAATGACTTCACATTACAAGCAGCCGGAGAGGTCAGGGATGACATGTTTTGAAGCTTGTTTACTGCTTGTTAAGAATGTAAATAATTGAATGCCCCTAGTCTGGGCACAGGTAACCTTTATAAGTGAACTTGCATCCACCCTCCAGTAAATAAGTACTAAAGTTCCATCTATAAGCTCGCAACCAATAAAAAAAGAACACATCGGCTAAAAAATATATATTCTGCGCTGGGAAAAAGAAACACAACCTGGAGAGAGCTGCCTACACAGAATTTTGAATGACCAAATTAAATTATTTGTGTACATACCTCGTTAGCGGCGTTTCATCCCTCGGCTTCCGGGTACGATTCTTGCTGGACTGGGCATTCCTAGTTGATTGACGTTCCTCCGACCGGCGCATACTGCGCGTCACGACTTTCCGAAAGAAGCCGAACGTCATGTATCTAACGCCATGTTCTGGTCCGTCCCAACGTCCATCCCCTCGCTGTCATCTGGGAGATACACAGGTCCCAGAAGACAGCAGGGGCCAGTCAGAATGTGCAGGGCGACTTGCACATTCGCAGGGCTTCACTTCCTCATTTCTTTACTTAACCACTTGCCGACTGCCTAACACAGATATACGTTGGAAAAACGGCAGGGGCAGGCTAAGTTTGCCAGCCGCGGTCTCCGTGCCCGCGGGACCCATGGACTCGATGTTCGCCGGTATCCTGCGATCGGGTCACAGAACGGCAAAATGGGGGGAGGCCTTTGTAAACAAGGCATCTCCCTGTTCTGTCTGGTGACATGTCAGGCCGCGTACAGACGAGGAGACATGTCCGCTGAAACATGTCCGACGGACCGTTTCCAGCGGACATGTCTCCTCGGATATTTGGTCTGATGGCGTGTACACACCATCGGACCAAAATCCCCTCGGACAGATAACGCGGTGACGTGGCGGTGACGTTGACGCCGCCACATCACCAATCCAGGAAGTAAAATACTTCCACGCATGCGTCGAATCCATTCGACGCATGCGGGAGATTTATGTCCGCTGGTTAGGCGTACTTAAAAAAAGTTATTTAGACATGTCCGACGGACATGTTTCCAGTGGACAAATTTCAAAACATGCTTTGAAATTTGTCCGCTGGTAAAACCTGTCCGCTAGGTCGTACACACGATCGGATATGTCCGCTGAAACTGGTCGGCGGACCAGTTTCAGCGGACATGTTCGATCGTGTCTACGCGGCCTCACTGATCGTCTGCTTCCTCTCATCGGAAGCAGCGATCAGTGATGTGTCAAACATAGCCACGCCCCCTAACAGTTAGAATCACTCCCTAGGACACACTTAACCCCTTCCCGCCCCCTAGTGGTTAAACCCTTTACTGCCATCTACATTTACACAGTAATCGGTGCATTTTTATTGCACTGATCGCTGTATAAATGACAATGGTCCCAATATAAGATAAATAAAGATGCACCCCCCCCCATTTTATTCTCCAGGGCTTCTGCTTACAAATAAATAATGTTTGGGGGTTCTAAGTACCGTATATACTTGAATATAAGCCGATCCAAATATAAGCAGAGGCACCTAATTTTACCACAAAAAAATGGGAAAATGTATTGACTCGAGTATAAGCCTAGGGTGTCCATCTGCATGCCTCACTGTGCCTCACTTTGCCTCACTGTGCCAATGCCTCACTGTGCCAATGCCTCACTGTGCCCCATGCCTCACTGTGCCCATGCCTCACTGTGCCCATGCCTCGCTGTGCCCATACCTCGCTGTGCCCATACCTCACTGAGCCCATGCCTCACTGAGCCCATGCCTCACTGTGCTCATGCCTTACTGTGCCCATGCCTCACTGTGCTCATGCCTTACTGTGCCCATGACTAGATGGACGTTTAACATGGGAGTCAATGGAAGGGGTGTTCTGGCTTTGAAAAATCAGTGCTCCCCAGCTGTAGGCCCCCCCAGACAACAAACTTTGCACACTTGTAGATGAGAAATGGGGCTACATGTGCACATGTACAAGTTTTGAGTCTAGGGGGCCAAGATTGGGGTCCAGGGCGGTACTGGGTCCCCAAAGTCCAGGAGATCAGGCGCAAAAAAGGTGACTCAAGTATAAGCCGAGGGGGGGGGGGGGGGTATTTTCAACACAAAAAAATACGGTGAGTAATTTTTAGCAAAAAAAAAAGTTGTCATACATGTAGGAAAGGAATGTCAGGATTGGCCCAGACTGGAAGTGGTTATCAGGTAATAGTTTGTTACATAAGAGACTTTTTTTTCTTTTTTTTTTTTTAACTTTAGTTCCACTTTAAAAACTGCTAGCCTGCACTTATTACTACAGTATTGAGCATCAAAAATGTAGAAGTTTGTGCAGAAGACTTTCTTTTCTGAATCGAGGGCAACCTATTACTTCGCCAGGCACCGACTCCCTTAAACTTCCTGATTCTTTATCTGGTTCTGGACAAATCCCAGGAGCCAGGGCTGCCGGTGCCCCCAACTTCAAGCAGAAACTGTAACTCCAAACTTTTGAAGTGTCTCTGCTTTCCGTGGAAAGTTTATGCTCTCGGATTCTTAAAAGAAGAAGCTTTCTTGTAGATGATCCCGCCGGTACCTTCTTTTCTCTGTCCCTGGGTAGGAAATATCCTGCACCAGGCTTCAAAGCCATTAGCCTTGCAATATAATTGTACGATTTGGAGAGGTCATCTGGGTCTTGTTATACACGTTTCATTAATTGCTACGGTCACCGAATCTCTTTTTCTTTTTTTTTTGATCCGTAGGGAAACAAATTGTCCGTTTTTTTTTCTAGACGCCGCCTCGTAAAAAGCTTCGACCGGGGAACACAGTGTGACCTTGAAGGCACACAAATATTATGCGGTCAACAAGCGAGAGATGGATAATTCCCATCAATTAGGGAATTATTATTTGTTGCGCGAGACCTTCATAGAGCGGTATAAATAACCGCATAGAGCCTTCCCAACAGCCAGAGATTAATCTCGAAGCGTGGAAAAGAGGATTGCATGTATTAGAGTCAGGTTAATGAGAATATTCTACTGTAAACTGTTGTCTTGATCTGGGCGATGGGCTTAGCTTGTGCTTTCTAATTAGTTCAGATAAGGGTTTGATCTTGGCACGGTGGAGAGTGATATGGTTTAATTTCAAGGTTTGCATCGCCAGCCAGCAATAAGCCCGGTGATTCTATTCCACTTCAAGGGCGCCGGCACAGAGGCCAAAAAGTAAAAAAAGACCTGAAAGACCTTCTTCGTCTCCCACCTAGATATCGTACGGTAACCGCCGCGCTACGACTCATAATTGAAAAGATATATTCATTGCGGTTTGAAGAAAAACCTTTTCCTTTTGCTCTGGCGGTTTTCTGGATTGTTCTTTTTGTAGAAAATGACAAGACTTGTCCACTTTTCTTGAAATAGAATATAAATTGAGGGCTCGAAAGATTTGAACAATTTGTAAGAATGGCAGACATAATCGGACGTTGGAACTGAAAAGTCTGAGAATCACTTATAGGGATATAACTGGTGGATGCAGCTTTTGTGTCCTTGTCTATAGGAATGGGACTTATTCTTTACATAGTTACATACCGTGTTTCCCCGAAAATAAAACCGGGTCTTATTTTAATTTTAGTCTCAAAAAACACACTAGGCCTTTTTTTCAGGGTAGGGCTTATTTATTTTACGGTATGTACATTAAACAACATTTATCGGTATTCAATACAGTCATCTCCATTTCCCTTTGAACCATTGGTCCTAATCTCTCATTTACAGCAATTTATTAATTTATCCCTTTCTGTTTTCTAAAAAAACGTATTAAAATCTAAAAATTCTATGTTCTCTATCTTTGCCTCAGGTCTCCCTACCCCCATCCCCCATTGTCATGTCAGGAGTCTGTTTTTAAAATCATTATTACTGGTACTGTATGCAGTTAAAGGGACACTAAAGTCAGGGCTTTTGTTTAAAAAAAATAACAAACATGTTATACTTACCTCCACTGTGCAGTTCGTTTTGCACAGAGTGGCCCGGAAAGCTGTCTTCTGGGGTCCCTCGGCGGCTGTCTGGGCTCCTCCTCGCAAAAGCTTTCCATCTTCATGCGAGGGCGCTCACATGGAGGAAAGCTTTTGCGAGCGCACTCCCGTGATACAGCGGCGGCCATAGCCGCCGACTGTATCACTCGGCTCCGCCCCCGGCGCGATGCGTCATCCGCTCTGATTGACAGCAGCGCTAGCCAATGGCTGCGCTGCTATCAATCCGCCCAGCCTAGCCAATCAACGGCCAGGCTGGGATCCGAAGAGGACGACGTGGACGCGCCCGGGAGATTCGAACGGTCAGGTAAGTACAACGGGGGCTCAGGGGGGGCCGGTGCTGTGAGATGTTTTTTTACCTTAATGCATAGGATGCATTAAGGTAAAAAAACGTGTACCTTTACAACCCCTTTAAAGTACCTGTTTAACACCGGTACCGTTTTTCTTCTCTGAGATCTCTGATCTCTGAGGTGACGAAGAGAAGTTCAGCTGTGGTGACGTCAGCCCGCTATATGCACTAAAGAGGGAGGGGGGCGCAGACGTTGATTTCCGTGCGCTGAAGACATCTGGTGGGAGGAGGTGGGAGGAGGGAAAGAAAGAGAATAGCCGAGATCCCATCGGCCGGGAGGAGAGAAGAGGACCTCCGGCGGGACAGCGGTGTGTGCAAACATGTTTGTTTTAAATATAGCAGCAAACGGAGACAATAGCCGGCATTTAAAATGTTTTTTTTTTTTTTTTACGAGATTTACTAGGTCTTATTTTCAGTAGGGCTTAGGCCTTACACACGATGACCAGTTTGATGGTGTGTACGGCCCATCAGACCGTCGTGACGCGCTTTAAAACCTCTCTGTATGCGCCGGGGCTGAGGCATGATGTCAATCACAGCCTGTGATTGGTCTGAATTTTGGTCCGACGCCATCAGACAAGTACCGCGGGATTGTCGGAGGGCCTTATATTGAGCCCGCTCCGATAATACAGAGGGGCTTATTTTCGGGGTAGGGCGTAGTAGGTGAGGTAAAAAAAGGTTGAAAAAAGACCAAGTATCAAGTCCAACCTATGGTGTGATTATATGTCATATTACATTGTATATCCCTGTAGTTGTGGTCGTTCAGGTGCTTAAAAGTTTCTTAAAAAACCTCCCCTCTGTGTGGAAGGGAATTCTACATCCTTGCCGCTCTTACAGTAAAGAACCCTCTACGTAGTTTAAGGTTAAACCTCTTTTCTTCTAATTTTAATGAGTTGCCACGTGTCTTGTTAAAGGGGTGGTTCACCCTCCAAAAAAAATTCTAGCATGCCATGGAGCCCACCCACCCGACCGGCAATATGCCGTTTTTTTTCTTTTTTTTTTCTGTACATACCTTTTTACGGGGCTCTCTTCCCCTCCGGCAATCCCGCGGTACTGGGCATTTCCAATCACAGGCTGTGATTGACGTCCCTCAGCCTGGCGCATACAGCGCGGCACGAGATGCCGAAGGAACCCGAACGTCTTCCCTATACGGAGCCTGCGCACCGACGTTCGGGTTCCTTCGGCATCTCGTGACGCGCTGTATGCGCCGGGGCTGAACGTCAATCACAGCCTGTGATTGGAAACGCCCAGTACCGCGGGATTGTCGGAGGGGAAGAGAGCCCGTAAAAAGGCATGTACAGAAAAAAAAAACGTCGGGTGGGCTCCATGGCATGCTAGAAATTTTTTTGGAGGGTGAACCCTTTAAACTCTCTTCCGAAAAAAAAAGTTTTATCCCTATTGTGGGGTCACCAGTACGGTATTTGTACATTGAAATCGTATCAAGGGCAGCATAGTGGTGTAGTGGTTAGCACTTTCACCTAGCAGCAAAAGGGTCGCTGGTTCGAATTCAGACCACGACACCATCTGCCTGGAGTTTGCATGTTCTCCCTGTGTCTGCGTGGGTTTCCTCTGGGTACTTAGGTTTCCTCACACACTCCAAAACATGCTGGTAGGTTAATTGGATCCTGTCCAAATTGGCCTAGTATATAATATGGTCAGCCATGGTCTGCCTGAATTGCACAGCGACACATACAGACCCAGTGAATTAGATATATATGAGAATTAGAAAGATTTTATTTAAAAATGTAATTAACATGTTGATAAGGGGGGATGGGGGGGGGGGTGGAGGAAGGAGGAACCAGGGAAGGCAAAATCTAGGCAGATTAGACTTGAGCTTTAAATGATATGTATGTCATCGTTCTGCTAAGAGCAGCACTTTGAAGATTTAGATTTCCATTTACCAAAGAGCTGCGACGGTCCCGGCAGGATTGCGGCCACGTAGGTCATTGTAGGAGCGAGCTCTAAGTGTTGGTAAGGTTTTCCAATCTCCTGCATTCTAATCATTGGCAGGGACAATGCGTGTCTGTAGAAAGGGCACACAAATTAGTTCGTATGAAACACAGAATTGATTCACAGAAAAAAACCTGACATCAAATTGAAAGTAGCTTCAATTGGGGGGGTGGGGGGGTGGGGGTTATGTTTGCCTTTCCTGAACCGGTGACACGGTAATAGTATAGAGAAGCTACAGCTGTCCGCCTTGTGATGAAACAAAATAACAACCGCAGCACTGTGTAACTAGGCCACCATCAATACCCAAGTCTTCGCTGCTAACCTATAAATAAATAGAAATACAATACACACTAATAATAGGCAGCGCTTAAAGCGGAGTTCCGCCGGAAAAAAATAAAAATAAGTCAGCAGCTACAAACACTGCAGCTGCTGACTTTTAATATATGGACACTTACCTGTCCTAGGTGCCTGCAATGTCCGCACCTGAAACCGATCTGTCCCTTGTCTCTCGGGTGGAGACGCCGCCATCTTCGGTAAGGGAATCAGGAAGTGAAGCCTTGTGGCTTCACTTCCTGGCTCCCTATTGTGCATGCGCTGTGCAGTCCCACTGGTCCCTGCTGTCTTCTGGGACCTGTGTGTCTCCCTCCTTCCCCCTGAAAGGTGGCAAATGTAACACCTGAGGGGAGGAGGATTCCGGAAAGGGGAAGTTCCATTTTTGGGTGGGACTCCGCTTTAACTAAATGAAACAAACATATGTGCATAGGTGTGTTTGATTTACTATTTGTAGTTTATATTTTATTGTCTAAAGTAGTGATGCTTGAGTTTACAAATGTTTGCTATACAACTCCATGTTTCTACATTTCTTCAAACCTCAAGGGGCATTAAAAGTAGCTGTAAGCCTATTCTGAATGACATTTAATTTGCCAAAGCACTATGTATCATAAACCCCATCGGGAGAGCGCTTCCCAGAGGGGGTTATCTAATGCGGTGAGGACCCCAGAAGAGGAGAATCGGAGCCACTCTGTGCAAAACGAAATGTAGAGTGGAGGTAAGTACAACATGTTTGTTATTAAAAAACAAAACAAAAAAACAATCCTTTAAGCCCCGTACACACGACCGTGATTCCAGGCGGTATAAAGCCCCCCCCACCTAAAGATTTATATAGACCTTCTTCCTCTAGTGATATAAAGATCTATATAGAGGAATCAGGACCTCCTTCCTCCTGGTGACCCCTCTAGTGATATAAAGATCTATATAGAGGGATCAGGACCTCTTCCTCCTGCTGGTGACCCCTCTAGTGATATAAAGATCTATATAGAGGAATCAGGACCTCTTTCCTCTGGTGACTCTAGTGATATAAAGATCTATATAGGGGATGATCCCTCTGCTGGTGACCCCTCTAGTGATATAAAGCATATAGAGGAATCAGGACTCCTTCCTCCTGCTGGTGACCCCTCTAGTATTAAAGACTATATAGAGGAATCAGGTCCTTCCTCCTGCTGGTGACCCCTTTTATAAAGACTTTAAAGGAATACCTCCTTCCTCCTGCTGGTGACTACAGGGATCTAAACTACGGCCCTCACTGTTGTACTAAACATCCCATGAGGCATTTAACACACTGCTTCACAGATTAGGCATTGGGAATTGTAGTTCAACCTGGAGGGCCGTAGTTTGAAGACATGCTCTATGTTGTATATAGAGGAATCAGGACCCCCTCTCTCTGGTGATCCCTCTAGGATATAAAGATTATATAGAGGAATCGGGACCTTTTTCTGGTGATCCTAATATAAAGTCTATATAGAGGAATCAGGACCTTTTCCTCCTGCTGGTGATTTTACATTTATTCTACAGATTTTCTTTTAACATTCACACTGTTTGCTGATTTTGCAACCCCCAATGTTGTACTCTCTCAAGGGATTCTTTTTCCCTAAGTGCATTATTTTACATTTAGAAACATTGAACTGCAAATACACTCACTTTTTGCAGGTGATATATCACACCAGATACAGACAGTTCTAAGCACGGGAAACATGTGCCACTTCACAGGCATACTATAGACACCCAGCAGGTACAATATTTAAAGGAATATTTCCCTTTTTTTTCACTTTAAAATCACTGCTCCCGAAAAAAATGCAGTTTATAAAACTTTTTTTTACATTGATACATGTCCCCTGGGGCTGGACCCGGGTCCCCAGACCCTATTTAGGTCAATAACTTGCAAATTAGCCTTTAAAATTAGCACTTTTGATTTCGAACGTTCGAGTCCCATAGACTTCAATGGGGTTCTAAAGTTTGCGACTTTCGGCCCGTTCACAGGTTCTGGTGCGAGCCGAACCGGGGGGGGGGGGGGGGGGCTGTTCGGCTCATCCCTACTTTTTTATGTGAAATAAAGTGTACACATAATTGGTTTACAAATTTGTTGTCTTGTCTCATGCTGTGCCGTTACAGTCCTTTTTTTTTTTTTTTACTTTATAGGGGTCCTTTTTTGTAGTCTATGGTTAGATGTGGCAATATGAAAGCTGCACACTTTTTGTTTAACCACTTAAGACCCGGACCAAAATGCAGCTAAAGGACCTTTTTCCCCACAAATAGAGCTTTCTTTTGGTCTGCGTTTTTTTTTTTTGTTGTTGCGCTATTAACAAAAATAGAGCGAGAATTTTGAAAAAAAATTAATATTTTTTACTTTTTGCTATAATAAATATCCCCCAAAAATATCTAAAAAAAATTTTTTAGGCCGATGCGAATTCTTCTACATTTATCGGTTGGTTTACGCAATTTTTTTTTTAGCGTTTACAAAATAAAGGATGGTTTGCATTTTTATGTTTTTTTTTTACTTCTACTAATGGTGGCGATCAGCGATTTTTTTCCGTGACTGCGACATTATGGCGGACACTTCGGACAATTTTGACACATTTTCGGGACCATTGTCATTTTCACAGCAAAAAATGCTATAAAAATAAACTGATTACAACAGTTGCAGTTTGGGAGTTAACCACAGGGGGCGCTGAAGGGGTTATGTGTGACCTGAAGTGTGTTTACAACTGTAGGGGGGTGTGGCTGTAGGTGTGACATCATCGATTGTGTCCCCCTATAAAGGGATCACACGATCGATGCTGCCGCCACAGTGAAGAACGGTGAAGCCATGTTTACACACGGCTCTCCCCGTTCTTCAGCTCCGGGGACCGAACGCCGGACTCCAGGGGCGATCGGGTCCGCGAGTCCCGCGGTCCCGGAGCTTCGGAGAGGGTCACGGGAGCGCACCGCGGGCACGCGCCCGCGACCCACCGGTACTAGCACATCACGTACCTGTACGTGCATGTGCCCAGCCGTGCCATTCTGCCTGACGTAAATGTGCAGGAGGCGGTCCTTAAGTGGTTAAGTAGAAGAAAGAGTTCAGATAAAGTTCAGGCACAGAAAATGTTAATAGTAGGATGTGACTGACTTAAATTTTTCCTTTCCATTTTATTTTCCATTCTTCCTGTAATACTGTTCTGTGCTCTGTAATGGCGAGTGGCGGCGGCAGATGCCACGCGAGTGGGAAGTTCCAAAAAAACTGGCAACCTTTTTTTTTTTTTTTATTCGGCAAAGCAATTTTTTTCTGCTCCAGACTCCACTCCTGCCGGATTCCACTGAGGCTGGATTTGATTCTCTCTGTTTGTATGCTCATTTCCCAGTTACTTCCTAATTTACTTTTCCATTTTATATACAGTGCGCGGCGAGGTGCAGGCGACCGCCTGCTGGCACGCTCTCTTTATGTTTCATTCCGACTATGATATGATATAGTTCTCTGGATTTTCAAAGACCTCTCATTGCTCCTCTTTTCCGGGTGCCAGGCTTGGTTTTTGGATGCTGGAAATGCTCTTTCTTCTTTTGTTCTGTGTGATGTTGATACGTTTTTTTTTTTTGTTTTGTTTTTTTAGCAATTGCATTGTCGGCTGTTTGTTTTTTCCTCGGCGGGACTGTTTGCAGTTTGTTTCCGTGTCGTTGTACAATGTGAAAACAACTGGAGGCCAAACCACAACCTCTCTTCTATTATTATTAATATTTTTCAGACAAGGGCATTACGTAACCATCCGCTGTGTGCCTGGTCCCGCAGACGCGGGTGTCAAGGGAGAACACTTACTGCTCGAGACTTGAGGAGAGTAATAAGGCCTCGTGATTCAACGCATACCAACTTCAAACACGGAACTTCTCCTACTTTTCATCTGTTAAATATGCCAATGAAAGTGTTTTGTTATCAGTGCAAAAAAATTCCCGCTGATACCAATGGCACCTCCAGCACTGAAGGTATGTGCTGTTTTAGGGATCCCTGGATCGACTGCTATGCTTTTGGATAAGATTGTTTAACCACTAGCCAACCAGCCGCCGTCGTTCTATGGCGGCAGGTCGGCTCTCCTGGGCGAGAGCCCGTAGCTCTACGTCGGGACTTTCGCGGCCGCTAGGGGAGGATCAGTGATTCCCCCTAGTGAGTCCACCCCCCCCCCCCCATACAGTTAGAACACAAATAGGAACACACTTAACCCCTTCCCCGCCCCCTAGTGTTAACCCCTTCACTGCCAATGGCATTTTTATAGTAATCCAATGCATTTTTTATAGCATTGATCGCTATAAAATGCCAATGGTCCCAAAAATGTATCAAAAGTGTGCGATGTGTCCGCCATAATATCGCAGTACCGAAAAAAAACGCTGATTGCCACCATTACTAGTAAAAAAATAATAATAATAAAAATGCCATAAAACGACCCCCTTTTTTGAAAACGCTATAAATTTTGCGCAAACCAATCAATAAACGCTAATTGCGATTTTTTTTTTAACGAAAAATATGTAGAAGAATAAGTTTCGGCCTAAACTGAGGAAAACAATTTTTTTTTTATATCTTTTTTGGGGATATTTATTATAGGAAAATGTAAAAAATATTGCATTTTTTTCAAAATAGTCGCTCTATTTTTGTTTATAGCGCAAAAAAAAAAAAAAACCGCAGAGATGATCAAATACCACCAAAAGAAAGCTCTATTTGTGGGAAAAAAAGGACGCCAATTTTGTTTGGGAGCCACGTCGCACGACCGCGCAATTGTCAGTTAAAGCGACGCAGTGCCGAATCACAAAAAGTGCTCTGGTCGTTGGGCAGCAATATGGTCCGGGGCTAAATTGGTTAAATTCCCTTGTCCCTTGAAGTTTTAGTCTTGTGCTGTGTCCTGATATCTCAGTGTGAAGTGCTGCTACTAATGCTATGGTCCGGGGCTAAAGTGGTTAACCACTTTAGCCCCGGAGGATTTGGTTGCCCGATGACCGGGTCATTTTTTGCGTTGCGTTAACTGACATTTGCGCGGTCGTGCGATGTTGCACCCAAACAACATCAACGTCCTTTTTTTCCCTACAAATAGAGCTTTCTTTTGGTGGTATTCGATCACCTCTGCGGTTTTTATTTTTTTCGCTATAAACAAAAAAGTGAAAATTTTGATTAAAAAAAACAATATTTTTTACTTTTTGCTATAATAAATATCCCCCCTAAAAATTAAAAAAATGTTGGTACAAAAAATCCCAATAAGCGTATATTGATTGATTTGCGCAAAAGTTATAGCGTCTACAAAATAGGGGATAGACTTATGGCAATTTTTATTAATATATTTTTTTTACTAGTAATGGCGGCAATCTCCGATTTTTATCGTGACTGTGACTATATGGTGGACACATCGGACACTTTAACACTATTTTGGGACCATTGTCATTTATACAGCGATCAGTACTATAAAAATGCACTGATTACAGTGTAAATTATACTGGCAGGGAAGGGGTTAACCAGGGGTTTACTGCTTTTCTTTTTATTACAATTTCCATAGAAAATTCCTAGCACCACAAAGTGTTACTTGCTTCTGTATTCTCAAAAAAGTTGGTACTGGAAGGTGGGCAGGGGGTGGAACCATGGAACGGTGCTCAGAGGTGGGTAGGCAGTGGAACCAATGAATGGTGCTCGGAGGTGGGTAGGGGCTGGAACCCTGTAACAGTGCTCGGAGGTGGGTAGGGTCTGGAACCGTGGAACAGTGCTTGGAGGTGGGTAGGGGGTGGAATCAAGGAACGGTGCTCGAAGGTGGTTAGGGGGTGGAACCAAGGAACGGTGCTCAGAGGTTGGTAGGGGGTAGAACCAAGAACGATGCTTAGCGGTGGGTAGGGGGTGAACCCATAAATGGTGCTCAATGGTGGGTAGGGGGTGGAACTAAGGAACGGTGCTCAGAGGTGGAACCAAGGAACGGTGCTCAGAGGTGGGTAGGGGTTGGAACCAAGGAATGGTGATCAGAGGTGGGTAGGTGGAGGAACCAAGGAACGGTGCTCCGAGATGGGTAGGGGGTGGAACCAAGGAATGGTGATCAGAGGTGGGTAGGGGGTGGAACCAAGGAACGGTGTTCAGAGGTGGGTAGGGGGTGGAACCAAGGAACGGTGCTCAGAGGTGGGTAGGGGGTGGAACCAAGGAACGGTGCTCAGAGGTGGGCAGGGGGTGGAACGGTGCTCAGAGGTGGGCAGGCGGTGGAACCAAGGAACGGTGCTCAGAGGTGGGTAGGCGGTGGAACCAATGAACGGTGCTCGGAGGTGGGTAGGGGCTGGAACCATGGAACAGTGCTCGGAGGTGGGTAGGGGCTGGAACCGTGGAACAGTGCTCAGAGGTGGTTAGGGGGTGGAATCAAGGAACGGTGCTCGAAGGTGGTTAGGGGGTGGAACCAAGGAACGGTGCTCAGAGGTTGGTAGGGGGTGGAACCAAGAACGATGCTTAGCGGTGGGTAGGGGGTGGAACCATAAATGGTGTTTAGCGGTGGGTAGGGGGTGGAACCAAGGAACGGTGCTCAGAGGTGGGTAGGGGTTGGAACCAAGGAATGGTGATCAGAGGTGGGTAGGGGTTGGAACCAAAGAATGGTGATCAGAGGTGGGTAGGGGGAGGAATGAAGGAACGGTGCTCAGAGATGGGTAGCGGGTGGAATCAAGGAACGGTGTTTAGAGGTGGGTAGGGGGTGGAACCAAGGAACGGTGCTCAGAGGTGGGTAGGGAGTGGAGGCAAGTGGTGACTCAGAATAGGGAGTACCTGAACCTATTGTGAGAAAATAATATGGTTTTGGTAAATCTGAAGACAAAAAGCTGTAGTATGGGGATTAACTCTTATTTTGAGATTTTTATCTTTTGAGTAGAAATGCACTATACATTTTGTCTCAATATCTTCCATAAGAACAGAAGAAGATATGTAACATTCTTGCTGTAGACCAAACACAATATTAAACAGGGCACACATTTATCACCTTCATAATTTCCCATTATCAGCCAATAAACACATTAGGATCATTTACGTGGAGTGATAAATAGTGGAAAATAGAATGTCTTCACATGGAGAGGAATTTCCACGGGCTGATATAATCAGCTACGGGCCTACCGGATAAATACATTTAAATATTTTTATCCCAGCTATTCAAACATGTTTAGGGTTCAGATGTTTCAATTGCTTAGAATTAGATTATCTCTGGCTAATTTTATCCCACAATAATGATCCTTTTATGTTTGGCTACACGGAATGTAAACGAATCTGAATTGCCGGAGCTTCCCTCTATCGCCATCTATTATCAGGTTCTGGTACTGCAGTACTGTCTCTGCAGCCTGCACACCTGACCTTTGTTAACCACCTATAAACGTAAGTCAGCTCTGTCAGTCTGAATCGGCCTGGCTGCACTGCATTTATCTTGCTTTCTGGTTTTGTGACCTTAGCCTGTATTTTTTGATCCTGCTTCTGTCTGTTGCCTGTCTGAGCAAGTTACTGCTTCTCGCTTGCTTTAAAGCGATTGTAAAGGCGCAAGGTGTATTCTATGCATTAAGATAAAAAAGCCTTCTGTGTGTAACAGCCCCCCTAATACTTACACGAGCCCCATCTAAATCCAGCGAGGCTGTAGGAATGTCTTGGCTGCCCAAGACTTCCCTCCTCATTGGCTGAGACAGCAGTGTGGCACCACACGGTTGGTTTAATTCCCACACCACACACACAGTCTCCCGAAAAAGGGACGAGCCAGGAAACCCACTGGGGCCAAAAAAGGATGCAAGTGACCCTCCAGGTGCTGTGCGGTCTCAACAGAGTGGGAGAGATATTGCCTGTCATGGAGCCACACATCTGCCAATGCTGAGGAAAATATGTGACTCCAGCGTCCAACATTCAACTTTAGTGCCACCCTATGGGCAACTTCTGCTAATGTTGTGTTATGGTGAGCATTGCTTCTGAGCATGCGTGTTTATACTTTGGAGTGTTGTCCAACGGACTTGTGTGCACACGATCAGAAAATCCAGCCAACATACATTTGTTGCATGCTGTCCAACATTTGTCCGTGGAAAATCCAACAACAGTTGCCCGATGGAGCGTACAAGCGGTCGGATTTTCCGACAACAGCCTGCTATCACACAATTCCCTTTGGATAATCCGATCGTGTGTATAAGGCTTATCACTCATCTCTTTAGCACTGTATCATTCTAACTTCACATTGATACCACTGTATAACTCTATATCCATCTCTGTAACACTGTACAACTCTATATCCATCTCTGTAACACTGTACAACTCTATATCCATCTCTGTAACACTGTACAACTCTATATCCTTCTCTGTAACACTGTATAACTCTATATCCATCTCTGTAACACTGTATAACTCTATATCCATCTCTGTAACACTGTATAACTCTATATCCATCTCTGTAACACTGTATAACTCTATATCCATCTCTGTAACACTGTATAACTCTATATCCATCTCTGTAACACTGTACAACTCTATATCCATCTCTGTAACACTGTACAACTCTATATCCATCTCTGTAACACTGTATAACTCTATATCCATCTCTGTAACACTGTACAACTCTATATCCATCTCTGTAACACTGTACAACTCTATATCCATCTCTGTAACACTGTATAACTCTATATCCATCTCTGTAACACTGTACAACTCTATATCCATCTCTGTAACACTGTATAACTCTATATCCATCTCTGTAACACTGTATAACTCTATATCCATCTCTGTAACACTGTATAACTCTATATCCATCTCTGTAACACTGTATAACTCTATATCCATCTCTGTAACACTGTATGACTCTATATCCATCTCTGTAACACTGTATAACTCTATATCCATCTCTGTAACACTGTATAATTCTGTACATCTTTGTAAGGCTAGGTTCACACTAATGTAGTTCAGTAAAAGCCACAATCTGTGCGCGTTTCCTGCACTGCATTCAGATTACATTGCCCTTGCGGTCCGCAGTTGGTGTAGGTGCAACCCCAAAGGCAGGTCACAAACAAGCGATCCAGTACCAGTACGGGCCCAAAACTGCTGCATGCATGTTTCTTTCTCGTACATCACGGGACACAGAGCGGCATATTCATTACTATGTGGGTTATATGGAGTACCTTCAGGTGTGGACACTGGCAATCTTCAAACAGGAAGTCCCCTCCCTATATAACCCCCTCCCCTAGAGGGAGTCCCTCAGTTTTTTCGCCAGTGTCTTAGGTGTTGGTCACGGAATAGCTTTGCTCCACATCCTTTGGGATTAAGGGCGGGCTAACCGGATCTGTCCAAGGAGCCTCAGTGCCAAAGTGGACAGTACCCGGGCCCCAAACCGTGGGGTTTTGCCTATAATGCTCCTCTTTGGAGGGCTGGACCCTGGGCCCAGGACTTGGAGTTTGCAAAAAAACCATAAGGTTCCTGTTTTGCCAGGGTGCTATATAGGTCCAGGACAGTGGGTACCTTCATAGGACCCCAGGGCCTGAAGGTCTACTACGCTACCCACGGAGATGGGAGAAGACTGGATCAGTTTGCTGGTCAAACATCCTGCAGCATGGAGCAGGTAAGGGGGAGCCTGCGGGACTTGGTTCGACAGCAGGCTCCCCGGGGTAACCTAAAAGGGGGGATAGCCTGAGTATGCTCTGCATGGGCAACCGTGATCACTATGTCTAAGAGACAGGATGACACCCTTTCTCCCCCCATCACTAGGCCCCCCTGTCTAAAGGTGTTGCTAGCTAACCTGCTGTTTCTTCCTAAGAGGCTAGTAAGGATCCTTAGGGGCCTTGAGAGAGTCCTACCTGGCCGGGAGTTTTGAATCTGCCGCCGTTTCTGCGCCATGGATCTCCAGCAGCGCGGCTCCTCCATGTTCTTCCTGTTTCCGGGTACGCGCGCGCGCGCGTGCACGCGCGCGTCTTATTGACGTTTTTTTCGCGCCAGACAGGAGGGCGGGGGGGGGCGGGCCTGCGGCGTCATACAGGTGCGGTAGATGCTATAAAAGATTCCATCCAGCAGGCTTCTCGGTTATCACTATGTTTGGTACACATGAGAAGGCTCTTATGGTTGAAGAACTGGGCGGCAGAACCCCCATGCAAAAAGCTTCTGGCAGGATTTCCCTTCCATGGAGGACGACTCTTCGGAGAGGATCTAGATAAATATATTCAGACTATTTCAAATGGCAAGAGTACCCTTTTACCGGTCAAAAAGACATTCCGGGCTCCTACATTTAGAAGGCAGCTTTTTCCTGTCTCGGGGCCCTCTAATTCCAGGCAGTATCGACGGCCGCCTGCACGATCCAACGGTAACAGTAGGCAGGGACAAACCCCTGGGGGTAAGAAGCCGTGGTATCGCAAGCCGTCAAAGACAGCCCCTAAGTCTGCCTTATGAAGGGGCGCCCCCACTCTCACGGGTGGGGGGAAGGCTTCGTCTCTTCTCAGAAGTTTGGGAAGCCAAGATCCCCGACAATTGGGTCCGGGCATCTGTAACCACAGGTTACAGACTGGAGTTTCTAAGGTATCCTCCGCCTCATTTTCAAGAATCAAGGCTACCAAGGGATCCAGCAAGGAAGGCCTCAATGCTGGCAGCTTTGGATCACCTGCTTGGCCAGGACGTAATTATAGAAGTGCCAGCCCAAGAGCAAGGCCTAGGTTTCTATTCCAATCTCTTTGTCATACCAAAGCCCAACGGCGATGTCAGGCCAATTTTGGACCTAAAGAGGTTAAACGGTTATCTAAGGGTGCGTTCCTTCCGGATGGAATCCATCCGGTCAGCAGCCGCCGCGCTTCAGAAGAACGATTTTCTGGCCTCCATAGACATAAAAGATGCTTACCTTCATGTACCAATCTTTCAGTCGCATCAAAGGTTTTTACGCTTCGCGGTCGGGCAGCGACACTTCCAATTCAGGGCGCTCCCTTTCGGGCTGGCCACGGCCCCCCGGGTATTCACGAAGATCCTAGCCCCAGTTCTGGCCAATTTAAGAATCCAAGGAGTCACAGTCCTAGCATACTTGGACGACCTTTTAATTATAGATCACTCACGGACGGGTCTGCAGAAGGCAGTAAACCTCACGGTTCGGTACCTCGAAGAATTCGGCTGGGGTCCTAAACCAGGGAAAGTCAGCATTCCAGCCTACAAAGCAGTTGGAATACCTCGGCATGAGGTTAGACACGGAACGTCAAAAGGTGTTCCTGCCCCTTGTAAAGATCAGGGCGATCAAGGGGTTGGTTCAGTTGGTTATAAACAAGAAAAGACCAACTATTCGCCTGTGTATGCGATTACTAGGCAAGCTAGTGGCCACATTCGAGGCAGTACCATACGCTCAGATCCACACTCGCGTCCTACAGGCAGCCATTCTAGCAGCCTGGGGCAAGAGGGCACATGCCTTAGAGTCCCCTTTGACGCTATCATCAAGGGTCCGACAAAGCCTGGCCTGGTGGTTGAACCCTCAGAACCTTCTAAAGGGAAGATCCTTCAGCCCTGTTGTCTGGAAGGTAGTTACCACAGACGCCAGCCTGGCAGGCTGGGGGGCGGTCTTCGAGGGGTTCTCCCGCCAGGGAACTTGGGTGAAAGCAGAGAGGCAGCTCCCCATCAATATCTTGGAAATCAGAGCTGCTCGCCTAGCCCTGTTGGCGTGGACCTCCAGATTAAAGGGGTTCCCGGTGAGAATCCAGTCAGACAATGCCACGGCGGTGGCATACATAAACCACCAAGGGGGAACCAGGAGCCAGGCCGCTCAAAGGGAAGTGAACTTGATATTTCAATGGGCAGAGGTTCATGTACCCTGCATTTCAGCGATATTCATTCCCGGAGTGGACAACCTGCAGGCAGACTTCTTAAGTCGCCAGAGTCTGTTGCCAGGGGAGTGGTCTCTGCATCCCCAGGTCTTTCAGACAATCTGCCAGAGGTGGGGAACGCCAGACGTAGATATAATGGCATCCAGGTTCAACAAGAAACTAGACAGGTTCGTGTCGCGAGCGAGGGATCCTATGGCCTGCGGAACCGATGCGTTGGTTTGCCCTTGGCATCAATTCAAACTTCTATATGCATTCCCTCCACTACAGTTACTCCCCCGCCTGTTGCGCAAGATCAGAGTGGAGCACAAGCCAGTCATTCTAATAGCTCCAGCTTGGCCCCGGAGGGCTTGGTACTCACTAGTCCTGAATATGGCAGTGGGAGACCCTTGGACTCTTCCTCTACAACCAGACCTACTCTCACAAGGTCCGATCCTCCACCCTACATTACAGCGTCTAAATTTGACGGCCTGGAGGCTGAATCCCTGATTCTCAGGGGTAGGGGTCTGTCTAGGCAGGTAATCCCTACCCTGATTAAGGCTAGAAAGCCGGTCTCCAGGGTAATTTATTACAGGGTGTGGAGGAACTATATAGGCTGGTGTGAATCCAAAAGATGGAATTCCCGTAAATATACTATTGACAGGGTGTTAAGTTTTCTCCAGCTAGGAGTGGATAAAGGCCTGGCACTAAGCACAATCAAAGGACAGATCTCAGCTCTGTCAGTGTGGTTTCAGAGGCCGCTGGCCACCCACTCGCTGGTAAAGACCTTCTTACAGGGGGTCTTGCGTATTAATCCTCCTGTCAAGTCACCAGTTTGTCCTTGGGACCTAAATCTTGTCCTGTCCACTCTACAGAAACAGCCTTTTGAGCCTTTGGCTGAGATTCCTTTACTCTTACTGACATTATCATGTAAGGAACCATATCTTGTTCTGCATAAGGACAGGGCAGTTCTCCGGCCCCATCCTTCCTTTCTACCAAAGGTTATATCCAAATTTCACTTAAACCAGGATTTGGTACTTCCATCCTTCTTTCCAAAACCTACATCTAGAAAGGAGGGGTTGCTGCATACCTTGGATATTGTCCGGGCCATGAAGGCCTATCTTAAAGCTACAGAAAAGATCCGGAAAACAGATGTGTTATTCGTTCTACCAGATGGCCCCAAGAAGGGGCAGGCAGCTGCAAAATCCACCATCTCAAGATGGATTAGACAATTAATCATTCAAGCCTACGGGTTGAAGAGGTTGCCTCCTCCGTTGTCGGTAAAGGCCCATTCTACCAGGGCCATGGGCGCCTCTTGGGCAGCACACCATCAGATCTCTATGGCTCAGATATGCAAGGCGGCAACGTGGTCATCAGTCCACACGTTTACAAGGTTTTATCAACTAGACGTGAGAAGGAATGCGGATTCTGCCTTTGGACAGGCAGTACTACAGGCTGCAGTTTGAAATCCTCGGGATCAGAAACACCCTTGGTTATAAAAAAAAAAAAAAAAAAAAAGGTTTTTTCTTGACTAAGTTGGAATTATTATTATGATTTGAGTTTATCTCTAAATTGAATCCTTCTTTGGAAGATGTCTCCCTCCCCTCATTAAAGCATTGCTTTCGGACATCCCACATAGTAATGAATATGCCGCTCTGTGTCCCGTGATGTACGAGAAAGAAAAAGGGATTTTTAAATACAGCTTACCTGTAAAATCCTTTTCTTGGAGTACATCACGGGACACAGAGCTCCCACCCCTCTTTTGGGTGACCATTTTGGGAGGCATACTGCTTGCTACAAAACTGAGGGACTCCCTCTAGGGGAGGGGGTTATATAGGGAGGGGACTTCCTGTTTGAAGATTGCCAGTGTCCACACCTGAAGGTACTCCATATAACCCACATAGTAATGAATATGCCGCTCTGTGTCCCGTGATGTACTCCAAGAAAAGGATTTTACAGGTAAGCTGTATTTAAAAATCCCTTTTTTTGGTGCGATTTGATACCATTTATTTAGAATCTCCTGTGAATTAAACAGCAATGTGGTGCGGTTCCTGTGTGATTCACATGCACTTTATAGTGTGAACCGAGCCTAACATCGCATCAGTAATCTGTAACCTTGTGTCACTCTACATCTTCCTCTGTAACATTGTATCACTCATCTCTGCAACACTATATCATTTTTATACATCCCTATAACACTGTATCATTCTACATCCTTCTCTGTAACATTGTATCACTCTGCATGTATCTCTGTGATGTTGGCTCAGTTATCTTTGTAACATTAGGTCACTTTACATCAATCCCTGTAACATTGTATCATTTTATATCCATCTCTGTAGCATTGCATCCGTCATCTTGGTAAATCTGTCATTCTACATCTATCGCTATAACATTGTATCACTCATCTCTCCTTCTCCTTCAACGCTACATTAGTCATCTCTGTAACATTGTATCATTCTGTATTCATCTACATAACACTGCATCATTCTACATCCTTCCCTGTAACATTGTATCATTCTGTATTCATCTACATAACACTGCATCATTCTACATCCTTCCCTGTAACATTGTATCTTTCTGTATTCATCTACATAACACTGCATCATTCTACATCCTTCCCTGTAACATTGTATCTTTCTGTATTCATCTACATAACACTGCATCATTCTACATCCTTCCCTGTAACATTGTATCTTTCTGTATTCATCTCCATAACACTGCATCATTCTACATCCTTCCCTGTAACATTGTATCTTTCTGTATTCATCTACATAACACTGCATCATTCTACATCCTTCCCTGTAACATTGTATCTTTCTGTATTCATCTCCATAACACTGCAACATTCTACATCCTTCTCTGTAACATTGTATCTTTCTGTATTCATCTCCATAACACTGCATCATTCTACATCCTTCTCTGTAACATTGTATCGCTCTGTATTAATCTCCATAACACTGCATCATTCTACATCCTTCTCTGTAACATTGTATCTTTCTGTATTCAGCTCCATAACACTGCAACATTCTACATCCTTCTCTGTAACATTGTATCTTTCTGTATTCATCTCCATAACACTGCATCATTCTACATCCTTCCCTGTAACATTGTATCACTCTGTATTCATCTCCATAACACTGCATCATTCTACATCCTTCTCTGTAACATTGTATCTTTCTGTATTCATCTACATAACACTGCATCATTCTACATCCTTCCCTGTAACATTGTATCTTTCTGTATTCATCTACATAACACTGCATCATTCTACATCCTTCCCTGTAACATTGTATCTTTCTGTATTCATCTACATAACACTGCATCATTCTACATCCTTCCCTGTAACATTGTATCTTTCTGTATTCATCTCCATAACACTGCAACATTCTACATCCTTCTCTGTAACATTGTATCTTTCTGTATTCATCTCCATAACACTGCATCATTCTACATCCTTCTCTGTAACATTGTATCGCTCTGTATTAATCTCCATAACACTGCATCATTCTACATCCTTCTCTGTAACATTGTATCTTTCTGTATTCAGCTCCATAACACTGCAACATTCTACATCCTTCTCTGTAACATTGTATCTTTCTGTATTCATCTCCATAACACTGCATCATTCTACATCCTTCCCTGTAACATTGTATCGCTCTGCAGGCTTCCCTGTAACATTGTTGAAGTCTGCATATCTCTCTCTGTTTCCTCCCTTGCAGGATGTGAAGTTTCTGCTTGAGGTGATCCGGTCTCTTGATGAGAGACTCAGTATTCCACTAATCTTCTTTTTCTCCTTTTTAAGATAAGCCGTATCCTCCAGCCACTGAATTATTAGCAATATAGTTCTATCCAGCGTTCCATTTATTTCTTTGTGTGTCAGATACATAAACAAGTAGGCGGATTTAAGGAAAGTAGGCCATGTTTTTTCTTGTTCAGATTCCTCACATACAAAACAAAAATAGTTAGAAGTCATCTGAGTCCTCGCCGCAGATCGCTATCTGCAAATCAATCCCGTTATTTTGGGGTAACGCAATGGTTATTAAGTAAAGATGAATTCAGTTAATAATACCGAGGCACATTTTTTTTCTGTATGCAAAAAGATGTGTGAGAATACTTAGATGGACGCTGTATCTTCCTGCAGAACAATTGTGTGACTACAGAGCAACGCCTCAGTGTTTTGGGTGCAAAAGATTATGGAAAGCAACACAGAGTTACAACCAGGACAACCATTGTAAATTGTAGGGCCCCATCCACCCCCTCCCCACCCCCAATTCCTGACAGTCCCTGCCTTTAAAGGGTTTGTTACCCCCAAAACTTCATATTCCTGATATGTGTCTGCTGTACCATGTACTTGTATGAGGAAGTCTCCTGTTCTGTTTGTATTGCTTCCTTTATGTGAAATCCCTGGTGTTCCTGCCAGTTCCTCTGCTTTCCTATTAAAACCTGACCATACTAAGCAGGAGAGCACAGGGTGGTCAGTTCTCTAGATACGCTGGGAATTCAGTGTGCTCTCCTCCAATGATCAGACTTGTCCTGACACCCCCCGCTGCACAGTCAAACCTCTTCTCCCACATTGTCCTTCTGGGTGAGGTTAAATAACACTAATCTGCCCCTTTTACAATGCTACTTATACTAATAGGGGGTGTCACTGTAAATTCAAGAAAATGTGATCTTGCTGGCTGGAGGATAACTCCTCAGCTACAATGGTAGTGGATGATGTACATTAGACTCATGCCCTGTACACACGACCGCTTTTCCTGACATGCCAAAACCCAACATTTTTCCCGACGGGATTCCTCTCAGGCCTCGTACACACGAGCAGACAGATTTGTTCAAATCTGTCTGTCCGACAGATTTGAACAAATCTGTCTGCTGGGATTTTGGTTTGCTCACGTGTACACACGAGCAAACCAAAATCCCCGCCAGCAGACAGCGCGCTGACGTGTCGGTGACGTGGCGGTGACGTTGACGCCGCCACGTCACCGCACCAGGAAGTAAAACACTTCCGCGCATGCGTCGAAACCATTCGGCGCGTGTGCGAGAAGACATGTCTGCTGGTTAGCATACTAACCAGCAGACATGTCGGGCGGACGGGTTCCCAGCCGACAGATTTCAAAGCATGCTTTGAAATCTGTCGGGTGGCCAAATCCATCTGTTAGCCCGTACACGCGATCGAATCTGTCTGCTGAAAAGGTCTAGCAGACCGTTTCCAGCAGACAGATTTGATCGTGTGTACGAGGCCTCAAGCCTGCCTTGCATGCACACGTTTAGTCAAAAAAACGCTCGACCAAAGCACGGTGACGTCCAACGCGTACGACGGCACTATAAAGGCGTCCGGGCGGTTCCATTCAAATGGCGCCACCCTTTGGGCTGCTTTTGCTGATCCTCATGTTAGTTTGGTGAGAGACGATTCGCACCTTTCATTCTTCGTGCTTTTCAGTCCGTTACAGCGTGACAAATGTGCGATCTCCATTACGAATGCTAGTTTTACCAGAACGAGCGCTCCCGTCTCATACTTGATTCTGAGCATGCTTTTTTTCCCCTCGGAAAAGCGCACACACGAGCGGTTTTCGCGACGAGAAAAAGACCGACGGGAAAAAATTGAGCAGGTTCAATTTTTTTCTCGTCGTGAAAACCGGTCGTGGTTACAAAACATAAGACATTGCCACAGTGCCCTATAAAGGATTACAATGATTTGTTACTTATGCTTTACTCCTCTACATGCTGTTTGAGCCTTCAATTCCCTGTATTACCCTGATATTCCGTTCTGGGAATGCAAATGCAACCATATTGCTACACTTAGGCCCCATACACACGAGCGGACAGATTTGTTCAAATCTGTCCGTCCGACAGATTTGAACAAATCTGTCTGCTGGGATTTTGGTTTGCTCGCGTGTACACACGAGCAAACCAAAATCCCCGCCAGCAGACGGCGCGCTGACGTGTCGGTGACGTGGCGGTGACGTTGACGCCGCCACGTCACCGCACCAGGAAGTAAAACACTTCCGCGCATGCGCCGAATCCATTCGGCGGCGGTGCGGGACATGTCTGCTGGTATGTGTACTAACCAGCAGACATGTCGGACGGACAGATTCCCACCCGATAGATTTCAAAGCATGCTTTGAAATCTGTCGGGTGGACAAATCTGTCTGCTCGGCCGTACACACGATCGAATCTGTCTGCTGAAACGGTCCAGCGGACAGATTTGTTCGTGTGTACGAGGCCTTAGAGGCGCTTCTCTTCTCTTTTATACTCAGTTGTGACATGACGCTACTCTTATATCAAGACATCGCTTGTATATCAAGTCAAAATGTATTAAAAAATGTAGCTTGTCTTGCAAAACGTTCCAAGTAAAACCAAGGTTTTACTTTACCAGATACTACCATATATATATATAAAAAAAACAGGTCATCCTACTCCTGATAGACAATGGTGTAAGTCATTTTAAAAATTAAACTACTTGCAAAACCAAATGTAAAATGAACAATCTATAGCAGGTCACACCGGAGGTCACAGGAAGAATAGTCAATCTGCAAACATATTAACCACTTAACGACTGCCCACTGTATATATACGTCCTGTTTTTAAAGATGGGTATCTCAGTAACGGCAGCAGCTGCTGCCACAACCCGAGATATCCATCTTTTCAGTGGGCGGTTCTGTCAATGATAACGGCGGTCTCCGGGGCGGATTCGCCGCAAGATCACCGTTATCGGTGGCGGGAGAGGGCCCCACCCTTCCGCCGCTCTCCCGCGCCCTCCGCCGCTTACCGGAGCCGTCGGTAGCAGCGGAGGCGATCGGGTCCTTCGGCTGTCTGTGTGAGGATGTGAGTGAGGGCAAAATGGCCCCCACCCGTCCCCATAGCTCTGCTCTAGCGTCAGTCCCGCCCAATGCGTCTTAAAGAAGAAAAAAAATCTGTGTCATTTAAAGAAATGACAGTTTCCATTTTTTTGACCTGTCATGCTTTTTTATATTACATGGAATGTTTACATTCCTTGTAATAGGAAAAAAAGTGATATATATATTTTTAATTTTAGTGTAAAAAATGATAAAATAGATAAAAATAAATAATAAAACGAAAAAAAACAATTTTTAAAACGCCCCGTCCCGACGAGCTCGCGCGCAGAAGCGAACCCATACGTGAGTAGCGCCCGCATATGAAAACGGTGTTCAAACCACACAAGTGAGGTATTACCACGATCATTAGAGCGAGAGCAATAATTCTAGCCCTAGACCTTCTCTATAACTCAAAAAATGCAACCTATAGAATTTTTTAAGAATCACCGATCGAGATTTTTAAGGGTAAAAGTTTGACGCCATGCCACGAGCGGGCGCAATTTTTAAGCGTGACATGTTGGGTATCATTTTACTCGGCGTAACATTATCTTTCACAGTAGAAAAAATAATTGGACCAAATTTATTGTTGTCTTATTTTTTTATTAAAAAAAGGGATTTTTTTCCAAAAAAAAGTGCGCTTGCAAGACCGGTGTGACAAAAAGTATTGCAATGACCGCCATTTTATTCTCTAGGGTGTTAGAAAAAAAATATATATAATGTTTGGGGGTTTTTAAAGTAATTTTCTAGCAAAAAAAAATGTTTTTTCTCGTAAGCACCAAACAGGCTCGGGGCTTAAGTGGTTAAACTAATTTTATTTGTTCGTCAGGAGACACAGATAGTGGGATTACTGTGAATGTGTCCGAAGGTATTTAACCACTTAAGGACCCCTTAGCCGATATACGTTGGCAGAAGGGCACGGCTGGGCACAATCACGTACCTGTACGTCCTCTTTAAGAGCCCAGCCATGGAGTTGCGACCCGGTCCGAAGCTCCGTGACAACGCCCGCGGACCAGATCGGCGCCGGTGTCCCGCGATCGGTCACAGGAGCTGAAGAACGGGGAGAGGTGAGTGTAAACCCTGTCAGTGACACTGATCGTCTGTTCCCTGATATAAGGAAAGACGATCACTGATGTCACATGTCCAGCGCCGCCCCCCTACAGTTAGAAACACATATGAGGTCTAACTTAACCCCTACAGCGCCCTCTAGTGGTTAACTCCTTCACTGCCAGTGTCATTTTCACAGTAATCAGTGCATTTTTATAGCACTTTTCGCTGTAAAAATGACAATGGTCCCAAAATAGTGTCAAAAGTGTCCGATGTGTCCGCCATAATGTCGCAGTCACAATAAAAGATCACTGATCACCACCATTAGTAGTAAACAAAATATTAATAAAAATGAAATAAAATTATCCTCTATTTTATAGCCTCTATAACTTTTGTGCAAACTAATCAATAAACGCTTATTGCGATTTTTTTTTTTTACCAAAAATATGTAGAAGAATACGTATCGGCCTTAACTGAGGGGGAATTTTTTTTTTTTTGGGGGGGGGGGGGGGGGGGGGATATTTATTATAGCAAAAAGTAAAAAATATTGGGGTTTTTTTTTTTCATTTTTGTCGCTCTATTTTTGTTAATAGTGCAAAAAATAAAAACCGCAGAGGTGATCAAATATCAGCAAAAGAAAGGTTAACATGCACGCACTTTGGCCACGCGGTCTCTAAAAAAAGAGAGGCGAAGCACTAACAGGGCTGGCTGAGCGGGCTAGATCCTCTCACTCCCTCATAGGGGAGTCCCTTTGCCCAGTTGGGCTTCAAAGCAGAGCAGGTAGGGCGGGCTGTGTGGGAGAACTCCCTCACACCCGCCATTGCCACCCGGGGCATGGAGAAAGATAGCAGATTGCCTCTGGGGGAGGTCTGCCTACTCCCAAAACTCCTGCAGTCCGGCTCCTCTCTCGAGTACACGCACAAAATACACTTTAAAAAAAAAAAAGAAAAAAAAATTGTGGGGAAAAAAAGGACGCTAATTTTGTCTGGGAGCCATGTCGCACGACCGCACAATTGTCAGTTAAAGGGACACAGTGCCGAATTCGCAAAAAGGGGCTGCATAATGGTCTTAAGTGGTTTAAGGGTCCCTCTTTTGCTGAACTGATCGGCCCCAGGCCCGGTACAGATGGGCCAGCTCTACCCCCCTATTGGTGGCCTTGGGTACAGCCATGAAGTCTCGGTGGCTGTCTCCTTCTGCTAGACCGTAGCGTGATTTAGAGACACCCAGTCCACCATTCCTCGGCAGAGGATTATGGGACATTTTGCAGAGGTGGCAGTCATGATGGTTCTTCAGGTTTATCCACTTGCCTGGTGGTCTTGGTTGTTTCCTCATCTGAAAAAAACGTTGTTAAATGCTTTGTATTTGAAAGGAAGTTTCAGAACAATTTCCCATAGCTACAAGGGAGAAAAAATAAATATTGATTTAATTTGATTTAATCCTTTTTAAGTGTCACTAAGTTGCAAGGCCTTTTCAGCCCTTTCTTTTGTGAGCAAGGATTTTCTTGAGAGCTCCATTATATTTAGTTATTACATCATACTGCTCACTGTTTTTATTAAATAATTCACAGTGCAGTTCCACAGTTGTCATGGAAACAGCTTCACTCGCACTCTACAGACTTATTTACAGAGAACTTTATGGGTCTCAAGTACTCCGAGCAGGTCTTGTTTTCAGGATTTCTCTGTGTGGCGACAAGGGTGTGCATTCCTAACAGCTGTAAAGATTAATTTACTCATGTATAATTTAACAAAATTCCCAAAACACATATTTATAGGGTACACATTTGTCAATTCTGCTATGAAATTGCAGAGTATACACCGACATGCTCACACCTGAGGGTCCCAGAACAAAAGATATACAAAGCTTTAGGTCCAAAAAATGTTTTGGACAATTGTAATTCCCAGAACAGACTGACAACTGGGGGTCCCAGGACAATTATACACTGCATAGGTGTGCTCAGTGCTATACATTGTCTCTGTTCCTACTACATACAATATTATGCAAACAAAAGCTCCTGAAGAAGCGGTGAACTTCCTC
Organism: Rana kukunoris; assembly: GCA_029574335.1. Taxonomy (NCBI): domain Eukaryota; kingdom Metazoa; phylum Chordata; class Amphibia; order Anura; family Ranidae; genus Rana; species Rana kukunoris. The sequence goes on along the minus strand of CM056055.1, from coordinate 226,061,200 downwards.
GAAACATGTTGAGCATGCCAGCATAACTGACACTTGGTGAACTGGTATTGCCATCTCTCTCAGTTGCACCTTTTATGTTTGGATAGACAGAGCTTCTTTTAAATCTGTATGTTTTAACATGTTGATGTCAATTTAATAAAATTACATTTCTTTTATATATTTGTGTATGTCAATTGTTACTGTACCATTAAAGTCCATTGGCCTCAAATCGTAACATTCTTATTTATTTATTACAAGTACTTACACAGCACCACCACTTTACGCCAGAACTTTACATATATTGTAATAGATTTTTCCCTGGTCCAATTCCAGGATACATGTTCTATTCTGCCGCTGAGCCAAATTCATAATGATGTGAGCATACAACCCTTTAAGGTTACAGCTTTTATAGCCAACGTGACATAAGCAAACATCATCACATATGGGTGCATCTGATTGGTTCATCCACATATGGTCTTCTATCATTACATCTCTTCCTGGCCACGAGGCAAGCATTCCAGGACATGGGGGCCATTTTCCCTTTGCTCGGCGGTAGGAGGGAGGAGTAGTAGTTAATTGACATCTGTTTTTCATCTTTACTCTGGGATGACAAAACTCTGTCATGACTTTCAATCAAGGAATATAATACTAATGTTTCACGTGAATACTGAAATACACACATATATATACAGTACAGACCAAACGTTTGGACACACCTTCTCATTCCAAGAGTTTTCTTTATTTCCATGACTATGAAAATTGTAGAGTCACACTGAAGGCATCAAAACTATGAATTAACACATGTGGAATTATATACATAACAATAAAGTGTGAAACAACTGAAAATATATGTCATATTCTAGGTTCTTCAAAGTAGCCACCTTTTGCAGCAGACACATCTCTAGAACAACTGATAAGAGAAGACTGTGTGAATCCAGCCTTCATGGTAGAATATCTGCTAGGAAACCACTGCTAAACAAAGGCAACAAGCAGAAGAGACTTGTTTGGGCTAAAGAACACAAGGAATGGACATTAGACCAGTGGAAATCTGTGCTTTGGTCTGATGAGTCCAAAATTGAGATCTTTGGTTCCAACCACTATGTCTTTATGCGACGCAGAAAAGGTGAACGGATGGACTTTACATGCCTGGTTCCCACTGTGAAGCATGGAGAAGGAGGTGTGATGGTGTGGGGGTGCTTTGCGGGTGACACTGTTGGAGATTTATTCAAAATTGAAGGCATACTGAACCAGCATGGCTACCACAGCATCTTGCAGCGGCATGCTATTCCATCCGGTTTGCGTTTAGTTGGACCATCATTTATTTTTCAACAGGACAATGACTCCAAACACACCTCCAGGCTGTGTAATGGCTATTTGACCAAGAAGGAGAGTGATGGGGTGCTGCGCCATATGACCTGGCCTCCACAGTCACCGGACCTGAACCCAATCGAGATGGTTTGGGGTGAGCTGGACCGCAGAGTGAAGGCAAAAGGGCCAACAAGTGCTAAGCATCTCTGGGAACTCCTTCAAGACTGTTGGAAGACCATTTTAGGTGACAAGAGAATGCCAAGAGTGTGCAAAGCAGTAATCAAAGCAAAAGGACCTAGAATATGACATATTTTCCGTTGTTTCACACTTTTTTTGTTATGTATATAATTCCACATGTGATAATTCATAGTTTTGATGCCTTCAGTGTGAATCTACAATTTTCATTGTCATGAAAATAAAGAAAACTCTTGGAATTTGAAGGTGTGTCCAAACTTTTCGTCTGTACTGTGTGTGTGTGTATATATATATATCGCAACAAGAAAGGAAAGCAATATTTGAGTGGTTAAAAGAGAAAGATTACATAGACATTTTATTTCACTCCATCACAATATATATTGTACATTCACATCAGTCCCTGCCGTCAAGGAGCTTACAATCCGAGGTCCCTAATTCACATTCATACCTATTAGGGCCAGTTTAGACAGGGGCCAATTCACCTACCAACATGACTTTGGAGTGTGGGAGGAAAATAAAGCAGGCACAGGGAGAGCTTGCAAACTGCAGGCAGGTTGTGTCGCTTTTGGGAGTCAAACCAACAACCCAGTGCTTACAAGTGGAAGTGCTAACTACTTAGCTCACTTTGGGTTCACAAAACAGACATACGGACACTTGGAGGTCCAGAACAAAGACACACTGACATTTGCAGGTCCAGAACAAAGACACACTGACATTTGGAGGTCCAGGACAAAGACACACTGACATTTGGAGGTCTCAGAACAATGGCACGCTGACATTTAGAGGTCTCAGAACAATGACACCTTGACACTTAGGGGTCCTGGAACAAGGAAACACTGACACTTGGGGGTCCTGGAACAAGGAAACACTGACACTTGGGGGTCCCAGAATAGTGGTTCACTGACACTTTGGGATCACATAACAATGACACACTGACACTTTGGGGTCCTGGAACAATGACATGCTGATACTTGGGGGTCCTGGAACAATGACACACTGACTCTTGGGGTCCTAGAACAATGACACACTTGGGGGTCCCAGAATAATGACACTGACGCTTTGGGTTCCTAGAACAATAGTACATTGACACTTGAAGGCTTGGAGGTCACAGAACAATGACACACTGACACTTGGGGGTCCTGGAACAATGACACGTCTGACACTTGGGGGTCCCAGAACAATGACACACTTGGGTGTCCCAGAATAATGACACACTGACACTTGGGTTCCCAAAACAATGACACACTGACACTTCGGGGTCGCAGAACAAGGACACACTGATACCCGGGGGTCCTAGAACAATGACACACTTGGGGGTCCTGGAACAATGACACACCAACACTTGGGGGTCCTTTAGCAATGACACTCTGACACTTGGGGGTCCTGGAGCAATGACACACTGACACTTGGGGGTCGCAGAACAAGGACACACTGACACTCGGGGGTCCTAGAACAATGACACACTTGGGGGTCCTGGAACAATGACACACCGACACTTGGGGGTCTTGGAACAATGACACTCTGACACTTGGTGGTCCTGGAACAATGGTTCACTGACACTTTGGGTTTAAAGGACAATGACACACTGACACTTGGGGGTCCACAAACAATGACACACTTGGGGGTGCCAGAACAATGACACACTTGGGGGGGGCCAGAACAATGACACACTTGGGGGGGCCAGAACAATGATACGCTGACATTTTGGGGCCCCAGTACAATGACATACTAATATTGTCTCAGAACAATGCTATTTTAGCACTGAGTCTAAGAACTATGATATATGATGCTTTGGGATCCCAGAACAATAATATTTTGACATTGGGGGTCATAGAACAATAATCAATTTACTATTTTGAATTGCAGAACAATGACAAAGTAGACTTGGTGGTCCCAGAACAGTGACACAGCGACACTCAGGATCCCAGAACAATGATATTGTGACACTTGGAGTATTATGAACAATGCCTCACATACACGGGTTACAGAAAAATGACAGAATGACACGTCTTGTGTTTTATTTGTTTCTCTCTGGAATGTCACTTTTAAAGTAATCTCAGCGTATTGTTTAATTTAAGATTTCCCTCCCAACATTCGTATTAATGAGGCAATTTCTTCTCGTGAGGAAGATTTGTCTACAAAACCCTCTTCAGATGGAGTGTGAATATGATAACACTGTACAGATATTTGCCTGAGGATTAGCTCAAATATTCCTCCTCTTAATCAGACATTTATTGTCACATTTTAAAAAGAGACGGTTTACGTCGGGGCCACAAATACGCAGCATTTAAGGCATTGTTTTTCTGTTTGTTCTGTCAAAATCGTATTTATTTATTTTTTGTTTGTTTCAATACGGCTCTGAAAATGGTCTTCTCCGAATGCCTTTGTTCTGGAATGATCTTTGTTTATGCAGAGGAAATCCTGGAGACTTGATATTTTATCTGATTTGTTTGGGAATGGCATCTGCCTGGCGAATCAATTTTTCAATTTCAAAGAGAAAAGATAAGAAATAAGCGAGGCCACAGATTGCTTTGCAGAAATGGTCTTCTGAGACCAAGATTGGGCAGCATCTGATTCGGGGGGGGGGGGGGGGGGTGTTCATTTGGGCTTAATATCTCTAAATCTCCCCCCACATAGATTGTAAGTGTCTGTTTATATGGATGTAGTACTGGATGAGTACCATTTTAAATGTCCATTTATCCCAAGCAACAGATTCATTTTAGCAGCAATTGAAAGGATAAATGCGGCTTTGTTTATTCTTGCCCTTTGTTAAATGTGAACCTCTGCCCCATCAACGACACACTCATACTTCAGTGTTGAACTCCAGGCAGATATAAAAGACAGAAGTAATGAGAGCTTTGTATTTATTAACACATCATTAAATGTACAATATACACTATAGTGTCAAAAGTATTGGGACACCTGCCTTTACACACACATGAATTTTATTGGCATCCTACAGGCTCGGAAATTCTGACAAGAAAAGTCCGATGTGGGCTTTTGGTCAGCAATTCCGACCGTGTGTAGGCTCCATCTAACTTTTTCTGTCCTGCAGCAAAACATTGAGAGCTGGTTCTCAAATTTTCAGAAGGGAAATGTTCTTGTCGGGAATTCCGATCGTCTCTATGCAATTCCGACAAACAAAAAAACATGCGTGCTCTGAATAAATTAAACGCATGCTCGGAATAATCAAACTTAATTTTTCTCGGCTCGTCGTAGTGTTGTACGTCACGGCGTTTTTGACAGTCAGAATTTTGTGTGACAGTGTGCATGCAACACAAGTTTGAGCCAACATTCAGTCGGGGGAAAAAAAATCCACAGTTTTCTTGTGGGAATTTCCGATCGTGTGTACGCGGCATTAGTCAATAGGGTTCAATATTGAGGTGGTCCACCCTTCGCAGCTATAACATCTTCAACTCTTCTGGGAAGGCCGTCCACAAGGTTTAGGAATGTGTCTATGGGAATGTTTGACCATTCTTCCAGAAGCGCATTTGTGAGGTCAGGCACTGAGGTTGGACGAGAAGGCCTGGCTCAGTCTCTGCTCTAATTCAACCCAAAGGTGTTCTTCAGAAAAGTGTTTGTTACGTTAGTCTTTTCACTATTCACTTCATCCACAAATAAGTACTTGAGAAGGGGGTGTCTGACCCTCAAAACATTGGACTTCCTGTCTCTATGCGCCTGGGAGTCCAGTGGCCCTTGATAAAAGGATATCTTACCCCAGAAACATTGGAAGTTTTTGGTATACACAAGACGTGTGGATGGAGCTATAACCTCATCTCCTATTTCGGCACCATCCTTAATTGCAACAATCCAAAGAGTTCAAGGATGAGAGAGAAGAATCATTAGACCCCTTTTACACTGGGGCGTTTTTCAGGCGCTTTAGCGTTAAAAAAAGCGCCTGAAAGAAGCTGCATCTGTAATCCCAATGTAAAAGCCTGAGTGCTTTCACACTAAAGCGCCTGAAAAATGCCCCAGTGTGAAAGGGGTCTTAGTGTTAAAAAAGCGCCTGTAAAGCGCCTGAATGAAGCCTCAATTGCAATCCCAATGTGAAAGCCTGAGTGCTTTCACACTGAGGCGCTGCGCTGGAGGGGCGTCAAAAAAAGTCCTGCAAGCAGCCTCTTTGCAGCGCCTTAGGAGCGGTGAATACGCCCCAGTGTGAAAGGGGTCTTAGCGAAGCTTTACCAGCATTTTTGGGTCACTGGCAGTGTGAAAGGGCTCTGAAAGCACTCAGGTTTTCACATTGGGATTGCAGATGAGGCTTCTTTCAGGTGCTTTACAGATGTTTTTTTTTTTTTAATGCCAAAGCACCTGAAAAACACCCCAGTGTAAAGGGGGCCAATGGGACTTTAAATGTGCCTAAATAGGAGTGCTACTAAAATCCAAAATCTTTATTACAATGATTACAAATCTTAAAATGACAATTACATATACCAAATGCCATATGATGATTAGTGTGATAAATACATGATCAACAAATAATAATTACGTGATACCGCCTAATTGGATCCATCAACCTATTGTTACTCACATATTTTTGACATTAATCATATGGCATTTGGTGTATGTAATTATACAAACCTTAAGATTTTTTTTAATCATTGTAATAAAGTCCCTGATAGAGGGGGTGTCTGACCCCTGAAACTTTGACTTTTTCCTCCTCTCTGAATGAATGAATGTGTGACTTGTATAGCGCTACACATGCAAACTGAATCGCCTCTAGGCGCTTTTTGCAGCCAGTGTCTTCCTGGCTCGTGCGGTCATTTACCCAGTAAGATCTCGACACGCTTGGGACACACAGTCGTACACACATATGTACATATATACTGGGCCAATTTGGACAGGATCCAATTAACCTACCAGCATGTCTTTGTCTCTATCCAGCAAGGTGGCTGGAGGTCCTTGAGAAGGGGGGGTTATTGACCCTTGAAACATTGGACTTTTCCTTAATTTCTCCATCCACTAGGCAGGTAGGAGGTCCGTGAAAAGGGGGAATCTGACTGTCAAAATATTGGACTTTCCCTCCTCTCGCTATTCACCAGGAGGTCTTTGATATAGGGGGTGTCTGACCCCTGAAACTTTGTCCTCCTCTCTATATCCACCAGGCAGGCAGGAGGTCCTTGAGAACAGAACTGCTGACCTTTGAAATTTTAGACTTTTCCCTAATCTCTCCATCCATCAGGCAGGCAGGAGGTCCTTGAGAAGAGACCCTCAAAACTTTGGACTTTGCCTCCTCTCGCTATCTACCAGGAGGTCCTTGATAAAGTTGGTGTCTGACCCCTGGAAACACTGGACTTTGTCCTCCTCTCTATAGCCACCAGGCAGGCAGGAGGTCCTTGAGAATGGAACTACTGACCTTTGAAATATTAGACTTTCCTCTAATCTCTCCATTCATCAGGCAGGCAGGCAGGAGGTCCTTTGAGATAGGAAATACTGTCCTTTGAAATATTAGACTTTCCCCTAATCTCTCCATTCATCGGGCAGGGGGTCCTTGAGAAGGGACCCCCAAAACATTGGACTTTGCCTCCTCTCGCTTTCTACCAGGAGGTCCTTGATAAAGTTGGTGTCTGACCCCTGAAACGTTTGACTTTGTCCTCTTCTCTATATCCACCAGGCAGGCAGGAGGTCCTTGAGAACAGAACTGCTGACCTTTGAAATTTTAGACTTTTCCCTAATCTCTCCATCCATCAGGCAGGCAGGAGGTCCTTGAGAAGAGACCCTCAAAACTTTGGACTTTGCCTCCTCTCGCTATCTACCAGAACGTCCTTAATAAAGTTGGTGTCTAGCCCTGAGGTCCTCCTCTCTATATCCACCAGGCAGGCAGGAGGTCCTTGAGAACAGAACTGCTGACCTTTGAAATTTTAGACTTTTCCCTAATCTCTCCATCCATCAGGCAGGCAGGAGGTCCTTGAGAAGAGACCCTCAAAACTTTGGACTTTGCCTCCTCTCGCTATCTACCAGGAGGTCCTTGATAAAGTTGGTGTCTGACCCCTGGAAACACTGGACTTTGTCCTCCTCTCTATAGCCACCAGGCAGGCAGGAGGTCCTTGAGAATGGAACTACTGACCTTTGAAATATTAGACTTTCCTCTAATCTCTCCATTCATCAGGCAGGCAGGCAGGAGGTCCTTTGAGATATGGAAATACTGTCCTTTGAAATATTAGACTTTCCCCTAATCTCTCCATTCATCGGGCAGGGGGTCCTTGAGAAGGGACCCCCAAAACATTGGACTTTGCCTCCTCTCGCTTTCTACCAGGAGGTCCTTGATAAAGTTGGTGTCTGACCCCTGAAACGTTTGACTTTGTCCTCTTCTCTATATCCACCAGGCAGGCAGGAGGTCCTTGAGAACAGAACTGCTGACCTTTGAAATTTTAGACTTTTCCCTAATCTCTCCATCCATCAGGCAGGCAGGAGGTCCTTGAGAAGAGACCCTCAAAACTTTGGACTTTGCCTCCTCTCGCTATCTACCAGAACGTCCTTAATAAAGTTGGTGTCTAGCCCCTGAAATGTTAGACTTTGTCCTCCTCTCTATATCCACCAGGCAGGCAGGAGGTCCTTGAGAACAGAACTGCTGACCGTTGAAATTTTAGACTTTTCCCTAATCTAATCTCCATCCATTCATCAGGCAGGCAGGCAGGAGGTCCTTGAGAAGAGACCCTAGGAAATACAAAACTTTGGAAATATTAGACTTTGCCTCCTCTCGCTATCTACCAGGAGGTCCTTGAGAAGGGACCCCCAAAACATACTTTGCCCTCTCGCTTTCTAAGTTGATAAAGTGTCTGACCCCTGCGTTTGACTTTGTCCTCTTCTCTAACACCAGGCAGGCAGGAGGTGGACTTTGTTTTAGACCTCCTCTCTAGGCAGGCAGGAGGTAGAAGAGACCACTTTGGACTTTGCCTCCTCTCGCTATCTACCAGGCAATAAAGTTGGTGTCAGCCCTGAAATGTTAGACTTTGTCCTCCTCTCTATATCCACCAGGCAGGCAGGAGGTCCTTGGAACAGAACTGCTGACTGAAATTTTAGACTTTTCCCTAATTCTCCATCCATCAGGCAGGCAGGAGGTCCTTGAGAAGAGACCCTCAAAACTTTGGACTTTGCCTCCTCTCGCTACTACCAGGAGGTCCTTGATAAAGTTGGTGTCTGACTCAAACACTGGACTTTGTCCTCCTCTCTATAGCCACCAGGCAGGCAGGAGGTCTTGAGAATGGAACTACTGACCTTTGAAATATTAGACTTTCTCTATCTCTCCATTCATCAGGCAGGCAGGCAGGAGGTCCTTTGAGATAGGAAATACTGTCCTTTGAAATATTAGACTTTCCCCTAATCTCTCCATTCATCGGGCAGGGGATCCTTGAGAAGGGACCCCCAAAACATTGGACTTTGCCTCCTCTCACTTTCTACCAGGAGGTCCTTGATAAAGTTGGTGTCTGACCCCTGAAACGTTTGACTTTGTCCTCCTCTCTATATCCACCGGGCAGACAGGAGGTCCTTGAGAACAGAACTACTACCAGGAGGACCTTGATAAAGTTGGTGTCTGACCCCTGAAACATTTGACTTTGACCTCATCTATATCCACCAGGCAGGCAGGAGGTCCTTGAGAAGGGACCCTCAACTTTTGACTTTGCCTCCTCTTGCTATCTACCAGGAGGTCCTTGATACAGTTGGTGTCTGACCCCTGGAAACATTGGACTTTTTCCTCCTCTCGCTATACATCAAGGTGGCAGGATGTTCTTGAGAACTCAGATGTCTAATCCCCAAAAATTGAACTTTGTTGTTCTCTATCTTGGAGTGAACTTCCACGCTTATGCTTCCAATTTACTTTCTGGTTAATACATCCTTTTATTCAAAGCTATAAAAAAAAACATGGCTTAAGATATAAACATTTTCATTTTAAAGCAATATCAAAGAAGTCCCTGAGAAAATATCTGGGAAATCTAGATTCTGCTGTCCACAATCCTCAAATCTTAGAGGACAGATATGAGAAATTGATGGACACATATAAGCAACAAGTACGCTTAATTCTATTTGCACCTTCCTCGAAAGCAAATTAGACGGTTCCCCGTGGTGTGTGTTTTAGCTGGTCCCTTTTGTTATCCACCTTAATTATTCTGACCCTCTGATACCGCCAAGGCCATCTACAGGCACATTAAAAGCCCCGGATTCTATATTGACAGCCATCAGCATGTGGTCTAATAGTTCAGCCTGCCGTGCTGCATACAAATCAATAAACCGTCGCTCTACATCCAGAATAATACGGACTTTAGCTGTCAATATATGTGCGAGCGTTTATCCAAAATACAACATTCACATCTCAGCTGGTATATCAAAAAATAAAATAAAAAAAATGTTAAGGGGCCTCCAAGCTGACGGCGATAATGGATTTTCATTTTCCCGTATGGAAGTGGCTGCAGAATTGTAACAAATGATAGCACAAACAAGCCATGAATTATGGTGTCAGGGAGGGTCTCCTGGCAATAGCCGATGTCTGGGCTTCCGAAAACGAGATTGGTGCGTGCTGACACAGTTTGTACTATCTTCACTGCGCGTAACAAACTTTGTCTGAGTTCCGGTGCTCAACTCTTTTAGGTTCTCTTTTTTATTTATTTTTTATGTTGGGTGAATTTTTTGTCAACCCAGGAATATTTAAAGATCTTGGTCTCATGTGACTTTTCTTTCAACTTTTCTTAAACATGAATTAAAGTTAACCTATCAGGCATTTTAAACTTTTAAAAGTCAAAGGGCCAGATTCAGATAGTATTTACGTCGGCGTATCAAGAGATACGCCGCGTAAATACTAAGAATAGCCGGCGTATCTCTTTTTGCTATTCAGAAAAGAAAATACGCCGGAATTCTGCTAATATACGAGCGGCGTAATTCTGTTACACCGTCGTATATTAGTTGCAGTTTTACGCTGGCCGCTAGGTGGCGCTTCCGTCGTTTTACGCGTCGAATATGTAAGTTAGTGAGTTACGGCGATTCCGGAATGTACTTGCGGCACGCCGTCGTAGTTTACGTTGTTTGCGTAAGCGTTATTGCGGCGTAAGGTTACCCCTGCTATAGCAGGCGCAGTCCATGTTAGGTATGGACGTCGGGACAGCGTCGAATTGTACGTCGGTTACGTAGTTTGCGTAAATCGTTCGGGAATGGGGCTCGACGTTGGTTACGTTCACGTCGTTTACATTGACAACTAGCGACGTGATTTCGCGCATGCGCACTGGGAACGTCCACGGATGGCGCATGCGCCGTCCAAAAAAAACGTAAAATTACGTGGGGTCAAGATTAATTTACATGAATCACGCCCCAGCATCACTAATTTGAGTCCCTCGGCCTTACGCCGGGCACTTTACGCTACGCCGCCACATATTATGGAGCAAGTGCTTTCTGAATAAGGCACTTGCCCATAATATTTGCGGAGGCGTAAACAGCATACGCTACGCCAGTCGAAAGATACACAAATCTTTCTGAATCTGGCCAAAAGTCTTGTCTGAGATGTTAAATTTAATAGACAAAAAAATTAAAATAAATGCACTCCTATGAAAATGTATTCACTTTGTTGTTGACCTCCCTGACATTAAGAATAAGATCTGCTCACCTTCTACCCCTCTGTCCACTGAATGTGCTCATACTAGCCACAGAGCCACTCAACTGCCGTTCTTTTGAATGGCAAGAACGCGGTGCCGTCATCGACTATGACAAGGCGTCGCTAGTCACATTCAATGCCGTCACATCTTGCTACCCCCAACACTTACCTTGTGTAGCGCCTGGTTACTTTGAAGAACCGTTGCTATTTAAATTTAAAGGGAAATCAGAGTGTAGTTAAACTCTGATCCAAATTGTTATGCTTAAAACAGGGTCTCTGTCTCAGCTTGGCTGTGCTGTGGGCTCATTGTTGTACTGGGGTGTTCTTCCCAGAGTCGAGGTTTGGATGCTCTGTCACAGCAGCCAGTCAGGAGGGTGTAGCCTCGCTGTGCATGCCGGGGGAGGGTATTTATGGGGCAGACGCCATTGGTTTTGGGTCTTCTTCGTCCAGTGTGGCACCCACCTTTAGGGTGGCCACATCACGGTGCCACGGCGTTACGGCCTACCTGGCCGGGGCATGCGTGCCACGCGGTGTTTCTGGTTCCGGGGTCAGAGCAGCAACGGGGACCCAGTGAGCGACTGTGTTCCCACCTTTGAGGATCCCAAGTGGTATTGCTGTTCGGTGGGTCCAACTGAGGAGCGCCATTGAGAGGCTGGCAATCCGAAAGGGTTTCGACAAACCACCGGGGATCAAGGTAGCCGGAAACTGAAGGATTGATTACCTGTCAGTCGGTACCTGGGCGACATTAGGAAGGAGATCCAGGCTAAATTCACCTAAGGATGATTACTTCCATAACTAAAACCAGAGAGGGCCTGTGACAGACGTCTCCCTGTGATTCATTCAGGAGGGTCTGTGGCAGAGACTTTATCCTACAAATGTTCGAGTGATACTCTGGCTGCCAGGTCAGTAAGAGGGCCCACGGAAAGTGTTACATATGGGAACAGGACTGTTCCAAATACTACGTTCTCCATCTTCCTGCAGACTCTATCCCTTTCATTACCAGTTCATTGTTTTTACCCGGCTGGGTAATAAAGAGCACAGCAAAGACACTTTTTGTGGACATTCCTTTACTATTGCTATATGCACCAATTACCCCCAGGAATTCGGAAGAGCCACGAGGTAAATGTGCCACCCAAAACAACCAAACAACCAGAAGCACCTCTGGGGGTAGTGCTACACTTGTATGCTACGTTTCGTTACAAGGCAGGTAAGCATACAGATGGCCGGTTTTCTCTGCAGGAAACACTCTGCCTGGAATACCGACGAGAAAGTAGAGAGCAGGGTTCTCTATTTTCTCGTCGGGATTCCCGGCTGTTTTACTGATGGGATTCCCGGCCAAATGCTCTTCTGGCAGTTTTCCTGCTGGGAAAACTGGTCGTGTGTACGAGGCTTGAGCCTGCAGGTGCACCCCCAATAGGAAACTGCTTCCTGTGGTGGCGCACCAAGAAGAAAAGAAGCCTAGAGTGATGGCATGGAACCCCAAAAGAGGAGATTCGGGGCTGCTCTGTGCAATACCATTGCATGTAACTGCTTCAACCCTGTATTGTATGTGCACTACACTGAACATATGGTGGAGCAACTTTGTCACCCTAGGCCAGTGATGGCGAACCTTGGCACCCCAGATGTTTTGGAACTACATTTCCTATGATGCTCATGCACTCTGCAGTATAGTTGATCATCATGGGAAATGTAGTTCCAAAACATCTGGGGTGCCAAGGTTCGCCATCACTGCCCTAGGCTGTTCTTCTGAGTGGGTCCACAAACACATTCCCTCTTCTTATCTTCACAACAAAGGACAGAGATATTTTGTAGTTCACAGAAATGGACAGGTCTAATAACAGTGCTTAAGATTTCAGTGCAGAAGATGCAGAGTGCTCAGTGGTTCTCAAAGGCATATATGAAGTCTCATTTTTAATTACCCAGTGCTTTTTCTATGAATATCTGGCATAATGCCAATGGGAACCTAATGAATCATGTGTGTATGGCATCCCACCAGTGGCGGCTGGTGCTGGAGGATTTTTTTCTTTGGGGGTGGGCACGGGCAGGCTACTCCAGGTCCGCATTCACCCTACAGTGGAGCCCTCCAGCTGTCACGGCTCCCATGGTGCCCGGCACTGCGGCTTCTGTCTTGGCTAGGTCTTCTTTCCTGGTTCTGGGGCTTCCTATCCTGATTGGCCAGGAAGCCAGAAGCCAATGCCAATCTGCTGGTATTGCAGGATGGGAGGGTTCAGGGGGCAGTGCTCTGCGCCCCCCAGGACAAAATGAAACTGGCCAATTGGGGCCTCGGGATGTGGTCACGCGCTTGTGAGGGGGTGACAGACTTGATAGAGATCTGTTGGTCCGGCGCCCTGCACGGTCACACAGATGGTGCAGGCTGGGGGGAGGGGGGGCCTTGTGGACCGGCCGTGACTGCTTCCCACCCCAAATTTCTGCAAAAGAAGTTAGGAGCTCACTTGATATCTGACAGGAACAGCATGCATTGTTTCCCAATTATTGAATAGATACAGTATACAAAATTGCTTTCTGCGGTATATTTAAAGGAGTTGTAAAGAAAAAAAAGTGCAGTGTAGAATGCATTAAGGTGAAAAAACATCTGCTGACGATGTACATACCTTAAGTTCATGGTTGATTACCGTATTTATCGGCGTATAACGCGTACTTTTTTCCCCTTAAAATCAGGGGAAAATCGCGGGTGCGCGTTATACGCCGATCCCGCGCACTCGGCTAGGCTCGGCCACGCTCAAGTTCGCCCGTAGCCAGGCAAGAGGAGCCGAACACGCAGGAAATCCAGCTCTGCAGCGCTCGGCCGAGGCGCCAAACTCAAAAACACACAGCGCTGCAACCTTGGGCAAGGTGCGGATGGACACCTCCAAAGCCGCAGACGGACACCGACAAGGCTGGATGGACCCCGCGCACGGTCGCAGACGGACGCTGGACAAGGCCGCCGGACACCGACAAGGTTGCACCGACGAGCATCCAAAATGTAAGTTTTTTCCTTAAAATTCCCTTCTAAGCTTGGGGTGCGCGTTATACGCCGATAAATACGGTATGTTCTGTGACACTAGTATTGTATATCTGCATCATCATCCAATGCACATTGTTCTGTATCGGATACATTATATCAAAGTGCAAAACACTGGTAATACACTGTGGTGTTTAGTCAATTAGTGGCGACCTATACAGTCCTAGTGCTATTTATAGCCCCTACATGCCTAATTGAATGTGCTAAATGTAGTTTATGTTGTGTGGATCAGTGTCTGAACATTGCCAATCCCTGGCAGAGCCTGCGGATGGTAAACAGAAAAAGTCAACATCCGTGACCCCGATACCAAATCCACAGCAAGATGAATTTCAAAGAAGAAGGCAGAATGTGGTGAGTGTGGAGGAACATTTCGAGTCTCGGTTATTTATACCCAAGTGCTCTTCTTTCTGCATCTTAGTCTGGGAACATGGCAAAACTGAGAACAGTTTGTTTCACATTTACAAACCGAGGACAAAAAACACACACGTCAGTATGGGAGCCACTGTGTGGATTTAGAGATGAGTGTCTAGATGGAGGATTTCTTCAGTTTTTATTTAGTTGTTTTTATCTAGTAACATACAGTACTAAGCGTTTTGTTTTCGCAAGCAATTGGCAGGCTAGAGGGACACCAGTGACCCCATACCAAAGAGCATTTCAGAAATAAAGAAAAGTGTTACAAACACCCCCATTGTGTCTTCTTTATTCCTTCAAAACTGGCAACCAGCAAAAGAAGGATTATAAGAGACAGACATGACTTTTTCCACTGTAGTTGGGAAAAACATTTGCTGATCCCCTGCAGATTTTGTAAGTTTGCCCACTTACATAGAAATGAAGGGCCAGATCCACAAAGAACTGCCTAACTTTAGGCAGGCATAGCGTATCTAAGATACACTACGCAGCCGTAACTTAGAGCTGCAGGTTCCTTATCCACAAAGATTTTGCGCTGTAAGTTACGGAGCGTAGTGTAATTGTGTCGGCGTTAGCCAGCGCAATTCAAATGTTTAAGATGTGGGCGTGATTTATGTTAAATCATCGTGACCCCACGTAAATGAAGTTTTTTTTTAACGACGCATGCGCCGTCCGTGGAGGTATCCCAGTGCGCATGCGCGAAATCACGTCGCAAATAGTCAATGCTTTTGACGTGAACGTAACTTACGCAAATCCCTATTCGAGAACGGTTTACGCAAATGAGGTAAACAACGGAAAATTTTACACTGTCCCGACGTCCATACTTAACCACTTCAATACCCAGCCATATACAATTGACGGCCTGGGATGGGATTTACCATCCTAAGTGGCCGTCAATTGACGGCCTGGGTATTGCAGGCGAATATCTGGATGATGCCTGCAGCCAGAGGCATCATCCAGATATCCTCTTCTTCAGCCGGCGATTCTGCACAATGTAAGAACGATCATAGCGGCGGTTCCGCCGCTTGATCGTTCTTACAGGCCGCGGGAGGGGACATCCCCCCCTCCCACCGCCATCCGGTGCTTCTCCGGGCTTACCTGTGCCTTCAGGGGCCCGGAGAACGAATCGTCGGCGGCGGCAGGAAGCATAGAGATGACTGGTGACCAGATGGTCACCAGTCATCTCTATGACCGTCGGAGGACCCGGGCGCGATCTGATGACGTCACGCCCGGGTCCCCATATGTAAACAAAGCCGCAATTGCGGCTGTAAGTCACCATTCATGAGATCGTGAATTTTTTTTCACCGATCTCATGGTTTCCAGCCTGGAGGTGAGATGTGAGGTCTTATTGACCCCACATCTCTCCATAAAGAGGACCTGTCACACACATTTCCTATTACAAGGGCTGTTTACATTCCTTGTAATAGGAATAAAAGTGGAAAAAAAAACAATAAATGAAAAAAAGTGTAAAAATAAATAAAAAATAAGTCAAAAAAAATAATAAAAGATAAAAAAAAAAATTAAAACGCCCCTGTCCCCGATAGCTCGCGTGCAGAAGCGAACGCACATGCAAGTCCCGCCGACATATGTAAACGCCGTTTAAACCACACATGTGAGGTATCGCCGCGTGCGCTAGAGTGCCAGCAACGAATCTAGCACTAGATCTCCTCTGTAAATCTAAACTGTAACCTGTAAAAAATAAATAAAGCGTTGCCTATGGAGATTTTTAAATACCGAAGTTTGGCGCCATTCCATGAGTGTGCGCATAATTAAAGCGTGACATGTTGGGTCTCTATTTACTCGGTGTAACATAATCTTTCACATAATACAAAAAAATTGGGCTAACTTTATTGTTTTGTTATTTTTTTAATTCATAAAACAATTTTTTTTACAAAAAAAAAGGCGTTTGAAAAATAATTGCGTAAATACCGTGCAAGATAAAACTTTGGAATGACCGCCATTTTATTCCCTAGGGTGTCTGCTAAAAAAAAACATATATAATGTTTGGGGGTACTGTGTAATTTTCTAGCAAAAGAATGATGATTATTACATGTAGAAGAGAAGTGTCAGAATAGACCCGGTATGGTGGTGGTATAAAAGCCTGGTATTGAAGTGGTTAACATTGCGTACGACTCTACATACCAGGGGTAATTTTACGCTGGAAAACGCCTTACGCAAACAACGTAAAAAATGCGCTGGGCGTACGTACGTTCGTGGATCGGCGTACCTATGTCATTTGCATATTCTACGTAGAAAATCTACGGAAGCGCCCCTAGCGGCCAGCGTAAATATGCAACATAGATACGACAACGTAAAAAGGCTTACATTGGTCGGCTCTATGCCACATTCAGGCGTATCTTGTTTTGTGGATACAAAAAAAAGATACGCCGGTGCATCTTGGAACTTACGCGGCGTATCAATAGAGTATAAGTTCTTTGTGGATCTTGGCCCGAAGGGTCTATAATTTTTATCATAGATGTATTTTATATGATAGAGACAGAATATTAACCAAAAATCCAGAAACAACACATGATACAAATGTTATGCTGCGTACACACAACCATTTTTTGGGTTCTAAAAAATGGCCAATTTTTGGTGGGGGCTCCAGAGCATTTTTTTTCGAACATGCTCTATTTTTTCACAAATTTTTTAACATTGTAATTTTTAAGGTTGTAAAAAATGGTCGTGTGTGGGCTTTAACGACGTGAAAAAAACGTGCATGCTCAGAAGCAAGTTATGAGACTGTAGCGCTTGTTCTGGTGAAACTACAAAATAACCATCAATCTCCATCAGTCTGAAGCTCCATGCAAGAATTCTCCTCCTGGGGTGAGGATGGTCAAGAGAAAAGTGAGGGATCCGCCCAGAAATACACAGGAGGAGGAGCTTATGAATGATCTCAAGGCAGTTGGGACCACAGTCACCAAACACACCATTGATAACACAATACACCGCTATAGATTGAAATCCTACAGCGCTTGCAAGAAGGCAGTTGAAAAACAACAGACTTAGGCCGTGAAAAAAAAAATCATGTATGGGCCCCATCGGACTTTTTTCCATCGGTGTAAAAAAAAAATAGAACACGTTTTACATTTTTCAGATGGAAAAAAAACAATAGTAAATTCCGATCATCTGTGTAGAATTCCATCGGAGAAAAATCCAGGCATGCTCAGAATGAAGTCGACGCATGCTCGGAAGCATTAAACTTAATTTTTCTCGGCTCCTCGTAGGGTTTTCCGTCACCGCGTTTTGGACGGTCAGAATTTAGTCTGATAGTGTGTAGGCAAGACTGATGAAAGTCAGCTTCATCGGAATTCCGACGGTAAATTCCATTGGATTTTATTTCTTCGGAAAATCCGATCGTGTGTACACGGCATTAGACTACATTTTGTTTTTAGGTTTAGCCACTTGCCGACCAGCCACAATCATTATACTGTGGCAGGTCGGCACGATCCCGCCAATTCCCTGTAGGGCGCGCGGCCGGGGGAACCGATGCGCATGGGTGGCGGTTGTGATGACCACCGGTGATCGAAGCCACGAGAACCAGAATGGGGATGTGTGTGTGTAAACACACACATCCTCATTCTGACAGGAGAGGAGAAAGCGATCATCTGTTCCTACTAGGTAGGAACTGCGATCTGTCTCCTCCCCCAGTCACATCCCCATACAGTTAGAAACACTCCTTAGGAAACCGCAGAGATGATCAAATACCACCAAAAGAAAGCTCTAATTGTGTAAAAAAAAAAGGATGTCAATTTTGCTTGGGAGCCACGTCACACGACCGCGCAATTGTCAGTTAAAGCGGAGCAGTGCCAAATTGCAAAAAAATTCTTCCAGTCCTTAAGTGGTTAATACTGGTTTAAGTGTGCAGATCTTGTCAGCCAATGCATACTGACATAAATGTGGCCTGGACACATGGGCATCCGCTGACATTTTTTCAGAGGGGGGCGCTTCAGCAGCAGCGATACACAGTCACATTTTACCCTTTCTTCGACCGCTAGTGGGGGTTAAAAGCGCCCCTCCCCCCACGTTAAAATGTATAAACACCCCACTGTGCCCCCTGCATCTTTCAATATCTCTTTGTCACTACTGTGTACCCCCTCTTCACAACTGCACCTCTGGACCCCTTTACATTACACAGCACCCCACAGCTCTGGACCCCTTTACATTACACAGCACCCCACAGCTCTGGACACCTTTACATTACACAGCACCTCACAGCTCTGGACCCCTTTACATTACACAGCACCCTGCATCACTGGCCCTCTTTACATTACACAGCACCCTGCACCACTGGACCCCTTTACATAACACAGCACCCTGCACCACTGGACCGCTTTACATTACACAGCACCTCTTTCCCTTGACTGAAACACTACACTATATTGACAGTATATTTATTTCAGGTCTAAAAGAGGAACCTTTTGGAATGAGGGACAAATGGATTTGATTCCGGAATAGGGACAGGCACTCTAAATAAGGGACAGCCAGAGGGGAGGGGAGAGCTGCAGTCACCGCTTAAATCGGCCCCAGGGCCAGTTCGGCCCTGCTCCTGGCTCTCCCTGGCAATTCCAGGGGGGAGGGGGGGCAAATGACCCCCCTTGCCCTATGGAGTGGACGCCCATGCCTGGACATTTAGGTATTAACAACATCTGATCACAAAAGGGTTAAAGCAATATTCTGCTGTACAAATTTGAGCAGAGCCCGTCTTTATTTCTAGCAAAGCACTGTGCTGCATACAGCTTAAACTTAAAAAATAGAAGATGTTTCTCCAACATTTACAAAACGATCAGCCTGGAAGGAGCATTTGGCATGTATGCATTTTTTCTTCTTCTGCCCAGTATGTCCACGGATGTACCTGGTTAATGTTTGTCCATATTATATAATTTCCCGCTCTGTAATTTCATTTTGTCATTACATTTTGCATTCTCTCCATCCACATAACGGCACCATGACTATCTCATTCCTTGCCGTTTACAATAAGAACGCAATCGGTAATGAATTCATGAAATTGTAATTTATATATAGCGACGGACGGTGCGTTCTCCTCTACACTGACATTATTCGCTGAGTTTAAGGCTGACAATTGAATAGAATTCATTTGCTCCTCAATTACATCTCACAATCGGCTCAGCCCCCGTGGCAAGACCGTCTTCAATATGCGCATCAAATTCTTCGGTCTTTGCGCCGCGTTCTTGTGGTCCTCGTCCCGGACAGACAAAGCGCCCTGCTTAATATGAGAAGCTTGTCCTCTGCAAATGCCAGCAAACTTTCTATGGTAAAATCAACCTGACAACCATTTAAAACTTTTAGAAGTAAACGTCCTGTCTAAAGCCTCGTACACACGGGCAAGAATCTCGTCGGGAAAAAACGTTGTTTTTCTTGACGAGATTCTTGACAAGAATCTCTTGCCGCCCGAGTGTACACACACTCATTTCAAAAGAACCATGGTTCTCTTGGTTCCATTCATTCAGGAGTCTGGACATAGACACAGTCCTCCACTGCTGCTGTGCCTCTGACATTGTGTGAGAGGGAGCTGAGAATTAGTTGCTTGCTGCAGAGAGAAGAGGGTAGAAACACCAGTGGCAGCAGTGTACCCTAGGCCAGTGGTAGGCAACCTCGGCTCTCCAGCTGTGGTGAAACTACAAATCCCATCATGCCTCTGCCTCTAGGAGTCATGCCTGTGATTGTCAGGGTCTTGCAATGTCTCATGGGACTTGTAGTTTCAAAACAGCTGGAGAGCCGAGGTTGCCTACCCCTGCCCTAGGCGGCTGCCTATTTTGCCTAGTGGTAGCACCAGCCCTGATTGCAGCACTGGAGAGAAGGGGAGTACAGTTCCGCTTTAATTTTTTAGTGTACTAGAAAGTTTTTTTTCACAGCTCCATGTTAATCTTTAAATGTGTTGTTGGTAATATGAGTATCTCTGTACAATCCGGATTCCATACAGGTCATATTTTCAGTCGTTGCTTTTCTTTCTCTTAATTGGAGACTGAAAACACAGCTGCCCCCTCTTCCCCTTTCACAATGGCCATTCTCAGTACCATTCTAGACGGGAATCCATCTCCCAGAGGCTTTGTAATCCTCACTGCAAAGTCAAGTTGAAAAGACATTTATTGGGGGAGAGTATTGATTTTTTTGCAAGGAAAGAACCTGAACGAGGGAACGGTGGAGAAGATAAGTTTTATATCTTCTTGAAATGAAGCGGATCAGATGCAGCCACTGGGCCTCTTGTGCATCAGGCAGGGAAATGTCACCGCTCTCCACTTACAACGTTATGGATCATTAAGCCATATTAATTAATGGCTGCCGCGAATAGGCTCCTCGCTCCCCATTGGTCTTGATTTTTTATTTATTTTTCTCCTCCACAAGAGGCATTTGGTAATGGCTGAAGTTACGGAAATGATTTGTAACGTTGTTCCGTAGCAGGCCCGGTTGGAAGGTGAAGCTAATTATTGGCCGGATACTCCCACCGGTGTATTGTTTTCTGAGATAACAGATTATTTCCTACACTGACTTCGCCAATGGCGTTCTTCCCCGCCATGCTTGAGGAACGCACGGTTACCTTTGTGGATTGTACCTGAGAACCAAAGATAAATTGCATCATGCCTGGATACTATTTTTAGTATTATGGAAAGATAGGTCCCGGCTTCCAGGAAGCAAAAACAGACCGTAAAAAAAAAAAATAGACAGCAATTACATATTTTTTTTCTCCTCAACGCAAGATCGCATCCTTTTTGCTCCAGGAAAAGCTCCTCCTGGCTCCTGAATTCTGCATCATGTTTTCCTTTGTCTATAATCGTATTGCTGTTACTAGGAATGAGTGGAGTGGTTTTGTAAAAATTGATTTAGCTGCAAAAAATTATGAATTTTGCCACTGATTTTGCAGAAAGAAAAGCTTCAAATTTTTCATATTAAAGGGAAGTTTAGTTGCTTTTCTGAATTATTTTATTATAATTTTTTTATAACTCCACTTACCTGTACTGCAACATTGTCTTGGATTCAGATACTCACCTGGCCAGTAGGGTGACCACGTTTCCCGGATTGCCCGGGACAGTCCCGCATTTTGCAGGTCTGTCCCGGGCACATTCATTCCGGGACAATACAGTGTCCCGGAATGAAACTGACACAGCCACCCCCCGGGCCAATCTGATGCCCCCACAAAAGGCCGCCACATCACCGCTTTACTCACTGACAGTACTTGTCCTGGCCGGGAATGCTTGGAGGAGCACAATCCCCGCCCCCTGCTTGTGATTGGAGAAATCATAAATCCTGCCTCTTGTGTCCAATCGCTGTGATTCGTTACAGAACAAGCTGATTTTTGGGAAGAAAGGGTGTCCCTGAATGGTCGTTTGGAAATGTGGTCACCCTACTGGCCAGCAAATTCAGCTTTGTCTCGCTTTGATCCTCTGATCACATGCAGGGGCCTGGGTCCCCACCTACAACTTGGTCCCCAGTCATCGCCTCCCCTTCCGGGTTCGTTCAACCAGCCTCCGATCACAACCACAGCTCCACCCACTGACCGCTGTTATTCCTTCCTCCTGCAGCCTCCTGGGATATGTGGTGTAAAATCCCAGGGGGCTGAAGGAGCAGTGGGTGGGCGAGGCCAGGCCTCAAGTGTAACAAAAATAACGAGCCAAACAAAAAAGTGCCAATTCGTTGTGGAGGCAGAGAGTCTAAGATGATCAAGGGGGACAAAGGTCTGCTATAGGCCGCGGAAGTGAATCTTCCTTATATTTTTTGGAGGGGGTGTATTTACAGTACAGTGGAACCTCGAATTGCGAGTAACACGGTTAACGAGTGTTTCGCAAAACAAGCACTGCATTTAAAAAAAATCCTGACTCGGTTTGGAAGTGTTGTCTCGCAAAACAAGCAGGGTTCAAGCCAAAGCGGTGAGCAGTACCGTGTTTGGCCTGAGGTGGGGGGGGGCGCCGGAGCCGATCAGTTCGGAGCCATGCAGAAATGCTCGGAAAACCTCAGTAATACTCAGTTCCCGAGCCTTTCCAAGGCCTTTCTGGGTGTTTCTGAGGCTCTCTGGCGCCCCCCACCTCTGGTCACATGCAATATTGCAGGTCATTGAAGTCAATGCAGAACGGATTATTTTCGTTTTTATTGACTTCTATGGGGAAACTCGCTTTGCTATGCGAGTAATTTGGATTACGATCATTCTCCTGGAACGGATTATGTTCTTAATCCAAGCTTCCACTGTAGTTTAGTTAATTACATTTATTGTTTATGGCAGTGGTCCTCAACCTTTTTGGCACCAGGGTCCGGCTGCATGGCAGATGTGTTTTTTCGTGGGCAATTTGGCAGGACAATGGCTGGTGTTGGCGCTTCAATCATCACGGCACCATAGTTGATATGGTGTTAGGATGATTAAAGCTCATTATTTATATTAATACATTGTAATATAAAATGAAATAGTTAAACTCACCAGAATGCAGAATCAGTGTGAGCCCTCAGCATGTCCCTTCCCACTGTCGCCTGTCACCAGATGCTGCTTGTCTCTTGCCACGTCACCTGCCACCAAATGCAGCATGTCCCGTCACCTGCCTTCAGATGCAGCTGTCACTTGCCAAGTCGCCTGCCACCAGATGCAGCTTGTCCCTTGCCATGTCGTCTGACAACCAAATGCAGCATGTCCCGTCACCTGCCGCCAGATGCAGCTTGTCACTTGCCAAGTCGCCTGCCGCCAGATGCAGCTTGTCACTTGCCAAGTCGCCTGCCGCCAGATGCAGCTTGTCACTTGCCATGTCGCATGCCGCCAGATGCAGCTTGTCACTTGCCAAGTCGCCTGCCGCCAGATGCAGCTTGTCACTTGCCAAGTCGCCTGCCGCCAGATGCAGCTTGTCACTTGCCAAGTCGCCTGCCGCCAGGTGCAGCTTGTCACTTGCCAAGTCGCCTGCCGCCAGGTGCAGCTTGTCACTTGCCAAGTCGCCTGCCGCCAGATGCAGCTTGTCACTTGCCATGTCGTCTGCCAACCAAATGCAGATTGTCACGTCACCTGCCTTCAGATGCAGCTTGTCACTTGCCATGTCGCCTGCCTTCAGATGCAGCTTGTCAATTGCCATGTCGCCTGCCGCCAGATGCAGCTTGTCACTTGCCATGTCGCATGCCGCCAGATGCAGCTTGTCACTTGCCAAGTCGCCTGCCACCAGATGCAGCTTGTCACTTGCCAGGTCGCATGCCGCCAGATGCAGCTTGTCACTTGCCAAGTCGCCTGCCGCCAGATGCAGCTGTCACTTACCAAGTCGCCTGCCGCCAGATGCAGCTTGTCACTTGCCATGTCGTCTGCCAACCAAATGCAGATTGTCACGTCACCTGCCTTCAGATGCAGCTTGTCACTTGCCATGTCGCCTGCCTTCAGATGCAGCTTGTCACTTGCCATGTCGCATGCCGCCAGGTGCAGCTTGTCACTTGCCAAGTCGCCTGCCGCCAGGTGCAGCTTGTCACTTGCCAAGTCGCCTGCCGCCAGGTGCAGCTTGTCACTTGCCAAGTCGCCTGCCGCCAGATGCAGCTTGTCACTTGCCATGTCGCATGCCGCCAGGTGCAGCTTGTCACTTGCCAAGTCGCCTGCCGCCAGATGCAGCTGTCACTTACCAAGTCGCCTGCCGCCAGATGCAGCTTGTCACTTGCCATGTCGTCTGCCAACCAAATGCAGATTGTCACGTCACCTGCCTTCAGATGCAGCTTGTCACTTGCCATGTCGCCTGCCTTCAGATGCAGCTTGTCAATTGCCATGTCGCCTGCCGCCAGATGCAGCTTGTCACTTGCCAAGTCGCCTGCCGCCAGATGCAGCTTGTCACTTGCCATGTCGTCTACCAACCAAATGCAGATTGTCATGTCACCTGCCTTCAGATGCAGCTTGTCACTTAACAAGTTGTCTACCACCAGATGCAAATTGTCACTTGACACGCCTACCACCAGATGTGGATTGTCACTATTCAGTCTCCCCCCAGTGCAGTGTTACAGCGTCTGAGCCGGAAACCGGCACATGCACATCCATACCATGGATATCGCCATCAGCTTGTCATGGGCTCAATACGCACCACCATTACAGTGAGAACAATCCTTTTTAATGCCGCATACACACGATTGTAAATTCCGACAAATAAACCATGGATTTTTTTCCAAAGGGATTTTGTGTTGCATACACTCAGTCGCACAAAATTCCAACCGTCAAGAACGCGGTGATGTACAACACTACAACAAGCCGAGAAAGATGAAGTTTGATGATTCCAAGAATGCATCAAATTGATTCCAAGCATGCATGTTTTTTTTGTGCGTCGGAATTGCATACAGACGATTGGAATTTCCGACAAGAACTTTTCTTGTCGGAAAAATTGAGAACCAGCTCTCTAATTTTTCCGACAGAAAAAGTCAGATGGAGCCTACACACGGTCGGAATTTCCGACCAAAAGCTCACATCGAACTTTTCTTGTCGGAATTTCCGATCAGGTGTACGAGGCAATTAGGAAGATAGAGGGCAGTCGGCGTGTAGGCCTCCCTGTAGGATCATACTTGCCGACTATTTGTCTTTAGGTTACGGAGAGAGCAGCGGGAGGCCCACCATAGTCACCTCTACCGCTGGTCTTATCAGAAGCAGACAGTAGGGATGGGGGTGTCTTTACATTAGAGTGAGACATTAGATTGTATTTTGATTCAGCTGAAAAGGCCATATGGAGAAACTATTATCTGCAGGGGCCTTTCACAAGTTTGACCTGTAGTGTCGTCTTTTACTTTTCATGATCCTAAAGCATTGAAGAATATATCTTTTCCATATAAAGAGCGCGCATCTTTATTCTTTCACCGGTGTCAAGTTCAGACCTAGAGCATTAGAATTCTGCTGCAAAGTGCCTTTTTTTTTAAACAGATTGGAGAATTTGGGCTTTTTTGATTTTCTGAAAAATGTTAATCCTTTTAGATCCAAAACTTGCTATATTGTAATATTCCTGCAAGTAACAATGATTTTCTTCTGGAGACGCACAGCAATGAATCCCAGGCAGATATAAAAGATACAAATTAACTCAGTACTGTATTCAGTAATACATCATAGATACTTTTCCCATACGAAGCATGACATGCATGCCCCTGTGATTACCGTACTAATTTCTACCGTTTTCTAACCAAACTTTATTTAAACCATTAAATGCATTCAAAGGTGTGGAGTATATTTTTGGGCTTTTCCATACTTACATATCGTATATACTGGAGTAGCCGACCCGAATATAAGCCGAGGCACCTAATTTTATCACAAAAAAATGGGAAAACTTATTGACTCGAGTATAAGCCTAGGGTGTCCATCTTCACTTTGCTTCACTGTGCCCATGCCTCACTGTGCCCATGCCTCACTGTGCCCATGCCTCACTGTGCATATGCCTCACTGTGTCCATGACTAGACTTACGTTTAACATGGGAGTATATAGAAGGGGTGCCCTCCTTTGGAAAAAAAAAAAATCGGTGCTCCCTGGCCATAGGTCACCCAGACGAAAAACGTTGCACACGTGTAGAGGAGAACTGGGGCTACATGTGTGCCAAGTTTCCTTTCCACGGGACCTACGGCCGGCCGGTACCGGGTCCCCAAATTTACCAGCAAAATTACCGCTTAACATGGGAGTCTATGGAAGGGGTGCCCGACTTTGAAAAATCGGTGCTCCCCGGCTGTAGGTCCTCGGGACCAGTGGCGTAACCAGAGTTATGGGCGCCCGGGGCAGAATTTTTTTTCGCCCCCCCCCCCTTGTATAATCATCCACTCTGGTTATAAGGATCTGTAATGTATCCCTCTCAAGGCTTTCAGCATGTAAGGGGTAAATTATTGCAGGATTAATCATTTAACCCCTTACTGTAAGGGATTAACAGACTGACCCCCCCCCACAACCACAGATCCCCCATCATAGACTGAACCCCCCCCACAATCACAGATCCCCCATCACAGACTGACCCCCCCCACAATCACAGATCCCCCATCACAGACTGACCCCCTAAATAACAGACCTCTCATCACAGATGGATCCCCCCAATCACAGATAGACCCCCCACAATCACAGACCCCCTATTTAACAGACCTCAGACAGTAACCCCCAGTAGTGCAGACCTCAGACAGTAACCCCCACAATAGTGCAGACCTCAGACAGTAACCCCTATAATAGTGCAGACCTCAGACAGTATACCCCAGCATAGTGCAGACCTCAGACAGTAACCCCCATAATAGTGCAGACCTCAGACAGTAACCCCCATAATAGTGCAGACCTCAGACAGTAACCCCCATAATAGTGCAGACCTCAGACAGTAACCCCCAGTAGTGCAGACCTCAGACAGTAACCCCCAGTAGTGCAGACCTCAGACAGTAACCCCCAGTAGTGCAGACCTCAGACAGTAACCCCCCATAATAGTGCAGACCTCAGACAGTAACCCCCATAATAGTGCAGACCTCAGACAGTAACCTCCATAATAGTGCAGACCTCAGACAGTAACCCCCAGTAGTGCAGACCTCAGACAGTAACCCCCAGTAGTGCAGACCTCAGGCAGTAACCCCCATAATAGTGCAGACCTCAGACAGTAACCCCCATAATAGTGCAGACCTCAGACAGTAACCCCCATAATAGTGCAGACCTCAGACAGTAACCCCCAATAGTGCAGACCTCAGACAGTAACCCCCAATAGTGCAGACCTCAGACATTAACCCCCAATAGTGCAGACCTCAGACATTAACCCCCAGTAGTGCAGACCTCAGACAGCGGCGTGTGTGGTTTCCCTCAAGCGCGGGCTCCTCCTCCTCTGTGGGTGTGAACAGAGAGGAGGGCCGCCGCCGGGTGTACCAAGATGGCCGCCGCTCCGGAGCTAGGCCGAAGCCGGGGACTTTCCTAGGCCGAGGCTCCGGAGCGCTCCGCGGAGCCGGTGGATGGATTCGCCCCCCCCCCCCATTTTTCGCCCGGTGCGACAGCCCCCCCTGCCCTGCCCCCCCCCCCCCCCCCCGCTACGCCAGTGCTCGGGACAACAAACTTTGCACACTTTGCACACTTGTAGAGGCTATATGTATGCCACGTTTGAGATCCAGGGGACATACGGCCGACCGGTAACCGGGTCCCCAATGTCTGAGGGATCAGGCACAAAAAGGTGACACGAGTATGAGCAGAGGAGGGCATTTTCAGCACAAAAAATGTGCTGAAAAACTGGGCTTATACTCAAGTATATACGGTAATCACTATTTTGGATGGTGGACTCCAAAACTACAGGCTTCAGTGCCTTCATCATTACTTTTTGCCTCTCACTACACTTTGGCCCCTTTCACACCAGTGGACTGATTGGGTCTGCCTGTCCATTTTTCAGACAGACCCATTTGAACCACCCTTTTTTTTCTATGGGGAGGCGGAAGTAAACAGGCATGTGTCAGTTTTTAACCACCTGCTTCAAATCCAATGGCAAAAACAGACAAATAGGGATCTGTTCCCATTCCATCTAGCACAGGGGTCTCAAAGTAGCGGCCCTCCAGCTGTTGTGAAGCTACAAGTCCCATCATGCCTCTGCCTGTGGGAGTCATGCTTGTAAATGTCAGCCTTGCAATGCCTCATGGGACTTTTAGTTTCGCAACAGCTGGAGTTTGAGACCCCTGATCTAGCAGATCAGATGACAGTTAGGGACCTTTCACACGAAGCGGATCCATATTGATCCGCTTCGTTAGCCCGTTTGCTCAGCGGGGATTCCTCCATAAAATCCCCGCTGAGCTGTCGGCTGACAGGGCGGTCCCCGCACACTGTGCAGGGACCGCCCTGTCTTTCCTCTGCTCTCCCCTATGGGGGGATCGGATGAACACGGACCGTATGTCCGTATTCATCCGATCCGATCCGATCCGCCAGACGGAAGAAAAATAGGATTTTCTTACCTCCGAAAAAACGGAGCTTTACGGAGGCGGATGTTTATGGACGTTAGTGGATGCTCATCCGCTAACGTCCGCGATCCCATAGGGAAGCATTGCAGTCCGTAAACGGACATATGAAAAAACGGACGTATGAAAAAACGGACGAACGGTCCGCACGTGTGAAAGGGCCCTCAGATGGAAAAGAACTGCCGATCCGTTTCCATACAACCACACCATAGAGATCAGCATAGCGTAGAATTGAAAACGGCCTCAGCCCATGTGTTTCTGGCAGTACTATCTCTTTAATAGTCAAACACCTCAGCTTTCATGTCTGTTCATCAAGTCCCTTCTGAGCAGAGTGCATCACGCAGAGACTGAGGTGAATGAGAACAGTGTATTAAAAAAGTTCCACCATAGGACTACTAGGCCCAGTGGGTAGACTCAGCCGACCAGAACCACTTACCAAACTGTAGCAGTGGAGCGTTAGCTTAAAATAATGCCGAAAACTTCTGCAACGAGGAGCAGGAATGCAGCCTGACCGGTCCACACCGAAGTGGAAGGCTTCCTAAAAATTAGGACGGATTTAGTTCCTGCACTGTTTGTACTCCTCCGGAACCTTTCCCTATCTCTGAACACAAAACTGCATGCCAAACCCGGGGACCAGACTAGCCAGTGCCCTAACCCAAGCCGTGGAGGCCACGAGGGGCACCAGCGTCCATTCGGAACAGCTGTTACCCTGGTGACTGCACCCCAAAGCTCAAACACACATGTCCTATAAATATATAGGGCAATGGATAGTGTCGGTAGAGCAGTGGACGATGTTAGTAGGGCAGAGGTTGATGTCAGTTGTTGATTTTTTTTTTATTTGTTTATTATACATTTTTTATAATCACATTATTTTTTATAATATTTTATACAGTCGTTTTTATTATTGTTTTTTACAAAAAAAATTAGGTGCCCCATTGGGAGCTTTGGTGAAATATCTCATGTTTGAGACTAAGAAATGCACTGGGGACAGAGATTTCCCAGTCTCTTTCTCTCAACCAAGCAGCAGAGGGAATCTGCCCAACACAGGGGGATTAGGGTGTGCCTGGGCACTCCTGGCACTCCCTGTGTGCATGCCTACTGTATGTGACTGCAGGAAATCATAGAGCAGGGGTAGGCAACCTTGTCACTCTAGCTGTGGTGGAACTACAAAGCCCATCATGCCTCTGCCTCTAGGATAGGGTGACCAGACATCCCCGGTTTCCAGGGACAGTCCCCAGATTGAGAACCCTGTCTCCGGGGCCAGTCTGTCCCTGGATTTGTCCCTGGATTGCAGAGGCATGGGAAGGGCATCTGGTACTCATGCCCCGGTTGCAACATTTGGGGGGGGGGCACAAATCATTAATGTTCCCTCTCAAGTGTGCTGTATTCCCCCCCCCCCCTAGTGACTCCTGTGGTCCAGCCTGTCTCCCATGTTCCCTCTGGTGTGGGTGGCCCTGCGTGTGTGAGAAGAGGGGAGAGGTGGTGCAGAGCATACTGGAGGAGCTCTTGGCAGGAGATACTGAGGAGCGGCTCGGTGTCGGAAACAGTATAAGGTGCTGGGGAGCCCTGCTCTAATAGATTATCATGGAGGCCAGCAAAATCAACCAATCTACACTCTTTATATAGGGTGGGGGGGGGGGGGTGTGTGAGTAGTGCAGGAATCAGGTAGGTCAGTGTAGTGGTAAGTATAGGAATCAGGTAGGTCAGTGTAGTGGTCAGTATAGGAATCATGTAGATCAGTGTAGGAATCAGGTAGGCTAGGCTAGTGTAGTTGTCAGTGTAGGTAGGTCAGTGTAATGGTCAATATAGGAATCATGTAGATCAGTGTAGGAATTGGGTAGGCTAGTGTAGTGGTCAGTGTAGGAATCAGGTAGGTCAGTTGAGTGGTCAATATAGGAATCATGTCGATCAGTGTACTGGTCAGTGTAGGAAGCAGGTAGGTTAATGCAATGGTCAGATAGGTCAGTGTAGAAATCAAGTTGGTCAGTACTACTGTACTAGTGGAAGGGACTCGGGGAGTGCTAAAAGTCTGGCAGGGGTGCAAATGTCTTGCCTTGTGTGCTGTCTACCCTTGCAACACCACTGACTGCATATATAATTTGGGGAAAATATGCTTCTAAAGTAGTTTACCATTTGCCAATAAAAAAATATGTCCCTGAATTTCATTATAAAAATCTGGTCACCTTACTCTAGGAGTTATGCCTGTAATTGTCAGGGTCTTACAATGTTTAATGGGACTTGGAGTTTCACCACAGCCTGAAAAGCCGAGGTTGCCTACCCCTGTCATGGATGAACTAAGTCCCTCAAGTTTTCCTTCCCCTTCTGCATTGCCGCTTCGGTCGAGCGCCTCCTACAGCGGGGAGTACAGATTGCACTTGCCAACCCCCTATCTTATAAATGGGCTAGCTTAATTCCAGCTCATAAAGGATTATTGCTAGTGGTATGGAAACTAAGAAACAAGATGAATCTGGGATCCCAAAATCAGCAACAGTGTGACGGATCTCGGATACCCCAGGTGGGCACATCCGCCAGACCTGTGTCTCCTGTCCTCCAAACGCACCCGCAGCCTGCAGATTCGCCATAACCAGCCCTTAACCCCCCAATCACGAGACACTCCACGCAGGTGTTGAGGGTTAAACATGCAGAGCATAAACTGTTTATTAAATACAAAACATACACTTTTACACACAGTTAGGCTCCATGCACACCGGGCTTAAAAAAACGTCTGTATAGAGCATTTTTTGTACAAATTTCAGACGAGTTTAGGAGAATTTTACATTTTTTCTGCCAGTGAGCTCCAATCAGAAACGCGAATGAGAAGGGTTTTTTTTTCTGCCTCTAAGGCCTCGTACACACGAGGGGATATGTCCGCTGAAAACGGTCCGATGGACCGTTTCAGCAGACATCTCCGCTCGTGTGTATGGGCTAGCGGACAGATTTCTCCACCCGACAGATTTCAAAGCATGCTTTGAAATCTATCCGGTGGAATCTGTCCGCCCGACATGTCTGCTGGTTAGTACACTTACCAGCAGACATGTCGTCCCCCACCGCCGCCGCGCCGCCGCCGAATGGATTCGGCGCATGCGCGGAAGTGTTTAACTTCCTGGTGCGGTCACGTGGCGGTGACGTGGCGGCGTCAACGTCACCGCCACGTCACCGCGCCGTCCGGCGGCGGGGAATTTGATCCGATGGTGTGTACACGCCATCGGATCAAACTCCCGATCGGACATATCCGATGGAAATGGTCCGCGGACCGTTTTCATCGGATATGTCCAATCGTGTGTACGAGGCCTAAAGGATGTTCTTAAAAATATGCCTGTAAACGTCCTAATGTGTATGGACAAAAAGGGTAACATTGAGTTGCTTCTACAGGCAGAACACAAAACTCCTGTAGAAGCAACGTTTTTTATTCCAGTGTGCATGGAGCCTTTGGGACACTCCCCTTAGCCTTATCATAGAGGGGAGGGGGTAGGGGACAAGAAAGAACCAATGGGAACAGAACACTTGTACATTGAAAAAGACTACAGTTAAACATAAAGGAATTATGGTAAGCAGGCAGCCTCTCAATACACATCACCTGCGGAGAGATGTCTTCAGTCCAGACCATTGTCTATGTGCCATTTACCAACACAATTAGACACGGCAACAAGAGTGGGGGGGGGGAGAATGGATGTAGCATTACATTACATTATCTCAATGCCAGTTTTTCCCCAGGTCTCCAGTCTCTTCTGGGCCATAATCTGTGGGTAAGAGGCCCGCCCACAGTCCCTTCCAAAGCGCACAGTGACAGTGGGTTCTGTCACAAACAGCAAGGGATATTTGATCGTGACTAGGGGAAAATTGTGCAGTCTGCTGTGTAATGGGTCAGAGTTGTATCAATGAGGGAAACAAGTTAGAAACAAAATCTTGGATGACACCAGCCTTAGAGAATTCCGATTCCAAGTTTCTTCAGAACAATAATCAGAGTAGACCTAGACAGGGAATCCCTCTTCTTGGCAGTCATTTTTTGTTACACGGGGATTGATCATATTAAGGTGTTTTTTTTTTTTCCCCCCCACCAATCTACTGCGAAAATAACGCTTCGCCGCGTTGTTGTACTTTGGTGTGCATCGCCTGAAATAAATTCCGACGACAGACGCCAGGAACAAATAGCCTGGCTCGGCTTCCTCGTGCGAGTAACGCGATTAATTTTCAGCCTCTTGAAATTAATGGAGTTTTTATGGCGGAAAAGTGATGAAGGTTAACACGATCGGGAGCTGAAATCCTTCTCATTTAATCCAGAGGAACAATGCGGTTCACACTGGCTCAAGTCACCTCTTCTTGGCAGCCTTCCCTGGCCTTGCTTAAATTGCTCCTGGACCGCCGCGTCCTTCGTGTAACGGCTTCTCATTACCACATCTGCGTTATACAATGTTGTTAACATCTATTAGGGAACACTGACGAGTGCTCCATGCACATGGATATAACGAGTATACCTGGAATCTGTGCAGACGGGGGCGTCTGACCTGGTCTGGATGGAAATATCAGGATAATTGTATACATTACAGTAGGTTACATCACAGTTTTTCTCCATTTGTAGGCTTAAAAAAAAAAAACTGTTCCTATTAACTGTGTAGTTTTATAATTACCATGGTGTTGGAGGGTCCTTTCTTGGTTTGATTTACCATAAGTACCTTGTCTACATGAGCCCACAATCTACACAGACAAGTTATTTATAGAGAGCGATTTAGGGCTCATTCACACTTGTGTTGGCAAGAGCATTTGACAGGCGGGAAGAAGGCGCTGTATTAACTTCTCACCGCCTGCTTTAACGTTTCGGATCCCACACTAGTCCGCTACAATCGCGTGCATTGCATGCGGTTATGGGGTGCCTGCATGCAGTGGTGGCTGGTGCTCAAAATTATTTGGGAGGTGCTAAAAAAACATCAATTCCATCAACTGTGCCCATCAAAAGCAGCCACTGTGCCCATCAAAAGCAGCCACTGTGCCCATCAAAAGCAGCCACTGTGCCCATCAAAAGCAGCCACTGTGCCCATCAAAAGCAGCCACTGTGCCCATCAAAAGCAGCCACTGTGCCATCAAAAGCAGCCACTGTGCCCATCAAACGCAGTCACTGTGCCATCAATTGCCGCCATTGTGCCATCAAATGCATCCACTGTACCCAAAAATTGCCACCACTGTGCCCATCAATTGCTGCCAGTGTGCTCAAAAAATGACGCTACTGTGCCCATCAATTGTTGCAAGTGTTCCCATCAATTGCCGCTACTGTGCCCATCAATTGCTGCCAGTGTGCTCATCAATTGCCACTACTGTGCCCATCAATTTCTGCCAGTGTGCTCATCAGTTGCCACTACTGTGCCCATCAACTGCTGCCAGTGTGCCCGTCAATTGCTGCTACTGTGCCCATCAATTTCTGCCAGTGTGCTCATCAGTTGCCACTACTGTGCCAATCAATTGCTGACACTGTGCCCATCAATTACTGCCAGTGTGCCCATCAGTTGCCGCCACTCTGCCCATCAATTGCTGCCAGTGTGCCCGGCCGCCACTGGTTTAGGAGCTTTTGAATTTTTTTTGCCAACACTCCTGAACTCAACTCCATAAAAGCCTATAGGCTAGATTCACGTACCTCGCCAGCATAGCGTATAGTTGTCGGCGTAAGCCGACGTAAGTCAAAGTAGGTGGAAGTGGGCGTGATATATTAAAATGAAGCGTGACCCCATGCAAATGATGGGCTGAGCTTCAAAAAACGAACAGCGCATGCGTCGTCTCTTGGAACGCATCCCAGTGCGCATGCTCACAGTCACGTCGAAATAACTGCCTAAGATACGTCGAAACACTGCCTACGACGTGAACGTAACCTACACACAGCCCTATTCACGTACTACGTAAACGGCATACACAACGTAAAATTTGACGGCGTCCGTTCCCTGGTCCATACCTTTGCTTGAGTTGCGCCTCCTATATGAGGAATAACTTTACACCGGGCATAACCCTTACGCAAATTGCTTAAACCATGCGCCAGGCGCATCTACGTTCGTGAAGTTGCATATCTGAATCAAAACTTCCATATGCATCCAGTGTAAATATGCGCCCACAATACGCCGGCGTAGGAAAGTTACGTCGGTCGGAAGAAGCCTATTTTTCGACGTAACTTAGTCTGTGAGTCCGGCGCATAGATACGACGACGCACATTTGTACTTACGCGGTGTATCTGTAGATACGTTGGCGTAAGTGCTACGTGAATCCGGGCCTATGTGTCCATATACATAATTTACTGCGGTTATGGGAGATGTAACCTCCTCCCTCTCCTGAACACGGAAGAATCATGTTCAGGATAAGAACATTTTTGACCGCCGGCCACAAAAAACGCTGTGAAATCACGCTACGATTTCACTGCATTTTGAGGCTTTTCACCCAGCCAGGCCAGAGTAGTTCAAGTGTACATGAAGCCTTATGCCGCGTACACACAGTCATAGTTTCCGACAACAACTGTTCGATGTGAGCTTGTTGTCAGAAAATGCGACCGTGTGTAGGCTCCATCGGACATTTGCTGTCGGAATTTCCGTCAACAAAAATTTGAGAGCAGGTTCTCAATGTTTCTGACAACCAAGGTTCTTCCCGAAAATTCTGACCGCGTGTACACAATTCAACGCACAAAAATCCTACGCATGCTCGGAATCAATTCGAAGCATGCTCGGAACTTAATTTTCTCGGCTCGTTGTAGTGTTGTACATCACCGCGTTCTTGACGGACGAAAGTTCAGAGAACTTCTGTGTGACCGTGTGTATGCAAGACGAGCTTGAGCGGAATTCCATTGGAAAAAACATCCAAGGTTTTTCCGACGGAAAATCCGATCGTGTGTACGCGGCATTAGAGAACTTTTATTTTCAGTCTTATGAGTCTCGGCAGCTTCTCATCTTTTGTCCTTTTAGCCATAGTGCACATCACATTTCATGACTTATG
Organism: Rana kukunoris; assembly: GCA_029574335.1. Classification (NCBI taxonomy): domain Eukaryota; kingdom Metazoa; phylum Chordata; class Amphibia; order Anura; family Ranidae; genus Rana; species Rana kukunoris. The sequence goes on along the minus strand of CM056055.1, from coordinate 226,025,869 downwards.
TTAACATTCAAATATTTAGAATACTTGGCTTTTATTATTTCTTTTTATCTCTTTCTCTCCTTTGCTCTTTTCCTGCATAATATTTTTTTCTTTCTTGTCTCTCTTTGTTTGGTGCTTTGTAGCCACCTTCTCTTCATATTGCCAGAAGCAGTGAAAAAATTAGTTCAGGGGATTTTTTCTAGTATATATTTTCTTTATTTAGAACTGGTAGGTGGCACATGCCTGGTTAGTACTACACTCACCGGACACTTTATTAGGTACACCTGTTCAATTGCTTGGTAACACAAATTGCTAATCAGCCAATCGCATGGCAGCAACTCAATGCATTTAGGCATCTAAACGTGTTGAAGACGACTTGCTGAAGTTCAAACTGAGCATCAGAATGGGGAAGGAAGGGGATTTAAGTGACTTTGAACGTGGCATAGTTGTCGTTGCCAGATAGGCTGGTCTGAGTATTTCTGGGATTTTCACGCGCAACCATCTCTCGGGTTTACAGAGAATGGTCTGAAAAAGAGAAAATATCCAGTGGAGGAAAATGCCTTGTTGAGGTCACAGAAGGTTCCAGGCGATAAAAAAAAGGCAACAGTAACTTAAATGACCACACCAGATGGGTTACAGCAGCAGTAGACCACACCGGGTGCCACTTCTGTCAGCCAAGAACAAGAAACTGAGGCTACAATTCACACAGGATCACCAACATTGGACAATAGAATATTGAAAAAACGTTGCCTGGTCTGAGTATTTCTGGGATTTTCACACGCAACCATCTCTCTTTTTACAGAGAATAGTGGGAAAAAGAGAAAATATCCAGTGAGCAGCAGTTGTGTGGAGGAAAATGACTTGTTGATGTCAGAGAAGAATTGGTAGATTGTCGAGTTTCAGATGATAAAAAGGCAACCGTAACTCAAATAACCACTCGTCACACCCAAGTTATGCAGAATACCATCTCGAAACACACATTTTGAACCTTGCAGCAGATGGGCTACAGCAGCAAAAGACCACACTGGGGGCCACTCCTGTCAGCTAAGAACAGGAAACTGAGGCTACAATTCACGCAGGATCACCAACATTGGACAACAGAAGATTGGAAAAACGTTGCCGGGTCTGATGAGTCTGGATTTCAGCTGCGACATTCAGATGGTGGGGTCAGCATTTGGCGCAATGGATCCATCCTGTCTTGTATCACCGGCCCAGGCTGGTGGTGGGGGAGTAATGGTGTGGGGGATGGGGTATCACCGGCCCAGGCTGGTGGTGGGGGTGTAATGGTGTGGGGGATGGGGTATCACCGGTTCAGGCTGGTGGTGGGGGTGTAATGGTGTGGGGGATGGGGTATCACCGGTTCAGGCTGGTGGTGGGGGTGTAATGGTGTGGAGGGAAGTTTTCTTGGCACACTTTCTTTCGAGCCTCTTAGTACCAATAAAACATAATTTATGCACTACGGCCTACCTGAGTATTGCTGACCACATCCATCCCTTTATGACTACAATGTCCCCATCTTCTGATGGCTCCTCCCAGCAGGATAATGTCACCATGTCACAAAGATCCAATCATCTCACCACTGGACAATGAGGTCACTGTCCTCTAATGGCCTCCACACTCACCACCTCTCATCCAAAAGAGACCTTTCATGGATGGGCAGCCGACAAATCTGTAGCAACTGTGTGATGTTATCATGTCATTATGGAGCAAAATCTCTGAGGACCGTTTCCAACACCTTGTTGTATCTATGCCACAAAGAATGAAGGCAAAAGGGGGTGTCCAACCCGCTACTAGCAAGGTGTACCTAATAAAGGGGGTCCAACCCACTACTAGCAAGGTGTACCTAATAAAGGGGGGTCCAACCTGCTACTAGCAAGGTGTACCTAATAAAGGAGGTCCAACCCACTACTAGCAAGGTGTACCTAATAAAGGGGGGTCCAACCTGCTACTAGCAAGGTGTACCTAATAAAGGAGGTCCAACCCACTACTAGCAAGGTGTACCTAATAAAGGGGGGTCCAACCTGCTACTAGCAAGGTGTACCTAATAAAGGGGGGTCCAACCTGCTACTAGCAAGGTGTACCTAATAAAGGGGCTCCAACCCACTACTAGAAAGGTGTACCTAATAAATGGGGTCCAACCCACTACTAACAAGGTGTACCTAATAAAGGTGGGTCCAACCCGCTACTAGCAAGGTGTACCTAAAAAAGGGGGGGTCCAACCCGCTACTAGCAAGGTGTACCTAATAAAGGGGGTCCAACCCGCTACTAGCAAGGTGTACCTAATAAAGGGGGGTCCAACCCGCTACTAGCAAGGTGTACCTAATAAAGGGGGTTCAACCCGCTACTAGCAAGGTGTACCTAATAAAGGGGTCCAACCCACTACTAGCAAGGTGTACCTAATAATGGGGTCCAACCTGCTACTAGCAAGGTGTACCTAATAAAGGGGCGTCCAACCCGCTACTAGCAAGGTGTACCTAATAAAGGGGGTCCAACCCGCTACTAGCAAGGTGTACCTAATAAAGGGGGGTCCAACCCGCTACTAGCAAGGTGTACCTAATAAAGGTGGGTCCAACCCGCTACTAGCAAGGTGTACCTAGTAAAGGGGGTTCAACCCGCTACTAGCAAGGTGTACCTAATAAAGGGGGGTCCAACCCGCTACTAGCAAGGTGTACCTAAAAAAGGGGGGGTCCAACCGGCTACTAGCAAGGTGTACCTAATAAAGGGGGTCCAACCCGCTACTAGCAAGGTGTACCTAATAAAGGGGGTCAAACCCGCTACTAGCAAGGTGTACCTAATAAAGGGGGTCCAACCCGCTATTAGCAAGGTGTATCTAATAAAGGGGGGTCCAACCCCGCTACTAGCAAGGTGTACCTAATAAAGGGGGGTCCAACCCGCTACTAGCAAGGTGTACCTAATAAAGGGGCTCCAACCCACTACTAGAAAGGTGTACCTAATAAAGCAGGTCCAACCCACTACTAGCAAGGTGTACCTAATAAAGGGGGGTCCAACCCACTACTAGCAAGGTGTACCTAATAAAGGGGGTCCAACCTGCTACTAGCAAGGTTACCTAATAAAGGGGATCCAACCCGCTACTTGCAAGGAGTACCTAATAAAGGGGTCCAACCTGCTACTAGCAAGGTGTACCTAATAAAGGGGGGTCCAACCTGCTACTAGCAAGGTGTAACTAATAAAGGGGGTCCGACCCGCTACTAGCAAGGTGCACCTAATAAAGGGGGTCCGACCTGCTACTAGCAAGGTGTACCTAATAAAGGGGGTCCGACCCGCTACTAGCAAGGTGTACCTAATAAAGGGGGTCCAACCTGCTACTAGCAAGGTGTACCTAATAAAGGGGGGTCCAACCCGCTACTAGCAAGGTGTACCTAATAAAGGGGGTCCGACCCGCTACTAGCAAGGTGTACCTAATAAAGGGGGTCCAACCTGCTATTAGCAAGGTGTACCTAATAAAGGGGGGTCCAACCCGCTACTAGCAAGGTGTACCTAATAAAGGGGGTCCGACCCGCTACTAGCAAGGTGTACCTAATAAAGGGGGTCCAACCTGCTACTAGCAAGGTGTACCTAATAAAGAGGGGTCCAACCTGCTACTAGCAAGGTGTACCTAATAAAGGGGCGTCCAACCCGCTACTAGCAAGGTGTACCTAATAAAGGGGGTCCAACCCGCTACTAGCAAGGTGTACCTAATAAAGGGGGGGTCCAACCCGCTACTAGCAAGGTGTACCTAATAAAGGTGGGTCCAACCCGCTACTAGCAAGGTGTACCTAGTAAAGGGGGTTCAACCCGCTACTAGCAAGGTGTACCTAATAAAGGGGGGTCCAACCCGCTACTAGCAAGGTGTACCTAAAAAAGGGGGGGTCCAACCGGCTACTAGCAAGGTGTACCTAATAAAGGGGGTCCAACCCGCTACTAGCAAGGTGTACCTAATAAAGGGGGTCAAACCCGCTACTAGCAAGGTGTACCTAATAAAGGGGGTCCAACCCGCTATTAGCAAGGTGTATCTAATAAAGGGGGGTCCAACCCCGCTACTAGCAAGGTGTACCTAATAAAGGGGGGTCCAACCCGCTACTAGCAAGGTGTACCTAATAAAGGGGCTCCAACCCACTACTAGAAAGGTGTACCTAATAAAGCAGGTCCAACCCACTACTAGCAAGGTGTACCTAATAAAGGGGGGTCCAACCCACTACTAGCAAGGTGTACCTAATAAAGGGGGTCCAACCTGCTACTAGCAAGGTTACCTAATAAAGGGGGTCCAACCCGCTACTTGCAAGGAGTACCTAATAAAGGGGTCCAACCTGCTACTAGCAAGGTGTACCTAATAAAGGGGGGTCCAACCTGCTACTAGCAAGGTGTAACTAATAAAGGGGGTCCGACCCGCTACTAGCAAGGTGCACCTAATAAAGGGGGTCCAACCTGCTACTAGCAAGGTGTACCTAATAAAGGGGGTCCGACCCGCTACTAGCAAGGTGTACCTAATAAAGGGGGTCCAACCTGCTACTAGCAAGGTGTACCTAATAAAGGGGGGTCCAACCCGCTACTAGCAAGGTGTACCTAATAAAGGGGGTCCGACCCGCTACTAGCAAGGTGTACCTAATAAAGGGGGTCCAACCTGCTACTAGCAAGGTGTACCTAATAAAGGGGGTCCGACCTGCTACTAGCAAGGTGTACCTAATAAAGAGGGGTCCAACCCGCTACTAGCAAGGTGTACCTAGTAAAGCGCCTGGTTAGTTCTATATGTTTATAGAAATCTAAATGACTTGCACTGGATAGATCTGAATAATAGGAGAGCAAATACACAGAGAGGAGGAATTTTCTGTTTGCGTAAGCGGTCAACGTGTGTGTTGAGAGTGCAATGAAAGTTCCCCGTATTAAATGTGTGTAAATAAAGTGAAGACTTGATATCAGTTATAAAAGAAGTATATAAAAGATTTTTATATATATATATATATATATATATATATATATACCTTGGAAAAACAGAGATACAATTGACCAGAAGCCGTTAGTAGGTGGCGCAGTTAAACATTGGATGATGTTAAACATCATGCGGTAGATATCGGGGGACTCTCTGTTGATTGTAGAAAGTTTTATGCCCCGCATTGAATTGCGTTATTTCCATGGCTACAAACAGCCGGTGTCACGGACCTTTTCCGATGCTGAGAATTTAAATTGCTTGGCTTGCTGAGATGGTGACAATATGAAGTACCATTCTTTTCCTTGACTAAGCTGACCCCGATGATGCCCAGACGTGATGGCAGCCTAGCGAACATGATGCACAGAAGACCGGCTCTCACGTTTTGCCGAAGGATAAATTAGTGCTGTCAGTCACCTCAATGATATCAAAGATTATTATTTTTTCTCTATGATGCTATTTGGAGATGGTCCATGAAATGCTTGAAATTCCTGGCTTGAAACAACAGATGTAATGGATTGACTCCTGATTATTCAAATCTTACCAGGGACGTGCGGGGAGGTGAGCGGCTGGTGAGGCACTGCCTAGAATCAGAGCCAGATACACACAGGCTACATACGCCGCGAACGTTCGAGCGAGAGCAATAATTCTAGCACCAGACCTCCTCTGTAACTCTAAACATGTAACCTGTAAAAAAAAATGGAAAGCATCGCCTATGGAGATTTTTAGGTACCAACGCTTGGCGCCATTCCACGAGCGTGCACAATTTTTAAACGTGACATGTTAGGTATCTACTGTATTGTCATATAACACCCACGTTTTCACTCTGAAAATCAGGTGCAAATAACGTAATAGCGTGTGCGTGTTATACGCTGATACTTAAATTTTAGCTGCCTCGGAGGGGACAGGGAGGGGGGTGGGACGAGTGCCGCCAGATCACATACAGTGAGAATCTCCTGTTTACTTGGTGGCCTCTGTAATAGAAAGTCCCGTCTCCTGGGCCACCATTGGACCACTGTTCTGTCGATCACAGGAAATTCTCACTGTATGTAATCTGTCGGCGCTTGTCCCGCCCCCTCCTTGTCCCCTCCAAGGCTGCAGATGAGCATCAATCAGGCTGCATTGATGGCAATGGTGAGGCTGCTGCATTGATGGCAATGGTGAAGCTGCTGCATTGATGGCAATGGTGAAGCTGCTGCATTGATGGCAATGGTGAAGCTGCTGCAATGATGGCAATAGTGAGGCTGCTGCAGTGATGGAACTTGTGAGGCTGCTGCAATGATGGAACTTGTGAGGCTGCATTGATGTGGACTGGTGAGGCTGCATTGATGGCACTTGTGGGGCTGCAGATAGGCATTGATCAGGCTACATATGGGCACTGACACTTATTTTGCTTTAAAGTTCCTTATTTAAAAAAATAAATCAATCCTGAAAATATCCTCTTAGGCCGTGTACACACGATCGAATTTATCTGCTGAAACCGGTCTGACAAAAAGAGAAAAAAAAAAAGAAAACTGATTGTTACATGTGAACAAAAAGTGCCAGAAAAAAGCCTGGTCCTTAGGTGAATATACTTCCTGAATGAAAACTTATATAGCGCAGCACATGCGAACTTAATCGCCTCTAGGCGCTTGTTGTTCCTGTCACCTTTGGTATCAAAAGAGATGAGTCTTGATCTTTCTCCTGAATGCTGAGTGGTTCTCCTCCAACCGAATGCTGGTTGGTAAAGCGTTCCATAGTCTGGGACCGTGGACCGCGAATAATCTTCTTTCTCCTTTGGACCTGTAGTTGGCTTTCGGTATCTGTAGTAGATTTTGATTGGTGGATCGCAGAACGCGATTGGGATTATGAGCTTTTATTTTTTCGCATAAATAATGGGGAGCATTCCCATGGATGCATCTATGCGTTAGACAGAGCGCTTTAAAAGTGATTCTGTCTTTTACTGGTAACCAATGAAGGGATCTCAGTGAAGGTGAGATTGATTCCCAGGGTTTTTTTCCAGTCACAAGTCTAGCGGCCATATTTTGAACAACTTGTAGACGAGCGATTTGGTACTTGGGGAGTCCGAGGTAAAGGGCATTTGCATAGTCCAGTCTGGAGTTCACAATTGTTCCCACCACGACTGCTACGTCTTCTTTGGGGAATAAAAGGAATAAGTCTGCGTAGTAGGCGCAGCAGATGGTGAGATCCGCTGACTACTGACCCTTTTTGTGCGTCCATTGTCATGTAGGAGTCGAAGATGACCCTGAGACTTTTCACTTTGGCGCTAGGGGTGATGATTGTGCCCAGAATGGGCGGGGGGTCCAAGTTGTTGCAGGTTAATTCATACGCTTGGCGTGAAACAGGAGAAGTTCTGTTTTCGCTCCGTTGAGTTTAAGATAACTCTTTGTCATCCAGTCCTCTATCAAAGAGAGGCATGTCTCTAGGTTGAGGTGGTGATCCTTTTTATTGCAAATGCGGAAGTACAATTGCGTGTCGTCTGCGTATGAGTGATAGAGCAGTTTTTGGCTGCTGATGATTTCAAAAAGAGGACGAAGATAGATGTTGAATAACAGCGGCGACAGAGGGGATCCTTGAGGGACTCTGCACGATAATGTGTGTTTACCAGAAGTGAAAGGTCCCAACTTCACTATTTGCGATCGGTTTTTCAGAAAAGAGGAGAACCAAGATAAATCGCCTTCTGCGACTTTGGCTATTTAGCTAGCCGAGTCAATAAAAGCTTGTGGTCTACTGTGTGGAAGGCTGCGCTTAGGTCCAACAGAACCAGAAGACAAGATTCTCCCTCGTCTGCGGCCTCGACAGCGTCGTCCCATATCTTGAGCAGTGCTGTTTCCGTCCCGTGTCCAGGCCGGAATCCGATTGAAATGGATCAAGTAGGTTGTGGGTATCTAGATGCTGTTGCAGCTGTTGTACCACTACTTTCTCCATTACTTTTGAGGGTACATTTAGGCCTGTTATGGAATCCATCTGCCCTTAGTTCAGGAAGAAGGGCGTGCTTAGCTGAGAAAACCCCCTCCTCAAATTAGGACCCCTGGGATATATGACATCATTTTAGCCTAGGCTAGAAAGCAGGAAACAACTGAAGAAATGTAGAAAAAAATAACTAAATAAAGTTTTAAACAAATAAATATCTATATATATATTAACAAGGAGGAGAGAGCAGAACTTTAGATGAAGCATGTGCAGGGAACAGATTACAATGGGTTGGGGGAAAAAATATAGATCTGGAATATGTTATGTTATTTATTTTAAAACTTTGACATAATGCACCGTCCATGACTACATTGCATTATTAAAGGCATTTAGTAAACATATACACTACACAAATTTGATTGAAAAAAGGTTGTTTTCGACACTGACCCAGGTATACAGGCAAACAGTACAATGAAAATATATTGCAGTGAATGCATAATGAAGCATGAAGATGGTAGCTCTACGCGTTTCGCGACTGATGGTCGCTTGTCAGGAGCAAGCATGCATTGCATTTTAAAATCTGTAACGACATAAACACATTTAAGACTGATCCAAGAGAAAACATCATTTGGAGAGCCGAGAACAGTTCAAGGTCCTAAGATGGTACTCACCAGGTGGCCACGGTGCCGCTGACTTTGGGGTGAAGCCCACACCAGACCCCATAGGCTGGAACAACTCCAACCGGGGACTGTGGCAGGACACTATATATATATATATATATATATATATATATATAAATGATACACTATAAAATCTATTGCTGTAGATAGCTGGTGATACTGTAGATGTTGTGTGCTGCCTTCTCTGTATATTGTACTCGGTACATTGCCGCCATGCTCCCCGTGGTTAACGGGAGGCAAGTTAATCTTCGTCTCTTGAGACCCGAGCTGAAAAACAAACCTTGTTATGGTTACGGGCAGTTTTTCACCTGTAATTTCGTATTATATGTGAATCTGGAAGAAATCAAAGTTTAAATTGATTTAGCTGCTCAACTGAGCTTTAAACAGAGGAGAGGAAAATAGAATCCGTCTGGAGGATGGATTTCTCTTGTCACTCTCAGAACTGTTATTAAGGGTTGGATTGCTGACATAAGGCACTGAGGAGGAGGAGGGCGACTGCTGGGCACAGAACAAGAACTTTCCTTCCCTCTGTCACACATCGTCCCTCTCTTCACATCATTTCCCCTCCTTTCTCTACCTTTTCTTGCTTGCCTTACTACTTCCTTTTTTTTCTTCGACCTAACCCTAACTTCTTTCTTTATCTTCATTCCTTGCTTTACTTTGTTTATTTCCTCTCCTTTCACCTCATCTCTTTCCTTCTATTTTTTCACATCTCCTCTCCTTTCTTCTCCACTTCTCTTTATTTATTTTCCTTTTCTACCCATCTATTTTATCCTCTCTCCTTTACTCTCCTCTTAACTTTTCTTTTTTTCCTTATCTCAATGCCTTCCCTTTCTTTTTTTTCCCTCTCTCCTTTCCTCTCATCTCCTCTTGTTCTCTTCTCTTATTCCCTTTCCCTTTTCTCATACACTGGCCTTCTTTTTTTTTTCTTCTCCTCCCCTCTTTCTCTTGTCTTTCTTTTTCCTCAACTCTTCTCCTTCTCTCCCTTCTCTTCTTTCCTTTTCCTTATCTCAATCCCTTCTCTTTCTTTTTTTCCCTCTCTCCTTTCCTCTTCTCTCCTCTCTTTCTCTTTCTCTTCTCTTCTCTTCCTTTCCATTTTCTCCCTGGCCTTCTCTTTTTTTTTTCTTCTCCTCTCTTTCTTTTTTCTTCCTTTTTCCACAACTCTTTTCCTTCTCTCTCTTCTCTTCTTTCCTTTTCTCATACCCTGGCCTTCTTTTTTCTTCTCCTTTCTCCGCTTCCCTTTTCCTCAACTATTTTCCTTCGCTCCCTTCTCTTATTTCCTTTCCCCTGCTCCTCAACTTTTTTCCTTCTCTCCTCTCCTCTCCTCTCCCTCCCATTTCTCCTAATCTCATTTCCTTCTCTCTCTCCTCTCTCTTTCCTCCTAATCTATTTTCCTTCTCTTTCTTTTCTCCTCTCCCTTTCCTTTTCTCCTAATCTCTTTTCCTTCTCTTTCTTTTCTCAATTCCCCTTCATCCTAATCTCGTTTCCTTCTCTTTTTTCTCTCAATTCCCCTTCATCCTAATCTCGTTTCCTTCTCTTTTTTCTCTCAATTCCCCTTCATCCTAATCTCGTTTCCTTCTCTTTCTTCTCTCCTCTCCCCTTTCTTTTCTCCCAATTCTCTTTCCCTTCTCTTTCCTCTCTCCTTTACCTTTCCTTTCCTCCTAATCTCTTTTCCTTCTATTTCTTCTCTCCTCTCCCTTTCCCTTTTTCCTAATTCTCTTTCCCTTCTCTTTCCTCTCTTCTTTACCTTTCCTTTCCTCCTAATCTCTTTTCCTTCTATTTCTTCTCTCCTCTCCCTTTCCCTCTTTCCTAATTTTCTTTTCCTTCTCTTTCCTCTCTCCTCTCCCTTTCCTTTCCTCTTAATCTCGTTTCTTTCTATTTATTGTCTCCTTTTTTTCCCCTCCTAATCTTGTTTCCTTCTCCTTCTTCTCTCCTCTCCCTTTCCTTTTCTCCTAATCTCCTTTCCTTCTCCTTCTTCTCTCCTCTTCTTTCCCCCCTAATCTCCTTTCCTTCTCTCCTCTCCCTTTCCTCATAATCTATTTTCCTTCTTCCCTCTCCCTTTCCTTTTCTCCTGATCTCTTTTCCTTCTTTTTCTCCTTCTTTCCTCTCACTTTTCTTCTTTCTATTTTCTTTCTCTTCTCCACTCCTCATCATTTCTCCTCATTTTTTTTCCTTTCTTTCCACTCTTCTCCTTTCCTTTCCTTCTTGTTTTACTTAATAAGCCTATCCCATTTTCTTGTCTCTCTCCTCGCCCCTCTTGTCCCTATTTTCCTTTTTTTCTCCTCCTTTCATTCTCTTTGTCTCTCACCTCCCCTTTGCTTATTTTTGCAGAGCTCAGTACAGTGACATGTGACTCCTGATTGTGGATTGATCTGATACCTCAGTAATAGCCAACCTGCTGGTAATATCATTAAAAAGTAAAAAGGCTTGGTGGGGAATCTGCTTGGCTCGCTCCAGTGACAATTTTCAGCCAATTTCATTTTTACTTTCTTAGCCAAGATGAACTTGTTGTACACGTTACATCCCTGCGACCAGCCTGACCGGTGGCCCGATTCCTTCTTCTGTGCGATACAAACAAATACTCACCTCCGATATTACACCAAAATTACCCGTAACAGCTTTCATCCGGGGTATGCTGTATTTTCACGTGGAAATGTGTTCTTCTAAACAAGTAAATAAACCCATTATACGGGGAGCGTACGCGGTGTTCAGCTTCAAAAAAATTACTGTTGGTGTAAAATAGGAATGCTACTGAAAAGATATAATGAAAAAATAAATAACTATAACTACGTATAAAATGATGCTTCCTCTAAATCACTTGTTACAGCAGAACTTCAGTCATTTTTTCATCTTTCTATCTATTAAATCTTCTGCCCTTGTTGTTGTTTTAACTTTGGATAGTAAAATATTTTTCTCTTTCGTTCATGGACAGACAGAGCACTCTCTTGACAAAGTGGTTGAAGGCTGAATACCCACTTTGTCAAGAGTGCTGTGTCCGTTCATGAACTCGGAGAAAGGGATTTTACGGTGAGTATGAAAATCCTATTTTTTTTCTGCCAGTAAATCCTTTATACAGCCCACTTCCTGTTTCCTGTCTGGTCATTAGCCTAGGCTTATGAAATCATGCACAGCTCTCTCTCTCTCTCTCACTCTTGCCAGAAAGGGAGGGGGATGAGTCATAAGAGGGCCAATGAGAGCTGCAGAGTTGGAGGTGTGTGTCTGTGTAAATCCAGGATATGAACATACAGCAGCTTCAGCTGCCCACAGTTAAAATGGATGCAGCCAGCCAGAGATTTCTGCAGCATATTTGGCAAGTACAGAATCACAGTATATATAAAATAATATGCAAAGTGGTTGGAGGGAAGCTTCAGAATGGCAAAGATGATTTTATTACAAAATATTTAAAGGAAGCAGCTACAAATACAGCAGCTGCTGACTTTTAATAAATAGACACTTACCTGTCCAGGGTGCCCGCGATGTCGGCAGGGAATCAGGAAATGTAGCCTTACGGCCTCACTTCCCAGTTCCCTGCTGCGCATGCACGTCATCATTGGTCCCTGCTATCTTCTGGGACCTGTGTGTATCCCAGAAGACAGCGGGGGTGGGGACGAGAAGTGACGTAGACTCCTGCAGATTCTGCAGGGGTCTATGCCAGAAAGTGGGTGCAAATTCCTTAATTATACAGGTATCTGCACGCCCTCCCCCCTGAATGGTGCCAAATGTGACACCAGAGGGGGGGGAAGGGTTCGGTTGACCTCTGCTTTAAAGGAACACTTTTTTTTTTTAAATAACACACATGTTATACTTACCTCCACTGTGCAGCTCGTTTTTGCACACAGTGTCCCCAAAAGCTGTCTTCTGGGGTCCCTCAGCGGCTGTCTCGGCTCCTCCTCGCAAAAGCATTCTACCTTCATGCGAGCGAGATCGCATTGGTGGAAAGCTTTTGCGAGCGCGCTCCCGTGATACAGCGGCGGCCGTAGCTGCCGACTGTATCACTCGTCCCCGCCCCCCAGCGCGCCGCGTCATCCGCTGTGATTGACAGCAGTGCCAGCCAATGGCTGCGCTGCTATCAATCCACCCAGCCTAGCCAATCAACGGCTAGGCTGGGAACCGAACAGGATGACATGGATGCGCCCGGGAATTATGATTGGTCAGGTAAGTAAAACAGGGGCTCGGGGAGGGGGGGGGGGGGGCTGGTGCTGTCAGATGTTTTTTTTAACCTTAATGCATAGGAAACTTTTACCTTTACAACCCCTTTAAGGATTCAGCACTACCAAACCTGATATTTCAGTTATGGGCGTATTCACATACTTATCACATTTTTATAGCTTAAACTGGCCTTAGCTATTTGCAGATGAGCCTGGATCTGTCCACAGGGGGAACCAAAGTATTTTTTTGTGTCTGTAAGGCAACAGTATAATTTTTTCAGAAAGGCATAACAACACAATGAAGAATGACACTGGGGGAATACTTTAAGCTAGAAGTCGCTAACTAAAAGTCCATTCATTTGACATAAAAATATAAATGGCAGGTGGGTGAAATATATAATACAAACTACAACTCGTGCTAAATGGAGTAATAAACACAATAGTTAAATGATATAAAAAGGAAGACCACAGCAGCTGTTGCAAAGATGCTAAAACCTTGAATGATAAGATGTATGAATTTTAACAGCGCTGGCGGAATATAAATGTTAACACATAATACAATCTAAACACAATGGGCCAGATTCTCCAATATTTTCGGCGGCGTAGCGTAAGCCAGTTACACTACGCCGCCGCTGCTTGCTGGAGCAAGTGCTGTATTCTCTATGCACTTGCTCCGTAGGTTTCGCCTGCGTCGCGTAAATCGCGCAGCGTAAACCCGCGCAATTCAAATGGGGCGGCTTGTATTTAAATTAAGCGCGCCCCCGCGTCGAACGAACTGCGCATGCGCCGGCCGGGGAAAAAGCCCAGTGCGCATGCTCCAGCTCACGTCGGAAAGCGTCGTTGAAACCGACGTCAAAACGACGTGAGCGTCATTTACGCAAGTCCCTATTCGCGAACGAGTTAGTAAAACGACGTAAGCGACGGAAAAAAGCCGACGCTGACCCGACGCCATACTTAACATGGCATCCGACGGGACCTCGTAAGGTTACTCCACATAGAAGCTGGGGTAACCTTACGAGTTCGTAAACGACGTACGCGACGACGGGGCGGCGTAAAAGCGATCGAGAATCGGCGTACTACTTCATTTGCATATGCAAATGAAAAAACAACGTAAAGGCCACCTAGTGGCCGGAGTTGTCATTACATCTACGATCCGAAAGTGTAATTGGATTACACTTGTCGGATGTAGAAGCGTATCTATGCAAAAGTGATGCTCAGCATCACTCGCATAGATACGAGTCAAAAAAAAAGGCGATACGACGGGGTATCTGAGATACTCCGTCGTAACGCCTCTGAGAATCTGGCCCAATATGAAAATATCAAGTGCTATGATATTGTGGTGTAAAGTGCGGAGTGCACGGTAATTGATGTTTCTAAGGTAAAAATGAATTCCAAAAATCACTCTCCCCTCATGTGACCCCTCTCAGTTAAAGTGGTTGTAAAGGTTCATTTGTTTTTCACCTTAATCCATCCATCTTTAATTTTCTCAATATTCTCAGAGTATCGGCTCCCATACTTTTACAATCACCTTCCTTGCACCTTTTTTCAGCAGAAAAAAAAAAAATATTTCTTCCTGCCAGATTAGCCCTAATATTGACAGAGAAGGATCAACATTAATTCATTTTTATCCAATTTATTCACTTCAATTAATTTTGTGCATTAGGGATAGTGATTAGCAAGGGCAAGGTTAGCCATTAGCTGGAGTTAAGGTTGGGTTTTAGGACAGGACTTCTGATTATCCAGGATTAGGTCTAGTGGTGTGCCAATTAGGTTCATAGGATAGTAATTAGTGAGTCCACAATTAGTGATTGGTGGGGTCAGGGTTAGGATTTTTAATATACTGTTAAGCCTCAAACACACGATCCGATTTTCCGCAGACAAAGCGCTGGACTTTTGTCCGAAGGGGCGTTGGCCATGAACTTGTCTTGCATACAAACATACTATGCTTTTTCAGCTCTTTAGCGCCACCCTTTGGGCACCTTCTGCTAATGTTGTGTTTAGTGAGCATCGTTTCCGAGCACACGTGTTTGTACTTTGGACTTTTGTCCGGACTTGTGTACACACGATTGGAAAATCCGACAACAGACCGTTGTCCATGGAAAATTTTAAAGCATGCAATCCAACATTTGTCCGCAGAAAATCCGACAACAATTGTTCGATGGAGCGTACAAATGGTGCTGTCTTCTCTTCTAGTGTTGTCTTCTGCCTCTGGCACTGTCTTCTCCTCCGCTGCTGTCTTCTGCCTTTCCGGTACCGTCTTCTTCCTCCGATGTTGTATTTTGTTTTGGTGCTGTCTTTTCTTTTGGTTCTATTTTCTCCCTCATGTGCTGTCTTCTCTTTCGGTGCTGCCTTCTCTTTCGGTGCTGCCTTCTCTTCTGATGTTGTCTTCTCCCTCCAGTACTGTCTTCTTCCTCCAGTGTTGTCTTCTTCCTCCAGTGTTGTCTTCTTCCTCCAGTGGTATTGTCTTCTTCCTCCAGTGTTGTCTTCTTCCTCCGGTGTTGTCTTCTTCCTCCAGTGTTGTCTTCTTCCTCCGGTGTTGTCTTCTTCCTCCGGTGTTGTCTTCTTCCTCCGGTGTTGTCTTCTTCCTCCGGTGTTGTCTTCTTCCTCCGGTGTTGTCTTCTTCCTCCGGTGTTGTCTTCTTCCTCCGGTGTTGTCTTCTTCCTCCAGTGTTGTCTTCTCTTCCGGTGCTGTCTCCTCTTCTTATGCCGTCTTCTCTTCCTATGCCGTCTTCTCTTCCTATGCCGTCTTCTCTTCCTATGCCGTCTTCTTTCTCTGGTGCCGTCTTCTTTCTCTGGTGCCGTCTTCTTTCTCTGGTCCCGTCTTCTTTCTCTGGTGCCGTCTTCTTTCTCTGGTGCCGTCTTCTTTCTCTGGTGCCGTCTTCTTCCTCTGGTGCCGTCTTCTTCCTCTGGTGCCGTCTTCTTTCTCTGGTGCCGTCGTCTTTCCTCTGGTGCCGTCTTCTTCCTCTGGTGCCGTCTTCTTCCTCTGGTGCCGTCTTCTTACTCTGGTGCCGTCTTCTTACTCTGGTGCCGTCTTCTTACTCTGGTGCCGTCTTCATACTCTGATGCCGTCTTCTTACTCTGGTGCCGTCTTCTCTTCCGTTGCCGTCTTCTCTTCCGCTGCTGTATTCTGTCTCCAAAAAAGCAGGCTTCCCAATACTTTTGGCAATATAGTGTATGCGCCATTTTTAATTTTGCTCCGTCATTTCTCTTTAACGTAGTTGCAGGTTTTTCTGGATGGCATTAGTAGTTGACTGATTGATTTTTGCTTGTCACCTCAAGATGCTCTTTAACTCCTCACTCATACGGGTGACGTCTTCTAAGCATGGATGACAGGTACACTTAAATAGGGGAATGCAAAGTGTAATTAGTTTGCCAAGCTATCACAATGCCGGGTAATTAGATGGCACAATCATGGCCTGTATTCATCTCTGAACAGCTTGTCGCGTTCTGGATGGTTATTTTTCACATACAGAATTTTGGATGATAAACCTCCCCGTGTTGTGACAATTGTCGGTTATAATGTAACACTGTCAGCCCAGGTGTTCAATTCCACTCTCCATAGGCAGCTAATGGCGGCAGGAAAACGATTAACCCTCGTCTCCTCTGCTCCCGGCCGCCGTGGCCCAAATGTCGCCCTGCATTAAACAATTCAGTGTTTTATATTCAAATTCTTCTGGAATTTAAAGTCAATGTTTTCTGGTCTCATTTTATCATTCAGTGGGATTTTTTTAAAGCTGTAATACCGTATATACTTGAGTATAAGCCAAGTTTTTCAGCACATTTTTTTGTGTGCTGAAAATGCCCCCCATCGGCTTATACTCGAGTCACCTTTTTGCGCCTGATCTCCCGGATTTTTGGTGAACCGGTACCGGCCAGCCATAGGTCCCCTGGACCCAAAACTTGGCACACGTGTTCCTCTACAAGTGTGCAAAGTTTGTTGTCTGGGAGATCTACGGTCGGGGAGCACCGATTTTTCAAAGCCGGGCACCCCTTCCATGGACTCCCATGTTAAACGGTCACTTCTCCGGTGACTTTGTAGTCCCATTTCTCCTCTACAAGTGTGCAAAGTTTGTTGTCTGGGGGACCTACGGCTGGGGAGCACAGATTTTTCAAAGCCGGGCACCCCTTCCATAAACTCCCATGTTAAATGTCAGTCTAGTCATGGGCACATTGAGGCATGAGCACAGTGAGACACATTAAGGCATGCAGATGGACACCCTAGGCTTATATAAGAGTCAATACGTTCTCCCATTTTTTTGTGGTAAAATTACAGTAGGTGCCTCCGATTATGTATATCCAGCGCAATGGGATCGCGCTCGATATTTCCGCTGGAGGCTGTACTTCTCGCGCTCGCTGCCCTCATGAGATCCAGCGCATCCATAGGAATCCATTGGCGGCGAGCTGGAGGAGTGACATAGCTCAGCGCTGGCTCTCGTGATGGGGATCGCGGGTGGTCAATCTCGCTGCAAGCAGAGGCGAGATTGATACAAAATCGGCGGCACCTACTGTTGGCTTATACTCAAGTATATACGGTAAAACCAAAACTGGTGGCGATCAAGGGGTTAACTGTGTTCCCCATTGTGTGTTCTAACTATAGGGGGGATGCGACTAACTAGGAGAGATGACAGATCGTGGTTTCTACGTTGTAGAAACACACAATCTGTCTTCTCTCCTCAGACAGCACAGGAATTTGTGTGTAAACCCCGGTAATGCTGCTCCTGCACGCGATCGCGTGCCCACTGGTGGCTCTCCTGGACGAAGCCGTATAAGTACGGATTTCGCCCAGGAGAGCCATTCTGCCGCAGTATGAGGCGGTCTGCATATTTGGAAAGGGTCAGGGATTTTTGAACTTGGGCGTTTTTTAATCCACCCAACAACAAATTTGCCAAAAAAAAAAAGGGAAAAAGTGAACTGCATAAAAAAGCATGTGAAAAATTTGTCAAAAACGAATGTGCAAAAGGCACTGCAGAAACAGATCAAAAGCAAACCACATAGGTGTGAAGTTGTGAACCGAGCCTAACATTTTGAATACATGTGAATTGACGGCTCCATTTAAAAGAGAAAAAAAGGCATTTCCGTTTGCAGAGGCCGCCGCAGCCTGTGGGTGGCATATCCGTAATAAGTTAACGACTCTTTAACCACTAAGTGCCCCTTTACGCTGGTATACGTCGGCAGAAGGGCAAGGCTGGGCACAATCATGTACCTGTACGTTGCCTTTAAGAGCCCAGCAGTGGGGTCGCAAGCACACCGGCGGCAGCGCTCTCGTGACCCGCTCCGAAGCTCAGTGACCGCACCCGTGGGACCCGATCGCCGCCGGTGTCCCGCGATCGGTCACAGGAGCTGAAAAAGGGGAGAGATGAGTGGAAACACACCTTCCCCATTCCTCTGTGTGGCAGTGACACTGATCGCCTGTTCCCTGATATAGAGAACAACGATTAGTGATGTCACACCTACAGCCACGCCCCCCTACAGTAAGAATCACTCCCTTAGGGCACACTTAGCGCCCCCTAGTGGTTAACCCCATTCACTGCCACTGACATTTTCACAGTAATCGGTTCATTTTTATAGCACATTTCGCTGTAAAAATGACCCAAGAATGTGTCAAAGGTGTACGCCATACTGTTGCAGTCATGAAAAAATCGCTGATCGCCACCATTAGTAGTAAAAATGCCATAAACTATCCCCTATTTTGTAAACGCTATAAATTTCGCTCAAACCGATCGATAAACGCTTATTTCTATTTTTTGTGCCAAAAATATGTAGAAGAATACGTATCGGCCTAAACTGAGGGGAAAAAACGTTTTTTATTGATTTTTTGGGGAATATTTATTATAGCAACAAGTAAAAAATATAGTTTTTTTTTTTTCAAAATCGTCGCTCTATTTCTGTTTTTATAGCGCAAAAACTAAAAACCGCAAGAGGTGATCAAATACCACCAAAAGAAAGCTCTATTTGTGGGGAAAAAGGACGTCAATTTTGTTTGGAAGCACGACCGCGCAATTGTCAGTTAAAGCGACGCAGTGCCGAATCGGAAAAAGGGGCAAGGTCCTTAACCTAAATAATGGTCCCTGGCTAAAGTGGTTAAATTTCATGTGCAGAAATATGTAACTGCCGGTATTATTATTTCTCCGATAGAAGACAATTTTAATTTAGTTGCAGCCTGTATCTCCGGGGAAAGTTCTCACCGGCTGGCTAGGAAGGAGGAGCATGATTTTGGCTGCTGCTCGTTGCTCCCCCACTACCCCCGCTGCTTTCTCATGCTTTCCTGTTGACACCTGTGTGGATACCGAGATGTACTAGACACCGGCCTCGCTGCAAAATAGCTGTGAGCGCTCGCTGGCTTTCGCATGACTTGCTCTGCACACCAATGTCGGCCTGTCAGATGCTGTTTACACTGTTTGAGCGAACATTAGCCCTGCGGCGATAGCTGTAACTTTTTTTTCCCCCCTTTTGCATTTTTATTTTGAGTTAATCTACAGAAAGCCGGCGAGCGCAGGAGACAATAGAGTCAATTCACTACTCTTTTGTTTTCTTCATTGTTCCCATTGTTTTATTGATATACCCGTTATGTAGTTACCGTGTAAAGGCAATCAATTCACAAAACTCAATCACACTTTTAGACTTTTTTTTTTTTAAATAGCGGTATAACAATTCTTCATGATTAAGCTGGTCTAAGATTCCTATCACAGGTTTCATGTTTTTTTGGGGTGGTTATGTTGTCTTGTAGGGTCCCGTAGAGCCCTGCTTTCAGGGCCGATCCGCCCTATAGGCTTACTATGCAAGCCGCTTAGGGCCCCGCAAAGCTGCGAAGGGCCCCCCAAATTACTAGAGGCCCCGCCTGGTGAGAAGTCATTTTCGCCCCCTCACTCCGCTCCTCAACTCGCTGGGCTGCATGGGAGAAGAGGTAAGAAGTCAGCACCCCCCGCTTCTCAATTTAATGTTAATTCAAGATGTGTGGGAGCTGCGGTGGCTCAACGTGATTGGCACTGCGCTGACAAGCTGTTCACTTCTGCAGCCAAGGGTTCGGATCCCGGTCTTGGCTACATGTGAATTGAGTTTGGTGGTCTTAGCCCGGCTCCCGGTGGGTGTGCTATGCAAGGTACGCCTGTGCTTAGTACGCCCATCAGCCCCCGCCCCCCCACAAAAAAAACACCACACTTGCACGCACACAAAATTGGTTTAACATGCACGCACTTTGGCCATGCGGTCTCCTAAAATAAAGAGAGGCAAAGGACTTACGGGGCTGGCTGGGTGGGCTAGACCCCCTCACTCCCTCATAGGGGGAGTCCCTCTGCCCCGTTGGGGTCCCATTGGGCCCCAATTGGGCTCCCAAGTGGAGCAGGTAGGGCGGGGTGAGTGGGAGGGGCATGGAGAAGGATGGCGATTGCCTCCAGGGGGAGGGTCTGCCTACACCCAACTCCTGCAGTCCGGCTCCTCTCTCTCGAGTTCACGCACAAAATACACTTTAAAAAACAAAACAAATGTAAGATGTAATTTTCAACAGCAGAACACCCCCTCCTCAACTTTCTTTAATGTGACATATCACTGTCGTCAGCGCCACCCGCTTCTCATTTTTGATGTGCCATGTCATTTTGCTTAGGGCCCCAGGGACCCTTTTTTATGTGCTCTCAGGACGGAGACTACACACTCATGAGGACCCTCCCTGCCACCAGCACGCTCAGGTAGCCCAAGAGGACTAGTCGGGGCACACACTTTTTTGCATGTCATGTTTTTTAATACAAAAAAGAAAAAATAGAGCTGCACAACACAAATTTTTTCAAAGTGAATTACCATGAGTGCCAAAGCTGACAAATCAATAACCAATGTGATGTGAAACATAAAAAAAACATATAATATATATATATATATAAATCAAAGTGCATATATAGTCCATATGTGACCCAAACAAAAAAAGGAAATAGGAATATCCAATCACTGATGAATCGATATGATGGTCCTATATTAAGATAACCAGTGCAGCAACAGGTGAACAAATGGAAATCCTGTGCAGGGAAACAGCAGAACCACAATGTGTCACCAATCACACCTGTGCACCACCACCTATAAAGTTGTATGCTTAGCAGAGGTAAGCTGTAATGGGCCAAAAGTATTGGACTTGTTCCCAGTAGATAGCGTTCTCCAATGGCAGGGAAAGCGAGCGATCAGATGGAACGAACTCAACAGGCACAAAGGCTGCAAAGCTCAGCGTGGATACCCAAAATGAAGAGAGACTCACATAGTGTGATGAATCAAATTTAATAACCAAAATGGCAACTTACAGTTTAAAAGAGCAACAAACATCCATATAGGACAATGGAGACCCGTCCGGCATGTGATCTCCCGTTCAAAGCGATGACGTGAGCACGTCTACCTCCCGACGTATGTTTCGACTATAAGATAGCGTTGTCTGCTGTGTAAGTTTTGCTATAGCTCCGAAGCAAAGCGTTGTGGTGTGTGTACAGCTCTGAGCGGCTGCATGCCCTGGTGTGCAGGTGGGGTGTAAAACCGTGGCTCAACTGCCTGATTGCATCACCCACTGGCCACCCATTTAAAAAAAAAAAAGCCGTTAAAGCAGAGCGCCAATTGAGATTAAATATACACTTTGCAACAAGACACGTTGCTAATGTTTCTTAGTGAAATATTCCGATACAACCAAATTGCATCCTTCGCCAGATCTAAACCTAAAGCCAAAAAGGGAACTTCCGCTTTTTGTAAACCCCCCGTGTCACATTTGCCACTTTCAGTGGGGAGGAGGGAGCAGATTCAAGTGTAATAGTTATTTGCTCCCACTTCTGGGCATAGATCACTGCTGTGTCCTACCGCAAAGTCGGGTGCCTACTTTGTCCCCCTGTTGTCTTCTGGGAGACACACAGGTCTCAGAAGACAGCAGGGACCAGTGGGAACGTGCAACTCGCGCATGCACACCAGAAAGTGTAGCTGCAAGGCTTCACTTCCTGATTCCCTTACCGAAGATGGCGGGACGGCAGCATCTAAGAGCCGCAGGACAGATCAGCTTTTTTTTTATTAATGACATGTACAGTTTTATTTACACTTGTCTGTACAGTAGATTTTGTTAAGTTTGAATGTATCATTTGTGATAATTGTTCTTTGACAATTTTGATACTTTTCACATAGTTAGCACTTATTTTAATTGAGAACTCATAGGAGCTCTGGGCTATACACTTACAGCTTTTTATACATCATCATAAGTGGTGATAACCATAGCACATTAGCTTAACACCTTAAGGTTAGTAAAGATATGGAAGTGTGGAGGTAAATTCATTTTTAAAAATGTATAAAAATCTGCCTTTGTTAACCCCAAAAAAATATATATTCTGTTCCTTTAAAGCATGTTATACAGCATAGTGTTTGTGCTGTGTCCCTGTATCTCCTAAAAAATATGGCTGATCCTGACAGTTTCTGCTGCTGAGCCCTGACACTGCGGTCAGTTTACGTGCCTCCGTCATCTGCAGCTCTCCTATTCTCCTCTGTCCTCCTCCCCCTCCCCTCTCTGTCTGTGAGCTCCGTGTACGCCCCCTTCCCTTCTGCTGCTCAAATTAGGGTACAATTTACATTATCCTCTTGGTTGATGAATCTAATGTCCCCCTGTGACTGTGCTTTATAAAAAAAAAAAATGCGATCACGTGAC
Organism: Rana kukunoris; assembly: GCA_029574335.1. Taxonomy (NCBI): domain Eukaryota; kingdom Metazoa; phylum Chordata; class Amphibia; order Anura; family Ranidae; genus Rana; species Rana kukunoris. Next base: position 226,003,577 of record CM056055.1, on the reverse strand, counting down.
CCGACGCCAGTGTTAATTTAGTCGACTAAAATGACTAAAACATTTTAGTCGACTAAATGAATACTATTTTAGTCAAAACACTAAAACTAAATTGAAATTTTACTTCAAAATGAACACTGGTCTGTAGTGCATGTTCATACATCAATACCAAAAATAACATATTTGATTCTTCACTCCAGCAGTATATAATGAGTTTGGAAATTAAAGAGAAATATTAACTAATTACAATTTAACTACACTCATTAGATTTTAGATGACTAAAATTAGTTTTAGGCCTCTTTCACACGGGACGGATCCATGTTGATCCGCCCTGTGAACCTCAGCTTGCTCAGTGGGGATCGCTCCGTTGATCCCCGCTGAGCCAGCAGATGACAGGGCAGTCCACACACACTGTGCAGGGACGACCCTGTCAGATCTCCGCTCTCCCCTACGGGGGTATCGGATGAACATGGACCTTCTGTCAGTGTTCATCCGATCCGCAGACTGATTGAAAAATAGGGTTTTCCTCCGTCTGCAGAATCAGAGGATTGCGGACCCGGATGAGATCGGGTGTGAGCAGGTGTTCATCCGCTGACACCCGAAATCTCATTGGGATCAATGTATGTCCCTTTTTTCATCCGTACACAGATGGATGAAAAAGCGGACATACGGTCTGCCCGTGTGAAAGAGCCCTTAGTCTACTAAAATGTACTGGAAATTTTAGTCGACTAAAACGTAGGACATTTTAGTAGACTAAAATCTACTGGAGATTGTCGACTAAATATGACTAAAAACTAAAACAATTGCAGAAGACTAAAATGGGACTAAAATTAAAATGGCATTTTAGTCCTAAGACTAAAACTAAATTGAAATTTGAGTGCATGCTCATACCTCAATACCATAAATAATAACATATGAGATTTTTCACTCCAGCAGTATATAATGAGTCACATTACAATTGAACATATTTTTAATGACTAAAATGAGTTTTAGTTGACTAAAACTATTTTAGTCGACTAAAATGTACTGGAGATTTTAGTCGACTAAAATGTACTGGAGATTTTAGTCGACTAAAATGTACTGGAGATTTTAGTCGACTAAAATGTACTGGAGATTTTAGTCGACTAAAATGTACTGGAGATTTTAGTTGACTAAAATGTCCTAGTGATTTAATCGACTAAATACAACTAAAACAATTGCAAAAGGCTAAATTGGAAATAAAACTAAAATGACATTTTAATCCTAAAACTAAGACTAAAACTAAATCGAAATTTGCTGCCAAAATAACACTGGTTCTCAGCGCTCCACTCTCAATGCTGATGTAAGCAATGGGCTGGCTTGTGGGTGGAGTTATGTAAATATGAAAATGCCTTGATGAGTGGGTATCAGTCTGGAGGGGATGTTCCTAGGCAAGGAGTATTTGCATGCAGCCCTAGGTGACTCTCACATGTGAAGTTGATCCTCTGTGATTGAAAGAACTGAAATCCAAACCATGGAAGAGCCTCCCACTTTAATTTTTTGGATTTCAGTTCTATACCACCTCCGGGTATAGAGACAGTCAGGCTTGGGTAGGAAAGAGCTAGCGGATGCTGGACGTCCTCCAGCCAGGAAATGAGGGCGTCTCCATTTGACTTGCTGCAGCTTCTGGCAGAGGCGGCTCTTTAATTAGGCAAATTAGGCGGTCACCTAAGGCCTCGCACTCACAGGGGCCTCACAGCTATCTAACTTACCCAATGCATTACTCCAGTCTTGAGGGACAGGGTACCTTAACGGTGCTGTGCTCAGGCAGCGTTAAGAGCCCTGACTCAGGAGCAGGGCCACCAGCATCCCTAACAACCAGTGAATATCGGTGACACCGCCCCTTGTGACGTCAATGACGCCAGCATGCCCTCAGTCAATGACGTCACAAGGGGCGGGTTCACTAGGTGACATCACCAGGTGGCCCCCGCCCCTTAGATATTAAAGAGCAGGATCTGAGGGCCCCCGTGCCCGCAGACCCCCACAACCTCCGGCCAGGTTTGTGGGGAAGAGGCTCTTGTCCTTGAATTATTTTTCGCATCATGGGTGGTGAGCGGGGCCCCATGTCAAGTTTTGCCTAAGGCCTCACAAAGCCTAGAGCCGCCTCTGGCTTCTGGTGCACACTGTGGGAAGCTCACAAATAAAATCAAAGTATGCCGGAGAGGAGCCACTTGAACCCAATGATGGCACATTTATTCATTTATCTGTTTATTTTAGTCTGTCTTTTTTTTTTCACTTCTTTATCCGAGCTCCATAAGCTGCAGAACAAGGTATTATAAAGCATCATAAGTATCCATCAAATGTATCCCCTACGCGTGTCGTGTGGCGGATACGGAAAGGGAATACTTCACAGACCTTTATAATTGGGCCCTGCAGAGGCGAGCGAGACTCTTCCTGAGCGCAGCTCGGTGACATTCGCTCCCTCGCACTCCCGTTATGTAAGCGCAGCCGGGGTGCGTTCATCCGCATGCTAATCCCCGCGTCTCTACCAGTTGCATTTTCATGTTGACGGGCAGAATAATTCCTCCCGGCCCTCTCTCCGTTTTCCCAAACCGGCTTTGCAATGATATCAATTTCCAAAAGTCACCAAATCATCCGCATTTTAGCTCCTGCGACAATTGGGTCCGGCAAAGCAATATTGATTAATGAAAGCGATAATGTTATTGGCACGCAGCCTGTCGCCCCGTCCCCGTCCCCAGCGAGCAGCGAGCTCACCCCTTAGGATCTCCCAATTTTATTAGCAAAGGATTGCTTTTGTGTTATCTATAAATAAGTAATGTCTTCGTATTGCAGACGCTGGGTTTCACTCTCATCCCCGCTGCAAAAAAACAATGAATATTTTGCAGAGCCTCTATTCCCCCAGGATAATGTTATGACAGCCATGTCTGATGCTAATTGGAGGTCTGCTTCACTAGCAGGTTCTGCAGATCTTCCAGGATGAGCCACCGCTGGATTTTGTGTGATGCTATGCTGGCTGTGTATCCATTCTGTAAACAATGGCTTATGTTTATGGCAGGCTTAAACTGGGCCTACCATCAGATATATGTTAAATGCATGCAAATGCCAGAATTGCCAAGTATTTGCTTCCTCTGTCAGATATCACAGTACCCCCCCCCCCCCCTGGGCCGATCCTAAGCAGGGGACACAGGGTGCCTGCAGAGGTGGGGGCGCCAAAGTGGCAGAGTTCAGCCCTCCCTCCTTCTCTCCTTGTTTGTGTCCATCCAGAACTAGTGTTCTGAGCATTGGTGTGTGTTCGTCCAGAACTGACGTGTCTCTGACCATCTCCTGTACTATGTCTGTAGTCTCTGACTGTCTCCTGTACAATGTCTGCAGTCTCTGACCGTCTCCTGTACAATGTCTGCAGTCTCTGACCATCTCCTGTACAATGTCTGCAGTCTCTGACCGTCTCCTGTACAATGTCTGCAGTCACTGACTGTCTCCTGTACAATGTCTGCAGTCTCTGACCGTCTCCTGTACAATGTCTGCTAGGGTTGTCCCGATACCACTTTTTTAGGACCAAGTACAAGTACCGATACTTTTTTTCATGTACTTGCCGATACCGAATACCGATACTTTTTTAAATGTCATGCGACAGTTTTCAAACCACAATACAGACGAAGGATATTTTCTTTAGAATTATGAAGAACTCTAACTCAAGACATTATAAAAGAATAAAAATGAGTAAAAATGAATAAAAATGTTTTATTTTCTTGTCACGCAGTAGTAAAAATCACAAAGAAGTTTCACAGAACATGTTGATAAATACAAAAAAAGTATTCTATTTAGGTATCGGGAGCATTTGCGCGAGTACAAGTACTCCTGCAAATACTCGGTATCGGTCCCGATACCGATACTAGTATCGGTATCTGGACAACCTTAATGTCTGCAGTCTCTGACCGTCTCCTGTACAATGTCTGCAATCTCTGACTGTCTCCTGCATTATGTCTGCAGTCTCTGACCATCTCCTGTACTATGTCTGCAGTCTCTGACTGTCTCCTGTACAATGTCTGCAGTCTCTGACCGTCTCCTGTACAATGTCTGCAGTCTCTGACCGTCTCCTGTACAATGTCTGCAGTCTCTGACCGTCTCCTGTACAATGTCTGCAGTCTCTGACCGTCTCCTGTACAATGTCTGCAGTCACTGACCATCTCCTGTACAATGTCTGCAGTCTCTGACTGTCTCCTGTATTATGTCTGCAGTCTCTGACCATCTCCTGTACTATGTCTGCAGTCTCTGACCGTCTCCTGTACAATGTCTGCAGTCTCTGACCGTGAGTTATGTTGAGGTGCACTTTCTATAGCGTGGTCAATTACCCCGGAGGATCCCGACACGCTGGCGACGTCCCTGGTGAACCCAGGGACAAGTGGACAACAAGATGGTACGACTTGGACTGATGTTCCCGCTCGGATGTTACACTCAGGCCAACTGACGCCTTAAGCCGGGTAAGCTTGATGGAATAGCCAGGTTTTTAAACTCCGGCGAAAGGCCGCCAGTGATGCCGCCTCCTGGATGTCCTCCGGGAGGGAGTTCCACAGCATGGCACCCTGGTGGGAGAAGGATCTGCCACCCCGACGAGTCTTCTTAGGCACCGGTATGCTTAGGAGGCATTTCCTGCTAGATCGCAGAGTTCTTCCCGGGGCTCTCTTGAGGAACCTTCTCCGCAGGTAGCCAGGGGCTGTGCCTTTCAAGATCTTATACATAAGGCAGCCGGCTTTGAACAGAGAACGTTGAACAACGGGCAGCCAATGCAAGGCTTTCCGGGCAGGGGTGATATGTTCCCTCAAGGGGACACCCGTGAGTAACCTTGCCGCTGCGTTCTGAACAAGCTGCAACCTGCGGGTGGATTTCCTTGGAAATCCTAGATAAAGAGAATTACAGTAGTCTAGGCGACTACCGATCGTGGCGCAGACCACGGTCTTTTTATCTGGTGGCTCCAGGTACTTAAAAAGCACCCGAAGTAGCTTGAGCTGCCAGTGGCATGAGCTGACAACCTTGCTTATCTGTGGTTCCAGAGTCAATCTGGAGTCCAGGATGAAACCCAAGTCCCGCACCTGTGGTACCAACCACCGGTGGGGCGCCAAAAGAGGCGGGCCATGGGGGGAGGTTAGGTGGACAGGACGAGTCGCTGAAGATGATACCCTCAGTCTTGTCTCCATTCAGTTTTAAAGAATTGGAGGCCATCCATGTGTTGACATCCTCCAGACAGGAAGCTAGTATGAGACTGGGAGTCTGGTTCCTGGGCAACCTCAGATAAATCTGGGTGTCGTCTGCATACACTTGATACTGGACTTTATGGGTCTGGATGACATCAGTTAGTGGCTTCATATAGATGTTAAAGAGTAGGGGCGACAAGGACGAGCCCTGAGGCACCCCACAAACCAGGGCTGAGTTAGTGGAATAATGAGGGCCAAGTTTGATCTTTTGCACTCTGCCCTGGAGAAATGAGGCCACCCATGCCAACGCTGCTCCATCCATGCCCAAAACAGATTGCATACGTCGTAGTAAAATCGTGTGATTGATGGTATCAAAAGCAGCCGACAAATCCAGCAAAACCAATAAAGTACTCTGCTCCTCTTCCTGTATTTTGTTTATTGTTAAGAGGTCATGTAATGATGCCAGGGTAATGAAGACTTTGTGGGGGAGCATCTCTGTGGTTGAGTCATTGCCATAGAAAAATTTGCAAAGGGGAGGAGTTAGTAAAATGTGACCCTAGGATCGGCCCTGCCCCCCCCTCCCCCTCGACTGTCTTCAACTGTGTTCTGCTTCAAACTCCCCTTTATGCATTGACATTAGACCCTGTCTGAACAGTATGGTCACCTGCTGACTTCCACCATCCACAGGTAGCTTGTCACAGTCAGGAGTCAGGTTTGAAGATCAGTAGCATTATTATTAGAAAGGCTGCCACCGGCCAGCAGAATAATAAATTATGTGGGGGTCTAAGCACTAACTGGTCTTCACCAGAGCTCCTGATGGTGGTGATGGGGTTTTGTTGCATGCCAGTGCCAGGTCACGGCCCTCAGGATTGGCCCACAGGGAGGTGAGCAAGCCAGAATCCAGTAACAGATATAGCAAGTAGGGATCAAGCATAAGCATAGTCACTAAACAAGCCAAAGGTCAGTAACAAGTGGTTGCAGGTTGGGATAAAGCAGAAGCGTAGTGGAACTACAATCCAAAGGTTAGTAACAAGTGGTTTCTGGTTAGGATCAAGCATAAGCATAGTCACTAAACAAGCCAAAGGTCAGTAACAAGTGGTTGGTGGTTGGGATCAAGCAAAAGCATAGTCACTAGACAAGCCAAAGGTCAGTAACAAGTGGTTGCAGATTGGTATAAAGCAGAAGCGTAGTGGAAGAACAATCCAAAGGTTAGTAACAAGTGGTTACAGGTAGGGATCAAGCAGAAGCATAGTCACTAAACAAGCCAAAGGTCAGTAACACATGGTTACAGGTTAGGATCAAGCAAGAAGTGTAGTTAGTAAAAAAAAAAAAAGCCAGACAGTAACAAGTGGTTGCCTCTTTGTACTTATTTTTTATTTGCAAAGAATATTTTTTTTTAATGGCCTGGTCATGAAGGGGGGTAAACCTTCCAGAGCTGAAGTCGATAAGATGCCAGCTGATGTCATGTAATCTTGATGCCTGTACAGTTCTTGGCTGTGTTTTGTCTCACTTTGTGATCTGCTACAAATTTACAACATTGCAGCATGATCACTAGTGGAGTAGGAGACTGAGAAAATGCTTCCCCTTGCCTGCAGCAGACTGATGACATCATCTAAGCTTAGGCAATGTCCAGTATACTAGAGCCCAAAAGGTGATTTATGATAAAAGGGTTAGCTTAAAGCATATGTAAAGGTTCCTGGAACCTCCTTTTCTGGGGTCCCTCAGCGGCGCTCTTGGCTCCTCCTCTATTTCACTGCCCCTTTGGAGAGCCACTCTCCTTCGTGGCACTTGTGCGGGGGCGCTTCTGTGTCTTGCTGCTGTGTCCATTGACACAGACAGCAGGACTCGGGCCCACGTCATTGGATTTGATTGACAGCAGCGGGAGCCAATAGAATCTGCTGAAATCAATCTATCCAATAAGGAGCCGAGACACCGGCTGGAGCTGGTGTGCTTATTCTCATCGCTGGAAAGACCATGCTCAGGCAAGTAAAAAGGGGGCTCTGCACAACAGGAGGTTTTTCACCTGAATGCAGGTTAACAACCCCTTTAACCACTTGAGGACCGTCGCACGCCGATATACATCGACAAAATGGCACGGCTGGGCACAAGGGGCGTACATGTACGTCCCCTTTAAGAGCCCAGCTGTGGGTCACACAGCATGCCCCCGGTGGCGCCCTTGCGTCCTGGTCCTCTCTTCCGTGACCGTCCCCGCGAGAACAGCGGACTCAATCGCCGCCGGTCTCCCGCGATCGGGCCACAGAGAGGAAGAACGGGGAGAGGTAAGTGTAAACAAACCCCTCCCTGTGCTTCCTAGTGTGGCTGTCACTGATCGTCTGTTCCCTTGTGTTAGGGAACGACGATCAGTGACGTCACACACGCACAGCCACGCCCCCCCCCCCCCACAGTAAGAATCACTCCCTTAGGGCACACTTAACCCCTACAGAGCCCCCTCCTTGGTTAACCTCCTTCACTGCCATTGTCATTTTCACAGTAATCAGTGCATTTTTATAGCACTTTTCACTGTGAAGATGCCAATGGTCCCAAAATAGTGTCAAAAGTGTCCGATGTGTCCGCCATAATGTCGCAGTCACGGAAAAAATACCGATCGCCACCATTACTAGTAAAAAAAAGAATTATTAATAAAAATGCCATAAAACTATCCCCTATTTTGTAAACGCTATAACTTTTGCGCAAACCAATCAATAAACGCTTATTGCAATTTTTTTTTTTTTTAACAAAAATAGGTGTAGAAGAATACGTATCGGCCTAAACTGAGGAAAGAAAATGTTTTTTTTTATATATTTTTGGGGGATATTTATTATAGCAAAAAGTAAAAAATATAGATTTTTTTTTTTTTAAATCGCTCTATTTTTGTTTATAGCGCAAAAAATAAAAACCGCAGAGGTGATCAAATACCACCAAAAGAAAGCTCTATTTGTGGGGGAAAAAAAGAATGGACGGCAATTTTGTTTGGTAACCACGTCGCACGACCGCGCAATTGTCAGGTTAAGCGACGCAGTGCCAAATCGCAAGAATGGGCCTGGTGCTTCACCTGCATAATGGTCCGGGTCTTAAGTGGTTGGACAAAATGATGTCAGTAATATATTCACAGAGACTTGTTGGGTTACAGAAAGGTTCGGTTTAGAAGGAGCATATGGCAATGTGCATGTCACGTATGTCTAGGTAAATCCGTCAGATGTACCGCAAAACATGCGAACTGAAATGACACTACAAGCTGCATGGGGAGATAGAGAGGATGTGCAGTTACAAGATATAATCCCCTGACCACCAGTGCTGTTCTGAAACTATGTCCTCCAGCAACTGTCCATAGCCAAAATATGAGTTTAACCACTTCATTACTGGGCACATAAACCCCCTTTCGTTCCCAGGCGAAATTTCAGCTTCCGGCACTGCGTCGCTTTAACTGACATTTGCGCGGTCGTGCGACGTGGCTCAAAAACAAAATAGGCGTCGTTTTTTCCCCACAAATAGAGCTTTATTTTGGTGGTATTTGATCACCTCTGCGGTTTTTATTTTTTGCTTTATAAACAAAAAAATAAGCGACAATTTAAAAAAATATATATATATTTTTTACTTGTTGCTATAATAAATATCCCATTTTTTTTTTTTTTTTATATATATATATTTTTTTCACAGTTAAGGCCGATACGTATTTTTCGAAAAAAGTTATAGCGCCTACAAAATGGGGAACACAATTATGATTTTTTTAATTATTATTATTTTTACTAGTAATGGCGGCGATCTGCGACTGCGATATTGCGGCGGACATATCGGACACTTTTGACACAAATTTGGGACCATTCAAATTTATACAGCGAACAGTGATATAAAAATGCACTAATTACTGTATAAATGTGACTGGCAGGGAAGGGGTTAACATTAGGGGGTGAGGAAGGGGTTAAATGTATTGCATGAGGTGATGTTCTAACTGTGTGGGGGGAGGGGGGTGACTGGGGGAGGTGACCGATGCTGTGTCCCTATGTACAAGAGACACAGATCGGTCTCCTCTCCGTAATGAAAACAGCACGTGGAGCTCTGTGTTTACACCACAGAAAAGTGTTGCCACGTCCCTGATGTCATCTGTTCGGTTTCCCGCCGATCGCATGTACCCGACGGACATCGCGGCCGCCAGGTACATCATCGCTGGAAACCAGCGATGCGGCGGGACAGTGTTTACCTCGCCGCGCGCCACCCAGTGGCGCGCGCGGGTAAGCTGCACACAAATCACGTCCAAAGACGTCTAGTTGGCGCCTCAGGTCCGCGCTGTTGACGTATTATGTCAATAGCGCGGGTCTGAAGTGGTTAAGAAACCCATTACAGGTCGATATGGACTGCTCTCCGCTCTCCATGCCATCAGTGATTTTCTGGATCTTTGATCCAAGGCACGGTATAATTGCTGGTGACCAAGGCCTTCGCTGTGGTCCAATATTTATTTCATCTCAAAATAACGACTGTTAGGCGACAAGCACAATTCTCTGTCCCCGAGCGCCGCAGTGCTTACAGATGCGCAGGTTAATGCATGAGTGATGTTAACATGACCCCCTGACAGCAACAGACGCAGTAATGAAAACATGGACTGACACCAAGAAAAGTGCTGCATCCGATCACTTAGACACAAATCATTGACTGATAATAAAAGCCACTTCGGTAACGTAAGACCCCCATTCGGTATTTTATAGAATGCAGCCTTTGGAACTATTGAAAAACATAGAGCAGGATTGAATAAGAATGCCCAGTGTTGCAAGAATGTAGTTTTGTAGATTTCTAAAAAAAAAAATCATTACTTTGGCTGGATCGACTTGAGTACAAGCAACCTCCCCACAGATGGTTTGAATCCCGGTCCGATTCATGCTGAGAACGGCTGAGATTCAAACCGTCCTATGGGCCGGCGTAAGTGCTCTCTGACAGCATGACGTGACTGAGCATCCCTCACATCCCCAAGTCCCACTACAAATCTAAAGGAGAACGAAGATTCGCAGTCCAAGGACCACGGCTATGGAACGCTCTACCAACGAACATCCCCATGGAAGAAAACCATCGGGCCTTCAGGAAAAACTGAAAGCGGGTTGTATACCTGCTGTCATTTATTTATTTATTTTAAACCTGAAAAGCAAAAGCCATAATCAGCTAGTATGCACCGCATATTAGCTGATTATGAAATACTTACCTTGGAACGAGGTGAGAGGAACTTACCTGGTCCACGCCGAGGAAGATGCCATCTTTCCTCGGCGTGTCTTCCGGGTATTGCCGCTCCAGCACTGTAATTGGCTGGAGCGGCGATGATGTCACTCCCAAGCATCTCCAGCAAGGTCCAGTGGCTGCCGGCCCTTTAGCCGAGAATTCCCCGCTGCGCATGCGCCGCTGCAGTCAGCAAAGCATTGCGGGGGGAATATCTCCTAAACCTTATAGGTTTAAGAGATATTCTTTATACCTACAGGTAAGCGTCATTATAGGCTTACCTGTAGGTTAACGTGGTAGTACAGAGTATGCTACCACTTTAAGACTCACCTCTTCTGAAGGACCTTGGACAAGTTGGACAAAAGCGCATTGTAGCGATTCAGTTTGCATTTGCTAGCACTATATAAGTTACTCACTCACTCAAAGACCAATAGATACGTATACTGTTGGCAGGGTAATGAGGAAAGACCAATCAATATGCTTAGGGCAGGATAAAGAGGAACAATCAATAGATATTCTGGGGGGGAAGGGTATAGAAGGGAGACCAATGATTATTCTAGGGGCAGGATATAGGGGGAATTCCAATAGATATGCTGGGGGCAATGCATAGAGGGAAGACCAATAGATATGCTTACGGCAGGATATAGATGGAAGACCAATACTGTAGATATGCTGGGGGCAGGACATAGAAGAAAGCCTAATAGATAAGCTGGGGGAAGGGTATAGAGGAAAGACCAATGGGTATGCTGGGGCAGGATATAGAGGGATGACCAGTGAGTATGCTGGGGACAGGGAAAAGAGGAAGGACCAATCAATACGCTGGGGGCAGGGTATAGAGGAAAACCAATAGATATGACAGGGGAAGGGTATAGAGAAAAGACCAATGGGTATGCTGGGGGCAGGGAATAGAGGAAAGACTGTGCTGGGACAGGATATATATAGGGAAGACCAAGAGGTATGCTGGAGACAGGGAATAGAGGAAAGACCAATCGCTATGCTGGGGGGGGGGGGGGGGGGGGTATAGAAGAAAACCAATAGATATGCTGGGGAAAGGGTATAGAGGAAAGACCAATAGATATGCTGGGACAGGGGATAAAGGGAAGACCAATAGATATGTTAGGGACAGGGGATAAAGGGAAGACCAATAGATATGCAAGGGACAGGGGATAGAGGAAAAACAAATCAATATGTTGGGGCCAGGGTGAATGAATGAATGAAAACTTATATAGCGCAACACATGCGAACTTAATCGCCTCTGGGATAGAGGAAAACTAATAGATATGCTGGGAACAGGGAATAGAGGAAAGATCAATTGATATGCTGGGGGCAGGGTATAGAAGGAAACCAATAGATATGCTGGGGGAAGGCTATAGAGGAAAGACCAATAGGTATGCTGGGACATGATATAAAGGGAAGACCAATAGATATGCTGGGGACATGGGATAGAGAAAAACAAATCAATATGCTGGGGCCAGGGTATAGAGGAAAACCAATAGATATGCTGAGGCAGGATTTAGAGCGAAGACCAATAGGTATGCTGGGGCCAGGAAATAAAGGAAAGACCAATCAATTTGCTGGGGATAGGGTATAGAGGATAAAGCCAATAGATATGCTGGGGCAAGTTATAGAGGTGAGATTAATAGATATGCTAGGGGCATGGCATAAAGGAAAGACCAATGTATAGGCTGGGGGCAGGGTATAGAGGAAAGACCAATGGATAGGCTGGGGGCAGGGTCTAGAGGACAGACCAATAGATAAGCTGGTAGCAACTTATAGAGGAAAGACCAATGGTTATGCTGGGGAAGGATATATTAGAAGGACCAAAGGGTATTCTGGAAGCTGGATATAAGTGGTCACCAAACTGTTGCCCGGGGGCAAGCTACGGCCCTTTGCTTGCATCCATCTGGCCCTTGGGGCAATATTTATCCCACTGATACAAGACACTATTCTGCCCACTGACACCAACACTAGGGCATAGTTCCTGCCACAGACATCAACAATGGGGCACTATTCCTCCCGCTACTCCAAAAGATGGAATACTGTTCACTCCCACTGATGCCAGGAAAAAAAAAAAGATTTCCACTGGCCACAGTCCGGCCCTCCTAAAGTCTGAAGGACAATAAACTGGGAACTTTGTTTAGAAAGTTTGGAGACCTCAATATAGAGGGAAGAGCGATGGGTGTGCTGGAAATGAAATATGGGAACGTTAACAAACCATGTGCTGGGGGTGTAATCTCAATGGATTCCCCACGTGAAAGTGGCACTTTGTTTTATTACTGTTGGTGGAAATGTCTACTTTAGAAGTACATATGCTACCGATCATGAACTCTTCTTTGGTACTTTCTAAGTCACTGACCCAGAACAAGTGTAGAAGAACACTGATAAAGACTAGAGATGAGCATGGGTGTCCTCCAAACTCATCTCCAAACCAAACTCTGAAGTTCTACTTTTGTGTTTAATCCAATGAGCTGAGGGCCGGGTCTTCTCTGCCCAGCAACCCACATGAGCTGTGGGGTTGGGAATGGCCCGGTCCATTGGAGTAAAAAAAGTGGAAGTTCCGGTTAGAGATGAGTTTGAAGGACACACAAGCTCATCTCTAATGAAAAAAAAAAAAATATGACTTTCCCTCCATGATGTAAGCTGTGGCTTTAAACAGGCCAGAATTTTTTTGTGTAATATGATAAATTTCACCTCCCACTAGTGCAAGGGTCTCAAAATGGCGGCGGCCCTCCAGCTGTGGCAAAACTACAAGTCCCATCATGCCTCTGCCTGTGGGAGTCATTCTTGTAACTGTCAGTCTTGCAATGCCTCATGGGACTTGTAGTTTTGTAACAGCTGGAGGGCCTCCACTAGTGCCTGGTCATGTGACCAATGCCAAGGCATTGGTCATGTGGTCTCTGGCAGAGGATATTGATAGAGGGCTAGCTGTTTTGTCTCATCTCAGATATGAGCTCTACCACATAGTCACTTATCTCCAAGGCAATTGGATAGGTCTAACCGATATCTATCCATATGAAGATTTCCCACTTGCCCGTGTCTGCTTTTAACATGACTTAAAACGACATAAAAGGATTTTCACTCCTCGACAGAAAGACATTACAGTGTTCCCCTGACTGTTCCTGTGAGATAATTTCTTCCCCTTTTCCCCATTGGGATGGATCTGGGTCAGGACATTTCATCCCGCACATAGTCCAGACTCTCCGCAAGCCTCCTAAGTACATCTAATAGACCTGAGACCGCGCCGCTCGCCTTGAAATGCTCGGAGGAGCTTTGCAAAAAGCCGGTTCAAATCCCTCTTCTCCACACAGCCAGAAATGCTTTGAAACTTAGAAGAAGTGGGCTGATGAAACAAATTATGGGTCATTTAAGGGCAGGGAATTTGGCTGTTCTGTTTCTTAGAGGGTTGTATGACGAGGAGAAAACTAAATAGCTGTTAAAGGGTATGTAAAGATTGTTTTTGATTTTTTTCAAAAACAAACATGTTATACTTACCTCCACTGTGCAGCTCGTTTTGCACAGATTGGCCCCCCGATCCATGTCTTCTGGGGTCCCTCGGCGGCTGTCTCTGGTCCTCCCCGCAAAAAAGCCCCTTCGCATTATGTGGAGTCCTTGTGGGCGTGCTCCTGTGATACAGCGAGCAGCCATAGCCACTCACTGTCCCTCGGCACCGCCCGCTCGGCACGCCGTGTCATTGGATGTGATCGACAGCAGCGCCGAGCCAATTGCTGCGCTGCTTTCAATCCATCCGCTCTAGCCAATCAACAGCCAGGCTGAGCGGCGAAGAGGATGCCGGGGCCGAGCGCGGAACTTTTGAGGGGTCAGGTAATTATAACGTGGGGGCGGTATAGTCAGGAATTTTTTCACCTTAATGCATAGAATGCATGGGGAGTGTATTTATAACGATCATGCTGGTCAGTTTTTAATTTCTTTTTTACCTGTTTTGTAGTTCAGGTTACTTAAAACTGCATAAAACTGAGAGTGAAAAAAAAAAGGAGGGTCCATCGAACCATCGTGTCCGGTTGTGAGTTGGAGTTGGTCATCCTGATCCTGGCTTTCTCACCATGACCAGCCTGAACCATTAGAAGAAGCATGCTGTCAATGAAAAACAAATCACAATTAATATAGATTTAAGTGGCCAGTATGCACGCAGTATGGACCAGTCATTAACCACTTCCATACCGGGGGGCACTTATACACAGAGCTTTTTTTCTCAGAAAATAGGTGCAGGAACTCAACCATGACCCCGTTCATTTCACAAACAGTAGAAGGGTTAGCTTTCAGGATTGCACTGTACAGAGTGGTGGGTTACACACAGAGTGCAGAGCTTCACTTGAACACAGAAACCAGACTGTGTTTACAATGATGTGGTGAGCGCACCAAAGGGTCCGCCAGAGGTGGTGGAACTACCCCCAAGTTCCCCCTGAAAAAAAGCCCTGCTTACCCTTCCCTCCCAAAATTTTTAGCTAACTGTTGCATTTGTATCGCGGTCGTGCTTCATTACCCAAACTTGTACATTTTGTATCCACAAATAGAGCTTTCTTTTGGTGGTATTTGATCACCTTTGTGATTTTTATTTTCTGAAAAAAAAAAAAATTACCGAAAATTTCGAAAAAAAAAAAAACATGCACTGATGGGCACTGATGGTACTGCACTATCGGGCACTGATAAGGCGGCACTGATGGGCACCGATGAGGTGGCACTGATGTGGTGGCATTGATGGACACTGATGATGGGCACTAATATGCGGCACTGATGGGCGGCACGGATGGGCACTGATGGGCGGCACGGATGGGCACTAATGGGCGGCACTGATGGGCGTGGATAGGCAGCACAGATGGGCGCATATAGGTGGCACGGATGGGCGCGGATAGGCGGCACGGATGGGCACTGATAGGCGGCATGGATGGGCACTAATAGGTGGCACGGATGGGCACTGATAGGTGGCACGGATGGGTATAGATGGGCACTGATAGGTGGCACTAACATGTGTTGTACTAATGAATGCTAATCAGTGCCAAACAATGCCTGACAATCAGTGATGCCCATTTTGGGCACTGATTGGCATACATTGTGGCACTGATTGGCATCCATTAGTGTCATCCCTGGTGGTCTAGGGTGGCATAACTTTTTTTTTACATCCCTGGTGGTCCAGTGGGCATCCTCGGGGGGGGCTGTGCTGATAATCGATCAGCACAAACCCCCCCTGTCAAAGGAGCAGCCGATCGGCTCTCCTCTACTCGCGTCTGACAGACGCGAGTGAGGAAAAGCCGATTACCGGCTTTTCCTGTTTACATCGTGATCAGCCGTAATTGGACATGGCTGATCACGTGGTAAAGTGTCTTCGTGAGAGACACTTTACCTAGATCGGTGTTGCGGGGGGTCAGACTGACACCCCGCAACATTGATCGCCGCGATGCGTGCCCCCGGAGGCGCGCAGCGGCTCAATATCCTGAGGACGTCATATGATGTCCAGTCAGGATATTGAAACCACTTTGCCACCGTCAATATGTCATTGGCGGGCGGCAAGTGGTTAAAATTCACGCTTTACATGAAGTTAAAGTGGTTGTAAAGATTTTTTTTTTGAGCAGCCCAGATCCTCTTCTTCTGTGGTCTCCCACCGGTGACCCAGCCCCCCCCCCCCTCTTCGTCGGGTGCCCCCAGGGAAAACCACTTTCCATTGGGGCAATGGATGCATTTTAATTAAAGATAATCTTCTTTGTTGACCCCCGGCCTTGGCCTGAGGGCTGTTGATGTTTGACAACTTCTACAATCAGATATGCTTTCCATGTGCATTATTAAGCTGTGTCATGATATATTTTATGTTTATATCCCCTGCGTGGGATCATTACAGTTATTCTTAGCTCTCAAATATTTCAATAAAAAAGATTGTACCGGAAAGATAATCTTCTTTAGGGGATATCAGGTGGATCAAACCTATGCAATATGCAAGAAGAATGAAAAATATATATTTTCTTTTGTATACTTTTCATTGTTTTTGTATATTGCATAGGTTTGATCCAACCGACATTCCCTGAGGAAGATTATCTTAATTTGAAACGCGTTGGTAAGAACTATCTACATTTTCATATGTACAATGCACTTTATGGTCACCCTTAGCAGAATGACAACTAGATGATTGTGTATAGTGTTTAGACCAGGCATTTTTGATGGAGAAGAAAGGAGGGGGGGTAACAAATCTCAGGACTTTTAAGGCGTTCGATAAAAAAATGTAATAACAATTACAAATTGATCAAATGTATTATATTTTATTACAACAATAAAAAACATGAGAGAAATGTTTCATCCTTATCAAAGATGGTTTGTTCTGTTCAAAATCATAGAGTATATACACACACTACATGTCACGTACCTGGCAGTAGAGCCTGATATGCAGAGGACGGCCTTTCTTACAGCTGACTCAAGTGCAGAGTCGCACGAGTGCCTAGCAGGTTTGCTGAAAATGGCACTGGACTGGAACCCCTGAAAAGACTGTGGAGGAACACCGGTACAGGAGGCCACCAGGAGCAGCTGTTAGCAGATTGCAGGAACTGGCTTGGTGCAGGAACACCACAGACAGAATAGAAGATGTAGCTGCAGGTGGGGTGAATGATCAGCAGGACTCTGAACGGCTCGAAAGGTAGCAGGTGGAGGCAGGCTGGGTCATACACTGGCGGACAAGTCAGGAACAAAAGCGTAGGCTGGAGCGGAGTCAGGGTACAGGCCGGGTCGGTATTGGGCTGGCAGCAAGGTAGCAGAAGGAGCAGGCAGATGCAAAGTCAAAACAGGCCGGATCGGGTGCAGGCAGGAAGCAGGAGCATCAAGGACAAGCTGGGTCAGATAACAGGAACAAGTATCAGATACTGGGGAACAGAACGCTGTAGAGCAGACAGCATCTGAGTCTGGGTACCAACCAAGTTTAAATAGCCTGTCAGGCGCCAAAGCTGTCACGAGGGGCTCGCAGAGGCGCGCATGCGCACCAGCGGCATTCTGGCAGGAGCTGAAGTTACAGGCCGTCTTCTATGGCCACCATCTTGGATGCTGGCATGCCCTTCCTGACACTACCACTTGACATGTTTCGCTTTACAAAGCTTCTTCAGGAGATTCAGTCAATAAATGCTATGGATAACAAAAAGATGAGAATGAAAGCTCACGTTGTTGGTTTGATAGAAACATAACCATCAAAAAACATTGGCATATAATACGAATGCTTCGTCACTCACAGCCACGCCTCCTGCCCCTGCTCATATGATAGACAGTACAGTGGTCCAATGCGGGGCCAGGAGGCGTGGCTGTGCGCGACGGAGTGCCGTATACACAGGAAGGAGATTACGGCTCTAGGTAATTCAGCGCGCTCGCTCCTTTTCACTCAGACAGCATGGATCAGCGTATAACACGCACACACGATTTCCCCCTGATTTTAAGGGGAAAAAAGTGCATGTTTTACGCCGGTAAATACGGTACATTTTTTCTAATGCCTTGGCTGCTTGGGATCTTCAAGTTGGGACCCCAGTCGATCACTGGGATCCCGCCACAACTTCAGTTGCTCCGGGCCGACATGGTCCCAGAACCAGGATCTCCGCGTGGCACCCACACCCCGGCCAGGTAGGCCATAACGCTTGGGGCGCGGTGATGTACGGTCATCCTAAAAGTGGGTGCCACGCCAGGAACAAGAACCCCGCCACATAGCGTCTGTCCCAGAAGTACTCTCCCCCAGCATGCCCTGCGAGGGAAAACCCCTCCTGATTGGCTGCTGGCAAGAGACACCCCACCCTAGACTCCACTGCTGCCACCTATCGCCCTGGGGTGCAACAACAGACAACAGAATGAGCCCACAGCACAGCCCAGCTGAAACAGAGACCCAACTTAGTCAAATCACTGGATGAGAGCCAAGTAATTCTCTCATCCCCCTTAAATTTAGGAATAGCACCTGTACTGAAAGTACACAGGCGCTACACAAGTCATATCATTTTGAGTTTAAAAAAAGGACCTCTTGCTTCCCATGAAAAAAAAGGCTGTAATTTCCCAATATCATGTACAGGATAGTGTGACCTATACAGTATATATATACACTATAATAACAATAAAAAAGCAGATATACTGGATATAAAAGGCAGCTCCTTGTCTATGTTCTTGTTCCCCATTTTACAGTCAGAACTGCATTAATCTCAGCAGCATTAAGAAAGGGGGATTGGTAATGCTATTATATTTTACAACAGCCACTTACACCGGTCAATTGACATGAATTATAACTTGTAATATAAGCCATTTCCAGTAATACCCTATAATTCCTCGCTACATTTTCACATTGTGCTCAGTCTGATGTACGCTTTTTAAGAGAGGAGCTCTTCCAGAAAGGGAGGCGGGTTGCGATATTTTGTAGCAGGTCGTTGGACTCGGGAACACTTGTCCTGATCTTGCCGTTCAAGAAGTTTCCTGACTGAAGGAGAGAAATGACCGCGTTGGCTATTGCAGTCAGATGTCAAATATCCCAATTTCAAAATAACCCAATATCGTTTATAAAAGAGCTCCAACTCCAAGAGCCCATTCACACTGGGGCGGCCCGACTTTGAGGGCGACTCGGCAAGGTGACCTGAAGACGACTTCAGAGGCGACTTGCAAAATGACTTCTGTATAGAAGTCAATGCAAGTCGCCCAGAGTCGCCCCCAAAGTCGTACAAGAACCTTTTTCTAAGTCTGAGCGACTTGCGTCCCTCTTAGGCCGCGTACACACGGAGGGACATGTCCGATGGAAACGGTCCGCGGACTGTTTTCATCGGACATGTCTTCTCGGGATTTTCATCCGGCGGTGTGTACACACAATCGGATCAAAATCCCCGCCGGAAGACAGCGCGTTGACGCCGCCGCGTCACCGCACCAGGAAGTAAAAAAGGTTCACGCATGCGTCGCATCCATTCGACGCTTGTGCGGGCAGATATGTCCGCTGGTTAGTGTACTAACCAGCGGACATATCCGACGGACATGTCTCCGGCAGACAAATTTCGGCAGACAATTTTAAATTTGTCCGCCGGTCAGACATGTCTGCTAGCCCATACACACAATCAGATTTGTCCGCTGAACTGGTCCGTCGGACCAGTTTCAGCGGACAAATTTGATCGTGTGTACGCGGACTTAGAACGGTTCTATTGAACAAAGCGGGATGCGACTTGTCAGATGGCTGTCGCCCCTGACGAGTCGCCCCAGTGCAGAGGCCCTGTACACACGAGGAGACACGTCCGATGAAAATTGTACCCGGACCGTTTTCATCGGACATGTCTCCTGGGATATTTTGGTCTGATGTGTGTACACACCATCAGACCAAAATCCCCGCGGACAGAGAATGCGGTGACGTGGCGGTGACGGAGACGCGGCGACGTGCGCAAACAATGCTTCCACGCATGGGTCGAATCAATTCCGCTGGTTAGGCGTACTAACCAGCGGACATGTCCGATGGACAGGTTTCCAGCGGACAAGTTTCTAAGCATGCTTAGAAACTTTTGTCCGCTGGAAACCTGTCCGCTAGGCCGTTCAAAATACAGTGGAACCTCAGTTTACGAGCATAATCCGTTCCAGGAGAATGCTCGTAATCCAAAGATCTCGCAAATTAAAGCGAGTTTCCCCATTAAAGTCAATGGAAACGAAAATTATGTGTTCCGCATTGACTTCCATGGCATGCAATACCGCATGCAGCCAGAGGTGGGGGCGCCAGAGAGCCTCAAACGGCCAGAAAGGCCTGAGGACACCTCGACTGACCTCGGAAAGGCTTGAAGTATTTCTGTGGCTTTCAGAGCATTTCCAAACTTCGACGATCGGCTCCGGCGCTCCCACACCTCAGGCCAAACACGTTACTGCACACCGTTTTGGCCTGAACCGTGCTCATATTGCAAGACAACACTCGCAAACCGAGTTAGGATTTTTTCAAATATAGTGCGCGTATTGCAAAACGCTTGATTAACCCCTTAACGCCCGCCGCACGCCTATGTACGTCCACAGAATGGCATGTACATCTAATCCCGTGTCACTTCCTCTGCCGGTAAAATGTAAACATAGGCAGAGGAAGTGATGCAGCTCTCATCTCGGCGGTATTTTCAAACCACCAAGATGAGAGAAGACATCACAGTAAGTCGCACCAACACTACACTGACACCAGTACACATAGGCACACTTAACCCCTTGCGATCAATCCCCCCCCCCCCACGCCCCTGTCACACTGTCACTGAATGCAGTGATTATATATGTATTGATCACTGCATTTAGTGTCAGTGTGACAGTTAGTGTGACAGGCAGTTAGTGTTAGGTCCAGGGTAGCCCCGTACCCCCCCTAATAAAGTTTAACCCCTTGATCACCGCCCTAGTTATCCCTTTCACTCCCTATTGCCAGTGTCACTAAGCGATCATTTTTCTGATCGCTGTATTAGTGTCACTGTTGCCGCTAGTTAGCTAATTTTTTTTTATTGCAATTTTTTTTAATTAAAGACATGTGGCTGAATAAATTTTGGCCTAAATGTTGGACTAAAATTTAGTTTATTCAATTTTTCTTATAACAAAAAGTAAAAAATATATTTTTTTTTTTTCAGAAATGTCGCTCTATTTTTTTTTTAGCGAAAAAATAAAAATCGCAGAGGCAATCAAATACCATCAAAATAAAGCTCTATTTGTGGGAAGAAAAGGACGCAAATTTTGTTTGGGAGCCACGTTGCACGACCGCGCAATTGTCTGTTAAAGCGACGCAGTGCCGAATTGTAAAAACACCTCTGGGCATTTAGCAGCATATTGGTCCAGGGCTTAAGTGGTTAACTGCGTTACTCGCAATCCGAGGTTCCACTGTATTGTGAATGGTTTCCCTAAACACAGCTTATCCAGATATTTTGCGCAGATTCGCAACAGAGACTCCACACATTTACAGTTTTGGGGTATAGAAAAAATATAATAGATCATGGAGAGGGGGCCACAATGTGAGAACTATAAGTCAGAAGGAAACCAAATGGATACACACCCTAAAAACTCTCACACCTGAAGGTATGAACGTTGAATTTTGATCTGAATTGTTTTTGAGCAATTTCTCATTTATATGTGAAGTCATTTATTAAGTGTTCTTGCATAGCAAGAGCACTTATTGTTCTCTCACATATATATTATTGTTCATGTAATCATGATATTATGCCTGGCACCTAATTTCCAGTGTGCGGTACTGATATATTCATTTGATCGTTGGTATTTTTATATATTTTTTATATTTATTTTATACCCTGTTTTATTTACATATTATTTAATAAGAAAATGATCTCATGTTTTTGCCCTATGGGTTTTCCATGTCACCTATTCCAACTAAGAAAATGTCCGCAATGTTTTTTGCGGTACCGAGTTTTTTATATTTTTCATCGTCAGGAGGTTATTTTTTAAACATTTATTTTTCACAGATACATCTTCAGATAATATTGTACTTTTTGTGGAACTCATCTTCTTTCGTATCATTAAGGCCGCGTACACACGAGCAGACAGATTTGTTCAAATCGGTCGGGCCGACCGATTTGAACAAATCTGTCTGCTGGGGACACACGATCAAACCAAAATCCCCGCCGCCAGACGGCGCGGTGACGTGGCGGTGGCGTTGACGCCGCCACGTCACCGCACCAGGAAGTAAAACACTAACGCGCATGCGTCGAAACCATTCGGCGCGTGTGCGAGAAGACATGTCTGCTGGTTAGCGTACTAACCAGCAGACATGTCGGGCGGACGGGTTCCCAGCCGACAGATTTCAAAGCATGCTGGGGTGGCCAAGTCCGTCGGCTCGCCCGTACACACGGTCGAATCTGTCTGCTGGGACGGTCGGGCCGACCATTTCCAGCAGATAGATTTGATCGTGTGTACGCGGCCTAAGACAATCATTGATTGATTAAGTATGAACCACAGAAAGACAGCCACGCTGGTTTTTTTTTTTGCTATGTTGGTCTTCTATGTTATTAATTCAAGCCAAAAAAATGGCAGCAGTGTCTATGTTGACATTGTCTTCAAGAAAATGGCCACTGATCATTATCCTGTCCCAGTATATATATACATTTGAGTACTAAGATATGTAGGTAAGTTGATCCAGGGTAAATCCAATTGCCTCTCAGGGGATCAGGAAGGAATTTCTACTGTAGCAAATTGGATCATTGCTGTTTTTTTTTGCCTTCATCTGGATCAACTGTGGGTATAGAGTTGGGTAAATGTGATGTACTGTTTTTTGTTTTTGTTTTGTTTGTTTATTTTATTTTTTGTGGTTGAACTGGATGGACTTGTGTCTGTTTTCAACCTGACTAACTATGTAACTATGTAACATTGACACAACCCTAAGCCGAAACCTAACCCTATGCAATTTGGTTCCCCTGATGAAGTCACGTGACGTGACGTAACACAAAGGGCGTGGCCAGAGGGAGTCGCGGATCGAAAGTTATGTGAGAGACATTCTAAGGCCGTTTGTTTTTTATTCCATTGCGCTTTTAATCTGTTGATGTAAGCTTCCAATTGTCTCTTAATACACCATTGCTTGTTTGAAACTATTTACACTAAGGACCGTTGTCCATCGGACCAAAGTTTTAAAACTTGATTTAAAATCGGTCCGATGGACGCCTGATCATAGGACCAAAACGATGCTTAGTACGCAAAAGCATCGGACCAAAAACCCGCGCATGCTCAGAATCAAGTCGACGCATGCTTGGAAGCATTGAACTTGATTTTTTCAGCGCATCGTTGTGTTCTACGTCACCGCGTTCTGACCTGATCGGATTTTGGACTGATGGTGTGTACGCACTTCAGACCATCAGGGCACTTCAGCAGTGACTCGATAAAAACGGTCTGTCGGAGCAGTCTCATCGGACCGGTCTGATCGTGTGTACGCGGCCTTAGAGTCGGTTCACACTGCAGCGGCACGACTTCGGGGGCAACTCTGCAAGTCATCCTAAGGACGACTTCAGAGGCGATTAGCAAAACGACTTCTGTATAGAAGGTAATGCAGGTCGCCCCGAGTCGCCCCCGAAGTCGTGCAGGAACCTTTTTCTAAGTCGGAGCGACTTGCGTCGCCCCTATTAGAACGGTTCCATTGCATTGAATGGGACGTGACTCGTCTCGACGACGTGAAAAACGACGAGAAAAAATAGAGCAAGTTCTACATTTTTAATTGTAATTTTTCTCGTTGCAAAAAATGCTCTGGAGCCTACACACGACCGTTTTTCACGACTAATTAAATTTTTTTTATTTTTCTCGTCATGTGTACGCGGCATTAGAATAAAAAATATATATAATGTTTGGGAGATTGTTGGGCAATGAAAACAGACAGGGGAAGCTCCATTAGCATTGCTAGTGGTCTTGTCATACCAACGGCCACCACAAGAAGCATAGGACTGCAGAAGGCCACAAAGCCGCGGCCTCAACTACCGGCCCGCACGGCCCGACACGATCGCGGGGGGAGGGGGGTGCGCACAGAGACAGGGTACTCCAGCTGTGCCGCCTCAGGCGCCTGGTCGCTAATTCTAGTCGCAATTGCGACCTGGTGCCCGGGGTTTGTTGAGCCCTGACTTAAACTGACAATTACGTGGTCATGCAGCGTTACACCCAAACACGACTGATGTCCTTTTTTTTGCATAAACAACATATATTTGATGCTATGTTCACTTCAAGGTAGCCCGAACAGTGACTTTAGCAGAGCTGCAGTGTTGTCTGGGTAGTTTTATCATTCTCACTGATTGATTTTAATGGCTGGACTTTCTTTTCTAACAGCTGGAAAATGGCTGAGTCGGTGCACAGTTTGTCAGACGCGGAAGGCACGGCCACCTAAACATTTCACTTTCCCTGTAATCTCCACAATGAAAAACATACGGCAAACGAGGCCGCGTCTATTTCTCTGCCCATTTCGGTAAATAATTCATTGGAATTATTAAGCGCCTCGCCTGATGAAGGGCCGCAGACAGTTGGAGAATATTGCTTTTTTTTACAATCCAAATGAGTTTACGTGTAATTATGCCGCAAGATCCCTCCAATAAAGAACGTTATTGGGGCCGCGGATGGATGTGCTGATTGCACAGCGGTTTATCATTTACATACAGAAAATATCATTATCCGGCTACAAAGTCAATACAGTGATGAGCACTAATGACCTGCAGTGATGTAAACTGAGAAAAATTGATATAAAACTTGAGAAACGCTGATGAAGTAGGAGAAGACGCGTAGCATGGAAACCCTCTGGGTTAAATGAAGGTGCTTCGCTGAATCGGAGAGGGGGTGTGAGCGCAAACATTTAATAAATGCATTACATCTCCCTTCTGGTCTGGTGTGCATTGAAAATATCTTACAGTGAATATATTGTGTATCTACAACGTGACAGCTGAGGTGGGGACAGATTACCACAGTCTGGTGCTGCTGTGCCATAATGAAGATAAAGTTTTGCCTTTAAATTCTCACTTCCTTTAAATGCATTCAATAGAGGACAGAGTTAAGGTGGTTCTAAGGCTGCATTCACACTCGGGCGACCTAATCCCGCGATTTGCGGTGAGGCGTCTTGTGCCGCGATTTGCGGCGACAAAACGCCGCGATTCCAGCCCCCATTTTTTTCCCGGTACACATCTCTATGCCGAACGCCAAAGCCGCCGGAAAAAAAAGCTCTGGGACTTGTTTTGACCTTCAGGCGTTCGGCGTTTCGGCGTGGAGATGTGAACCATCTCCATAGAGGGGAATGTTAAATTTCCCCTCTGGCGTATGCGGCGTCGGGCGTATATACGCCTAGATGTGAATGGAGCCTAAAGGCTGAAGGTTTTTTGTTTTGTTTTTTACCTTAACCAATTAAAGCGGAGCTCCACCAAGAAAACAAAAAAAATTCTAAAATGCTGCAAAAAAATCTATATATATATATATATTTTTTTTATACATACCTCAGTGGTTCTCAACCTGGGGGTCGGGACCCCCTTTGGGGGTCAAATGATAATTTGCCAGGGGTCACTAAATTCTGGGCTGTTCCTGAAGCCCACGCTGCTCTTTGAGCCTTTTCGCAGCTGCCCAGCTGGGCTGTCCCTGAAGCCCACGGCCGTCCAGCTGGGCTGTTACTGGAGCCCATAGCCGCCTAGCTGGGCTGTTCCTGGAGCCCATGGCTGCCCACTCAGCCTCTTCGCAGCCTCCCATTCAGTTCATGGAATGGCTGGGGGGCAGAGACTAGAGGACTGGTGAGGAATGTGAAGTGGGAGGGACTGGACAAGAACCTTTCTCCTGATTTTGGCATAGGTGTCACTTCTACAAGACACCACAAAGTAGGAGACCCAGTGAGTAACACTACCTGTTATTATAGTTGCCATTAAAAGTCCCCACTACAGTTCTCAGATCAGCAGATGACCTTGATCAAGAGCACCTAAGTTGGCTGATCAGCAAAACACCCCCCGCCAGCACTGCCACACATCTCAAATCCCCACCAGCACTGCCACTCATCCATTTCTCCCTACCCCCCACCAAGGAGTAAGCGAAGCAATAAAAATAGAGAATACATGGAAGGGAGAGGATGAGAGGGGGAGCCACAAAGAAAAGGGGAGAAAGAATGAGGCCGCGTACACATGACCGAGAAATGCGTCGGGCGAAACTCATCGTTCCGCTCGTTTAGGCCGCGTACACACGAGGGGATATGTCCGCTGAAAACGGTCCGATGGACCGTTTCAGCAGACATCTCCGCTCGTGTGTATGGGCTAGCGGACAGATTTCTCCACCCGACAGATTTCAAAGCAAGCTTTGAAATCCATCCGGTGGGGATCTGTCTGCCCGACATGTCTGCTGGTTAGTACACTTACCAGCAGACATGTCGTCCCCCACCGCCGCCGCGCCGCTGCCGAATGGATTCGGCGCATGCGCGGAAGTGTTTTACTTCCTGGTGCGGTGACGCGGCGGCGTCAACGTCACCGCCGCGTCACCGCCACGTCACCGCGCCGTCCGGTGGCGGGAATTTGATCCGATGGTGTGTACACGCCATCAGATCAAACTCCCGATCGGACATATCCGATGGAAATGGTCCGTGGACCGTTTTCATCGGATATGTCCGATCGTGTGTATGGGGCCTTAGTTTCCCGTTCAGCTGTCAAAAAGCTTGTCGAGCCAAATTTCCCCATAGAACAACGAGGAAATAGAAAACATGCTCTCTTTTTGGCTCGACGAGCTTCCCGACGGCTTGCTCGGCGAAAAGTGTACACACAATCGGTTTTCTCGGCAGAATACGTCTCCCATCGAGGTTCTTGCTGGATTCTGCCGAGAAACTCGGTCGTGTGTACGCCACCTAAGAGAGAGAACAAAAAAAATGGCTAGAGAGAAGGATGAGAGAAAAAAGGAAGAAGAACAAAGAGAAAGAGTGGTACATCCTAAAATGTACCATAATGGGTTTTAATACTGTACTAGTGGAAGGGACTGAGGGAGCGCTAAATGTACATGGGTTAGGGGCGCAAATTACTTGCCTTGGATGCTGACAACCCACGTTACAAAAATAATTTTACTGTTAGGGGTCCCCACAACTTGGGAAATTTTATCAAGGGGTCATGGCACTAGAAGGGTTGAGAACCACTGACATACCTGAACTGCCTGTTGCTAGATCCGCGGTCCGTCTTCTTGCTTCTGCTCCTCGGCTGCCTCCAGGGGAATGGGGGAGCGGTGTCTTCTGGGAACTTGTGCGTGTCCCAGGAGACATCATCCATTCACGTTGCACCGCACGGCTCGCGCATGCGCAGTAGGGAATCGGGCGGGCAGCCAAGACCCGAGCGATTGCACGGCTTCGGCTGTCATCATCGTGGGCACCCTGGACGGGTAAGTCTCCTTATTAAGAGTTAGCAGCTACAGTGTTAGAAAACCAGACCTCCGCTTTAAGGATCCCTTCACGCCGATATACATCTGCAGAAGGGCACGGCTGGGCACAATCACGTACCTGTATGTCCTCTTTAAAAGCCCAGCCATGGGGTTGCGAGTGTTCCGCCGACGGCGTGCGCGCGACCCGCTCCGAAGCTCCGTGACCGCTCCCGCGGGACCCGCGGACCAGATCGCCGCCGGTGTCCCACGATCAGTCAAATAAGCTGAAGAACGGGGAGAGGTGAGTGTAAACAAACCTTCCCCGTTCTTCATTGTGGCAGTGTCAGTGATCGTTTGTTCCCTTATACAGGGAAAGACGATCAATGACGTCACACATCCAGCCCCGCCCCCCTACAGTTAGAAACACATATGAGGTCACACTTAACCCCTACAGCGCCCCCCCCCTATGGGTAACTCATTCACGGCATTGTCATTTTCACAGTAATCAGTGCATTTGTATAGCACTTTTCGCTGTGAAAATGACAATGGTCCCAAAAATGTGTCAAAATTGTCCGATGTGTCCGCCATAATGTCGCAGTAACGAAAAAAAAAATTGCTGATCGCCGCCATTAGTAGTAAAAAATGTATTATTAATAAAAATGCCATAAATCTATCCCCTTTTTTGTAAACTCTATACATTTTGCACAAACCAATTGATAAACGCTTATTGTGATTTTTTTTTTTACCAGAAATATGTAGAAGAATACAGATCGGCCTAAACTGAGGAAAATAAAAAACATTTTATATTCTTTTTGGGGGATATTTATTATAGTAAAAAGTAAAAAATATTTTTTTCAAAATTGTCGCTATATTTTTGTTTATAGCGCAAAAAATAAAAACTGCAGAGGCGATCAAATACCACCAAAAGAAATCTCTATTTGTGAGAAAAAAAGGACGTCAATGTTGTTTGGGAGCCACGTCGCACGACCGCGCAATTGTCAGTTAAAGCGACGCAGTGCCGAATCACAAAAAGGGGCCAGGTCTTTAACCTGCATAAAGGTCCGGGTCTTATACGGGTCTTATACCTGATCCAATTATACCTGATCTCGGTCCAGTGATGTGCACGAGAGCACAGAGGCTTTCTCAGCTCTCTCCTTCCTCATAGGCTCAGAGACAGCAGCGAGAGCCATTGGCTGTCAATCACAACCAGTGAGGAGGGAGCAGGGGGGCAGGCTCAAGTTGCACTCTGAGCTCAGGAGAAAGCCTGTATGAGTGTCCCCATAGCAAGTGGCTTGCTATGGTGGGCACTCAGTGATGGGGGAGGAGCCAAGAACACTGGCAGGGGACCCAAGTAGAGGAAGAATCGGGGCATTACACAGAGTAGGTAAGAATAGCATGTTTGTTATTTTTTAAAAAAAGTTTACAATCACCTTAACTGGTGAAAGACCTGCAACATAAGTTTTTTTTTTTAAATATAGATCACCCCTAACATACTAGACCAGGGGTCTCCAAACATTCTAGACAAAGGGCCATTTTACTGTCCTTTAGACCAGGGGTCTCCAAACTGCGGCCTGAGGGCCAGATGTGGCCCTTTACTAGCCTTTATCCAGTCCTTGGGGCACTGTTCCTCCCACTGACGCCAACAAGGGGGCACTATTTCTCCCACTGATGCCAATGATGGAATACTATTCCTCCTAATAATAGGGGTACTACTCCTCCTGAAACCAATCTTGAGGCCCTATTTATTGTCACCAATGCTGGGGCCGGGACATTTGCTGTCTCTGCTGGCCACAATTCGGCCCTCCTAAAGGGGAAAAAAAAATGTCCCATTGTTTGAAAAGTTTGGAGACCAGGGGTGCTTTAGACTTTAGGAGGGCTGGACTGTAGCCCGTGGGAGTAGAAAAGGTTCCGGCGTTGGCAGGAGAAAATAATTCCGCATTATTTGTTTCAGTGAGAGTAATTGTGCCCCATTATTGGTGTAAGTGGGAGGAATTGTGTCCGATCGTTGATGTCATTGGTCTCCGTCCTTGGTGTCATTGAGTGAAATTGTGCACCATCATTGAGGTGATTAGGCCCCACTGTTGGTGTCATTGGGAGGAATTGTGCCCCATCGTTGGTGCCATTGGGAGGAATTGTGCCCGATCATTGGTGCCATTGGGAGGAATTGTGCCCCATCGCTGGTGCCATTGGGAGGAATTGTGCCCCATCGCTGGTGCCATTGGGAGGAATTGTGCCCCATTGCTGGTGCCACTGGGATGAATTGTGCCCCATCGTTGGTGCAATTGGGAGGAATTGTGCCCTATCGTTGGTGCCATTGGGAGGAATTGTGCCCCATCGCTGGTGCCACTGGGATGAATTGTGTCCCATCGCTGGTGCCATTGGGAGGAATTGTGCCCCACTTCTGGTGTCATTGGGAGGAATTGCTTCCCGTTGTTCCTGCCAATTGGAGGATTTGTTCCCCACTATTGTTGTCATTGTGTCCTCTTCATTGGTGTCATTGTTGGAATCAGTGGATGAAATAGTGCCCTAAGGGCCGTATGAAAGCAAGAAAATGTCCACATCTGGCCCCCTGGGACGCAGTTTGGAGACCCCTGTACTAGACCCATCATACTCAAAAACTGGGGAGTATGATGGGGATTCCAAATGGGGAATGCCACCATCTCTGGAAATTGCAACATCTAAACAAATATTTTTTTATGGGGTTTTGTAGACATGCACAATGTGTGTACGCAAAAGTGTAAAATCCACAATAATTTTATTATGCGTACAAATAAAAAACTGACGACCTGTGTACTGTATTGTGTTTATGGATTTGTTGAGAATCTCATCTCCTGTGTGTTTATCCAGTTGTATGTGTGTACAATATATATATATATATATATATATATACACATCATAAAACACAGGGGCTGACAATATCTCATTAGAAAGTAATGTTGGTATGCTAGTGCGAAGTAAACACATGTATTATGTAGATTTATCTTTTACTGAAACAGAGATGTAGTAAACATCCAGACGCGTTTTACAATTCTTCCTCAGGGGAAGAGAGAGACTTGGTTCACTCTACAACAAGTGCACACCGCATTGTAATTCACAAGTATACTTTATAGATAGAGAATAATACGGTGAACACCATCCTTCAACTTACAAGGACCATATGTAATGCCAGCCAGGGCCGATCCTAGGGTCACAGGCGCCTGGGTGCAGAAATATTTCTGGCGCCCCCACATGGGTGTCGTTGTTTTACTAACTCCTCCCCTTTACAAATGTTTCTATGGCAACGACTCAACCACAGAGATGCTCCCCCATAAAGTCTTCATTACCCTGGGATCCTTAGATGATCTCTTAAAGCGGAGTTCCACCCTTAAAATCACTTTTTTCATTACATCCAGCATACTGGCGTTAGCGCCAGTATGCTGTTTTTTTTTTTTTTTTTAATGCTCGTACTTACTGTTTCTCCCAAATTTAATTTCCTGGCACACTGCGGAGTGTCGCCGCTATAAGGCGTCACGCCTTCCGGAAACAGCCGATTAGCATTCGGCGCCTGCGCATAGACCCAGGAGCTGACTGCGCAGGCGCCGAAAATAGCCGGTCCTACTTCGGGTTTTTTCGGAGGGCGTGACGCGCTATATACGGCGCCTGCGCAGTCAGCTCCTGGGGCTGTGCGCAGGCGCCGAGTAAAAGCCGAATGCTAATCGGCTGTTTCCGGAAGGCGTGACGCCTTATAGCGGCGACACTCCGCGGTGCGCCAGGAAATTAAATTTGGGAGAAACAGTAAGTACGAGCATTAAAAAAAAAAAAAAACAGCATACTGGCGCTGACGCCAGTATGCTGGATGTAATGAAAAAAGTGTTTTTAAGGGTGGAACTCCGCTTTAACAATAAACAAAATACAGGAGGAGAAGCAAAGTACTTTATTGGGACCTGGAGGGGGGCCTCTGTGATGGACACAGAGAGGGCTTCTGTTAGAGAGTCTGTTAGATGTTCGGCGCCCCCACCTCTGCAGACGCCTGGGTGCAATGCACCCTGTGCACCCTAC
The DNA here is from genome assembly GCA_029574335.1 of Rana kukunoris. NCBI lineage: Eukaryota > Metazoa > Chordata > Amphibia > Anura > Ranidae > Rana > Rana kukunoris. The sequence goes on along the minus strand of CM056055.1, from coordinate 225,972,408 downwards.
CTAGGATCGGCCCTGATGCCAGCCATTAAAAACATATAGACATTCCAGGATGTCTGACGTAATCTGACCATCCAGTTATCCTGTGGCCGTTTCAACACACATTACACAGGCGTGGTCCACAATTGTCACCATCGGGGAATTGACCCTAATAAATGCCATCCAACCAATCTGAATAAAAAAACGTTGTTGATGATACATAGCAGGTAATCACCAACTCTGAAGCTGTGACATGGGAAGGGGGATGTGTTAATCATCCTGGAATGGCTGCAACACCAAAGCTTGCTCAGGTTGGACTCCTGCAGTGGGGAGGAGGCAGCAAATCGTTGGGTTTACCCTACTTCCAGGGCCGTCTTAATAGCATCATGGTCCCCTGGGCAAGGTAATGCTCTGGGGCCCCTACAATGATGACAGTGCAGGTAAACAGAATTTAAGTAGGTAGAAGGCAGACTGCCTCCCCTGTGTATTTATCACTCTCAGTGCCATCATGGGGACCCCAATTTTGGGGTAGTGTGGACTCAAGGACCAGCTGCTTTGAGGAAAGTGCACAGGCCCTGCGCTGTGGCATTAGAAGAATTGTGATATCTCTGACTTTTCAGTCCAACAAGACTGTCTATTACTCTGAAATTCCTCTAGTGCCGTTCTATGGAAGCAGTTGGTTTAAAGAGCACACCAAATGCTTAAAATAACTTCTTTAATAACTTCACTTTTCTTCATATAAAATACTGCTGCTTTGCAGCAGACAGTCCATGTACAAAAACATGTGATGAATAAAGTATAACAGAAGATGGTGGTTCAAATATTCAATCTTGTCATTTAACATAAGATGGTGGATATATTTCTTTCTTCAGTATTTATACTCTCTCTCTCTCTCTCTGTAAGTTATGAAATCATTCTCTGATTTCTCTGAAAGGTATAACTGTGTTTGCAACTTGGTTTGCAGGTTGCTTTTACAGGGTTAGCTTAGTTTGAAGGTTTGATATGGTTCAGGTTTGGTTTGATATGTGATGAGTGATTCAGATTTGATTTCTGAATTAGGTTAGGAGGTATGGTGGAACTACAAGTGAACACACAGCCAGATCAGTATACAGCTCTAATCACACTATTTACAATAAGAACATATATATATATATATATATATATATATATATATATATATATATATATATATATCTGTATAATTACCTAATTTTACCCTCTGGCTTCCATAAGAACTGCTCTTTGTGTGTCTCTGTCTCCATGTGGTTCTGTCTCTGTGGAACAAATTAGCAGAGCACATGTACAGCACTAGGAACCTCCCAGACAGAGTGTTTGTAAAGCTGGCTGTGACTGGTCAAGACTCTGCTCAATGTGAAATTAGCTGTGATTGGGCCAAGGCCTGTGATGAGTCACAAAATCTTAACTCTATGCCTTCTGGTATAAATTAAACTGTTATTGCTTACCCATTGCTGCCATAAAACAAATGACTCTTAAAGGCATATTTTTTCCTTTGCTTCTGTGAACACAACATACAACTGTTATATGACATCCAAACACAAAATCACAGTGAATAACTCTGCCTTTGTCTCTCACATATAAACATGTGCTCTACATTAGGTTCTTAGCAGGCCTAGCTGTATATATGTGTAGGTTATATTAAGCTACCTAGGACAGGTTCTAGCTGGCCAGCTACAGGCCCCCCATGCAGCTGGGGCTCCTGGGCAGTGCCCAGGTGTGCCCTCTCATTAAGACAGCCCTGCCTACTACATGGGTGCTCAACCTGTGGCCCTCATGCTTTTGCGGAACTGCAAGTCCCACCGTGCCACTGTCTTTGGGAGTCATACTTGTAACTGTCAGCCTTGCAATGCCTCATGGGACTTGAAGTTGCACACCAGCTGGAGGTCCACAGGTTGGCCACCCATGCCCTACTAGGAAGAAGTGTGCCATTAGGAGGCATAGTCACTCTGCTCTGAATAGGAAGGTGACAGAGTCTCTTTAAGCTGGAGGGTCTACCTTCATTATCACAATCTGAGCAGTCTTGTTGTAGTGAGGAAGCATCCCTTATGGCTTGGTTCACCCTGGCGCAACTTTCCAGGTGACTTAGTCACCGGACAAGTCTCGCTCCATTAAATGCAATGGAACCATTCTATTTGGAGCGACTCAAGTTCCTGCACTACTTGGGGGCAACTATAGAGTGTGCCTTGCATTGACTTGATGTTAAAGAAGTCATATGCATATGCGGCTTCCCTTCCTGGTTCCCTACTGCGCATGAGCTATCCCACTGGTCCCTGCTGTCTTCTGGGACCTGTGTGTCTACTAGACGACAGCGGGGGGGGGGGGGGGTGGAGAACGTGCCGGAAGTGGCGTAGATAACCACAGATGGATCTCGTATCTATACCAGGAAGTGGGAGCAATACACCTGTATTACACAGGTATCTGCTCCAAATATGACACCGGAGTGGGGGAGGGTTCCGAAAGGCTGAAGTTACATTTTTGGGTGGAACTCCACTTTAATTTTAGATTCTTCAATCAGCATCAGTGTAACCTCAGTAATACCATAAGAGCCGTACCCAGACCCCACGCCACGCAAACAGCCTGTAATGTTTCTTCAGGCAGTGGGTCCTGCTTAGGCGCTCACCTTAGCACTGAACGCAATGAGGGTATTTTCCCAGAGGGTATCTTCTTCAAGGTCCAAGGCCATGGTCCATTCCTAAGGCTCCCTGACCCTGAAGACCTGTCGGAGGTTCTGTCGGGAATGGCATTTTGGGATGTAGAGTTTAGCTCTTAGGCCCAGAAGTTTACCTTTGTATAGGTCAATTGGGAATTATCTTCTGTGGGATGGCGGGTTTGTAACTGCGCAAAAAAAAAAAGAATAGAAAAAAGTTAAATGCAGTTGAAAAGTTATCATAAACTCGCGCAGAAAGAATTGTTGTCTCACCCGCCGAGCTGTCACCGTTAAATGATTTTCTTCTGCCGTTTGCGAGCGCCGTGCAACTTTGAAGATAAGTAATAAGTATGAAAAGTTTTCCAGAGTTAGACGCACAAGAATGGTTCATTCATAATTGAATATTGCAAGATTTCCTTTGATTCTATGAATTTATAATTGGTGTCTGTACAGACTCACGTTCGGTTAGCGGAATTGCATATTTTCCTCAGAAAATAGTTGGTTCTCATGGCCTGCTTGCTGCAGAGCTATCTCCGCTTGTCTTGCAGAGCTTTTATTTTTCTGAGCCCGGCTTCATAAATAAAGAATCAGATGGTGGAATTCTCTCTTTCTGTTTTTGGAGTAATAAGTAGCAGACGGCAGCAGTGAGGACGGTTCATACAGGCCGAATGAAAGCAGCTTCACCGGCTACAAGTTTGTCCTGGCCGGTAATTGGCTTGCAGAGGAAAGGTCAGCGCTTTGAATGTTGCGCATTTGCGTTTGGCCCGCTCTTGTTACGTTGTTTCTCCTGCGGCAGTCAGGAACCAGTTAATCCTGGAGCCATCATTGATGACCTTGTCTTGACTTTCAGTTCTACTTGCTGAGCATGGGCTTCACAAGTCCAGTAATTACGCATAATGGCATTCATTCTACTCATCCAGCATAGCATTTCACAGCTTCATTTGTTGTTTTTATCGAGGGACTGTTGGCTTGGCTGTTACATTGAATTGTCTTTGACAGTTTAAAGGAAAACTGATATAAAAAAAAGGCATGTATACGGTCATACTGTAAACATGAAAAGAGATTGCTTTGGAAAACATATCTATATTGTATATACTATAGGGCCCGAAGTACATGGGCCTCCCTCCAGTGGTTGAGCTCTGGTGCTTCCAGCAGGGCCGCCATCAGGAATTATGGGGCCCCTTACACAGCTTCAGGCAGAGAACCGGGGGGAGGGGTGCTGTCGCCTCAAATTGAGAAGAAAGGGGGGGGGGCACTGCTAATTTAGAAGTAGGGGGCCTGAATTGAGAATCAGGGGGGGGGGGGTGGTGTTGCTGCTGCGAATTGAGGTCGGGGGGTTTTGGGTGCTGAGGAACAAAAAAAAAAGGGAGGGTTGCCCTGGGGGCCTATGGGCCTCTTACAAAAAAAAGAAATAATAAAATACAGAATATATATAAAAAAAAGGGGGGTAGCCATCCGGGGCCCTTTAATAAAAAGAAACACATTTTTAATTTTTTAATAAAAACAAAAAATATATAGATATAAAAAAAAAGTGGGGGGGGGGGGGGGGGGTTTTGACATCAGTCAGATCAAGCTAAGAGTACAATGAGCAGTCCTAACCAATAGACCCTGCTCCCTGGCAGGCACTCTTAGTTTTACCTGACCATCTTCCTGGTAAGCAGAAAGCAGAAAGACCAAAAACTATACTCACCTCTAGCACCTACTTAGAAAGGTGCTACACAAACATACATACTCACTTACAGTAGGTAGATGCAGCATTGATCTGATGTTGCAACTGTCTCCCGCTACCAGAGCTGAGCAATTAAAGACTGCTGATCGCTCAGTTCTCAGTCTTTTGTGAGCAGACTGCCAGTCACCAGCTCTCTGCTCTGCTCCTCCAGCGCTCACTGGAGTGCCGGGCTGTGAAGGGGGAGAAAGTGGCTGACTCAGGCTCTCGGGAGCTTGCTAAGAAGCTGAGCCAGCTGCCGGTCCAGGCATCTGGGTGGATCCCGACATTAAAGTCGAGGTCTCTCCAAAACCTAGGTCAGCTGAGTGATGCCTGCCGTTGGCTGAATATGGGTCACAGGAGGGCACTTAGTTCTGCATTCCTGAGACCCGTATTCAGCCATCAGTGGGCTGTTGGCCCAACTTCTTCTTTAATGAATACCTGGTAATGCTGTCATGAAGGTCCCTGTTAAGGCAGTTCTTATTATAGGGGGACATCAGTATTGTGCTCCTGCATGCTGTCACATACCACTAATGAAGTGTACGTGTAGCCTCGCCGACATACATTATGCAAGCATGGTCCACCATCTTAATCAGAAATCCGGTCCGGTGCAACGATGGTCAGCTGACAATGGAGCCAGTATATGTAGACAGGAAGGGGCTAAATAAGGCTGGAGGGAGATCAGCAGCACTGAGATGGGGATAAACATGGTAAAAAAAAAAGTGAAAACAGGATTTGGAGCAAAAAAATTGTGCCAGTTGTTTACAATACACAGTGGTCTGAGCCAGAGGTGGTGGAACTGAGTTCCCCCAAGTTCCTCCTGAAAAGAAGCCCTGCCCGTAACACATACGCGGGGCAACAAAGAGGGTGGGCTTTGTAGGTTTAATGCCACACTCCAGACATATGTACTGTATCTGTGGACGGCCATGGTTTCTGTGCTAAGAACACAATTATTGCACACTCCCAGCACAGTGACTGAGCTGTCAAAGACAGTTCCCGGTCTCTAGTAATAATGACAATGGTCATGTGATGGAGAAGATTTTCCCACCAACCCGGGTGTGATCTCAAACTCAAAGCGGGGGTTCACCCTAAAAAAAACGATATACCATTAGATCTAGCATACTGCTGACATCTGCAGTATGCTGGTGTTTTTTTCCCGCCAGCGGTACTTACCGTATTATCGTAGTTTTAACCCGGCTTCCCTCTGCTCCGGGGAATAGGCGTTTCTAAGACCAGGCGTAGATGATTGACGTGCTGGTAAAGAGCGTCACGCCTTCCGAAAATACCCGAAGTGGGACTCGGCTTTTTACGGCGCCTGCGCAGTCAACTCTACACTGCAGGCGCAGGCGCCGTAAACAGCCGTAAACAGCCGAGTCTCGCGTTGGCTATTTTTCGAAAGGCGTGACGCGCTGGACGCGCACGTCAATCATCTATGCATCGTCTGAGGAACGCCTATTCCTCGCGGGGAATCAGCTCGAAGCCGGATGAGAACCACAGATAAAACGGTAAGTAAAGCAAAAAAAAACAGCATACTGCAGAGGTCGGCAGTATGCTGGATCTAATGGTAAATAGTTGATTTTCAGGGTGAACCTCCGCTTTAAAGTCACACCAGGGCTGGCTGGGCAGGTTAAGAGCCAGTAAGCGAGTGTTATCCTTTCCAGTGTGATTTTTGTGATGGATCTTTAGGACTCAATGTTTCTATAAGGTCTCTTATGATACTTTGCATGATTGTAATTTGACCTTCTTTCCCTTATTTTTAGTATTTGCATTTCTAGAATCTTCTGCCGACGTATGTGTCTGATCTGTCCCACATCTTTTGGCAGCGCGACCCGTGTACTGCGTAGTTGGCATGTTTGCCACTTCATCCAAGTTGTGGAAGTTGTTCATGTGTCAAGGAAGAGCTTCTGTACCACTCACAAGGCAACACTGAATGTAATTGTGGCAAATTGTGAAGACACCTTCCTTGGCCAATCTGTTTACACGTCGTGTTCAAATAATCTCACAGTATTTCTTTCACATGGTACACGTGTCTGTGATATAACACTTGTGATGGAGCTGATTTCCTATCCTAATTCTTCTACAGAACAATGTAACAGTCATATTTCACCTTATGTGTATAACAAATTATAATTGACTGACACATTTCCTGTATTTACACCAGAGCAGCTTACACTCTAATGTCCCACCAAAGTCACACACTGTTAATATTATTATACATTTTCTCTGGCATATACCACAGTGCCGTACAGAGAACACCAAGCCAATCACATCAGTCTTTGTACCAGAGGAGCTTACACTCTAATGTTATGCAGAGTGGTCATACGGGGCCTTTGAGACACATCAGGATTTTGATTTTGAGACACTATTTCTAGTTAGCTTATGTAACTGTCAGGGGTTAACGCCGTTTACGATATTCCATTCCATCAACCCACGACAGCTTATCGACACTCAGGGGCAGTGATGTATTTAGGTTTTGTGCTGCCCTAGGCCTGACTAAACTTGTGCACCCCTAATTTAAATATGACCCACCCCTTCCTGTCAAGGCCACACCCCTTGCTGTTAAACACCTGCCCTTCCCTTACCTTACCCTTACTTTATCCAAAATTAAATAGAAAAAAGTTCCTATAGTTCTACTTTAGGCACAAAATTCAGATAATTTTATGGAGAGGACTAAAAAGATATAACCATGCCAATGGTGCAGCAGAAAACATACAGCACAGTGAGGAAGGTTTGTGGTCCAGGATGATAGGACAGTCAAAATTAGAAGCTCCGCCCCCCCTACAGTTGCAAAATGCTTGTTTTTTCTGCCCAGTCCACCCCAAAAGACTGGCGCTACACTAACAGTGCTATACTAATAGTGCAAGCTGGCGGAGACTCTTTCCGTGCTGCCCCCCTGCAACGTGCTGCGCTAGGCCTGGGCCTTGTTGGCCTAGGCCAGGATACAGCTCTGCTCAGGGGCGGACTGACAACTCATGGGGCCCCCAGGCAATAGAAAATTATTGGGTCCCCGGGCTTACAGATGGTCACCAAGCCAGGAGGCAGTACAGAGGCGGGGCAGCTAAAATCTCAGGATTTTCACATCAAAAGCATGTAGGTTTTGGACATATCAGGGACAGATGTAAAAAAAAACACAGATTTTTACATACTGTCCCTGGTTTTAATGAGCCTGGCAACCCTGATGTGGCCCCCTAGTGGCATGGGGCCCCTGGGCAGTGCACGAGTGCCTCAATGGTCAGTCCGCCCCTGTCGACACTCCACAATCCAGCAGACAAACACGACCCGTAGGATTCCCCAGAAACGAGACACACAGCTCTGTTCTCTGGTTCAAAATGGATAGATCCTTTAATGGTAAACTCGGGCCCTTTATATACAGTCAGCAACCAAATATGAACAATGACTCGACTCCACCCACAACATTATGCAATGCTTCCTAACGAGCCTCCAATACACATCTTGGGTAGACTTTCTGGCACCGGGTCTGACACAATCCACATGAGCTAATTAGCTACAGCTGACAAGTCAGACATCATGACTCTGGCTCGTCTCATCTGCTATACAATACACATTTATCATCAATAGAAATTCACACAATACAGTGTCAATTAGCAACACACAATGAAAAGGCCTTTAGAAGCCAGACTAAGGTTAGTTTACATGACAGTAGCAGACTTAATTACCCCCTTAACAGTCTGTGTTCCCACATGAATGAGTCACTCTTCTATAGAACGGTTGGGTTCAGAATCAACAACCTGTAATTAGTTCTTGCAGACTTTCTTGAATATATTATGAATTACAGACCCATGTTAAAACAATCCAACATATGTCCAATATTTCCTAGCTCAATCAGTGTAAGAGCTTCGGGGTCCCACGGCCCTCCCGTTACAGCTTAGTAGTCCGTTTCTTCACAGTATGTACAGGAAAGAAGTGTATGACAGCAGGCACTATGTACAGGAGAGGAGTGTGGAGGGTATGACAGTGAACAGTATGTACAGGAGAGGAGTGTGAAGGGTATGACAGTGAGCAGTATGTACAGGAGAGGAGTGTGGAGGGTGCAACAGTGGGCACTATGTACAGGAGAGGAATGTGGAGGGTCTAACAGTGGGCACTATGTACAGGAGAGGAGTGTGGAGGGTATGACAGTGGGCAGTATGTACAGGAGAGGAGTGTGGAGGGGATTACAGTGAGCAGTATGTACAGGAGAGAAGTGTGGAGGGTATGACAGTGGGCGGTATGTACAGGAGAGAAGTGTATGACGGCAGGTACTATGTACAGGAGAGGAGTGTGAAGGGTATGACAGTGGGCAGTTTGTACAGGAGAGGAGTGTGAAGGGTATGACAGTGGGCAGTATGTACAGGAGGAGTGTGGAGGTATGACAGAGGGTAGTATGTACCAGAGAGAAGTGTGGAGGGTATGATGGGGCAGTATGTACAGGAGAGAAGTGTGGAGGGTATGACAGTGTGCAGTATGTACAGGAGAGGAATGGGGATGGTATGATAGTGGGCACTATGTATAGAAGAGGAGTGTGGAGGGTATGACAGTGGGCACTATGTATAGGAGAGGAGTGTGGAGAGTATGACAGTGAACACTATGTACAGGAGTGGAAGGATGTTTAGGGACTGGATTGAAATTACACCAATTATGCAGAGACCAGCCATAGTCGATCTATGTATGGGCTAGCTGGTTTTACACAAGTCAATCTATTAATCAACTTGAGTACAACTAGCCTGTTTTTTCACAAAACAATCAGTGCTGCCAGCTATAAATAGCAACACTGATCATTGTACTCACTGGCAGAACACAATAACACTGCAGGAGTGATTCCCCCATCCACAGGTCAGCAGGTGAGAGGGTGTGTGGGGACAGGCTGGGGAGAGATAGTAGTCAGTGGCTGGGTAGGCACTGGTTAGTATCAGAGCCAGATACTCACAGGTTACATACGTCGCGATCGTTAGAGCGAGAGCAATAATTCTAGCACTAGACCTCCTCTGTAACTCTAAACATGTAACCTAAAAAAAAATTAAAGCATCGCTTAGGATACCAAAAAAAATCATGCTAACTTTAGTGTTTTTTTTAAGTGAATGAACAGTTTATTTCCAAAAAAAACATGTTTGAAAAATTGCTGTGCAAATACAGTACCGTGCTAGAGCTGCGCAATTAATCGTTAAAAAATCGTGATCTCGATTCACCCCCCTGACACCCCTAATGCAGAGTTTGCTGATTCTTTCATATAACAAGTGGAGAGACTTTCAGCTGTCAAAAAAAAATATCTGGGCAGTCTGCTAAGTTCTTAGCAGGAAACATTGTAACTAACGCTTTCTTCTTAGATCAAAGGGATAAACTTCTGTGTGTAAAGAAAATATCCGGGCAGTCTGCCAAGTTTGTAAACAACATGAAACATTGTAACCAACTTCCTTTTTAGATCAAACTTCTGTGTGTAAATGCGAGAAATGTAACCACTTAAAGTCCAACACTTGTTTAAGTTAAAAAGCAATATTTTTTGCTAGAAAATTACTTGGAACCGCCAAACATTATATATATTTTAGCAGAGACAAAAATGGGAATTGCTGCAATATTTTATGTCACACTGCATTTGCCCACTTCAATGAATAATAAAAACCATAAAAACAAAACAGTAAAGTTAGCCCATTTATTTATTTTTTTCATTTTAATGTGAAAGATGATGTTATGCCGCACGAATCGTGAGAGAATTGTGATCTATCTTCTAAGCAAAAAAAATTGCAGTTGTCATTTTAGCCAGAATCGTGCAGCTCTATACCGTGCAACATAAAAAGTTACAAAGACCACCATAGAGTCATTTTCTAGCAAAAAACAAATGATGATTTTTTCCCTCAGTCTGCTGCAGTGTGTCAGCTTGTATTTTTAATGGCCGCTCTGTATGTAGCTTCTGACAGGCTGTGCAAGCAGGCCCGTATCTCCGGAACCATAAATGATAGCCATCCCATATTTTAGGTTCAATAAAGGTTTATTAAGTTTTTAAGACAGCAAAAACAAAAGAATAACATTTTTCGACCAAGCGTCCAACAAAGGGCGGCCATCCCATATTTTAACCCGTTGTGGGGTAGGTCTTCAAGTGCCTATCCCCCAAATGTGGCGTTTCTGTGACCTCTGGTCGTCGAGCTACAACCCCCAAAGTCGAACTTTTTTTTTTATTTTTTATTATTATTATTTTTTTGGGCAAATGGCCCTATCTTGAGAAAGGGGCCTGGAGCTGCAGCTCCAACAGCCCCTATGTTAATCCGGCCCTGGTCCTCTGTACCCCAAACTGATCCCGGGTACACATGTAGCCTCACTCTTCCTCTACAAGTGTGCAAAGTTTGTTGTCCGGGGGACCTACAGCCGGGGAGCACCGATTTTTGAAAGCCAGGCACCCCGTCCATAGACTACCATGTTAAACGTCAGTCTAGTCATGGGCACAGTGAGGCATGGGCACAGTGAGGCAAAGTGAGGCACAGTGAGGCAAAGTGAAACACAGCGAGGCATGCAGATGGACACCCTAAGCTTATACTCGAGTTAAAGTGGAAGTTCACCCTTCTATACAACAGTCTTTTAAACATAGTGACTCAGTCAGGCTACAAAAAATCCGCTGTTAAAAAAAATTATAAACGCTCCCATACCTGTTTTTCAGCTATGTGAAACATGCACTTCCTGGTCTAGGAGCTGCGGGGTTGGGCGTGTCCCTCTGTGTTTGCTTTGCCGCAATGCTTCCTGGGTTTACAGCGTCACGCTGCCCATGAAAGATTTCACAACCCCCTAAACTCCAAATCGCGCGTTATTTACGCTCTTGAAGCCACTGTGAAGGGGGCGGGCGAGTCCTTTTCAGGACGCGGTGACGTTGTCACAGTAACTGTGCAGTGTTGACGGAGCGGCTCGCCGTCAACACTGCGCATGCGCGGGATTACGCGGTGAATGCTGGGAGATCAGCATTCGCCGCATCCCGGAAGACACGCACGGCTTCAGACTGCCCGGAGCTAAGATGGAAACATCCATCTCTGTTATATCTAAAGTATTCTTTTGGGGTAAATCACAATGCCGGCGCCTAGATTCCTGGGACGGGTGAGTACATTATTGAATATGTACAAAGCGGAAGAAAGGATTTAAAAAAAAAAAAAGGAATTTCGGCGGAACCACCCCTTTAATACGTTTTCAATTTTTTTGTGGTAAAATTGGGTGCCTCGGCTTATATTCGGGTCGGCTAATACTCGAGTATATACAGTATGTAAATATGTTTTTATTATGTTTGTAAGATTTTTAATAAAGAAAAATGTACACTCTAACCTTCCCCCCACAGTCATACAATATCATTATTATACATTTATATAGCTCGGACATATACTGCAGCGCTGTACAGAGAATACTGAGCCATTCACATCAATATCTGCACCAGAGGAGCTTGCAATCTAATGTCCCTCTACAGTCACGCACTATTAATATTATACATGTATATAGCTCTGACATATATAATAGCGCTGTACAGAGAACACTGAGCCAGTCACATCAATCTCTGCCCCAGAGGAGCTTGCAATCTAATGTCCCCTCCCCCACAGTCACACACTATTATTATTATTATAGAATGGTACACATTAAATATACGCCTAAATTGGAAAATTTCCTCTTACCAGTAGATTGATAATCTTCACATTATATGGGAACTTGATTCCCCTTCCCTTCACCTTGTGGCTATATCTCTGATAAGAAAATGTAGGAAGTACAGGCCTTGGACAACTAGGTCCAAGATGGGTGGAGGTAAAATCCAGTATCAGTGACTGTAGAATATTTTAATATGGGATTATATCTTGAGACTATTTATGTTGTATGTATGTATGGTTATTGTGGTTATGTATTTATTGTAATGTTGGAAAAACTAATAAACGAATTTTGAAAAAAAAAAGAAAGCAAGGGGATTTTGGGACTTTAAATGAGGTGCATGATAACATCCACCTCCATCCCTAAATCCAAAATAATAATAAAAAAAAAAAAACAACATTTGAGACTTTGAGTAAGGGAAAAAGACACATGGTAGGAGAAATTGTAAAATTGTTTAACCACTTCAGACCCACGCTACCGTCGGATGACGGCAACAGCGCGGGTCTGAATAGCCAACATGCCGTCTTTTGACGGCATCCCCTTTGGGCGTTCCCAGCGCGCGCTGTAGAGCGCGCTGCAGGGAAGCCCTGTGTTGTCCGTGTCCCTTGGACACGGCCAATCACAGATCGCAGCGAACGGCCAATCAGAGTGGCCGTTTGCGATGCGATCTGTGGGCGAATGAGAGATGATCTCATAGATCATCTCTCATTGCCGTTTTACACAGAGACAGCGTCCTGTCTCTGGAGAGGAGGAGCCCGATCTGTGTTCCTTCCTACATAGGGACACAGATCGGTCACCCCCCCCAGTCACCCCCCCTCCCCACACAGTTAGAACACACCTAGGATACACATTTAACCCCTTCCTCACCCCCTAGTGTTAACCCCTTCAATGCCAGTCACGTTTATACTGTAATTAGTGCATATTTATAGCATTGATCGAAGTATAAATGTGAATGGCGCCAAAAATTTGTCAAAAGTGTCCGATGTGTCCGCCATAACGTCGCAGTACCAATAAAAATCGCAAATCGCCGCCATTTCTAGTAAAAAAAATAATTCTCTCCCCTATTTTGTAAGCGCTATAACTTTTGCGCAAACCAGTCGCTTATTGCGATTTTTTTTTTACCAAAAATATGTAGAAGAATACGTATCGCCCTAAACTGAGGGGAAAAAAATGTGTTTTTTTTTTTTAAATTGGGATATTTATTATAGCAACAAGTAAAAAATATTGTATTTTTCTTCAAAATTGTCGCTCTTTTTTGTTTATAGCGCAAAAAATAAAAACCGCACAGGCGATCAAATACCACCAAAAGAAAGCTCTACTTGTGGGGAAAAAAGGACGTCAATTTTGTTTGGGAGTCACGTCGCACGACCGCGCAATTGTCAGTTAAAGCGACGCAGTGCCGAAAGCTGAAATTTCACCTGGGCAGGAGGGGGGTGTATGTGCCTAGTAAGCAAGTGGTTAATTGGCATATAAGCACAGCGTTGAACATGAGTATTTTTATCTATATACAAGGTAATTACATACAAAAAAGAAGAATTCATGTACATGCACGCATCTGAAAGCTCATATAGTATCCCATGGAAGTAACAAGTATAAAAAGCCAAATGCTTATTGAGTAATTGATCCAAATGGGTTATAGGACACAAATGAATCACAGTTGTGGTCAAGCTATGTGTTGGGAACACGGTGACAATGATAGGCTTGACGCGTTTCGTGGCCAGTTGCCACTCATCAGGTGCAAATGCATAGCGTATCTGGGAAATGAAATTAAAAAAGGTACCAAATAGGATCAACTTTTATTATTAGTATTATTATTATTATTCAGTTATATAGCTCTGGCATATACTGCAGTACTGTACAGAGGACACTGAGCCAGTCACATCAATGTCTGTACCAGAGAAGCTTACATGTCCCATCACAGCCATTCACAGCTTGCAGTACAGAGATTGTTTCAGCACATACAGATCTGTTTTCTATAATAGACAGTTACATTTTTAGAGTTTCTTTAGCACTACAGAAGAGCTCATGAAGGATATTTGCTGTTTGGTTTATATCCCAGAAGACATTCCAGGTATGTTTAGGCACAGAAGGTATTTTAATGTGCTTTAAAATGTTCACAATGGTGTGCGGATCTAAGACTTTATCTCATTATGTTTTTGTTCTCTGGGTAGCTGTGAACGAGGATTTTTCATTTTGTCTTCCAGGTTTTTCTGCCGTTCTCCTTCATTCTGAGGAGATTTTACAAAGGGATATTTTATTCGGTGGTTCTCCTGGCAAAGTTGGTATAGATGGCATCTTGGCACCAGTGCAGAGAGGTAGGACCTGACTCCTCATATTTATACAGTGCTGGTTTACAATGATTGAGAGCTGCTGATGTTACATTTTTAGGTATTCCAAGGAGTCTGTCCATAAGTACCACGCGGTGTTCAAGTGATGGTGGTCTCATAGCTCCCATGCCTGGTACGTTGGTTTGTGTATCTCCTCATCAGTGGAAAATCTCTGGTGGGTAGTGTGTACATTCTAATGTGTTCCCCTCTGATGGTGAATAGAATTTTGTGACCCAAACTAAATTTACAGGTGCCGCTCAAGACAGGGCTGTCTTAATGAGAGGACACACCTGGGCACTGCCCAGGGGCCCCAGCTGCATGGGGGGCCCCTGCACTTTTCCCAAAGCAGCTGGTCTTTGAGCCCACACTGCCCTGAAATTGGGGGCCCCATAATGGCACTGAGAGTGATAGATACACAGGGGAGGCAGTCTGCCTCCTACCTACTTGATGTCTGTTTACCTGCACTGTCATCATTGTAGGGGCCCCAGAGCATTACTTTGCCCAGGGGCCCATGATGCTATTAAGACGGCCCTGGCTCAAGATTCCACCAGGTCCTCTTATGTAGCAACTGCTTGGGGTGCTACAGAGCTCATCCCAGCTCTACACATCTAATGGTAAAAAGGGAAGTCACAAATCTCTGCAAAACCTTGTAAGAAGGTGTATGACGACCTCAGCCCGGGGCTCCAATCAGGCCACGTTCCCAACACATTTCGCTCTGTGGGTGGAGTGAAATGCATTGGGGGTGTGGCCTGGTTGAAGCCCTGGGCTGAGGCTTTCATTCACCTTCTTACAGGGTTTTGCAGAGATTTGCGACTTCCAGGACCTTTCCCTTTTCTATTTAATAGATTATTGCTTATACACCAAATAACTACAGGTCACTATATTCAGGCAAATGATCTTTCCTGCCCAGTTGGACAAGCTCACCAGAATGTTGTGTTTCAGACCTGCAATTCTGTTTCATGCCTGCTTGTGTAAATGAGGGGAAAGTTCTTTGGAAATGAAATATAGCTGACATGGGCTATTTAACTGTAAATCATTTTCGGCTGCCTATGCAATTTTATGGCATTTGCATTACACATACATTCAAAAGCTTGATTTTGCTATTTTTTTGCGGCCAAAAGCTTGATTTTGCAATTTTGGATGGGGAAGGGATGGGTGGGAACCGTTGTCAGGTTATTGCTGCTTTAGGGGTGGAGGGATTTTACTTGCCTCCCCCACTCTGTATGATCAGCAGAATGAGAAGTTTGGGAAGGGAGTTTTCTTAAAGCGGAGTTCTACCCAAAAGTGGAACTTCCGCTCATTTGCAGATAATGCAGCTATCTATGCCCGGAAGTGGTAGCAAATACCTGTATTAGACAAATATCTGCTCCCCCTCCCCCTGAAAGGTGCCAAATCTGACACCGGAGGGGGGGGGGGTGGGGTGAGGAACCAGAAAAGCGGAAGTTAATTTTTGGGTGGAAATCCGCTTTAACTTTTTGAAAATTTTGAATTCCTGGAAGTCAGCTGTAAATCTGACTTTAAAGAGGGGCTCTGATGTGTAGAGGGGACTCTGTGATTGGGGACCTCTGACGTGAAGAGGGGACTTTGTAATTGGGGATCTCTGATGAGAAGAGGGGACTTTGTGATTGGGGATCTCTGATGTGAAGAGGGGACTTTGTGATTGGGGATCTCTGATGTTTAGAGGGGACTTTGTGATTGGGGATATCTGATGTGAAGTGGGGACTTTGTGATTGGGGATCTCTGATGTGAAGAGGGGACTCTGTGATTGGGGATCTCTGATGTGAAGAGGGGACTCTGTGATTGGGGATCTCTGATGTGAAGAGGGGACTTTGTGATTGGGGATCTCTGATGTGAAGAGGGGACTTTGTGATTGGGGATCTCAGATGTGAAGAGGGGACTTTGTGATTGGGGATCTCTGACGTGAAGAGTAGACTTTGTGATTGGGGATCTCTGATGTGAAGAGGGGACTTTGTGATTGGGGATCTCTGATGTGAAGAGGGGACTTTGTGATTGGGGATCTCTGATGTGAAGAGGGGACTTTGTGATTGGGGATCTCTGATGTGAAGAGGGGACTTTGTGATTGGGGATCTCAGATGTGAAGATGGGACTTTGTGATTGGGGATCTCTGACGTGAAGAGGGGACTTTGTGATTGGGGATCTCTGATGTGAAGAGGGGACTTTGTGATTGGGGATCTCTGATGTGAAGAGGGGACTTTGTGATTGGGGATCTCTGATGTGAAGAGGGGACTTTGTGATTGGGGATCTCAGATGTGAAGAGGGGACTTTGTGATTGGGGATCTCAGATGTGAAGAGGGGACTTTGTGATTGGGGATCTCTGACGTGAAGAGGGGATTATGTGATGGGGGCACTGTGTGATGTGGGGGTTGTGTTATTTGGGTTACTTTGTAATGGGATGACTCTGATGGATATAAGAAGACTTGGTGATTGGTGGGTACAATATAGGTGGGGGGCTGTGATGTATAGGGAGGGCTCTGACCTAATGGGGGACCTTTGATGTGATGGGAGACTCTCATGTGAAGTGGTGCCCATGATGTGATGTTAATTTCATCAAGACAGTTGTGTGCATCGCCCCAGGCTCAGGTTTTCCATTAATAAGTACCATTAAAAAAAAAAATTCAATATTTAGACTGGGGTGCTCTGTGATTTTGCATACTTTTAAAGGATGCTGCGACTGATAAAAGGTTGAGAAACGCTGATCTAGCGTATAACCCAAATCAAGAAGCACTTATTGTCTCACTTCTTATAAATTGGCCCCTTTGCAGAAGCGGCCTTCAGACCTTTAGATGTGATGAGGAAAGGATTATGTATGTGTTATGAATATCTGACAGATGTAACACAAATCAAATGATTAATAGAGAATACAAGTCTCACAGCCCCAATCCAGGGCTGTCAAGGAGCCGGCCCAGCTCTGCCTATACCAATTAGCGAAGGGTTAGGCTACTAAAAACTGGAGATAATGAGGGTATGAATTGAGCCTTCCGTGGCTCGCCGTGCATTGTCGTAGTGACAAGTTCATTTTAATGGTTCATTAAGGAGGAGAGAACGTATTTTAAGTTCCGTTTTGACGTGTCCAATGAGCAATAACCCTCGTCACCTTTCAGCGCGTAATTCGAGTCCCGGGGATTTTTTGGTCCTTTATGGCGGTTGCCCGTTCACAGGACACGATGGGCCGCTTGTGCTGTTTTATTTTTTTATTTCCTTGTTTAACATCTGTCACTTCTAATAACATTACTGCGGTCTCCGTTTTTTTTTTTACCCCCTTGGGCGACATATGGAAGTCATGTTCCCGTAGACGTCGGACATGACCGGATGATGGGCCTGAAAGACGCGCAATTTGACTCGGGCCGGCACAGAGCGGTAATGAGCTGTTCAAAGTTTCAGGCTCGAACCTGTCATCTGTCAGATTTACTGTCCGCTCCCGGGAAAGGGCAGGAGCGTTTTATTGGATGTGACTTACAAATCCGGAGCGGAGGGCCACAATGAATTTGGATGCTTGTGGAGAGGCGCGGCGGCCTGTGTCGCCTGTTCCTACGTTATGGCGTGTCCGTCTCTTACAGCCACCAGAGGACCCATTTGGCTAACTTAGGGCGCTTAGCTCTTTGCTCCTTGCTCGCCGTAAATCACTTTGCCGGGCCCGGTGCAAGATGTGAGCTACGTACGCTCTCATTTACTGTCATGTTTCGCACTGAGTATTCCAGATATTAAATCACGTCTTGTTCAGGATCACTTACAGCCCAGAAATTAATGTGTTTGGAGTAATGCTGTCTCGAGGAACATGACATCTTTTCAATCTGCCAGCTGCAAAGACATTGAAGTGTCATTCACCTCTAACGATTGTTGGCAATAACTCCAACTCCCCCTGATAAGAATCCCTTTGCCTTTAGTTCAACGCAGTGCCTTGCATGAAACAAGATCACAGTGTTGTAGAGAAGACTAAAACTGTATAGTTGTAGTTTTTGTATCCATTGTGTTGTCGCCTAGTAGTAATGTGGAAGAAAGTAAAAATAATTTTATTTGCAGAGCCCTGGGGTTTAGTCAGGAGTAGTTACTGTAGTTAATTACTAGGGGTACAACGGATCGTTCCTCGGATCAGGAGTCACGGATCAGATCATTGTTCAGATCGGCAAAAAAAAAAAAATATCCACTCCCCCCCACTGTAATATCCACATCTCCCCCACTGCAGTGGCGTCACTAAGGTTGGTGTCACCCAGTGCAGAAAAAAAATGGTGTCACCCCCCTCCCACCAACTATAGTCCCCCCTCAGTAAAGAACACCCTCGGTGCAGACACCCCCCCCTCGGTGCAGACACCCCCCCCCCCTCGGTGCAGACACCCCCCCCCCCTCGGTGCAGACACCCCCCCCCCTCTCGGTGCAGACACCACCCCCCCCTCTCGGTGCAGACACCCCCCCCCCCCCTCTCGGTGCAGACACCCCCCCTCTCGGTGCAGACACCCCCCCTCTCAGTGCAGACACCCCCCCCCTCTCGGTGCAGACACCCCTCCCTCTCGGTGCAGACACCCCCCCCCCTCTCGGTGCAGACACCCCCCCCCTCTCGGTGCCGACACCCCCCCTCTCGGTGCCGACACCCCCCCCTCTCGGTGCAGACACCCCCCCTCTCGGTGCCGACCCCCCCAGGTAGTACAGACAGACACCCCCCCAGGTAGTACAGACAGACATCCCCCCAGGTAGTACAGACAGACACCCCCCCAGGTAGTACAGACAGACACCCCCCCAGGTAGTACAGACAGACACCCCCCCAGGTAGTACAGACAGACACCCCCCCCCCCAGGTAGTACAGACAGACACCCCCCCCCCAGGTAGTACAGACAGACACCCCCCCGGTAGTACAGACAGACACCCCCCCCCCCCAGGTAGTACAGACAGACCCCCCCAGGTAGTACAGACAGACCCCCCCAGGTAGTACAGACAGACACCCCCCCCCAGGTAGTACAGACAGACACCCCCCCCCCCCAGGTAGTACAGACAGACACCCCCCCCCCCAGGTAGTACAGACAGACACCCCCCCGGTAGTACAGACAG
This sequence comes from Rana kukunoris, assembly GCA_029574335.1. NCBI lineage: Eukaryota > Metazoa > Chordata > Amphibia > Anura > Ranidae > Rana > Rana kukunoris. The sequence goes on along the minus strand of CM056055.1, from coordinate 225,953,069 downwards.
ACACCCCCCCCCAGGTAGTACAGACAGACCCCCCCAGGTAGTACAGACAGACCCCCCCAGGTAGTACAGATAGACCCCCCCCAGGTAGTACAGATAGACCCCCCCCAGGTAGTACAGACAGACCCCCCCAGGTAGTACAGACAGACCCCCCCAGGTAGTACAGACAGACACCCGCAGTAGTATGACTCCCAGTGCTGTGTCCCAAGAGTGCGAGCTCCTCCTCCTCTGTGAGTGTAAAAAGAGAGGAGGGCCGCCACCGGGTGTACCAAGATGGCCGCGGCCCTGGAGCTAGGCCGAAGCCGCGGCCTTTCCTAATGTTATTGCCACGGCTCCGGAGCCATAACATTAGGAAAGGCTGTGGCTTCGGCCTAGCTCCGGAGCCGCGGCAAACCACGGATCACAGTGTGTGCCGATCCGAAGGGGGTGACCCGTTCGGATCACGATTCAACTGTGATGCGTAGCACCACTATTAATTACTAGGGACATCGACTTCTCCCTGAGTTTGGTCTGGTTGTATTTTCCTCTTCTACCACCAGGTGGCCGGGCACTTGGAGGTATTAGATTGCAAATGACAATTCAAGGTCAGGTTATGGGTATGTGGGGTATCTCAGCAAACGGCCAGGGATTTTGTTGAGACCCTATATATTCAGGTGAGGTCAGGTGATCCATGTTCTTGTGTGACACCCGGACCGTCGTCTGGGTGGATGTGTTTTGTACGCCTCGGGCTGCCAGGCCAGAGATTGGGCCCATCCCGGGGCATCGGGCTGCCAGGCTGTGTGAGGGCCTATCCAGAAGTAAAAGGGTAGCGCAGGGTTGGGACTGCAGCTTGCAGTCCAACCAAAAGTGCCGGTTCTGCCGGCCGGATAATCTGTCAGTGGTCGGAGGTAGAAGGGAAGCTGTCGCCACTAATCGCCTTAACCAAGGACCACAGTGAGTAACTGAAGCAAGTACCGGAACAGTATTCTCACCGAACTGGCACAGTGGAGAACGGGGAAACTTCAGGTGGTGATCAAGTCAAGGATCCAACCAGTGTAGGTGACTCTTGCAGAGCAGCCTTGTGTGTCAAGCTAGGGACCGAGACAGTCAGCAGGGGTGAAGCTTGAAGGTATCCAAAGTGCCCAGCTAGGGACCCAGCAGGGAAGCGTGGGTGAAGTTTGACTGTGATACCACCGCAAAAAAGCCTTGAGGAGCTCACAGGATTCAGAGTTGGTGAATCGGAGGGTCCAGTGAGAGACCAGGAGCTCAAGGGGCTGGAGAAGTACAAGGAGAAGTTGTAGTACAGCTAAGAGTACTGTTACCATAGGAGACCGCAATCCTGCACGTGCAGAAGTGGCACCTTGCTGGGGCCTTTCCCTGTACGACTGTTCTCCTATTGACGTCTCGGAGTCTTTTGAAATTGCAACTACTTAAGGGTGTCCTGGCCCTAACCCTCTTTCCCCCAAAAATGCAAAAAGGACTGTTAAGAGAAATAAAACATATTTTACCTCAAATAAGTGTCTGGCGCCCAATAACTTTATCCATCTTGCACCCACTATGCCTCACAACCCACCACATACAGAAGGATGTCAGCTACCTTTGGCATTGAAGGTTCTCATTAGGCTGGAAGAGGTCAGAGATTCTGCTACATATTTAACATCTACCCTCCCCAACCTACTTCCACCCCCCAAAAAACATATATATATATATATATTTTTTTTTTTATACTTTAGGTTGGTCACGTGATACGCAGGCTCCTCTTTGGATTGTCTTTCTTCTGGAGGTGGACTGTTATTAAAAAGGCAGAGTGCCTTTCTCTGCATCATTGTGGCTCACCCCTAGGGGGCAGGCCAATGACTTGATGAGACTTGGTGTAATTTAACCTAGGAAGGATGCTCTAAAACAGGGGTGCCCAAACTTTTGAAGAACAAGGGCCACTTAAACTACTTGGTAACCGGTCGCTGAGCAGAGCGGGTGGATGGCAGCCCACTCGGCTCTATAGAGCCCTATCTACTCTCAGCACACCAAACTTGCAGGTAATAACAGTCTATGGCTCAGTGCAGGTAACCCTATTTTAATCCATCCCAGAGCAGGAGGTCGCGGGCCACATCCAAGGGCTCAGCGGGCCATATGTGGCCCCCGGGCCACTGGTTTGGCACCCCTGCTCTAAAAGAAATGGGATTTTTTTTTTGGGTGTCAATAACATAGACTACAACAGTTGATAACATCCATATTGTTTATTGGTTTAATTCATATAAAAACATCAGGAAAATGAATACAATTTACTAAAGACATTTGATCAATTGGAACAAAGTGTCCACAATATGGTTGTTTACAGATGTTGTTGGGGGTGTAACAATTCTGACATGTTTCGCCAGGTTATAGGCTTCCTCAGGACATATGCACTACCACACCAATTCAACACAACTAGCTGAATACCAATCCAAGAAGTTTGTTTTTTTTCAACTAAGAGGTCCAATCAGGCGAGATCCCCATAAGGGAAGGCAGAGCAGTATGTGATTAGCCACAGGAGGGACAATCAGGGAAAGTTTGGCTTCTCCTTGATAAAACTAGAAATATTCCATATTAAATGTTATGTAAAATGTTACACGGGGGACTCCTGCCAGACTGTTGCATGCACATTTTTTTTTATTCTGCCCATCGTTCCACTTTAATGTTGATTTCTAATTATCGGAAGCTCAGACCGGCTCCTAGAAGGTGTCAGCAACTTAATATGATGTATTTCTTCCTCTTGCTGAGCTGTGTGAAAAGAAGAAGTTAGATTTGTCTCCATGTTGAGCCTTTTCACAAAAAAAAAAAAGAACGAACAAAAATTGATTCTATTAAAGAGGCAATTGACTGTCAGTTCCTGGAGCGACGCCTCCTTCCTACAGTGAGGATCGGAGGTAGGCTGATAATCGATCTTTACTTTTCAGGGACAGGAAATGGTCTTTGTACAATCGTATTTTATTTTCCTGTAATGGTCTTGGTTATATTTTCAGTCCAATGTTGCTTGCTTGGTTTCTTTTATAAACCATTTGCTTGCTTGGATAAGACTTGTATGTATTATTATTATACAGGATTTATATAGCGCTAACAGTTTGCGCAGCGCTTTACAACATCAGGGAAGACAGTACAGTTACAATACAAAATTTTAATACAGTTGTTCGGTGTGGGTAGGATAGGCTTCTCCGAAGAGGAGGGTTTTCAGGGATCCTCTAAAAGCTAATAGAGAAGGAGATGGACAGACATATTGGGGTAAGGAGTTCCATAGGCTTGGAGAGGCTCTGGAAAAGTCCTGGAGACGAGCATGGGAGGAGGTGATGAGAGAGCTAGAGAGCAGGAGGTCTTGAGAAGAACAAAGAGAACGATTAGGTTGGTATTTGGAGACTAGGTCAGTGATGTAGCTGGGGGCAGAGTTGTGGATGGCTTTGTAGGTAGTTGTTAGTATTTTGAATTTAATTTGTTGGGCGAGCGGAAACCAGTGGAGGGATTGACAGAGAGGCGGAGCAGAGACAGAGCGGTTGGTAAGGTGGATGAGTCTGGCAGCAGCATTCATGATGGACTGAAGGGGGGGGGGGTAGAGTATGCCAAAGTAAGCCAATGAGGAGGGAGTTGCAGTATCCGAGGTGAGAGATGACCAGGGAGTGAATTAAGAGCTTAGTTGTGTCATTGGTTAGAAAGGGGCGTATTTTGGATATGTTGCAGTGTTTGAGGCGGCAAAATTTAGACAGTGATTGGACGTGGGGTTGAAGGACAGTTCAGAGTCGAGGACTACACCTAGGACCTTGGCATGTGGGGATGGGCTTATGGTTGTGCCATCAAATGTATACAACTTTTGCCTGCAGTAACAGAGGGGCTAATAACAACTCCAACAACGATTGAAGCTTTGTCATGGACATGCAATAATGTCTGGCAGCTTACCTTCTCCTCCATGTGTCCATTAGAGGCCTGACTCTCTTTCTGGCTGCATTTTATCTTCTCTCCTCCCTGTATGGCTCCACCCCAGGCCATCCCAGGAAGTCTATATTAACTAGTTCACTGCAGGTCTGCTTTTCTGTTCAACTTTGTTTGTTAGCTTGTGTTCCAGTGTGCTGTGTGCTAGGTTTACCTTTCTGTGCACCGAATTTGGCTCGTCTCTGTCTATTCCTGTTTGCCTGTGACTCTGACGTTTGGCCTATCCCTTGGTTACCCTCGTCTGCCTGTTGCCCCGACCACGGCTAACCCATCACTATCCCTTGTGTCCTCGGTGGCTGCTTCTCCTCTCTCCCTATGAAGCGTGACCTGAGGGACTCCAGGGGCCGTGACCTGGGTTCAGTTGCAACGAAGGCCATCCTCACCACTAGAGGCTCTGGTGAACACCTGCTGGACCTTGGACTCCACGCCCTGGGGAATTTTGGGCTCACGTTTCCTGTCCATCTGCAGCAGTCGGCTATTGGGTTCACTACCTTGCAGTGCACCCGTCTCCAACGGGGTGCATTTGTCACCTGGCCACAGCAGGTGACCTGACAAGCTTCTGCTGTACAGTGAAAAGGCAACAGTGAGCCCCCCCCCCCCCTTACAGGAGCCATGTCAGGTAGAGCTGAATACTAAAGTATAGCGATTGCTGCTGGAATCTCCATGAGATGCAACAAGCCTGACTGCATCCCCCTAAAACTTTTGAACCTTTCAATGTTCTTTATACAAATGAGCCCTGCAGACTCTTCGCACGTATTAAGTGTCGGCTAAAGACCGTAGCAGCTTGCTGCAGGCAAGTTTTATGTCGATTTTGCAGCATATTACAAGGTGTCTACACAGTATTACGAAAGTGTATTATATTTATTGTCCCTATCTCCGATACAAATTGTTTTAAATAACTTGGCAACGTCTGTTGAATTCCAATCCATTGCATTACCCTTTACTATTACAGAAGAGCAGAGAACTAACCCAGAGCTAATTCAATTTGTCTGTGTGTCTCTGGCACCAGGCGGCAGCCCGCAGCCTCTTCAGGGCCAGAAACAAGTCTTTGTAATGCCGGAGTACATAGGATAGAACTGCTGGAAGCTTTGTATAAAGAAATGCTACTGGCGTATTATGCTAATCTTTCTCGGCCTATTTTGAATATTTCATAGTATAGGTTGAGGTGGGTGGTTTACTCATACAATCAGTAGCTGCATAAGCTTTTTGTACACCAAAGGTGTCAAACTAAAATGTATCGCAGACCACCTCAGCAGTGTGGTTGACCTCAAAGGGCTGGTTGTATCTCGGATGTGCTAAGTACAGACTTCAGGGTTCAGGATTACGTACAGAGTGCAGAGTTCAGGAGTGCAGAGTTCAGGAGTGCGTTATGTACAGAGTGCAGAGTTCAGGAGTGCGGTATGTACAGAGTGCAGAGTTCAGGAGTGCATTGTGTACAGAGTGCAGAGTTCAGGAGTGCATTGTGTACAGAGTGCAGGGTTCAGGGGTGCCCTATGTACAGAGTGCAGGGTTCAGGGGTGCCCTATGCACATATTTCAGGGTTTAGGTGTGCGCTTTGGACATAGTTCAGTTCAAGTGCCCTATGCACAGAGTGCAGCGTTCAGGGGTGTGCTGTGTACAGAGTGCAGACTTTAGGGGTGTCTGGGGACAGAGAGCAGGATTTAGGGGTGCGCTATGCAGTATGCAACCTCAACCCCCCCCCCCCACACTCACAGATCTTCCTCGTATCCCTCTCTTCTACCTGGCACTTTCCTCTGCCAACAGCCAGGGGTGTAACAATGCCTGTGCTCTTATTTCGGCAGGTTTCCTCTCACTGTCCAATATTCCCCCCCTATTGAATCAATGTGAAACATTCAGACAATATGAGCAGCACCATGAGCAGACCCTATCAATAGATCCTGCTCTCTGATAGGCAGAGAGTGTCTAAATTTACCTGGCAATCTTCCTGGCAAGCAGAAAGACCCAAAAACTATACTCTCTTCTAGCACCTACCTAGGTGGGTGCTACATATCCTTTTTTAACCGCTTAAGCCCCGGACCATTTTGGTGGTTAAAGACCGGGCCACTTTTTGCGTTTCGGCACTGCGTCGCTTTAACTGACAATTGCGCGGTCGTGCGACGTGGCTCCCCAACAAAATTGAAGTCCTTTTTTCCCCACAATGAGAGCTTTCTTTTGGTGGTATTTGATTACCTCTGCGATTTTTATTTTTTGCGCTATGAACAAAAATAGAGCGACAACTTTGAAAAAAATTCAATATTTTTTTTACATTTGCTATAATAAATATCCCCCAAACAGTTTCGTCCGATACTTATTTTTCTACATATTTTTGGTAATTTTTTTTTGCAATAAGCGTTTATTAATTGGTTTGGGCAAAGGTTATAGCGTCTCCAAAATAGGGGACTGTTTTATGGCATTTTTTATATATAAAAAAAAAAAAATGTTACTAGTTATGGTGGCGATCAGCGATTTTTATCATGACTGCGACATTATGGCGGACACATCGGACACGTTTAACACCATTTTGGAACTATTGTAATTTTTACAGCGATCAGTGCTATAAAAATGCACTGGTTACTGTAAAAATGACACTGGTAGTGAATGGGTTAACCACTAGGTGGCGTTGCAGGGGTTAAGTGTTCCCTAAGAAGTAAATCTAACTGTTTGGGGACGTGGCTACACGTGACACGTCACTGATGACCGTTCCCGATCACAGGGAATGGTCATCAGTGACGGTGTCACTAGGCAGAATAGGGAAATGCCTTGTTTACAAAGGCATGCCCCCGTTCTGCTCTTGCCTACCGCAATCGCGGGACTCCCTGGAACATCAAGTTCCAGGGACCCGCAGCCGCACTCGAGAGGCACGGGGTGGTTGCGTGCACACCCCCCATGGCGTACGCCCGCTAGGCGGCAGATTCAAATGGACATGCATGTACGCCAATCTGCCTGCGCGTGACATTCTGCCGACGTACATCGGCGTGCGGTGGTCGGCAAGTGGTTAGTCTTGACTGTAATAAATCCAAAAATTAACATTACCATAGACATACGCCTAAACCTTGCAGACGGCCTTCCCAAAAGAGGTGAAGCTGTTATAGCTGCACAGGGCGGGGCCAACTCAATATTGAACCCTACGGACTAAGACTGGGATGCCATTAAAGTTCATGTGCGTGTAGGGCCGGCGTTCCAATACTTTTGACAAACTAGTGTAGATGTTCTGGTGGAAGGGACTCAGGAAGTGTTAATGGTCCATGGGTAGGGGGCACAGTACTTGCCTTCCCTTGGACGCTGGCAACTCCCCCTACTCCACTTCCTGCCAGTAGATCCATTGAAATGGGGTGACAGCACTGTGTGTTCCGCAGTAAAATCACACAGCAGTGTTGTCACCCTGCAGACAGAGTAGTCTTAGGCCACATAGACACGAGAACACCTGTCCGCTGAAACTGGTCTGCAGACCAGTTTCCGCGGACATGTCCGATCGTGTGTACGGCCTAGCGGACAGGTTTCCAGCGTACAAAAGTTTCTGAAGCATGCTTAGAAACTTGCCTGCTGGAAACCTGTCCGCCGGACATGTCCGCTGGTTAGTACGCCCAACCATCGGACCGAAATCCCGCGCATGCTTCGAATTGATTTGACGCATGCGTGGAAGCATTTTACTTCCTGGTTTGCGCACGTCGCGGCGTCACCGCCACGTCACCGTCACGTCACCGCGTTCTCTGTCCGCGGGGATTTTGGTCTGATGGTGTGTACACACATCAGACCAAAATATCCCAGGAGACACGTCCGATGAAAACGGTCCACGGACCGTTTTCATCGGACATGTCTCCTCGTGTGTACAGGGGGCCTAACGGACACTTTTTCTGGACAGCTTGACCTGCAGATAAATGTGGAGATGATAATAAAGACGTGAGATACAACAAAATAATTCATATCCCGAGTATAAACTCCATACAGTTACAATATTTTATTTTTATTTTGCTATATCGGTCATCTAAGTACTTGCTACCTGTTGTTGCCTGGATTTTCTCTGCCACAACACGCACCTGTGCGCACGTGGGCGCGAATATCTCTTACCGACTTGATAACTGATTAAATAGAGGCGTGCAGCTTGCCGAAGTCAAATCATGAACATCTGGCGATGGTGGAGGTGTCATTTGCGGCACAGGAATGATCTATGTGTTTACTATAGGGACACAAACAGTCCAGACTCTTCTTGTAACCTTCAGAAAGACTTATTTTTTATTCGGGTCTTCAACGTGTGTGCAGCTGTCTACAAACATTGCTCAACATAAACCCTTTAAAAAAAAAAAAGGTAACTTTGCAAGATGAAACTTTACAAGGTGGGTAACCTTGGCAGGGGGCACATGCAATTTGAAAAAAGTAACTGTGATCCAAATAGCAGATCCCCACCCCACAGAACTATGGGAGGGCACCCATGTCGTGGCTTCTGTTGCCCTGTAATGTAAGGTGACCAGGTTTTTTTAAATGAAATCCGGGGACATATTTTTACTAGTAATGGCGGCTATCAGCGACTCTCTGCCCGTCACCGCCGCCGCCCGCCTCACAGCATGTCAAGTCTTACTCTCCGGGCTATTACTGGGTGGGGAGCGGAGGAAGATCACTCTGCCAAGGAAGGCAAGGAGATAGACAGGTGGATGCCCAGGATTTGAGCCAAGGCAGAAGAACATGCGAGCGGAGCTGAATGGGCATACTCCCGAAACTGAAGAAATATTCCCTCCGCTCCGACCAGCACATGATCATCAGAAAGGGGCACAGATAATGGAAAAAAATACCCCCCCTAAGCTAGTAGAAGCGGGGGTGTGTATCTCAGATTTTATTTTTATTCTGCACTGACTGTCTTTGAAATTGCCCCAGCCCCTGTTCAAATCCAATCCGGGGACAAAACCGGGGAGAGACTTGGTCCGGGGACAGTGTCCCTGGAAACCGGGGATGTCTGGTCACCCTACTGTAATTCCTAATGTAAATAACCCAACTTCCAAACAAAGAGTTTCTACTTACTGTATCTAACAGTCCTTCAAAAAAAAAAAAAACACACTTAGCGTATATTACATTTATTATATTACTGCATCACTTATGTGTAGATCACTGTATTCCAGGTTTGCATGTGATGTCACTGGCTCCGCCCCAACCCGTTTTATCACAGGCATGTGACTTCCTCAACGGGAAAGAAACCTGATTATGGTTTGGCATTTGTGATATGTTACAGACTAATGCCGCGTACACACGATCATTTTTTGTGATGAAAAAAACTACATTTTCTGTGAAGTAAAAAACAACGTTTTTGAAACATCACTTTTCAAAGACGATGTTGCCTACACACCATCGTTTTTTTCACAAAAAGCGAGGTTACGTTCACCACTCTTTTCCATTGAAGCTCGTTTCATAACTAGCTTCTGGGCATGTGCGGGTTGAAAAACGTCGTTTTAAACAACGTTTTTGCTACACACGGTGACTTTTTGTGAAACAAAAAACTACGTTTTGAAAAACGACACAAAAAATTCAAGCATGTTGGAATTTTTTTTTTGGCTACACACGATCAATTTAAATGACGTTTTAAAAAACGACGTTTTTTTTCATCGCAAAAAACGACCGTGTGTACGCGGCATTAGAGTTTGGATTCATTCTTTTTTTCTTCTTATAAATATGTATTTAAGGAGGGAAAAATGTTGTGAATTTTTGACTTGCACTGGACTTTGGTATATTTGTATGATATGTGACACGGGGACACATAACGGTATATATCGGCAATCAATCATTTTTCACTTTATATTTATTTTTAAATATTTGTGCCAAAGAGCTGGTAGAACAGAGCATTTTTGTAAATATCAGTTATTTAACTACTGTATCCATCTATCTTTCTATCAGTCTGTCTGTCTGTCTGTCTCTATCTATCTGTCTGTCTGTCTGTCTGTCTGTCTGTCTATATCTTCATATCTATCTATTTATCTGTCTCTCTGTCTATATTTTCATATCTGTCCTATCTATCTATCTATCTATCTATCTATCTATCTATCTATCTATCTATCTATCTATCTATCTATCTATCTATCTATCTATCTATCTATCTATCTATCTATCTATCTATCTGTCTCTCTGTCTGTCTGTCTGTCTGTCTGTCTGTCTGTCTGTATCTTCATATCTATCTGTCTGTCTGTCTATATCTTCATATCTATCTATCTATCTATCTATCTATCTATCTATCTATCTATCTATCTATATCTTCATATCTGTTTATCTGTCTGTCTATCTGTCTATATGTCTTTCTGTTTATCTATATCTTCATATGTGTCTGTCTATATATCTATCTGTCTGCCTTTCTGTATGTCTCTATCTGTCTGTCTGTCTCTGTCTGTCTATCTGTCTGCCTTTCTGTATGTCTGTCTCTGTCTATCTATTTGTCTGTCTCTGTCTCTAGCTTTCTATCTATCCATGCACTCAGCTATCTAATCTATAAGCCTATGATTCTGTCCATTCATCTATCCATCTGTAACAATCCCTTTAAAAATTTAACAACCCACCATTTTACTCTCTAGGGTCTCTGATAAATATATATATAAAAAAAATGTGGGGGTTCTAAGTAATTGTTTAGCAAAAAACAAAAAAAAAACTGATTTTTACATGTAAACAAAACGTGTCAAAAAAGGCCTGATCTCCTCAGTCTTTTTTAGACTAAAGTAAGCATAACATTTTTTTTTTTTTGTGCTGCATAAGTTTGAAGTCTGTTTTTGTATTAAATTCAGCTTTAAAGGGGTTGTAAAGGAATTTTTTTCCTTTACCTTAGTACAGTCCTCCTTCACTTACCTCATCCTTCCATTTTGCTTTTAAATGTCCTTATTTGTTCTGAGAAATCCTCACTTCCTGTTCTTCTGTCTGTAACTCCACATAGTAATGCAAGGCTTTCTCCCTGGTGTTGAGTGCCATGCTCGCCCCGCTCCCTTGGACTACAGGAGGGTCATTGCAGATAGAGAAAGGAGCTTTGTGTTGGTGGGCGTCCTGACTTTCCTGTAGTCCAAGGGAGGGGGGCAAGCACGACACTCCACACCAGGGATAAAGCCTCGACAATCTGTTCAGAAATAAGGACCACCCACTGCCACCACCGGAGATGTGAGCAGTGTTACCAACCTATCAGAATGAAATTTACTGACAAACCACCTAAAATCTATCCTATCTATCCATCTATCTCGCTCGCTCTCTCGTGCTATCTCTCTCGCTCTCTCTCTATCTCTCTCGCTCTCTCTCTATCTCTCTCGCTCTCTCTCTATCTCTCTCGCTCTCTCTCTATCTCTCTCGCTCTCTATCTCTCTCTCTCGCTCTCTATCTATCTCTCTCGCTCTATCTCTCTCTCTCTCTCTCACTCTATCTCTCTCTCGCTCTATCTCTCTCTCTATCTCTCTCTCTATCTCCCTCTCTCTCGCTCTATCTCTCTCGCTCTCTCTCTCTCTCTCACTATCTCTCTCGCTCCCTCACTCTATCTCTCTCTCTATCTCTCTCTCGCTCTATCTCTCTCTCTATCTCTCTCTCTATCTCCCTCTCTCTCGCTCTATCTCTCTCGCTCTCTCTCTCTCTCTCTCTCTATCTCTCTCGCTCTCTCACTCTATCTCTCTCTCTCTCTCGCTCTATCTCTCTCGCTCTATATCTCTCGCGCTATCTCTCTAACTCTCTCTCTCTATCTCTCTAACTCTCTCTCTCTATCTCTCTAACTCTCTCTCTCTATCTCTCTAACTCTCTCTCTCTATCTCTCTAACTCTCTCTATCTCTCTCTCTATTACACACATCCGCAATCCTGTTGGTTTGTAGAAAGTTTTTAGAACATTTTAGGTCAGAAGTGAGCTGTTTGTGATTTTTGCCGCCCCATGAAGTTGAGCAGAGAAGCCGGGGAGAGATATTTTGGGAACAGAATAACAGAGTTGTGGGCAGTTAAAAATAAAGAGCTTTTATCTACAGGTGTGTGTGAGAGAGTGGGCCCCCTCCTGTCCTGGACCCCCGCCAGGCACGGTACATACAGTCCTCATCTCCATTCTCCGCACACAGTCTCTGCACCCCGCGTAATTAATGTCTTTGCTTTTTAACGCCTGGCAGACGTTCCTCACACATTATGTGATGTTCATTATTATTCCCTGGTTGAGGTGCGCACTTCATTTATCACGATACGAAGCAGAACAAAAGGGGTCCAAGGAAGACGGGCCTGCCTGAGCTGTTCCTCTGGGGACTCAGTAGAGGGCAGTGCTGCCCCTGAGGTCTGCGGAGACGGCTGGACATATAACAATGTTGTCTGACGTCTTAGAGTCTGTATTGTTGGTTTAAAAGCAGGTTATTCCGGATAGTCTCAGGTGTGCGGGCAGCAAGGAGTGGCGAGGAATCGTGTAAACAGTACAATGGCTTTTATAGACTAAGCTCCTCTTTCTCTTCTATGTTGTAACTTGTAAAGTTGCAAAAATAAACAACAAAAAACAAAAAAAAACAAAAACAATATAACCTAGAATATATGCACAAGCTTTTTTTTGCTTATAGCTTTTAATAAAAATAAATTCCCACCTTGTCTTATAATATTAAAACATTCCGCTCACCAATCCAGGGACAGTCCTGGTTTGAATGACAACTGGCATCATCGGTCTCTCTTCCTGGGAACTCAGGCTGTCATGGACACGCCCCCTGGGGGGGAGGTGCAACATCACATCCGCCTGGAATCACAGTAATACTGCACAAGCCGGCAATCTGTTCAGAAATAAGGACCACCCACTGCCACCACCGGAGATGTAAGCAGTGTTACCAACCTATCAGAATGAAATTTACTGGCACAGCCAAGTTTATACTGGCATTTCCAAAAGTTAAAAAAAATTACTGTTTTAAGTGCAAATTTCAGGATTTAGGCTACGTACAATATACAATTAGCAATATGATTTAAGATACATAATAATGCAAATGACATATTTCTTATTTTATTTTCAACATAGTAAGTAAGTAGCTCAGGGACAGGAGGGTAAGAAATTAGTCAGGCACACTGACTCTCTAAGTAGGGTGACAACATGTCCCAGATTGCCCGGGACAGTCCCGCATTTTGCAGGTCTGTCCCGGGCACCTTCATTCCAGGACAAAACAGTGTCCCGGAATGAAACTGACACAGCCACCCCCCCTTCCCCGGACCAATCTGATGCCCACAAAAAAGACCGCCGCATCACTGCTTTACTCACTTACAGTACTTGTCCTGGCCGGGAATGCCTGAAGGAGCACAATCCCCGCCCCCTGCTTGTGATTTGTGAAATCATAAATCCCGCCTCTTGTGCCCAATCGCTGTGCTGTTATTCGTTACACCACAAGCTGATTTTTGGAAAGGGAGGGTGTCCCTGATTGGTAGTTTGGAAATGTGGTCACCCTATCTCTAAGTGACAATGACAGCAGTGTGCAGCAGCACAGATCACCAACACAGCATATCCAATCCTGAGTCACAGTGACAGTCACTCTCAATGCCAGGTGATCCCTCCAGTCTAAACATCACTGACAGTCCTGCTCCCAGCCTGCCTTGCTCCCGCCCCACACATGAGGCTCTGACCGCTCTGCTTGGCTCCCTTGCACCATGACATCACAGGACATGCTCAGGCACCGCCTCCGCCAGAGCTGGCCAAACACACTATAGTGGGCATTCGGATGGTCTCGGCCGGCTCCGGACCTAGCCAAGCTTCACAGCCAGGGGCGGACTGACCATTGAGGAACTTGGGCACTGCCCGAGGGCCCCATGCCACTAGGGGGCCCCATCAGGGTTGCCAGGCTCATTAAAACCAGGGACAGTATGTAAAAATCTGTGTTTTTTTTTTTTACATCTGTCCCTGTTATATCCAAAATCTACATGCCTTTGATGTGAAAATTCCAAGATTTTAGCTGCCCCGCCTCTGTACTGCCACCTGGCTTGGTGGCCATCTGTAAGCCGGGGGCCCCATAATCTTCTATTGCCCGGGGGCCCCATGAGTTGTCAGTCCGCCCCTGTTCACAGCCATATTTTTTACTGGTGTAGCATTGCCCCCATTGGAGCTGCTAGATTTTTTGGCGGGGTCTTACCTCGTGAGTGAGTGAGTGAGTGAAAAACATATAAAGGGAAACACATGCAAACTGAATCGCCTCTGGGCGCTGTTTCCATTCCTTTGGAAAGGAAACCCCTTGACCTCAGAAGAGATGAGTTCCTCCAAATTCTCTAGGGGTGAGTGATGCCTATACAGAAGTAAAGGAATGTCCATGACAGGTGCTCTTTGCTGTGCTCTTTATTACCCAGCCGGATAAAAACAATAAAACTTGTGGCGAGGAAAATAAAGTTGAAAGGAGGAAGAATAGCAGATTCGGGCGTAATGGTAAGAAACAGTCCTGCTCCCAAACGTAACACTTCTCTTCGCCACTCCCGCCGGAGTGGGCTCAGTGTACCCGGACAGGCCTCTCTCACTTACCCGGACAGGCCTTTCTCACTGACCTGGCAGCCGGAGTATCACTCGGACAATTGTAGGAATAAGTCTCTGCCACAGACCCTCCTTGGTGAAATTGAACTTGGGAGAAAGTCTCTGCCACAGACCCTCCTTGGTGAAATTGAACTTGGGAGAAAGTCTCTGCCACATACCCCTCTCAATGGGCCTCAGAAGATACCTCTGCCACAGGTCCCCTCTGGGTAGAATTCTTGGAGATATTCCTCCTTGTTTGAGTTAGGTCTGGATCTCCTTCAACTTGTCACCCAGGTACCGACTGACAGGTGATCAGTCCCGCAGTGTCCGGCTACCTGTGATCCCCGGTGGTTTCCACCAAGCCCTATTGGACCAACAGCCTCTCGATGGCGCTCCTCAGACTGACTCCCCACCGAACAGCACACAGCTTGGGATCTTCAAAAGAGGGAACCCAGTCGCTCACTGGATGCCCATCGCTGGTTCAGATGCTCCGGGCCAACATGGTCCCAGAACCAGGAACACTGCATGGCACGCACACCCTGGCCAGGTAGGCCATAGCACTGGGGCACCGTGATGTGGCCACCCTAAAGGTGGGTGTCACACTGGACGAAGAAGACCCAGAAACAATGGCGTCTGTCCCAAAAATACCCTCTGCCAGCATGCACAGCGAAGACAAACCCTCCTGATTGGCTGCTGGGGAAGAGCACCCAAACCTTGACTCAACTGCTGCCACCTGCAGTACCGGGGTTGGAAGAACACCCAAATACCGCAGAATGACCCACAGCACAGCCAAGCTGAGACAGAGGCCCTATTCTCACAACTAACAA
The DNA here is from genome assembly GCA_029574335.1 of Rana kukunoris. Taxonomy (NCBI): domain Eukaryota; kingdom Metazoa; phylum Chordata; class Amphibia; order Anura; family Ranidae; genus Rana; species Rana kukunoris. Next base: position 225,937,873 of record CM056055.1, on the reverse strand, counting down.
TCAGGATCAGAGTCTAACTATACTCTGATCTACCCTTAAATGTGACTAGCACCAGTACTATAAAGTACATAGACGCTACACTGGCAACCTTTTCCTTTTACTAGCAGGAGAAAATTTACTGTTTTTTTACTGGCTGCCAGTAAAAATACTGACAGTTGGCAACACTGGATGTGAAAAGACCAGCGATCTCACCTGAACAGACTGAAGGCGTTATTTTAAATGCGGCTAGTCTAAGGTGACCAGATTTTTTTAAATGAAATCCGGAGACATATTTTTTCTTTACTAGTAATGGCAACAATCAACGACTCTCTGCCCGTCGTCGCCGCCGGCCTCACAGCCTCTCAAGTCTTATTATTCGTGCCCCGGCTACTACTGGATGGGGAGCGGAGGAAGATCACTCTGCCAGGGAAGGCAAGGAGATAGGTAGGTGGCTGGCCAGGATTTGAGCCAAGGCAGAAGAACATGCGAGTGGAGCTGAATGGGAATGCGCCCAAAACTGAATAAATATTCCCTCCGCTCCGACCAGCACATGATCTTTAGAAAGGGGCACAGATAATGGGAAAATACAACCCCCCCTATGCTAGTAGGCACAGCGAAGCAGGGGTGTATAATTCTAATTTTTTCATTTTAATTCTCCACTGATTGTCTTTGAAATTGCCCCTGTCCCCTATTAAATCCATTCTGGGGACAAAACCAGGGACAGACTTGGTCCAGGGACAGTGTCCTCAATCAGGGGACTGTCCCCTGAAACTGGGGATGTCTGGTCACCCTAGCGCTAGGCACGTATCTGGAGTGGGCTTTAAAGTATAACCACTGGTTGGGCACCCCTGATCTACCCCTGATCAGACCAAAATGAGGGACAAATGAGGAGGACAGAGGGAAATTTTTTCCAAATCAGGGACAGTCCCTCGAAATCAGGGACAGTTGGGAGAAATTTGTAATGAGCTTTAATATTTTACAGGACACGTTGATTGTAACTTCATGTAACCCTGTTAAATTTGAAGGTAGGGTATCTTGCTGGAATATGACCTGATGGAGGTTTTATAATGTTTACGTGTTTCCATAATGTGTTGCAGCACGTAGGCTGAAGGCAATTTGTAATTTCAAATTATGTTTTCCTTTCTTTTCACATTTCCTGCAACGTTAATATTAAATTAGGTTAATAAAAGTGCTAAAGCTGGCCGTTTATTTCCTAATGATGCAGCAGCTGGGGGTCACTAGTAATATTCAGTAATGCTTGGATGGGAAAATAATAAACTCCGATTGGGCGCACGTGATAGAAATCACTCGGAGGCTTCCTGCCATGAATACTGAAAATAGTTTTTTTTTTTTTTTTTTTTTAATCAGAGAAGGACTTTTTTTAACATATTACAAATAATAATTTAAAGCCCAATTGAACGTTCAGTTTAAAGGAAAAAAAAAATGTTGCTGAAATGACTGTTTACAGGGTATAGAGACATAAAAGTTACCGTATTTATCGGCGGGAAAATCATGGGTGCGCGATATATGCCGATCCCCGCTTCCAGCGCTGTGTTTGAAAGCCACCGCCAACATATACCGAGCGCAGTACACTCGGGTACACTCGGCCAGGCTCGGCTCCCCTCGCGGTCAGGAGCCGAGCCTGGCCGAGTGTACTGCGCTCGGTATATGTCGGCGGCGGCGTTCAAACACAGCGCGTGAAGCGGGGATCGGCTTGGAGAAGCGGGGAGGACACCACCAAGGCCGCAGACGGAGGCCCGACCGGACAAGGCCGCCGATGGACACCGGCGAGGGGCATTCAAACTTTTATTATTTCTGAAATTTTCCTTCTAGGTTGGGGGTGCGCGCTATACGCCGGAGCGCGCAATACCGCGATAAATACGGTAACTGATTTGCTTTTTAAAATGATTAAAAATAGATAAAAATCAATCATATAATGTGCCTGCAGTTTCAGTTTCGTTTTTCATCTAGTTTCATGCTTCTGTGAAGTACAGAGACACAGAGACAGTTTTAGACACACAGTAATCACACCTCCTTGATTAGAGAACACAGAGAGAAGCTCCCAGTACTTTTTTCATAATGAAACAGACAACTAATTACAGCAAAACGAACAATGAGGACATGAAACCAGGACTGCATTAGGGTAAAGGAAGCTATTTAGCTAAACAAAAAAAAAATTCCTTTAGTGACCCTTAGGAAAATACTGCTAATTATGTGTAAACAGACATGTTATACTTACCTGTTCTGCGCAGTGGTTTTCCACAGAGCAGCCCCCATCCTCCTCTTCTCGGTGCTACTTACCAGTGCCGATCCTAGGCAGGGTGCACAGGGTGCATTGCACCCAGGCGCCTGCAGAGGTGGGGGCGCCGAACATCTAACAGACTCTCTGAGGCCCTGTACACACGAGGAGACATGTCCGATGAAAACGGTCCGCGGACCGTTTTCATCAGACATGTCTCCTGGGACATTTTGGTCTGATGTGTGTACACACCATCAGACCAAAATCCCCGCGGACAGAGAACGCGGTGACGTGACGGTGACGCGGCGACGTGCTCAAACACGGAAGTTCAATGCTTCCACGCATGCGTCGAATCAATTCGACGCATGCGGGGGATTTCTGTCCGATGGTTAGGTGTAGTAACCATCGGACATGTCCGACGGACAGGTTTCCAGTGGACAAGTTTCTAAGCATGCTTAGAAACTTTTGTCCGCTGGAGACCTGTCCGCTAGGCCGTACACACGATCGAACATGTCCGCGGAAACTGGTCTGTGGACCAGTTTGAGTGGACATGTCTCCTCGTGTGTACGCAGTCTAAAAGAAGCCCTCTCTCTGTGTCCATCACAGAGGCCCCCCTACAGGTCCCAATAAAGTTCCTCTGCTTCTCTTCCTGTATTTTGTTTATTGTTAAGAGATCATGTAAGGATCCCGGGGTAATGAAGACTTTGTGGGGGAACATCTCTGTGGTTGAGTCATTGCCATAGAAACATTTGTAAAGGGGAGGAGTTAGTAAAATGACCACACCCATGTGGGGGCGCCAGAAATATTTCTGCACCCAGGCGCCTGTGACCCTAGGATCGGTCCTGCTACTTACCTATTATTAAGCAGCTGCAGTCATGTGATCCCGCAGCTCCAGCTCCCCTGTGTAAGTTAGCTACAGCACACCTCCCAACTTTTTGAGATGGGAATGAGGGACACCTATTAAAGGGGTTATAAAGGTAGGCATTTTTTCACCCCCTGAGCCCCCCTTTACTTACCTGACGCCTCGAAAGTCCCGCGCTGTGAACGCGCAGGTTTCTGGGCCGGCATCTCGGCTCATTTATTGGTTGATTGAAAGCAACGCAGCCATTGGATAGCGCTGCTGTCAATCATATCCAATGATGCGCCGCGCCGAGGGGCGGGTCCGAGTGTTAGTGAGAGGTTAAGGCCACCCGCTGTATCACAGGAGCGCGCCCGCAAGGACTTTCCACCTCGCTCGCATCAAGGTGGAAAATTCTTGAGGGGGGGGGGCAGCCGCTGAGGGACCCCAGAATAAGAGGATTGGGGCCACTGTGTGCAAAACGAGCTGCACATTGGAGGTAAGTATAACATGTTTGTTATTTAAAAAAAAGAAACGTTAGTGCTCCTTTAAAGTATGTAGGCACAGAACACACCCCCTGTCACACACCCTTAACCACTTAAGGACCGCCGCATGTACATATACTTCGGCAGAATGGCACGGACAGGCACATCAATGTACCTGTACGTGCCTGCCTAGACGTGGGTCGGGGGTCCGGTCGGGACACGCAGGCACATTAACCCCTTGCGATCACCCCCCTGTCACAGTGTCACTGAATGCAGTGATCATATATGTACTGATCACTGCATTTAGTGTCAGCGTGACAGGCAGTTAGTGTTAGGTCCAGGGTAGCCCCGTGCCCCCCCTAATTAAGTTTTAACCCCTTGATCACTGCCCTAGTTAACCCTTTCACTCCCTATTGCCAGCATCACTAAGCGATCATTTTTCTGATCGCTGTATTGGTGTCGCTGTTCCCGCTAGGTAGCTAATTTTTTTTTTATTGCGATTTTTTTTTTACTAAAGACATGTGGCTGAATAAATTTTGGCCTAAATGTTTGACCAACATTTAGTTTATTTGATTTTTCTTATAACAACAAGTAAAAAATATTGTTTTTTTTTTCAAAAATGTCGCTCTATTTTTGTATATAGCGCAAAAAATAAAAATCGCAGAGGTGATCAAATACCACCAAAAGAAAGCTCTATTTGTGGGAAGAAAAGGACGCAAATTTTGTTTGGGAGCCACGGCGCACGACCGCGCAATTGTCTGTTAAAGCAACGCAGTGCCGAATTGTAAAAACCCCTTGGGTCATTTAGCAGCATATTGGTCCGGTCCTTAAGTGGTTAAAGGAAAATTGTACAAAAAAAAATAAAAAATTGGGAACATTAGATTGGAAGCCTTGTTGCCAACAGAGATTGAGGTGACTGGTCTACAGGCTTTTTAAAGTGCTGCATAATTGATTGTTGCTACCGTGTTTCCCCGAAAATAAGCCGTAGCGGGATTTCGACGCAAGATAGAAATATAAGACACCCCTCCGAAAATAAGACGTAGCGATGTAGTGTCGAATCTCCGAAAATAAAATGTAGTGTCGAATCTCCGAAAATAAGATGTAGTGTCGAATCTCCGAAAATAAGATGTAGTGTCGAATCTCCGAAAATAAGATGTAGTGTCGAATCTCCGAAAATAAGATGTCGTGTCGAATCTTGTAGTGATATCTTGTAGTGGTACAACCAGACAAGATGAGTGCAAAAAGAAAGAGTTATTCTGTTGAGTACAAGAAAGGAATTGTGGAGGACTCCCGAGGCAAGAATCTTACGGCTTTTTGCAAAGAGAAGAAGTTGGATATCCGAATGGTCCAAAAATGGCGTGCAGAATACGATAATCTCAGTCTACAGGTGGACAGAGGAAATGCTAAGAAGCGCAAGTGTGGTTCAGGTAGGCAACCTTTATTTTCTGTAATAAAAATAAGACACCCCCCGAAAATAAGCCATAGTGTGATTTCTTGAGGAAAAAAAAATATAAGACGGTGTCTTATTTTCGGGGAAACACGGTATATAGATCAATAAAGGTGCCAATTGAGGCTTCTTGTAGACAAAAGTGAACGTGAAGGTCATTATTCTCCCTGGAAAAGTAAAAAAATGGGGGTGTCTCCAGCACTCCTCCCTCTCCATGGGGTAAACGCACATCGTTCATTCCATCATTCAGATGGCTGATCATTCCTACAACACGTGCCTGAGGGGGGGATCAGAGCTCTGATTTGTAAGTGAATACAAATACATGGATTTCGCTTTTTCAGTTTTCTTGTAAAATAGTTAATCGTTAGTGGTGACTTTTTTTCTTTACAACATGGAAAAATAGTTTTCCTCCTTAAAATCCACCCTAGAGTTCCTTTCATGCGACCAGCCAAGTCGCCCCCGACGTATCATGCGCAGGTGTATTGGCTGCACCTCTCTCTATAATCGCAGACACAGTTGCAGGTATTTGTCATTGCGATCTAGATGAAGCAGATTATGTGACGCTGGATGCTTGTTGCAGCTGGAAGATTGGAAGATTGGAAGATCGGAAGAGTGGGGCCGTGTAGGGAGAGCGCTGGCTGTCTGCGTGTGAATAAATTATTGTCCGCCATGACAGGTTTGATTAATGGTACAGGCAGTGATGGCGATCATGGGTAATTATCTCACTTACTGATAGATCTGGAGTCAAATATTTCTGTGTCCACCACCTTTATCACCGTCAGGATGATATGTTTGCGCAGAATGCTACAGATTGGGGGCGATTTCTGCATGGCTAATGGGCTGAAAACTCTCTGTAACTTAGTAGAGTGCAAGCTCTTCCTCATTCTGTATCCTCCCTGATATCCTAGTAGAGTGTAAGCTCTTCTACCTTCTGTATCCTCCCTTATATCCTAGTAGAGTGTAAGCTCTTCTACCTTCTGTATCCTCCCTTATATCCTAGTAGAGTGTAAGCTCTTCCTCATTCTGTATCCTCCCTGATATCCTAGTAGAGTGTAAGCTCTTCTACCTTCTGTATCCTCCCTTATATCCTAGTAGAGTGTAAGCTCTTCCTCATTCTGTAGCCTTCCTTATATCCTATATATTTGCTCGACGGCCCGTTGGGATTAATGGCTCGTCGCCTTTCCAGACGGGCTGGTCGCCGAATCTGACGGCCGGCCGAGAACCTCAACGGGCGGAACGATGTGTTCCGCCCGTCGAGGTTCTCGTACGTGTGTACGGGGCTTAAGCTCTTCCGCCTTCTGTATCCTCCCTTATATCCTAGTAGAGTGTAAGCTCTACCTCATTCTGTATCCTCTCTTATATCCTAGTAGAGTGTAAGCTCTTCCTCATTCTGTACCCTCCCTGATATCCTAGTAGAGTGTAAGCTCTTCTACCTTCTGTATCCTCCCTTCTTATCCTCCCTTATATCCTAGTAGAGTGTAAGCTCTTCCTCATTCTGTATCCTTCCTTATATCCTAGTAGAGTGTAAGCTCTACCTCATTCTGTATCCTCTCTTATATCCTAGTAGAGTGTAAGCTCTTCCTCATTCTGTACCCTCCCTTATATCTTAGTAGAGTGTAAGCTCTTCTACCTTCTGTATCCTCCCTTATATCCTAGTAGAGTGTAAGCTCTTCCTCATTCTGTATCCTCTCTTATATCCTAGTAGAGTGTAAGCTCTTCCTCATTCTCTATCCTCCCTTATATCCTAGTAGAGTGTAAGCTCTTCCTCATTCTGTATGCTTCCTTATATCCTAGTAGAGTGTAAGCTCTACCTCATTCTGTATCCTCTCTTATATCCTAGTAGAGTGTAAGCTCTTCCTCATTCTGTACCCTACCTTATATCTTAGTAGAGTGTAAGCTCTTCTACCTTCTGTATCCTCCCTTATATCCTAGTAGAGTGTAAACTGTTCTTCATTCTGTATCCTCCCTTATATCCTAGTAGAGTGTAAGCTCTTCCTCATTCTATATCCTCTCTTATATCCTAGTAGAGTGTAAGCTCTTCCTCATTCTCTATCCTCCCTTATATCCTAGTAGAGTGTAAGCTCTTCCTCATTCTATATCCTCTTTTATATCTTAGTAGAGTGTAAGCTCTTCCTCATTCTGTATCCCCCCTGATATCCTAGTAGAGTGTAAGCTCTTCCTCATTCTGTATCCTCTTCTATATCTTAGTAGAGTGTAAGCTCTTCCTCATTCTGTATCCTCTTCTATATCTTAGTAGAGTGTAAGCTCTTCCTCATTCTCTCTTATATCCTAGTAGAGTGTAAGCTCTTCCTCATTCTGTATCCTCTCTTATATCCTAGTAGAGTGTAAGCTCTTCCTCATTCTGTACCCTCTCTTATATCCTAGTAGAGTGTAAAGCCCCGTACACACGGCCGAGATTCTCGGCAGAAACCAGCGAGAAGCTCGCTGGGATCCTCATTCTGCCGAGAACCTCGGCCGTGTGTACACTCTCGGCGAGCCCCGCCCGTCGGGAAACCCGTCGAGCTAATAGAGAGCAGGTTCTCTATTTGCTCGACGGCCCGTTGGGATTAATGGCTCGTCGCCTTTCCAGACGGGCTGGTCGTCGAATCTGACGGCCGGCCGAGAACCTCAACGGGCGGAACGATATGTTCCGCCCGTCGAGGTTCTCGTACGTGTGTACGGGGCTTAAGCTCTTCCGCCTTCTGTATCCTCCCTTATATCCTAGTAGAGTGCAAGCTCTTCCTCATTCTCTATCCTCTCTTATATCCTAGTAGAGTGTAAGCTCTTCCTCATTCTGTATCCTCCCTTATATCCCAGTAGAGTGTAAGCTCTTCCTCATTCTATATCCTCTCTTATATCCTAGTAGAGTGTAAGCTCTTCCTCATTCTATATCCTCTCTTATATCCTAGTAGAGTGTAAGCTTTTCCTCATTCTGTATCCTTCCTTATATCCTAGTAGAGTGTAAGCTCTTCCTCATTCTGTATCCTCCCTTATACTGTATCCCAGTAGAGTGTAAGCTCTTCCTCATTCTATATCCTCTCTTATATCCTAGTAGAGTGTAAGCTCTTCCTCATTCTGTATCATCTCTTATATCCTAGTAGAGTGTAAGCTATTCTAATGACGATCAGTGACGTCACACGCCAAGCCACACCCCCACACAGTAGTAATCACTCCCTAGCAGGCCCGTCGGAACCCGACAGGCAAACCAAGCAATTGCCTGGGGCCCCGAGCTGGCCAGGGGCCCCAGCAGGGAGGGCCCTTGCCGCACTGCTGATTCCTCCTGCAGTCCGGTCGGCCATGTACCATAACCGCGCGGTACAGGAGAATCGGGTTCCTGTTCCCGGCCGGACTGACAGGAAAGTGCACACACATTGAGTGTTCACTTCCTTTCAGTCCGGCCCCGGGAACAGCAAACTGAATCTCCTGTACCGCGCGGTTATGGTACATGGCCGACCGGACTGCAGGAGGAAGAAGCGGTGCAGCAAGGGCCCTCCCTGCTGGGGCCCCTGTGCGGACACCAAGATATGCCGGCGTGCTCTGCGGAGGATAGAGGTAAGCCGACAAACCCGAAACACTTAACCCCTTTAGCACCCCCTACAGGTTAACCCCCTCACTGCCAGTGTCATTTTCACAGTAATCAGTAATCAGAGTAATCATTTTGATAGCACTGATCGCTGTAAAAATTACAATGGTCTCAAAATAGTGTCTGAGGTGTCCGCCATAATGCCACAGTCATGATAAAGATCGCATTACTAGTAAAAAAAATAAAATAATAATACATGAATAAAAATGCCATAAAGCTACCCCCTATTTTGTAGACGCTATAGCTTTTGCGCAAACCAATCAATAAACAATTTTCACGATTTGTTTTACCAAAAATATGTAGAAGAATACTAAATAATAATAAACTGAGGAAAAAAAAGTTATATAAATATATTTTTGGGGGATATTTATTACAGCAAAAAGTAAAAAATATTGAATTTTTTTCAAAATTGTCGCTCTATTTTTGTTTATGAATGAATGAATGAATGAATGAATGAATGAAAACGTATATAGCGCGGCACATGCGAACTGAATCGCCTCTGGGCGCTTGTTGTTCCAGTCTCCTTTGATATCAAAAGAGAAAAGTCTTGACCTTTTTCCTAAATGCTAGGTGGTTCTCCTCCAACCGAATGCTGGTTGGTAAAGCGTTCCATAGTCTGGGACCTTGGATCGCAAATCTTCTTTCTCCTTTGGACTTGAAGTTGGCTTTCGGAACCTGGAGCAGGTTCTGATTCGTGGATCGCAAAACGCGATTTGGATTATGCGCTTTTATTAATTCGCATAAGTAAAGGGGGGCACTCTCATGGACACATCTATGGGTAAGACAGAGAGCTTTAAAAGCAATTCTGTCTTTGACTGGCAGCCAATGAAGGGCTCTCAGTGAAGGTGAGATGGATTCCCAGGGTTTTTTCCCAGTCACAAGTCTGGCGGCCGTATTCTGAACGACTTGCAGACGAGCGATTTGGTACTTGGGGAGGCCGAGGTAAAGGGCATTTGCATAATCCAGCCTGGAGTTTACAATAGCTCCCACCACGACCGCTACGTCTTCTTTAGGGATGAACGGAGTGAGTCTGCGTAGTAGGCGCAGTAGATGGTGAGATCCGCTGACCACTGACCCTATTTGTGCGTCCATTGTCATAAAGGAGTCAAAAATGACCCCTAGGCTTTTGACTTTGGCGCTAGGGGTGATGAGTTTGCCCAAAATAGGCGGGGGGGTCCACGCTGTTGAAAGTTGATTCCTACGCTTGGCGTGAAACAGCAGAAGTTCTGTTTTCGCTCCATTGAGTTTAAGATAACTCTTTGTCATCCAATCCTCTATCAAAGAGAGGCATGTCTCTAGATTGAGGTGGTGATCCTGTCTGTTGCAGATGCGGAAATACAGTTGCGTGTCATCTGCATAAGAGTGATAAAGCAGTTTTTGGCTGCTAATAATCTCAAAAAGAGGACGAAGGTAGATGTTAAATAGCACTGGTGACAGCGGTGATCCTTGAGGGACTCCGCATGTTACTGTGCGTTTTTCAGACGTAAATGGTCCTAGCTTCACTGTTTGCGATCGGTTTTCCAAAAAAGAGGAGAACCAAGATAAATCGCCTTCTGCGACCCTGGCTACTTCAGTAAGCCGAGTCAGTAACAGATTGTGGTCTACAGTGTCAAAAGCTGCACTTAGGTCCAACAGAACCAGGAGACAAGATTCTCCTTCGTCTGCGGCCTTGAGAACATCGTCCCATACTTTTAGCAATGCTGTTTCCGTCCCATGTCCGGGACGGAAGCCTGATTGCAATGGATCAAGTAGCTTGTGGGTATCTAGATGCTGTTGCAGCTGTTGTACCACTACTTTTTCCATTATCTTAGAGAGTACGTTGAGGCTTGTTATGGGACGGCGGTGGAGTGGGTCCTTGGGGTCCAGGGAGGGTTTCTTCAGGATGGGTTGGATTATACCCTCTTTCAACTGTGAGGGCACTATGCCCTCCAGGAAAGACTGGTTGATAAGCTGCGTAATGGGAGGGGCCAGGATGTCGGCGCATTCCTTCAGCAGTTTTGTGGGGATAATGTCATTTGGCGCTGCGCCATTGCGCAGAGTACAAATGACATTTTTAGTGGACTCAACGGAGATGGGTTCTAGGGTAAACTTACCTGATATCGAAGAATTACTATCGGTGCTGTGTGAGAGGCTACATGGGGGGCTGAGGGGAGAATAGTTTTGCTGAATGCTTTCACGGATTGCCTCGATTTTATCAACGAAATAATCCGATAGCTCATTGCAAAATTCTTGTGTGTCAGAACTGGGGGCTTCAATACATCCTGGTTTCATGGTCTGGGTGACCATCTTGAAGAGTTTGCGGGGGCGGTTAAGGGCCCCGTTGATAGCCTCCGAGAAATAATTCTTCTTGGCTTGGAAAATTCCTTTGTGGTATTTTCTTGTGGTCGCCTTGTAGATGGATAGGTTTAGCTCTGAAGAACATCTTTTCCAGGCAGATTCTGCCCTTCTGCGTTCTTGCTTCAGTAACGACAGCTGGTTGTTAAACCAGCTGCGGTTGTTTTTCCGAATGAGGGTTCTTCGTTTCGGCGCTACCAAATCGGCTGATTGTAGCATGGCCGAGTTGATGGCTTCCAATGTTTCAACGGCCGTTTGATGCGGCTGAGTTGTTTCTATTTTTTTTCCTTAAAGTCGTTCTGAAGAGTTCCGAGTGGAGCTTCTTCTGACATCTAGTCCAGTGTGTTGTCACTGGATTTGATGTTTTTGTTGTGGGGGGGATTGTGGAAATGAATTTAATTGCATGGTGGTCTGTCCATGGCAACTTTTCATTTTTCAAAATTTTTATTTCCAGATCTTGTCTGAAAATAAGATCAAGTGTGTGGCCTGAAGCATGTGTGGGCCCACATACTAGTTGCTGTAACCCTAAATTTTCCAGGTGGTCAATACAGGCATCCGCAACGATGTCTTGTGAGGAGTTGGCCCAGAGATTGAAATCCCCTAACAGCAACAGGTGTTTGCTGTTGAGGGTATAAGTGGAGAAGAAATCCGTCCATGATGATAGCAGCTGCGATTTTGGGCCCGGTGGCCTATAGCAGAGCAGAACGTGGATGGTCTCCTTTGAATTTACTTGCAATTGCAGAGTAAGGGTTTTCATGAATGGAAGAGGGTTTTGAAGGGCTGGTTTTGTGATTGCAAGATGAATCTTGTGGATCACCGCCAGGCCTCCCCCTCTTTGCCCTATTCTGTTTTCTGTGATAATACGGTAGTTTTCTGGCACCAGTTCTCCTAGAATGGTGTTACAGTCGGCTGTGAGCCAGCTCTCTGTAATAAAGAGGCAGTCTAAATCGTGTTGTAGAATGAAGTCATGGATTTCAAGTCTATGTTTTACTGCCGATCTTGTGTTGATCAAAGCACATAAAATGAGCTTGGGCTGGGGTAAACGGCTAAAATTTTTGATGGTCGATCGTCGATCGATCCTCAAAAGTTGCTCCATTCTTAGGGACTTTTTGGTGATGGCTGGCAGTATTGCGGCGCAACTCCTCAGATCCCAAATGGTTTCTGCGGAGTACCGCAGATTAGCCATGGTAGCCAATCACCGGGCAAAGTAGTTATTTTTTGGAGACGATGGTGGGAGGATTCAGTGAATCCTCCCAGCTTGATCCAGAGGAAGGCAAAAAAAACCCTAGCCGTGCTGTGCCAATTTGCTTTGGTAGGGGAAAAAAATTCCTTCCTGATCCCTGAATGGCGATCGGGGGAAGCCCCTGGATCAAGTATTATTAAATTATGAAACAGGGGGGTGAGAGCTGTCACTGCTGCTGGGGTGTACCAAGATGGCCGCCGACTGAGAGCAGGACCAGGGACCCAGGCTGATGTATAGTCAGCTGGAAGGACTGGGATGGGGGGGGACTGGTTGTTGAGGGGTGGATGAGTCCTGCAGGGGGCTGGGGGCGAACTCCTGGGAGGTTTCTAGTGGCTTGGAGGGGATTCTGTGTGTGAAATTGCGGCGCAGAGTTAGGCCGCAGGTGAAGCCGCGGACTTTCCTGGATCGCGGCCCCGCGTATGAGAGAGGCCTGGCGCGGAGGTCCCGAAAAACGACCTGGAATGGCAAAAAATTGCCGTGGAGAGGAGGCAAGTAGGTGCCTCTGAATGGTGATGGCTATATGGGGGGCGTATGGACCAGAGTGAAGGAGCGGGGGAGCGGCTGGTTGTTGGGGGGGAGGGGGGAAGCTGGAGGAAGCGAATCGCGGGGGGGTTGTATCTCCGCTGGGGGAGATTAGGCTGCCGGCGTGGCTGTCCTAACAAGGACGGCCACCTACAGGTCCTGGGGAGGTGTAGATCGCCCTGAGTAGCAGGGGCTTACCTGGAGGGTGAGACGCGGCCAGAGAAGGCGGATGAGAAGGCCTGCTGGGGCGGGGGGGTGGAAAACCCTGCCTGTCTGGAGCCCAGGAGCCACACGTCCTACTGGTAGGTACGTGCGCCGATTACTACTGGGACAGTTCTCGCCCTGGGGGAGGGTCACTCTTTCAGACCCAACAGGAAGAGCTCCTGGAAGTTAGGAGTTTATAGCGCAAAAAATAAAAACCGCATAGGTGATCAAATACCACCAAAAGAAAGCTCTATTTGTGGGGGAAAAAAAAAGAACATCAATTTTGTTAGGGAGCCACGTTGCACGACCACGCAGTGGCGGATCGCAAAAAAGTGGTCTGGTCTATTAGCAACAAAATGGTCCGGGGCATAAGTGGTTAAAGAAGCCAATGTACAGGTACAGCGATTCGCAGGAACGTGCCCACCTGCCGCTGTATAGTGATGGCGGCTGGTGGGCAAGTGGTTAAAAAATACCAGTGTGCATGGTATGAGCCTTATATCTACTAGAGTGTAAGCTCTGTGTCTTCTATCTCCTCGCTTAAACTCTAAGGCCCCGTACACACGAGCAAATACATCTGATCAAATCGGTCGGACAGACCGATTTGAACAGATCTGTCTGCTGGGATGTATTGGTTTGATCATGTACACACGATCAAACCAAAATCCCCGCCAGCAGACAGCGCGGTGATGTGGCGGTGACGTGGCGGTGACGTTGACGCCACCACGTCACCGCACCAGGAAGTAAAACACTTCCGCACATGCGTCGAATCCATTCAACGCATGTGCGGGCAGATATGTCTGCTGATTAGCGTACTAACCAGCAGACATATCGGTCCGACGGGTTCCCAGCCGACAGATTTCAAAGCATGCTTTCAAATCTGTCGGCTGGCCAAATCCGTCTGTCCGCCCCTACACACGATCAAATCTGTCTGCTGAAACGGTCCATCAGACGGGTTTCGGGTTTCGTGTGTGCGCGGCCTAACAGATTACCCTTTTTTTTCCGCCTTCCATACACCTCCCCTCTACCCCCCCCCCCCCCCCGTCTTGCCTTCTAATATCCTCCCTTATACCCTAATAGATTGCAAGCTCTATGGCCTTCTATACCCTCCCATTTTCTGTAGCCAGCTGGGGATTTGCCATTCCAGCATCCACCAATAGTTGTGTAGCAGAGGCGGCTCTGGGCTTGGTGAGGCCTTAGGCAAAACTTGACATGGGGCCCCACTCACACTCACACCCATGATGGGGAAAAATAATTCAAGGACAAGTGCCTCTTCCCCACAAACCTACCCGGTGGTTGTAAGGGTCTTCGAGCAGGGGGCTTATTGGAATCTGGAAGCCCCACTTTCACAAGGTGGCCCCCAGATCCTGCTGTTTAATAACTAAGGGGCTAGGGGGCCACCCGGTGATGTCACCTGGTGAACCCGCCTCCTTGTGACGTCATTGACTGAGGGCATGCTGGGTCATTGACGTCACAAGGGGTTGACGATATTTACTGGTTGTTAGTGACGCTGGCGGCCCCGCTCCTGAGTTAGGGCTCTTAACGCTGCCTGAGCACATCAGCGTTAAGGTCCCCTGTCCCTCAAAACTGGGTTAATGCATTGGGTAAGTTAGGCGGCCACGAGGCCCCTGTGAGTGTGAGGCCTTAGGCGACCGCCTAATTAAAGAGCCGCCTCTGCTGTGTAGGCCAAACCATCCAGTTTCTTGGCGGTTAGTTAGTCACGCAGCACCCTGAGTTTGATCCGTTTCCTCTAGCACTGCGTTTTGTATATTTATAGAGCATTTGTGAAATGTCATGAATAATGTGTATTTGTAATGGAACCTCTTATAACTCGCAGCTTGTAGGAGCCAAAATCCTTCCTGTCCCCCCCCCCCCCGATAGAGCTGATAGGGTTCTTTGTCACCCGGCTATCTGAGGATTGCACAGTTCTCGGAGACTCTGAGCCTTTCTACAGATTATAGTGCTTCACAGATCTCGGGAAATGTCAGTAATTCACGCTTTGCCTATTTTCCCCTCATCGGGTGGCAGGCTGGTGGTGTGATATAATATGATACAGAAAGGAAATGATATGTTTTCTGTCCTGGGATTGCACACTCCACCAGTCAGTCACTTCAAAGTGTTTAGCAGGTGAGATAAGCCCCAGACTTTGCTAAATGCGCCTTCTGTGCGCGGCTGGTGGACATCGTTGTACGAGCGCCGCCCGGCCACCCGCAGACCTTTCCGTAAAGACTCCTTTCTGTTTATTATTATCATTCCATAACAGAATAATACTAACAATTATAAAGAACGGAACGACGGATTCATGGAAGAGCTGTGTGTTACAGCCGGGGGGCTCTTCAAATCACTAAACCAAGCTGATTTCATTGCAGTTGGGAGCAGCTTTTTTTTTTACTATGTGATGAGGGAGGTATACAGAGGGTTGCGACGATGTATGCAAAAAAAAAAAAAAACATTGTAAATAAGAAAGTTTTCTCCTTCACTAATGAGAACTGATAAAGGCTGCACTGACGGGCACTGATGAAGGAGTACTGATTGGCACTGATATATCCTGATGATGAGGCACTGTTAGGTGGCACTGAGGACAATCATAGGTGGCACCGGTGGGCATACCTCCCAACCGTCCCGTATTTTGTGGGACTGTCGCGTTTCACTTTGCGTTAAATCGCGTTATATCCTGTGGTCCCGCGATCCGGGCTAGAGTCCCGCGATTCCGCCCCCCGTGATTACTGCGATTCGCGGTAAATCCCGCGGTAAACCCCCCTGCTCAACAACTCCAAACCACTGACCCACCCCCCCCCCCCCCTCCCCGCTCAACAACTTTGAACTGCGGAACTTCGTTGGGAGGTATGCTCATGTGTCCCTTATTCTGAAGTTGAAAAGTTGGGAGGTATACTGGTGGGCACTGATAAGTGGCACTGATGAGCGGCACTGATAGATGGCGCTGGCAGGTATCACTGATTGGCACAGAGTGCCATCCTAATGGGCACTGATTCGGACCCCTAGTGGGCCCATCTGGTGGTCTAAAGTGGGCATCCCTGGTGGTCTGAAGTGGGCATCACCGATGGGCATGCACTGATAATCAATGTGCTGATTATCAGTGCAGACCCCCCCCCCCCTCCCGTCAGGAGAGCAGCCAATCGGCTCTCCTCTACTCCCGCGGGTAGGTGCAAGTAGAGGAAAGACAATAAAAGGCTCTTCCTGTTTACACTTTGATCAGCTGTGATTGGACACAGCTGATCACATGGTAAAGAGCCTACATCATGGGCTCTTTACCTAGATTGGAGATACAGTGTATCAGACTGACACACCACTCAGCGCAGCACTGCACGCCCCCACAGGCACGCGCTATAGTGGCTTGTCCTGCTGGATGTCATGTGACGCCCAGTCAGGATATTGAAACCACTTTTCGCCCATCATTTTGCTATATGGCGGGCGGGAAGTGGTTAAACTGAGAAAATGGAGCATTTTAAGAAAATTTGGATATTGATGACAACAATGCGTTTTAAAAAAACACTGCAAGGTGTTTTTTCTCCTTTAATGCATCTTTACTTCTGAGACACTCTGACTCTTTAAGATGCTCTTTTTAAATCCAATTAAGTTCTTCCAGCTTTTCCTTGTACAACTTACTTTGCCAGCTTTGTGTTGCCCTGTCTCAACTTTCTTGAGATGTGTTGCTGCCATCAATTTCAAAATGACCTTATTTTTTACTAAAATAGTACAATGATAATTACAATAGAATTTAAGAGAGCCTACAATCTATTCACATAATAGAGGTCACAGGAAGTTTAAAGGGGTTGTAAAGGTCCATTTTTTCCCCCCAAATAGCTCCCTTTCCCTTAGTGCAGTCCACCTTCACTTACCTCATCCTTCCATTTTGCTTTTAAATGTCATTATTTCTTCTGAGAAATCCTCACTTCCTGTTCTTCTGTCTGTAAGTCCACACAGTAATGCGAGGCTTTCTCCCTGGTGTGGAGTGGCGTGCACGCCCCCTCCCTTGGACTACAGGAGAGTCAGGACGCTCTCTACGTTGCAGATAGAGAAAAGAGCTGTGTGTTAGTGGGCTTTCTGACTCTCCTGTAGTCCAAGGGAGGGGGGCGACCACATCACTCCACATCAGGGAGAAAGCCTTGCATTACTGTGTGGAGTTACAGACAGAAGAACAGGAAGTGAGGATTTCTCAGAAGAAATAAGGACATTAAAAAGCAAAATGGAAGGATGAGGTAAGTGAAGGAGGACTGCACTGAGGTAAAGGAAGCTATTTAGGGAAAATAATTGTACCTTTACATCCCCTTTAAGCCTCAGAGGGAGTTTGTTGTACATGGAGGGCAGATTCTGTTGGTTTATTTCGCCATGCGCTGTTTGCTCCTTTTTGTTTTTCTAGGTTTTTGAGACAAGATACAATTAATATATTTATGTACTTTTCCAGGATGCATCTCCTGTATAGAGAACACGCCACTCTTTTGTAATTTCATTTTTTTGTAGCGGGGTCGTTTCAGGTGACTGGTGATAAAATTAGCCAGTTCAGGATTATTCATTTTTTTGTGAAGTGACTCTTTTCATCCTCATTTTTCATAACAGAGATAAGTGGCCATTGGGTCAAAATTACTATTATTACAGTAAATAACTTCCTTTGTTTCGGCATTTTTTCAGGATTCAGTGACTTTCATTGTGGTTTGCTTTCATTGAGTGATGGGTGGCTGGTGATTAAAATTAGTGTGTTCGGCATCATACATTTTTTTGTGTGAAGTGACTCTTTTCATTATTATTTGCCATAACAGAGATAAGTGGCCATTGGGTCAAAATTACTATTATTACAGTAAATAACTTTCTTTGTTTCAATGACGTTCATTTTGGTTTTGCTTTTGTGTGAGTGACTAGCAAAAGTGCACCCATTTGTTGAACAGGCTGAATATGGAATTGTGCATTGGGGCAAAGGTTGCAAGTGCATGGGGGGTGCAAGCATGAGTGTGAGATGAGGTGTGCAGGGTTGTGGGCACGGTGGCAAGATAAGGTGTGCAGAGGGTGTGGGCACATTGTCAAGATTAAATGTGCAGGTACAGAGGTGAAATGAGGTGTGCAGGGGGCATGGTGGTGACATTATGGGTGCGGACATAATGAAACGAGGTGTGCAGGGGGCATGGTGGTGACATTATGGGTGCGGACATAATGAAATGAGGTGTGCAGGGGGCGTGGGCATGGTGGTGACATTATGGGTGCGGACATAATGAAATGAGGTGTGCAGGGGGTGTGGGCATGGTGGTGACATTATGGGTGCGGACATAATGAAATGAGGTGTGCAGGGGGCATGGTGGTGACATTATGGGTGCGGACATAATGAAATGAGGTGTGCAGGGGGTGTGGGCATGGTGGTGACATTATGGGTGCGGACATAATGAAATGAGGTGTGCAGGAGGCATGGGCATGGTGGTGACATTATGGGTGCGGACATAATGAAATGAGGTGTGCAGGGGGTGTGGGCATGGTGGTGACATTATGGGTGCGGACATAATGAAATGAGGTGTGCAGGAGGCATGGGCATGGTGGTGACATTATGGGTGCGGACATAATGAAATGAGGTGTGCAGGGGGCATGGTGGTGACATTATGGGTGCGGACATAATGAAATGAGGTGTGCAGGGGGCATGGGCATGGTGGTGACATTATGGGTGCGGACATAATGAAATGAGGTGTGCAGGGGGCGTAGGCATGGTGTAGACATTATGGGCCAGATTCATAAAAGATGTACACCGGCGTATCTCCAGATACGGCGCCGTAATTTCAAATGTGCGCCGTCGCATCTTTGCGCCGATTCACAAAGCAAGACCACGCCGAAAAACATGGCTTCAGCCCTCCGACGTAACTTGCATGGTGGTGAGATGAGATGTGTTTGGGTTGCGGGCCTGGTGGTGAGAGAAGGTGTACAGGGGGTGCTGGCATGGTGGTGAGATGAGGTGTGCAGGGGGTGCTGGCACGGTGGTGAGATGAGGTGTGCAGGGGGTGCGGGCACAGTGGTGAGATGAGGTGTGCAGGGGTGTGCGGGCATGGTGGTGGGATGAGTTGTGCAGGGGTTGGGGGCATGGTGGTAAGTTGAGGTGTGCAGGGGGTGCGGGCATGGTGGTGAGATGAGGTATGTTTGGGTTGCGGGCATGGTGGTGAGATGAGGTGTACAGAGGGGTGCGGGCATGGTGGTGGGATGAGGTGTGCAGGGGGGTGCGGGCATTATGGTGGAATGAGTTGTGCAGGGGTTGCGGGCATGGTGGTGAGATGAGGTGTTCAGGGGGGTGCGGGCATGGTGGTAGGATGAGGTGTGCAGGGGGTGCGGGCACGTGGTGAGATGAGGTGTTCAGGGGGTGCGGGCACAGAGGTGAAATGAGGTGTGCAGGGAGTGCGAGCAGGGTGGTGATATGAGGTGTGCAGGGGGTGCGGGCACTGTGGTGACATGAGGTGTTCAAGGGGTGAGGGCACTGTGGTGACATGAGGTGTTCAGGGGGTGCTGGCACGATGGTGAGATGAGGTGTGCAGGGGGTGCTGGCACGATGGTGAGATGAGGTGTGCAGGGGGTGCTGGCACGGTGGTGAGATGAGGTGTGCAGGGAGTGCGGGCACAGTGGTGAGATGAGGTGTGCAGGGAGTGCGGGCACGGTGGTGAGATGAGGTGTGCAGGGGGTGCTGGCACGATGGTGAGATGAGGTGTGCAGGGGGTGCTGGCACGGTGGTGAGATGAGGTGTGCAGGGAGTGCGGGCACAGTGGTGAGATGAGGTGTGCAGGTAGTGCGGGCACGGTGGTGAGATGAGGTGTGCCCCCCCCCCCCCCATATCCACCAATCAAGCTTTGATGGTGGATCTGCTGCTGATCGGTGATTTCGAGGGGGGGGGGGGGGTGGCACCACTCCTTAGGAAGAAGATGGTAATGTAATGCCGCGTACACACGATCACTTTGTGATGGGAAAAAATGACATTTTTAAAAACGTCATTTTCATTGTCCGTGTGTAGGGGAAAACTTTGTTTTATGTAAAAAACGACAAAAAAAAATTGAAGCATGCTTCAATTTTATGTGTCGTTTTTCAAAACGTCGTTTTTTGTTTCACAAAAAGTCACCGTGTGTAGCAAAAAACGTCGTTTAAAACAACGTTTTTCAACCTGCGCATGCCCAGAAGCAAGTTATGAAGCGAGCTTCAGGCTCCATTCACATCTAGGCGTTTTGTCGCCTGAAGCCCGACGCTGAAGCAGCCTGACATACGCTGGAGGGGGGAATTTACATTGTCGGCTATGGAGATGGTTCACATCTCTACGCCGAACGCCGATACGCCTGAAGCGTGAAGCCTGAAACAAGTCCCGGACCCTTTTTTTCAGGCGTATCGGGCGTTCGGCCATAGCCGACAGTGTAAATTCTGCCCTCCAGCAAAAAAGCAATAGGCGTTTTGTCGCCGCAAATCGCGGGGACAAAACGCCTATTGCATGTCGCCCGAATACGCCCGCTGCCGCCGACGCCTAGATGTGAATGCAGCCTCAATGGAAAAGAGTGGTGAACGTAACCTCGCTTTTTGTGAAAAAACGATGGTGTGTATGCAACATCGTCTTTGAAAAGTGAAGTTTCAAAAACGTCGTTTTTTTTTCATCACATAAAGTGATCGTGTGTACGGGGCATAAGGCTCGGTGTTCTGGGTTAATATCATAAACACTCCTAATACCGGGGAGAAGATCGGTTCTCTGGTTTCCATTTGCCTGACAGCGACGAAAGACTGTTTACTAACAAGAGGTCCTTTGTTCTATCTAAACAAACATTAAAATCGCGAGACCGCGCCAAAGCCAATATATTGAAGGTGCGCCGTACCAACAAAGCCTTGAGTGATTGTAGAAATAAAGATGTGTTTTTTAAGCTGAACTTCAGCGAGGAGCCAAATCCACGTTTGAAGTGCTTTCTTGTGGGCTGTTTGTGCTGAAAGTTTGTGCACCCCGGACTTTTCATCCAGTCACCTCTGTCATACAGTACAGGCAGGTCAGTGACCTCCAGTGTCACAGCAGAGCATGGTCCAGGACACACCCCCCACGCTCTGATTGGATAGTGAAAGAGCAGCAATGCACTGAAGAATACTCATACTTGCTCTATTCTCCCGTCGGCATGTTCTCTGTGGTAGACTGACAGCATCAAGAGCTGCAATTGGTGCTCCTCAGAGGCGGCTCTAGGCTTTGTGAGGCCTTAGGCAAAACTTGACATGGGACCCCACTCACCCCCATGATGCGAAAAAAAATTCAAGGACAAGAGCCTCTTCCCCACAAACCTGGCCGGAGGTTGTGGGGGTCTGCAGGCACGGGGGCTTATTGGAATATGGAAGCCCCCTTTAACAAGGTGGCCCCCAGATCCTGCTCTTTAATATCTAAGGGGCGGGGGCCACCCGGTGATGTCACCTAGTGAACCCGCCCCTTGTGACGTCATTGACTGAGGGCATGCTGGGTCATTGATGTCACAAGGGACAATGTCACCGATATTCACTGGTTGTTAGGGATGCTGGTGGCCCTGCTCCTGAGTCAGGGCTCTTAACGCTGCCTGAGCACAGCACCGTTAAGGTACCCTGTCCCTCAAGACTGGAGTAATGCATTGGGTAAGTTAGATGGCTGTGAGGCCCCTGTGAGTGCGAGGCCTTAGGTGACCGCCTAATTTGGCTAATCAAAGAGCCACCTCTGGTGCTCCTGTTACCAGTCCAGGCACTGAGAACCTTTAGTACAGGGGTGTCAAACTCAATTCATCATGGGCCGCATCAGCATAATGGTTGTCCTCAAAGGGCTGGGTTGTATCTGAAGGAATAGATGTCCCGAGCAATCCAGCCCCCTTTACATCCATCCAATATCAAGGGACCCCCCACCATCAGACCCAAGTGTCACCAAACCTTTATATCACAGTGCACCCCACTTACCTGCTGCCTGGAAGAAACTGGAGTAGGAGCTGGGAAGCAGAACGTAAGGGTCTGGAGGAGGACCAGAGGAGGATAGGAATTTGCTGAATGCTGAGACCAGGGGAGGCAGAGATAAGGGACTGCTGTGGCTGCACAGAGAGCCACGAGATCTTTTGGAGGAGTTCTGTCTTTCTGCTGACAACTGATGAGACGAGGGGGACGGGGGCAGAAAAGGACCCTCTTTGCAGCTGCACAGAAAAGCAGAGTATCTGGTGGTGGAGGTCAGTCCCCCCCTCTGCTGCCGATTACTGAGACAAGTTGGGGGCGGAGATTAAGGGGGGTTCCCCAGCTGCTGGAGAGGTGCGAGGGCCGCATGAAATGTCCTGGAGGGCCGGATTCGGCCTTGTGTTTCACATGTGTGCTTTACAAGCTTGGGGATGTGTTTTCCTATGAAGTTGAGGGAAGCAGCACTGAGGAAGCCGGCAGCAATTGATAGTTGTAAATCGTGCTGGGGTAAGATTTTTAATCAATAGTTTACTTAGGGATGTTTATTTTATTCTGCTCAGTGTGTTCATCCAAAAAATACTGAGGCCTTCATACTATTTTAATGAAATATCAGTTTGTAACATTTTGATAAAGTTCATACAAATTCGGGATCAGATCATCGTTACGCTGCCTTTACATGGTGTGAACTGGCCCTGATCGTATCCTACTCACCCTCGCTCCCTCTCAGATTTTCTCAGTGAACTTTCCATGGCGTTCATCTCCGTTCCAATAATGCCTGATACCGCGTACACCCGATCACTGTTTGTGATGAAAAAAAACGACGTTTTTCAAACTTCATTTTCCAAAACGACGTTGCCTACACACCATCGTTTTTCCAAAATGCTCTTGCAAAGCGCGGTGACGTACACCACGTTCGACGGCGCTCTGTTCCATTGAAGCTCCCGTCTCATAACTTGCTTCTGAGCATGCGCGGGTTTAAAAACGTCGTTTTCAACATCGTTTTGCCCACACACCATCACTTTTTATGACACAAAAAATGACATTTTGAAAAACAACACACAAAAATTCAAGCATGTTCGAATTTTTTTTTTTTGGTCCTTTTTTTAAAGACATAAAACGACGTTTTGCCCACACACCATCATTTTAAATTACGTTTTTGAAAACATTGTTTTTTTTTTTTCATCACAAAAAGTGATCGTGTGTACGCGGCATTAAGCCGATGGGACTCTAAATGATGTATTCCCGGATTCCGCCATGTCAGACAGCCGATTGGTGAACCGTATGCTGGTGACGTCACAACGTGCGAGCCTCCAGCATGCCGCGCTGCAGATAACGTTGGCTGGCGCGGCCCGCGTGTGTGTGTGGGGAATGTGTGACGCAGCCTACAATTACCGGCCTGTCACTGGATGTATATTGTGCATGGAAAGAGACTGAAGGTTTCTCCTCATATACGTCTTATCTGAAGGAAGAAAAGAGCTGCAAAATGAGTCCCACCGCCTGTCGCGGTGCATAAAATTGCCTATCTCCGCTTGGCTTCATTGTTTTTTTTTTTTAAATGATTGTTTCAATTCAGCCACATAAAACTGCCTAGTCGTCATTTAATGCACATAATTGGAGGGTAGCCGCACCTGGCAATGTTCCATGTAGCCCAAACAGTACATTTCACTTAGCGGAAAGGAATGTCATCATAAAATGGACGGCAGTAAATAAAAAGCGCTCAGCTGTGTTTTTTTTTTTTCCTATTGGAGTGATATACCTAAAGCTGAACTCCAGGATCCCACACTTTAATTTAACCCGTTCCAAGGTCAGCACTGTTTTTTTTTTTTCCTTTTGAAGTAATATACTTAAAGAGGGGGTTCACCCTTAAAACCACTTTCT
Source organism: Rana kukunoris (assembly GCA_029574335.1). NCBI lineage: Eukaryota > Metazoa > Chordata > Amphibia > Anura > Ranidae > Rana > Rana kukunoris. Next base: position 225,914,226 of record CM056055.1, on the reverse strand, counting down.
CCCATCCCATCCTGCATACTGGCGTCAGCGCCTGTATGCTGTCTTTTTTTTTTTTATCGCTGTACTTACCTCTTAATAGATAATTTATTTTCGTCCTACCGCGGGGTACGGCGCCGCTATATAGCGTCACGCCTTCCGAAAACAGCCGACGAGCACTCGGCTGTTCTCGGCGCTATACGGCGCCTGAGCAAAGACCTAGGAGCTGAAATAGGACTCGGCTGTATACGGCGCCTGCGCAGTCAGCTCCGGGGTCTGTGCGCAGGCGCCGAGAACAGCCGAGTGCTAGTCGGCTGTTTTCGGAAGGCGTGACGCTATATAGCGGCGCCATACCCCGCGGTAGGACGAAAATTAAATGATCTATTAGGAGGTAAGTACACCTATAAAAAAAAAAGACAGCATACTGGCGCTGACGCCAGTATGCTGGATGGGATGGGAGAAAGTGGTTTTAAGGGTGAACCCCCTCTTTAAAGCTGAACTCCAGGATCCAACACTTTCATTTAACCCGTTATAAGGTCAGCACTGTTTTTTTTTTTCCCCCCTTTTGGAGTAAAATACCTAAAGCTGAACTCTGGGATCCAACGCTTTCATTTAACCCGTTATAAGGTCAGCACTGTTTTTTTTCCTTTTGGATTAATATACCTAAAGCTGAACTCCAGGATCAAACAAACACTTTGATTCAACCCGTTCCAAGGTCAGCACTGTTTTGTTTTTTTCCTTTTGGAGTAATATACCTAAAGCTGAACTCCGGGATCCAACACTTTCATTTAACCCGTTATAAGGTCAGCACTGTTTTTTTTTTTATCCTTATGGAGTAATATACCTAAAGCTGAACTCCAGGATCCAACACTTTCATTTAACCCGTTATAAGGTCAGCACTGTTTTTTTTTTTTTTCCTTTTGGAGTAATATACCTAAAGCTGAACTCCGGGATCCAACACTTTCATTTAACCCGTTCCAAGGTCAGCACTGTTTTTTTTTTTATCCTTATGGAGTAATATACCTAAAGCTGAACTCCAGGATCCAACACTTTCATTTAACCTGTTATAAGGTCAGCACTGTTTTTTTTTTTTTTTCTTTTGGAGTAATATACCTAAAGCTGAACTCCGGGATCCAACACTTTCATTTAACCCGTTCCAAGGTCAGCACTGTTTTGTTTTTTTATCCTTATGGAGTAATATACCTAAAGCTGAACTCCGGGATCAAACACTTTCATTTAACCCGTTATAAGGTCAGCACTGTTTTTTTTTTTTCCTTTTGGAGTAATATACCTAAAGCTGAACTCCAGGATCCAACACTTCATTTAACCTGTTATAAGGTCAGCACTGTTTTTTTTTTTTCCTTTTGGAGTAATATACCTAAAGCTGAACTCCGGGATCCAACACTTTCATTTAACCCGTTATAAGGTCAGCACTGTTTTTTTTTTTTTTCCTTTTGGAGTAATATACCTAAAGCTGAACTCCGGGATCCAACACTTTCATTTAACCCGTTATAAGGTCAGCGCTGTTTTTTTTTTATCCTTTTGGAGTAATATACCTAAAGCTGAACTCCAGGATCCAACACTTTCATTTAACCCGTTATAAGGTCAGCACTGTTTTTTTTTTTTTTTCCTTTTGGAGTAATATACCTAAAGCTGAACTCCGGGATCCAACACTTTCATTTAACCCGTTATAAGGTCAGCGCTGTTTTTTTTTTATCCTTTTGGAGTAATATACCTAAAGCTGAACTCCAGGATCCAACACTTTCATTTAACCCGTTATAAGGTCAGCGCTGTTTTTTTCCCTTTTGGATTAATATACCTAAAGTTGAACTCCAGGATCAAACACTTTAATTCAACCCGCTCCAAGGTCAGCACTGTTTTTTTTCTTTTTTGAAGTAATATACCTAAAGCCGAACTCCAGGATTAAATACTTTCATTTAACCTGTTTCAATGTCAGCACTGTTTTTTTTATTTTTTCCTTTTGGAGTAATATGCCTAAAGCTGAACTCCAGGATCAAACAAACACTTTCATTCAACCATTCCAAGGTCAGCACTGTGTTTTTGTATTTGTTTTTTGTTTTTGTTTTTTTTGTTTTTCACAAGTTGAAGACCTGAAAATTACTTAAAACACCCAAAATATGATGTTTCCTGAAAGCAGAGACCAAGGAGAATAAAATGGCGGTTGTTCTGATTTTTTATGTCATACATTATTAGCCCAATAATTTATCAAGTGCAGCATTTCAGTGAAATATTTACTAACATTAATTTTAGGGTGCACGGATGCAATATCTTGCCCAAATTTTGGTAAGATATAAAAAATGAGGTCGAGCATAGTAAATAGACACTTAAGGCTGGGTTCACACTGCCACACGGAGCTGCTCACAGCATGGGGTCCAATGTTTAAAAAATGCACCACAGAATCGTAGCAAAAATCAAGAAAAGGGGACAGCCGACGTGTTTCACACAGGTTCAGTGCTTAGTCATGGCTTAGCACTAAGCACTGAACCAGTGTGAAAGGCGTCGGCTGTCCCTTTTCCTGATTTTTGCTGCGATTCTGTGGTGCATTTTTTACTGTTTTTATCAATAAAGACAACTCAAGAGTTCTTTTCGGAGTGCGGCTGTCCATCCCTTTGATATCTTCATTACCTGTCTCTTTATTGTTGACCCTTTTTTGGTGAATGAATAGGGATACAATGTACCCCATACTCATTCACATGGAGGGGCGGGATCTAATAGCCTCCCACTCGCAAACCCCCACAACCACTGGCCAGGGTTGGAGGCCCTTGTCCCCACCCCAAAGCACCAAAGCAGGCTGGGTTCACACTGCCACACGGAGCCGCTCACAGCATGGGTCCAAGGTGTCTCTGTTTTGTTGGCTGAATTCAGACCTAAAATGGACCAGAAGACACACCGGACCCTGTGCAATTCGTTTTGGAGCCACCGTGGAGATGTGTGAACCGGGTCCATAGAGCGCCGGTCACAATCTCATCACATGCGAATTGGATGAGGGGAGACACCGAGAACTGACCAATCAAACACTACCGATCGCTCGATTCTCACAGCTCTCTGAGTAGAGAGCTGGTGATTGTCAGTTACTGCTGTCTGCTCTGCCCCCTCCTAGCTCACTGGAGCCCTGGGTTGTAGTGGGGGCGGTAGTGGCCGGCTCAGGCTCTCAGCGGCTCACTGAGAGCCTGAACCGGGTTCCAGGCCAGGCATGTGGGTGGATACCGACCATATGGTCGCAATCTTGCTCGAGCCTGGTCGGGCTCGGTGACGTCAGTCAACAACAGGCTTCAGCCCGCTGTCGGCCGAGAATGGGTCACAGGAGTGCAGAACAAACTGATCTACAGGAGAAGTACAGCCAAAATGAGCTTTGGCTGTACTTCTCCTTTAATGGGGGGGTTACTTACACTGGAGGGTGCAAAATCTGGTGCAGCTCTGCTCAGAAACTAATCAGCTTCCAGGTTTTAGTGGCAAAGCTTAAAGTGGTTGTATAGGAAACATTTAAAAAAAAAAAACATGTTTATACTTACCTGCTCTATGTAATAGAAATGCACAGAGCCACCTCAATCCCCCTCTTCCCGGGTTCCCCTGCAGTCGCTCCTGGCTCCTCCTCTCCTGCTGGTGCCCACGATAGTGCAGGCTCGCTCCGGAGATCCGCTGATGCGTCCATTGATGCAGACAGTGAGACTCAGCCCCGCCCCCCAGTCACTGGAGTTAATTGGAGGAGCCAATGACTCCCGCTGCTATTGATCTGCCCAGGGAGGAGGAACAAAGCCAGGAGAGCCACTGCTCTAGGCCTGCCTAAATTTACCTGCACTGGCAGCTTTATCCCAGCACCTACCTATGGTAGAGGGTGCTACATATGGGTTGAGCGCCCATTGAGGGAAGTCTTGCTATGTTGGAGCCGCCTCTCCAGAGCTATTGGGCTTGTTTGAGATTTTCCTTCATCTGACTTCACATACATGTAGCGCCCCTGTACTTTCAAGTACGGACGCTGTTTAAATTTAGAGGGAGATGAGAGAACTACTTAGCTCTCATCAGTGTGAATTATGTTAGTTTAGTGCTGGGCTGTGTGCTGTTGCTTCATTCTGTGTTCCAAAGATGCTTTTCCATCTTGAAACGACAGGTGGCGGCAGTGGAGACCAGTGGGAGCGCCTTCTTGTCAGCAGCCAATCAGAGGAGTTTTTCCCTCGCGGGGCATGCTGGGGGAGGGTACTTCTGGAGGGCGCCATCTTGGCGTCGGAAGTTCAAGGTTGGATCCGGGTGCGGCACCCACCTTTAGGGTGGTCGCACGTCACGGGCCCTGGCGAGATGGCCTACCAGGCCGGGGCGCACGTGCTACGAGGAGTTCCTGACTCTGGGCCCTCATGGCGCGGAGCAACTAAAGCTGCAGAGGGGCCCCAGTGACTTACTGGGTCCCCACTTCTATGAGAAGATCCCAAGCGAGTTGTGGAGTTGTGTGTGTTTTTTATGTTGTTCTGGGTTTTATTTTTTATTAAAGGTCCACTTTAATGCTGCGACTTTAGGTGCCCCCTCTGCACCGCTCTGCATCCTGCCCGCTCCCTCTGCGAGGTGTGACACCAGTAAATTTGTATATCTTGGAACATAATACAAGTTACATAATACCACGTCTGATAAACATCCTCCATATTCATGCACATGCCTTCCGCAGAGTATGGTGATCCAGGCTCGGGAGAGCTTGGCAAGTCTTTCCCACATTCCACTTCTCACTGATAATTCGGTCTTCGTTTGTTTTGCTTTTTTGATCGCCGGCCAGCGCAAGTTCTCCCGCAGCCTGGAAAAGTTCTCCTTCTGCTCGCTGACTCCCTGTGACCACTAACACAATTATACTATTACAGGTTAGAGACAAATACAGAGCAAAGCTCCCTCTCCAGCACTGCCGCCAATTAGACCGAAACCTTCAGCCTTTGTGGTTGCTGTTTTGTGTTTAATTTTACTACTTTCATCTGTTTTGTGTTGTTCAGGCATTTGTTAATGCTGAACTTCATCCTCCCCTTCTGCACAGTTGTACAGGCGTCTCTATTCTACTAAAAATGCTTCCTCACTTACATTGTACCCTTACAGCCGGTTCACACTGGGGCAGCACGGCTTGCCGAGCGACTCGGCAAGGCAATCTGCCCATGACCAGGGGTGGACTGACAACTCATGGGGCCCCCGGGCAATAGAAGATTATGGGGCCCCTGGGCTTACTAATGGCCACCACGCCAGGAGGCAGTGCAGAGGGGGGGGGGGCAGCTAAAATCTCTGGATTTTCACATCAAAAGCATGTCAGTTTCAGACATATCAAGGACAGATATAAAAAAAACACTGATTTTGACATACTATCCCTGGTTTTACTGAGCCTGGCAACCCTAATGGGGCCCCCTAGTGGCATGGGGCTCTCGGGCAGAGCCCGAGTGACTTAATGGTCAGTCCGGCCCTGCAAACGACTTCAGAGGCGACTTACAAAATTACTTCTGTCTTGAAGTCAATGCAAGTCGCCCCGAAGTCGTCCCAAAATAGTACAGGAACCTTTTTCTAAGTCGGAGAGACTTGAGTCGCTCCTATTAGAACGGTTCCATTGTACAGAACGGAGCGCAAATTGTCAGGCGGCTAAGTCGCACGCCTGTGTGAACCGGCTCTCACTCATTCACCAAAACAAAGTGTCAAAAATAAATAAAAACACCGTTTTTGACAAATCCTTTATTAAAGAAAACAAAAACAACATCCCTTAGTGTAGATCCAGGGTTGATCACAATGAATGGTGCCACCCCGACCCGAAAAAAAAAAGAGCTCTGTAACTGTCATTGGCTCCCAACCTCTGAGGCCGCGTACACACGATCGGTCCAACCCGATGAGAATGGTCCGACGGATGCCTACACACCATCAGTTCAAAAACCTATCGTGTCAGAACGCGGTGACGTAAAACACAACGCCGTGCTGAAAAAAACGAAGTTCAATGCTTCCAAGAATGCGTCAACTTGATTCTGAGCATGCGCGGGTTTTTGAACCGATGCTTTTGCGTACTAACGATCGGTTTGGACCGATGGTCAGGCGTCCATCAGTCCGATTTTAAAGCAAGTGTTAAAACTTTGGTCCGAAGGACGACAGACCGATGGCCCGTACACACGGTCGGTTTGGAACGATGAAACTGGACTTCAGTCCATTTTCATCGGGTTGGACCGATCGTGTGTACGCGGCCTCACAGTTCTTAAATAACTGAGGGACAAGGCCAAGCATGCTGGGTTGACACAAGGGGCGGGGCCATCCAATGATGTCACTGGGTGGCCCTGCTCCTTAGTTATTTAAGAACTGTCAGTTGCCAGAGCGATGAAACAGTGGAAACCAGTAATGGGTCAGGTCGCCACAGTGGCAGCGGTCATCGTGATTGTCGCTGGATCTACACTGAGGTACATTGTTTTTTTTTTTGGTGAATGAATAGGGATACAATGTACCCCATACTCATTCACATGGAGGGACGGGATTTGATAGCCTTCGGCTCACCAACCCCCACAACCACCAACCAGGGTTGTGGGGAAGAGGCCTTTGTCCCCACCCCAAAGCACCTCCCCCTATGTTGATGGCATGTGGCCAGGTATGGTATAAAAGGTGGGGGGCGCTCACTCGTCATAATTCTAGCCCTAGATCTCGTCTGTAACTCAAAAGATGCAACCTATAGAATTTTTTAAACGCTGCCTTTGGAGATTTTTAAGGGTAAAAGTTTGGCGCAATTTTGAAGCGTGACATGTTGGGTTTCATTTTACTCGGCGTAACATTATCTTTCACAATATAAAAAAAAAATGGGCTAACTTTACTGTTGTCTTATTTTTTTTATTAAAAAATGTGAATGTTTTCCCAAAAAAGTGCGCTTGTAAGACCGCTGCGCAAATACGGTGTGACAAAAAGTATTACAATGACCGCCATTTTATTCTCTAGGGTGTTAGAAAAAGTATATATAATGTTTGGGGGTTGTAAATTATTTTCGAGCAAAATAACCTGTTTTAATCTTGTAAACACGAGTGAAAAACAGGCACGGTCCAGAAGTGGTTAAGGGTCTGGTGTGGCCTTTGGGGGAAAGCCCCCTGACAGTTGAAGACTCATCCGTGGTTGAGAATGTGGCGGCCAGCTTCCTGCCATAATCCTGGATATTCACAGTTTTTTTAAGGATGTCAGCGTCAATGCTGACACTACTAAATGTAACTTTCACACTGTGCTAAACACTGCAACAATACGGTAACATATTAGCTTTTTTTTTTTTATTCAGCTTTCTTTTAGCAGTTTTTAGCTTTTTAGTTTTTAGCCTAAAAGTCTCTTCGATCCCACTTCTTTTCCATTTAAATGGTTAGTTGATAAACAGATTAACCTCTTGACCATGTCTGCAGGTTTTATGTATTGCCTTCCAGCCACCTGATTTATTGTTGGGCCTTATACAGACTGGCCATTCAGCCCTGGTGCATGGGTGGCTGGCACACCGTCCAGCCCCACTGCTGGCAGCCAGTAAAACCTTATGAGAGGCTGAAAGCTGCTGTGGCTAGATGGGGCACAAAGACGCACCATGTGCTACTAATGTTTAGGAAAGTATGCACCCAGGGATGAAGACTAGGATCTGGACCGGGACAAAGGTTAAGCAGGAGGAGCAGCTGCCCTGGATGCAATGGTTTAATGCAGGGATGTGGGTGCCCTGACCCTAACCCTAAGGGAAGGGAGGGTCAAAGTATGGCATCTAATTCCCTGGGTGCTGGATGACCTTGTCCTGGCACTGAGTAGGATTGCAGGCCTCTTGTAGTGTAGGTATTTGTTTCTGGGCACATACGGCCCTAAACGCTAGTAACACCATGTGCCCTGTCCGGCCACAGCAGCTTTCAGCCTCTCATAGATTTTTACAGGCTGCCGTGAGCTGGGCTGGATGGTGCGCCCGTGCCTTTCCTCTTCATCAGTTAAAGTAGAGTTCCACCCAATAAAGGAACTTCTGCTTTAAGTGAAGGTGACCCCCCTTCCTTCCAGGGCTCCGCGGGGGCCGGAAGGGAAGTTCACCTCTCCCCCCTTCCTCTGTGGAATCTTCTGGGACAATGTTGCAGGTCCCAGAAGATTGTCGGGCCAATCGCAGGAAAGGAGGGGGAGAGTAGCGTGGCTTCACTCGCCAGCATTACTGGACCGGGGGGGCAGGTGAGTGTCCGATTATTAAAAGTCAGCAGCTAGACTTTTTGTAGCGGCTGTCTTTTATATGGGTGGAACTCCGCTTTACCAAGCAGACGTAACCATGACATGAGGACTTCCCTAAGAGAAAGAGGAAGGAAAAGAAGTCCCAGGAGCTTCACATCACACAACACCCTCATGTAAAGAGTGGAGGTAGCCTCAGCCTAGACGTCATCCAGGCCACAACCCCGACATGTTTCGCCCCGCCAACGGGGCTTAGTCGTGGGAAGATCATTTGAGACAAGCTTTTTCCCTGCCTGCACTCCCAGCTATTGTCAACTTATAAGGACCTACTAAAGCCTGAAGTGGCACCCTTAATTCCTTTGTATGTGTTCCCAAGGAGAATGTCCCTTTTGGGAACTGAACCCATGATATCAGCTTTGCAGGGCTAAATTGATACCTACCAAGCCACCACTTCCTCCTGTTATATAGTCCCAGTGACATCATAGTGAATGAAATACCTCCTTTTCATTACCCTTGGTTCCATGAATGCACACCGCCATCTTGAACGTTAAACAAACATCTTTGTGCTTTATATGGATTGTTTGCAAAACTGATTTTACATCTATCCTCCTGATTTGCAAGGGCATCCATTTGGCACAGACAAATCAAAAATGGCAATCATATTGAATTGCACCTTTTAATCGCGTTTATAACAATGGGAATTTGTTTGGCACTTTCCAATGCAAACTCTAATTTCAGGATGATGGGGAGCATAAATCTAGTCTATAGAGTCATGTGAAGCTCGGCATGGTTCTATGATTTGTTCATTTGGTTTTTACGGTTTCCAGTTATGAGTCTAAGTAGGATTAATCGATTTTATAGATGGCATTTAATGTATAAGAGCCCCGAATCTGGGACAATATACAAATTCAATATATTACAGCCATATATTCCGAATGATGTTTACAATTGAGTTGCCATTATGAGTTTATTTGTTCCTTGTTTTATGTAGTCATTGAAATGTGTCTTTTAAATTTCATTATTGAGATATCTCAGGTATGAAAATAATTTTTAATGCCAATATTTGTAGGCAAAAGACACTTCCCTGGCCCGCCACCGCTTGTACTTTTCTCATTTGACATGGAAGAAAATATTAATAGTTCATACACATAACCATTTTGACCTTAATGGAGCATTTAAAATACTTAAAGTGATACCAAATTACATTTTTTTAAATAAAAAATAGGTTATACTCACCTTCTCTGTGCAACGACATTGCACAAAAGGGTCATTTTCCTCTTCTTCTGGCAGTTCCCCCCTGGTGCTGTTTGCTCGTCCCTCCTTCCGATGCCCCTTGTAGCAAGCCGGGTGCTAAGGAGGCACTCTCCATGCATGCCATGCACCCCTCTCCCTCCTCACATGTGTTTGGCTGATGGTAGCAGTAGCCTGTGGCTCTGTTGTCCTCAGTTTTTTTTCCTGTGAAAGCAGGAAGTAAGGGGAGTGGTGCTGGAGCCGGAGAAAGCCAGCATTTTTTTTTTTAGGATGGTGACAGGTTCTCTTAAATAATAAGACGCTGCGCTCCAAGGTGGAACGCACACCGCATCTGCCTGTCCTTCCTGGTATCTACGAATCGTATAACACCCGCGGCTCTCAGCCCTTGAACGAGGATTATACCGGAGAACAATGGCGGTGACTCCCGATTAACAGCGCTATTAAGGCTCCTCATTTATCTAGTTTTGTGAGTAGTCATTTTAATGTTTTATACTCATGGTGAAATAAATATCAACTTGCTACACTTAGATTGGCGCATCTCTTCTATGTTTTTTGAATCTCCTAGAGCAGGGGTGTCAAACTCAATTTCATTGTGGGCCACATCAACATTATGGTTGCCCTCAAAAGGGCCGGTTGTATCTGTAAAATTAGATGTCCAGCGCATCCCTTCCCCTTACATTAGATGTCAAGAGCCCCCCCCCCCCCCCACCATCAGAGTCCACCCTCTCCCTTACATCACAGTGCACCCCACTTTCCTTATGCTGCTGCTGGGAAAACGTTGGATGCATTGCTTGAAAGCAGAAAGTAAGGGTCTGGAGGATGACTGGAGAGGTGCGAGGGCCGCATGAAATGGCCTGGAGGGCCGCATTCGGCCCGCGGGCCTTGTGTTTGCCACCTCTGTCCTAGAGGCTTGCTTCTGCTTCAGGTGCTGCCGCTAAGTCTCCTGTCCAATTCACCATATCTCAGGACCCTCCGGATATGCTATGAACTGTTTGAACCCTATGGACCCTTAGTGACCCATAGAGACTTTATTCTATGGTGATTTTAAATTAATGATTTCAGGACTTATACTTTGCATGCTTGAGTTGATTGTGCGCCATCAAACCTATTTTTTCTCTCTTAAATAATACTTTATTAGTAGAAGAATACATATTGGCCTAAACTGAGGAAAAAAAAATAGGGCCAGATTCACGTAGTGCGGCGTAAAGTTGTGCGGCCGTAGCGTATCTCAGATACGCGCCACCGCGCCGTAAATTAGAGAGGCAAGTGCTGTATTCACAAAGCACTTGCTCCTTAAGTTACGGCGGCGTAGCGCAAATGGGCCGGCGTAAGCCCGCCTAATTCAAATGTGTTTCATGTGGGCGTGTTTTATTTAAATGAAGTGTGACCCCACATAATGGACGTTTTTTAATAACGGCGCATTCGCATGGACGTATCCCAGTGCGCATGCTCCAAATGACGCCGCCATGACTCATTGGTTTCGACGTGAATGTAATTTACGCCCTGCCCCATTCACGGACGAGTTACGCAAACGACGTAAACATTTTAAAATTTGACGCGGTCCCGACGTCCATACTTAACATTGACTGTGACTGCGCCATCTTTTTGTTAGAATAACTTTACGCCTGCAAAAACGCCTTGCGTAAACGGCGTATCTGTACTGCGACGGCCGGGCGTACGTTCGTGAATTGGCGTATCTCGCTGATTTACATATTCAGGGCGTAAATCAGCGTACACGCCCCTAGCGGTCAGCGTAAATATGCAGCTAAGATACGACGGCGTAATACAATTACGCCGCTCGTATCTTAGCTTGAACCCGGCGTATCTTGTTTTCTGAATACAGAAAAAAGATAAGCCGGCGCATTTTAGAAGTTACGCGGCGTATCTCGAGATACGCCGTCGTCACTATTGATAAATCTGGCCCATAGCTTTTAAAAAAAAATAAAAAAATTGGTGATATTTATTAGAGCAAAAAGTAAAAAATATTGCTTTTTTTCAAAATTGTCGCTCTATTTTTGTTTATAGCGCAAAAAATAAAAACCGGAGAAGTGATCAAATACCACCAAAAGAAAGCTCTATTTGTGGGGAAATAAAAGGACATCAATTTTGTTTGGGAGCCACGTCGCACGACCGCGCAATTGTCAGTTAAAGGGACGCAGTGCCGATTCGCAAAAAATGGCCCGGTCATTGGGCAGCCAATTCTTCTGGGGCTGAAGTGGTTAAAGTCCCATGGTCACGTTTCATATAGGAGAGTTGGGTCACATGTTCCCCTAAACCCAAAAGTACCAGCTCTCCATGATTGGATTGGTCAGTGGAGGAGAACCTGAATGGTCGCTTTTGGCAGCTTATGCTTTGCAATGTACAAATCTACGTGGGCAAAGTACATGTTCCCTTTAATAGTTCATGGCGTCTAATTTGGTCAGTGAACCTACTTCTTAAAATATATATATATATAGCTGACGTTTAATTTAAGTGAGATGAGCAGTGGACTCGTCATTGCTATAAATAATTAAAGTTCTGGAACTATTAATGTAGCAGAGCCTAGAGGTAAAGAAACTTTAATTGGGAGAGCGCGGAGGAATCTCGCACAGATTTTCACTCGATGTTCCATTACAGGTTAATCGCTTATTCTATTTTGACACATTACAATCTTATATTTTTTTTCCTCCAATCTGCTAGCCCGGAGATAGAAAAACTAAAAAATTTTTTAGCCATCTCTTCGCATTTTCAAAGTGCCGAGCCGAACGGCGCTCTGTAGAAATGTAATTTGTAGCTAGCGTGAGGCCGCAGCTTTTTGATAATTGCTTTAGGGAGAAGATGGTCCTGCTTTAATTTAATTTCCAGAAATCAGGTGGGTGTCCAACCCACCTTCATAGGGGTAACATTGTCTTCCGTTGGCTGTAACCGCTGACTGTGCAGATTCTGCTTCACCTCGCCGTGTTCCCTGGAGATGGGGGACGAGAGACGCGGCTTCCTTCCTAAATGATTTTTCACTGTGGGGAACCCCTTGGGAATTTTTTTTTTCTCCAGCTTAAGTTCACCTCAGAAGTCCTTCTTACGTGAGAGAACAATTATTTAACACTTCCTGTATGTAGCAGATATGTAATGACCTATATATAGTGAGACGCAGGCTGTAGAAGCACATACACAGTGCATTAGCTGACATTTAAAAGTCTTAGGCTTCGTACACACGACCGAGAATCTCGTCGTAAAAGAAACAATGGCCCAGATTCAGGTACATCTGCGCATTATTGGACCGGCGTAGCGCACCGCCTTTACGTTAGACTTGCGCAATTTTGCCGCGTAATCACCCTATTCTCGTAGCTTTTGCCCAGAAAATTGCGCATGCGTAACGTTTTTTCAGCGGCGTAAGGCGGAGTAATACAAATTGGGAAGGACGTGGGCGTGTTACATTGAAATGAGCCGTGACCCCATGCAAATGAAGGGCCGGCCGGCTCGCGCATGCACGCTTGAAGGAGACCATGGTCAGCTCCGCTGTGCGCATGCTCACAACTCGGGAGCGGCGCAATCAGTGAAATTGGAAGTGGACCCGGGCAACTTAGTGAACTACGCAAACAGCATAAATAGACAGACACAAATGCACTTCCTTTGCAAAAGCACATCCCTTTGTATCCCTCCCTATACAGCAAGGTGCTTTTGTTTATTAGCGTTTGTTTGTTTGTTTGTGTCTTTGAGATATTTGGGGACTGTTTTGCAGAGTGATTTTTGTCTTTTATGTGTTTTCTTTGTTGTTATCTTGTTTAAAATATATTTTTGCTGGGCATTTTTTATTTTTGCTCGTCATTTTCTTTTTTTTTTTTGGTTCTGTTTGTGTATGATTTTGGAATGTGGGGGTGATATTCCTGCCGGAAAAGGGGTGTCACCCTCATTTATGGTGGAGAAGTGACCCCCAGGTCTGTGTGAATGGTGTATGAATGTACAGTGACATAATTGGAGCCGTGGCGTGGCGTTGCAGCTCACAAGTCCTGCATGGTGGACTGGTGCCAATCCAATGTGATGAGGATGTGGGGTGTGTGTGCTAGGGACCACAGTGGTGTGCATGCATGCATTCTCATTGTGCCATGATTAATGTGTGTGTTTAACGTGCAAAGATGCATATGTGAGCTGGCATGAGATGGGGTCATGAGATGGGGTCCCAGTGCATATGCAGAGTCACCTTGAAGGGAAAAGACAGGAGGATGTTAGTAGTGCATGTGCCCCTTGTGATGTGCATCATGGGGGGGGACAGTCATGCCTGCCACCCATGTCACTCACCAACCAGCCAGCTGTCCCCATACATGTTCTGTTCGAAATCTGTGGGGATGGGGCTCTGATTGTATATGTAGCTGTCATGGGTGTCATGGGTAGTGTCATGTGTTGGGCTGGTGATGTCCTCCTGCAGGGTTGTGGTTAATTCCATGATTGCATGAGGGGTGAATCTGAAGCTGCGAGACACCTCAGAATCACTCATGCCAAAGATGTCTATGCGTGTGTGATATATCCTCTCCCGTGAAGAGTGAGGGGCTTGTATCAGATAAGAATATTGTATTAGATTAGATTAAATTGTAAAGTTTAGATAAGCAAAAAAAAAAAAAAAAATCTCCCGTGCCCTCCTTAGTGCCCTCCTCAGTGCCCTCCTCCTTCTTTGTTCATCTAAAGTCAGTAGTATAGCTATGTGCGACGATGCCCCTGGCATGTTGGCATACAGATTGTTGTGCAACACGTGTGACTGCTGAGCTCCTCACTAACAGTGTTGCTTTATCTAACAAGTAGACTTTTTTTCTCTTTTTAGACCAGCTTTTATATGGTCTAATTTTAGACAGGACATTTTGCTGTTGCGCACACTGCGTAGCCTGCGCTGCCCCAACGTTCTTTTGTGGACCCCCGTAAGTCCCTCATTAGCATATTTGACTAGCAGATCAATGGTCTGTCTAGCGCACTTTTGCGCGGACGGATGCGCCAGTCTAACGAAATTACGCGGGACAAAAAAAAGTAGATTTTTTGCGTATCTCGTTCTGGGGATGCCGTGCATCGAAACGCACGCGCACATTTCGACTTACGCCGCGCATCTCCTGTTGCGCAGGCGTAATCGCTCTGTGAATCTGGGCCAATGTTTTCCTTGACGAGTTTCTTGTTGAGAATCTTTTCTAGCTTTCTTTGCATACACACTGTCAAGACAAAATCTCGTCGTCCTCAAACACGGTGACATACAACACGTGCGATGGCACTATAAGGCCTCATTCACACGGACGGACCGTTCGGGTCAGCCTGTCAGTTTTGAAGGCGGACCAAAATGGCCGCTCCATGCATCCCTATGGAGCATCGGATGACAGCGGAGACATGTCCGCTGACATCCGACCCTATCTGATCCGCTAAAAAAAAACGTATGGGGGATACGTCCCCATCCGTCCATGGCAGATCGGATCGGGTAAGATCTGATGAAAACGGACATGCTGTTCGTTTTCATCAGATCGCTCCATAGGAGACAACGGTGCCCAACAAGCCCCTCCCCGCTCAGTGAGCAGAGAGGAGCTTGTCATCCGTCGGCTCAGCGGAGATCTGCAGGCTGATCTCCCGCTGAGCTGGCGGGAGCAGGCGGACTCTGTCCCGCCTCGTGTGAATGAGGCCTAAAGGGGAAGTTCCATTCCACTGGAGCGACCCTTGTTGCTGCTTTTGCTAATCGCGTGTTAGTAAAAGTTTGGTGAGAGACGATTCGCACTTTTCAGTCTGTTACAGCGTGACGAATGTGCTATCTCCGTTACGAACGCTACTTTTACCGAAGGTGCGTTCCCATCTCATACTCTATTCTGAGCATGCACGGGTTTCTAAGCATACACACGAACGTGTTACTCGTCGTAAACCAGCCCGACGAGAAATACTACGAGGAAATTGGAACTCCCGACGAGAACAATTAGAACATGTTCTCTTTTTTTCTTGTCAAAATCCACGGCAGTTTTCTTGACGAAAAACATACAACCCCAAAAAAGCTCTGCCACCAATTTTCTTGATGTATTTTGTCAAGGAAACGGTCGTATGTATGAGGCCTTACATTTTTCATGTGAGATTATGGGGCAATTGTGTACATTTTTGGTATATACCACATATACTCGAATATAAGCCGACCCGAATATAAACCGAGGCACCTTATTTTACCACACAAAACTGGGAAAACATATTGACTCGAGTATAAGCCTAGGGTGTCCCTCTGCATGCCTCACTGTGCCTCACTTTGCCTCACTGTGTCCATCTGCATGCCTCACTGTGCCTATGCCTCACTGTGCCTATGCCTCACTGTGCCCATGACTAGACTGACATCTAACATAGGAGTCTATGGAAGGGGTGCCCGGCTTTAAAAAATCGGTGCTCCCCAGCCGTAGGTCCCCCGGACAACAAACTTGCACACTAGTAGAGGAAGAGTGGGGCTACATGTGTGCCAAGTTTGGGGTCCAGAGGACCTACGGCCGGCCAGTACCGGGTCCCCAAACCCCCGGGAGATCAGGTGCAAAAAGGTGACTCGACTATAAGCCGAGGGAAGCTTTTTCAGCACAAAAAAAGTGCGGAAAAACTTGGCTTGTACTCGAGTATATACAGTACTTTAACCAGATGCCGACCGCCCACCGTCGTTTGTTACACAAAGCTCTTGGTCCTGTCAGCGGGGGAAACGCTGATCTCCTGTTCATACAATGTATGAACAGAAGATCAGTGATTTCCCCTAGTGAGGCCACCCCCCCATACAGTTAGAACACACCCAGGAACACACTTAACCCCTTCCCTGCCCCCTAGTGTTAACCCCTTCACTGCCAATGGCATTTTTATAGTAATCCAATGCATTTTTATAGCATCGATCGCTATAAAAATGCCAATGGTCCATGGTGTCCAAGGTACCCTGTGAAATCAGGGACTCTGTATATCCAGTGACTCCAATGTGTCCAGTGTACTTTGTGACTTCAGTATATGCAGTGACTCAAGTTTCTCCAGTGTACCCAGTACACGCAATAACTCCAATGTGCTTAGTGTTACCCTGTGACTCCAGTGGTGTGCCCAGTACACCTAGTGATTCCAGTGTACCATGTGTCTTCATGGACTCCAGTGTACCCAGTGACACCAGTCTCTCCAGTGACCCCAGTGTACCCAGTCACACCAGTGCACCTAGTGACTCCAAAGTGCTCAGTGTACCCTGTGACTTAAGGGCCCCAATGCACCCAATACACTAAGTGACTCAAATGCACCTAGTGTACTCTGTGACTATTGTACACCCAGTGTCTCCAGTGCAACCAGTAAACCCAGTGACTCCAATGCCCTCAGTATACCTTGATTCTCCAGTTCACCCCATGACTCCAGTATATCCAGTGACTATTTTCTCCAGTGTTCTCAGTACACGCTACAACTCCAATACGCTTAGTGTACCCTGCGACTCTAGTGTGCCCAGTGCAACCAGTGTGCCCTCTGACTTCAGGGACTCCAGTCTACCTTGTGACCCTAATGCAATGGTTTGGTACGGTATGCTATTTTGGGTGTTTCCATTATGAAAGCGTGCCATAAAAGCGAACCGTACCGGACCATTCTGGGTCCTGCTTCAGATGTGGGGCCATAGAAAATGGAACGGTTCGGTTAGGGCGGACTTACAATACAGCTCACTGATTGGTGGACGTGCTAGGCATTTTTTCGAAACCTTGGGACGGTGGCACTGCTGGGCGAGAGCACGTATCTCTACGTCCTCCCTTTAGGGGGCGTGTGCGATTTGCAGTGGAAACGCTCAGCAGAATAGACCGGACCATTCTAAGCGCTCCAAACTGTACCGATCCGTTCAGTGGAAATGAGTCATTACACACCCCTCAATTTTTCTTCAAAACAGTTAGAGTAATGGAACCATATCAGATTGGAATTCACATGGGTATTGTATATAAAGCCCCGTACACACGGCCGAGGTTCTCGGCAGAAACCAGCGAGAACCTCGCTGGGAGCCGCATTCTGCCGAGAACCTTGGGCGTGTGTACGCTCTCGGCGAGCCCCGCCTGTCGGGAAACCCGTCGAGCAAATAGAGAACAGGTTCTCTATTTGCTCGACGGCCCGTCGGGATGAATGGCTGGTTGCCTTTCCCGACGGGCGGGTCGCCAATTCTGATGGCTGGCAGAGAACCTCGACGGGCGGAACGATGTGTTCCGCCCGTCGAGGTTCTCTGCCGTGTGTACGGGGCCTAACTGTGTCTGAGAGAGGAAACAAAATGGTGGGAATCAGTTGGCGCCATGGCTTTCAGAAGGATACGGGCCTGTGTTCATGGGATTGCATTCCATTACAAGTCTATGGGAATGCAGGCCGAAGGAGATCAACTGCAAGTGCGAAGGCCGAAGGAGATCAACTGCAAGTGCGAAGGCCAAAGGAGATCAACTGCAAGTGCGAAGGAGATCAACTGCAAGTGCGAAGGCCGAAGGAGATCAACTGCAAGTGCGAAGGCCGAAGGAGATCAACTGCAAGTGCGAAGGCCAAAGAAAATCAACTGCAAGTGCGAAGGCCAAAGGAGATCAACTGCAAGTGCGAAGGCCAAAGGAGATCAACTGCAAGTGCGAAGGCCAAAGGAGATCAACTGCAAGTGCGAAGGCCAAAGGAGATCAACTGCAAGTGCGAAGGCCAAAGGAGATCAACTACAAGTGCGAAGGCCAAAGGAGATCAACTGCAAGTGCGAAGGCCAAAGGAGATCAACTGCAAGTGCGAAGGCCAAAGGAGATCAACTGCAAGTCCGAAGGCCAAAGGAGATCAACTGCAAGTCCGAAGGCCAAAGGAGATCAACTGCAAGTCCGAAGGCCAAAGGAGATCAACTGCAAGTCTGAAGGCCAAAGGAGATCAACTGCAAGTCTGAAGGCCAAAGGAGATCAACTGCAAGTCTGAAGGCCAAAGGAGATCAACTGCAAGTCTGAAGGCCAAAGGAGATCAACTGCAAGTCTGAAGGCCAAAGGAGATCAACTGCAAGTCTGAAGGCCAAAGGAGATCAACTGCAAGTCTGAAGGCCAAAGGAGATCAACTGCAAGTCTGAAGGCCAAAGGAGATCAACTGCAAGTCAAATGTACCTGAATGAGCTCAGAGCATCTCAAACTGATCCCATCAACTCAAGCTGTTGAACTGCCAGGTCTTGTTGGGCTGTAGGACCCATCTGGAGGTGGTTCTGCAGGAAATTAAAGCTGGGCTGATCCATTGTGACAGCTCCCTTTGCAATATTTCCCATAATCCTCTGCTATTGAAAATATGGATGTGATTCTTCTCTACCTCCAGAACAGAAGCCCCAGGCCCTCCTATTCTAGAAGGGGGTCACATCGGCGGATCAACTGCCTGCTGGCAATTCATATATTTAAGGACTTGTTGCTATTGATTAATGATGTGATACATGGAGGAGCTGCTGACGTGCAGTCAGTATTTGGCATCTTTTTTCTCTTGTTAAGTCGTAGCAGGAGCGTGCGTGTGGCAGGGTAACAATATCAAATCGTTATCTCTGCAGTGAAAATCCTGCCATTATCGCCTGTTAGCAATCACCTATTTTGACAACATTATGCCTCATCTCTGTAGAAAACCCTAATCAATTGTATGAATACAAGCTGTATGATAATTACCTTTCCACTGTCACTGGCTTGTTGCTTGGAGAAGCGGGCAGGGAAACGGCAGCTGTGACAAATTACTAGGATATCAGAAATTGCATCTGTCAGAGAGGGTCATGCGGGGGGTGCTGAGCAATCGCATTATTATTATTTTTTTCCTGCCATATCTTTGAGCTTAAAGAAACATTCCTGACGAAGCGTTAAATTTATTGAAGTAAGGCTCCTGCCAAAGAGCTAGACACGCAGTTGAAACACGTGAACCATTCTAGCTGCCAAAACGGGCGCCATTATGGCTTGGCCAGAAGAGTGACACCACTTTTTCTTCTGTCCCAGCTACTGACAGACTTCATTACTTGCCTGGTTTGAAAACTGTATACATATATCTTTAAACTCTATAGATCTTTATTTAGCCTTCGTTCACACTGGTGCAATTTGCCAATGCGATTTGACAGTTCCAAACATCATAAGTTACACTCAATTGTTGGCAATGGAACTGTTCAAATTGCCACGACTCATCTCACAGCAACTTTGAAAGAGGTTCCTGCCCTACTTTTTGCCAATTTCATTGTGACTGGCATAGACTTCTGTTGTATGAAATCCCAATAAAATCGGCAGTGCAAATCGCACTGATGTGTGGCTTTGAAATTGTGCTGAAGTAGTGTCTATAAAAAGGCCTTGTGAGCTGCTATGGTAATCCTAGAAGAAGTTGCCGACACTCCCCACACTTCCGGAATATGTGATGTAACAAATAAAGATAAATAAGCACAGCGCTAAATAAACATCATGAACATCCAGTATGCATATAAATATAAATATACAGTGCAACAGTGCAAAGCCGCATTGGTATGAATGGGGGCTTAGGCTTCATTTAGAACAGGGGTCTCCAAACTTTTTAACAAAGGGCCAGTTTACAACCTTCAGACTTTAACCACTAGACAAAAGACGTCCACAGCGCAGCTCTCAAGTGCCGGGTGGACGTCTTTGGACGTGCCGCCGCATCGCTGAGGATCGGTTGCGTGTACCTGGCGGCCACGATGTCCGCCGGGTACACGCGATCGGCGGTGACACAGCAGAGATGTGGAGCTCTGTGTGTAAACACAGAGCTCCACATCCTATCAGGGAGAGAGGAGATCGATCTGTGTCCCTTGTACACAGCGACACAGATCGGTCACCTCCCCCAGTCAGTCCCCTCCCCCCACACAGTTAGAACACACCCAGGGAATACATTTAACCCCTTCTTCACCCCCTAGTGTTAACCCCTTCCCTGCCAGTTACATTTATACAGTAATTAGTGCATTTTTATAGCACTGATCGCTGTATAAATGTGAATGGTCCCAAATTTGTGTCAAAAGAGTCCAATATGCCCGCCGCAATATCGCAGGCCTGACTCAAAAAAAATTGCAGATCGCCGCCATTACTAGTAAAAAAAAAAATCATAAATCTATCCCCTATTTTGTAGGCGCTATAAATTTGGCGCAAACCAATCAATATACGCTTATTGCGATTTTTTTTAACAAAAATATGTAGAAGAATACGTATCGGCCTAAACTGAGGAAAAAAATATGTTTTTTTTGTTTTTTTTTTAAATTGGGATATTATTATAACAAAAAGTAAAAAAATATTGTCTTTTTTTCCCCAAATTTCTGTCTTTTTTTGTTTATAGCGCAAAAAATAAAAATCGCAGAGGTGATCAAATACCACCAAAAGAAAACTCTATTTGTGGGGAAAAAATGATAAAAATATAATTTGGGTACAGTGTTGTATGATCGCGCAATTGTCATTCAAAATGCGTCAGCGCTGAAAATTGGTCTGGGCACGAAGGGGGTTTAAGTGCCCAGTAATGAAGTGGTTAAGGAGGCCAGACTGTGGCCATTGGGAGTAGAAAATGTCCCAGTGTTAGTGGGGAAAAATAATGCCCCATTATTGATGTCAGTGGGAGGAACTTACCCCATCATTGGTGTTATTAGGCTTCATTGTTGGCGTCGTTAGGGGGGAACTGTGCTCCATCATTGGGAGGAATTTTACCCCTTCATAGGCACTAGTTGGATGGAATTAATTGATACCTGTTGGTATCAGTGGATTAAATAGTGCCCCAAAGGCCTGATAATAGCATGCAAAGGGCTGCATCCGGCCCCTGGGGCGCAGTTTGGAGACCACTGATTTAGAATACTGTGTCTAGTTCTGGAGACTTCACTTACAAAAAGATATTGATAAGATAGAACAAGTCCAGAGACAGGTAACAAAAATGGTGAAAGTTTAGAGGGGTAGAACATATCAGGAGAGACTTAGAACTTAATACAGTCCTGATCAAAAGTTTAAGACCACTTGAAAAATGGCAAAAAATCATATTTTACATTGTTGGATCTTAACAAGGCTCCAAGTAGAACTTCAACATGCAACCAGAAGAAATGAGAGCGAGACAAACATTTTTGAGCATTCAATTAATTGAAAATAACGATTAAACTGAAACAGGCTGTTTTTCAGCTGCTCAAAAGTTTAGGACCACATGCCTTTAACCTCCCTGGCGGTATCCCCGAGCGTGACTCGGGGTGTTTTTTTTTGCAGAGATCGGTATCCCCGAGTCACGCTCGGGGTAGCCATGCAGAGCCTGCAGCGCGCGCTGTCTTACCTTCTTCCTGGATCCAGCGATGCATCCCCGCTGTGTGAGCGAGCGGGTGCTCGCTCGATTCACACAGCGTCCCCGTGTGCCGCCGATCTCCGTTCCCTGCGACGTTACGACGCACGGGAGCGGAGAACGGCGCCAAATTTAAAAAGGTAAACAAACACTTTACATACAGTACAATGTAATCTTATAGATTACAGTACTGTATGTAAAAAATACACCCCCCCCTTGTCCCTAGTGGTCTGTCCTGTGCCCTACATGTCCTTTTATATAATAAAAACTGTTCTTTCTGCCTGGAAACTGTAGATTGCCCATAACAACCAAAAGTGTCCCTTTATGTCAAAAATGGTTTTAGATCAGCTAGAAAACAGCGATAATAAATTATAATTACTTTCAGAATTGAGCGATAGCGATTTGTGGGGAAATTTGTCATAAAAAAAATAAATAATGACAGCGACAATTCTGCAACTGAGCAAATTTCAGTGTTTTTGAGTTGATTACATTATTGAATATTTTTTATTATAATTTGTTATAATTATTTATAGTTTTTTATTATATAAAAAATTATGATTTTGTTTTTCAAACTTTATCATACCCGGGATGTCTTGTTTGGACAGATTTAAGCAAGTTATTCCTAAGAATTGCAGGCCTACAGTATAAAACGCCAAACTTCCATGCAAATAATTGTACCGCTTTTGGTACGTAATTCCAGACAGAATCATACCGCCAGGGAGGTTAAAAGGCCAAATCTGTGCAAAGATGTGGATTCATTGTCATCTTCTGTCAGGTAGTCACACGTTGTGATGGCAAAGGCAAAAAAACTCTCCCTTTTTTGAACGTGGTCGGGTTGCTGAACTGCATAAGTGGGGTCTCTCATCAAGACACTGGACGATCCTCGACCCAAATGAAGGCCCTTACTGGTGCTGACTGCAGCCCCATAACAATTAGAGGTCATCTGAGACCGAAGGGCTTCAAAAACAACAAAAAAACGTCTTCAAAAACCTTGTCTCCTTGAACGCCACAGAACTGCTCGTTTGGACTTTGCAAGAGAGCACCAAACATGGGACATTCAAAGGTGGAAGAAAGTTTTATTCTCTGATGAGAAAAAATGTAACCTTGATGGTCCTGATGGTTTCCAATGTTACTGGAATGACAAGCAGATCCCACCTGAGATGTTGTCTACGCCCCACAGTGGAGGGGGCGCCATAATGGTCTGGGGTGCTTTTTCCTTCAGTGGAACAATGGAGCTTCAGGAAGTGCAGGGGCGTCAAATGTCCAGATGTTGCAGAGAGCATTCCTCATGACTAAGGGCCCTCGCCTGTGTGGTAACGACTGGGTTTTTCAACAGGACAACGCTACAGGACCCAATAGACATGTGCATTAGTTTTTGTCCAAATGCATTTCGTCCAAATTTGAGGTATTTTCGTTATCGTTTTAACAAACGATGACGAAAGCACAGAAAACGAAAAACTAAAGATCCGACATAAACAAATGCTTTATTTTCGTTGCGGTCAAATGTGCCTAACCTTAACGCTATTAGTCCAATATTATTCTACATAAAGAGAAAAGATTCAACATTATAGAGACATGAAGAAGATTCGACATAGAGAGACATGAAGATTTGACAGACATGAAGAGTCAACATTTTTTTTTTTTAAGATTCTATCGAATCTTCTTTTTTTTAGAACATTCGACAGACACCATGAAGATTTGGCATAGAGAGGCATGAAGATTAGACATCGAAAGACATGAAGATTCGACATCGAGAGACATGAAGATTCGACATCGAGAGACATGAAGATTCGACATCGAGAGACATGAAGATTCGACATCGAGAGACATGAAGATTCGACATCGAGAGACATGAAGATTTGACATAGAGAGGCATGAAGATTTGACATAGTGAGGCATGAAGATTTGACATAGAGTTGCATGAAGATTTGACATAGAGAGGCATGAAGATTTGACATAGAGAGGCATGAAGATTTGACATGGAGAGGCATGAAGATTTGACATAGAGAGGCATGAAGATTTGACATAGAGAGGCATGAAGATTTGACATAGAGAGGCATGAAGATTAGACATCGAAAGACATGAAGATTCGACATCGAGAGACATGAAGATTCGACATCGAGAGACATGAAGATTCGACATCGAGAGACATGAAGATTCGACATCGAGAGACATGAAGATTCGACATCGAGAGACATGAAGATTCGACATCGAGAGACATGAAGATTTGACATAGAGAGGCATGAAGATTTGACATAGTGAGGCATGAAGATTTGACATAGAGATGCATGAAGATTTGACATAGAGAGGCATGAAGATTTGACATAGAGAGGCATGAAGATTTGACATAGAGAGGCATGAAGATTTGACATAGAGAGGCATGAAGATTTGACATAGAGAGGCATGAAGATTCGACATCGAGAGACATGAAAATTCGACATCGAGAGACATGAAGATTCGACATCGAGAGACATGAAGATTCGACATCGAGAGGCATGAAGATTCGACATCGAGAGGCATGAAGATTTGACATAGAGAGGCATGAAGATTCGACATCGAGAGACATGAAGATTCGACATCGAGAGACATGAAGTTTCGACATCGAGAGACATGAAGATTCGACATAGAGACATGAAGATTCGACATAGAGACATGAAGATTCGACATAGTGTTGACTTTTTTTTTCCTTAGAACATTCGACAGGCACCATAAGCCTTCAATGACACATTCGACCTTAATTTGGATTTTTGGACGAATGCATTTTTTTAACGAAAAACAAAATAAATAAAAACGAATTTCGGGAGTAACTAAATAAATGTATTTTTCGGACGAAATTACGAAACAAAATATTTCAGTGTGCACATGTCTAGTACACAATGCCTGCAGGACAAGGAACTTCATCCAGGAAAATAACATCACTCTTTTGGCCCATCCTGCGCGTTCCCCTGATCTAAATTCAATTGAGAACCTTTGGGGATGGATGGCAAGGGAAGTTTTCATCACTTGGAGAAATGTTCAAACTCACCCCATGGAAACGCTTGCATCAAGCACGCCAAAACAAATTTTTGAAGTGATCAACAATAACGGCGGAGCTACTCATTACTGAGTTCATGTTTGGAAGTTGGATCTCTGTTTTGGGGGGTTTCGTTTTTTTTTTTGGAGGTGTGGTCCTAAACTTTTGATCAGCTGAAAAAACAGCCTGTTTCAGTTTATTTGTTGTTTTTATTAAATTGAATGCTCAAAAAAAAAATGTCTCGCTCTCATTTCTTCTTGTTGCATGTTGAAGATCTACGTGGAACCTTGTTAAGATCCAACAATGTAAAATATGATTTTTTGCCATTTTTCAAGTGGTCTTAAACTTTTGATCAGGACTGTATGTACAGTGTGGAGGAAAGAAGGAAAATGAGAGATATGCCTGAAACTAGGGTTGTCCCGATGCCTCTTTTTTAGGACCGAGTACAAGTACAGATACTTTTTTTCATGTACTCGCCGATACCGAATACCGAATACTTTTTTTAATGTGTCCTCAAATGCAGCCATGTCCCCCCAGCCATGTCCCCCCCACATATTGCAGCCATGTCCTGTCCCCCAGATATTGCAGCCATGTCCTGTCCCCCATTGCAGCCATGTCCTGTCAGCCATGTCCACCCCCACATATTGCAGCCATGTCCTGTCCCCCACATATTGCAGCCATGTCCCCCCACATATTGCAGCCATGTCCCCCACATATTGCAGCCATGTCCTGTCCCCCATGTCCCCCACATATTGCAGCCATGTGTTTGTCCCCCACATGCAGCCATGTATGTCCCCCACATATTGCAGCCATGTCATGTCCCCCACATGTCATTCCCCCATATTGCAGCCATGTCATGTCCCCCACATATTGCAGCCATGTATTGCAGCCATGTCCCCCACATATATTGCAGCCATGTATGTCCCCCACATATTGCAGCCTGTCCCCCATGTCATTCCCCCATATTGCAGCCATGTATGTCCTGTCCCCCACATTGCAACCATGCAGCCATGTCCCCCATATTGCAACCATGTCCCCCACATATTGCAACCATGTAATGTCCTGTCCCCCATATTGCAACCATGTCCTGTCCCCCATATTGCAGCCATGTCATGTCCCCCATATTGCAGCCATGTCATGTCCCCCATATTGCAACCATGTCATGTGCATATTGCAGCCATGTCATGTCCCCCATATTGCAACCATGTCCTGTCCCCCATATTGCAACCATGTCATGTCCCCCATATTGCAACCATGTCATGTCCCCCATATTGCAACCATGTCATGTCCCCCATATTGCAACCATGTCATGTCCCCCATATTGCAGCCATGTCATGTCCCCCATATTGCAGCCATGTCCTGTCCCCCATATGCAGCCATGCAGCCATGTCCTGTCCCCCATATTGCAGCCATGTCATGTCCCCCATATTGCAGCCATGTCCTGTCATGTCCCCATATTGCATATTGCAGCCATGTCATGTCATATTGCCCATGTCATATTGCAGCATATTGCATGTCATGTCCCCCATATTGCAGCCATGTCATGTCCCCCATATTGCAGCCATGTCATGTCCCCCATATTGCAGCCATGTCATGTCCCCCATATTGCAGCCATGTCATGTCCCCCATATTGCAGCCCCATGTCCCCCATTGCAGCCATGTCATGTCCCCCATGTCATGTCCCCCATATTGCAGCCATGTCCTGTCCCCCACATATTGCAGCCATGTCATGTCCCCCATATTGCAGCCATGTCATGTCCCCATATTGCAGCCATGTCCTGTCCCTCATACCTGTAGATATGATGATGCCGCCGCCGCTGCCGCATACCGCCGTTAATCTCCCTGCATTATAGCGCAGCGCGCATTACAAGCTTTCGTTCTGAATACTTGTAAATGCCCGCACCGCCATGTATAGACACTCCCCTTCTCGGGATTGGAGGGATCCGTCCAATCCCACGCAAGGGGGAGTGTCTATATGTGGATTCGTGCATAGACACTCCCCCTTGCTCGGGATTGAACAGATCCATCCAATCCCAAGAAGGGGAGTGTCAATACATGGCGGTGCGGGCATTTCTCAATTATTCAGAACGAAAGCTTGTAATGCGCGCTGTGCTATAATGCAGGGAGATTAACGGCGGTATGCGGGAGCGGCGGCATATCTACAAGTATGATGGACAGGACATCGCTGCAATAGGGGGGGGGGAGTATTCTATTTTAGTATCGGGGGTATTTGCGGGAGTACAAGTACTCCCGCAAATACTCGGCATCGGTCCCTACTAGTAGATACCTACTAGTATCGGTATCGGGACAACCCTACCTGAAACCTTTAAAGTGAAAGAGCGCCTCCATTCACTCCAATGTGAAAGCCTGAGGGCTTTCACACTGGAGAGGTGCGCTGGCAAGAAGGGTAAACAAAGTCCCGCTAGCCGCATCTTTGAGGCACTGTAGGAGCAGTGAATACACCGCTCCTAAAGCGCCCCTGCCCATTGAAATAGCGGCTCTTTACTGCCGACGCTCCCACCGCCCCAGTGTGAAAGGTCTCTAAAGGTTGAAGGTATTTTGCATCTGTGTATTTACCTGCTTGCCTGGAGATAAAGAAATACCAAATGGACAAAACATAATATTATATTCCATATATTTACACAGGATCTTTATTTTATTTATTCTTTTATCTTAAATTGTATTGCACAGCAAACCTGAGCTTCCATAATGTCCCCTGTATATTATGGTGGCCTCCTTTACGCTTATGCTTTAACTGTTTCTCAAAGCAGTCTCACCTCTTTTGACACTCGCCTGAACTCTGCCTGACCTCTGTGTGTGCTGTATAAACACAAATATGACATAGAGGGCTGAAGACAAAGGTGTGACTGCAGATAATGTGCTGGGCTCTCAGTCTTCTCACTCATTTTATCCACTGGCAGCCTGCTCTGACATTTGCAGTATGACAGACACGTCGGTCTTTTATAACCCCAGATTTACCTATGTGTGGAGGAAAAGAATAGATGGGAAATGTTAAAAAAGCTACAGTATCTGTGTGCGGTTCATGTGGCTGCTATATAAACAGAAAATAGAGACATTTATTGAAGAAGATACAAGTTACAAGAAACATTGTACAAAGGACAATGACGCCTTCGTCCTCTTCAAAGTAGGCACCTTGGGATCTCACACGGTTCTCTTCATTGCATCTTCTTCATCATGGCAGAACATTAAAGGTAGCACTCTGTTACTGAAACCAAATTGCTTGGTCTGGAGGAGCATAATTGTGATGGAAAACACCTTCCCAATCAAGAAACACAATTAGGAGGCTGTAGCTTTTAATGCACATTGTGAGAAGCTCCCAGTGTGCATGGAAATCAGAGGAAGCCATTTCAGTGCAGGAAAGGAGCCGGTACACCAGTGCAAGGCTTAGGGGGAGGCTGGAGGTCAGATTTAAACATGCTTACAGGAAGGAAAGGGGTTGACTTAATTAGTGAGCTTCTCATGTGTACTCAACAGGCTGGTGTCCAAACTTTATTTTATAACAACAAAGGAGAAAAGTGAGGTCATTGGACGGTCTATGGCAGCTATTCTCAACCAGGGTTCCTCCTGAGGTGGTAAGGGGTTCCTTGAGCTGTGGCTGATTTACCTCCTGTTGGATAGTGCCTACATGGTTCTGAGCCAATGCCACTTGGAGGAGCCAGTGGTATGACACCAATGATCTTTATGGCTCTCTGTAAGGGGGGTCATGCTTACCACCACTGTAAAAAGGGGCATTCTTCTCACTGACCACCAAAGTAAGGGGCATTGTTCCCACTGACCTCCAATGAATGGGTTTTATCAGGGGTTCCCCAAGACATGAAAATTATTTTAAGGGTTCCCCTGGGGTAAAAGGGTTGAGAAAGGCTGGTCTATGGTGTCAGAGAGGGTGATCAGAGGAGTAGCCAGACACAATGAAAATATTTTGTCAGATTGCTCCCTGATACGTATTTCATCTCTGTATTCAGTCCTTTGCATTGAGTTCTGCTTTAACAAGCAAGATAAATGTGTGTGTTTGTTTTTTAATTGACAAAATAAGAATCTCCTGGCTCTTCCTCAGCCCTGGTTAAATGTGCAATAAATCCTTCTTATTTGTGTGTTTATTACTGTGATGTAAAGGTTAGGTGTCACTGTAACTGATGTTCTGAGAGCCTGAAGGGAAGAGAATGGGAGAAGAAGAAAGAACGAGGCAGATCGATGACGTACAACAATGTATCATGTCACTCTTAAGAAATCTTTCTCTATAGCCCCTTCTTTTGTCATCGCCCCCTATGAACCTCAGTCCAATGGGATGCAGAAGAGGTCTTCCAAGGATGGAAACTGTGTGTGCAACATCCTGATCTGTACAATACATAGCAAGTCTAGTGAATGCAGAATTAGATATTGAGTACACCCTTCAAACAAGGCCTAGCACTCGTACACCCTAGACAAGTGGTCTCCAAACTGTGGCCCGTGGGCCAGATACAGCCTTGTTGCTTGCCCACTTCCAGCCCTTGGGGCACTTTTCCTCCTCATGATACAAGGCAGTTATTCTCCCACTGACACCAACAATGAAGCACTATTACTTCCACTGACACCAACACTGGGGAATCATTTCTCCAATGGAACATTATTCCTCCCACTGACACCAACAATAGGGTACTATTCCTTCCAATGATAGGGCACTATTCCTTCCCACTGACATCAATAATAGGGTAATATTCCTTCCAATGATGGGGCACTATTCCTTCCCACTGACATCAATCATAGGGTACTATTCCTTCCGGTGATGGGGCACTTTTCCTTCCCACTGACATCAATGATAGGGTAATATTCCTTCCAATGATGGGGCACTATTCCTTCCCACTGACATCAATGATAGGACACTATTCATTCCCGCTGACACCAAAGAAGGGGAACTGTGACAGAACCCACTATCACTGTGTGTTTTGGAAGGGACTGTGGGCGGGCCTCTTACCCACAGTTTATGGCCCCTAAGAGACGGGAGACCTGGGGACAAGCTGGCATTGAGATAATGGAATGAAATGCTACATCCATTCTCCCCATCTCCCCTGTTGTTGCTGTGTCTAATTGTGTTAGGTAAATGGCACAATGGTCTGGACTGGAGACATCTCTCTGCAGGGGATATGTATTGAGAGGCTACCTTCTTACCATAATGCCTTTATGTTTATCTGTAGTCTGTTTCAATGTACAAGAGTTCAGTTCCCACTGGTTGTTCCTTGTCCCCTACCCCCTCCCCTCTATGACAAGGCTAAGGGGAGTGTCCCTAACTGTGTGTAAAAAGTCTATGTTTTTTATTTAATGAACAGTTTATGCTCTGCATGTTTAACCCTCAACACCTGCGTGGATTGTCTCGTGATTGGGGGGTTAAGGGCTGGTCATGGCGAATCTGCAGGCTGCAGGTGCGTTTTGGAGGACAGGAGACACAGGTCTGGCGGATGTTCCCACCTGGGTATCCAAGATCCGTCACAGGCACTATTTCTCCCACAGATGCCAAAGATGGGTGTCTATTCATTTTTTTAATGACGCCAATGATGGGGCACTTTTTCTTCTACTGACACCAATGATTAAGCACGATTCCTTCAATTACACAAACACTGGGGCATACTTTCTCCAATGGAACACTATTCCTCCCACTGCCACCAACAATATGGTAATATTTCTTCCAATGATGGGGCACTATTCCTTTCCACTGACATCAATGCTAGGGCATTATTCCTACCCACTGACACCAAATTAGGGGAACTATTCCTCCCACAGATGCCAAAGATGGGACTCTATTCATTTTAATAATTCCATTGATAGGGAACTTTTTCTCCCACTTACACAAATGATTTAAAGTGGGTTCTGTGGCCTCCAACCAGGAAATGAGGCCGGCTCTATGTGAAATGCTGCAAAAGAAGAGAGGAGGGAAAGAAAGGCTCCAAACAGGCTATGATGTAGCACAGTTAAATATAAAAAGTGAAATGAACAACAAAATGCACTCACAAGATGTGTAAGGGCGACAGGTGACGGACAGTAGAGGATATGCAGTCTGAAATAGTCCAGGGGGAGCAGCTGTCAAAACGTCGGGGGAACCGGCAGTCCAGGGAGAGCCAACAGTCCGAGGGACCAGACAAGGGCGAGCCGAGGCCGGAGGAGCCGGGGACAGCTGGGCAGATGGTACAAGAGCTGCGGTGGACACCTGAGAAGATCCTACAGCCTATGTATAGGACCTGTCAGCCCAAGAATCGGTAGCCAATAGGGACGCTTTTCTGAGGCAACGCATGCCTTCATCAGGAGGCTGTAGCTTCTAATGCACATTGTGAGAAGCTCCCAGTGTGCATTGAAATCAGAGGAAGCCATTTCAGTGCAGGAGAGAAGTCAGTACAAGTGGACCAGACTTAAGGGAAGGCTGGAGGTCAGA
Source organism: Rana kukunoris (assembly GCA_029574335.1). Lineage (NCBI taxonomy): Eukaryota > Metazoa > Chordata > Amphibia > Anura > Ranidae > Rana > Rana kukunoris. Next base: position 225,883,180 of record CM056055.1, on the reverse strand, counting down.
TTTAAATTTGCTTGCAGGAAGGAAAGGCATGACTATTGGTGAGTTTCTCCTGTCTACTCAACAGGCTAGTGACCAAACTTTATTTTATAACAGCCAAGGAGAAAAGCGAGGTCATTGGGCGGTCTTTGGTGTCAAATTAGATGTCTCCCTGATAAGTATTTCATCTCTGTATTTAGTTATTTGCATTGAGCTCTGCTTTAAAGGGGCACTATTCCTCCCATAGGTGCCGAAGATGGGACTCTATTCATTTTAATGACACTATTGATGGGGCACTTTTCCTCCCACTGACATCAATGATTAAAGGGGTTGTTAAGTCTTCTGGTTTTTCACCTTAATGCATTCTATGGATAAGGGTAAAAACCCTCCTGTGCTGCAGCTGCCCCCCAGAGCCCCCCATTTGTCTTACCTGAGCCCCCCCCCCCATTCTATCGATGTGCACAAGATTAGGAAGATTTACCCTCTATCTCTGGTCTGGTGACAACTCAAAATTTGGGATTCTCTTCCATGTCCACTCTCAATGATGACAATGTTCCTAACGGGGACACAGCAATACAAACTGAACGGCACTGCTGGCCAGTAACGTATGCTGATTCAGCAATTAGCTTCCCTACACAGATTCACACAGGAGAGTTCTATTTTGAGTCCATTCAAGGTTCTTATTTTAACTGAAACCCTTTTTTTTGTAAATTAGTCCTTTATTCTGGCTCTCCTGCAATTGATGCATGTTTTTTTTTTAATCAATAAATATTTCACAGGGGCTCTAATTCCTCTCCACCTTATCGAAAACCAATTGATGATCTCCCATTATATATGCAGTATGTGTGTGTATAAAATCTGAGTATATACAAATGAATGAAATTATATATATATATATTTATTGTAAGATTGGGGTGATCAGACTCCAGCGGTAGGTGTATTTTTTGCAATTAGTGCATCTTTCTCTCCAAAATATGACATAAACCAGCAATCTTTCAGGTAGGACAGAGTCCCACCATCACAATATATACAGTTGAACCACGGTTTACGAGCATAATCCGTTCCAGAAAATGCTTGCAATCCAAAGTACTGGCATATCAAAGCGAGTTTCCCCTTTGAAACTAATGGAAACAAAAATAGTTCTGCATTGATTTCAATGGCATGCAATACCACATGTGGCCAGAGGTGAGGGGCACCAGAGAGCCTCGGAAACACACAGAAAGGCCCGAAGACAGCTCAGTTGACCTCGGAAAACCTCGGAAAGGGAACAGAGTATTTCCGAGTCTGTACAAGAATTTCTGAATGGCACAGTTTGTCTCCACTCGGCTCCAGCCCCCCCCCCGCCACCTCAGGCCAAATGCGGTACTGCACACTGCTGTGGCTTGAAACCTGCTAGTTTTGGGAGACAACACCCTCGCAAACCAAGTCAGGATTTTTTTAAATACAGCGCTCGTATTATGAAACGCTCGTTAACCGCATTACTCGCAATCCGAGGTTCCACCGGTGTGTATATATTATGTATATATAAACAAACTCTGTTTAGCTTACTACTGCTGTGCAGGTAAGACCAATAAGCACTTGAAATACATTTTTTTAAAACAATACAAGAGAATATGATTTTTCTTCTAAATCAATACATCATTGGAAAATAATATCCTCCTCATAATAGTGGCTGTGTAAGTACCATACAATATCAGGTCCGTTTTTAGACTTCTCTGTAATGAAACTTCACTGTGCCGGTCCATAGTGACTCGGTGCTTCCGGATTCATAAACAGGGCTGGCGGTGTCTCGTTCAGCAAAACCAAGAGCGTACAAATTATTAATACGGATGTAAGTGGTGTTAATGTAGCACTTTCCCTGGCTCTAGATCTGATTGAGAATGGAATAGAAAATCATCTGATTAGTAATTATTGTTTTATGTCTCCCCAGGTAATTGCTAAAGAGCACTGGAGGCTTTTAATTGCCGGCATGCAGTTGATCATAGAGAACAGTGCCGAAACATCCCGGCCTCCCTGATAATATTACTGGCCATTTGGGATGCATTTATAGGTGTCTAAGAGGAGAATAACTAACATTATATATTATTTTATATTCTATATTTGCTTCCATGTTATCCTCTATTCTCCTTCTTCTTTCTTTCCCTTCATCCTTACTTTATCTAGTGCTTAGGCTTTTCTTTTTCCTTCTCTCTTTTCTCTCCCTTTCCTTTTCTCTTTTTTAGTTTTCTTTTCATTTTTCCTTTGCTTTTTCTCTTTTCCATTTCTTTTTTACTTCTTTTTTTTTTTTTTTACTTTTCTTCTCTCACTAGTACTTACACTTTTATTTTATTTTTATCCTCCTTTCTCCCCTTCATCCATTGTTCCGCTAGTACTTCTTGCTTTTTTTCCCATTCCCTACCATGCTTCTTTTCATGCATTCTTTCGACCTTTCATCCTTTCTTTCTTTTCTTGTTTTTGCTTTTTATTTCCTGTTTCCCCTTCTTGTCTTTCTTCCATCCTTTCAGTATTTAAACTTTTTGTTTTCTTTACTTTCCTACAGTACTTAGACATTTTATTTTTCTTTCTATGTTTTTTTTTTTTTCGCTTTGTTTTTCTAAAGAAATTATTTTCAAATCGTTACACAGAATAGTACAGGGCCAAAAAGATAAATACACATCTGATAGCTTTTAAGGTAAAGGTGGGCCTCTTTCTGTTTTCCTTTTTTTTTCTTTCATTTCTTCCCTTCATCGTTCCTCCAGTACTTGGAGAGTTCTTTTTTCCATTTTCTTTTTTCTCCTTCCCTTTTCCTTTCCCTTTCTCTTTTATTCTTTCCTTCCCTCTCCTTTCCTTTTCCTTGTCTTTCCTCATTTTCCTTTCCTTTCCCCCTTGTTACCCTTCCCTTTCCCTCTAATACAACCATCATTCCATCCCTGAATGCCAGGGTGCTAGGTATAATCCTGGACTCTGACCTGTCCTTTCACTGTCCAAATCTTGCAGACTTCACCTCCGTAACATCTCCCGAAAACGCCCCTTTCCAGGGATGGACTGGCCATTGGGACTACAGGGAGTATCCCGGTGGGCCGATGGCTCAGTGGGCCGGCTTCAGTGACAATGGGCCGCCACTCCCCTCCGCTTCTCTGTCTCCCCCTTCCCGCAGCGTTTACCTCCTCTCCCTCCCTGCAGCGCTCACGTGGGGGGAACAAAGAAGCAGGGGGAGGACCAGAGAAGCAGGGGGGAATGACTGAGGAGCATGGGGGAGGGGACAGACAGCTGACTCAACAGCTATGGCCTGGGAGTTTCTCCCTTCTGCCTAATCTTGTCCCATAAGTGGGGGCACAAAACTGATTCTTTGCCCCGGGTGAAAAAATTGTCTAGCTTCCCCACTGGTATTGCCTATAAGAGTACCAGCTGTTCTACTCTAATAAAGTAGAATGGCTAGTGGCTAGTGAAGGGGGAGAGGGGGCTTAGGTGGCCGGGCAGGGGGGGGGTGGGAGTTGCCTGGCCACTATGGGAGAGACCTGTCAAAGTGGGCCAGTTTGGATGAAGTACAGGGCCAAATTTCTGTCCCAGTCCAGCCCTGCCCCTTTCTAACCGTAAACGGTTCTATTTTCCTTTTTTTTGTTTCCTTTCTTCCCTCTATCCTTCCTCCAGTACTTGGAGAGTTCTTCTGTTTTCCATTTTCTTTTTTCTCCTTCCCTTTTCCTTTCCCTTCCTCTTTTATTCTTTCCTTCCCTTTCCTTTCCTTTTCTTTTCCTTGCCTTTCCTCGTCGACCCTTTCCTTTCCCCTCCCCCTCTCTTGCCTTTTATTTTCTTCCCTTTCCCTTTCCCTTTCCATCTCTTTTCTTTTCTTCCCCTTTCCTTTTCTTCTCTTCTCTTCCCTTCTCCCTTTCCTTTCCTTTCCTTGTTTTGTAGCTGGTTAGAGACACTCTTAAATTCCTGTGGAGCTGTAAGAGTTAAATTGCATCCTCAGCCCTTTACTTTTATTATCCGGACAGAGCACGTCTATCGGGACAATCTTTAAAGGTGGAAATAGCAGATTTCCCTTCCCATTAATACTTGGAGAATCTTAAGGATATTATGATAATATTTTGCCCGTCACGCCACAATCGTTAATCTTCCATTGCAATGCTACAAAATAATGTCGTTTACCGCGGCACACAGTGATTACACCAACGGTTTGGCTGCTATAAATGTGATTTATTTCCACAGTAATTATACCGCTTATTCGGCGAAAGTTGAATGGATGAGGCCCATACAAACCTCCCTCTCCTCTCCCTCGCTCTTGTTTTTTTTTTTTTTTTTTACATCGGAGCTTTTGCGAACACCACCGGCACCATCTGTACAGATGGGCCTGGTATCATTGCACCGCACCTCTGAACTCCTCCAGGAGGGATGACAAAACGGTTTAATTAAAACAACACCAAGTTTAGGAAATCACCCCCCCCCCCCCCCAACCATCCTCTAAGAACAACTACATTAACCATCTATATAGTGCTGTGCACACGTTTTCAGACAGTGCTTTCTGTGGAGAGCATCCAATGTAGCGACCCCCAGGATACAAAGCACAATGGACTAGGTGACAATCACTTATCCCATGCTGAACTCTATTAAATATGAATGTGAATATTCTCAGTTGTAAGAAAAGCATCAGTTTTGTTTAAAACTTAGTGATTTGCCATTGACAACCCATGCAGTAGGGAACCTATCGCTGTTTTGCTCTTACCCTAATAACCCCTTCCTTTTTCTGAACTTGCTCAAGTGAAGACATGTCTGCCATAATTACCCAGCCTTTCTTATAGTCTCACCTTGAAGTCTTCTCTATTATAGCAGTTTTCGTGTTATAAAAGAGTTGTAAAAGCTCCCATGGCTTCCAGTACCATCTCTATGCTGATGACACACAAATCTATCGCTCTACTCCTCACCTCACTCCTTCGGTCTCCTCTCGCATTACTAACCTACGGTTATCCTTAAACTGAAGTTCAGTGAAACCCAATGCAATAGTGATGCAAACAAACTGTAAGAGAATAAATGAAATGTATGACCAAGAGTCCAGTTCCATGCAATTCAATGAAAAGCAATGTCCATATTATTATTATTATTATTATTATTATTATACAGTATTTATATAGCGCCAATAGTTTGTGCAGCGCTTTGGATCAGGGAAGACAGTACAGTCACAATACAAATCAATACAGAAGGGATCAGAGGGCCCTGCTCGTTGGAGCTTACAACCTAGAAGGGAGGGTCAAGTGGAACAAAGGGTAGTTAGCTGTGGGGGGGAGGGGGGTGATCAGATGGACTTAAATAAAAATACAGTTGTTAGGTGTGGGAAGGGTAGGCTTCTCTGAAGAGGAGGGTTTTTCAGGGATCCTCTAAAAGCTAATTGAGAAGGAGATAGGCGGATAAATTGGGGTAAGGAGTTCCATAGGCTTGGAGAGGCTCTGGAAAAGTCCCAGAGATGAGCATGGGAGGAGGTGATGAGAGAGCTAGAGAGTAGGAGGTCTTGAGAAGAACAAAGAGAACAATTAGGTTGGTATTTAGAGACTAGGTCATTGATGTAGCTAGGGGATGGCTTTGTAGGTAGTTGTTAGTAGTTTGAATTTAATTTGGTGGGTGAGCGGAAGCCAGTGGAGGGTTTGACAGAGGGGAGTAGCAGAGACAGAGCGGTTGGTAAGGTGGATGAGTGTGGCAGCAGCATTCATGATCAAAATAATCCATATACAAATAACTGTGGGGAAATTGCTGTAATAATAAAAATAAAAAAAAACAGAAGCAGATCTTAATCCTACGTTTCAACCCAACATAGGATAAAATGCATACAGAGGGGCCGCCTACCGAATCTGTTGGATCTCTATCACGGAGATCATACAAGCTTAGCACACCAGGGATCACTCAGGAAACAACAGCAGCCGATAGTCGTCGGCAAAAGAATCCTCTCCTTCACCGAGAAAGTCTGGAAGCTGCAGCCGATATCTCTCAGATCTTAGCATATGCAGGATGCACTCACAATGGACGAGGGTATTTAAAAGAAAACAATTAAAAGATTCATGGTGCAGTAAGTTCTTTTCTAGGGTTGTCCCGATACCTCTTTTTTAGGACCCAGTACAAGTACCGATACTTTTTTTCATGTAGTCGCCGATACCGAATACCGATACTTTTTTTTTAAATGTCCCCCACAAATGCAACCATGTCCCCCACAAATGCAGCCATGTCACCCACAAATGCAGCCATGTCACCCATATATGCAGCCATGTCACCCACAAATGCAGCCATGTCACCCATATATGCAGCCATGTCACCCACATATGCAGCCATGTCACCCACAAATGCAGCCATGTCACCCATTTATGCAGCCATGTCACCCACAAATGCAGCCATGTCACCCACAAATGCAGCCATGTCACCCATATATGCAGCCATGTCACCCACAAATGCAGCCATGTCCCCCCATATATGCAGCCATGTCACCCACAAATGCAGCCATGTCACCCACAAATGCAGCCATGTCACCCACAAATGCAGCAATGTCACCCACAAATGCAGCCATGTCACCCACAAATGCAGCCATGTCACCCATATATGCAGCCATGTCACCCATATATACTGCCATGTCACCCATATATGCAGCTATGTCACCCCTACCTAGCCACCGCCGCCCAGGGAACATCACAACATTCATTTGAATAGCTGTAGTGTTCCCGCCTGCATAGAACACTCCCCCTTGCTCGGGATTGGACAGATCACGATCACCTATCCAATCCCGAGCAAGGGGGAGTGTCTATGCGGGCGGGAAGACTACAGCTATTCAAATGAATGCTGTGATGTTCCTGCACGATGTTTAACCCGTGCGGCGGCGGGCTTCGATGCGGCAGCGGCGTTCGGCGGCAGCGGTGGGGGGGGGGGGGGCGGGGGCGGAAAAAGTATTCCATTCTGGTATCGGGGTATTTGCGGGAGTACTTGTACTCCTGCAAATACTCGGTATCGGTCCCGATACCGATACTTTTTTTCAAGAAGTCGCCGATACCGAATACCGATACTTTTTTTTAAATGTCCCCCACAAATGCAACCATGTCCCCCACAAATGCAACCATGTCCCCCACAAATGCAGCCATGTCACCCATATATGCAGCCATGTCACCCACAAATGCAGCCATGTCACCCACAAATGCAGCCATGTCACCCATTTATGCAGCCATGTCACCCATTTATGCAGCCATGTCACCCATTTATGCAGCCATGTCACCCACAAATGCAGCCATGTCACCCACAAATGCAGCCATGTCACCCATATATGCAGCCATGTCACCCACAAATGCAGCCATGTCACCCACAAATGCAGCCATGTCACCCCATATATGCAGCCATGTCACCCACAAATGCAGCCATGTCACCCACAAATGCAGCCATGTCACCCACAAATGCAGCCATGTCACCCATTTATGCAGCCATGTCACCCATTTATGCAGCCATGTCACCCACAAATGCAGCCATGTCACCCACAAATGCAGCCATGTCACCCATATATGCAGCCATGTCACCCACAAATGCAGCCATGTCACCCACAAATGCAGCCATGTCACCCATTTATGCAGCCATGTCACCCATTTATGCAGCCATGTCACCCACAAATGCAGCCATGTCACCCACAAATGCAGCCATGTCACCCATATATGCAGCCATGTCACCCACAAATGCAGCCATGTCACCCCATATATGCAGCCATGTCACCCACAAATGCAGCCATGTCCCCCCACAAATGCAGCCATGTCACCCACAAATGCAGCCATGTCACCCATTTATGCAGCCATGTCACCCATTTATGCAGCCATGTCACCCACAAATGCAGCCATGTCACCCACAAATGCAGCCATGTCACCCATATATGCAGCCATGTCACCCACAAATGCAGCCATGTCACCCCATATATGCAGCCATGTCACCCACAAATGCAGCCATGTCCCCCCACAAATGCAGCCATGTCACCCACAAATGCAGCCATGTCACCCATTTATGCAGCCATGTCACCCATTTATGCAGCCATGTCACCCACAAATGCAGCCATGTCACCCACAAATGCAGCCATGTCACCCATATATGCAGCCATGTCACCCACAAATGCAGCCATGTCACCCCATATATGCAGCCATGTCACCCACAAATGCAGCCATGTCCCCCCACAAATGCAGCCATGTCACCCACAAATGCAGCCATGTCACCCACAAATGCAGCCATGTCACCCACATATGCAGCCATGTCACCCATATATGCAGCAATGTCACCCACAAATGCAGCCATGTCACCCACAAATGCAGCCATGTCACCCATATATGCAGCCATGTCACCCATATATACTGCCATGTCACCCATATATGCAGCTATGTCACCCCTACCTAGCCACCGCCGCCCAGGGAACATCACAACATTCATTTGAATAGCTGTAGTGTTCCCGCCTGCATAGAACACTCCCCCTTGCTCGGGATTGGACAGATCACGATCACCTATCCAATCCCGAGCAAGGGGGAGTGTCTATGCGGGCGGGAAGACTACAGCTATTCAAATGAATGCTGTGATGTTCCCGCACGATGTTTAACCCGTGCGGCGGCGGGCTTTGATGCGGCAGCGGCGTTCGGCGGCAGCGGTGGGGGGGGGGGCTGGCGGGGGCGGAAAAAGTATTCTATTCTGGTATCGGGGTATTTGCGGGAGTACTTGTACTCCTGCAAATACTCGGTATCGGTCCCGATACCGATACTGGTATCGGTATCGGGACAACCCTATTATTTTCAATGAAAACCTCTTTAATCCTGAATATTGGGTAACTGACATTCTTAAAACTTTCCACAGAACAGTTTACAAAGCAAACATGCCATCCTTCAGCTGCGGCTCAAGCCAGTCAGCTGGGGCGTGGTGACGCCAGGTATTCTTGTTTCGCCCGACGCTGCATTTCTCCATACGAGGCATCAACAGGGATAGGAGGCAAGCTAATTCACTTGTCTCCTCTTCTAATGCTCCTCTCCAAGACTTCTCCAGAGCCTCTCCCATCCTCTGAAACTCACTACCCCAATCTGTCCACTTTTGGACGATCCCTAAAAACTCATCTCTTCAGGGAAGCCTATCCTGCCTTCAGCTAATAACCAAATTGTCTATCTCTCCAATCAGTCTATCCCTCAGGCCGCGTACACACGTCCGAGAACCTCGTCGGGCTAAACCCATCGTTCCGCCCGACGAGGTTCCCGATGAGCGGTCGGAAAAGCTCGTCGAGCCAAAGTCCTCATTGAACAATGAGGGAAAAGAGAGCGTGCTCTCTTTTTTGGCTCGACGAGCTTCCCGACGGGACGCTCGTCGGAAGTGTACACACGATCGAGCTTCTCGCCAGAATATGTCTCCCAGCGAGCTTCTCGCTGGATTCTGCCGAGAAGCTCGGTCGTGTGTACGGGGCCTCACAGTTTTTAGCTTTTGTTCCACCAGCCCCTCCCTAATAGATTGGAAGCTCGCAGGGTCCTCCTAACCCTCTTGTATTAAATTGTATTGTTGCTGCATTTTCTCTCTTTATATTGTAAAGCGCTGCACAAACTGTTGTCACCATATAAATCCTGTATACTGTAATAGTAATTTATTTTGTCTGCCATTATGTTTTAACTCTACAGTTTTTCTTTTAATCTTCTGCCCTTGCTTTTTTACCTTTTGGATAGTAATTTTTTCTGCCAGTAAATCCCTTATACGGCCCACTTCCTGTTTCTTGTCTGGTCATTAGCCTAGGCCAGGGGTAGGCAACCTCGGCTCTCCAGCTGTTTTGAAACTACAAGTCCCATGAGACATTGCAAGACCCTGACAATCACAGGCATGACTCCTAGAGGCAGAGGCATGATGGGATTTGTAGTTTCACCACAGCTGGAGGGCCGAGGTTGCCTACCCCTGGCCTAGGCTTATGACATCATGCACAGCTTCCTCTATCTCACTCTCATGGAGATTGCCAGTAAAGGGATGGGGGATGAGTCATAAGAGGGCCAAACAATGCAAGCTGCAGAGCTGAAGGTGTGCCTCTGTGTAAATCCAGGAAGTGAACATACAGCAGCTTAAGCTGCCCACAGTTAAAATGGATGCAGCCAGACTCAGTGGGAGGTTTCTGCAGCACATTTGGCAAGTACAGAATCACAGTGAGAAAAAGAGTTTAACTGCTCCAATGTCTCAGAGAACTAGATGGCTGGATCCAAACACTTGTGTGCCGGCTCTGCAATGATATGCAAAATTTGTAGAGAAGAACTAGGACGCACTCCAAAAACAATGTTGTCCCTTTTTAATAAAACTGGTCACAAATCAAACATGTCGCAGCAAAAAAATCAGATGAAAAAGTTGACGCGTTTCACACTATTATACAGTGCTTATTCATAGCACAGCTATGAATAAGCACTGTATGATAGTGTAAAACGCGTCAGTTTTTCATCTGATTTCTTTGCTGTGACATGTTTGATTTTTTTGATTTTTATTAAAAATTAACAACATTGTTTTTGGAGTGCGGCCATCCTAGTTCTTCTCTACAAATTTTACAATATCACAGTATATATAAAATAATATGCAAAGGGGTTGAAGGGAAGCTTCAGAATGTCAAAAGATGTTTTTATTAAAAATTTTGTGAGTGTATTGCAGGTCCTCTTTAAGTAAGTTGTTTTTTCAAAAATCTGCTGCAAAGTTTCTCAGCTGGGGATCCTGCCAGTAACAGCACTTCCTGTTGTGGCTGACAAGCCTGCTGGGAGAGCTCCTTTGATTGCCTTTAGGCGGCTCATCATACCACAAATTACACCCCAAAACACATTCTGGTCTAGCAGCCCAATGGCCAACTACTTAAAAATCCCCATAGAGCTTTAAATATTTTTACTGAGTTGGAGAAGAGGTCGCCCAGAAGAGGCCGACAACGCTGCTGCTAATCATCAGTCAGCGGCTGCTACTGAAAGGATCTCTGGGTCAGAAACTTTGCAACAGGTTCACAATATTTTATTTTTATTTTTTTAAAGAAAGCTTAAAGTGGTTGTAAACCCTTTGGGAGAACTTACACCTACAGGTAAGCCTAGATTAAGGCTCCTCAGAGGTGTTACCCCTATCCGGTGATTCCCTGTAAGTTACACGTGACATTTCTGCTGTTGGGGGGTGATCTGTATTGGGGTGCGAAGCCTGTGAATCTTTCGGGGCCTTCTTTATGTTGATGGATGAGTTCGGTGCAGACTGCTCTATTCCCAACCATACATACTGACTTGGTAATTCTTGTTAATCTCTTTTATAATTTGTCTGTGTTTTCTCCTTTCCCCCACTCTTCCCCCCCTTCAATTTATGGGGGAGAGGTGGGTGGGATATTTGTAGAAACATTTAATAATAATTTTTGTAAATTTCTTCTAGTTACAACAAAACCTCTGAAGAAGACCTGTTTAAAGGCTGAAACGCGTTAGCACCGCCACATGCTTGTATTTATATATGTCAAGCTATATGACATTTGTTGTTATTTGCCATTTATATGTATGGGAATTTTAATCACTTTTGTACTACTGCAACTCATATCTTAACTATTAGAACAATCTTTTTTGTATGTGTCATTACACAATAAAAACTTCTTTTTATACACATTTATGCCGCAGTAGCGTATCTCTTTTACGCTACGCCGACACAGCACAGAGAGGCAAGCATGGAATTCACAAAGCAAATGCTCCCAACTCTGCGCTGGCATAGCGTATATTTCGTAGGTGTAAGCCAGCGTAAGTGGAAGTGGGCTGGAAGTGGGCGTGATCCATGTTAATGAAGCCTGACCCCATGCAAATGATGGGCCGGGCGCCAGACAAGTACTTAAACTGAACTGTGCATGCGTCGAGACGTATCTCCGTGCGCATGCGCACAACCACGTCAGAACAACTGCCTAAGATATGCCGGATCACTGTGTACGACGTGAACGTAACCTACGCCCAGCCAGACCCACGTCGGCCCGTATTCACAGACGTCCAATGTACAATACGTAGGCTTGTGTTCCCTGGTCCATACCTTTGCATGGGTTGCGCCTCATTTATGGGGAATAACTTTACGCCGGACGTAAAACTTACGCAAACCGCGTAAATCATGCGCCGGGCGCAAGTACGTTCGTGAATCGGCGTATCTCCCTCATTTGCATATTTGAATTAAGCGTCCAGCGTAAATATGCACCAAATCTACACTGGCGTAGGCAAGTTACGTCGGTGGGATGAAGTCTGTATTTAGGCGTATCTTAGTTCGTGGGTCGGCGCATAGATACGACGGCGCATATTTGTACTTACGCAGCGTATCTGGAGATACGTCGGCGTAAGTGCTTTGTGAATCTGGGCCATTGTCTACAATCAATTGATTGAGCTGCCCAAAAAACATTGGGGGAAATACCCTTGATGCCTTTTCGGGGTGAGCAGCATTATCTCTTTGGAACATTGTGTTTTTTTCTTTTTCTACTTGTAGGTACTTGCAATATCTCAGAGACCTACACGGTCTTGGAGATATTTGCAATTTCCCAGAGTGACACCTTCAACGGCGCATGAGCTGTCTTGAAAGGGCATGATGTGCCGTTTCAAGCCGGGGTCATGCCGTTAAAGTCGGCTTCTGCGAGCATGCACGGGAGTGACGTGACGCAACTACGACCAGGCACAGAGCCGGAGTTTGCGGCTACCGAAAGAAGAGGGGTGAAGAATGGATGCTTGCTGTCACAGAGAAGATGGTGACATTGCAGGCTTCTCCTGCAGGTAAGTGTCACATAATGGGCTACTATGCGATGTATAGTAGTCCATTATGCTTTACCTTTGCAGGGCGACATAGAGGAAGTAAACCCTGAATGGGTTTACTTCCTCTTTAATACAATGAAGCATGATGCCAAACATACTGGACGTAGTGTAGCCGGATCCAAGGCTGATTGGATGCACAGTGTTGCATTTAATGCTTCTGGTTAGGCTACTCACACACTTCTTCCATAGATGCTTCAACCAGGATAGAAATTGTTGGAGAGTAAGGGGCACCCCACCAAACCGAAGAGTCCAATCGGTTTAATGCTTTTTTGACAGAGTGGACCTCAACTACTCTTGGGGACCTCCATCTATAGGGCTCCCTACACTGGTGAAAATTGATATGAATGAGTAAACACTAATTAAACCCTGGGCATCCACTGTGCCACATCCATCATGTCTAGAAAGCCTGAAACTGACAGGATTGCTCCCGACATAAAAAATGTTGGACTTTATCAGCACACATGAGGCAATATATATATATATATATATATATATATATATATATATATATATATATATATATATATATATATATATATATATATATAAATATATATATATATTAGTTACATTAGTTAGTCAGGCTGAAAAAAGACACAAGTCCATCTAGTTCAACCATAAAAAAAAATATATATATATATATCGTACAATCCCATATACATAATCCTTCATCCAGAGTTGATCAAGAAGAAGGCAAAAAAAAAAAACAGCAGAGCATGATGCAATTTGCTACAGCAGGGGAAAAAAAATTCTTCCTGATCCCCCGAGAGGGAATCGGATTTTCCCCAAATCAACTTTACCTATAAATGTCAGTATCCAGTTATATTCTGTACGCTTAGGAAAGAATCCAGACCTTTCTTAAAGCACTTTACTGACCTGGCTAGAACCACCTCTGTAGGGAGTCTGTTCCACATTCTCACAGCTCTTAGGCGGCGTACAGACGATCGGATATATCCGATGAAAACGGTCCGCGGACCATTTCCATCGGATATGTCCGATCGGGAGTTTGATCCGATGGCGTGTACACACCATCGGATCAAATTCCCCGCCGCCGGACGGCGCGGTGACGTAGTGGTGACGCGGCGGTGACGTTGACGCCGCCGCGTCACCGCCACGTCACCGCACCAGGAAGTAAAACACTTCCGCGCATGCGCCGAATCCATTCGGCAGCGGCGCGGCGGTGGTGGGAGCCGACATGTCTGCTGGTAAGTGTACTAACCAGCAGACATGTCGGGCGGACAGATTCCCACCGGATAGATTTCAAAGCATGCTTTGAAATCTGTCGGGTGGAGAAATCTGTCCGCTAGCCCATACACACGAGCGGAGATGTCTGCTGAAACGGTCCATCGGACCGTTTTCAGCGGACATATCCCCTCGTGTGTACGCGGCCTTACTGTGAAGAAACCTTTCCGTATTTGGAGGTGAAATCTCTATTCCTCCAGACGTAAAGAGTGCCCCCTTGTCCTCAGTGATGATCGTAAAGTGAATAACTCAACACCAAGTTCACTATATGGACCCCTTATATATTTGTACATGTTGATCATATCCCCCCTTATTCTCCTCTTCTCAAGAGTGAATAAATTCAGTTCCTCTAATCTTTCCTCGTAGCTGAGCTCCTACATGCCTCTTATCAGTTTGGTTGCCCTTCTCTGCACTTTCTCCAGTTCCCCAAAATCCTTTTTGAGAACTGGGGCCCAAAACTGGACTGCATATTCCAGATGAGGTCTTACTAATTTTATTTTTTTTTGCCTTCCTCTGGACCAAGCCAGGATCGAGGATTAAGTTAATCCTTGAAAATCCTCCCCTCCCTCCTCCCCCTGGTGTTTGGCGACCATGGTTAACCTGCAATATTCTGCAGAAACCATTGGGGATCTGAGGCAATTTGCCACAATACTACCAGCCATCACTAAAAAAAGCCCTAAGAACTGAGCAACTTTTGAGAATCGATCGACGATTGACTATCAAAAATCTCAGCCGTTTACCCCAGCCTAAGCATATATCATGTGCTTTGATCAACACAAGATCGGCAGTAAAACACCGACTGGAAATCCATGATTTCATTCTACAATACGATTTAGACTGCCTCTTTATTACAGAGAGCTGGCTCACAGCCGACTGCAACACCATTCTAGGAGAACTGGTGCCAGAAAACTATCGTATTATAACTGAAAACAGAATAGGGCAAAGAGGAGGAGGACTGGCGGTGATCCATAAGACTCATCTTGCGATCACTAAACCAGTCCTTCAAAACCCTCTTCCATTCATGGAAACCCTTACCCTGCAACTGCAAACAAACTCCCAGGAGACCGTCCAGATTCTACTCTGCTATAGGCCACCTGGCCCAAAATCGCAGCTTCTCCCATCATTGACGGACTTTATCTCCACCTATACCCTTAACAGCAAACACCTTTTGCTGCTCTGGGACTTCAACCTCTGGGCCAACTTCCCGCAAGACCCCATTGCCGATGCCTGCATTAATCACTTCGAAGGATTAGGGCTACAACAACTAGTATGTGGGCCCACACATGCTTCAGGTCACACACTCGATCTTATTTTCAGACAAGATCTGGAAATAAAAATCTTGGAAAATGAACCATTGCCATGGACAGATCACCATGCAATTAAATTCATTATTTCCGTGTGTATGACAACACACTGGACTAGATGTCAGAAGAAGTTCCACTCGGAACTCTTCAAAGCCACGTTAAGGAAAAAAATAAATACAATTCAGCCGAATCAAACGGCTGAAGAAACACTGGATACCATAAATACAGCCATATTACAGTCAGCCGACTTAATAGCGCCGAAACGTAAAACCTGCATCCGGAAAAATAACTCCAGCTGGTTCAACAACCAACTGGCGTTACTGAAGCAAGAGCGCAGAAGGGCGGAAGCCGCCTGGAAAAGAAGCTCTTCAGATGAGAACCTCAGCGTCTACAAAGCAACAACAAGAAAATACCACAAATAAATCTTCAAAGCCAAGAAAAACTATTTTTCTGAGGCTATCAACAGCGTCCTTAATCCCCCACGCGAACTCTTCAAGCTGGTCACTCAGACCATGAATCCAGGATGTCTTGAAGCCCCCAATTCGGACTCACAAGAATTTTGCAATGAATTGTCGGATTACTTCATTAATAAAATCGAGGGAATTCGACAAAGCATTCGGCAAAATAATTCTCCCCTCAACCCTCCCCGTAATTATTTACACAACACCTGCAGTAATTCACCACAACCAGGTAAGTTCACGCTGGAACCTATCTCTATCCATGCCACTAAAAATATCATCGGTACTTTGCGTAACAGCACCGCGCCGAATGATATCATCCCCACTAAACTGCTGAAGGAATGCGCCAACATCCTGGCACCTCCTATCACGCAGCTTATCAACCAATCTTTCAGGGAAGGCATAGTGCCCTCCCAGTTGAAGGAGGGTATAATTCGACCCATCTTGAAGAAACCCACCCTGGACCCCAAGGACCCACTCCACCGTCGTCCAATAACAGGCCTAAATGTACTCTCAAAGGTAATGGAAAAAGTAGTGGTACAACAGCTGCAACAGCATCTAGATACCCACAACCTACTTGATCCATTTCAATCGGGATTCCGGCCTGGACACGGGACGGAAACCGCATTGCTCAAAATATGGGACGACGCTCTCGAGGCCGCAGACGAAGGAGAATCTTGTCTTCTGGTTCTGTTGGACCTAAGCGCAGCCTTCGACACAGTAGACCACAAGCTTTTATTGACTCGGTTAGCTGAAGTAGCCAGAGTCGCAGAAGGCGATTTATCCTGGTTCTCCTCTTTTTTGGAAAATCGATCGCAAACAGTGAAGTTAGGACCTTTCACTTCTGAGAAACGCACATTATCGTGCGGAGTCCCTCAAGGATCCCCTCTGTCGCCGGTGTTATTCAACTTCTATCTTCGCCCTCTTTTTGAGAATATTAGCAGCCAAAAACTGCTCTACCACTCATATGCAGACGACACGCAACTGTATTTCCGCATTTGCAATAAAAAGGATCACCACCCCAATCTAGAGACATGCCTCTCTTTGATAGAGGACTGGATGACAAAGAGTTATCTTAACTACTTCCCAACGGCCGTACGACTTTGTACGGCCGAAGGGACGTCCTGAATCTCTAACAGGCCGTGTTTTTACGGCCTGTTCTTAGCCAGGCCACTGGGGGGGCACGCGAGCGCTGCCGTCGGCGGCACGCGCGTGCCCGCCGCATCGCTGACATGCCGATGCACGTACCTGGCGGCCGTGATGTCCGCCAGGCACTCGGGATCGGCGGCTGCAGGGACAAGATGTGGATCTCTGTGTAAACACAGAGATCCATGTCATGTCAGGGGAGAGAGGAGACCGATCTGTGTCTCTTGTACATAGGGACACAGCATCGGTCACCTCCCCCAGTCACCCCCCTCCCCCCACAGTTAGAACACAATTTAGGGTACACATTAACCCCTTCCTCACCCCCTAGTGTTAACCCCTTTAATGCCAGTCACATGTATACAGTAATTAGTGCATATTTATAGCACTGATCGCTGTATAAATGTGAATGGCGCCAAAAATGTGTCAAAAGTGTCCGATGTCTCCGCCATAATGTCGCAGTCACGAAAAAAATGCTGATCGCCGCCATTAGTAGTAAAAAAAAAAAAAAAAATAATAATAATTCTGTCCCCTATTTTGCGCAAACCAGACACTTATTGCGATTTTTTTTTTTTTTTTTTTACCAAAAATATGTAGAAGAATACGTATCGCCTAGACTGAGAAAAAAAAGTTTTTTTAAAAAAAATGGGCTATTTATTACAGCAACAAGTAAAAAATATTTTTTTTTTTTCAAAATTGTCGCTCTATTTTTGTTTATGGCGCAAAAAATAAAAACCACAGAGGCGATCAAATACCACCAAAAGAAAGCTCTATTTGTGGGAAAAAAAGGACACCAATTTTGTTTGGGAGCCACGTCGCACGACCGCGCAATTGTCAGTTAAAGTGATGCAGTGCCACAAGCTGAAATTTCACCTGGTCAGGAAGGGGTATATGTGCCCAGTAAGGAAGTGGTTAAACTCAACGGAGCGAAAACAGAACTTGTTTCACGCCAAGCATATGAATCAACCTGCAACAACCTGGACCCCCCCCCCCCCCCCGCCCATTCTGGGCAAAATCATCACCCCTAGCTCCAAAGTCAAAAATCTTGGGGTCATCTTTGACTCCTACATGACAATGGACGGACAAATAGGGTCAGTAGTCAGCGGATCTCACCATCTGCTTCGCCTACTACGCAGACTTACTCCTTTTATTCCCAAGGAAGACATAGCGGTCGTGGTGGGAGCAATTGTAAACTCAAGATTGGACTATGCAAATGCCCTTTACCTCATACTTCCCTAAGTACCAAATCGCTCGTCTACAAGTCGTTCAAAACACGGCCGCCAGACTTGTGACTGGGGAAAAACCCTGGGAATCAATCTCACCTTCACTGAGATCCCTTCACTGGTTACCAGTAAAAGACAGGGTCACTTTTAAAGCGCTCTGTCTAACGCATAGATGTATCTATGGGAATGCTCCCCATTATCAATGCGAAAAAATAAAAGCTCATAATCCCAATCGCGTTCTGCGATCCACCAATCAAAATCTCCTCCAGATACCGAAAGCCAACTACAAGTCCAAAGGAGAAAGGAGATTTGCGGTCCAAGGTCCCAGACTATGGAATGCTTTACCAACCAGCATTCGGTTGGAGGAGAACCACTTAGCGTTCAGGAGAAAGATCAAGACTCATCTCTTTTTATACCAAAGGAGACAGGAACACCAAACGTCCAGAGGCGATTAAGTTTGCATGTGCCGCGCTATATACGTTTTAATTCATTCATTCATTCATTCATTCATTCATACTAATGATTTGTACAGATGATATCTCTCTCTCTGGAGTCCATACCTCTCTTAATACAAGAAAGGACTTTCCTCGCTTTGGAAACCGCAGCTTGGCATTGCATGCCATTATTGAGCTTATGATCAACCAAAACCCCAGATCCTTCTCCACTACAGATCCCCCCAGTTGTACTCCCCCTAGCATGTATGATGTATGAATATTCTTAGCCCCTAAGTGCATAACTTTACATTTATCAACATTAAACCTCATCTGCCACATAGTTGCCCAATTAGACAGAGCATTGAGGTTGGCTTGTAAAATGGAGACATCCTGTAAGGACGTTATTCCCCTGCATATATATATATATATGATAAAAAATCTAACTTTTATCACAAAAGCATCAAAAACACATACACAAAATGGTTAAAATCCATAAGGCCATAAGCCTGAATGAATGGAGAGGTCTGTTACATTGAGTAGAGGATTAGGAAAAGAGACACCTTAAATCAATAATGCAAATGAAACCAAACAGTAGTGTAGTACACAGGTGTGCAAATACAGAAGGCGTGACGCCAGGCTGGAAATCTCATTTGAGGGTTACATACACTTAGATTGCCAAGGAAATCTTTCTTTATTTACAGTACATGTAATGGACTTTGCCACCTGCAGCTTCATTTTGCTTACAAGTTGATTAAGCCTTTGTCTGTCTATTCATCCTGTACCCTCGAGGGAAAAATCTAAATAGCAACGTGTGGCAAAGCCACTTGCAGTCTTCAACAGGGGTGTGTGAGACCGGGTTACAATGCATGGACACAGATAGGTGAGTGGGGCAGAATCTTCTCACCCAATAGCAAAGACATTTAGAGTCGGTTCACACTCCAGCGGCACGACTCCAGAGGCGACCTGCAAAACGACTTCTTTTTATTTTTTTTAAAGTGTATTTGTGTGTGTACTCGAGAGAGGAGCCGGACTGCAGGAGTTTGGGAGTAGGCAGACCCTCCCCCAGAGGCAATCTGCCATCTTTCTCCATGCCCCCGGGTGGCAATGGCGGGTGTGAGGGGGTCCTCCCACACAGCCCGTCCTACCTGCTCCGCTTTTAATCCCAACGGGGCAGAGGGACTCCCCTATGAGCGAGTGAGACGATCTAGCCCACTCAGCCAGCCCTGTTAGTCCTTCGCCTCTCTTTTTTTTAGAGACCGCGTGGCCAAAGTGCGTGCATGTTAACCCAATTTTGAGTGCGTATAAGTGTGGTGTTTTTTGTGGGAGGGGGGGGTGGGTGTACTAAGCGCAGGCTTACCTCGCATAGCACACCCACCGGGAGCCGGGCTGAGACCACCAAACTCAATTCACATGCAGCCGAGACCGGGATCCAAACCCTTGGCTGCAGAGGTGAACGGCTTGTCAGCGCAGTGCCAATCGCAGCTCCACTGCAAAACAACTTCTGTATATAAGTCAATGCAGGTCGCCCCGAGCCGCCCCCCGAAGTCGTACAGGAACCTCTTTCTAAGTCAGAGCGACTTGCGTCGCTCCTATTAGAACGGTTCCATTGCATTCAATAGGACGCGACTCGTCAGACGACTGAGCCGCCTGACGAGTCGCCCCAGTGTGAACCGGGTCTTAGGCTCTACATCCAATTCACTATACAGTGGAACCTTGGATTACGAGCATAATCCGTTCCAGGAGAATGCTTGTAATCCAAAGCACTCTCATATCAAAACAAGTAATGAGGATTTCAAAGGGATTTACAGCCGCACTCCAAAAGAACTCTTTATTGATAAAAACAGTAAAAAAATGCACCACAAAATCACAGCAAATAAAACAGGAAAAGGGACAGTCGACGCGTTTCACACTGGTTCAGTGCTCAGTCATGGCTAATATACAATTAAAACACACTTAAAATATATGTATGGTTCCTAAAAAACATGTGACCACTGCTGACCATTGGCGAGGGAGAACCTATAAGTGAAAGGCACACCCTGACTTAAATCTTTAAGTGCCTTTCACTAATAGGTTATCCCTCACCAATGGTCAGCAGTGGTCACATGTTTTTTAGGAACCATATATATTTTAAGTGTGATTTAATTGTATATTAGCCATGACTAAGTACTGAACCAGTGTGAAACGCGTCGGGTGTCCCTTTTCCTGATTTTTTGCTGTGATTTTGTGGTGCATTTTTTACTGTTTTTTATCAATAAAGAGTTCTTTTGGAGTGCGGCTGTCCATCACTTTGAAATCTTCATTACCTGCCTAGTGCATTGCCAGCACCCTCGGTATCCTGAACAATCCTTGATTGCTTAGCAGACCCACCTAGAGCGGTGACTCCCTTTCTCGTATCAAAACAAATTTCCCCATAGAAGTCAATGGAAACAAAAATAATTTGTTCTATATTGACTTCTGTGGCATGCAGTACCGCATTTGGCCAGAGGTGCGGGGGCGCCGAGGCCGATCAGAGCCGTTCAGAAATACTCGGTTTCAGAGGGTTTCTGAGGGCGGCAAAATAATCCCTGAGTATTTTAGAGCCTATCCAGCGCCCCCCCCCCCACCTCCGGCCACAACACAGAGGCTTGAATCCTGCTCGTTTTGCGAGACAACACTCCCAAACCGAGTTAACCACGTTACTCGCAATCCGAGGTTCCACTGTAGCAGGAGATTTTGACCAGCTCTCTATGGAGCCGGTTCACATACCTCCGTTGTGGCTCCCGTGCAAATTTGCATGGGAGCCCTGTGCAGGGCTGCCTTAATAGCATGATGGGCCCCTGGGCAATGTAATGCTCTGGGGCCCCTACAATGGAGACAAAGCATCGCTCCGGGCATTCCAAGCCTTTCGTTACAAACAGTGCTGGACAGCTCGGCTCACCATGACACCATCCACCATGCAACTTCCGCAGGTGGGCTTCTCAGAGCTCCCACTCCAGCTCCTATACCGCCGCAGCCTTCGAGTCCCGAGCATTCAAGCTGCATGGGGTGGGGTCAGAGCATCACTGGTGCTTCGGCCCTGCCCCTCCCTGTAAGTATGTAAAAATCTGTGTTTTTTTACATCTGTCCCTGATATGTCCGAAACTGACATGCTTTTGATGTGAAAATCCAGAGATTTTTACATACTGTCCCTGGTTTTACTGAGCCTGGCAACCCTGATGGGGCCCCCTAGTGGCATTGGGCCCTCGGGCGGTGCCCGAGTGACTCAATGGTCAGTCCGCCCCTGGGTAAGCCTAGATTAAGGATTACCTGTAGGTGTTAGCATTATCTCCTAAACCTGCACGGTGTAAAACACGCCAATGTCGTTTGACAGGTCCCGCGCGATCGCCAGAAACATGGCGGCGAAAGGGCACAGAGGAGATCTTTGGGGGCTTTGTTCTCAGGTAAGTCGATCATAATGAGCTAGTATGCTGTGCATACTAGCTCATTATGACTTTATCTTGCAGGGTATTTAAAAAAAAGAAAAGAACAAGGGTTTACTTCCTCTTTAAAGCAGAGTCCCACCATTTTATTTTATTTTTTTAAAGTCAGCAGCTACAAATACTTTCTTGTCAGAAATTCCGATCGTGTGTACGCGCCATTAGGGTGCGAGTATGTGTGCCCCCCATCCCCTGGCCACAACTTGCTGTGAGTGTACACGGCGGGAGCCTTTAAGCAACTCCTGATCAATGATTGGAACTCTGTGTTGACAATCAACATGGAGCTCTGTAGAGAATAGCATTATCACTGTATTGGTGTCACTGGTGATGTCAGCGGCAGTTAGTCAATTCTACCCCCAGCGTCAGTTAGTGTCAGATTTCAGATCACAGTCCCACTATAATGCTGCGTACACACGACCGTTTTTCAGATTGTAAAAAATGAAGTTTTTAAGGGTCTAGAAAAAACAAGGGGCCAGATTCACAGAGCCCTTTACTCCTGTGTAACTGGTGTTAGACTGGAGTATTTTCAAATTATGCGCGTTTTCTAGCTAGTCGAAAACCCTCAAACCATGAATAGACGGCTGCGGGCTTCAATTCGACTGGATTACGTGTTCGTACGCCTTCGGATCTACGCTGCAATAAAATTGCGGCCACTGGGTGGACTTCCTGTCGTTTTCCGCGTCGGGGTATGCTAATGAGCTTTTGCCGGCGATCCCCGAAATTACGATCTTCATTCGCAATCTCTTACGGCACCTTTAGTCATCTTTTATTTTGCGTAACACTATACCAGCTTTTTGCTGCTCTAATATTAGACAGCCCATGTTAAGTATGGCCGTCGTTCCCGCGTCGAATTTCTACGTTTTCCGACATCCTTTATTATTTTTTACGTAAGTCGTCCGGGAATAGGAATGTTCGTAAACGCCGCTACTCAAACAACGAATGACGTAACGACGTGATTTCGCGCAATGCACGGCGGGAAATTTCTGAACGGAGCATGCGCAGTTCGATCGCCGCGGGGACGCGCTTAATTTAAATGCTTCACGCCCCCCTAACCACGTATTTTGATTACGCGGCGAGAAATAGACTACGCCGCCGTAGCGTACGGGCAAAAATCTACCAGGATTCGGTGTAGAGCCTGGTAAAATACGGCAGCGTAGAGTATTTCGATTACGCAGCGCAATATTAAGTGTATGTGAATCTGGCCCAAGGTTTTTTTCCAACCCAATCATTAAAACGATCTTGCCTACACACGATCGTGAAACAAAAATGTTCTAGCAAAGCGCGGTGACGTACAACACGTACAACGGCACTATAAAGGGGAAGTTCCATGCGGATAAAGCCACCCTTGGGGCTGCTTTAGCTGATTTTGTGTTAGTAAAAGACGATTCGCACTTTTCAGTCTGTTACAGCGTGATGAATGTGCGATCTCCATTACCAACGCTAGTTTTACCAGAACGAGCGCTCCCGTCTCATAACTTGCTTTTCAGCATGCGCATTTTTTTCACGTCGTTACAGCCCACACACACAACCATTTTTTTCGACGTAAAAAAAAAAGATAACGTTAAAAACAACGTGAAAAAATAGAGCATGTTCGAAATTTTTAATGCCCATTTTTTACATCGTAAGCCCACACACGATCATTTTTAATGACATAAAAAAAAAACGGCATTTTTTACAACCCAAAAAAACGGTCATGTGTACGACATTGATTGTTAATCACAGCCATTAGTAGTATATATATATATATATATATAAAAAAAAAAATCTATTATATATCCCATGGTGTGTAGATTCTGTAACTTTCAGGCCGCGTACACACGAGGGGATATGTCCGCTGAAAACGGTACGATGGACCGTTTCAGCAGACATCTCCGCTCGTGTGTATGGGCTAGCGGACAGATTTCTCCACCCGACAGATTTCAAAGCATGCTTTGAAATCTATCCGGTGGGAATCTGTCCGCCCGACATGTCTGCTGGTTAGTACACTTACCAGCAGACATGTCGGCCCCCACCGCCGCCGCGCCGCTGCCGAATGGATTCGGCGCATGCGCGGAAGTGTTTTACTTCCTGGTGCGGTGACGCGGCGGTGACGCGGCGGCGTCAACGTCACCGCCGCGTCACCACTACGTCACCGCGCCGTCCGGCGGCGGGGAATTTGATCCGATGGTGTGTACACGCCATCGGATCAAACTCCCGATCGGACATATCCGATGGAAATGGTCCGCGGACCGTTTTCATCGGATATATCCGATCGTCTGTACGCCGCCTCATGCACACCAATCAGTATACACGTATTGGGATTTTTTTTTTATTTTTTTACCAAAGACATGTAGCAGAATCTATTTTGGCTAAAATCGATGAAGAAATTAGAATTTTTTTTCATTGGATATGTTTTATAGTAAAAAGTAAAAAAAAAAAAAAAGTATTTTTTTTTTTTTTTTCACAAATTTTTGGTCTTTTTTTTTATTTATATTGCAAAAAAAATATTTATGAAAAAAAAAAACAGTGGTGATAAAATACTACCAAAACAATATACTTATTATTATTATTATTAGAACAATATATTTATGTAAAGGAGATGAAAAAAAAAAAATGTAAGCACAATGTTGTTTGCAATTGCCAGTTAACATCCTGGTACCTTTCCTCCTTGTTGATTAGCGTCAGTTAGTGTCAGATTTCAGATCACAACTATAAGTTGTTGATCACAGCCATTAGTAGTACTGTATTAAAAAAAAAAAAAAATCTATTATATATCCCATAGTTTGTAGATGCTATGACTTTCATTCAAACCAATTAATATACACGTATTGGGATTTTTTTTTTTTTTTTTTACCAAAAGATATGTAGCAGAATATATTTTGGCCAAAATCGATGAAGAAATTAGATTTTTTTTTTTCCGTTGGATATGTTTTATAGGAAAAAGTAAAAAAATATATAGTTATTTTTTTTTTTTTTTTTTAACATTTTTGGTCTTTTTTTTATTTATATTGTAAGAAAAAATAAAAAAATAAACAGTGGTGATAAAATACTACCAAAACAATATAATAATAATTATTATTATTTCTATTATTATTACTATTATTATTATTTCTATTATTATTATTTATGTTATTAATATTATTATTATTAGAACAATATATTTAAGTACAATGTTGTGCGCAATTGCCAGTTAACATCCTGGTACCTTTCCTCCTTGTTGATTAGACTTTCAGAACACGATCCAGTTCAAAGCTGAATTACTCCCCCAAACACAATGGGGCAGATTCACGTAGATCGGCGCATTATCATTCCGGCGTAGCGCACCACTTTTCCGTTAGACTTGCGCAATCTAGCCGCGTAATCCGGCGATTCACGTAGCTTTTACGCAAGAGCTTGCGCAAACGTAAGGTTTTTTCCGGAGGCGTAAGGAGGAGTAATACAAATTGGGAGGGACGTGGGCGTGTTACATTGAAATGAGCCGTGACCCCATGCAAATGAAGGGCCGGCCGACTCGCGCATGCGCGCGTGAAGGAAACCATGTCAGCTCCGTTGTGCGCATGCTCACAACTCGGGAGCGGCGCAATCATTGAAATAGGAAATGGACTAGGGCAATGTTGTGAACTACGCAGACAGCATAAATAGACACACACAAACGCCCTTCCATTGCAAAAGTACATCCCTTTGTGTCCCTTCCCATTGAATCAAGTGCTTTTGCTCTGTTGTTCGTTAGAGTGTGTTTTGTAGTTGTCAGATTAGTGTTCTGTGTGATCTAGTGCTTGTTGGTAGTTTTGTGAAAGTGTATTTTGATAAGTGTTTGAGACTGTTTGTTTGATTGATATATTTCTGAGCGTTTGTTTTCTGGCTTTATTTTTTCATCTGATTTTTTTGTGTCTGTTTCTTGCTGAGTGCTAGTGTGATTTTTGGGTGTTCTTTTTCTCTTTGTGTGCTAGGGACCACAGTGGTGTACATGCATGCATTCTCATTGTGCCATGATTAATGTGTGTGTTTAACGTGCAAAGATGCATAATGTGAGCTGGCATGAGATGGGGTCATGAGATGGGGTCCCAGTGCATATGCAGAGTCACCTTGAAGGGAAAAGACAGGAGGATGTTAGTCATGCATGTGCCACTTGTGAGGTGTGCATCACGGGAGGGGATAGTCATGCCTGACTCCCATGTCACTCACCAACCAGCCAGCTGTCCCCATACATGTTCTGTTTGAAATCTGTGGGGATGGGGCTCTGATTGTATATGTAGCTGTCATGGGTGTCATGGGTGGTGCCATGTGTTGGGCTGCTGATGTCCTCCTGCAAGGTTGTGGTAATTCCAGGATGGCATGAGGGGTGAATCTGAAGATGCGAGACACCTCAGAATCTCTCATGCCAAAGATGTCTATGCGTGTGTGATATATCAAGTGAAGAGTGAGGGGCTTGTATCAGATAAGAATATTGTATTAGATTAGATTAAATGGTAAATTTTATATAAGCAAAAAAAACAAAAACATCTCCCGTGCCCTCCTTAGTGCCATCCTCCGTGCCCTCATCCTTCTTTGTTCATCTAAAGTCAGTAGTATAGCTATGCGCGACGATGCCCCTGGCATGTTGGCATACAGATTGTTGGGCAACACGTGTGACTGCTGAACTCCTCACTAACAGTGTTGCTTTATCTGACAATTAGACTTTTTTTCAAAATTTAGACCAGCTTTTAGGTCCTCTAACTTTAGACAGAACATTTTGCAGTTGCGCACATCGCGTAGCCTGCGCAGCAACTGCGTTTTTTTGTGAATCCCCGTAACTCCCTCATTAGCATATTTGACTAGCAAATCAATGGTGTGTCTAGCGCAGTTTTGCGCGAAGGGAAGCGAATGTCTAATTAAATTACGCCGGACCAAAAAACGTTGATTTCTGGCGTATATTGTTTTGTGAATCGCGTCCAACTATACGCACGCGCACATTTAGACTTACGCACGCGCAACAGCAGTTGCGCAGGCGTAATCGCTCTGTGAATCTGGCCCAATGCTTTTCTGGCATGGCTTGTATTTTACACCGTTCTTTTGACAGAATTAGGCTAGCAGTATTCCAGTTTACCTCTCTCTCTCTGCGGCTCTACACACCCTCTCCCCGTGATTGTTATTTGGAGCAAAAAAGTTGCTTATATTTGATGCATAAATGATTACAGGATATGTCAAACACGCGTTAAAGGCTGTCAGTCATCATACGGTTTAAACACACCGTACAATTTGGTTCACAGCCAGCGGCTCCGAGTACAGAGCGAACGCTTTTATAACACAACGCTGGGGTTCAACCCAACGCATTTCAGCAATGTTCTCATCCTCGGCAGCGTTGTAGCCCCTCCCGCGCATGTATTACAGAAACGCACCGATTTATGGAGAAGAAATGGATGTGCAGGTTCAAAGCTCAGCTTTAGGATTGGTATTTGTGTTTTACTCTTTATTTTTATTTTTTAACCACTTCATCACCTTAGGACGTCATATGACGTCCTGCATTTTGTGCGGAGATATCTGAGTGATGCCTGCAGCCACAGGCATCATTCAGATATCGCCGTCTCTAGCCGGCGATTCTGTGCACCAGAAGAACGATTAAAGCGTTCTTCTAGGCAGCGGGAGGGCACGCCCCCTCCTCCCACCGCCATCCGGTGGTTCTCCGGGCTCTCCCGTACCATCGGGGGCCCGGAGAGCGAATCGGCCGGCGCTCGTTGGTGAACCATAGAGATGATTGGTGACCAGAAGGTCACAGTCATCTCTATGACCGTCGGAGGTACCTGGAATGTAAACACAGCCGCAACCGCGGCTGAATGCATTAGATCAGTGATTTTTTTTTCACAATCTAATGCTTTCTATAAAGAGGACCTGTCACACACTATTCCTATTACAAGGGATGTTTACATTCCTTGTAATAGGAATAAAAGTGATAAAAAAAAAAAAAAAATGTAAAACAAAGTGTAAAAATAAAAAAATAAGTATAAAAAAAATAAATATATATATATATTTTTTTTTTAAAACACCCCTGTCCTGGTCGCTCGGGTGCAGAAGCAAACACGCATTCAAGCCTCGCCCACATATGTCAGCACCGTTCAAACCACACATGTGAGGTATCACCGCGTGCGTTAGAGTGTCAGCAACAATTCTAGCACCAGACCTCCTCTGTAACTCAAAAATAGTAACCTGTAAAAAAAATTCATCAAAAATTCATCAAATTCATCATCTTTCACATTATACAAAAAAATTGGGCTAACTTTACTGTTTTGATATTTTTTAATTCATGAAACAGTTTTTTTTCCTAAAAAAAGGCGTTTGAAAAATTATTGCGCAAATACCGTGCAAGAAAAAAAAGGTACAATGACCGCCATTTTATTCCCTAGGGTGTCTGCTAAAAATATATATATAATGTTTGGGGCTTTTGATTAATTTTTTAGCAAAAAAAATTTTGATTTTTACATGAAGGAGAAAAGTGCCAGAATAGGCCCGGTGATTAAGTGGTTAATAATACAGTCACTAAGAAGAGCACTGCTTAGGGTACATGATGCCCCAACAGACATATTTGGGGGGATTTACTAAAACTGGAGGGTGCACAATCTGGTGCAGCTCTGCAAAGTAACCAATCAGCTTCCAGGTTTTATTGTCAAAGCTTAAAGGGGTTGTAAAGGTAAAAAAAAAAAAATCCTAAATAGCTTCCTTTACCTTAGTGCAGTCCTCCTTCACTTACCTCATCCTTCCATTTTGCTTTTAAATGTCCTTATTTCTTCTGAGAAATCCTCACTTCCTGTTCTTCTGTAACTCCACACAGTAATGCAAGGCTTTCTCCTTGGTGTGGAGAAAGCCTCTTGAGGGGGGAGGAGGTGAGCAGGAGTATCAGGATGCCCACTAACACAGCTCCTTTCTGTATCTGCAGAGCAGGAGGGTCCGGACACTCTCTACTTTGCAGATAGAGAAAGGAGCTGTGTGTTAGTGGGCGTCCTGACACTCCTGCTCGCCCCCTCCCCCCTGAAGAGGCTTTCTCTACCCCAGGGAGAAAGCCTTGCATTACTGTGTGGAGTTACAGACAGAAGAACAGGAAGTGAGGATTTCTCTGAAGAAATAAGGACATTTAAAAGCAAAATGGAAGAATGAGGTAAGTGAAGGAGGACTGCACTAAGGTAAAGGAAGCTATTTAGGGTATTTTTTTTTCCTTTACAACACCTTTAAAGTGGATGTAAACCCGAAATTATTTATTTATATTTGATGTCACAATGTAGAGTATAAGATTTCCTACCATCTCTGCCCAGTCTTGCCACACAGAGTTAATCCAGCTCTGAGCAATCCTTTTTGATTTTTCAGTGAAATAAAACAAATTTACAGAGAAAAACCTTAGTCCGTTCTGCCCCCCTTGCTGTGAGTGACAGGTTATTTACATATCTCATGCACTAGCCTGGAGACAGGCGGGGTTTTTTTAATTCCCACCCCCACTCCTTTTCTGAAGTCATGTGTTTATTTGGGGGGGATTTTGACTGACTGTTAGTATTCAATGTAAGGAAAAAAAGCATGTTGACAAGGGGGAGGGTAGAGGAGGGCGGAGAGTCTACTGACATCACGACTCCACCCACAGAGCTCCAGACAACAGACCCCCCCACAGAATCTGCAGTTTTTAAGTTCTTATAACAGACAGAGGGGAGACATGTGACAGGTAAGGATACATGCAGGAGGCATCTATATCCTTATAGATCAACCCCTATTGTGCGTTTAAATAACTAACAAGCAAAGGAAAGCTGCAAATAAAAGTTGGTGAAACATGTCAGAAAGTAGTGGAACCCGAAAGCGTACCCAAAAAATGAAGCCATATTTGCATGTAATACTGCCAATAAAGCTGTGACAAGGGCGCACACAATGCACGCTCCCAGCAGTGATCGATGTCTGACAGAAACCTCCCGATCGCTTCTTTTCTTCTTTTTAGGGAATTTTCCGATCATGTGACTACCGAGGCAGCCAATCACGGCGGTCACATGGCCAGGGCCGCCATCAGAGGGTTACAGGCATTACACCTGTAAGGGGCCGATGGTTCCCAGGGGCCCGGCCAGACCCCCTCCTGCTTATTTTTTATTTATTTTTTGCATTACACCTGTAAGGGGCCCGGTGGTCCCCAGGGCCCATTACAGGCCTGGCCGGCACCCCTCCCGCTTTTTTTTTTTTTGCAATACACCTGTAAGGGGCCCAATGGTCCCCAGGGCCCCTTACAGGCCCGGCTGTCCCCCCTCCCTTTTTTGTTTTTGCATTACACCTGTAAGGGGCCCGATGGTCCCAAGGGCCCCTTACAGGCCTGGCTTGCCCCCTCCCTTTTTTTTTATTTCTGCATCAGGAGAGAAAAGATTACACTTGGTTTTTTTTTCCCGTCCTCAGCGTACCATACCCACCCCTCCTCCCGGTTCTCTGCTTCAGGGGGACCCGGCCTAAAGCTGTGTAAGGGGCCCCACAACTTCTGATGGCTGCCCTGCACGTGCCCATAAACCCCACCCTGCCTCCTGGCATTCTAACGCCCTTAGGGCCGATGGGAGACGACGTCGAGAGGTTAAGAGTGAAGATTAAGGGAGCTGTGGTGGCTCAACGTGATTGGCACTGCGCTGACAAGCCGTTCACCTCTGCAGCCAAGGGTTCGGATCCCGGTCTCGGCTACATGTGAATTGAGTTTGGTGGTCTCAGCCCGGCTCCCGGTGGGTGAGCTATGCAAGGTACGCCTGTGCTTAGTACGCCCACCCCCCCCCCCCCCCACAAAAACCACCACACTTGCACGCACACAAAATTGGTTTAATACGCACGCACTTTGGCCATGCGGTCTCCTAAAGAGAGGCGAAGGACCTACGGGGCTGGCTTGGTGGGTCAGGCCCCCTCACTCCCTCATAGGGGGGAGTCCCTCTGCCCCGATGGGGTCCTGTTGGGCCCCAGTTGGGCTCCCAAGTGGAGCAGGTAGGGCGGGGTGAGTGGGAGGCCCCCCCTCACACCCGCCATTGCCACCGGGGGCATGGAGAAGGATGGCGATTGCCTCCGGGGGGAGGATCTGCCTACTCCCAACTCCTGCAGTCCGGCTCCTCTCTCTCGAGTTCACGCACAAAATACACTTTAAAAAAAAAAAAAAAAAAAAAAAAAAAAGAGTGAAGATTAGGTTTCTTACAACAGTCTCTTTTCTGAGATCCGGCACTAACAGGCATGACAACTCCGCCACGGCAAAGAAAGACGTGACCTTGTTCTTCAGGTCATCACCCAAAACGTATTTGATTAGGGCGGCATCACTTGGCTGTAAAACCACAAGCTTCTTCCAGTCGCACCTCCCTGCTGTACTGCTAATAAACATTCAGTTATTATAGTCAAATTCTACTAAATCCAGACAGACAAAAAATCTATGTCCCCTTTCCTGTAGGATACTGGAAAGGGGGAGGTGTCGTTGCTCGCAGCAACCGGATTGTTCCTTGAATTCGGTCTCACAAATAATCAATAACACATAACTTGGGAAGGCGGCCTGTCTGCTACTCAGTGAAGACACTTTAATGGAATTCTCTTGTAGCTCTCACGGATTCTGAGTAATAGATCCACAGGCTTGTGTATCCAATATTGACCCAACGCATTAAGCCATCAAATTTTAATGACAGCTGTTCCGTGAAGTTTTGCAGCCGCGGGGTGCCGCGCTCTCGCTGCATGGCGATAATAGAGCCGCCTGCGAGCACCATGGACTGGACTGTGCTGACTTTGCACCTTTGGTGTCCACTGTTGTTCTAATCAGAGCGATGACGGCTTCCGGAAAGAAGAAATCTTTTTAGGAGCAATTGCTCTCACAGTGCTGTTTTAAAAAGATTTCTAATATTTTGGGGGGTATTTATATTCTCTCTCCACCCCACATCCCCGAGTATAGAAAATAATCTGCAGTTCTGCTTCCAAATCTAACTCTAGTCATTGCCCATATATTCATTTATTTGTTTGTTTTGTTCTGTTTTTGCTCGGAAGAGTTTACATTTCTGTTTGGTTTTTAATTCTTATTGGGGGACCAATCACACTATTACATTAACACATGTATATTAAAGGGGTTGTAAAGGAACTTTTTTTTTTTCATAATAAGCATCCTTTACCTGCAGACATTCCTCTTTTCACTTCCTCATTGTTTGTTTTTTGCTCAGAAGTTGCTCTATTTCGTCTCTGTTCACTTCCTGCTTGTCAGATTATTACTCACCACCGGGAAGGGAGACTTTACTGCGGTGGTCAGTGACGTGTTCCCCCCCCCTGCTGGGAACTACATCTCTACGTGTTAGGCCGCTGTAACGGGATGGCCCGTGACAGACTGAGATATTCCTATGTCTAGGGTCACCTTATGTCCACTAGGGCCATAGGGTGACAAAGAATCATAGTTCATATATTACAGATGGGACATTATTAATACTTCATTTTAGGACTGAGATATCACAAGGAGTTCATGATGACATGACCAGGTCAACCAGACAGTCATATCTTTGTATAATATGCTATTGAAATATCTTAAGGTGTTGGTTATTCACTGTAAAGACATTCCGTTGAAAGTGTTGATTGCACCCACTCTCACAAGACTCTGCCATTGTGTGATAAAGCTGTCTAGATAACTTATTCAACTAGATGTCTGTGTTATTATTCAAGGTTAATTGAACACTATTAAAGATGCGGTGCCGACAAGTCTACATGGTTAGCTTACCTGAATGCCTTTTAGAGTGTGATTGAAGCCCCCCATGGAGTGAATAGGGGGGTGGGAACTACAATGTCCTGTGATGAACTGTATTATGCTTGAAACTGTATAAGAAGCTGAGAAAATACCAATAAATTGTCATATCTTTGAAGCAAGTGCAGAGCTTGAGTCTTGTCTTGTTTATGGGAATGGATATGGATCGTGTATGCAAGATTGTCGCAGTGTGTCAGATAAGCTTGTCGTGGTTGGATGGAAGATCGTAAGCGGTGGTGACCGTTACAGCCGCGTACACGCGAGGAGATATTTTTGATGAAAACGGTCCGATGGACCGTTTTAATTTTTTATTTTATTTTTTATATTAAAGTGTATTTTGTGCGTGAACTCGAGAGAGAGGAGCCGGACTGCAGGAGTTGGGAGTAGGCAGACCCTCCCCCCAGAGGCAATCTGCCATCCTTCTCCATGCCCCTGTGAGGGAGGACCTCCCAGCCCTACCTGCTCCACTTGGAAGCCCGACGGGGCCCAACGGGACCCCAACGGGGCAGAAGGACTCCCCCTATGAGGAAGTGAGGGGGTCTAGCCCGCTCAGCCAGCCCCGTAGGTCCTTCGCCTCTCTTTTTTAGGAGACCGCATGGCCAAAGTGCGTGCGTGTTAAACCAATTTCGTGTGTGTGCAAGTGTGGTGGTTTTTGGGGGGGTGGGCATACCAAGCGCAGGCGTACCTTGCATAGCACACCCACCGGGAGCCGGGCTGAGACCACCAAACTCAATTCATCGGACATGTCTCCTGGGAGATTTTGGTCTAATGTGTGTACACACGATCAAACCAAAATCCCCGCGGACAGACATCGCCACGTAACCAAACCAGGAAGTAAAATACTTCCACTCATGCGTCCAATCCATTCGACGCATGCGGGGGATTTCGGTCCGCTGGTTAGGTGTACTAACCAGTGGACATATCCGACAGACAGCTTTCCAGCAGACAAGTTTTAAAGCATACCTTAAAACTTTTGTCTGCTGGAAACCTGTCTGCTAGGCCGTACACACGATCGGATATGTCCGCTGGAACTGGTCTGCGGACCAGTTTCAGCAGATATGTTTGATTGTGTGTACGCGGCCTTAGGGACTTCAAGGAGGTGAGAATTACTGGGCGTGCCGCAATGCATACTGGGAAATGTAGTTCGTACATGAATGAGCGCCGCAAACCAGGAAGTGAATGAGAGAACAGAAACTAGAACGCCAGAGGTGATATAGATGAAGGAATGTAATAGGTATTTACTCGTTTAACAGAAACATTACACTATTCTGTCTGTCTACCTTGCAGATATTAATTTTGGGCAAAAAATTTTTTTCCTTTACAACTCCTTTAAATCAACCCAGAAAAAGAAAACACCTGCAAGAGAAAGGCACAATGAGCTAGTATGCATAGCATACTAGCACATTATGTGGCACTTACCTGAAATCAAAGCCCCCAAAGTGTTCCTCGTTCCCCCCGCCGCCATGTCCCCTCGGAGCTTCTTCCTGTTATCGCTGCTCCGACGCCTATGATTGGCCATAGTGGTGATGACGTCCCTGCCCCACATGTGTGCGGGACTGGCATAATTCCGACATGCTCTCATTCAGAATGCCGGGACGCTCAGTGCGATTGCACCATTGTCAACGGCAGGGGTGCCCAACCAGTGGCCCGGGGGCCACATGTGGCCCGCGGAGCCCTCTGATGTGGCCCGCGACCTCCTGCTCTGGGATGAAATAGAATTCTGTTATTAAAGGTCAGTTTATTACTAAAATCACAGGGTATATATGGGCATATCTGTTCTGCAGTGGTTACTGGGCTGCTTTCAAACTAATTGGCAGATGCAGAGCAGTTTACCTGCGGGTTACCTGCACTGAGCCATAGACATCTGTTATTACCTGTGAGTTTTCCGAAAGTGCACCAAACCTGCAGAATATAATAGAAGTCTATTGCAAAGTACAGGGAAGCCAAAAGGTACACTGCTTTGCACCCATGGTGCGGGTAAACCGCAGCACATCCGTGTGAAAGCAGCTCTGGGCCCCTTTGACATGATCAGTCTGACCAATTGGACCCTCCATTCACCTCTAAGGAGTGGCAAACATAAACTGACTTGTGATCTACCTCTGCATATGCAGAGCGGATACGGACATGCCATCCACCCGCTCCGTTCATTGTGGCCCGTGACCGGTTAATACTTTGCTTAAGTGGCCCTCGCTCTTCAAAAGGTTGGGCACCCCTGGTCTACGGCTTGCATGCGCCATAGACAGCCATGCAGTGTTTTCTGCATATATCTCCTTAACCGCGTAGGTTACGGAGATATTTCTTGCACCTACAGGTAAGCCCTTATCTAGGCCAGGGGTCGCCAAACTTTCTAAACAAAGGGCCAGTTTATTGCCCTTCAGACTTTAGGGGGGGGGGGGGGAACTGTGGCCAGCAGGAGTGTACATTTTCCTGACATCAGTGGGAGTAAACATTGCCACATTCGGTATAAGGTGGGGTAATAGTGCCCCATCATTAGGAGGGATAGTACCCCATTTTTGGTGTGAATGGGAGAACTGGAGCTCCATTGTTGATCTCAGTTAGCAGAATGGTGCGCCAAGGGCCGCAGTTTGGAGACCACTGATCTAGGCTTACCTGTAGGTGCAAGTTGTCAAAGTGGGTTTACAACCACTGTAAAGAAGATCTGTACTGTGGCAGCTGTCCCGAAAAAGGGCAAGCAAACAGCATAGTATGGCCTGTGGTTTTCATGCACCTGATCTTTTCACCATTATTGACTTTCAGTGTTCTGCACTATGTCTCTGCGTGCAGGCAGCCATCTTGGTAGAGGAGCAGGGCTTTGCTTCCTAATGTCAGAGTTTCGCCCTGATGACTGGTGGTAATCTAATGACAGGTGGGTTTCTAACAGAGATATAGAAAGGGTAGGTTCACAGAATGAAGCAGAAACTGGGAGATCCTTGCTTTGCAGGCCCTTAGGTACAGCTTCTTCTCCGGGAAGGAGAACCGTGAGCCGCACAGTAGTGACATCATCAAATCTCACTTCAAATCTGGTGAGTCTAGAAATTGGAGGCAGCAGTTAGATTAGGGTTGCCACCTTTTCTTCAAGTCAAACCCGAACACTTTAGCGGCCCGCGGCAATTTTGTTTTATAGTATAACCTATACATATATTTTGCTATTAAACACCATTTCTGATCATATGAAGTTAATACCAAGAGTTCCCCTTTACATCAGAGTCCTCAGAGTTCCCCTTTTACATCTGAACTCCCAGAGTTCCCTTTCACTGTAAGGGGGGACTCTGCAGACTCTGATGTAAGGGAGAACTCTGGAGGCTCTAACATAAGGGATGCTCTGGAAACCATGATTTAAGGGGGAACACTGGGAACTCTGATATAACAGGAGGACTCTGATGTAAGGGGGAACACTGAGAACTCTGATGTACGGAGAAGACTCTGATGTAAAGGGCAACTCTGAGAACTCTGATATACGGAGAAGACTCGAAGGGGGAACTCTGATGTAAGGGGGAACACTGAAAACTCTGATGTACGTAGAAGACTTTGATGTAAGGGGGAACACTGTGGCCTCTGATGTAGAGGGGAACTCCGATGTAAGGGGGAACACTGAGAACTCTGATGTACGGAGAAGTCTCTGATGTAAGGGGGAAAGCTATGGCCTCTGGTGTAAAGGGGAACTCCGATGTAAGGGGGAACACTGAGAACTCTGATGTACGGAGAAGTCTCTGATGTAAGGGGGAAAGCTGTGGCCTCTGGTGTAAAGGGGAACTCCGATGTAAGGGGTGCTTTGAGAACCCTGATTCACCTTTGTGTACTCAATCAGAGGCAGGAGAGAAAAGGGAGAGGGGGATGACATTCACAGACAGGGATGGATGGTGAGCTCACTCACCCCCTGGCAGTCAGCACCTCTCATCCAGATGTATCTGAGGCTGCTGGACTTCAAATTTCCAGCCCCAACTTTCCTTTTCTGAGACACAGCACTGAGTGTGGGCAGACACAGAGGGGGGGGGGCATAGGTGTAAATCGAGCCCTCCCTCAGGCAGTGTGAAAGAGACAACTGCAGCCATAAACCCTGCTGGCAAGCCATAGTCCAGGCTAAATAATGTGTCCGGGTTTCAGGCTTTCTAAAACCCGGACGCATGATTCCAAACCCGAACTGTCCGGGTGAAGCTATGGGCCTACAGAACAGGAGTGCACAGGCACATGAAGTGCACTGCTATTCTTCAGGGGATATAGAAGACATCAGGGAGGTTTTTTTCAGGGTTCATCCAATTCTAGATGTTCGGTTGTTCCCTATTAAATATCAAATTCTCACTTTCTGACTCCTTGTCCACTTTAGCGGAATTGTGTGACAGTGACGGGGTTAAAACGTTGCTTCTCGGGTGTTGATGAGACACCTTGCATTTCTCTGCTTTCTAAAGCTCAGGAGTATTATCATCTCATCATTGCAACCACTCATAATTTAAATCCTTTCCGTGGAATCAATTTACAGGTGTTGCTGTTACTCTTTAGTCCCAAATTTGAATTGCTGCTGACCTAATAAAAGCCAGGAGGAAATCTGCAAGAGAAGGTGACAATGCTTGCAGGCAGTTTTCATTATTTTTCATCGGAGCTGAAGACGGTTTCGTTTTGCTGACGTCTTTTGTTATATTTCTGGGATCCTTGCCGCTTGCAGGGAAATCGTATGTGGCACACTTGTGGTCTTTGAAAAAGAGCTTCCTGGCTGTGAAGGGCTTATGTGCTGGAGCTACATATAGAACGTTGCTGGCTACGGTTCATATGCTACATGTCCAAAGACCATCACTAGACCATCCAGTGGCGGCTGGTGCTAAAAAATTTTGGGGGGGCGCAAACAAACGGAAAAAAAAAAACATTTGCAGCCTCACTGTGCCCATCAAATGCAGCTACTGTGCCCATCAAATGCAGCCACGGTGCCCATCAATTTTCACCACTGTGCCATCAATTGTCACCACTGTGCCATGCCATCAAACGCAGCCACTGTGCCATCATTTATCGCCACTGTGCCATCAATTGTCACCACTGTGCCCAGCAATTGTCACCACTATGCCATGCCATCAATTGTTACCACTACGCCATCAATTGTTACCACTGTGCCCAGCAATTTTTACCACTGTGCCCAGCAATTGTCACCACTATGCCATGCCATCAATTGTTACCACTACGCCATCAATTGTTACCACTGTGCCCAGCAATTTTTACCACTGTGCCCAGCAATTGTCACCACTGTGCCCCGCAATTGG
The DNA here is from genome assembly GCA_029574335.1 of Rana kukunoris. Taxonomy (NCBI): domain Eukaryota; kingdom Metazoa; phylum Chordata; class Amphibia; order Anura; family Ranidae; genus Rana; species Rana kukunoris. The sequence continues at coordinate 225,845,233 of CM056055.1, read as the reverse complement.
CGCCACTGTGCCCAGTAAAATACTGCCACTGTGACCTGTACCTATCTGGGGCCAGCCGTGCTTCTACTGTCCCTCGATGTCCCCGGTAACCAGAACCGGTGAACCTGATTGGCTGAGACACCTCAAAAACACAAAATGCCTCCTGCGCTCTGGTGTTTCGCCAAAACTGGGTATAGCAGTATAGTCTAAAGGCAAAGTCTGAAGTCTTGCTGCCCTCCACAGAACAAAGGGTGTTCAAATGACTAAAATAAAAAGAAAAGAAAGGAGGGCGCACCGACCTTGTGCATTACCAAGTTAATTTTTTTAATAAAACAAGATAAAAAGCAATGATCCTACTCACAAGACAATCGTAAGAAAGTGCTTTTCAAACAGCTGGACTAGATCTCACGGCACCTGCCAGAGGAACTTGAGACATCTATACGGCTGACGCGTCTCTGGCGTACCCCCTTCCTCAAAGCCTAGATGGTCCATGATCACAGACCATCTAGGCCTTGAGGTCTAGACACCTGTCACTGTTATCCAAGGAACGCACCCCCCGTGCGTCCCGAGGATAAGCATCTGGAAGCTGTTTACAGCCTGAGGGCTGTAATCGGAAAGTCTATCAGAGCTGCCATTTTTTGTTTTTTTACCCTGCCCCTAGTTTAGCTTTCCATATTGGCCCTTAACAAGGGCATACTGAGAAGGTTATCCCAGTAGCGGGGGGGGGGGGGGGGCTGCGGCAAACAAACCTCCCTAGCCCCCTGGGTCTGCACTTACCCCATCTACGGCTTCCCCACGGCAGAAGGATGAAGCAGTGTAATGCCGCGTACACACGGTCGTTTTTTGCGATGAAAAAAAACGACGTTTTTTAAAACGTCATTTAAATTGATCGTGTGTGGGCAAAACGTCGTTTTTTGTCTTAAAAAAAACGACCAAAAAAAAATTCCAACATGCTTGAATTTTTTGTGTCGTTTTTCAAAACGTCGTTTTTTGTTTCACAAAAAGTCACCGTGTGTGGCAAAAACGTCTTTTAAAACGATGTTTTTCAACCCGCGCATGCCCAGAAGCTAGTTATGAAGCGAGCTTCAATGGAAAAGAGTGGTGAACGTAACCTCGCTTTTTGTGAAAAAACGATGGTGTGTATGCAAAATTGTCTTTGAAAAGTGACGTTTTAAAAACGTCGTTTTTTACTTCACAGAAAACGTCGTTTTTTTTCATCGCAAAAAACGACCGTGTGTACGCGGCATAAGAGTTGCCAGGTGGACAGAGCTGGGCTGCAGCACGCTTCAATTACGCCATTCTTCACCCAGCTCCAGCTACACAGCAACTCTACCTCTGCACTGCATATGTCACAGTCGGAGACTGCACGCTCATTGGCTGCTACCAGCTCCCCACCTCTACCTCATCCTTCTCCACTCCTCTACACCTCCTCTCTGCTGGTTATTTGTTCCAACCACCGCAACACACATCACACAAGTGGGTGGGCTCGGGGCGCAACACCCATTTTTTTAAACCAATTAGAGCCTTAAGCTCTGATCAGGTGCTTCAAAGTAAATAAAAATAACAACCCCATTGAAATTCATGCATGGAGATTAGGTGGTCGGGCGCATGGATTAGGGGGCCGCCACTGATTACAACTATAACATCTATCTCCCTAGTATTGTACTGACTTTGCTGACCACTCTCCTGCTGCCTGTCCTTTTTTTAGACATTCCTTATGTGTAAGATCAATGATACAAATTGTCACAGTTGACAATGAAAGAGAGGGCATTACCGGGGGGGGGGGGGGGGGGTTGGGCTTCAAATTTTTGCTATGGTGCCCCACAGGGCTGGACTGGGACAAAAATGTGGCCCTGGACTTCATCCAGACTGGCCCACTTTGACAGGTCTCTCCCATGGCAACCGTTCAACTCCCGCACCCCCCCCCCCCCCGGCCAGCCAAGCCCCCTCTTCCCCTTCACTAGCCACTAGCCATTCTACTTTATTAGAGTAGAACGGCTGGTACTTTTATAGGCAGTACCAATTGGTGCCCCCCCTTCTTATGGGATAAGATTAGGCAGAAGTGAGAAACTCCCAGGCCATAACTGTTGAGTCAGCTGTCTTTCCCCTCCCCCATGCTCCTCTGTCATTCCCCCTGCTCCTCTGGTCCTACCCCCGCATCTTTGTTCCCCCCAGGTGAGCGCTCCGAGGAGGGAGAGGAGGTGAGTGCTGCGGGATGGGAGAGACAGAGGAGCGGAGGTGGGCGGCGGTCTGCTGTCACTGAAGCCGGCCCACTGAGCCATCGGCCCACCAGGAAACTCCCTGTAGTCCCAATGGCCAGTCCATCCTTGGTGCCCCACAATTCATATTTGCACCCTTGTTTCTGCCTTTCGTTATTTTCTTTATCTCATGCCACTAAATATCACTTCAACACTCGCACACCTTGGTGTTTCTAATTCCTGTGCTTGTTGTGAAATTGCGTGATAATTATTCATGTAACGCCGCTGAAAACTACACGCCGTCCGGGACCTCAGCCCCTTAAAACGCCTAACGTGCCCACGAGTGAATTTCACTGTTTCAGTCAATTTCCCGAGCTGAAAGCTTCCAGCGTTTTATGGAAGCACATCACTTTGAATGGAATTTGTTTCACCTTCATTGTTATTAGACATATTTATATGCCCATTACAAGCGGTAACAATGTAGCACCGCTGAGCCAAGTGGATACTTTCTACTTTTGTCTATAGCTGTATATTAGCGGGTGAAATTGCATTAAATGTTCTTTTCAGCATCCAGGCTGTCGATTAATCAGTTGTTACCTGAAAACTCACTTATGTTGCTAAATGGATTCTTGGGTTGCATTGTGCTGGATTCTATATGCGTGTTCTCCGCGCATGGAAGGAGTAAAAATACAACGCTTAAGATGTTAATTATTTTTTATTTTTTGCATTATTTCAGACTTTACATTCATGTGGAATGAATTTCTTCAGCGATGGTTGATGTTGTGTAACTGGAGAGAGTGCAGGGAAGGGAAAATAAACTAATCAGAGGCATGGAGGACCTCGGTTATGATGAAAGATTAAAGCGGAACTCCAGCCAAAAACACAGAAATAAGAATTAAAGTGGAGCTCCACCTTAAAGTGGAACTCCCACTGATTGGAACCCTCCCCCCTCTCCGGTGTCACATTTGACACCTTTCAGGGGGAGGGGGGTGCAGATACCTGTCTAAAGACAGGTATTTGCACCCACTTCCAGCCACACAGTCTGCTGGTAGACTGCAGGCAGGACATCACCTCCCACCCCCCCCCCCCCCCCCCCGTTGCGGGAGCCAGTCAGCAGGCACAGCGTGACTCGCGCATGTGTCATCATAGGGAACTGGGCAGTGAACCCGGAGTGCTACACTTCCTGGTTTCCTCACCGAGGATGGCGGGGGGCAGCCGCATGACGAGCGATCGCTCGTGCTCTGCTGCGGACGGCGCTGGACTCCAGGACAGGTAAGTGTGCCGATATGAAAAGTCAGCAGCTGCAGTATTTGTAGCTGCTGGTTTTTTAATATTATTTTTTTCAGTGGACATCCGCTTTAATAGCCCATTTAAAAGATTAAATATAAAAAAATGTGTATATATATATATATATAAAAAAATACCTTTGTTGCAATATATAATAATATTTTATACTGAGTTGGGACATGACTCTACTCTTATATCAAGACATCGCTTGTATATCAAGGCAAAATGTATTTAAAAAATTGTTGCTTGTCTTGCAAAACGCTCTCAAACCAAATTACTCTCAAACCAAGGTGTTACTGTAAATATTACTACTATGAATAATAATGTTAATATTTATATTAATATTTATTAGAAATACTTCTGATGCCGCCTACACACGATCACTTTTCGGCATGAAAGAAAAATCTTGTTTTTCACAGAGCCGATCCTCGGGTCACAGGCGCCTGGGTGCAGAAATATTTCTGGCGCCTCCACATGGGCGTCATTGTTTTACGAACTCCTCCCCTTTACAAATGTTTCTATGGCAATGACTCAACTACAGAGATGCTCCCCCACAAAGTCTTCATTACCCCGGGATCCTTACATGATCTCTTACCAATAAACAAAATACAGGATGAGAAGCAGAGTACTTTATTGGGACCTGGAGAAGGACCACTGTGATGGACACAGAAAGGGCTTCTGTTAGATGTTCGGCGCCCTCACCTCTGTAGGCGCCTGGGTGCAATGCACCCTGTGCACCCTACCTAGGATCGGCCCTGGTTTTTCAGTATGTAGAAAAAACGAAGTTTTTCCAACTTCATCATTAAAAACGACATTGCCCACACACCATCGTTTTAAAAAAAATGATGAGCAAAGAGCGGTGACGTACAACACGTACGACGGCACTCTAAAGGGGAAGTTCCATTCAAGCTCCCGTCTCATAACTTGCTTCTGAGCATGCGCGGGTTTAAAACGTCGTTTTTAACGTAGTTTTAGCCCACACACAATCATTTTTTACAACTCAAAAACTACATTTTTTAAAACGACATTAAAAAATGCAGCATGCCCGAATTTTTTTTTGTAGTTTTTCAGAAGATGAAAAACGATGTGAAGCCCACACACCATCATTTTAAATGACGTTTTTAAAAACGTCTTTTTTTTTTATGCCGAAAAGTGATCGTGTGTACGCGGCATGAATGTTGATTGATGATCCGGGGAAGCATCTGATTGCCTAGGGGTTCAGGCGGCCCTCCAGCTGTTGCAAAACTACAAGTCCCATGAGGCATTGCAAGGCTTAAACCACAGGCAGAGGCATGGAGGTTTCGGAAATGGAGGGCCGCCAGTGACACCCTGGCCTAGGGGTTCAGGAAGGAATTGTTAAACCACTGGAGGAAATTGGACCCCACTTTAAAAGCGTGCTTTCCTCTGCATCAAATTGAATTATTTTTTGGCTTTTGGTTGAGCATGATGGACATTTGTCTTTGTGTCTTATTTAACCACTTAAATAAGTCTTGTTTAGTTTTGTTACATTTCTTTTCTATTGATTGCAATTAAAAAAAAATATAAAATCATATTATTAAAAAAATAAAATAAATACAAATAGTTAAAAAAATGTTATGGTTTCACAGGTGTGAGACCTGTACACTGCCTGTGGACCAGAGCATTTTTTAACTATTTGTATTTATTTATTTTATTATTTTATTTTATTTTTATTTATTTTTACATGCAATTAATAGAAACAACTGTAAGAAAACTTAACCACACATTTTATTTTTTTTATTTTTTTTTTTTACATGCAATTAATAGAAACAACTGTAAGAAAACTTAACCACACATTTTTTTTTTTTACATGCAATTAATAGAAACAACTGTAAGAAAACTTAACCACACATTTTTTTTTATTTTTTTTTTTTTTACATGCAATTAATATAAACAACTGTAAGAAAACTTAACCACACATTTTTTTTTTTTTACATGCAATTAATAGAAACAACTGTAAGAAAACTTAACCACACATTTTTTATTTTTTTTTTACATGCAATTAATAGAAACAACTGTAAGAAAACTTAACCACACATTTTTTTTTTTTTTTTTTTACATGCAATTAATAGAAACAACTGTAAGAAAACTTAACCACACATTTTTTATTTTTTTTTTACATGCAATTAATAGAAACAACTGTAAGAAAACTTAACCACACATTTTTTTTTTTACATGCAATTAATAGAAACAACTGTAAGAAAACTTAACCACACATTTTTATTTTTTTTTACTTTGATTAACTTTAGTTTACCAAAAATTGTGTTACTGTAGATAAAAATCAAACATTTATTCCATCATTTGTCTGATTTAAGATGACACTAAAATTATGATTGAAGTACCACACTTTACGAAGTAATTTACAAATGAATAAAAGACTTTTTTTTTTTCTTCTTTTTTTTTATTCAATTACGCCTATTCAATGCAAAAAAAAAAAAAAAAAAAAAACGAAATACCAATCTTAAACATTTAATGGTTAGAAAAATAGCAATAAAAAATATTTGGAAAAACAAGGGGAAGAAGGCGTTAGGGCTGATTGGGGTTAATAGGAGCACATTTTATGGATCTTCTTTTTTGAAAACGACGTTTTTAAACCCGCGCATGCTCAGAAGAAAGTTATGAGACGGGAGCTTCAATGGAAAAGAGTGCCGTTGAACGTGGTGTACGTCACCACGCTTTGCTAGAGCTTTGTAGAAAAACGATGGTGTGTACGCAACGTCATTTTGGAAAATTAAGTTTGAAAAATGTCTTTTTGTTTCGTGAGATAAAATGACGTTTTTTTTTTTATCACAAAAAGTGATCGTGTGTACGGGGCATTACAACTTTGCCATGGCAGCAGTGTGAACCGAGCCTGAAGCGCATCCCTTTGATCAGCAGATGAATGAAACAAAAGAAAAAGTATCAATGCTACTTTGTATCTCCTGCCTGATCAGTGTTTATAAACAATGTTAGTTTTTCTATCTCCTATCTGAGCAATGTTTATAAACAATGTTACTTTCTATCTCCTATCTGAGCAATGTTTATAAACAATGTTACTTTCTATCTCCTATCTGAGCAATGTTTATAAACAATGTTACTTTCTATCTCCTATCTGATCAATGTTTATAAACAATGTTACTTTCTATCTCTCTATCTCCTATCCCTATCTGAACATTGTTTAAAAAAAAAAATGTATTTGGCCCCTTTCCCACAGGCGGACCGATTGGATTCGCCTATCAGTTCTTTAGGCGGACCTGATCGAACCATCCATTGCTCTCTATGGAGCGGTGGATGTAAACAGACACGTGTCTGGTTAGTGGTTACACCCGCCGACATCTGATCCTATGCGCTTAAGACAGACGGGGGATGCCTTCACCATGCGTCTTGCGGATTGAACCGACCGAATGACAGTCAAATGTAAATGGACAGGCAGTAGTTTACACCTGACCACCCATAGAGGAAAGCGGGCTGTTTCTGCTCTGCATCAGGGGAGCAGATACTGACCTGTCATCTGCCGGCTCAGTGGGGATCAGCAGATACCCAGCTGAGCAGGCAGATCTGCTTGAGGAGTCCACCCATGAAAGGGCCCTATATCTGTAGATGCAATGTAACTTTGTATCCATCTCATGTCTGAACAATGTTTAGAAACAATGGTACTTTGTATCTCTCCATTCCCCATCTGATCAATGTTTAGAAACAATGTTACTTTGTATCTCTCTATCCCCCATCTGATCAATGTGTATAATCAATGTTACTTTGTATCTTTCAATCTCCCATCTGATCAATGTTTATAAACATTGTTTTTTTAGTATCCATGTCTCCTGTCTGATTAATTTTGATAAACAATGTTACTTTGTATCTTTGGTTCTCCCATCTAATCAATTACTTTGTATCTCTCTCTCCTGTCACTGCCTCGTACACACAACCGTTTTTCTCGGCAAAATCCATCAAGAAAGTTGGTGGCAGAGCATTTTTGGCGAGAAAAACGGTCGTGTGTATGTTTTTCGTCGAGAAAACTGTTGTGGATCTCGACGAGCAAAAAAGAGAACATGTTCTCTTTTTTCTGGTCGAGAGTCTCAATTTCCTTGTCGTGTTTCTTGTCAGGCTGGTTTACGACGAGAAACACGTTAGTGTGTATGCTTAAAAACCCGCGCATGCTCAGAATAAAGTATGAGACGGGAGCGTACCTTCGGTAAAAGTAGCGTCCGGAATGGAGATATCACATTTGTCACGCTGTAACAGACTGAAAAGCACAAATCATCTCTCACCAAACTTTTACCTAACACGCGGTAACACGAAATTATCAAAAGCAGCCCCAAGGGTGGCGCCAGTGGAATGGAACTTCCCCTTTATGGTGCCGTCGTACGTGTTGTACGTCACCACGTTTGAGAACGACGAGATTTTGTCTTGACAGTGTGTACGCAAGGAAAGCTTGTCAAGAACCTCGTCAAGCCTGACAAGAACCTCGTCGATGAAAACGACGTTTCTTTTACGACGAGATTCTTGGTCGTGTGTACGAGGCCTAAGACTTCAAGTCGCAGCAACTTCAAAGTAATCCCTGCACGACTTTGGTCTGACTTTGAGGCGACTTGAGGTCTCTAGACCTCCACACCACACAGGCATTGCTTCAAGTTGCAGCAAAATCGCGCAACGTTCAGGTCGCACACGTGTGAAAGGAGCCTTAAGACTGTCTGTTTTGTGACATCAGATGTAATAATTCAGCAGCTCCTGGCTGTCATTTTGACAGTTAAGAATTGCCGGGAAGAGTGAGGTGGGGAGTGCAAGAGCGGCAGATAGTCAGGGCATACTAGAGACTTCTGTTCTACTATTTTGGACCTATGTAGGACATCCAATGTCCACGACTGGTTGATTACTATAAAAATGGACAGAGATGTACAAGCAAAACAGTATTATACACAAAGCCTGACACAAACAGACATCACACATGTGTAAGAACTAAATGTTTGATGCCTTTTCCATATCACAGAAGACATTCATGTTACCTTTGCAGGTTAACCGCTTAAATACCAGGCTTTTATACCACCTCCATACCGGGCCTATTCTGACACTTCTCTCCTACATGTAATAATCATCATTCTTTTGCTAGAAAATTAAACAGTACCCCCAAACATTATATATGTTTTTTTTTAGCAGACACCCTAGGGAATAAAATGGCGGTCATTCCAAAGTTTTATCTTGCACGGTATTTACGCAATTATTTTTCAAACACCTTTTTTTTGTAAAAAAATTGTTTTATGAATTAAAAAAATAACAAAACAGTAAAGTTAGCCCAATTTTTTTGTATTATGTGAAAGATTATGTTACACCGAGTAAATAGATACCCAACATGTCACGCTTTAATTATGCGCACACTCATGGAATGGCGCCAAACTTCGGTACTTAAAAATCTCCATAGGCAACGCTTTATTTATTTTTTACAGGTTACAGTTTAGATTTACAGAGGAGATCTAGTGCTAGATTCGTTGCTGGCACTCTAACGCACGCGGCGATACCTCACTTATGTGGTTTAAACGGCGTGTACATATGTCGGCGGGACTTGCGTGTGCGTTCGCTTCTGCACGCGAGCTATCGGGGACAGGGGCGTTTTAATTTTTTTTTTATCTTTTTTTTTTTTTTTTTTTTTTACTTATTTTTTATTTATTTTTACACTTTTTTTCATTTTTTTTTTTTCCACTTTTATTCCTATTACAAGGAATGTAAACATCCCTTGTAATAGGAAATGTGTGTGACAGGTCCTCTTTATGGAGAGATGTGGGGTCAATAAGACCTCTCTCCTCCAGGCTGGAAACCATGAGATCGGTGAAAAAAAATTCACCGATCTCATGAATGGGGGCTTACAGCCGCAATCGCGGCTTTGTTTACTTACAGGGACCCGGGCGTGACGTCATCACATCGCGCCCGGGTCCTCCGACGGTCATAGAGATGACTGGTGACCATCTGGTCACCAGTCATCTCTATGCTTCCTGCCGCCGCCGACGATTCGTTCTCCGGGCCCCCGAAGGCACAGGTAAGCCCGGAGAAGCACCGGATGGCGGCGGGAGGGGGGGGATGTCCCCTCCCGCGGCCTGTAAGAACGATCAAGCGGCGGAACCGCCGCTATGATCGTTCTTACATTGTGCAGAATCGTCGGCTGAAGAAGAGGATATCTGGATGATGCCTCTGGCTGCAGGCATCATCCAGATATTCGCCTGCAATGCCCAGGCCGTCAATTGACGGCCACTTAGGATGGTAAATCCCATCCCAGGCCGTCAATTTTCTATGGCTGGGTATTGAAGTGGTTAAGGACCTGGCCCCTTTTCGCGATTCGGCACTGCATCGTTTTAACTGACAACTGCGTGCGACGTGGCTCCCAAACAAAATTGACTTAATTTTTTTCCCCACAAATAGAGCTTTCTTTTGGTGGTATTTGATCACCTCTGTGATTTTTTTTTTTATTTTTTTTGCACTATAAACAAAAATAGAGCAACAATTTTGAAAAAAAAATGCAATATTTTTTTACTTTTTGCTATAATAAATATCCCCAAAAAAGATACAAAAAAACATATTTTTTTCCCTCAGTTTAGGTCGATACGTATTCTACATATTTTTGGTAAAAAAAAAAAATCTCAATGAGCGTTTGATGATTGGTTTGCGCAAAATAGGGGATAGTTGTATGGCATTTTTATTGACAATTTTTTTTTTTTTACTACTAATGGCGGCGATCAGCGATTTTTTTTTCATGACTGCGACATTATGGCGGACACATCGGACGTTTTTGACACATTTTTGGGACCATTGTAATTTTCACAGCGAAAATTGCTATATAAATGCACTGATTACTGTGAAAATTACAATTGCAGTTTATGAGTTAATCACTAGGGGGGCGTTGTAGGGGTTGAGTGTGACCTCATATGTGTTTCTAACTGTAGAGGGCGGGGCTGGACGTGTGACATTACTGATCGTCTTTCCCTATGTAGCGCTACCCCCTCAGGAGCCTCTGGTTGTTTTGGGATCTACTGTCTTTTTGATTTAACACACCCCTCTTAATTTGCTCGAACCCTCCCTTGACACATCAGAAGTCTGGTGGATGTATTGTGACCCCTGCTGGGCTGAGGCACAATGACAGTCATACAACATTCAATGACAGTGTAATGATAGTATTACCTGAATAATGGATGTCCCCTCCCGACTAGAAGAATACGATCCACACAGCAGTATATTTAAATCAAAGAGAGTGAGTTTACTTAATAAGTACTCGAAGGAACACACATAAGTTTACATCATGAAATGAATGGTTGTCATGCAGTAACACAATATGATTTCGCAAGGGCCCTTGCAGAAATCCACAAATGGCATTTATGAATGCAACAAATCTATCCTAAAGAATGGCTAAACTAATGAACAGTCTGTGCTCGCGAGCTCCCTCTATCGGGCGATCTTGCAAACAGCACAAAGTCCACGTTGCGGCCGGATGGTGCACGTTAAATTTGTAATCCACAGGTGATAAAAGATAAGGGGAAGTTAATCCAACAAAGTATGGTGAACATCAAACGTTGGTGAGCTGATCGCTAGCCAGCGTCAGTCACTTCTGCATAACCACTATAACCAGTGAAAAGGGTATAAGTTCAGGCTGAAGGCCAAACAGGGGCGGGAGGCCTGTGAGATGGCACTAACGTGTCTGTCTAAAGTGAGAACTAAGAGCTGAGCATGTGCCCTCTCACCCGACAGGCCGATCCACCTGAATTCCTCTCAGTAAACGCGTTGGTAAATCACTGCTCCACAACACAAAGATCCCGGACGGGGTATTCCACTGTTTCAGTTGTCAGCTGGGCTTCCTCTCCAGTCTCCGGGTACACAGGCTGGATACAGGAGTCTTGCTTTACATCCAGATTGCTGGTCTCTCTGGAAATTTAGGCTTCTGGGCCTAGCAGCACGAAGAGGCTGGTCCCGAGAGAGAGAAAAGGCGCCACTCCCTCTGCTTAAGTAACCTCCCCCACAAGTCTGTGCGGAGGCGTCACATGCTCCAACAGGGCAGGGCATTGTAGGAAATGTAGTCTGTTTCTCGTAAGAGTCAATGGAGACCATATCTCCCGCTACTCGCCACCATGCATAGCTCCCTAAAGGTAATGTACATATTTACAGATGTGAATAAAGTCCTAGCGGGAATGGCCTGTCATTAGACTCTGACAGGAAGACCCCGCTACACCTATATTAGGGAACAGACGATCACTGACATTGCCACAATGAAGAACGGGGAAGGTATGTTTACACACAACTCTCCCCGTTCTTCAGCTCCGGTGACCGATTGCGGGACACCAGCGGTGATCGGGTCCCGCGGATGCGGTCACGGAGCTTCGGACCGGCTCGCGACCCCATGGCTGGGCCTTAAAGAGACACATACAGGTACGTGATTGTGCCCAGCCGTGCCATTCTGCCGATGTATAGTGTCAGTAGGGGGTCCTTAAGTGGTTAAAGGGGCAGTCCACCTATTAGTGATGCTCTGCAGCTCTAGTTGTAGGCCTGCAACTAGAGCTGCAGAGCATCACTAATAGGTGGACTGCCCTTTTCGAGACAGGTGAGCCCACTCTTTTTGGACCCTCCAGGGTGAGCCCAAAGTTCCTATCTCTACCTTTGCCTGACTTGGAGCATCAGAGATTACCACCATCCTTGGGGTCTTCTCACTCCTGCTGCTGCATTCTTCATAATCTAAACAAAGATAAAACCCAGCAAGAAAAGTGGGATGCCCTGGTAATGGGCACAGCAGGTGTGCTGACCTAGGAACATGAGCCAAAGGATCCCATCTCTGGAGATAAATGAGAACTGCTGGTTCTCCATCATCTAAAAATATTAGCTCAGGGTGGAGGAATGGAGCAAAATGTGACAGCGTGATCTCTGCCTTAGAGGGCCAGAGGGTCTTTTATCACAATGTGTTTAATGAGGGTGGTTTGGCCGGACTCCATCCAGTATTAGCGACTCCCTCCAGTATTAGTAATTGATGGAAGAGGTGTGTGACATCTGAGACAATCACTCCAGGCTGGGGGTAGATATCAGACTGAGAGGGAGCTTTACAGATAACAGAAGTGGCTGTTATCATACACAGGAATGGAAGATATGGACTCATGCCAACAATCCTGAACTTCCCTACTCTGTAACTTAGAGCTGAGGTTCAGGCAGATATAAAGAAAACATCATTAAAAGGAAAGGTACAGCCAAAGCATGTTTGACTGTACTTCTCCTGAGTGCAGTTTGTTCTGCACTTCTGTGACCTATTTTCAGCAGACAGCGGGCTGAAGCATCACTGAGCTGATCCAGGCTAGGGCACGGTCGCGACAACAAAGTTGGGATCCACCCACGTGCCTAGACCGACACCCGGCTTAGAGGCTGAGCCGGCCGCTCCCGCCTCCTCCACAGTCCAATGCTCCAGTGAGTGTGGGGGGGGGGGGGGCAGAGCAGACAGCGGTGATTGACAGTCACCAGCTCTCTGTTTAGGGAGCTGTGAGAACTGAGCGCTCAGCAGTGTTTGATCTCTTGGTTCTTAGTCTTAGAGATCAAAGAGGAAAGACTCCCTAGTAGTGATGAGGGCGACAACCTCAGCCTCGGCTCCTGCCAGGCCAGGTCATGGGAATTCCCCACGACTAAGCTCCAGGGGGCAGAGTGAAGCACGTTGGGGGGCATGGCCTGGCGGGAGCTCAGGCTGAGGTTGTCACTTCCATCACTACTACCAGACGACATGGATGTGCGGCACTAGGAAGTCTTTCCTCTTTTACCTCCAGTAAATATAGGAGCTGGGACAAGCTCCACCCCTCGCCGGCACTCCGGATGCGGTTGCGTCATCCAGATTATTCCCCTCACTGACGGAGCCTGAGCAGCACATCAATCTATTGTGGTTCTCAGTCTTAGAGCCAGCTAAATATATATATATATATATATATATATATATATATATATATATATATATATATATATATATACAGTATATACACTGTGTGTATATATATATATATTTTTTTTTTTTTCATAATAGCAGCCCAGGGAGAATGCATCTCTCACCTTCTGGCGCTGCGGATTTCGCTCGTACTGGAAGTCCAGGGCTGTTATACACGGAACGTCTTCTTCCCTGGTTGTCACAGAAAACAAAGAGCTGTCCTTATATCGCCCGCCATGTACCGCAAGGCCGAGCCGCTCTCAGGCTGAGCCGCTGCCGGTGACAGTTCAAGTTTAATTCAGTGATTGTACAGGACTTTGATTATTAATAGCTGACTGCAGATTGCGGTTTGAATGGAAGGTTTTTATTTTTTATTTTTAGATTGTGTGAAAAAATGTTCAGCGCCGTGCCCTTTTGAACTTCTTTCTTTTCACCTCGGAGAGTTGAGTGGTGTCACGCCTACGTTGAAGGACGGCCTGTGGCATCTCACACATAGGGAAGTGGAATGCCGGCTTTTAGAGGCCTCTCCTCAGTCAGTGCCATTTATACAATACTACAATATGAAGAAATAAAGGTTGTGTTTATACACAGCGTACTCAGTTTGTGATGGAAAAAATATGATTCTCCTCCGTTATTATAACAGATAATATTTACAAACATGACCCATGCACAAAAAAACGCTACTATCACTACTATCACTACAATTCAGTTTTGTTACATAGTAGGTGAGGTTGAAAAAAAACACAAGTCCAACCTATGTGTGTGATTATATGTCAGTATTACATTGTATATCCCTGTATGTTGTGGTCGTTCAGGCAAGGCCGTCTTAATAGCATCATGGGCCCCTGAGCAAAGAAATTCTCTGGGGCCCCTACAACGATGACAGTGCAGGTAAACAGACATCAAGTAGGTAGGAGGCAGACTGCTTCCCCTGTGTATCTATCACTCTCAGTGCCATCATGGGGCCCCCAATTTTGGGGCAGTGTGGGCTCAAGGGCCAGCTGCTTTGGGGAAAGTGCAGGGGCCCCCCGTGCAGCTGGGGCCCCTGGGCAGTGCCCAGGCGTGCCCTCTCATTAGGACAACCCTGTGTTCAGGTGCTTATCTAATAGTTTTCTGAAACTATCAATGCCCCCCACTGAGACCACCACATGTGGGAGGGAATTCCACATCCTTGCCCCTCTTACACTAAAGAACCCTCTGCGCAGTTTAAGGTTAAACCTCCTTTCTTCTCATTTTAATGAGTGGCCACGTGCAGGGCAGGACTTGGGGTGGTGGGGGCCCCTGGACTTGAGTCACTTTCGGGCCCTACCTTCTATTCTTTACTTTAAATACAACAAAATGATACATACACAAGCTATGTATTAGAGCTACACAATTCTGAATAAACTGAGAATAAAAATAGAGATCACAATTCTGAACAAACAACTAAACAAAATTACATAATTAATGTTGATTGCTGAAGTCTATTAAAAATGTTTAATTTGGATGCCCACACATGCACAGAAGAATGACTGGGTGTAATGACGTCATCGCCACCGCGTCGCATAATGATAATGCGTAGTCATCAATAGTAAACATAGCGAAGGACGCGATGTATACACAAGTCAGAGTGCAATGTATTCAAAGGGCAAATCCAGCAATTGGAGCCAAAGTAACAACATGCCACATCCAACAAAAGGACAGACACCGGGCGTAATATTGCAAAAAAAAAGCTTCACAAGGGTAATAATAAAAGAAAGACAGTTTGTCTACTTGGATGGAGGACAAAATGGATCAATGTCCCTAGAACAGGTAAAAATGCAAGACCAATCAATACTCTTTAACTACTTGCCGACCGCCCGCCGTCATATTACTGCGGAGCGGTGGCTCTGTCTCGCAGGAGCACATAGCTCTACGTTCTCCCTTTAGAGACTTGTAGGGCGCGCGCCCCCCGAGTCCCGCGCGTGCCCGGCGGGTACGATCGCCGTCGGGCACCCGCGATTGCTCGTTACAGAGTGTGTTCCTGGTGTGTTCTAACTATATGGGGGGGAGGGGACTCACTAGGGGAAATCACTGATCTTCTGTCCATACATTGTATGAACAGGAGATCAGCGTTTCCCCCGCTGACAGGACCGAGAGGTATGTGTTTACACTCATACCTCCCGTTCCCCGCTCTGTAACGAGCAATCGCGGGTGCCCGGCGGCGATCGTACCCGCCGGGCACGCGCGCGGGACTACAAGCTGCTAAAGGGAGGATGTAGAGCTACGTGCTCCCGCGAGACAGAGCCACCGTCCCGCAGTAATATGACGGCGGGCGGTCGGCAATTAGTTAAAATGAGCGTTTTTGAATTCAAACGTTCGAGTCCCATAGACTTCAATGGGGTTCTAAATGTTCGCGCGAACGGTCGGTCTGTTCGACGGTTCTGGTGTGAACCGAACGCGGGTATGTTCGGCTCATCCCTAGTACGGTATGTGTAAATTTAAATCATATTCCCTGTCAAGCATCTCTTCTCCAGAGAGAATACGTTTAGTGTTTGCAATTTTTCTTTAGAACTAATATCCTCCAGACCCTTTATTAGCTTTGTTGCCCTTCTGTGTACTCGCTCCATTTCCAGCACATTCTTCCCGAGGACTGGTGCCCAAAACTGGACGGCATACTCCAGGTGCGGCCGGACCAGAGTCTTGTAGAGCGGGAGATTTATCGTTTTATCTCTGCAATAAATCCCCTTTTTTTCAACATGATTCTTGTCAAGCCTGCCTTGCATACACACAATTGTGAAAAGAAAAATGCTCTAGCAAAGCGCGGTGTACAACACGACGAGACTATAAAGATTCCATGCGGATGAGCTTTGGGCTGCTTTAGCTGATTTTGTGTTAGTAAAAGTTTTGTGAGAGACGATTCGCGCTCTTCAGTCTTCGTGCTTTTCAGTCTGTTACAGCGTGACGAGTGTGCCATCTCTATTATAAACGCTAGTTTTACTAGAACAAGCGCTCCCGTCTCATGACTTGCTTCTGATCATGCACGTTTTTTTCACATCGTTAAAGCCCACACACGACCGTTTTTCACGACGTGAAAAACGACGCGACGCATGTTCTAAATTTTTAATGCCTATTTTTCATGTCATGAAAAATGCTCTGGAGCACAATCGTTTTTAATGACATTTAAAAAAAATGGCATTTTTCACGTCATAAAAAATGGTCGTGTGTACGCAGCATCAGGGTTTTTCCCCTCAATGCATTTTGCAACTTTATTTGCTGAAGCTGTCCCCCCCCCCCACCCCTTTTCCTTACCTGAGCCCGATCTGATCCACCGATGTGCATAAGCCCAGTGGCTCCAGCCACTGTCTCTTTCCTCATTGGACAGATTGATAGCCGCAGGAGCCATTGGCTCCCACTGCTATCAATCAAATCCAGTGACACAGGGGCAGGGCTGAGTCCAGCTGTCTGTGTCAATGGACGCAGCGGCGGGATTCAGGAAGTGAGCCTACACGGGTGTCCCCATGGAAAGCGTCTTTCCATGGGGGCACCGGTGGTGCACCCCAGACTAGAAAAATCGGGGCTGCTCTGTAGAAAACCCATGCACACAGAGCAGGTAAGCATAGCATGTTTGTTAATTTTAATATATATAAAAAAAAAACCTTTACAACTCCTTTAAATAAACCTACTTTCTCCTGAGGAAGCTAAAAAAACAGGGTGTAACGTGTATAGGAGGGAGGAGCTGAGCTTGCGATGTCACCCCCACATCCATTTTGGAAGTCTATGTGGTGAACAGTGAGCAGCATAGAGATTATGAGACTTGCAGTGGGAGGAATAATGATAAATAAATGAGTGTAACTAACACACACTGCATGTTCCAAACAAACAGAAGTGACAGGGAAAAAAGAGAAGTTTGGAAGCTCAGGGAGGGCATCACAAGGGCAGAATTGATCTAGTAAGAAATAGATTACAGGTCCATTACCCACTTGTGGACCCCTTTACGCATCAGCAGAATGGCACGGCTGGGCACAGGCATGTACAGGTACGTCGCCTTTAAGAGCCCAGCTGTGGGTTGCGTGCGTGACCTAATCCTGAGCTACGTGACCGCGCCCACGGGACCTGCGGACCCGATCGCCGCCGGTGTCCTGCGATCAGATCACAGGAGCTGAAGAACGGGGAGAGGTGTGTGTAAACAAACATTCTTTTCCGTGGCTTGTCACTGACAAAAACACAACATGACACTCTTAACCCCTACAGCGCCCCCTAGTGGTTAACCCCTTCACTGACAGTGACATTTTCACAGTAAGCAGTGCATTTTTATAGCACTTTTTGCTTTGAAAATGACAATGGTCGCAAAAATGTGTCAAAAGTGTCCGATGTGTCCGCCATGATGTCGCAGTCACTAAAAAAAATCGTTGATCGCCGCCATTACTAGTAGAAAAAAAATATTAATAAAAATGCCATAAAACTATCCCCTATTTTGTAAACGCTATAACTTTTGTGCAAACCAATCAATAAACGCTTATTGGGCCAGATTCAGGTAGATGGGAGCATCTTTGCTCTGGAGTAACGCTTCTCATTTGCGTTGCGCTGCAGAAATTTTAGGAGCAAGTGCTGTCATTCACGAAGCACTTGCTCCTAAAGTTGCGGCAGCGCATCGCAAATGAGCTGGCGGAATTCAAATTGGGCGGGTACGGGGCGTGTAGTATGCTAACTAAGCGCGATCCCGCCGCCAACGTACTGCGCATGCGTCGAGTGTCAAAACATCCCCGTGCGCATGCTCCAAAATCTGTGAATGAACGTCAATGACGTCACATTCCCATTCATGACCGTTTTACGCAAGCGACGTTTTTTTTTTTTTTTCCGACGCGATGACGACGCCTATACCTAACATAGGATATTCCAACCCCATGTAGGTATAACTATGCGCCGCGTATCCCGTCCGGAAACGTCGTAACGTCACTGCGTCGCGCCGGAATGCGATCGTGAATTGCCGATTTCGCTCATTAACATATTTTTTGAGCGGAAATCGGCGCCATTTTTAAGTTGAAGTAACGATGCGATGGCGAAACTCAGTTACGCTGCTCGCATCGGAGCTTCAACCCGGCGTTTCTTGTTTTCTGGTTACAGAAAACAGAAACGCCGGCTCAAAGTCACAGTTAGGCTGGCGGATCACTGGATCCGCCAGCCTAACTGTTCCTGAATCTGGCCCATTGTGTTTTTTTACCAAAAATATGTAGAAGAATACGTATCGACCTAAATTGAGGGAAAAAAAAAATTATATATTTTTTGGGGGATATTTTTTGTAGCAAAAAGTAAAAAAATATTGTATTTTTTTCAAAATATTCGCTCTATTTTTGTTTAAAGCGCTAAAAATATAAAAACCGCAGAGGTGATCAAATACCACCAAAAGAAATCTCTATTTGTGAGAAAAAAAAGGACGCCAATTTTGTTTGGGAGCCACGTCGCACGACCGCGCAATTGTCAGTTAAAACGACGCAGCCCCGAATCGCAAAAGGGGCCAGGTCCTTTACCTGCAAATTGGTCCGGGGCTGAAGTGGTTAAGTAGTGAATGTGGATGGATTTATTTAGAAGAATAAGTATATTTGAGCATCTGAAGTAAAAAAGTCCTTTCTGGGGTTCTCCTTTAGGGTTGATTTCACCCCCTATCCCTCTCATCTGCGTTCTTCTCGGTTTACGGAATGTGCCGGGGCTTGTGGAGGCCGGACCATTGTCTCCAGGTGAAGCAATACTTCACTCTCAAGTGTCATTCCATTCTACTTCCCAGACGGCTCAGCTTCACCAACACTTCCAAGAATTCACTTCACTGACCAAATAAAATCTCTGCATTGTTTGCATTAATCTTCCATCATGTGAAGAATGCGGATTCCTTCTCTATAATGGAAGGGGGGGCTAAAGAGACCCTGTCTGCATGAGTGAAAGTTTATCCTGAATGACGGACGTTTCCAAAGAGCGAGACTTTCTCTTTGAAAGATAAAGAAAATATTATTGTAGGCAAAGCAGACTAAACAGTTTAATGGTGGCCGGTTCACTGAGCGTCTTCATCGTACTTATACATTGTGTCACTGTTCACTTTTTCTTTTTTAACCACTTAAGGCCCGGACCATTATGTAGGTTAGGGACCTTGCCCCTTTTTGCGATTCGGCACTGCGTCGCTTTAACTGACAATTGCGCGGTCGTGCAAAGTGGCTCCCAAACAAAATTGGCGTCCTTTTTTTTAAAGCATGGGCGCGGTGATGTGTGGTCACCCTAAAGGTGGGTGCCGCACCAGGAACCAGAAGACAAGAAGAACCCCGACCAAATGGCGTCTGCCCCATAAGTTCCCTCTCCCAGCATGCATGCCCAGCGAGGCCCAAGCCTCCCGATTGGCTGCTTGAAGAGAGCACCCGAACCTCAGCTTCCACTGCTGCCACCTGCTGTCCCGGGGTTGAACAACACCCCAGACACAGCAGAATGAGCCCGCAGCACAGCCGAGCTGAAACGGAGAGCCCTAAATAATCACAATTGAGATTAGAGTCACTTTACACTCTGATCACTCCCCTAAAATTTACTAGCACCCATACTTTGAAGTACATGGGCGCTACATTAATGGTATTACTAAAGATCTTTATAGAAGAATCAGGACCTCCTTCCTCCTGCTGGTGATCCCTCTAGTGATATAAAGATCTATAGAGGAATAGACCTCCTTCCTCCTGGGTGACCCCTCAGGATATAAAGATCTATATAGAGGAATCACCTTCCTCTTACTGGTGACCCCTCTAGTGATATAAAGATCTATATAGAGGAATCAGGACCTCCTTCCTCCTGCTGGTGACCCCCCTAGTGATATAAAGATCTATATAGAGGAATCAGGACCTCCTTCCTCCTGCTGATGATCCCTCTAGTGATATAAAGATCTATATAGAGGGATCAGGACCTCCTTCCTCCTGCTGGTGATCTTTATAGTGATATAAAGATCTATATAGAGGGGTCAGGACCTCCTTCCTTCTGATGACCCCTCTAGTGATATTAAGATCTATATAGAGGAATCAGGACCTCCTTCCTCCTGCTGGTGATCTTTATAGTGATATAAAGATCCCTCTTCCTTCTGAGACCCCTGATATAAAGATCTATATAGAGGAATCAGGACCTCCTTCCTCCTGCTGGTGACACCTCTAGTGATATAAAGATCTATATAGAGGAATCAGGACCTCCTTCCCCCTGATGAAGACCCCTCTAGTGATCCACTACACAACTCTACTTGCTTTCTCCATGGCCAGGCCACATTATTTTCTAATTTTTCTTCCTTCCTCTCTCCATGAAAATTGGTAATAAATCATAACACACTGCAGTATGTACAGGACTATAAAAGAAAAGACGAATAAAAGGTGTAAAACATCTGAGCTGGGCCAATGCAGGGGAAAGCTCACATTACTGCGTCCATCTCAAGCCCCCCACCCCACCCACATGGAGGAAAGAAAGGCATCCCTGTGTATTATGACTTGGAGTATCACCATGGGACAGGCAGTCACTCATAAGTACCAGTCATCACAAGTCACATGCACCCCATACCTGGAAGTACTGGGCTTGTCATTACACACTGGCGGGTGAACAGAGCACCAAGGGGGTGAAGGAAAGGTAAATTGATGCAGCATGGGGGGCAGCAGCTAAGTGAACCTGTTGTATGGACATATCTATGTATATATATATATATATACACATATATATATTGAGCTGTCCATGGTGCTGATCCTTTGTTTTCACACAGATTAATTCCTTGATCGGAGGAGGGGTTGTGTTTTAACTTAAAAGAAACCCCAAGAAACACACTTTGTACCAACCCCCCCCCCCCCCCCCCACACACACACACACACACTCTTCTGAAGCTCTGGGGATGACATGCATCTGACCTGGAAGACGTAGGGTGTTGCTGGAAACGTTTTAAAAGTACATTTTGAAGTTTGAGTTTATTTGAACCCTTTGCGCATGGCGGTCCAGCCAACCCCTTTATTTCTCAGGGAAGAGATTACAACATTTATTAACATATTACATATAATGACTAAGGAGGTGTTTTCCATTTCACCAGCGAGGGGTTAATAAGAAAGTTGTGCTATGCCCCCCTCAAAACATCATCACCCAATGTATTACTATACTTGGAGCATGTGCTCCTAAGTATCTGCGTATGTTACGCAAAAATAAAAAATTTTTAATCAAAAATCTATTGATTAAAAAACAAAAAGTTCTGGCAACTCTGGATAGAGTGGAGTTTAGGTCATTAAAGTTGAATCTAGCGTTATTTAGGTCGTAAGCGGGAAGAATCTCGTCAGGGAAAACAAAATGTTGTTTTTCCCGACGAGATTCTTGGCAAGAATCTCTTGCCGCCCGAGTGTACAGACTCCTTTCAAAAGAACCGCGGCCCTCTTGAAAGGCAAGAACGCGGTGACGTCATCGTGTACGACGAGCACACGCTCATCACATTCGATGCTGCTGCCGCCATCTTGCTGCACTTTACCTATGCCTAGGAAGCCACCGCGCATGCGTCAGTCATTTCAAGCATGCGCAGGTTTCCACGGCGACAGGAAAACACTGCCGAGAATCTCACAACGAGAAAAATATTATAGTTCTCTATTTTTCTCGTCTAGATTGTGGGCAGTTTTCTTGTCGAGAAACCTGAAAGCCTCGTACACGCGCTCGGTACACTCTCAGTTTCCTTGCTGGTTCTTGCCGAGTAAACCGAGCGCGTGTACGAGGCTTCACTAATATACTGTTATTGTCCGGATACAATTTGTATCAGAATCGGTGGCTGTATTACGTTGTTATTTTTCTTTCTGTAATATTTACTATGTATTACTTGGAGCATGTGCTCCTAAGCATCTGCGTATGTTATATCCTCTGGGCCAGATCCACAAAGCTGCTGCGCTTTGTGAGCCTAAGGCTGCATTCACACCTTGGCGACAAAACGCCCGACGCTCGATACGCTGGAGGGGCGAATTTCCATTGCTGTCTATGAGATGGTTCACATCTCACGCCGAAACGCCGTACGTCCGCCGCCTGAAAAAACGTCCCGGACCCTTTTTTTCAGGCGGCATTGGCATTCGGCCATAGACAGCAATGGAAAGGATTTGTTAAAAAAAAAAAGTTAATTGAATTGCGGCAAAATAAGCCGCGTACGCGGCGTTACTTATCGCCTAGGTGTGAATGCAGCCTAACCCATATAATCTACGCTGCTGTAAGTCACAGCGGTGTATTACTTATCCTCAAAGAAATAGCGCTGTTACTTACGGCGGCTTAGAGTAAATGGGCCGGCGTTCACGGGTGCAATTCAAATGGGTTGTTGGGCGTGTTTTATTAAAATTATCACCGACGCAAACGACGTATTTTTTGAACTGCGCATGCGCCGGCCATGGATGTATCCCAGTGCGCATGCGTGAAATCACGTCACAAATAGTCAATGAAAATTACGTGAACGTAACTTATGCCCAGGCCCATTCTGGATCGGCATACGCAAACGACGTAAACGACGTCCAATACAACGCTGTCCCGACGTCAATACTTAACATTGGCTGCGCCTTACCATAGCAGGGGTAACTTTACGCCGGAGATACGCTCATGCAAATGACGTAAAGGGAATGCGCCGGCCGCTCGTACGTTCGCTCGTATGGATTGGCGTATCTCGCTCATTTGCACATTTTACGCTGGAAATAGATGGAAGCGCCCCTAGCGTCCAGCGTAAATATGCACCTAAGAGACAACGGTGTAATAAAGTTACACCAGTCGTATCTTAGCGTAATTCCGGCGTATCTTGTTTTGTGGATACAAAACAAAGATACGCCGGCGGGAAATTGGAATTATGTCGGCGTATCTGTAGATACGCCAGCGTAATTACTTGTGGATCTGGCCCTCTGTATTTATTTTCAAAAACGTTAATAAAAATCACTTGACCCAAAGCATCACCACCCAAAAGCCAGTATACAAAGCATAGTTTTACTATTATTTTTTTTCTAAGAAGTAAGGGGTCCTTTCACATGAACTTCCCAATCAGGTCGTCCTTTAAATTTTTCAAAAAGACCTAATTAGAAGATCCGTGTCAGTCTACGGGCAGGCAGATGCAAATAGACAGACATTTGTTTACATTTGTTTACCTCCAAGTCTGCTCAGGTCTAGAACAAAATACAAAAAGAACTGCATATTTTTTCTGATTTCCCTGGACCCAAGGCTGCATTCACACCTGAGCGTTTCCTTTTTAGGCAGAAAGTTGAGATTTTGCCGATTTTTTTACAACGATTTTGCACTGGTCAAAAGGTCACCAATGTATAAACCAGTGAAACGCCTGTATTCTGCCCAGAGAGAAGCTTGTGTACTGTTTTTAAACTTTGTGCACAGGGGTCATTTAACCACTTCGGGTCCGCGCCATTGACAGAACACGTCAACAGCGCGGACCTGAGGCGCCGGGGTCACGTCTTTGGACGTGATTTCCTTGTAATTACCCGGCGGCCGCGATGTCCGTCAGGTACACGCGATCGTCGGTGAGAGAGCAGGGACATGGAGCTCTGTGTGTAAACACAGAGCTCCACGTCCTGTCAGTGAGAGGCGACTGATGCTGTTTCCCTTGTACATAGGGAGACAGCATCGATCACCTCCCCCAGTCACCCCCCTCCCCCCACACAGTTAGAACACACCCAGGCAATACATTTAACCCCTTCCTCACCCCCCTAGTGTTAACCCCTTCAATGCCAGTCACATTTATACAGTAATTAGTGCATATTTATAGCACTGGTCGCTGTATAAATGTGAATGGCGCCAAAAATGTGTCAAAAGTGTCCGATGTGTCCGCCGCAATTTCGCAGTCCCAATAAAAATCGCAGATCGCCGCCATTACTAGTAAAAAAAAAATATAAAAAAAAAATCATAATTCTGTCCCCTATTTTGTAGGTGCTATAACTTTTGCGCAAAGCAGTCACTTATTGTGATTTTTTTTTTTTTTTACAAAAATACGTAGAAGAATACGTATCGGCCTTAACTGAGAAAAAAATATATATTTTTTTAAAAAAAAATTGGGATATTTATTATAGCAACAAGTAAAAAATATATATATATTTTTAAATCGTCGCTCTTTTTTTGTTTATAACGCAAAAAATAAAAAACGCACGGGCGATCAAATACCACCAAAAGAAAGCTCTATTTGTGGGGGAAAAAAGGACGCCAATTTTGTTTGGGTGCCACGTCGCACGACCGCGCAATTGTCAGTTAAAGCGACGCAGTGCCGGAAGCTGAAATTTCGCCTGGGCACGAAGGGGGTTTATGTGCCCAGTAAGCAAGTGGTTAAATGAATAGGATTTTGCTTGTTGGCCTTATTTTCTGACGTTTTATGAGCTGCAGCAGTGTTAAAGGAAAAAATCCCATAAGCTGCACATCATGAAGACCCATGTGCATGAAATTAGATGAATGGCAGCCTCAGCTTGGACTCCAGCCAGGCCATGCCCCCTGGGTGTTTTGCTCTGCCCCTTGGAGCTTAATCATGATTTAAGGGGTTGTAAAGGTTTGATTATTATTTTTTTTAAATAACAAACATGTCATACTTACCTCCACTGTGCAGTTAGTTTTGCACAGAGTGGACACGATCCTCCTGTTTGGGGGTCCTTTGGCTGCTCTCTCGGCTCCTCCCGCTTCAGATAACCTCCTGGGAAGCTCTCTCCTAAGGGGGTTACCTTGCGGGCACGCTCCCGAGGCCTGCATTCGTCATCCATAGCCACCAATTGCAGGACTCGGCGCCCGAGTCATTGGATTTGATTGACAGCAGCGCGAGCCAATGGCTGTGCTGCTATCAATTTATCCATTGAAGAGCCGAGAAGCCCGGGCAACGATCGAGTGCGTTCGTGGTGCGGAACTTTCCAGGGCTCAGGTAAGTAAAACGGGGGGCTGGGGAGGGGGGAGTAATCCTCAGATGTTTTTTCACCTTAATGCATAGAATGCATTAAGATGAAAAAAACATGAACCTTTACAACCCCTTTAAGCTCTAAGGAGGTGGAGTGAAACATGTTGGGGGTGTGGCCTGGCTGCAATCTCACTTTATGCACATGGCATGGGTCTGCTTCATGATGTGCAGCTTATGCATCTTTTCTTTTAACATTGCTGCAACTTGGAGCTAGGACAAGCTCCCTGCCCCCGCCGACACTCACAGCGCTCTAGTTGGACTATACCTCTCTACCCGAGCGGCACCTAAATTTAGTCTTTTTGGGTCACTGATGCAAGAGGACACACATCTGTTTTCATCCAGACTCCCATCGGAGGAACATGGATCCAGAATGGTCCGCAGAAAAAATATACTGAATATGCAAAGATCTCACAAAAGAGTCATTCATCCCATTCCATTCTGATATAGCAGGGAATCTGTTCCTGGATCCCTTTGCTGGACAGAACAGACAGAACCAGGGATTTTTTTTTTTTGCGGGAACGTGGGGGAATGCAGTTCCGGCACCTCTAGCACTGAATATATGTAATGGTAATGGGTTACTGGGGTATTCTGGCAGGAATCTATTTTTGTGTGGGGGGTCTATTGTTGTTTGCTGGGCAATTGTTGAGGGAGAGGTCTATTGATGATGGCTGCTGGAAAATCTGTTGTGGCTGGGGGTCTATTGTTGCAGGGGTGGATCTATTGTTGCGGGGGGGGAGTATGGTGCATTGGGGCTCTATTGTTGCTGGGGATCTATTGTAGCTGTGGTGGGTCTATAATTGCTGGGGGTATCTATTATTGTTGCTGAGGTGAATTATTGTTGCTGGGGGGGCTCTATTGTTGCTGGGTGATTTATTGTTGCTGGGGTGGGGTATATTGTTGCTGGGGTGCGTCTAAGGTTGCCGGGGGTATCTATCATTGACGGGGGATCTATTGTTGCTGGGGGGATTTATATTGCTGGGATGGGGTCTTATTTTTGCCAACTGTAGAGGATTTATTTTTTTGCTTTTTCTTGTTACCATTAACGAATACCATACAAAAGCACCAAAAAATAAAATTTGGTTCTGTATTCTCTAAAAGGGCCCGGCACGGGGAGGTGGGTAGGGGGTGGAACCAAGGGAGAATAATTGGGGGTGTGTAGGAGGCGGAGGCAAGCAGTGATTTAGCACCTATTCTCTGAGAAAAAAAGCCCTGAACAGAACACTTGTGAAAGGAACCTGGGGGGGCGTAGGGCCACAAAGTTTTGGCCTTAGATGCTGTACATTTGAACATTTTTCTTGTTTGATGAATGAAATGATGGTATTACTCTTGGCATGTGATGGCTGTCAGGTCTGATCTTTCCCTATATTTATGCACATTCCTCTTTTCTCGCCTCTTCTCCAGGTGGACCCCATGACACTCTTATCCTGGAAGTTTGCTCTTCCCTAGGAGAATCCTATCCGCACCTCCACCCAGTATTCCCGGGACTGTGCCGGCTCCGATCCTGTACCGCCAGCGAAAAGGGTTAGTGACTATTTTCATTAATTAGCAGCAGAATTCAGCAGCCCCATTAACTAAGCTAATGCTCACTCTGATGTACAAACACTTCCCGCTGACTTGGTGCAAACATTCCCTGCCGTTGTCATAGTCTTCTAATCTAGGCACCCCTGCTGATGTGAGGTGTGTAAGCTGTAATGTCAGCCAGAGTTCAACCCTGCCGGAGTTGCACCATTTCCAGGCGGGAAACCCGGCTCGACTTGTGTGCTTCATGTAACCCTGCTTGGCCCCTAAATGTGTCGAAAAAAGCAGCCGGCAGTCCGTTGTCTCTGAGGATGGTGTCAGCGCGGAAATGTTCACACTTTACAACCTGCAAGGTGTTGTTTTGGTGTCTGGTTTTCCATAGTAAAGAATAAAATAAACTTTGAAGAGAAACTGGAAAGATGGGTTAGTGACTTTGTTCATAATGTATAAATGAAAAAAATAAATCTGAAGGCCCTACGTGGTGGGGAGGCAGCAGGTGTAAAGGCAGGGCCAGATTTGCTCTCCCTGCCGCCCCAAGGCCAGGTTCCGCAATGCACCCCCCTCCCCGCCAACCAAACCACCCCCCCCCCCCCCCAAATCAACAGAGAATTGCAACCAGATGGCAGTGGCGGCACGATTAGTTCACATTTTTATTTTTTTATTTGTAGTTTGTCATTTACTTGTTTTTATTTTTGTATAACTACCTTATTATTTTTAATATTTTTATTTTTTATTTTTTACTTTTTAATTATTTTTTATCGATAATTTTTTCACTTAACTTTATTGCTATCACACAGGAGAAAATAATTCCCTGTCTGATAGCAATTGGAGGTAAAAAGGTTCTCTTTATTGACCCTGTCACCTCCAAAAACAAGAGTCCTAGCACTGTGCAAGAACTCCTGTCACAGCTGAGATGGGTAGAGCACAGCTCACCCCTCTCACTGTGTACATCGGTGGCAGGGACAGAAAACAGGGGACTCCATGCTGCTGCCGCCCCTTGGAGCCCTGCCGTCCCAAGGCCTGGCCTCGGTGGCCTTGTGGGAAATCCGGGCCTGTGTAAAGGTCGGGCTGCTTTATTCAGTCACCTAATCTCTGGAGATCTCCCTTGGGGGTCATTCAGATGGGCGCTGACACATGCTTTTTTGCGGCGTGTGCGTCCCCCTCAGAGCTGAGACACACAACGGAAAGGTTGAGTCAATTTTTCACCATTTTAACTGGTTGCCGGTCTGATTTCTATATTGTCAGCCCCTGTTAATTGATACCGGTGCATTTAATTACAAATGACAGGAGCACCACAAACTTGGAATGCAATTATTTCCTACAAATTTGAGAAGGTGACAATAATTTTCGCCCAGTCCTTTTTTGGAGTTTTGCGTGGAATGTGTCAGATTTGGCTTTTTGTTCTCCGCTTTTTTTTTTGTTTCATATCAATACAAACAAAAGAAATAAGCATAAGAACTTCTAAACATTTGTAATTGCAATTTTTTTTTTTTGGTTGAAGTGGTGCATTATCTGACAGAAATGCAGGAGTGAAGAGGAAGGAAGATCCTGGACTGCCGCACTCTAATAAAATCCGCAAAGTATCCAAGAAATCATGCAAAACAGTCAATTGACTGTTGTTTTGCATGATTTTTTGGATACTTTGCAGTTTTTTGGATTTTATCCTTTGCCATTTTTTCAATGAAATGCGCCTATCAGAGTGCGGCAGTCCAGGATCTTCATTTCTCTTCACGGATTAGTGCAGAGCCTGCACCTGTCAGTGAATCAGGGCGGAAGCGTATTACAGGTGGTCGTAGGACTTGGAGCGGTACTTTTCTCAGAAATGCAGGGGTGACATTTTTTTTTTTTCCGGCCATGACTGCATATTATTCAATGTGATATTCTTCAACTATCTCAGCAGCACCTGGTTTTGCAGTAAACATACTTAAAGCGGAGTTCCACCCTTAAAATCACTTTGTTTCATTACATCCAGCATACTGGCGTCAGCGCCAGTATGCTGTTTTTTTTTTTTTTAATGCACGTACTTTATATAAAATCATTGAATTTCAGGCGCACCGCGGAATGTCGCCGCTATAAGGCGTCACGCCTTCCGGAAACAGCCGATTAGCATTCGGCTTTTCTCGGCGCCTGCGCACAGACCCAGGAGCTGACTGCGCAGGCGCCGAAAATAGCCGGTCCTAGTTCGGGTTTTTTCGGAGGGCGTGACGCAGCTATATACGGCGCCTGCGCAGTCAGCTCCTGGGTCTGTGCGCAGGCGCCGAGAAAAGCCGAATGCTAATCGGCTGTTTCCGGAAGGCGTGACGCCTTATAGCGGCGACATTCCGCGGTGCGCCTGAAATTCAATGATTTTATATAAAGTAAGTACGTGCATTAAAAAAAAAAAAAAAACAGCATACTGGCGCTGACGCCAGTATGCTGGATGTAATGAAACAAAGTGATTTTAAGGGTGGAAATCCGCTTTAAGAGGGTCACTAAAGGAAATGGTTGAAATGACTGTTTACAGGGTATAGAGACATAAAAGTTAACGGATTCCTTTTAAAAATGATTAAAACTAGATAAAAATCAATCATATAATGTACCTACAGTTTCAGTTTCGTTTTTGCTGTTATTTCCTGTCTCTCTGATGTACAGAGCCAGAGAGCCAATAGAGGGCAGTGATGGTTTGTCTGAAACCCCTCAGCCCAATCTAATTTCAGTTTACACACAGTAATCACACCTCCTTGATTAGTGACCACAGTGAGAAAACTCCCAGCACTGTGGTAATAAGGAAACAGACAACCAGGAAGTGTGGAGATCAGAACAGAATGACAGCAACATCAAAGCAAAAACAAACAACGAGGACATGAAAACAGCACTGCAGTAAGGTAAAGGAAGCTATTTAGCTAAAAAAATGTTTTCCAAAGCAGGGTTCCAACCACAATTTGCATGTTTTAAATGCATGTCCTTTCATCATGCGTTTTTATAATATAAATCCGGTCACTTACTATTTTACAATCCGCCGCCGCTCCGCATAGTTATTCAAAAAAGATAGTTTATAAAACTAGGTCCACACAGTTGTCATTTTGCTTGTGGGCATTGTGAAGCCAACAAGCACTTACTTCCTGGAAGTCTTGGATGGGGAGTGATAATTGGACAGCGCACTGCATCCTGGGAAGTGATGACACACATTTCCCAGGAGCATTAGAGGGAGATGTCAGAATCCTAGGTGATTCCAAAGGCAGATTTTGTGGGACCGCATAGCAACAGGCATTTCCAGATGAGTAAAAAAAAAAATATATATATATATTTTTTAGGTCTAATGAGCACAATAATGAAAAAAAGATTTGGGATGGAAACTCCACTTTAAAGAGGAAGCAAACCCTGATGGGTTTTTATGTCCTCTTTGTTTCCTTGCAAAGGTAAAGCGTAATGGGCCCATTATGTGTGACTTACCTGAAACCGAAGTCTGCGATGTCCCCAATTTCCTTGCTGGCTGAAAGTGTCCATTCTTCACCCCTCTTCCTTCCAGGGGCCACGAACTCCGGCTCTGTGACTGGCTGGAGTCACGTGACGTCAGTCCCACACATGCGCGCGGGAGCCGCCAGTCACGGCATGATGCCAGTTTGAAAGGGCACATGCGCCGAATACATCGGAGCATGCACCGAAGATGACATTCTTCGGGGACATTGCAAATATCTCCTAAACCGTGTGGGTTAAGGAGATATTTCAAGCACCTACAGGTAAGCCTTAATCTAGGCTTACCTGTAGGTAAAAAGTGGTCTGTAAGGGTTTACATCCACTGTAACCACTTAAGACCCGGACCAAAATGCAGGTAAAGGACCTTACCCCTTTTTGCGATTCGGCACTGCGTCGTTTTAACTGACAATTGCGCGGTCGTGCGACGTGGCTCCCAAACAAAATTGGCGTCCTTTTTTCCCCACAAATAGAGCCTTCTTTTGGTGGTATTTGATCACCTCTGCGGTTTTTATTTTTTGCGCTATAAACAAAAATAGAGCGACAATTTTAAAAAAAATGCAATATTTTTTACTTTTTGCTATAATAAATATCCCCCAAAAATATATAAAAAAACATTTTGTTTCCTCAGTTTAGGCCGATACGTATTCTTCTACGTATTTTTGGTAAAAAAAATCGCAATAAGCGTTTATCGGTTGGTTTTCGCAAAATTTATAGCGTTTACAAAATAAGGGATAGTTTTATTGCATTTTTATTAATTTTTTTTTTTTTTTTTACTACTAATAGCGGCGATCAGCGATTTTTTTTCATGACTGCGACAATATGGCGGACACTTCGGACAATTTTGACACATTTTTGGGACAATTGTCATTTTCACAGCAAAAAATGCATTTAAATTGCATTGTTTACTGTGGAAATGACAGTTGCAGTTTGGGAGTTAACCACAGGTGGCGCTGTAGGGGATGTGTGACCATGTGTTGTGTTTACAACTGTAGGGGGGTGTGGCTGTAGGTGTGACGTCATTGATTGCGTCCCCCTATTACAGGGATGACGCGATCGATGCTACGGCCACAGAGAAGCACGGGGAAGCCGTGTGTACACACGGCTCTCCCCGTTCTTCCGCTCCAGGGACGGATCGCCGCACTGCAGCGGCGATCGGGTCCGCGAATCCCGCGGTCCCGGTCCTGGAGCTTTGGACCAGGTAGCGGGCGCGCAGCGCGCGCCCGCGACCCACAGCTGGGTACTAAAATCAACGTATATATACGTTGATGTGCCCAGCCGTGCCATTCTGCCGACGTAAATGTGCAGTAGGCGGTCCTTAAGTGGTTAAACATTCAGCGTAGGGGGTTTTTCACTGTCAGGGCTATACGGAATCTCTTCCACAATAGGTGGAGTCAGCGGGGAGTATTGATGGTTTTGATAGACTCGTGGACTTGCATCTTAGTGAACACAACATACAGGGATATGGGAAATGATTATCAACATTGACACACATACACAGGTTGAACTGGATGGATTAGGGCAGGGGTGGCCAACTAGTGGCCCGTGGGCCACATGTGGCCCATGGAGCTTTCTGATGTGGCCCACAACCTTCTGCTCTGGAATAGCGGGTTGGCAAGCCCAGATCGCAGGTTGCCGACCAGCCATATCACAGCCTTCCGTAAAGGCTTATAAACACAGCTTTTTTTTACAAGCCTACGGATAGAGACTTGGCCATCCAAGCTCTTAGCAGGACGCTGCCTTAATCCATGGTCAGGGAGTAGAGATAGGCTCCTTGTGTCCCCCACCCTCTTTTTTATATTTTTGTTTACTTCTTGCTTGTTCACCTCTTTCAGAGACTAGATGTCCTAGTCTCTTATCTTAGCTCCTGGGAATTGGATACCCCCAGGTTGTTGGTAAGCGCTTAGACGCGAGTTTTACAACTCGCATTTGGCGCTCTATAAGCATTTATTCCAATCCAATCAGTGTTGTGAATAAAGCTGGTGGCAGTGGGAGAAAGCAGCTGTGGACCAGAGCCCCATAAGCCGATGCTTCCTCTACGGCACCAGTTTTGTCACAGGGGGAGGCTATAGCAAAGTTCAGCTAACCCGCAGGATAGACAAGGGTACACTAAGCCGCACCTGCAGGTGTTGGTAGACCACGGCACATCAGTGTGAAAGCAGTCTTAGGCCCTTTTCACATGATCAGCCCGACCAAATGGGACCCTCAATTCACCTCTACAGAGCGACAGATGTCCATTTACGCCTGCCTACCTCCAATCCAAAAAAAAAGAAGGGAATACTTCCCCTTCCATCTGGCCGGATCGGAGGGCCTATAGAGTAGCCGTGACCTGCCATTTGTCCGCTCTGCTCTTTGTGGCCCGCGACTGGTTACCAAGTTGCTCAAGTAGCCCTCGCTATTCAAAAGGTTGGGCACCCCTGGATTAGGGTCTTTAGTCAACCTTACCAACTATTCACCCTTCAAAATGCCTGCGGGATGACGTTGATGGGGTGGCTCCGCCCCTCTATACTCGTTACGTCCATAGGCAGGACTTCCTCAGTAGGATCCCATGCACTACACTATCATTTTGGTTTTATGTTACATTTGGGAATGTAGTGAAATCTCTTCATCAGTGTTTGAGCTTGCAGCCCTAATCTAACTTTATTATCACAATGGACCGACTTCACTGATTTCATTTTTTGAACTGTTCTTTTTTTTTTGTAGCTTTGTCTGAACATAGTTTAAATTTAATTAGCAATGGATTAGTCCTCTGAGTTCCAGCAGCCCTACGGGCAGTGTGTGACCAGATGAAAGGACATTTTATTCTCTTTGTGTACACAATGACATGTCCAGGGGAACTTTCTCATCACTGGAAATAAGGGACAGTTGGCAGCTTAATCATCATTTCTGCTGAAGTCAGTCTCGGCTCTGCATAGGACAAGACTGCTGAGTCGATGATATGGCTTTGTGGTTGATGTCAGGCTCACACAGAGCTTAGTGTCCATCCATAATACTCTCTGCAGAGCTCCTCCACTTCCCTCTCTCATCCTGCGGCCGGCTGGGTTTCCTCTTACTCGGCTAAAAGCTTACAAGACGCTCCCTCTCCCTGGATCCGATTATGTTTCTTCTCCGTTACTGGCTGGAGATCCTAATCAAATATTTATAGTAAGAGTTGGGAAGTTTTAAACCTGAATATTATGGTTACAGAATGGTGAGAGTACCCACCTTCTCTGCTGCTTTTAATGTCCTCTACATAATTTATGTCTCATCCTATCGATTCTTTTGGGCTGAAAGCTCTCTATCTCTCTCTCTCTCTCTTTTCTGGAAGTGCCAGGAAATTTCTCTACCGCTCCATTTACTGCAGAAAGCCACGTGACCCGCCCAACAGAAACGTAGCAAAGATTTCACACGGCGACCCCGAGGGGGAAACCGCTGTCCGCCATGGCTGCGCTTTTTTTGCCAGGCAGGTTATGCCGTCTCCTGGTAAATGGATGAGTTCCATTGAATTAATATTATATTAGCGGTAAATAAGTAACTGCTGAATCATATCTCTCAGAATTGCTTCTTTGCGAAAGTAAGACTATCCCCCGGGTCTCCATTTTGTTCGAAACTGCTTTAATGCAATAGTTATAGACCGTAATGCTCACCTTGTGGTGTGACTCCAGGAGGTACACCTTCCACACTTCCTGTCATTGAATGTTCTCGCACTTCCTTACGTGGAATGTTCTCACACTTCCTGTCTGGAATGTTCCCACACTTCCGGTCGTGGAATGTTCCCACACTTCCGGTCGTGGAATGTTCCCACACTTCCTGTCGTGGAATGTTCCCACACTTCCTGTCGTGGAATGTTCCCGCACTTCCTGTCGTGGAATGTTCCCGCACTTCCTGTCGTGGAATGTTCCCGCACTTCCTGTCGTGGAATGTTCCCACACTTCCTGTCGTGGAATGTTCCCACACTTCCTGTCGTGGAATGTTCCCACACTTCCTGTCGTGGAATGTTCCCACACTTCCTGTCGTGGAATGTTCCCACACTTCCTGTCGTGGAATGTTCCCACACTTCATGTCGTGGAATGTTCCCACACTTCCTGTCGTGGAATGTTCCCACACTTCCTGTCGTGGAATGTTCCCACACTTCCTGTCGTGGAATGTTCCCGCACTTCCTGTCGTTGAATGTTCTCGCACTTCCTGTCGTTAAATGTTCTCGCACTTCCTGTCCTTGAATGTTCTCGCACTTCCTGTCGTTGAATGTTCTCGCACTTCCTGTCGTTGAATGTTCTCGCACTTCCTGTCGTGGAATGTTCTCGCACTTCCTGTCGTGGAATGTTCTCGCACTTCCTGTCGTGGAATGTTTTCGCACTTCCTGTCGTGGAATGTACTCGCACTTCCTGTCATTGAATGTTCTCGCACTTCCTGTCGTTGAATGTTCTCACACTTCCTGCCGTGGAATGTTTTCACACTTCCTGTCCTGGAATGTTTTCACACTTCCTGTCATGGAATGTTTTCACACTTCCTGGGTTGGAATGTTCTCACGCTTCCTGTCATGGAATGGACTCGCACTTCCTGTCATGGAATGTTCTCACACTTCCTGTCATGGAATGTTTTCTCTGGATTCTGTATATGGGTAGTCAGTCAAACAGTCAAACCTTCAATTGCGTTAAAGCAGAACAGTTATTTGGAAAGATGCAGAGTGTATCTTTTGGGGTTAGGTATAACCTACTGCTCAGGCCATAGGAGCCGATCTAAACGTGACTTAAAGGAGGATTGTGAGGCTGGGCAGCAAGTGGCCATGGAGCACACTATATTAATCAGCAGGTCATGTCCATAGCTACCAACTCTGTGCAGAGGGGAAGCAAGAACTCAGCACATGCCTGAAAAACCACAGGTAGCAGCAGACCCACAGCAGTATATGGATAAGCAAAAAACACAAGCTTGTAGAACTATAGGTGACAGATCACCTCTGCCACTAATCTGTGACAACCTTTGACTCAGGCTGGGTTCACACCTATGCCAATTGGATGAGAGCAGGAGAATGTGACTGATGTTCTGTTGATGAGTGCCCCCCCCCTGGCGGATTATGCCCCCACCTTTACTGCGCAGGCACGGTGCTTGCCTTAGAAAATAGCCGAACATGCGGCGCCTGCGTGGACCTCGCTGTAAGTGGCCAGTCGGCCTCACGTCCTCGCTACGCTCGGGCGGCTCGCTTGACTCGCTCGGCCTCCTGGCCCTTTTTTTAACATCCTCCATGTCCACGGGGATGGTAAGGAATGAGCCTGGATGTCTGAAGTGTGCACAGGCGCTGTCTAGAGCTACATGTTCGACAATTTTTGGAGGCAAGCGCAGTACAGGGGGGCATAATCTGCCAGGGGACATTTTTCGGCAAGACACCGGCTCTCTATGGAGCTGGTTTACAAATCTCCAGGGCGGCTGCGGAGCGCACTACATGCGTCTTTGGCTCTGATTCAGGGCTGAATTCGGGCACAGATTTGGCCTTGGCTAATCCCTGAAATGGAGAACAAGAACGCACAGCGTTCCTGTGCGATCCGCGGTCGGTTTAGATGTGTACCGAGCCTCATTCTCTGCTGCCCTTCCAGTGCAATTACAAACTTGGTTAAAATTTGTGCACAGCTAAGGAAGATATAGCCTCACCTGATAGTGCTCAGCTTCACTAGGAAATGGGGAGGAGTCACTGCTCTGAGACATGACAGCTTGAGCTACTGAGTTCTGTAAGCAAAATGCATTTTCAGGAAAAGAGATTGTGAATGGATGTAAAAAAGAGACTGAAGTGGCACCTAATTGCTAAAGTATTCATAAGCGGTGTTTTATACTGCAAAATAACATTTTATTTTTTTGTCCCGCTTATAATAAAGGAAGAAATTGCCGTATTTTTTCATATTACCAGTGCTGTGCGCTCTGATTTTTGGCGAGTCGAATCTCCGCTTTCTCTCCCGCCTGGTTTGTGCGCATCGCTCGTGGAATATTGCCCGTCTCTTAGCGGGAATACGGAATTTGTTTGTGCGGCTTCTGCACAGATCAGTGCCATCTGCAAAGCTAAATTGGAAACGTGATAGTGTTGTCTTTCCGAGTAAGCGAGGAAACAACCTCCACGGCGCGCTCTGCGCTGTATTTGTGTATGTGATTTCATGAGCTGTCGCTCCGTCTAGTCTGCTGAGCGTTGTTCCCCCCCCCCTCCGTGGCTTGTTGCTCCCAGCCTGTTTACCTTGTGTTTATTTTTTCCCGGCTGAAATTGAACCTGTCAAGTGTGCTTGCAGCTCAGGAATAGAAACCTGTCATAACCTGCGTGTCTGCCACTGTTTGCCGGTGCGGAGCCCTGTGCACACCTGTTGATGGATTCCGTCACGGGGGCCTCTCCGTCGTTAGGGAGTTTCCAGCGTGGGGGGCTGCTAGGTGTTTGTATGTTCCCGCTGATGTCATGTCTGTGAGATCCTGGCATCCATCTCCCTAATTAGAGGTCTGATATCATGCAGGGCCTCTTAATGAGGCTATTACAGCTATTAGAGGGGGGGAGAGTGTGCCAACATGGCTACCAGCACAATCAGAGGAATTCTGATTGGCCGCGAGGCTTGGTTTACTGTCATAACTGAACATGAAAGGGTACAAATTCTATTTATAAACTTGTTTATCCATGCTACCTCGTCCGCAGGTTCCAACAGACACAGGAGGGAGGTTGGGTGTGGAGGAACCATAAGGCCGACTACCAACAGCAGAGCATTACTGCTTAATCTGCTTATATTTTTCTATTTTGCCTTGTATGAAACCCCCACCCACCCCCATTTTTTTAGTTTCGGTAATGTCTTCACTGTGTCTCTGTGCTCCTTTATGCAATACAGGCAGATCATGGCAGATCATGGTGCGGACTGACAGGGTGCTGTACATAGCCTCATAAAAACATCACAGCACCCTGACTCCCTGTCTCTCAAGAGCCTCAACCCAGATGCAAGCAGTGGGCAGACTCTTAGTAGGAGTTTTCCAAATTTAGAAACACCTTGGTGAGCAGTGGCAGGTGGTGGAAAAAAGATTTATGGGGGCGGCAAACAGTATGCCACCCCCGGTTGGTGGGTAGCACTTACCCCATCACCGGCAACTTTACGCTGCTTAGCGGCGGCCCCCCGTTCTCCTGCTCTCCATCACTGGCGGCCTCCCATTCTCCTGCTCTCCATCACTGGCGGCCTCCCATTCTCCTGCTCTCCATCACTGGCGGCCTCCCATTCTCCTGCTCTCCATCACTGGCGGCTTCACGTTCTCCTGCTCTCCTTCACCGACGGTCTCCCGTTCTCCTGCTCTTCATCACCGGTGGTCTCCCGCTCTCCTGCTTTCCATCACCGATGGTCTCCCATTTTCCTGCTTTCCATCACCGATGGTCTCCCATTTTCCTGCTTTCCATCACCGATGGTCTCACGTTCTCCTGCTCTCCATCACCGATGGTCTCCTGTTCTCCTGCTCTCCATCAACGGCGGTCTCCCGTTTTCCAGCTCTCCATCACCGGTGGTCTCCTGCTCTTCTGCTTTCCATCACTGGTGGTCTCCGTTCTCCTGCTCTTCATCACCGACAGTCTCCCGCTCTCGATCAGCGGAGGCCTCCCGTTCTCCTGCTCTTCATCACCGGCGGCCTCCCGTTCTCTTGCTCTCCATCACCGACAGTCTCCCGTTCTCCTGCTTTACATCACCAGCGGCTTCCTGTTCTCCTGCCCTTTAAGGCGGCAGATTCCGTTTCCTCCCTCTTCCTCAGCAGCCAATCGGGAGTCTTCTCTTACTGGCCAATCGGAAAACAGGTCTCACATCTAGTTCTTATTGCCTGGATTGAGGATCAGTGCTTCAACAGCAAATATTCATTCGCTGTTGTAACACACCTGGGTTTGCTCCGGTTGCATGCTCTGCGCCCCAAGCCCACCCGATTTTGAAGCCTATTAGAGCCTCTGGCTCTAATCAGGTGCTTTCCAAAAAATCCCCTGCCGCTGTAATTCATGCGCCTGGTGCCCCGAAGGGTGGCCGAGGCAGCCATATGGAGGGGTGGCCTGGAGAATGGGGGCGGCACCGAGGAGCCCCTAATGGACAGGCCGTCACTGTTGGTGGGTGTCAGTCTGCAGAAGTTGGCCTTCCTGAGCAGCCTGTATTTGCATTTGCATGCATCTACCTACAGCTAGTTAGAATTACATTAAATATGAATCATTGAAACCAAGCTGTTTACCAGCGATACATCTGATAACCTTATTGATATAAAGAAAAATATAGAGATAGAAACAATGTCTATTTTAATAGGTTAAAAGAATATATATGCAAGCCTATTATAAAAGAAAAGAATATGTGAAAAAGTATGTCTGGAGGCATTCACATTAATTATATCAATTGCTACTTTGAAATCACGCTCAAATCCTTAAAATGCTACAAATAATAAAAACTTTAAAAACTGAAGTAAAATGACACACGATAACACGTTTTTGAACAAAACACAGTATAACATTCCTTAGGGTGAACAGGTCAGTTGATTGTGCAAAAAACAAAACCAGGATTTTAGGTCCCCCTCAAGGTTTTGTACTACCAGATTGAATGGTGTTAGCCTTCAGGTGTTTTAAATCTCCCTTCCATGTATGTCAACTCAGCAGCAATGTTTTTCTTCATGGATGTGGATGGGATTAGGTGCGTGTGTGCACAGAGCGGTCATATGAAAATCTAGACCTAGAGGGCGTGAAGTTGCACGGAGCTTACACCCGAAATCAGCTGGCAGCGGAACGCTAGGCTATCTGTAGTAACTTTGTAAACCGTTGAGCACACTACTGTTTTATTCTTGTACTACTTTTAAGCGGGGGTTTGCAAATCACTATGTCCTCTCCCTCTATGTTTATTTTCATATGACGCTCATGCCGCAAATCCCATCCACATCCATTGGGAGGAGAAAAACATCGGCGTTGGAAGGGAGATTTAAAACACCGGTTTAACACCATGTCAATCTGAACAAAACCTTGAGGGGGACTACAAGTGAAGGCCCTGTTTTTTTTTTTTTTTTTGCATCAACTACCTGTTCACCCTAAGTAGGGGTTCAAACACCCACGGTTATCACCAGGTTACTAATGAATAGCTTTTTAACCACTTAAGCCCCCGCACGCACATATACGGCCACAGAATGGCACGTACAGACAAGGGCGTTATCCCCGATGCGGTTCGGGGGTCCCATCGGGACCCCCTCCGCGGCGTGCGGGGGTCCCCCTGGCTCCGGGAAGGTCAGCGGGCGGATTCGGCGAATACCCGCCCCCCCCGCGATTAACCACTTCAAAAGGAAGGAGGAAATGATGTAATCCGCATGCCGTCATAGAGAAGACATGACGTAAGTGTGCCAAAAACACTGACACACACTCACATAGGCATATTAACCCCTTGATCGCCCCCCCACCCCCCTCTTACCCCGGGTGGACATGTAAAAAACATATGACGTCCTGTACTTCACCGCCCTGTTAACCCTTTCACTCCCTATTGCGTCACTAAGCGATATCTGAATGTGTCGCTGTTCCCGCTATGCCTGCACCTAGAAGTATCATTCAGATATCATTTTGTTCCGGTGGCGATCCTGCGCACAATAAGAACGATCATAGCGGCCCCCCTCCCGTTTTAATATTTTTTTTTGCATCACACCTGTAAGTGCCCTGATAGTGACACAATCCCTACCCAAAATTTTAAATAAAATAGAATATATATATATATATATATTTTTTTTTTTTGAGGTGTGATCCTGCAAATGGTGGGGCCTAGAGTGCGTTTTTAAGATTGCAAAAAAAAAGACTCCCGATTCCCTCTCTCTCACCTCGCACATTTCTTGTAATGAGGTACTGTCATCCAACTTCATAATTACAAATCTAATATCTTTTACTGCCTTTGCAGCAAAGTCAGTCTAGGAGAATGTGCCAAATGGTAATGCCTCCCTTGTGAGGCTGAATCTCCGCTCTCCGTGCCGAGGGATCCGGTTACTGCCTTCTGTTGGTGTTTATGTTCTCGTGTAAATACTGTACAGAGGGGAAGGTCTGTCTGGAAATCCATTGTCCAGAAAGAATAGAAAGCAAATCACTGCTGCAGGTATGTCATCGACGTGACCGCACAGGTCCTCTTACCGGTGAATGAGGTTGGTGTTGCCAAGCCTATGGCTCCCACTCGTCATCGCCCAGTCCCCTCTGTTATGGCAACTCCGTGTTTACTGAAGACTTCAAAACAAAGTAGCAAATTAAGGCTGCAAGTGTGCACGCGGCGCTCAAAGACGCTAGAGGGGAAAAATTTATTTTATTTATTGCCGAACACCTATCAAACAAGTCCCGGACCCTATTTTTCGCGTGTATTTATTTTTGTACAAAACCGCTGTGAAAAACGCTGCGTTTTGTCGCGGCAAATCGCGGTAAAAAACGCGCAATTGGTCACAGCAAATCGTGGTAAAAAAAACGCCGCAAATCGCCTACGCTTAGGTGTGAATGCAGCCTTAAAGTGTGCAGATTTGTTTTTATTTTGTGTGCAAGGAATCATCACACAAAAACAGGGACACAAATTTATTTATTTATTTTTGCCTTTTTTTTATTCTCTTTTTAATTATAATTTACAAACTTATCCCAGCACTTGTTCCTAAAAATTAAATAGACAAATATACAAATAATAACCTTACTAGCCACATACATTACATTTGAATATCTCTACAATTCTCTACTCCTCTTCCCTCACACCAATGAGACACTACTCCTGGAAACAGGGCCGATCCTAGGCAGGGTTCACGGGGTGTTCCGCATAGGTGGGGGCGCCAAAGTGCTCCCCTCCCTCCTCCTTGTCTGTGTCCAGAGGCGGCGCACACGTAGCAGGTGCTGCGGTTCCCCATCCAGCTTTCTCTCTCCGCTGGCAACTGACAAGAGCGCATACCTCCCGTTGTCCCCGGAATCTGGGCTGGGTACCACAGCTGAGCCTAGAACTGCAACACGATTTGGTACTAGACACTACTAATTGATTCTGTACGGTGTGCATGGAGCAGTCTCCTGTCTGCCCCGTCCCCTCTGCGTGTATTGACACTTTTTCCATAGGCGATGTGATGAGAGGCTTCTGGGTTGGCCGGAGCTGCTGCCAATCATCCCGTGCATTCCCAGAAATGCTCTCCGAGTGCCACCCTCCAAGTACCCAAAGATGCCACGTATGCCCCACCCCCCACAGCGGAGCCTAGAACTGCAACAAGTTTCAGGACTAGACTCTACTAATTAATTCTGTCCTGAGTGCATGGAGTAGTTTCCTGTCTGCCCTGCCCCCTGCGTGTGTGGGCTTTTCTCCCATAGGTGGTGATGAGAGGCTTCTGGGTTGGCTGGAGCTGCTGCCAATTCAATGACCTTTCAGGGTAGACGTCATGTCTCCTCGCTCACCTCCTATACAATACACATTATCATAAGTGTAAACACAGGACATCTTCACACAATAGCAGGGTCAATTAGCACAGAGAACAGACAGATGGCGGGAGGGGACAGCATTAGAATCTCCTTACACTGTATGTCCCAACAGTATGAATCAGTCACTCTAATATGGCATATACAGGGTCCCCAGGCATACAGCTCACAAAGAGCACCTTTCCCCCAAAGGCCCATGATCGCAAGGCAAGAGGCTAGCATTCAGTCCCCTCCAAAAGCCTCTGTCCTGGGTGAGTCTGTTACAATATATATATATATATATATATATATATATACAATTTTTTTTCCAAACAAGTATAGTAATTCAACGTATCATGTGGGACCCGCTTTGATGTTGCCAGTCAACATTCTGCCAGCCGGTGCAGTTATCAAACATATGGAGGTATTAATGATGGGAAAGTCATGCTATATGTGAGTCACACTCCTAATTCCCCTGTTGTCTCACACATGCCAAGATCCATTTTTTTTTTTTTTGTTTCATCACACATATTGCATGGAATGGTTGGAATCAAGCGCACATCGTTCATCTGACTCCGTTTATCTAGGTCAAAAAACTATTTTCTGCCGCTTTGCAGAAAAGAAAAAAAAAAGCAACGTAAATAAAAGCGTCTGAGAACACAAAGCAATTGCGCTGAACTGCTGCAAATCGGAAACCTTAGCTGCTAATTACACTTTTCTGCCTGTCCGATCGTATCGCGGAATGCGAACGGTGCTGTCACGTGTGGGAACAGACAGCGCGCAGGAAAAGAGTACCAGGACTTAGGAATTAATGGCCTACTTAACACATGACGGAGGAGGGGAAGATGGCTGCTGACAGGAAGAGCACCAATAGAACAAGGACCGAGCAAAGAAAAGAGGACTTTTTACTCTTTTACTCTGAAGTACTCTCGTTACTTTAACCACTTCAGCCCCGGACCTCTTTTTGAGATTCAGGACTGCGTCGCTTTAACTGACAATTGCGCGGTCGTGCGCCGTGGCTCCCAAACAAAATTGGCGTCCTTTTTTTCCCACAAATAGAGATTTCTTTTGGTGGTATTTGATCACCTCTGCGGTTTTTATTTTTTGCGCTATAAACAAAAATAGAGCGACAATTTTAAAAAAAAATGCAATATTTTTGACTTGTTGCTATAATAAATTTCCCTATTTAAAAAAAAAACTCATTTTTTTTCTTAGTTTAGGGCGATGCGTATTCTTCTACATATTTTTGGTAAAAAAAAAAAATCGCAATGAGCAACTGGTTTGCGCAAAAGTTATAGCGCCTACAAAATAGGGGACAGAATTATTTTTTTTTATTATTTTTTTTTTTTACTAGAAATCGCGGCGATCTGTGATTTTTATTGGGACTGCGACGGTATGGCGGACACATCGGACACTTTTGACACATTTTTGGCGCCATTCACATTTATACTGCGATCAGTGCTATAAATATGCACTAATTACTGTATAAATGTGACTGGCATTGAAGGGGTTAACACTAGGGGGTGAGAAAGGGGTTAAATGTGTACCCTGCATAGTGTTCTAACTGTGGGGGGAGGGGGGGTGACTGAGGGAGGTGACCGATCTGTGTCTCTATGTACAAGGGACACAGATCGGTCTCCTCTCCAGAGACAGGACGCTGTCTCTGTGTGAAACGGCAATGAGAGATGTCCTTATATGTTTACATATGAGATCATCTCTCATTGGCCGCACACGTCGCATCGCAAACGGCCACTCTGATTGGCCGTTCGCCGCGATCTGTGATTGGCTGTGTCCGAGGGACACGGCCAACACAGAGTTTCCCCGCTGCGCGCTCTGGAGCGTGCACGGGGAACGCCCAAAGGGGAGGCCGTCAATTGACGGCTTGTTGGCAATTCAGGTCCGCGCTGAAGCCGTCATTCGGCTATAGCGCGGATCTCAAGAGGTTAAGAGGTCTAGTGGAGTCCATGCCTCGACAGGTGAGGGCTGTTTTGGTGGCAAAACTAGATATTTTCCTCATGGGCTATACAAAAGACAAGGGGACATCAGTGGCATCTGGAGGATAGGAAATGTTGCCATCTGTATACGAAAGTGTTCTTCACAGTAAAAGCAGTAAGCTTTACACTATGAGAAAGCATTAGATGAAATCAATAAAGGAATCTTAAAAAAAAGGTCATCATTTTTTATAACTAATGGTATCCACACATATCATTTTTGAAGTAGATGTAAACCCAATGACTAAAATATCATATAAGTTTTAACGTGTTTTTATAATTTTAAGTGAAAATTTGGTGTAAGCCCCCCCCGGGGAGAGGGGGGGGGGGGGGGGGGTTGGTTATTTAGCATGTTTCAGGACCAAAACTGATGAAGTCTCCATAGCTGAATGAATTTACTGGTGATTTATGTAATATGGGATTAAAAACCTAGATTTTCATTAAAAAAAAAACAAGTACCGGTAATTTATACAGCTAATGTACTTATAATGGAGAAAAGTGGTCATAATTTAGAGACCGCAAGAAATACAATAGGGGGAAAATTAAAAAATAGACCACCTCCGGGTAAAAGTTTGTCGCCATTCCACGAGCGGGCGCAATTTTGAAGCGTGACATGTTGGGTATCAATTTACTCGGTGTAACATTATCTTTCACAATATAAATAAAGAATTGAGAAGAAGGGAACTGCCGCTCCAGGTGAGTGCACTAATGCCTCGTTTCCACTGAGCGGATCGGTTCGGTTCGGTACGGTTCGCTATTTTGGGTGTTTCCATTATGAAAGCGTGCCATAAAAGCGAACCGTACCGCACCAGCAAGGGTCCTGCTTCTCATGAGGGTCCAGAGAGAGTGGATCGGGTC
Organism: Rana kukunoris; assembly: GCA_029574335.1. NCBI lineage: Eukaryota > Metazoa > Chordata > Amphibia > Anura > Ranidae > Rana > Rana kukunoris. The sequence goes on along the minus strand of CM056055.1, from coordinate 225,800,766 downwards.
CATTAGGGCGGACCTACAAATACATCTTACCGATTGGTGGACGCGCTAGGAATTTTTTCTAAACCCTGAATGGTCCCTGACGGTCCGATTTGCAGTGGAAACGCTCACGAGAATAGACCGGTCCCATCCTAACCGCTCCAAATTTACTGACCCAAACCAATCCGCTCAGTGGAAACAAGGCATAAGCAATCAGTGTCCTCTCAGAAGCATGGGGGCACGCAATGCATGGAACAAAACTTGAAAAGAAAAGGTTGGACACTTTCAAAAATCCTTAAAAAGGTCGCCTTTAATAGTAAAAAGAAACAGCACTACAAATCACAGCAGGCAGTGGGGTATAAAACTGACGCGTTTAGCACTGTAATGTCAGCGCTTAGTCATAGCTGTGACATTACAGTGCGAAACGCGTCAGTTTATACCCCACTGCCTGCTGTGATTTGTAGTGCTGTTTCTTTTTACTATTAAAGGCGATTTTTTTAAGGATTTTTGGAAGTGCTGCTGTCCAACCTTTTCTTTTCAAATAGATAAAAAAATGGGCTAACTTTACTGTTGTCTTATTTTTTTTTTTATAAAAAAAAGTGTATTTGTTTCCAAAAAATGTGCGCTTGCAAGTGCGCTGCACAAATACGGTGTGACAGAAAGTATTGCAACGACCGCTATTTTATTCTCTAGGGTGTTAGAAAAAAATTATATATAATTATTGGGGCTTCTAAGTCATTTTCTAGCAAAAAAAAAACAAAAACGATTTTAACTTGTAAACAGAGGCCCCATACACACGAGCGGACAGATTTGAATCTGTCCGTCCGACAGATTTGAACAAATCTGTCTGCTGGGATTTTGGTTTGCTCGCGTGTACACACGAGCAAACCAAAATCCCCGCCACCAGAGAGCGCGCTGACGTGTCGGTGACGTGACGTTGACGCCGCCACGTCACCGCACCAGGAAGTAAAACACTTCCGCGCATGCGCCGAATCCATTCGGCGGCGGTGCGGCGGCGGTGGTGCGGGACGACATGTCTGCTGGTAAGTGTACTAACCAGCAGACATGTCGGGCGGACAGATTCCCACCCGATAGATTTCAAAGCATGCTTTGAAATCTGTCGGGTGGACAAATCTGTCTGCTCGGCCGTACACACGATCGAATCTGTCTGCTGAAACGGTCCAGCGGACAGATTTGATCGTGTGTACGAGGCAACAGAGTCTGGAAAATAGGCCCGGTCCTTATGTGGTTAACTTTAATTGAGCACCAGAAACTGAAAACACTCTTTAAATAATTGTAACTACTTGCTGCCCACCTTATACAAAAAGATGTCGGCAAAGTGGTTTCAATATCCTGAGTGGATGTCATATGATGTCCTCAAGATATTAAGCCCCGGGGGTGCGCATCGTGGCGATCGTTGTTGCAGGGTGTCAGTCTGACACCCCGCAACACCGATCTAGGTAAAGAGTCTCTGACGGAGACTCGTTACCACGTGATCAGCCGTGTCCAATCACGGCTGATCATGATGTAAACGGGAAAAGCCGGCAATCGGCTTTTCCTTACTCGCGTCTGTCAGACACGAGTAGAGCAGAGACGATCGACTGCTCCTCTGACACGGGGGTCTGTGCTGATCGATTATCAGCACAGCCCTCCTAAGGATGCCCATACTGGACCACCAGGGATGCCACTAGACCACCAGGGATGCCCACCACAGGTATGCCACCCTAGACCACCAGGGATGACAATCACAAATAATGGATGCCAATCAGTGACCACAATGGATGCCAATCAGTGCCCACAATGGGCATCACTGATTGGCAGGCATTGTTTGGTACTGATTGGGATCCATTAGTACAACACATACGTTAGTGCCACCTATCAGTGCCCATATATACCCATCCATGCCGCCTATCAGTGCTCATCCATGCCGCCTATCAGTGCTCATCCATGCCGCCTATCAGTGCTCATCCGTGCCGCCTATCAGTGCTCATCTGTGCCGCCTATCAGTGCTCATCTGTGCCGCCTATCAGTGCCCATCCTTGCCACCTATCTGTGCCGCCTATCCGTGCCCATGTGTGCCGCCTATCCGTGCCACCTATCCGTGCCCATCTATGCTGCCTATCTGTGGGCATCCATGCCACCTATCAGTGCCCATTCGTGCCTAATATTAGTGCCCATCATCAGTGCCCATCAATACCACCGCATCAGTGCCACCTCATCGGTGCCCATCAGTGCCGCCTTATCAGTGCCCATCAGTGTAATACAATCGGTGCCCATCAGTGAAGGAGAAAACTTACTTATTTACAATGTTTTACAACAAAAACCCCCAAAATATATATTTTTTTAAATTTTCGGTAATTTTTTAATATTTTTTGCAGAAAATAAAAATCCCAGAGGTGATCAAATACCACCAAAAGAAAGCTCTATTTGTGGGGACAAAATGATAAAAATGTAGTTTGGGTACAGTGTAGCACGACCGCGCAATTGTCATTCAAAGTGCAACAGCGCTGAAAGCTAAAAATTGGTCTGGGCAGGAGTGCCCCCCAAAGTGGTGTGGAAGTGGTTAAATTATCAATTAGCCCATCGATGTCTCCATACACCCCTATAGCATTGCTAGCTGCGGCCATTTTGAGTAAGGGCAGATGATTCATGTAGCATTTACTTCCATGAATCTATCTGCCCTTAGCCAAGGTATGCAAGCAGGAAGGTGTGCTTAGCTGAGAAAGCCCCCCCCCCCCCCACCCATAAAGACCAGTGATTTTGACCTAGGCCAGAAACCAGGAAGCAACTAAAGAAATCTAAAAAAGCTGTTTAACACAAGTAAATATAATCTACCATCCTATCTATTTACTAATGCTAGCATAAGGATTAAGCATAAGGATTAAGCATAATTAACGTTGATTGAGGGGGTTTAGTTCGGCTTTAAATCCAGGCGGGCCAGATAGCGTTTAACCTTCACCGCAGAACAATTTTTAACCAAACCGTCTGCCGGCGTGCGATAGTTTGTCACCATCATCCCAGCGGACGATTTCTTTGTTTCCTTCAGCATTTTATTACATTGGTAGCTGAACGGCAGGCATCTCCCAGCGTAGATTCATCCCTCGTCCGCAGTAATGGATGAGCAGGGAGGAGGCACCATTCCACTCACCGGCGGCGCCCCACCGAGGCAATGCCATTTACAGCGTGAGGCAGGATTCAAACCCTTTGTGAATGATAGATTGCGGCTCCCGGGTCTCCTGGTGCTTTCAGCCTTAAACATGCCTGAGATGAATGTTCTCGCCTGCTTTTCCGCCTTTCCTCGAAGAGAGAGAAAAAAAATCCTGTCACTTCTGGGCTGCGCCCGAGAGAAGCCGCGCTCTGCTGGGGCCCGGCGAGGAGTCAGTTTAGTGCTTCCGCGAACGTGGCAGCTACAAAGTGTGAGCGGCTGCGTGGAAGGTCACGGTGACAGAGAATCAGCGGGGCATTGCATTAAATGGCGACTTTATCGCTTATCAACGCTTTAATGCCGGCTGAAAGTTAAGAAAAACTAAATGGTTGTAATTACATAGTACAGCCGGAAGCTCAGCGGACTCTTTCTGATGTCCTACGGCTTCTGGGCTGCAACATAAAAAAAAAAGGTAGAAAACGGCGCTCTGAGACTGTAGATAGCAGCTGGCACTCACTAGACATATACTGCAAACAAATAACATTTATATTGTGTATAAATGTGAAGGAATAATAAAGTGCAATATATAAGTAGGTTAGGGTTAGGGGTTAGGGATAGGGCTTAGGGTTAGGGGTTAGGGTTTGGGTTTGGGTTAGGGTTAGGTTTAGGGTTTCCCATTGAAGAATATTGCTAGGACTCAGGAATTAGAACAGGGACCTCCCCCAACGGTCAAAGGTCAGGAGGCGGGTTCCCAGAGGTCAAAGGTCAGAGGGCGTGGCTGACCCACCCCCACCAAAGTGTACCGCCTACCCCAACTAAATTTAAAGTAGAGCCTCTAGGATAGTTATAGATAGATATAGAAATAAAAAGTACCATCATCCTGGAAATTCGATATAGAAACATTGGGTCTAAGGTCCCCAAACCTAAGACCAAACAAAAAAAGGGGGGGGGGCACAGTTGGACTATTGCGGTACATGTAGAATTGGATAACAAGATTACTAAATAAGGGTAAAATAATTTTTATTAAATACAAAGAAGAAAAAACATAATACAGAGCTTAAAATGGTGATGACCATACATAACGCCAGTATAATAATCCCGGTGGGGAACAAAATAATGCGCTGGGGGTCATGACAATCTTGACCGGTTTCGCTGTATTGACCGCTTCATCAGAAGTATGTCTAGGTGTATCCCGCAGAGGAGGATCACCGAACGAGGTCCCATGTAGAGGCCAGAGGGCAAGAAAATGGGGATGGATCTACTAATGCAAAGAAGGATGGTGATTCATAGAAGGTGCCCCAAGGATAGGGGCCCAGCTTGGACATGTGCTGAAAACATATGTTGAGTTGGTGAAACATCCTCAACGGTAGTGAGTACGTATGAAGGAGGGGAGGCGTCACGGTAATGATGCCAGCCACTAACACTGTGGATTGGGTAGATCACACAGTGATCCCGAGAATCGGCATCCCTTTCGCTGTGAGGGTCGGGGAAAGGCTGTCCATTCAATTTCTCCACTACTTGCTTTGTGCATTGCCAGCACCCTCGGTCTCCTGAGAAGAAATTGATTGCTAAGCATACCCACCTGGAGCGGTAACTCCCTTTCCCCACTCGCAAATCGAGTCAGGATTTAAGAAAAAAAAGTTGTGCGTCTTTCAAACCGCTTGTTAACCGCGTTACTCATTAACCAAGGTTCCACTGTATTGAAACCAATATGGCAGTTGAGTCGTTAAGTCGTTAAAATTAAGCAAAATGAAATGATCAAAAATCGTGCTATAATCAATATTGCTAAAAGTTTATAAATGCATAAACGATCAATAAAAAATAGTCCACCATGAAATTGAAATCCTTGAAGTGAAGGTGAAGACACCCATGCGAGAGCGCAGTAGAATAAAAAAAAATTGATTTTGGGGAGATAATATATCGTAGGAATACGAGGGGTCATTGGAATTAGATAAGATTTTTATTATTTTTTTGTATAAAATTGAATCCTTCAAACCTATATCTATGTTTCTACCTAGATCTCTATTATACTTAGCCGTAGGATTGTGGAGTAATTATTTATAAGTGTCCTGATCACTCAATACTTTAAGCATTGCTCCTTCGTAGTCACGTTTATCCAAAACCACAATCCCCCACCCCCTTTGTCGGTTTCACTTATTTATAGTTTTTATATCCTCTCTATCTCTCTCTCTATCTCTCTCTCTATCTTTATCTCTCTCTCTATCTCTATCTCTCTCTCTCTCTCTCTCTCTCTCTCTCTCTTTCTCTTCAAGTCATCGCAATCTTATTCAAGCTCTTATTGTGTCATTCCACTAGATGGCGCTTCAATGCCCTTGGCGCCTGTAACGGGATTCACTTTTGGGCACAGATTGAGCCAGAACATAATGGACGTTCAGAATATCTTGGACTACCTGAGATGGGGCAGTAATGATTATCCACAATATATTCCAGGATATCGTTAAAGAACTAATTACTGGTTGTTGATTCTGAACTCAACAGGTTAATTGAAAGAGTGACTCATTCAATGTGGGAACACATACTGTTAGGTGTTAATGTCGTCTGTTGTGATGTAAATGAATCTAGTATGGTTTCTAAGGGTCTTCCATTTTGTTGTGCTAATTGACCCTGTATTGTGTGAAGGTCTATTGATGATAATGTGTGTATTGCAAGTTAACAGAGAGTCTAAAGGCCAGAATGTCTACTAAAAGAATGTGTATTGTATAGCAGGTGAGAGGAGTCGGGATGTCTACCTTGAAAGGTCATATCTCGGAGTCACCTTGTCTGAGTAAATGATTAGTTAATTAGCTCATGTAAATTATGTCAGAGATGGTGTCAGAATGTCTACCAAAAAAGAATGTCTATTGGGCTCACTGTGTGATGATGTGGGTGGAGTTGGGTCATTGTTCATTTTTGTTACTAACTGTATATAAAAGCCTGATTTTCTCAATAAAGGGAACATTCATTTTGAACCTCAAACAGAGCTGTGTCTAGTTACTGGGGGTATTCGTATGGGTCGTGTGGAGAGTGTCGATGGCTGTCTTGGGTTCGGAATGGAATATCTTAAACGGCATTAATCCCTGTCCCATTTGGGGTTCCGTTACAGCGCCCGACTAGGATTGTTTTATGTTATAAATATGTTATTTTATTCCACATTTGAGATTACCATCATTTTCTCATATGTAAAAGAACAAGGCTGGCTTCTGGCTGTTTCGTTTTATTGCACTTTATAGGATTTGTAATAAAAGGGATTGTTTTATGCATCATATGGGATGATGTTTGTGTTCACAACGAGGAGGCTTGGAGGACATTGTCTATCTCCATGGCAGTTCTTTCCAAGACCAAAGGAGGGCGCGTGAATGTTTCAGTTTCGCCCCCTCTTGCCCAGTTCACGGTTTGATGGTAAGGCATGGACTGCAAGGATTAATGCCTTGCCCTTTCTTTTCCCTCTATCATAATGGGAAGTGATGGTGAGGCGTGGAACGCAGGCCGACGCCATCTTGGAATGGCTCAGTGTTCCTTATTCAGGTGTTCCCATTTGGGGGCCATCGCTTATTGGATTGCAAACTTATTTATTCTACAGTAACTGTACACAACCTTCACACCCCAGATGATGTCCAATAGGACGAAACGTGTCGGGTATGCTTGTGGAGTCATTGTAATCCTTTTTGATTTATCTTTGAACCATTTAGTGCTATTCAAGTGTATACCTGTTTTTGCAATAAAACTAATTTTTACAGTACATGTGTGGCGGTTTATTCCTTACATATATGTTCAGGATTGGCCTTTCTTATTGACATTTGCTGTACATTGGGAGTCTGTTCGTTATAAGTGGAACTTACTCCATTCAATCAGTGACGGTGTGATCACATACTATCCATTCGATAAAGCTGGACTGTCAGGTCACCTGTGGCCAGATGACAAGTGCACCCCGATGGACAAGGTAGTGAACCCTATAGCAGACTGTCGCGGATGGACCACAGAGTGGATATGGCTGAGAGGTTCGCTGGGACTTAAACAGGGATCCTACAGGAAGCTTGAGCCCAAGATTCCCCAGGGCGCGGAGTCTAAGATCCAGTTGGTATTCACCAGAGCCTCTGAGGGTGGCCTTCGCTGTAACTGGATCTATGGAGTCTCCTAGGTCACGCTCCATAGGGGGAGGGGGGAAGCAGCCACTCAGGACACAAGAGATAGTGACGGGTAAGCCGAGGTCGGGGCAACAAGCAGGCGAGGATAACCAAGGGACAGGCCAAGGGTCAGGGTCACAAGCAAACAGGAGTAGTCGGAGACGAGCCAAAGTCGGTACACAGAGATAACGAAGCACAGGGCAAGCAGGAACACAATACTAACAAACAACGTTGATCAGCAATGCAGACCAGCAGTGCAGTGGTTAATATGGAGTTCATGGGATGGCCTGGGTGGAGCCATACAGGGAGGAGAGATGATAAATTTCAATTTCATGGTGGACTATTTTTTTATTGATTGTTTTATGCTTTTATAAACTTTTAGTGTTATTGATTATAGCATGGTTTTTCATCCCTTCATTTAGCGTCATTTTTTGTTGATGCATTTTGAATTTTATATGTATTGTACCAGCCTACTGACTCAATTGACATATTGGTTGATTTCAATACTTGTTTATTGCACTTTATTATTTATTTTACATTTATACACAATATTGAGTACTGCACTATTATTATAATTTTTTTCTGAGCTGCAAAATTTTACTGTAAATGATATTATAAGGTATTTTGATCTGGCTATAAGGTAAGGGGAGGGTTATAACCTCTGTCAGATTTTTTTTTTTTTTTATCTCTGTCCCATTGCAGAGATTTTGCTTCACTTCCTGTCCCATAGACAAACAGGAAGTGAGAGGAAATCCCTGCAAATTAGGGGAAATCCTTAAGGACCCCCCAAGTCACCAGAACTATTGTCTCCATTAGAAGATTTCCCCTCCAGGGCTTGACAAATTTGCTTGGAATCTAGGAACCAGCTAAAAAAGTTAGGAGCCAGGAACGCACCCCACCATACCGAGCACAGAAGCGAACGCATATTTGAGTAGCGCCCGCATATGGAAACGGTGTTAAAACCACACATGTGAGGTATCGCCGCGATCATTAGAGCGAGAGCAATAATTCTAGCCCTCGACCTCCTCTGTAACTCAAAACATGCAACCTGTAGAATTTTTTAAACTTCGCCTCTGCAGATTTTAAAGGGTAAAAGTTTGTCGCCATTCCATGAGCGGACACAATTTTGAATCGTGACATGTTGGGTATCAATTTACTCTGCGTAACATTATCTTTCGCAATATAAAAAAATTGGGCTAACTTTACTGGTATTTTATTTTTTCTATTAAAAAAATGTTTTTCCGAAAAGTGCGCTTGTAAGACCACTGCGCAAATACGATGTGACAAAGTATTGCAACGACTGCCATTTTATTCTCTAGGGTGTTAAAATAAAAAAATATAGAAAATGTTTGGGGGTTCTAATTAGAGGGAAGGAGATGGCACACAGAGACACATGATACCGCAGCTGTGCCGTGCCAGGTCGCTAACTCTAGATAGCAATTGCGACCTAGCGCCTGAGGTTTGTCGAACACTGTTCCCCTCTGTCATGGACCTTGGAGTGCTGGAGTGTTTCTACTTGAAATCCTAATTCATGTATTTCAGAAGATGGGACATTACTGACAGTTCATTTCAGGAGATACTGGACATATTACAAGTGGTTTATTTTGTCCTGACTAGGTCAATAGGACAATGACCCTTCAATGCTTAGCTCAGGCTATTGAAATGCTAAGTGGAGCCGGCTTGTGAATACCTTTTTATTGTGTTCTGCAGGTGAATAGCTGTTGTCATTCATGGTGGTGGTTTGAAGTTGTCCCAGTAACTGGAGAGCAAATACCACTGCTGCCACCAATGTGACGAGACCCTTGCTCGCTCGGTTCTGCTCTCCCGACACTCCTCTAATCCTCTAATCTATTGGATCAGATTGCCGATTGCAACATCTGATGGTCCAGTCATCCAAGGTTCCGGGATCCGAACTACAGCTATGTGCCTTTCGGACCCATTAAGAACACACACCAGGCAGGCTGTATGTATGTTCAACAGGACTCTTTTATTGAAAGTACACAACACACTTTTATACAGAATTTGGAACATCCCGCCCCCAACAACCGCTTTCCTATTGGTCAATTGTAAAGTACATTCGTGGTTCTCACTCAGGTCCTCTCCCATGCAAATGAGGATTTTAAAATGACTCAGCAGAGATTGGTCCCAAAGCTTGGATAGGACAAAATAAACCACTTGTAATATGTCCAGTATCTCCTGCAATGAACTGTCAGTAATGTCCCATCTTCTGAAATACATGAATTAGGATTTCAAGTAGAAACACTCCAGCACTCCAAGGTCCATGACACCCTCTATTACTTTTTTGGGGACAACCCAAAATTTGGGATTTTCTTTTACCTTGACTTTCAATGATATAAGTAAATAGCACCAATAGAGAGGATGAATCTCCTTAACGGGGCACAGACAGCAATAAAATCTGACAGGTGTTTTAATCCCTCTCCACTCTATCCAAAGCTGAAAAAGTTTTGACTTTAGTTTACTATTAAGGTCTCCGTATTTGGTAGCCCACCCTCACCCCCAGATGAAAAGAAAACCAGGTTAGAAGCAAGAAAACAATGTAAAAGAATCCTCAGACCCTATGACCTCCCACCTTGTAGGTAGGCTGTGGTATTCTGCCTTAGATAGAGGCTGGCCCAGGTTAGTGAGGAAGAGTTAAAGCAGAGCTCTACCCAAAAGGGGAAGCTCTGCTTGTTTGCTTCATTTCCCCCTCTCCGCTGCCACATTCAACACCTTTCGGGGAAAACGGGTGTGCATGTCTCACTGCGCTGTCCTGGATAGCCGGGCAATCTGCTGGGACCTCTGATGTGTCCCAGAAGATTGCAAGGAAGAAGGACCACCTAGATGGCCAAAGCGGAATTGGGAGCTTGTTATTAATTGTGATGCATCACAGAATCGAATCGAATTGTTGACTAGATAATCATTTTTTTGAATTGTGAGACCAGTGAAGATGCGCACCTCTAGGACACAGGTAGACAGATATACCTGAAGTAGGTTCTAACCCTTCCATTTCCTTTCTAAAACTAAAAAAAATAAATAAAATGGTTTCCACTTTAAGGGGAGACAGACAGTCACAAATCCCAGCACTTGGGTGAGAATCTTTGGATGGAAGTTGCTCTTCTCTAGGCTGCACACTAGCCCTGGGATGGCTTTTTAGTTCAATATTATTTTATTCAAATTTTGCATCAAGAATAACAAGTCACACTGAAATATAAATTGAATACAAAGGGTGCAGGATGCAGATCTTCCAACAATGTTGAAATGCATACACAAAGGGTGTCATAATAACACATGGTTTACTAGTTAAAGCGTAGTTCCGCCAATTATTATTTTTTTTTTAAAGTCAGCAGCTACAAATACTACTTTTAAAATATGGACAATTACCTGTCCTGGGCGCCCGCAATGTCGGCACCCGAAGCCGATCTTTCTCTGCCGCTGCCATCTTCGGTAAGGGACTTGCGGCTTCACTTCCTGGTTTCCTACTGTGCATGCGTGAGTCGGGCTGCGCAATCTGAATGCTCGCTGTTGTCTTCTGGGACCTGTGTGTCTCCCAGAATACAGGCGGGGGGGCGGAGTAGAGGCCGAACATGGCATAGATATCCACGGATACTGCAGCTATCTATGTCTGGAAGTGCGAGTAAATACCTGCAGGTATCTGCTTCCCCCCCCCCCCCCCCTGAAATGTGCCAAATGTGACACCGGAGGGGGGGTTGGTATTCTGAACAGCAGAAAGTTCCATTTCTTGATCGTACATCACGGGACACAGAGCGCATAGCCATTACATATGGGTTATATGGAGTACCTTCAGGTGTGGACACTGGTGTAATCAACTTCACAGGAAGTTCCTCCCTATATAACCCCCTCCCACTGAGAGTGCTTTAGTTTTTCCGCCAGTGTCTTAGGTGTTGGTCACGTCTAGCTGTCCCTCGGAGGTCTCGGGACCCAGGATAGCTAGCCGGATCCGTCCGAAGTGCTTCAGAGCCAAGATGTACGGTACCCGGGCCCTGCTGGAGTGGGGTTTTGCCTATAATGCCTCTCCTTGGAGGGCTGGATTCTGGGCTCCAGTGCTTTAGTCTCTTCCAAGAACTAAAAGTTACTGATGCCAGGATGCTATATAGGTCCAGGGGTGTGGGTTCCTTAACACAGGACCCCGGTCCCTGAAGGTCCAAGACAATACCCACGGAGATGGGGGAAGGCTGGGCCTCTTGCATTTTGCAATACCCTGCGGCGTGGAGCAGGTAAGAGGGAACCTGCGGGACTTGGTTCGACAGTAGGTATCCCCCTGGGGGTTCTGGGTTGGCTAATGGTATGCTTGTGCATCAGCCACTATCTCCACTATGTCTGTTGAGGCAGGATGGGATTCTAATGTTTACCCAGATAACATGTAGATATATGTATACTTGTGTAAGTTATATATTTGCTACTCACCCCAGGTCTGCCTGTTAACACTGATACTGCAACCCCACATGTTTTAAAGAGGAAATTGCTGGTTAAAACTCCTGTTTCTTAGGAAGCCCATGGGGACAGCTTCCTCGCTGTGTGTGCACTACAATAAGATTAGTGCTTACCTGGTGTCTGTTGGTGCTGCATAACGCTGGTCCATGTTGTTCCTCTGCTCTGCTTCCTCCATGTGGGTTCGGCGTGGTGCGCGCGATCGTGCGCGCGATCGTGCGCGCGATCATGCGCGCGTGTGTGCGCGCGCATACGCGCGCGCGTGCACGCCGCCTTTTATAGCGTCGGCGTGCGTCGGGGGGGCGGGCCAGCAGCGTCAGGGTCTGTATAAAGGAAAAACTTTTCTCTGGCTGGTCTTTCCCTCCTGGAGGCAGAGGAAGAAAGGATACAGAGCGTGCAGCTGGGTCTTTTGGCCACACAGGGACACCTAGTGGCGGTTTAGTGGATCTTCAGGTCTAGGACTTAGGTCCACTATAGACCAGAAAAAAAAAAAAAAAAAAAAAAAGGGTTTTTTTGCTTAAAGGGACTCAGCCTTAGATCCAGCAGTATCTGAGTCTACCTTGGACTCCGGCTAACGGGCATTGGTGTGTCAATACTCACAGGCTTCCTCGGTATTGCCACCTCCCAGGCGGGTAAAAAAAAGATTTTTTTGAAAAAAAAAAAAAAAAAAAAAAAAAAGAGAAATATAAAAGAAAAAGAGAGAAATTAGTTCTTTTTCATTTTCTCTCATACCTGCCCTCATATTGGTTATTCCTAGCTACAACAGTCAGGTGTTGGCTATAGGGGTGACCCAAGGTTGTACAATGGCTCCAAAGGGATCTGGACCAGCCAAGGCTGCTAAAGGTACCAAAAAGCAAAAGGGGTCTCCATCGGGGTCAGAGGATTTGGGCCAGGCTTCTACGGCCCCACCCTCGCCAGTCAGGACACCGAGTGGCATAGTACAAGAGCCATTGGGGGTGCTGGGGGCAGAGGCGGCCCCCGATCCACCCATTCCCGTTTACGTGACGGAAGAAATGCTAGCAGCCACCATGTGTGGGCTAGAGAAAAGGTTAACTGCGTTGTTTTCCCGTCCTTGCCCAAGTAGCAAGCGGGCTAGATCCCCTTCACCCAGTGTGGGGTTTTCAGATGCGGAGGTCTCCTCTTCAGAGGAACGGGACCCACAAGGGGATCAGGCAGACCCAAGTCCCGACGGTTCAGACAGGGAAAATTCCACTATAGATGAATATTTTTCGGCCTCTCAAGCGGAGGGCCTGTGGATCCAGTCTTTGACAGATATGGTTCGCACTGCCTTTAAACTTCCAGTGCCAGAACTAGTAGCCCCGGAGGTATCCTCATTGGGTTCTTTAAAGGCCCCATTAACTGGTGCATCCTTTCCAATGCACCCCCTTCTGCGGAACGTGATTTACCAAGATTGGGCTCGACCTGATAGAATCTTTGTCCCTCCTAAAAGATTCTCTATTCTCTACCCTATGGAAGAGGAATATGTAAAGAAATGGGCTCTCCCTACAGTGGACGCAGCCATTTCCTGCGTGAATAAATCCCTGACTTGTCCGGTTGAAAATGTCCATATGTTCAAGGATCCGGTCGACAAGAAATTCGAGACCCTACTGAAAGCAGCTTTTACCTCAGTAGGTGCCATGGTTCAGCCAGCAGTAGCAGCCATTGGTGTTTGTCAGGCCTTGAAGGATCAGGCAAAGCATATATTGAAGGACATGCCGGCTCAGCATACTCATGAATTAGCAGAATTCCCTAGGGCTCTCTGCTTTGCAGTAGATGCTATTAAGGACTCCATCCAACAGGCATCCCGTTTATCTCTACTGATGGTTCACATGCGTCGTCTTTTGTGGCTAAAGAACTGGTCAGCAGAGGCACCCTGCAAAAAGCTTCTAGCAGGGTTTCCCTTTCATGGGGGAAGACTATTCGGGGAAGACCTAGATAAATATATCCACACCATATCAAGTGGAAAAAGTACTTCCTTACCGGTCAAGAAAAGACCGCGTGGGCCCACGTTTAAACGACAGGCCATTGCAGGCTCGGCCCCTTCGACTTCCCGTCAGTATCGACGGCCTCCCGGGCGTTCAACAGTTAATAGCCGCCCACAGGGACAAGCCGCGGCAAACAAGAGGCCCTGGTCTCGCAAGCCGGCTAAACCAGTCATCAAATCAGATTCATGAAGGGGCGCCCCCACTCTCTTGGGTGGGGGGAAGACTTCAGTTTTTCTCCGAAGTCTGGAAGGCCAGAATTCCCGACTCTTGGGTTCGGTCCGTAGTAGCCTCAGGCTACAAACTAGAGTTTCGAGAAATCCCCCCTCCTCATTTTCAGGGGTCAAGTCTTCCAAGCGACCCGTTAAAGAGGGCCTCTCTCGTAAAGGCGTTGGATCGCCTCTTGCTCCAAGGAGTAATTGTAGAAGTACCAACCCAAGAAAGGGGTCTGGGATTCTACTCCAACCTTTTTGTTATACCAAAACCCAATGGCGACGTCAGGCCTATATTAGACCTCAAACGCCTAAATCGCTTTCTAAGGATTCAGACCTTCCGTATGGACTCCATACGTTCAGTGACAACCAGCCTGCATCAGGGCGACTTCCTAGCATCTATAGACATAAAGGATGCATATCTGCATGTGCCAATTTACCCAGCACATCACAAGTTTCTTCGTTTTACGATAAACCAAAGTCATTATCAGTTCGTAGCCCTCCCTTTCGGGTTGGCAACAGCTCCACGGGTATTCACAAAGGTGTTAGCCCCGGTACTAGCCGTCCTAAGGACAGAAGGCATCTTGGTCCTAGCATACCTGGACGATCTCCTGGTTATCGACAGTTCAGCTTCCAACCTCAATCATGCAGTAGTCCGCACAGTGCGGCATCTAGAAGAGTTCGGGTGGATTGTGAACCAAGAAAAATCAAGGTTACATCCCACAAGACAGTTGGAATATCTAGGCTTTCGGTTAGATACAGAATGCCAGAAGGTATTTTTACCTCAAGAGAAGATCAGGTCGTTGATTCAAACGATTCAAATAGTCTTAGGCAAAAAGAAGCCGACTATTCGCCTATGCATGCGACTGCTGGGGAAGATGGTGGCCGCCTTCGAAGCAGCGCCCTACGCCCAGATCCATACCAGAATTCTGCAAGCAGCTATTCTCTCTGCTTGGAACAAGTCCATACAGGCATTAGACCGTCCATTAGTTCTTTCTCCAGAAGTCAGGCACAGCCTGTACTGGTGGCTGATCCCTCAAAAATTATCAAAAGGGAAAACCTTTTGCCCCATCTCGTGGAAAATAGTAACCACAGATGCCAGCCTAACAGGTTGGGGGGCAATCTTAGGAAAACGGACCCAGCAGGGACAGTGGTCAGAGGCAGAAAGTCTGCTTCCCATCAATGTCCTAGAGATCAGAGCTGTTCGGTTGGCCCTGGTCGCCTGGACTCTCCCCCTGCAGGGTCTGCCAGTAAGGATACAGTCCGACAATGCCACGGCGGTGGCATACATAAACCACCAGGGGGGCACAAAGAGCCTGGCGGCTCAAAGGGAAGTAAACCTAATTTTTGCATGGGCCGAAGCCCATGTACCCTGCATCTCAGCAGTGTTCATCCCAGGGATAGACAATTCTCAAGCAGATTTTTTGAGTCGTCAACAGTTGCTCCCGGGAGAGTGGTCTCTTCACCCCCAGGTATTCCAAGAGATTTGCCAAAGATTCGGAGTTCCCGATGTGGACATCATGGCAACAAGATTCAACAAGAAATTGGACAAATTTGTATCCCGAGCCAGGGACCCCTCGGCCTACGGGACCGATGCGTTGGTTTGCCCCTGGCACCAGTTTTCTCTCCTGTATGCGTTCCCTCCACTACAGATGATTCCCCGCCTTCTACGAAGGATCAGGGTGGAGCGCAGGCCGGTGATCCTGGTGGCCCCAGCCTGGCCCAGAAGGGCTTGGTACGCACTCATCGTGAGGATGTCAGTAAGGGCACCGTGGCCACTCCCCCTGCGCCCAGATCTGCTGTCTCAGGGCCCGATCTACCACCCTGCTTCACAGCAGCTAAATTTGATGGCTTGGCGGCTGAATCTCTAATTCTTAAGGGCAGAGGCCTCTCGGCCCAAGTCATATCTACGTTAATTCAAGCTAGAAAGCCAGTCTCTAGAAATATCTATTACAGAGTCTGGAGAACCTATGTGGAGTGGTGCGAGTCTCAAGGAGGGCATCCTCGCAAGTTTTTTATTGACAGGATCTTGCGATTCCTCCAGGTTGGCGTTGACAAGGGGTTGGCTCTTAGTACTCTAAAGGGGCAGGTGTCTGCCTTATCGATATGGTTTCAAAGGCCTTTGGCCACACATTCGCTTGTAAAAACCTTTTTGCAGGGGGTCTTGCATGTAAATCCCCCTATTAGAGCTCCCCTCTGCCCCTGGAATTTAAATCTGGTCTTGTCAGCTTTACAAAAGCAGCCGTTTGAACCTCTGACAGAAATCCCTCTTGTGCTGCTAACCCGAAAGTTGGTTTTCTTGGTGGCTATGGCTTCGGCCAGAAGGGTCTCCGAGCTGGCAGCCTTGTCTTGCAGGGAACCGTACCTTATTCTGCATAAGGACAGAGTGGTTCTGCGGCCTCAGCCTTCTTTCCTTCCTAAGGTCATATCCAGTTTTCACTTGAATCAGGACCTAGTCCTACCATCCTTCTTTCCTACTCCCCAGTCCAGAGAGGAAAGATTGCTTCATACTTTGGATGTGGTCCGAGCCATGAGGGTTTATCTCAAGGCTACAGAAAAGATTAGGAAAACAGATGTGCTTTTCATTCTTCCGGATGGCCCCAAGAAGGGTCAGCCGGCTGCCAAGTCTTCCTTGGCTAGGTGGATTAAGCAGCTGATTTTTCAGGCCTATGGTCTGAAGCGCGTTCCACCTCCCTTATCAGTTAAAGCCCATTCTACGAGGGCCATGAGTGCCTCTTGGGCGGCACACCATCAGATCTCTATGGCACAGGTTTGCAAAGCGGCAACCTGGTCTTCCGTACATACGTTTACTAAATTTTATAAGTTGGACGTCACAAAGGCTGCGGACGCAGCATTTGGGCAGGCGGTCCTACGGGCAGCAGTATAGAATCCTCTGGCCCGGTTCACGCCCCCTTTTTCTGTTGGTGGAGCTATTTTACCTCCTGATATAGTTTCTGTTTGGCTATTTTTTGCCTTACGGTCTCCCTCCCTTCATAGAGCATTGCTTTGGGACATCCCATATGTAATGGCTATGCGCTCTGTGTCCCGTGATGTACGATCAAGAAAAAGGGATTTTTAATAACAGCTTACCTGTAAAATCCTTTTCTTGGAGTACATCACGGGACACAGAGCTCCCACCCCTCTTTGTGGGAACATTGTGTAACCTCAGAGAAATTGCTTGCTACAAAACTAAAGCACTCTCAGTGGGAGGGGGTTATATAGGGAGGAACTTCCTGTGAAGTTGATTACACCAGTGTCCACACCTGAAGGTACTCCATATAACCCATATGTAATGGCTATGCGCTCTGTGTCCCGTGATGTACTCCAAGAAAAGGATTTTACAGGTAAGCTGTTATTAAAAATCCCTTTTTTATGGTGAAACTCCTCTTTAGAAGACAGACCATAACAAGAACTGGGCAACACCATCTCAGAGCTTCTAGCAAGTAGCTAAAGAAAGCAAAAGCATATCCGATACATTTGGTGTTGCCCTCTTCTTGAATCAGAGAGTCAACTCATAGATTCGCTTATTCGCAAAGGGATTATATTGTTATCACTACGGCTGATATCTCAAGTTGGATAGGAGAAATGCAAGGAAAGTGGGAAAAAGAAATAGGAGATAAAGACTGGTAAGGAGAGAGGCAAGAAGATTCTATGCACTCCATCATGGCTCATTAGATGCTGTGGAGACATCCTCTGTAATCCAAGCCTGGAAGGCTGCAGAGAATGGAAACAAAGACCTGGAGGTCCAACTTTGTTTAAACTGTTCCTCCCTATCTGTTTTCTATAATGGCAGACGTTTGAGGTCCATGATGGTGTCCAGCTTATTAGCCCCTTCTCTAAGGGGAGGTGTGGTGGTTGTCTTCCAATATCGGGGGAAAGGCCATTCTGGCCGCTGCTAAAAAGTGTCTAAGGACGTCTATTTTTGTGGACTTGATAGGTCCTGGGTTCATGGAGAGGAGTGCCAGTGTGGGTGACATTGGAATATGGGTCTCCATAAGCATACAATATTTATAATTATTTATACCGCAGTGACTGTACACAACCCTCACACCCCAGATGATGTCCAATAGGACGAAACGTGTCGGGCGATGCTCGTTGGACCATTGTGTCATGGTCTCCATAAGCTTACGATAAAGGGTGATAATTTGCAACCAGAGTGCTTTAATCCCACTAAATGCAGAACTCATGGCAACATGGCATCGCCAACAAGTATCCGGGACTCTATGATTTAATTGGTGGAGGGCAGAGGGGCACCTATACCACCCGGTGATGAGTTTAAGCCATTTTTCGTGTATCTTGGTTGCCGATGACAATTTGTGTGTCAGAGTAAAGCACCTTTCCCAACCTGACGGAGCACAATTGGTTTGGAGTTCCCTTTCCAAGGCTAGTGTGTAAGCAGGGAGGTCAGGCATGATGGCACCTATAAAGATAGAGTATAGTATCTGCCACCCAGCACAGCTGTCTGCTTTCTCCCACTATCAGCATTATTATTTTCACTATACCACATCTGATTGGCTGCTTGTGCTGCTCCCCCCTCTCTAGGCTCCACTGTACAGTAGAATGCAAGTGGCTGATCCCAAGTCAAATGAAGGCACTTACTCTGCTTGTAATAAAAAATACATTTAATGACATATTAATGAATACAGAGCTGCGTTAATTTGTGTCTTTTATATCTGCCTGGAGTTCAGCTCGAAGAACAATGGAACACTGCTACACTTTATCCAGTTTTATCGAGCGAACAATAGCTGGGCATGATCATGTCTCAGCAGGCAGAAACATTAAACACTCGCGTAGCTTTTGCCGGGCTCAGCCTGAACGGTGGCAACGCCGGCCCGTTAACCAGTTCTGCTCCGGCCGCCAGACGGTTGTATTTTAGAGGACAATGCGCTATACAATTGTTTGTGATTCACGACCAGAATGCGTGCATGCATAGCGCCTCCTGTGTCGAATACAAAGGAGAGAACGTCCCCGGCAACAATTACCCTTAATGTGTACTTCCTGACAGCACAAAACGCCACCGTGCCATACTAGTGTCATCTGGCTTCTGCCTTAATAATTGCCGTGGAAATAAAGAGCCCTTTCCACTCTATCCTGCCCATCAGTGAAGTATAGAGAGAGAGGCATGGCAGCTGTTTGCATTGATGGCTGTGAAATAAGGGAGGATTTCTTATATTTAAAGGGGAATTGCAGTGCTCAGATGGAAGAATATGAACATGGACGGCTGGATGGTTTAGTGGCTAGACTTGGAACCAGGGCCGCTGTTAGGAATCATGGAGCCCCGTACAGCCTACCTGACGCCCCCCCCCCCCCCCCCCCACACACACACACACCTGATGTTATTCTATACAATATTTTCACAAAAAAATACATTATTAATGGACAAAAATGCCACCCGATTCCCCCTCCTAGTACAAATCTCCCCTGCCTGCACAATTCTCCCAGTCCCTCCTATTACCCCCAAATTCCCTTATCGGCTCCTGGTACACAATCACCTGCATCTCCTCCCCTTCCATCTTCTTTCTTTAATTCCTCTCCTAGGACACATTCCCACAAACCCCTCCTCCTAGCACAACCCCCTCTCGGGGCAGGGGAAGGAGCTCAGTGGAGGCTGGCCAGGTTCATTATCCCTCCATGTCTCTCACCCAGCAGCTAAAAGAGGGGAAGAAACCTGGGAAAGAGACATGGAGGGCATTGTTCTCCACCAACCCTCCTGCTGTCTGGGCCCCTCTGTGTGCCGAGGCTCGCTACAGGAGGGCAGGTGGTCCCCCCCCCCATCAGCGGCCCTACTTGGAACTCTGGGATCTGGGTTTGGATCCCCTAGGAACACTGAATATGTGGAATGTGTGTGGCTTCCCTCTCACAAACCAAGTTTAGGTGAAAACTCACCTCCGCACTTTTATTTTTTTATGTGGCAACTCACCTAGCTGGTTAAAAAAATATATCTTGGGCTGCAATACTCACCTCCTCTCCGACACTGCCCATCTTGCAGTATTTCTTCTTTGTCACAGGATGCTCATCACCAGGACTCCTAGCTCATGCAAGGCTGAGGAGATACTATGAGTACAGGGTGTCATGGACTTCTTTTATCACAGTTGAGTAATATTTTAGGCCGCGTACACACGATCAGACATGTCCGATGAAACAGGTCCGACGGACCGTTTTCATCGGACATGTCTGAAGGGATCTTTTGGTCTGATGTGTGTACACACCATCGGACCAAAATCCCCTCGGACCAGAACGCGGTGACATAGAACACACCGACGTGCTGGAAAAAGGAAGTTCAATGCTTCGACGCATGCGTCGAATAAATTTGACGCATGCGCGGGATTTTGGTCCGATGGTTGGGCGTACTAACCATCCGACGGACAGGTTTCCAGCGGACAAGTTTCTAAGGATGTTTAGAAACTTTTGTCCGCTGGAAAACTATCTGCTAGGCCGTACACACGATCGAACATGTCTGCTGAAACAGGTCTGCGGACCAGTTTCAGTGGACATGTTCGATCGTGTGTAAGCGGCCTTAGTGTAATAATAATAGTAAAAATAACAAGAATACTTAAATAAAGATGCTTTTTCGCCACGGAGTTCTGGTCCCCTTGCACGGCGTAGCACAGATAATCAGACTAGATGCATGCAAGCTCTGGAGACAAGACTGAATATTCTAAGTTATAGCTGTCGTATTTAGGACTTGTGTGTACGGAAATGGTCAACCCCCACTGCAAGCAATATGTTTTATCACGGGTTACGTAATAGTTTATGTTTTTGGGGTTCTATTCGTGGTGTGCAAAGAGAGATCACACAAATACTTATACGTATAACATTTAATTTAGTAATAACAGATAACAAATGTAATAATAATAGAAACTATAACAAGAATACTTAACTGAAGATGCCTTTTCGCCACGGAGTCCCGCCCGATTGTGCGGCCTGGTACAGATAATCAGACCAGACGCATGCATGATGCAGCTCTGGAGACGAGACTGAATATTCCAGGTTATAGCTGTTGTATATAGGACTTCTGTGTAAGGAAATGGTCAACCCCCCACTGCAAGCAACACAATCTTTTAAGGACTTGGTCAGTTTGTAATGACATTCCTTTGGTATGAAGTCAGCTAAGGTAACTAGGATTCTGGAGGCTTCCTTAGATATTGTGAGACAACTTTAATAAGGAACAATTACATTTCCTCATCATAGACCCACCCCTTGACTGAGTGGTGCTACATTATCACATCCTCACTGTTCTCTGCATCATTGAAGGGGTTCTAAAGGCAGAAGTTTTTTTTTTTTTTTTTTATCTTGGCCCGCTCCCCAATACTTACCTGGGCCTCATGTCGATCCAGCGATGTTGCATGAGAACCTTAGGTTGCTCGGGACTCTCCCTCCTAATTGGCTACGCCACAGCAGCGGGCCAATGGACAATCGATGCGGCCCAGCCGCTCTAGGTGTTATTACAAGCAGCGGGAGGGGACGTCCCATCCCCCCTCCCGCCACTCCTCCAGGGCCTCCCATCCGCCGGCTGGCCGAAGACCTGAACAAAGCCAAATCGGCTTTGTCCGGGTCGCAGATCTAGTAACCTGGAACCAATGTCCAGGGGCGGACTGACCATTTGGGCACTCGGGCACTGCCTGTGGGCCCCATGCCATCAGGGTTGCTAGGCTCAGTAAAACCAGGGACAGTATGTAAAAATCTGTGTTTTTTACATTTGTCCCGTGTATGTCCGATACCGACATGCTTTTGATGTGAAAATCCTGAGATTTTAGCTGCCCCACCTCTGCACTGCCTCCTGGCGTGGTGGCCATCTGTGAGCCCAGGGGCCCCCATAATCTTCCATTGCCTGGGGCCCCATGAGTTGTCAGTCCGCCCCTGCCAATGTCATGACATCATTTCCAGATTACTGACACTCTAAAGGTGCAAGTTTAAAAAAAATAGAAAGTATTCAAAACCGCCGATCTTGATATTTTAGGTGCATAGGTGGGGTTTGGGGTCCTATAGACCCCAGATCCCTATATAAAGAGTACCTGTCACTTTATATTACTGTAGTAAGGGATGTTTGCATTCCTTGTCACAGAAATAAAAGTGATTAAAAAAAAAAAAAAAAAAATTATTAAAAGGACAGTGTAAAAAATAAAAAAAGTTTAGTATATTGGATATCGGCCTGAAAGGCCTCCGAAAAATTGGTATATCAGCCCTGAAAAAATGTCTTGCATGTCTTAGCCAGGTCTAAAATACTGCACATGCACATAGCATGCGCATATCAGGAAGTCTTAACAAAAAGGAGTCCCAAAATGGCAGCAAAGGAGCAGAGTGAGGAAGCTAAACTTCAGTTACGAAGTAGATAACCTCGACTTCATGGACTAGTAGGTATTTTATTTTCCACACAGAGACATTTACTAGACGAATGGAATTCCATTTTGGGTAGGGAAGGTACATTTCCCCTTGAAACCAAGGAAATCCAAACGCTAATGCTAGCTTTCTGGCTGATTCTTCCATTGTTTTACATTTTTTTTAGTCACTGTTTTGGAACAAGCAAAATGATTGGAAGAGCATAAAGCCTAATCTGTGTGCTTTTTCTGGGCTAGTGACTCACAAACTGCTGAAGCCATTGGATCAAAATGACTACCAGGCAGGCAGGGAGCTGTGGTGGCTCAACGTGATTGGCACTGCGCTGACAAGCCACCATTCACCTCTGCAGCCAAGGGTTCGGATCCCGGTCTCGGCTACATGTGAATTGAGTTTGGTGGTCTCAGCCCGGCTCCCGGTGGGTGTGCTATGCAAGGTACGCCTGTGCTTAGTACGCCCACCCCCCCCCCCCACAAAAACCACCACACTTGCACGCACACAAAATTGGTTTAAAAACACATGCACTTTGGCCATGCGGTCTCTTAAAATAAAGAGAGGCGAAGGACCTACGGGGCTGGCTGGGTGGGCTAGGCCC
This sequence comes from Rana kukunoris, assembly GCA_029574335.1. NCBI lineage: Eukaryota > Metazoa > Chordata > Amphibia > Anura > Ranidae > Rana > Rana kukunoris. The sequence continues at coordinate 225,777,946 of CM056055.1, read as the reverse complement.
CCCTCATAGGGGGAGTCCCTCTGCCCCATTGGGGTCCCGTTGGGCCCCAGTTGGGCTCCCAAGAGGAGCAGGTAGGGCGGGGTGAGTGGGAGGCCCCCCTTCACACCCGCCATTGCCACCAGGGGCATGGAGAAGGATGGCGATTGCCTCCGGGGGGAGGGTCTGCCTACTGCCAACTCCTGCAGTCCGGCTCCTCTCTCTCGAGTTCACGCACAAAAATACACTTTAAAAAAATAAAAAAAAATAAAAAATAAAAATGACTACCAGGCAGGCTACATATTTTCTCATTGAGGGCCCATTTATACTTCCACGTTGCAGTTATACGTGTCATCATGAATGGCACCAGAATGCACCTGGGCAAGGCACACATGCTGTGACACAATGCATCATAGTGTGTTGCATTGCAACATTTGTGTCCCATCTGATTTTCAAGACATTGGCAGCTTATTCATTTCAAACAAACGGCAACTACCCCAACCTATAACTGGCCTTAAAGGGGTTGTAAAGGTACATGTTTTTTCACCTTAATGCATTATATGCATTAACCACATAAGGACCGCCGCATGACTATATACGTCGACAGAGTGGCACGGCTGGGCACATGGATGTATATATACGTCCTCTTTAAGAGCCCAGCCGTGGATCACATCCAATGACGCGGTGCACCCGGGGGCGGGGGACGAGTGATACAGTGAGCGGCTATGAGCTTGAAGGTGGTTAGTTCTTGCGGGGAGGAGCCGAGACAGCCACCGAGGGACCCCAGAAGACCAGGTTCGAGGCCACTCTGTGCACAACAAGCTGCACAGTGGAGGTAAGTATGACATGTTTGTTATTTACTACCCCTTTAACAGCAAAGGAGCACATGGAAGGGTGATGCATGTCAAAAAACAGCAAACAAAAATTCCCAGCTCAATTTACAAGCCAGCCTGCAACAAACTGAATTGTCCTGTCTAACAGTTCACGTTAAAAACAAAGGTTTCGTTTCCATACATTTTTGCAAATATATAGCTGTAGAGACCACCCCAGTAGTATGTGCAGTCCTAACTCTGTAAATTTTGAAAGCCTCCACAGTAGGAGTGCATATATAATAATGGATAGATTGAGGGCAGGTATGCCTGGAGGGAGCCCACCCCTCCTTAACCACTTGCTTACTGGGCACATATACCCCCTTCCTGCCCAGGTGAAATTTCAGCTTCCGGCACTGCGTCACTTTAACTGAGAATTGCGCGGTCGTGCGACCTGGCTTCCAAACAAAATTGATGTCTTTTTTTCCCCCACAAATAGAGCTTTCTTTTGGTGGTATTTGATCAACTCTGCGGTTTTTATTTTTTGTGCTATAAACAAAAATAGATCGACAATTGTGAAAAAAAAAACACAATAGTTTTTACTTTTTGCTATATTAAATATCCCATTTAAAAAAAAAAATAATTCTCAGTTTAGGCTAATGCGTATTCTTCTACATATTTTTTGGTAAAAAAAAAAAATCGCAATAAGCGTTTATTGATTTGTTTGTGCAAAAGTTATAGTGCCTACAAAATAGGGGACATAATTATGATTTTTTGTATTATTATTTTTTACTAGTAATGGCGGCGATCTGCGTTTTTTTTTGGGACTGCGACATTATAGCGGACACATCGGACACTTTTGACACATGTTTTGGGACCATTCACATTTATACAGTGAACAGTGCTATAAATATGCACTGATTACTGTATAAATGTGACTGGCAGGAAAGGGGTAACACTAGGGGGCAGGAAGGGGTTAAATGTGTACCCTGGGAATGATTCTTACTGTGGGGGGAGGGGACTGACTGGGGGATGACCGATCTGTGCCCCCTATGTTCCAGATGACACAGCATCTGTCTCCTCTCCCTGACAGGACGTGGACCTCTGTGTTTACACACAGAGATCCACGGTCCTGCTCAGTTACTGGGCAATCGCGGGTTCCAGGCAGCTATTGCGCCCGCTGGGCACGCGCATCATATTCCCAGTAATGCGGCGGGTGGCGGCGCCCCCCCTAATGGCTCTAAAAGGCGAGGATGTCATATGACGTCCTGTCAGAACAATGGAGCTATCGTGCCACCATCAATTAACGGCGGCCAAGAGTTAAGTGATTAAAGGCACAGGGAATCACTGGACACCCTGCAAATAGCACAATTGCAAAGGGTAACCAATGGTGCAAACAAACAGCAACTGCCCCAACCTATAACTGGCCTTAAAAGCAAGAGGCACATTGAAGGGTGACACATGTCATGTCAAACAACAAAGAAAATTCTTTACCAGCCAGCTGATTCATTTCAGTGGGCTACCTTGACGCAACCAAAGTTAACATCCTGCAGAATGTAAATGGGCCCCAAAAGGTTTCTATTCAATCAGCCAGTGGGGAACAGTCAGAAGTGTTGCGGCCGCCATATAGTACAATTTAGGAGGTTTTATTGGATGAGCTTCACTGTCCGGATCTGCAGATTGACATCTGTGATTACAGCCAGCGGGGAGTCCTCTGGGTTCATGTTTGGACGGCTGGAAATGTGCGATAGCATTATCACCTTTTCCGAGAAAGAGTGACTCAAGTTGATGATTTTTATACTTTGATACTTGGCGAGGAGATGAACAGACCGCAAGCCTCGCGGAACATCCTCCCGAACGATGAAATGAGAAACTGCTCCCTGTTTCCTTCTCTTTGCTGGCGGAGTAAACCTTAAAAGCCTAAAACAAACGAGTTTAATTATTGCAATTTATGGAGAAGAGAGCTCGGCTGTGAGCACTGTAACTGGATAATAAAGTGTAAATTTTATTGGCCACGGCGTGCATGTTTAGAAATTAAAGCTCACTTTGTGGATTGTCTATTAATGTAACGGCAATGCTTGTGGGTCCCCTGGCACCTCTGGGACTTTGGCTGGGTTTGGATTCATTGTATACTGGGACTATTTTCAGAATGCAAACTGGAGTCCCTCTTTTATCAGGCTTGGATGTCTGGGTTAGCTTAAAGTGATATTCTTAAAGGCAAGGCCGGATCAAGGGGGCTGCTGGGGTGGACTGTACACCTCCAAAGCCAACAGTCCAACCTTCCATCTCCACCCTGGGAAACTATGCCTGGCCACTGAACCCATTCTCCTAGGGCCGGGAAAAGGAGGGTGCTGCCTCATCTATTACTGACCTTTGAACTCTGGCACGTACTACTGACCCCTGTCCTGTGCCCTGCGGACCCCTGTCCTCTGCCCTGCTGACCCTGTACACTGCCATACAAACTGCTGACCCCTGTCCTCTGCCCTGCTGACCCTGTACACTGCCATACAAACTGCTGACCCCTGTACACTGCCCTGCTGACCCTCACAAAACAGCCATGTTGTACTTAAAGGAGAGCTGCCAGGCAAAAACTGGTGGAATGGGGCAAATGGAATTGCCCCCCTGTTGAAGTGATGGGGCCCAGCAAAGTACCTGTCTATGTATCTATCTGTCCTCTTTGTTATATTAATCACATTTATTAAGTGACAAAAAAATCCTAGAGCACTATGGGGTAGCTAAAAATACAGAATTTGCTTCTATCTATCTATCTATCTATCTATCTATCTATCTATCTATCTATCTATCTATCTATCTATCTATCTATCTATCTATCTATCTATCTATCTAGTTTGCCTCTCTCTGTACAGTATACTAAATATCTTTATCTCTTTTTAACTCACTCTCTACCTCTCTTTATTTATTTCTATCGCTTTATTTTGCTCTTGATTTATTATCTATTTATTTTGTAACATAAAATGGCATAGTGAGATGGAAGTATTGGTATCTCAATGCCCGGATGATTGACATGCTGTCAAAATCCACATCATGGCGGGTGAGATGGAGACAATGATGTGACTCAGAACTCCCTCAGGCTCCAGTCCTAAACAACAAGATGCTAAAAATGTGTCAATGTACCCAGCATTGTGTTCTGCGTCCAGTGCTTCCCACACAGCACATTATTTTGCTGTGGTCATTACTGGACACAAATTAACCATTCAACATTCAGTATGTAGGGAACAGCAGAAAATAAACAATAGCAATAGAAAGAAAAAACAGTTCACTGTGTCCTGACAGATCAATGCACTCCTAGGACATGAAATATGAAGCTGATGGAGCTACAGATATAATAACCTTTCCTTCTTTCTTCCTTTCTTTTGTGTTCTCTTTCTTTTTGCTTCTCTCTTTATCTCTCTCTCTCGCTCTTGCTCTCACACTCTTTCTTTCTCTTTAATTCTCTCTTGGGTGGTCTTCTTTTTATTTCACCAATTTTCTTCTCTTTCTCCAGTTCTTTTCTCACATTATACTGTTTCACCTTCCCTCTCTCTCTTTAATTCTCTTCTGGTTGGTCTTTTTATTCCACCAATTTTCTTTGTTTTCTCCAGTTCTTTTCTCTTTCTTTCCCTTAATCCCATGTTTTCCTCCTCTCTCCTATCCCACTCTCTGTTCTCTTCCGCTTATTTCTATTCCTCTCCTACTTTTCTCTTGTCCTCTCTTCCTTTTCCATCCTCCCTTCTCCTTACATTTTCCTCCCCCTCTTTTCCATCTCTTTTTGTTTCCATTTCTTTTCTTTTCTCCCTTTCCTTTCTTTACTTCCCTTATCTGTTATTTCTCTCTCCCCCATCTCTTTCTTCCCTTCTCATCTGTTCTTTCTTTCTTTCTATCTTTCTTTCTTTCTTTCTTTCTCTATCTCTCTCTCTCTCTCTCTCTCTCTCTCTCTCTCTCTCTCTCTCTCTCTCTTTCTCTCTTTCTCTTTCTCTCTCTTTCTCTCTCTCTCTCTTCTCTCTCTCTCTCTCTCTCTCTCTCTCTCTCTCTCTCTCTCTCTCTCTCTCTCTCTCTCTCTCTCTCTCTCTCTCTCTCTCTCCCCTCTTTCTCTTTCTCTCTTTAATGCTCTCTTGGGTGATCTTTTTATTTCACCAATCTTCTCTGTCTCACATTATACTGTTTCACCTTTCCTCTTTTCTCTTTCTTTCTTTGAATCCCATGTTTTCCTCCTTTCTCATATCCCACTGTCTTTTCTCTTCCTCTTATTTGTGTCCCTCGCCTATTTTCCTTCTGTCCTCTCTTCCTGTTCCATCCTCCCTTCTCTCTACATTTTCCTCTCCCTCTTTTCCATCTCTTCTTGTTTCCATTTCTTTTCTTTTCTCCTTTTCCTCTCTTTAGTTCCCTTCTGCTATGGTCTATTTCTTTCTTCTTTCCCCCTCTCTGTCTCTACCCTTCTCTGTTCTTTTTTCTCTCTCTCTCTCTCTCTCTCTCTCTCTCTCTCTCTCTCTCCTTCCCCCCCTCTCCTTCCCCCCTGTTCTTTTTTTCCTTTTTTCTTTATTTTATCTCTCTTCCATCATCCTCTGTTCTCTCTCTCCCTCTCTCTTCCCGTCTCCTCTGTTCTTTCTTTCTTCTCTCTCTCTCTCCTTCTGTAGTATGGTAGGAAACCACGAGGGACATAGCAAGTGCTTTACAGTTTGTCAGTATTATATAGAGGAATAAAGGTAATAAAAATATGTCCCATAGTGGGTGATTTTACAGCAGACCTATAGACAGCAATGCTTATTGTTTGGAAAGCCTTGGCTGCGGTCCAAAACCATTTCCCAGAACCCCGCTGGGCTGAAGATAAGCTGTGATAACACTCAGCCGTGTGAAACTGTTATGTTATGTCAAGCTGGAGTGTTCTGTCCCAACCGCCTGCTTGGTGTGTTGACATGGACAAGTGTAGCTTCCATCTTTTTCTTTGGGAGGGGGGGGGGGGGATGTGAGAAGATCCCGGAGGAACAACCACATAGGGTCCTGGTGACCCTGTACTGCTGCAAATTCACCCCTCATTGACAAAATATCAATTTCTGAGACATAAACTTTCTTATTTTTTTGTCAATGGCAATCTCTATACACAGGACAGCTTCACATTCATGCTTTATGGCTTTTGTTTACACGTGTTATGAACAATCGTGCATTTTCATGCTCCGTCGTTCTCACCAGTTGGCCATTAATGCTTTAAAACCAGACAATGCACTTCAACATGTTGCACAGATGTGAAGTGCTATGCAAATTTCAGTTCACAGCAGTTTCAGAGGATGTACAGTGCATGCAGGAGAATCTGAACTTGTTAAAAAATAAATAAAAAATCAGACAATGAATTGATGGAGCAGCCTGAAAGCATCTGTTGCATCTTCTGTGGTGGAACAATGGATTTTGTCTTGAAAGCCCAACTCCTGGAAACTATGAAATTATCACTGTGCCCACACTGCATGGCAGGGCCGATCCTAGGCAGGGTGCACGGGGTGCTCCGTACCCAGGCGCCGCAGAGGTGGGGGTGCCGAAGCTCCAAAGTGCTTCCCTCCCTCCTTGTCTGTGTCCAGAGGCGGAGCGCATGTAGCGGGTGCTGCGGTTCCCCATCCAGCTTTCTCTCTCCGCTGGCAACTGACAAGAGCGCATACCTCCCGCTGTCCCCGGAATCTGGGCTGGTTACCACAGCGGAGCCTAGTACTGGAACACGTTCAGGCACTAGGCTCTACTTATTAATTCTGTCCGGTGTGCATGGAGCAGTCTCCTGTCTGCCCCGTCCCCTCTGCGCGTGTCGGCTCTTTTCCCATAGGCGATGTGACGAGAGGCTTCTGGGTTGGCCGGAGCTGCTGTCAATTATCCCGTGGCACTTCCAGAAATGCTCTCCGAGTGCCACCTTCCAAGTACCCAAAGATGCCACGTATGCCCCACCCCCCTGTAATGTGCTTCTGCTCCCAGCGCGCCCGAGCTACATGGATCTATTGGACAAGTACTAATCTATGGGGACACCTGATGTGGGGGGCTCTGATAGGGGACACCTGCTGTGGGGGGGCTCTGATGGGGGACACCTGCTGGGGGGGCTCTGATGGGGGACACCTGCTGGGGGGCCTCTGATGGGGGACACCTGCTGGGGGGATGACCATGCCCAAGTGGCGGCGCCAGAAATATTTCTGCACCCAGGCGTCTGTGACCCTAGGATCGGCCCTGCTGCATGGGTTAATTGCTTGTGTAGGTCTGATCCTCTGCTCCTCCTAGACTGGTCCTTGCAGCGTCTTCTCCCCTACAGTGCACAGGTCCAAGGTTCTGACATCATCAAGACAAATGGTGACATAGCCCTACACTGAACCTGAAGACACTGAGAGACAGTCTTGGGGAGAGATGCTTTACCTCTTCCCAAGTCTAAATGAGCTGATATTGGAGCCCAATTTTATAGTTTCCCAGAGTTGGCCTTTAAGGCCTTGTTTACACTAGGGATGAGCCGAACACCCCCGCGTTCGGTTCGCACCAGAACCGTTGAACAGACCGACCATTCGCGCGAACATTTAGAACCCCATTGAAGTCTATGGGACTCGAACGTTCGATTTCAAAAACGCTCATTTTAAAGACCAATATTCAAGTTATTGTTAGAAAACGTCTTTGAGAACCCGGGTCTTGCCCCAGGGAACATATATCAATGGAGCAGGACTCATGAAAAAATTACCGTTTTTAAAACTTTTTTTTCCATTGATACATGTTCCCTCGGGCAAGACCCGGGTTCTCAAAGACGTTTTCACAGGCAAACTATAGACACCCAGCAGGTACAATATTTAAAGGAATTTTTCTTTTTTTTTTTTTAAAGTTAAGCATCATTAAAATCACTGCTCCAGGAGCTCCAGGAGCAGTGATTTTATTGATGCTTAAATAAAAAAATAAAAAAATTCCTTTAAATATTGTACCTGCTGGCTGTCTATACCTGTGATAATGTCTTTAAATAGCACAATCACCTGCCTGCCAGTAAGTTAGGAAGAATTGATCTAGCTAATCTATACAGTGTATAAATATATGTACAACTCCTAGGGATGTATATATATCCTCTACACACTGTAAATTAAGCTAAACTGACTAGCCTGCCTGCCTGCTCTATCTAGCTATATAAAAAGTCTATCTCTCTGTCTCTCTGACTACTCTCATTAACAAGCCGGAACACACTACACGAGGCCGTCCAGCAGGTGGCCTTATATAGTGTGGGGCGTGTGCTAAAGCCCTGACCCATAATTGGCCAAAGCCACCCAGGCTTTGGCCAATTATGGCTCTTCGTTTTTTGCGCGCTGTGATTGGCCAAGCATGGGGACATACAGCATGCTTGGCCAATCATCAGTGCGCAATGCCGCAGTGAATTATGGGCCGTTTTGCGTCACTCGAATCTGGCGCGAAGGAACGCTTTTGTTCGAATTTCGTCGAACGTACGAACAGACAATGTTCGAGTCGAACATACGTTCGTATCGAACGCGAAGCTCATCCCTAGTTTACACCTTTGCAAAATGAATACATGTGTTAGCGCACACATACAGCTTTGCTATTGGTTTCTATTGTTCTAGTTGCGGTATAGTGCATTTCCAGTTCATTGTAACAGGTGTAAGATTGGGGGATCAGACTCCAGCGGTAGGTGTGTTTTTAGTGAGTACGCCAGTCCAGAACTGAATTTTTAAGGGCCTGGTAGCCCACTATTATTTAAAAGCACAAAAAGTTCACAAATACATCAGTAGCCCTCACAGGGGTTTCCACCATTACTGTATCATGCATACTCAACACTTTATCCTCCTGGCTTTCATTCTTGCCATCCGACTGTTTCAGGCCTCCTAGCTTACTCCTGGTCAGCGCCTTGCTGATCAATCACCAATGACATCTGCCTCCTGCAGACATGCAGCCTCTGACTCCTCTCAGAGGGATGGGGGTCCACCTGACTCCCAGAAACAGACTTCCTGTTTGTTGGGTGGGGCCCTGAACCATAGTCAGGTCAAAACTAAATAGTCAAAACACACAGCTCTGCAATCGGTGTGTCTTTCTCTCCAAAATTTGGCATAAACCAGCAATCTTTAAGGTCGCACAGAGTTCTACCACCACACAGGCCCCTCCCATAGCAACCCCAACTGGTGTGGCGGAACTCCAGTGTCCTGCACTAAGCCCCAGGGATTTTTTTTCTCAAAAAATAGGTGCAGGAACTCTTCTCTTCAGTCACTTCTTATCTCCGCGCCCTACCCACCTCTGAGCACCATCCCTTAGTTCCACCCCCTACCCACCTCCCAGTACCGCCCCTTTTAGAGAATACAGAAGCAAGTATGATTTTGTGGTAATAAGTACTGTATTAATTGGCGTATAGTACTAATTTTCTTACCCTGCAAGTCGGTTGCAAATAGCGTGTGCGTGTTATACGCCGATACTGCAATTTGGCCTGCCTCAGAGAGAACAGGGAGGGGGGCAGGACGAGCGCTGTCAGATTACATACAGCGAGAATCTCCTGTTTCCTTCCTAAGCGGCCTTTGTAATAGGAAGGCCTGTCTCCTGGGCCGGCATTGGACCAGTGTTCTGTCTATCATAGAAGCCGGTCCAGGAGGCAGGACTGTATTAAAGAGGCCGCCGAGTAAGCTGGAGGTTCTCGCTGTATGTAATCTGACGGCGCTCATCCGGCCCCCCTCCCTGTCCCCTCTGAGTCAGCAGTAATCTGAGATGAGATGGGTATTGATCAGGCTGCAATGATGGGCAATTATGAGGCTACAGATGGGCATTGATTAAGCTGAATTGATGGGCAATTGTGGGCTGCAGATGGGCATCAATCAAGCTGCATTGATGGGCAATTGTGAGGCTGCAGATAGGCATCAATTAAGCTGCATTGATGGGCATTGATCAGGCTGCATTGATGGGCACTGACCCTTATTTTGCTTCAAAGTTCTTTATTTAAAATTTATTTTTTTTCCCTGAAACTTCCCATGTAAAATGAAGGTGCGTGATATACGCCTGCGCTTGTTATATGCCGATAAATACGGTAATTGTTATGTAATTTGATAACAATAAGAAAAGCCGTATATCAAACACAGCCAGCAGCAATAGACCCCCCCCCCCCCCCAACAACACAATAGATTTTCCCAGCAACAATTCAACAATTGTCCCCTACTACAATAGACCTCAGCAGCAAAAACTGATTTTCCAGCAGTCAGCCCAGCATTGATAGACTGTCCAGATACCAGCAACAATAGACTTCTCCAACAGTAGATCCCTTCTAGCAACAATTGACCCCCAAGCAAAATAAGCCCAACCAGCAACAATAGATCCCCCTCCGGCAACAATACACTATGGGCCAGATTCAGGTAGAGTTAGGCTGGAGTATCCAGTGATCCGCCAGCCTAACTGTCACTTTAAGCCGGCGTTTTTGTTTTCTGTAAGCAGAAAACAAGAAACGCCGGGTTAGAGTTCCGATGCGATCGGCGCAATTGAATTTCGCTATCGCATCGCAACTTTAATTTAAAAATGGCGCCGGGGGCGTTCCCGCTGATTTACGCTGAAAAAATATGTTAATCAGCGGGAATCGGCAATTCACGATCGTATTCGGGCGCAACGCAGTGACTTTCCGACGTTTCCGTAAGCGATACGCGGCGTAAAGATAAAGCAGCCCCCTAGTGGAGTATCCTATGTTAAGTATAGGCGTCGTCATCGCGTCGGAAAAAAAAATCGCGTCGCTTGCGTAAAACGTTCATGAATGGGGATGTGACGTCATTGACGTTCACTGACAGAATTTGGAGCATGCGCACTGGGATGCATTGACACTCGACGCATGCGCAGTACGTTCGCCGCGGGATCGCGCATAGTTTAAATAATACACGCCCCGTACCCGCCCAATTTGAATTCCGCCGGCTCATTTGCGATGCGCTGCCGCAACTTTAGGAGCAAGTGCTTCCTAAATAACAGCACTTGCTCCTAAAATTTCGGCAGAGTAACGTAAATGAGAAGCGTTACTCCAGCGCAAAGAAGCTCTCATCTACCTGAATCTGGCCCTATGAGGCAAAATTAGATGCCTTCCAGTAACAATAGATAACCCAGCAGCAATAGACCTCCCTCAACAGTAGATCTCTTCTAGCACCAGTCGACCCCCCCAGCAAAAATAATAGACCTTCCCAGCAGCAATAGACCGCCATGCACAAATATATCTTCTCCAGGTGCAATAGATTCTCCAGCAGCCAGAATCAATGGACCCTCCTGGACATCCCAGCACCCCTTGCTATTACACACATTTAGTGCCGGAGGTGCGTTCCCACTGAGAAAATGTCTTCCTAAGCCTTGACTTCAACCCTACTGAACACCTTTGGGTTGAAATGGAGCACCTATTGTGAGCCAGATCTTCTCATCCAATGTCAGTCCCTGACCTCACAAACAGGCACAATTCCCACAGACACAAATCTTGTGGAAAGTCTTCCCAGAAGAGTAGGGAATGTTAAAGCCACAAAGGGGGGCAACTCTATATTATTGGCCATGGTTTTGGAATGGGTTGCCCAACAAGCTCATGTAGGAGTGATGTCAGGCCCGGACTGGCCATAGGGCATACCGGGCAAATGCCCGGTGGGCCGTGGCGGCCCGCGGGACGCTGATGGCCCGCAAACGGCCCGCCGGTGGCCCGCGAATGGTCTGCATGTCATGTCTCCCCAGGGGTGTACCAAGGGGTTGCAGGCCAAGAGGGGACTTCCAGTTTACCTAATAGCCCAGTTTACCAGCCACCAACACAGCGCCAGATAGAGATGAGCTGGGCCAGATAGAGAAAGTTGAGATCAGCTCTGACATTTTACCCCTCCCTTTGCTGCCTACACAACCAGTGAGAGGAGCTGCTTCTACTCCTCTCCCTCCTCTCGTCCTGTGTCTGCCCCGCCCACTCTCCCAGACAGACACCGTTCTGCTGCCTAAGGGATGTGGGCGGGAATATTCAAACTAAAGCCAAACAGAAAGGAAAGATGGAATCTGATATCCATCCATCCATCCAGTCCCTCCTGCCTCTGAGTGAGTAGTGTACACTGATGTATGGGGTGCGCTTCATTCCCTTCTCTCTCTCTCTTCACCTTTCTTTCTTTCTCCCTATTATCTATCTATCCATCTATCCATCTATCTATCTATCTATCTATCTATCTATCTATCTATCTATCTATCTATCTATCTATCTATCTATCTATCTATCTATCTATCTATCCTCCCTTTATTTATTTATCTATCTACTAATCTTATTTCTTCCTTTTATCTATCTGTCTATCTATATTTCTTTATCTCACCCCACATTCCATCATTAACCCCCCCCCCCCCTCCCCGGGCTGCTCAGTCTAAAATGCCCAGGCCTGTTTTTTGTCCCAGTCCGGGCCTAGTGATGGTCAGGTCAGAGGCGTTGCTAGGGGGGTGCGGGGGGTGCGGCCCGCACCCGGGTGACACCCGCTAGAGGGGTGACACCATCCCGTTTTTTTTTTTTTTTTATCATAATCGGCGGCCGCGCTGTTCTGAGGTCTGATCGTGACATGTGCGGGTGGGTGACTCGGTTAGAGGGCTGCCTATGCTGATGGGGGGTAAGTGTACTAACTAAGGGGGGATTCTGGTCTCCACTACGAGGGGGGGTGTGTATACTCCGGGGGGATTCTGTACTGATGGGGGTGTGCACTAAGGGGGGTGTATACTGCAGGGTCTCTGTACTAAGGGGGAATTCTGTACTGGTGGGGGTCTGCACTAAGGGGGTTGTGTATAATCCGGGGGTCTCTGTACTTAGGAGGATTTTGTACTGATGGGGGTCTGCACTAAGGGGGATGTATACTGTGGGGGTCTCTGTACTGATGGGGGTCTTCACTAAGGGGGTGTGTATACTGTGGGGGGATTCTGTACTGATTGGGGGTCTGCGCTAAGGGTGGTGTGTATACTGCAGGGTCTCTGTACTAAGGGGGGATTCTGTACTGATGGGGGTCTTCACTAAGGGGGGTGTGTATTCTGCGGGGGTCTCTGTACTTAGGGGGGATTCTGTACTGATGGGGTCTGCACTATGGGGGGATGTATACTGCGGGGGTCTCTGTACTGATGGGGGTCTTCACTAAGGGGGTGTGTATACTGCGGGGGTCTCTGTACTAAGGGGGGATTGTGTACTGATGGGGGTCTGCACTAAGGGGGGGTCTGTGTGTGTATACTGTGGGGGTCTGTACTGATAGGGGGTCTGCACTAAGGGGGTCTATACTGATGGAGGGGTCTGCACTAAGGGGGGTGTCTATACTACGGGTGTCTGCACTAAGGGGGATTCTATACCGCGCAGAAACAGACAGACCGGACCAGCAGGCAGTGTGGCATCATCCTGAAGGCGACGGCGACCTGTTGAGGGACACGTGAGCTGCCCGGTGCACAGATTCGGAAGTTGGGACCGAGCGAGGAGGCCCACGCCAGACACATCGAACTCCTATCGGGATCGGGAGCTGGCTGAAGTGGGAGCGGTATGTAATATAACAAGGACAAAGTGCACGTGATATGCGTATTATTTTGTATTGTAGTGTGCATTGTATAATACAGCAGCACAATGCAGAACACCAGCAGCTATAGAGGAACAACAAATCCCAGCAATAATACATTATACAGGCTGGTTAATATATTATTGCTGGGATTTGTTGTTCCTCTATAGCTGCTGGTGTTCAGCATTGTGCTGTATAATGTATTATTGCTGGGATTTGTAGTTCCTCTATAACTGGTCAGTGGTAATCTGCATTGTGCAGTATAATCATTATACAGCGCAATGGAGAATACCAGCAGCCATAGAGGACTACAAATCCCAGCAATAGTACATTTATGGAACTGTTGATAAAATGCACTTTACAAAACCACAAATAGTTTGTTTGCAATTCACCTGCACTCTGCACCCACTCTGTGCCCACCTGCATTCTTCACCCTGCAGCCACCTGCACTTTGTACCCTGCACCCACCACCCACCTGCACCCTGCACCCAGCACTCTGTACCCACCTGCACTTTGTACCCACCTGCACCCTGCACTCTGTACCCACCTGCACTTTGTACCCACCTGCACCCAGCACTCTGAACCCAACTGCACTCTGCACCCTGCCCTCTGTACCCACCCTGCACCTACCTGCACTCTGTACCCTGCACCCAACTGAACGCTGCACTCTGTATGTAGCAACCTCATGGTATTTAATGACCCTTTAGGACCCTCCCACACCCAGTTGCTGTGGCACGCTCAACCCCCACCCCTCTACTTTGGGGGAAAATGTGGTGCAAGGTTGAGTTCCTGCACGTTTTTCCTAAGAAGAATGCCCTGGGTGACACTACCAATTAGCACTGTGGCAGGCTGGGGGGGCGATAGAATGACAACGTGAGAGGCGCGTAATGCCCTACTGCCTGTTCTGCCGGGGGGGGGGGGGTGACACCATGTTTCACCGCACCGGGTGACACCAACCCTAGTGACGCCACTGGGTCAAGTGTCCACAAACCTTTAGCTATACAGTGGAACCTCGGATTACGAGCATAATCCATTCCAGGAGAATGCTCGTAATCCAAAGTCCTCGCATATCAAAGTGAGTTTCCCCATTGAAGTCAATGTAAACGGAAATAATTGGACTTTAATGGCATGCAATAATGCATGTGGCCAGAGGTGGGGGGGGCAGAGAGTCTCAGAAACACTTGGAAAGGCCCGGGGGCAGCTCGGCTGAACTCGGAAAACCTTGGATTTCCGAAGGTCTCCGCTCAGCTCTGCTCGGCTCCGGCGCCCCCCACCTCTGGCCAAACGCGGTACTGCACCCCACTGTGGCTTAAACCCTGCTCGTTTTGCAGCAAAAACACTCACAAACCGAGTCAGGATTTTTCACCATACAGTGCTTGTATTGCGAAACGCTTGTTTACTGCATTACTCGCAATCTGAGGTTTCACTGTATTGTGTATGTGTATCTAGAGTTTCAGCAGAGAGGAATAGAGGACAACTGACAAAGAGGCTTCGGGTTAGTAAAGAGCTTCATAAAAGTTCCTGAATGTACCAAGTTATCCTGTTTTCTTCTATCTTCCTCGAGACGCACCACAATGAAATTTCTGTTACAGAGGCTCATGATTTAATCCGCGGTTTTCAGAGGACGCCTTATCATTTTCCCTGTGCTCTTCTCTGGGACTTGAAATTCTTTGCCTTATCAGACTTAAATATTAGTACAAGAGTTCTCCTCCAGGAAACTTAAGTAAATCTCTTCAGAAGCTTCATCTCACGTTGGTCAGGGGAGGAAAAAGTGGCAAGAAGCACTTCAACAAACCAAAAAATGTTTTTATACGAGGGGCCACCGCCTGCACGCCTCAGAGAATAGGAATTTTCAATTTAGTAAGAGTAAAATAACAATTGGATATTATTGGGAAATTCGAAAGAAGGAAGAGACTGACGCATGACAAGATCGTAATGGGGATGATTGTTTTGTTACAGCGTATCTTGTAGCTCTACACCCAATGGCATATAGAGGAAACATAGAAGAGTGACAACAGAAAAAGACCAAGTGGGGCCCGTGGGAAACGGAGATGTTTGAAGGATGTGGGGTACTCCTGTGCCAGCTTCACCAATGACTCTAGGGTCTAGGGTCATCCAAGGGGCATAGGATGACTGAGAAATTATATCTCGGATTACATGAGATGGGACAGTAATGATAATTCATGTATTGCAGGATATCTTGAAATATTACAAGTTGTTCCTTATGAACAGGTTAATAGAGTGTTTCATTCAATGTGTAACATAGACTGTTGAGATGCTAATTAAGTCTACCTGGCTGCAGTGATGGGGCTTTCTGTGATTGCATTCTATTGTCTATTTAAGTCTGCTCCTAAGATATTTCATTGTGTATGCTAATGACACTGTTTTGTGTGAAAATACTATTGATAATAGGTGTGGAATGTGACTTGTCAGCTGTAGTAATTAACCCCTGTAGATTCGGTGCCATTACGTCTACAAAAGAGTGTGTATTGTGTCTCAGGTGAATAGCATGTCGCAGAGTCAGAATGTCTGGGTAATGACTAATAATTAACTCACCTGAATGTCATTATCTAAAAGAATGTGTATTAAAGTTCCTTGTGTAATGTGGTGGGTGGAGTTGATTCATTGTTCACTTGGTTTCTAACTGTATAAAAGGCTGAGTTTTACCATTAAAGCATTCATTCAATTTGGAACCAGAGAACAGAGCTTATGTCTTGTTTATTCTGGGGAATGGAATGGGTTGTGTCTGATGGATTGTTGGAGTGTCGGATAAGCTGTCTTGGGTTGGTGGATCGGAAATCGTAAACGGTGTTGACCGTTACATGGTCCATCAAGTCTGCCCCATTTTTTTCTATATATATTTATTTTAGTATAGAGCCATGTTTACCCCAATCATGTTTGAATCCATTTAGGCCCCTTTCACACTTGCGTGACTTGTCCTGCGACTTGGGACTGCCATGACCTCTCCTGAACGATTTAACTTGACAGATCGTAACCCACATTTAAAACGTCCGTTTTTGGCACGTTTACATGCCGCTTTTAGTGTTTCAGAAAATGTTTTTTTTTTTTTAAATAGCCAAAAACAAAAAATGCCTATAAACAAAACGTTTTTTTATTTTTTTTATTTTTTTTTTTTTTTTTTTTATTTTTTTTTTATTTATTTTTTATAAACAAAACGTGGCTAAACGCGGGTCACCGTGTTTAACCACGTTTGGAGTCAGAAACATCAGAAAATTTGGCGTCTGAACTCATTTTTTTTTTTGCCTTCAAAGAAAGGCCTATAAACGCAACTGCCTAAAAATGACAATTAACCACTTAAGAACCCCATCATGCCGATATACGTCGGCAGAATGGCACGACTGGGCACAATCATGTACCTGTACGTGTCTCTTTAACCCGTGGGGTCGATCCGGTCCGAAGCTCCGTGACCGCCCCCCCGGATCACCGCAGGTGTCACGCGATCGGTCACCGGAGCTGAAGAACGGGGAGAGGTGAGTGTAAACACACCTTCCCTGTTCTTCGTTGTGGCAGTGTCATTGATTGTCTGGGAAAGACGATCAATGACGTCACACGTCCAGCCCCACCCCCCTACAGTTAAAAACACATATGAGGTCACACTTAACCCCTACAGCGACCCCTAGTGGTTAACTCCTAAACTGCAATTGGCATTTTCACAGTAATCAGTGCATTTTATAGCACTTTTTGCGGTGAAAATGACACTGGTCCCAAAAATGTGTCAAAAATTGTCCGATGTGCCTGCCATAATGTCGCAGTCATGAAAAAAATCACTGATCGCCCCAATTAGTAGTAAAAAAAAAATATAATAATAAAAACACCATAAAACTATCCCCTATTTTGTAAACGCTATAAATTTTGCGCAAACCAATCGATAATTGCTTATTGTGATTTTTTTTTTACCAAAAATAGGTAGAAGAATACATATCGGCCTAAACTGAGGGAAAAAAAATTATATATATTTTTGGGGATATTTATTGTAGCAAAAAGTAAAAAATATTGATTTTTTTTTTTCAAAATTGTCGCTCTATTTTTGTTTATAGCGCAAAAAATAAAAAACGCAGAGGTGATCAAATACCACCAAAAGAAAGCTCTATTTGTGGGGAAAAAAAGGACGCCAATTTTGTTTGGGAGACATGAAGCACAACTGCGCAATTGTCAGTTAAAGCGCCGCAGTGCTGAATCGCAAAATAGGGCAAGGTCCTTAACCTGCATAATGGTCCGGGTCTTAAGTGGTTAAAGAACCTGTGTACATGTACATATAAGATAACATTGAATGAGTTTAGGGGAAGTTGAAAAAAGTGTACAACTGCCTCTGGACGTCCGTTTAGCAGCAGCAGTGTAATGGGGCCTTATGCCGCGTACACACGGTCGTTTTTTGTCTTGTAAAAAACGTCGTTTTTTTTTCTCATGAAAAAAAAAACAAAGTTTTTCAAACTTAATTTTAAAAAACGACGTTGCCTACACACCATCGTTTTCTGAAAATGCTCTTGCAAAGCGCGGTGACGTACACCACGTTCGACCGCACTCTGTTCCATTGAAGCTCCCGTCTCATAACTTGCTTCTGAGCATGCGCGGGTTTAAAAACGTTGTTTTAAACGTCATTTTAGCGTACACACGATCATTTTTTACGACACAAAAAACGAAATTCAGAAAAACTACATAAAAAATTGAAGCATGTTCGAATTTTTTTTTTTTGGTCGTTTTTTTTAAGACATAAAACGACGATCAAAGCCTACCACACACCATTTTAGCACTTTTTAAATTGACGTTTTTTTACAAACTTTCTATTGGTGCGGTTTTTTATTTTTTTCATCACAATAATAAATATCGATCGTTTAGTACGTATTCGCGGTATAGTGACAAAAGTTAGCGGGGACCTGACTCACTACGCAGCTGGCAGTTGTATCCCTATCAACTAGCTCAACTAATAATACTTTCTAAAGATTTTAGTTAAACATGTCCACCTGCTAAACCTTGAAGTTTATTGCAATTCATAGAGAAGGGAAAAATAAAAATATACTTTGTTTAAGCGAGACCACCTACTTGTCTGTTTCCATCACTGAGAACTCATGAAGCATACAGGCAGAGGCACGTATATTATATATTTAGAAATGTATGCTTTTGGATGAGTTCCAGCTAGAGAACAAACAATATTCAAAGTGATAATATTAAATTGAACCTGCGCCAATGGACCACCACCTGTAAAGGTGGAGCTGCTATCAATAAAGTGAACTTGATTCACTTCCAAATGAAATATATAACAATATGACAGCGCTACTGAATATGTGTATAATCACAAATATGGGATGCAAAAAAAAAAAACCTTTATCCAATGAACGGATTTATACTGTTCTGTGGGTGTCTACTGAAGAGGAACAGGTAATACGACCACCTAGGTGTACTTTGGTAATGCCTTCAGGGACACTCAGATCTGAGAGACACCTAATGAATACACACAAAACAGTTATTAAGTGTATCAAAAGTGAGTTATTCTTAACCACTTAAAGTGGAAGTAAGTGGAAGTAAACCCTTCTATCATTTTCAGCCAAGGAAGCTGCCATATTGGCCTCTGTTTAATCGTCAACTGCCGTGGTGCTGCACATGTGATCAGTTATGACACCAGCCATTGGATGGTTTGACAGTTTGGTTGAGAGCACAACCAATGTGACAGTAGGCAATCCCAGCATGCCGGAAATTTAGGGTTTACTCCTGCTTTATGACCCCGACCATTATGCAGGTTTTGTGATTCGGCACTGCGTCGCTTTAACTGACACGGTCGTGTGACATGGCTCCCAAAAAAAATTGGCGTCCTTTTTTTTTTTTCCCCCACACAAATAGAGCTTTCTTTTGGCGGTATTTGATCGCCTCTGCGGTTTTTATTTTTTGCGTTATAAACTAAAATAGAGCGACGATTTTGAAAAAAAAAATGCAATATTTTTTTACTTTTTGCTATAATAAATATCCCCCAAAAATATATTTAAAAAAACATAATTTTTTCTCAGTTTAGGCCGATACGTATTCTTCTAACTGTTTTTGGTAAAAAAAAAAAACGCAATAAGAGTTTATCGATTGGTTTGCGCAAAATTTATAGCGTTTATAAAATAGGGGATAGTTGTATGGCATTTTTATTAATATATTTTTTTTTTTTTACTACTAATGGCGTGATTTTTTTTCGTGACAGCGACATTATGGCCGACACATCGGAACACTTTTGACACATTTTTGGAACCATTGTCATTTTCACAGCGAAAAGTGCTATAAAAATGCACTGATTACTGTGAAAATGCAGAAAAAAACTGAAGACAGAGCTATTTGTCCAGGCTTATGGATAGATTGAGCGTTATTTTTTCCCCATACACTCCGCTCCTTCATTGATGGGGTCAGTCATGCCATTTTAGTGATTATGCCCCTGGAATGGCTCTGACTACTCAGATACCAATGATGTTATGTACTCTTTCTATAGATTTCCTTGTTTCTTTTTCCTTATCATATTCTTTGAAGCTCCTAGGCCTTTTTCTTTTGTTTACCTAAGAACCGGATACTTTTCTTTTTTAGTCTCTGTCATCTTCTTTTCTTTTTCTTTTTTATTACTGTGGATTGATTCTAGGTAATACCTAACCAGCGGCGCCTAGACCCCCCAGTGGGTATTTGGCGCCTAACCAAGCTTAAAATTAAATCAAATCAAAATGACAATTGCAGGTCCCGGAGCTGAAGAACGGGGAGAGGTGAGTGTAAACACACCTTCCCCGTTCTTCACTGTGGCGCTGTCATTGATGGTCTGTTCCCTGATATAGGGAAAGGAGATCAATGATGTCACAAGTCCAGCCCTGCCCCCCTACAGTTAGAAACCCATATGAGGTCACACATAACCCCTACAGCGCCCCCCCAGTGGTTAACTCCTAAACTGCAATTGTCATTTTCACAATAAACATTGGGCCAGATTCAGGTAGAGTTAGGCTGGAGTATCTGTGATACTCCAGCCTAACTGTCACTTTAAGCCGGCGTTTCTGTTTTCTGTAACCAGAAAACAAGAAACGCCGGGTTGGAGTTCCGATGCGATCGGCGGAATTGAATTTCGCCATCGCATCGCAACTTTAATTTAAAAATGGTGCCGGGGGGCGTTCCCGCTGATTTATGCTGAAAAAATATGTTAATCAGCGGGAATCGGCAATTCACGATCGTATTCGGGCGCGACGCAGTGACTTTCCGACGTTTCCGTAAGCGATACGCGGCGTAAAGATAAAGCAGCCCCCTAGTGGAGTATCCTATGTTAAGTATAGGCATCGTCATCGCGTCGGGAAAAAAAAAATTGCGTCGCTTGCGTAAAACTTTCATGAATGGGGATTTGACATCATTGACGTTCACTGACAGAATTTGGAGCATGCGCACTGGGATGCATTGACACTCGACGCATGCGCAGTACGTTCGCCGCGGGATCGCGCTTAGTTTAAATAATACACGCCCCGTACCCGCCCAATTTGAATTCCGCCGGCTCATTTGCGATGCGCTGCCGCAACTTTAGGAGCAAGTGCTTCATGAATAACAGCACTTGCTCCTAAAATTTCGGCAGCGTAACGTAAATGAGAAGCGTTACTCCAGAGCAAAGATGCTCCCATCTACCTGAATCTGGCCCAATGCATTTTTAATGCACTTTTTGCTGTGAAAATGACAATGGTCCCAAAAATGTGTCAAAATTGTCATAATGTCGCAGTCATGAAAAAAAATCTCTGATCGCCGCCATTAGTTATAAAAATGCCATACAACTATCCCCTATTTTGTAAATGCTATAAATTTTGCGCAAACCAAGCGATAAACGCTTATTGCGTTTTTTGTTTTTTTTACCAAAAATATGTAGAAGAATACGTATCAGCCTAAACTGAGGACATTTTTTATATATATATATATTTTTGGGGGATATTTATTATAGCAAAAGGTAAAAAATATTGTATTTTTTTTTCAAAATTGCTGCTCTATTTTTCTTTATATCGCAAAAAATGAAAACCGCAGAGGTGATCAAATACCACCAAAAGAAAGCTCTATTTGTGGGAAAAAAAGACGCCAATTTTGTTTGGGAGCCACGTCGTGCAATAGTCAGTTAAAGCGACGCAGTGCCGAATCGCAAAAAGGGGCCTGGTCCTTTACATGCATAATGGTCCGGGGGTTAAGTAGTTAAAGCCCGCAGTTTACCGGTCGATGATGACAACACCCTTCCTTCCCTTTGGTTTGTAATAAAGGCGCAGGTTTTAGCGGAGGCCTGTTACGCTGAGTTTTGTCTCCTGTCATGAATCGGGTTTATTGTCGCTCTTGTTCCTGCTCGCTCTTCTCCTATTTGATCATTTTATCTGTCAGGTTTCTCTGTGTTTCTGTACATCACTGTGTGAGGGAGGACACAGCGGGGCGCCGCCATCCAACGCGCCAGGGGAGACTGCGCCCGGTACTCCTCCTCCTCTGCAGATATCCAACCTTCCCTGTTCAGGGAAACGGGCTAATCTCAGCCAAGCGAGAATCTATTCATTATGCTCTGAGCTATTTGGCTGGATCAAGAGGTATATGTAGGTGCTTGATGACATCACTGGATAACCATATTAAGGGGCAGCAATTGATTGGATTACCAGACTGATTATTGGAATAAGGGAATCCATGAAACATAATCACTGTGCAGCACTACTAAGCAGGAAGCAGAGCCTGCATATGTAATGAGCAAATACTCTCATGTCTACACAGCATATTACAAGCTATACATAGAAGCAAGGCTTGTACATTAATATACTCTATGATAACCTGTCACTGGCGCTGCTGGCGGTATGCCTATAACGCCATGCTGCCACATATATGCATACAACCAGCTTTGCTGTTTTGTGCTGGGAAGTGAGCTCAATTGTAAACGGCAGTCACTCTTTACAATCAGGAGCCAATAGGACGGGCTTCCAATCATGTGATCGCTGTAACAACCAGGGCCGGCCTTTGGGGTGTGCGAGCTGTGCGGCCGCCCGGGGCGTCATGGGCAACAGGGGCGCCGTGCGGCCATCACAGCTTGCAGAATGTGAGTCGCAGTCAGATACTCACATGATCATCACAAGAGTCCAAATCCTAAGAGTCACAGCAGCAGGCGCTGGCAGGTCCCCCTGTTCTGGGACTGGGTGAACAGCAACGTATTGGCTGCGGCACCTGAAAAAAATGGCTACTGTCGTCCCCGACAGGCACACTGCGCGTGTGCCACTGCTGCTTGGGAAAGGCCGAAAATGCTCGGCCATTCTCGGGCAGACGGGGCATGCGCAGTGGCGTCTAAGCGCCGGGCGGCGCCATTTTTAAATGCAAAGCCGCACTGTCCACAAAATGGTAAGTCAGTTTTGGTGACCAGGGGGCGAGGGGTGAAGATGGGGGGGGGAGGCACCACAGGATTAGCTCGCATAGGGCGCCTGAACACCTAAGGCCGGCCCTGGTAACAACTACATACCTTCTAACATTTTGAGATGGGAGGCAGGGCACCTATTAGAAAATGCATGTAGGCATAGGACACACCCCCGCCACACCCCCCTTAACCACCTCTGGATCGCCCCACATAGATATACTGCGGAGGTGCACCCCTCCTGCGTTAAATCGCGTATCTCCTGGTGACCCGTTACTCCTGTGAGACGACTGGCGTAAGTATAATACACCGTCGGATCTTAGTTGTAGTGTTACGCTGGACGCTAGGGGCGCTCCCGTCGGATTTCCGCATCTAATATGCAAATTAGCAAGTTACGCTAATTCACAAACGTACGAGCGGCCGGCGTATTCCCTTTACGTTGTTTGCGTAAGCGTATCTCCGGCGTAAAGCTACCCCTGCTATATGGAGGTGTACGCAATGTTAAGTATGGACGTTGGGCCAGCGTCAATTTTTTCGACGTTCACATCGTTTGCGTAACCCGTTCGCGAATAGGGAATTGCGT
Source organism: Rana kukunoris (assembly GCA_029574335.1). Taxonomy (NCBI): domain Eukaryota; kingdom Metazoa; phylum Chordata; class Amphibia; order Anura; family Ranidae; genus Rana; species Rana kukunoris. The sequence goes on along the minus strand of CM056055.1, from coordinate 225,754,729 downwards.
AAGTTACGTACACGTCGTTTTCATTGACTATTTGTGGCGTGATTTCACGCATGCGCACTAGGATATGTCCACGGGCCGGCGCATGCGCAGTGTAAAAAAAGCGTTGTTTGTGTCGGGTCATTCATAATTATAATAAAACACGCCCACCACTAGTAAATTTGAATTACACCTGCGAACGCCGGCCCATTTACGCTACGCCGCCGTAAGTTACAGCGGCATTTCTTTGAGGATAAGGAAAACGCTGCTGTGACTTACAGCGGCGTAGCATAAATGGGACACGCCACGCGGGCGGCCAAGGTATGTGGATCTGGCTCCCTATGTGTTTCTGCTAAGCAGGAATCTGTCTTTCCCCAGTTAAAGCACCCCCCCCCCCCAGTGGCGTATCTAGGGTATGGCAGATATGGAAAGTGCCATGGGCGCCATCTAAAGGGGGCACTCGTGAGTGGCTGGGTAGCAAGGCACTTACCAGGGCAATGCTTGCCAACCGTCACAATTTTGCTGGGACATTCCCAGGTTATGGCCGTCCTGGGTAGTTTCCCAAAAAAACATTTTTGTCCTAGGCAGGGATGGACTGGACTGAGTTGTGATATCCCCCCCCCCCCCCTTAAAAATGATGACTCGCTCCAGCTTGCCCGGTGCCACCCACACAGAATGCTGAGAGGGATGTAACAGCCAGCTACAGAGATAGCAGGGGCTACACCGTGTCCTAGCCAATCAGTGTCTGTGGTACAGAAGGCCCCACCCTCACAGGTGTCAGCTGACTGCAGTCACATGACAAGAGATATGGCCGCCATCCGGGTTTACTTCCTCTTTAAACTTTCTGGAATACACATATTGCAATTGTGGTGTAGGATCTGGGCCCGCTGTCCTTCCACCCTTCCTTCTTTCCCTCTTTCATCTCAGAGTCTAATGACACCTCCTTAAGGTTATCTAAGAGACGGGTTTCAAATGTTTTAACTGGGGTGCTGTTTCAGTGCTTGCCATAGGCGCCATTTTCACTAGATACGCCCCCCCCCCCCCCCCAAGCACTCCCTACAAACACATTTAAAGTGGATATAAACCCCAATTTTTATTTTTTGATGTCACAATGTACAGTATACGATTTCCTATCATCAGTGCCCAGTCTTGCCACACAGAGTTAATCCAGCTCTGAGCAATCCTCTTTTATTGTTCAGTGAAATAAAATGGACTTACAGAGAAAAACCTTAGTCCGTTCCGCCCCCTTGCTGTGAGTGACAGGTTATTTACATATCTCACGCACTAGCCTGGAGACAGGCATTATTTTTTTTTAATTCCCATCCCCCACTCCTTTTCTGAAGTCATGTGGTTACTTTTCTGGATTTTGACTGGATGTTGGTGATCATAGCAGAATTCAGTGTAAGGGGAGTGTAGAGGAGGGTGGGGAGTCTACTGACATCACAACTCCACCCACAGAGCTCCAGACAACAGATCCACCCACAGAATCTGCAGTTTTCCAGTTCTTATAACAGGCAGAGGGGAGACATGTGACAGGTAAGGATACATGCAGGAGGCATCTATATCCTTATAGATCAGCACTATGACAGTAGTTTAGAAAGGATGAGAGGTTTACATCCACTTTAACCCTTTGATCACCGCTGATGTTAACCCCTCCCCTGCCAGTGCCATTCGTACAGTGACAGTGCATTTTTTTTTAGCACCGATCACTTTATTAGTGTCACTGGCCCCAACAAGTGTCAGGTGTCCGATTTGTTTGCCACAATGTCTCAGTCCCACTAAAACTTGCTGATCGACGGCGATACTAGTAAAAAAAATAGGGGGACTTCGTTCCGAATTAGGGACAGTCACTCAAAATCAGGGACAGTTGGAAGCTTTGACAACTAATCACAGTGATCACATTATGGGGAAGCCCAGGAGAGGACCTCTAGAAGGAAAAACCCTCTAAAGCATCAACAAGAGGGGTTAAAATATTACATTAAAAGGCCCCCACTAACTATCTGTTTGCCTTTTTTTGTTTTAATTCCATTTCTGAAGACTGGTCATGTGACGCCCCAGGATCCTCCCCCTCTTTATATTTTCTTAGGCTGTGGCCTGTGGTGATGCAAATGTCATCTCTGTTCTGTGCACCAGTACAAGGGTTACTGAAGGATGCTATGGTGTCGCCCTGCACTCACAGTATGTCCTCAATCTTTTGGGTTTAGTAACACTGGGGGTCATTCTACCTAGAAAACTGAGGCCATCTTGTGGCAAAGAAAGGGTATTGCAGGGGACAGCTTCAGATTCAAGTCATTAAAAACCAGAGCTATATTGTTTTTTTTTAAGTTGATCAAAGCAGAGCTCCATCCAAAAGGGGAAGCTCCAGCTTGTCTGCCTCCTCCCCCCTCCGCTGCCACATTTAGCACCTTTTGGGATAGAGGGGGGACATTGTGTACCTGGTTTTGTTTGACAGGTACTAGCTCCCACTTTTGTCTCAGTTCGCCACGCCCTCTTCTTCCCCCTTCTTCCCCCTCAGCCGGCCTAGTCCTAAAGCTCATCGCGCTTTGCAAATGCGCAGTAGAAGACCGGCTGCGGAGCCAGAGGACTTCACTGCCGGTTTGCCCTTAGTGAAGATGGTGGCGCCAGCACCCGATAGTCAATTGAGAAATTCCTGAACAGGTAAGTGCCCTGATATTAAATGGCAGCAGCTACAGCATTGAGCTCCTCTTCTCTAAGGTATATCTGTACGACAACAACAAAGAGAGGGCTCAACGACCGAGGACATTACCATTATACAATTCTTATAAATATTACACAAATGTGCAACACAAGTGTGTCATAAAAACACAATCGCCTCCAGGTTTACAGCACTCAACTGATGACATGGCAGCACACAGTACTGTATAGAAGTTTGTTGTGCGGAACACGGGGGAACGCAGTCCCGGCAATGGCAATGGGTGCTTGGGTGTACTGGAGGGTCTATTAATGCTGGCTGCTGGGGGATCTATTGTTGCTGGAGAGGAACTATTTTTCAGTGGAAGGGTCTATTGCTGCTGAGGAGGTCAGTTGTTGCTGGTGGGGGATATATTGTTGCTGGGGGGGCTCCTATGGTACTGTGAGACAATTGTTGCTGGGAGACATCTGCTGTGGAGGGAGGGGTCTGTTGCTGCTAGCTGCTCAGAGTCTATTGTTGCTGAGGGTGCTCTGTTGTTGCTGGCTACAGGGGATCTATTTTACTTCCTATCATTAACAAATTACATACAAATTACTTAGCACCACAAATTGGTACTTGGTTCTGTATCTGTTACTGAGAGGTGGGTAGGGGGTGAAACCAAGGGTGCATGCTCAGAGGTGGGTAGAGGGGTGGAACCACTGAATGGTGCTCGGTGGTGTGTAGGGGGGTGGAACCACTGAATGGTGCTCGGTGGTGTGTAGGGGGGGTGGAATCACTGAATGGTGCTCAGTGGTGGGTAGGGGGGTGGAACCACGGAATGGTGCTTGGAGGTGGGTAGGGGGTGAAACCACTGAATGGTGCTAAAAGGTGGGTAAGGTGTGGAACCACGGAATAGTACTCGGAGGTGGGTAGGAGGTGGAACCACTGAATGGTGCTTAGAGGTGGGTAGGGGGTGGAACCACAGAATGGTGCTCGGAGGTGGGTAGGGGGTGGAACCACAGAATAGTGCTTGGAGGTGGGAAGGGGGTGGAACCACAGAATGGTGCTCGGAGGTGGGTAGGGGGTGGAACCACAGAATGGTGCTCAGAGGTGGGTAGGGGGTGGAACCACAGAATGGTGCTCGGAGGTGGGTAGGGGTGTGTAACCGTCACCACCATTTACGACCTTCCATCAACCCTTATCCGACACACCGACAAACCAGCAGACATGATCCATATCAATTCTCCAGAAAATGAGACTCACAGCTCTATCCTCTGGTTTCAAAATGAATGAACGCTTTATGGGTACACTTAGCTTTCTTATATACAGTACAGCATGTTAAAGTTAATCACAGCAACAATGAACTCTCCACACACACATCACACCATGGGTGGGCTTCAATCACATTCTTTTAGTTAATGACATCCAGTTGAGCTAATTTCTAATTGTAACAGAATGCATTATCCAGACAGCCTGGCTCCGCATATAGCTTGACAAGTCACATCTATTATCCATAGAATTCACAGTGTTAGCATCACACAATTAGTTCCCCTCAATCCACATCTTACACAGACTTCTGTCTCCGACAAAAAGGTAATCACACCTGATCATCAATGGGCTTTAAACAGTGTTATCACACAATGGAAAGGTCTTAAGAGTCTATTGACCTGGTTTGGGTCAACATTAACCAACGACTTGTAATATCTCAAGATATCCTGTAATACATGATTTATCATTTATTAGCCACCCTATGCCAAAAAGGGACAGAGGTTGACCTTAGACCCAAGAGTTATTAGTGCCGCTGGCACAGGAGTATCCCCCATCCCTCAAAAGTCTCTGGGTGTCACGGGTCATCCCGTTACAGGGTGGAACCACGGAATGGTGCTCAGAGGTGGGTAGGGGGTGGAACCACGCAATGGTGCTCGGAGGTGGGTAGGGGGTGGAACCACAGAATGGTGCTCAGAGGTGGGTAGGGGTGGAACCACAGAATGGTGCTCAGAGGTGGGTAGGGGGTGGAACCACAGAATGGTGCTCAGAGGTGGGTAGGGGGTGGAACCAAGGAACGGTGCTCGGAGGTGTGTAGGGGGTGGAACCAAGGAACGGTGCTCAGAGGTGGGTAGGGGTGGAACCACAGAATGGTGCTCAGAGGTGGGTAGGGGGTGGAACCACAGAATGGTGCTCAGAGGTGGGTACGGGGTGGAACCAATGAATGGTGCTCGGAGGTGGGTACGGGGTGGAACCAATGAATGGTGCTCGGAAGGAGGGAGTTCCTGCACCTATTCTCTGAGAAAAAAAGCCCTGGTTGCACTATACTGTACAATGCATTGGGAATACCATTCACAACAAACACAACAACGCGCCGTACATAGAGCAGGTACATATAAACGCATGCCGTTCATTACTTCTATTTAGTCTGGTACATTATTCCACTGGTGGCAGGCGCTCCAAGGGTTAACGCGCGGCCTGTTATCAGCACCAAAAATACTCCCATGTCTCTGGATGAAGAGGAGGAGGTGGGGGAAGATCTGGCTGTCATGTCAGGAAGTGTTCCTGGAATAAAAAAGATTGTTGTGAAGAGAAGCAGACCCTCCAGATATTCTCTAACCTAGATTAGCAGGATTCAGACCCTGCTGGTACGAAGAACAGAAAGATTCTGAGTTCATGTCTTCCCCTCTCATTTGCCCGCACCTTCACACTGCCATCCACCAGGCACAGCATTCTTCTACCCACCTTATAGAAAAATCTCAGCATTTCCCGCAATCCCCCCTCATTGTCAACTGCTTGCAGTTCTTCTTCTTTTTTCTTTAACCGCTTGCTGTCCAGGCTATTTTTTGCTAGAAAATTACTTTGAACCCCCAAATATAAACATTTATTGAAAGCAGAGGCCCTGGAGAATAAAATGGTGGCTGTTGCATTTTTTTTTTAAAGTGGATTTCCACTCAAAAGTGGAAATTCTGCTTTTCCGATCCCCTCCGGTGTCACATTTGGCCCCTTTCAGGGGGAGGGGGGGAGCAGATACCTGTGTAATGTAGATATTTGCTCCCAATTCTGGGCATAGATACACGAGCCACCCGTGGGTCCCCCCCCCCCCCGCTGTCTTCTGGGAGACACACAGGTCCCAGAAGAAAGCAGGGACCAGTGGGATCGTGTAGCGCAAGTCATGAATGCGCAGTAGGGTTCCTCCCTGGTGTGGAGTGTCGTGCTCGCCTCCTCCCTTGGACTATAGGAGAGTCAGGACGCCCACTAACACACAGCTCCTTTCTCTATCTGCAACGTAGAAAGCATCCTGACTCTCCTGTAGTCCAAGGGAGGGGGCGAGCGCGACACTCCACACCAGGGAGAAAGCCTTGCGTTACTGTGTAGAGTTACAGACAGAAAAATAGGAAGTGAGGATTTCTCAGAAGAAATAAGGACATTTAAAAGAAAAATGGAAGGATGAGGTAAGTGAAGAAGGACTGCACTAAGGAAGATATTTAGGGGAAAAAAATGTTTTACCTTTACACCCCCTTGAAGTTACACTCTGTAGAGCTCAGTGAGTAGAGCTCTGAGATGTGATTGGAGGGACAGGAACACCCCCCCTTTTCTCACAGCACACAAGAACTGAGCTGAGGCTGCCAATTGAAGGCTGTGTGCTGGAGCTCCTTCCCCTGTCACCTTTTTTCTCTTGGTGTCAGGAAAACTTGTCAGAAGTGATTAATGCTGATAGCAGAGGAATGATACAGCAGACAGAAATGACACTTAGTGCTCTGGACTGAGACAAATACACTCTATAGAGGGAAATGCTTTGTTCATTTCTCATGTCTGACGTTTACATGCACTATCAGCTGCAAATGTATATTGTTGGCACGTAAAAAAAAAGACAAAAGGTCAGCAGATATATATCAAGACTACAAGAATTACTTTCAGAGTCGTGATACTAATGTTGTCCATTGAAGATGACATAAAATACAAATGTAATATAAAACAAAGATAACTATATAAAGGTATATTTGAGAAAAAGGTCATCTCACTCCCCTCCCCCACCCCCCAGCTTTCCCCGGCGCTGACTGCCAGCTTAGGATATAATGAATATTTATAAAGATAAAATAACAAAACGATAAATAAAACCAACACAAGAGATGAGCAGAGTCCTCTTTGGAGTCCGTTGTCAGGAACGGTTGGCAGGGTGTCGGGTGGCGCCTGTGAGTCGGGCGTTAGCTGATGGTAAAGTCGCCGTTTTGTGCGCGCCAAAGCGTGACTGCGAATCGTCCTTAAATGTCAGCGCTTCCAGATCTGACACTAAAGTCACGTCAGGCTCGGGGTGCTCATACCGCCGCCACCCCTGCCAGTTAATGACCGGTCTCTCTACCCGCCATTAATTCCTGCACATCCCCTCTCAGCTTTACTGCGCCACGCATGCGAAGGAGTCCGACAAGCTGCGCGGCTCTTATTAAGGCTCCATTCACACCTAGGCGTTTTGTCGCCCTACACCCGACGCTGTAGCAGCCTAAAATACGCTGGAGGGGCGAATTAACATTGTCGGCTATGGAGATGGTTCACATCTTCACGCCGAAACGCCGTACGCCGAAGCTCAAAACAAGTCCCGGACCCTTTTTTTCAGGCGTCTTCGGCGTTCAGGCATAGCCGACAATGTAAAAATCACCCCTCCAGAAAAAACAAGGCGCGTTTTGTCGCCGCAAATCGCGGGGACAAAACGCCTATTTCATGTCGCCGCAATACGCCGCATACCGCCTACGCCTAGGTGTGAATGGAGCCTTACTCGTGCTGTGCATCGCATTGCCTGCAAGATGAAGCCATTAGACTGAACTTATTCCGGAGGTGGCAGCTCATAATTGCCAATTTAACTTTATGGAACTGTGCGGCGCCAGATGTGGTCACCTCCGAGGCCGGGAGGAGCAGCCGCCCCCAGACGCCACGCGCAATATCAGTAATAAGGTGTTTACATCCAATCCTTCTCTATACAGTGCTAATAAAGATGACAAAATACAAGGCTTACATAAACTGCAACAATGTGCATCAGTAATGTGATCATTATTTAAAGGAGAACTCTACCTTCAGATAAAGTACACTTTTCCTTTTGGCCTATCCTTGGCTGCTTTGAAAGTTATCATTTCAATTGAGTGTTTATTTATATATTATTATTACATCAGAATTTTCTGTCTTTTTTTGTTTAAAGCGCAAAAAATAAAAACCGCAGAGTTGATCAAATACCACCAAAAGAAAGCTCTATTTTTGGGAAAGAAATGATAAAAATATAATTTGGGTACAGTGTTGTATGACCGCGCAATTGTCATTCAAAATGAGTCAGGGCTGAAAATTGGTCTGGGCATGAAGGGGGTTTAAGTGCCCAGTAAGGAAGTGGTTAATCACATTCTGTTTTATTATATTGTATTTAGCTTGATACATTTTATTATATTTTGTTTCAATATATTGTATTTGTTTATTTGGTTTTATTATATTATTTTAAATGTTTTTACTGTTATTAGTGTATTACTTTTTGGCTTGTTTGTCCTGTTTTTTTATACTTCATTTATATTGTTTTATTATGTTTGTCTTTTATTATTGTTATTGTATTTAATTTGTGTATAGTATTATTGTTTTATGTATATTCAATTTATTATTTGTTATTGTAGTATTTTATACAGTGGAACCTCAGTTTACGAGTAACACAGTTAACGAGCATTTGGAATAACAAGCAACTTTTTTATTTATTTTTTTATTCTGACTCGGTTTGCGAGTATTGTCTCGTAAAAAAAAAAGCAGAATTCAATCTAGTGGGGCATCCAGTACTGCATTTGGTGGAGGCGCCTGAGCCGATCAGAGCCGTTCGGGAATACTCAGTTCCTGAGCCTTTCCAAGGTTTTCTGAGTTCAGCCGAGCTGTCCCCAAGCCTTTCCGAGTATTTCCAAGGCTCTCTGGCTCCCCCCCCACCTCTGGCCACATGTTGTATGGCATGCCATAGAAGTCAATGTGGAACAAATGATCTTTGTTTTGACTTCTATGCGGAAACTCGATTTGATATGCGAGTGCTTTGGATTACAAACATTCTCCTGGAACGGATTATGCCCATAATCCAAGGTTCCACTGTATATATATATATATATATATATATATATATATACACACACACACACACACACACAATTTGCTACAGCAGGGCAAATTCCTCTAATCTTTCCTCATAGCTGAACTCCTCTATGTCTCTATTGTTATATTCTTTGTAACATTAAAACGATGATAGGGTTCCTTTATTTTTTTTTATCTTTTTTTTTATTATTGTTTACAGCTTTTTTTTTTACTTTGGTTTAATTAGGCAATATTATGTCTCCATGAAGCCGGATCCATAGAGATTCAATCCAGGGATTTCGGTGGGAACTCGGAATGACCAGTGTCAAGAGATAATAGAGTTTCCTACATTTCTGTTCCTCCCTCTGGACAGGTCCGGAAGTGCTCTGCGTGTAAACCAACACACTCAGGCAAAAGAGGTGACGGCTGTCTCCAGTCTTTGGCTAGACAATGGGCAAAGGGGTGCACTGCATACTACTAACTCAACAGGTGGAGAGGAATGTGAATGGCCTCATCCCTAAACTTCTCCTAAGCCAAACCCTGCTGTTGTATTTTGCCCTGGCCACTGGGTGCCTAGTCATAGAGGTCGGGCATAGATGGCCAAATATCACCCCAAGGGTGACAGGTAGCAATATATCTGCTTCTCCTCCAGCAAGCTGTGGTGTTTGTTGTCAGTGGCCACAGTATATCTCCATCAGAATCCCTCCCGTGCTCAATGGGGAATATAACAGCAAACACTCCACATAGAATAAAATCATTTAAAAATATATATATTATTGTAATAAAATTCACGACAAGTAGAGAGAGCTGCACGATTAATCGTCAATTGTTATTGCAATTTCTTTCCCCGTTGCGATCTTGACAAAGTATTTCCTCATATTTCTATGCAGAGAATTCTCTCTGCTCTGCTGAAGCCAAATCTGGGCAGTCTGCCAAGTTTCAGAACCTTCTTTATCAGTGGAACTTCAGTCTAAACATTGTAACAATTTGTCCTTTACATCAAAGGAATAGACTTCTGTGTGTAAATAGGGAAAGTTTAACCACTTAGGGCCCTTTCACAACAGCCCCACTGTATGTCTGTTTTTCATCCATCCGTTTACGGATGAAGAAGGCGCATACATGTATCCCAATCGGATATCGGGTGTCAGCGGATGAATATCCGCTAACTCCCGATCTCATCGGTGTCCGCAATGCTCTGATTCTGCAGACGGAGGAAAATCCTATTTTTCTATCCGTCTGCAGAGCGCATCGGGTGAACATGGACAGACAGTCCGTGTTCATTTGATTCCCCCCATAGGGCAGGGCGGTCCCTGCACAGTGTCATCTTCCCTGTCATCTACCTGCTCAGCGGGGATCAACGGAGCGATCCATGCTGACCAAGCGGATAAGAAAGGTACATCTGAAAGGGCCTAAACCTTTTTCTGACATTTGTTGGTTTCGAGTTAAAATCACTTTGTATTTTTTTTTTGCTAGAAAATTACTTAGAACCCCCAAACATATATATAAAATGGTGGTCGTTGCAATATTTTATGTCACACTGTATTTGCGCAGCGGTCTTTCAAATGCAGGTCAACCAGTAAACTTACCCCAATATTTTTTTGTATAATGTAAAAGATATTATGCCGCGAGAATCGTGATCTTTAGGCCCCTTTCACATTGAGGCGTTTTTCACGCGGTACAGCGCTAAAAATAGCGCTGCTATACTGTATGAAAAAAACCTGCTCTGTAGTCTTCAATGTGAAAGCCCGAAGGCTTTCACACTGAAGCGGTGCGCTAGCAGGACCGCTCCAAAAGTCCTGCTAGCCGCATCTTTGCTGCGGTATAGGAGCGGTGTGTTTACCACTCCCAGGGCCGTCTTTAATATGGTTTGGGCCCTGGGCAAACATTTTTTTTGGGCCCCCCTTCAGCTTATTTTGGGCCTGGCTGGTTCACATGTATGTGTTTTGGCGGCCCTCATTTGTGCAGGGACAGCATTGATTTGAATGGGCTGCCATGCCTTTGTTTCCTGCAGAAAAAAGGTGCATTCAGCATTTTAAAAATCAGCTACCTTGAAATCCATTCTGCTTTTGCACCATGCTACTTACCTGCAGTTCTTGCACACACAAACGCACTGTGTTTTTAAAAGCGTGACCTAAACGTCTAAAAATGCAGCAAGTTTGACAGTGCGGGAACTGCAGATAAATCACAGCAGAATAGACAGACAGTGCTGTATTTCATTGCTTGATGGGCATAGGTGTGCCGTGTGCTCAGCCTATTACATGAGCCATCAAATGAATGGGCTGCAGTGCCCGCACAAATGTGGGCCGCCAGAACACATACATGTGAACCAGTCAGGCCCAAAATAAGCCCATCAAGCAGTTAAATACAGACAGTAATGCCATGTGCTCTGAGGCCTCACTCAGCCTGGAATGCAGGTCTGGTCTGTGACTTAAAGAGTTCCTGTATTTTACACATGGCATGGCCTGGGGTCCCATGGTGCTAAAGCAGAATGGACAGACGGTGCTGTGACCCCATGCCATGCCATGTGTAAAATACAGGAACTTTTTAAAACACTGACCAGACCTGCAGTGAATCATCAAATATTATAAAGACTTTTGGCACACTCTACAGAAAACTTCTATTTACAATATAGCAAACAGTGACATACATTGAGGAGCAGGACATGAAGAAGTCAGCCTCGGGAAGAGCAAACTGGGGATGTTATAAAATCACATTCTAATTCACTTTTATATACAAGCAGCACCCAGTAGCAGGAAGGGAGAAGTGCACGTCTAAAGGGAAGCCAGGGGTTCTGTACATTTTAAAACACTGGGAAGGGAAGCAGTACTGTCACCTGGCTGCGTGCCGCTGATGATTTTCAGCCTGATTTGTGGGCAGCACAGGGGCTTAACGGGCGGCAGGGCCGCCATCAGGAATTATGGGGCCCCTTACACAGCTTCGTGTATTTAGAAGCGGGAGGCTCTTTACAAAAAAAAGATTTAATAAAGTAAAATATATATAAAAAAAGGGGTGTAGCCATCCGGGGCCCTGGGGACCTCTGGGCCCTTTAATAAAAAGAAAAAAAGAAATAAAAAATATATATAAAAAATATATATATTTTTTTTTTAAAGGGGGTTGTCATCTGGGGACCTCTGGGCCCTTTAATATTTTTTTTTTATAAAAATAAATGTCAAAAAAAGGGGGGTTGCCATCCGGGACCTCTGGACCCTTTAATAGAAAATAAAATAAAAAAAAATATTAAAAATAAACATATAAATAAACATAGGCCCTGGGGACCTCTGGGCCCTTTAATAAAAAAAATATATAAACAAAAATAAAAAAATAAACATTTATAAAAAAAATAAAAAAGGGTGTTTGCCACATGGGGCCCTGGGGACCTCTGAGCCCTTTAATATAATCTATATATATATAAATAAATATTTTATTTCATATATATATATATATATATATATATATATATATATATATATATATATATATATATGAAATAAAAAGAAATAAAATATAAAAAAAGGGGGGTTGCCCTGGGGACCTCTGGGTCCTTTAATAATAATAACATTTATATTATATAATATGTATGTATATATATATATATATATATATATATATATATATATATATATATTAAAATAAATATATAAAAAGTTTTTTTTTTTTATAAAAAAGGGGGGTTGTCATCCGGGGCCCTGGGGAACTTCGGGCCCCTGGGGACCTCCAGACCTCTAAAAAAAAATTGGCCCTTTAATAAAAAATAAAATAAAAATATATAAAATAAATATATATTTTTATTTAAAAATAAATAAAAAAAGGGGGTTGTCATCTGGGGGCCTCCGGGTCCCTGGGGACCCCTAAAAAAAATTGGCCCTTTAATAAAAAAAAAATATATTTAAAAAAATTGGCCCTTTAATAAAAAATAAAATAAAAATATATAAAATAAATATATATATATTTTTATTTAAAAATAAATAAAAAAAGGGGGGGTTGCCATCTTGGGCCCTGGGGACCTCCGGACCCCTAAAAAAAAAAAATATTTTTTTTTTTTCAAAGGGGGTTGCTTTGGGCCCCCAACAGTGACAGGGCCCTGGGCAGCTGCCCCTGTTTGCCCTATGGTAGAGACGGCCCTGACCACTCCTATACCGCTCCTTCCCATTGAAATCAATGGGAAACCACGGTAATACCGCTCGCAATGCGCCTCTACAGAGGCGCATTGTGGGCGGTATTAACCCTTTTTCGGCCGCTAGCGGTCCGGTGTTAACCCCGAATACCGCGGTAAATACGATGGTATAGCAGCGCTAAAAATCGCGCTGCTATACCGCCACCGCAGCCCCAGCTGCAATGTGAAAGCAGCCTTATTGTAAGCAAAACAATTGTGATTTTATTTTTGGCCAGAACCCTGCAGCTCTACTCACAAGTAACTAAAAACAATTGCGCAAATGAAAAAAATTAACACAGCACAGCAATTCCACCACTGCGTTTTGCACAATGACGTTATCACACCGCTCCGCCCTAGACCTTTTGTCACGACAGACTTCTTTAGGGACAGTTGTATATTTATGCAGGCAGCACCGGCACTGTGATCCAGTCACCATGCAATGTGTCAAGGCCGTTGTTGATCATCAAAGAACAGGATGGGAGGTGTGAAAGTTGTGGAACCACCATGGTCTTGTTGTATAATCCCATTCTGGGTGTCAGAAAGTGTGCATAGGAGTTAATTATTTGTTGTCAAATCGAGGGTGAGTGGTAGAGGCGTGATATGTGGAAGACAGATGGTGTTGAAGGCCTCTTCTCCTGTCCTGAAGGCCTCTTCTCCTGTCCTGATGGCCTCTTCCACACCTCTTATGAACCAGTTGCACTCTCTCTCTCTCTCCAGGTTCTGCACAAGTCTTTCACATCAACATTTATTAGACTACAATTACAGTTCAATGAGGGTACACCCTGGCACCATAGACATCATAGTAAGTGTAACGGAAGGGCCCATGGGACCCAGAAGCTCTTAGAAAGTATGAGATACTCCTGCTTCAGCTTCTCCGATGCCTCTTATGTGTAGATCACCCTGTGTCTCTAATAGGGGCACAGGGTGAATGAGAACCCCACTATGATCTGTGCTAGTCAGATTAAATGCGGTATACATTGTATATATTGTGTGTTGGCTGTAGTGTACTATAAGGCCGCGTACACACGATCAGACATGTCCGATGAAACAGGTCCGACGGGCCGTTTTCATTGGACATGTCTGAAGGGATCTTTTGGTCTGATGTGGACCAAAATCCCCTCGGACAGAGAACGCAGTGACGTATAACATACAGACGTGCTGAAACAAGGAAGTTCAATGCTTCCACGCATGCGTCGAATCAATTTGATGCATGCGCGGAATTTCGGTCCGATGGTTGGACACACTAACCATCGAACATGTCCGACGGACAGGTTTCCAGCGGACAAGTTTCTAAGCATGTTTAGAAACTTTTGTGCGCTGGAAAACTGTCCGCTAGGCCGTACACACGATCGAAAATGTCCGCTGAAACTGGTCTGCGGACCAGTTTCAGTGGACATGTTCGATCGTGTGTACGCGGCTTTAAGCTTGCTGTGATGATTGCATTATATTGTGGTAATTAAGTCTGCTACTGTGATAAATGTGTATTGTAAGTTAAGAGACAGCCTAAAGATCAGGTGTATGAGTCATCAGCTGTAGTTAATTAGCTCATGTTAGGTCAGGACCTGGAGTCAGGATGTCTGTTAAAAGATGTGTATTGGGGCTCATTAGGTAACCATTGTATGATGTTGTATGATGTTGTGGGTGGAGTTGGGCCATTGTTCATTTGGTTACCGCAGTATCCTTAAGTGTATATAAGAGCCTGCTTGTCTCAATAAAAGGTCTCTTTCCTGTTGAACCTCAAACAGAGCTGTGTGCCTCGTTATTGGGGTTCGTTTGCCTGACTGTGGAGTGTCGGTAGCTGCCTTGTGTTCAGGAATATCATAAACGGCTTTAACCCCTGTCCCATTTGGGGTGCCGTTACAGTAGGCATATGGCATAGTATTCTTTCACATTGCCTACCTGCTCAGTGAGAAGAACCGTAGAATTGTTAATCTTCTCATTACTCCTTTCAGGCGGTCTAGGTTACACTCCACTGTCTAAGTTCCCCCCGCTGGGCTGTCTTTACCTTTTGCATGACTTTTTTTTTTTTTGGGTCTCCCTCCCCTGGGTATTCATTTGGCCTTGTTAAGGTGGCTTTAGTGAACATGACAGCTGACATTTTGCTGTTGAATTTGAGGCGAGCGTATTAATCCTCCTGTGAATACCTCGTAGGAAAAAGCCGGATGATCCTTCCGCGAGAAGATTGAAGGACCCAGACAACCGCTAAAGCCCACGTAATGCTCCGTAATTGGGAGAGATGTCATTAGACGCACCTCTTATGATCTGATACGAGGGGGACGATTAGTACCTGCTGGATTTAGGTCAACACAAAACTCATCTGTCTGCAGACATGAGACAGTGAAATCTGTTAATGGAAGGTGGTGGAGACTGCGCTCGCTGGCAGCTTACCGAACGGGGAAAATGTATTATTCCTACTACCTGTGGATGGATAGAAGATGCGGATCCGAGCTGCTGCAGAGCCACTTGGGAGGCTTAGTTGGCAATCATTACTTGCTGTGAGGTCATATGATAGAAGGTGGTTGGTTTACTAAAGGAGCAGAAATTGCTTATGCATCACAGTAAAGGCCCATACACACGATCGGATTTTTTGACAACAATGGTCCAACAGGCGTGTTTTATCGGACAATCCGACCGTCTGTATGCTCCATCAGACAATTGTTGACGGAATGTCCGACAACAACTGTTGGCTGTGCATGCTCTCAAATTTTTCGACAACAAATGTGTTCCATCGGACTAAAATCCTGTCATGGATATGCAGTAATGTCTGGCAGCTTACCTTTCTCTCCATGTGTTGATTAGAGGCCAGACTCTCTTATCTGAATGCCTTTATCATCTCTTCTCCCTGTATGGTTCCACCCCAGGCCATCCCAGGAACTCTATATTAACCAGTTCACTGCAGGTCTGCTTTGCTGATCAACGTTGTTTGTTAGCATTGTGTTCCTGCTTGCCGCGTGCTGCGTTTTTTCTGTGTACCAAATTTGGCTTGTCTCCGACTACTCCTGTTTGCCTGTGACTCTGACCCTTGGCCTGTCCCTTGGTTATTCTTGTCTGCCTGTTGCCCCGACCTCGGCTTATCCCTCACCTTCTCTGTGTCCTGAGTGGCTGCTTCCCCTCTCTCCCTATGGAGCGTGACCTAGGGTACTCCGGGGGCTGCGACCTGGATCCAGTTGCAGCGAAGACCCTGACC
Source organism: Rana kukunoris (assembly GCA_029574335.1). NCBI lineage: Eukaryota > Metazoa > Chordata > Amphibia > Anura > Ranidae > Rana > Rana kukunoris. The sequence continues at coordinate 225,738,715 of CM056055.1, read as the reverse complement.
CTTGCCCTGTCCCTTGGTTATCCTTGTCTGCCTGTTGCCCCGACCTCGGCTTATCCCTCACTTTCTCTGTGTCCTGAGTGCCTGCTTCCCCTCCCTCTCTACAGAGCGTGACCTAGGGGACTCCGGGGGCCGCGACCTGGATCCAGTTGCAGCGAAGGCCATTCTCACCACTGGAGGCTCTGTTGAATACCAGCTGCATTTTAGAGTCCACGCCCTGTGGAATCTTGGGCTCAAGCTTCCTGCAGGGTCCCTGTTTGTGCCCCAGTGAATCTCTCCCCCATATCCACTCTGTGGTCCATCTGCGGCAGTCTGCTATAGGGTTCACTACCTTGTGGTGCACCCCTGACTCCAATGGGGTGCACTTGTCACCTGGCCACAGGTGACCTGACAAATCCAAAGCATTCTCAGAACCAACCCTAAACATCAGACAACAATAGCAGAAGTTGCCCAAAGGGTGGCGGTAAAGAGCTGAAAAACCATGTGGTTTGGTGAATGTTGGTTGAAAATGTTCTGCCGTCTGTATGCAGAACAAGTTCACGGCCAACGCCCTTCGGACCAAAATCCACAGAAAAGTCTGATGGAAGTCTGATCGTGTGTATGAGGCTTTAGTGAATATGGTGAAGCTGTGTCCACTTCTAGTATCCAATCATCTGCAAGGAATTTTAACCCTACATGCAGGCAAAGTCAAAAACTTAAAAAATCAGGACGGAGGAATACAACACACGCTGGCTTTACTGGGAATGTTTCCATCTCTCAGATGAATATTTCACCCACTCTTAATTTGAGATTACCCCCCTATGGGAATCTGACTTCTTGAGCCATCGACATTTTCGGATTTTTGAATTTCCGAACTTATGAATGTTTGCATTTTCTGATTTTCACATTCCAAAATTCAGAATTTTCAAATATTCGGAAAAAAATTGTTAAATGGGTTTTTGGAATTTTGGAATTTGTCGAGATTCGTTACAAACAAATTTGCAACTAAATGAATTGCACATGTCTACTCCTAAATGGCGCAAGTTTAGGCGATATTTACTGTACCTACAGGTAAGCTTTATTATAGGCCTACCTGTAGGTATACATTATTTAAAGGCCTTCCACTATAAGTGCACTTTTTTGTGTGTGTTTTTCACATGCACTGTTTGTGTGTGTTTTTCACATGCACTGTTGTGTGTGTTTTTCTTTTCACACACACTGTTTTTGTGTGTGCTTTTCACACGCACGGTTTTTGTGTGTGTTTTTCACATGCACTGTTTTTGTGTGTGTTTTTCACATGCACTGTTTTTGTGTGTGTTTTTCACATGCACTGTTTTTGTGTGTGCTTTTCACATCCACTGTTTTTGTGTGTGTTTTTCACATGCACTGTTTTTGTGTGTGCTTTTCACATGCACTGTTTTTGTGTGTGCTTTTCACATGCACTGTTTTTGTGTGCTTTTCTAATGCACTGTTTTTGTGTGTTTTCACATGCACTGTTTTTTGTTTGTGTTTTTTTCACACGCACTGTTTCTCTGTGGGTTTTTTTCACACGCACTGTTTGTGTGTGTGCTTTTCACATGCACTGTTTTTGTGTGTGTTTTTTTCACACACACTGTTGTTGTGTGTGTTTTTTTCACACGCACTGTTTCTGTGTTTTTTTCACACGCACTGTTTTTGTATGTGCTTTTCACATGCACTGTTTTTGTGTGTGCTTTTCACATGCATTGTTTCTGTGTTTTCACGTGCACTGTTTTTGTGTGTGTTTTTTCACATGCACTGTTTTTTGTGTGTTTTTCACATGCACTTTATTGTGTGTTTTTTACATGTGTTGTTTTTGTGTGTGTTTTTTCACACGCACTGTTATTGTGTGTTTTTTTCACATGCACTTTTTTGTGTGTGTTTTTTAAATGCACTTTTTAGGTTCACTTAACAGATATCTGGTTTTTGCACACTGGTGCCAATCAAGTTTTTTCTTTTAAACCAGCAAAGGTTGACGTCAGGGCTGTGGCTTCCTCCTCCCCCTGTCGCCGGGCCTCTCTCCGACAGGGGGAGGAGGAGGGAGCCACAGCCGTGACGTCAACCTTTGCGGGTTTAAAAGAAAAAACTTGATTGGCCCCATCGGTCTGCCCCTCCCACTCTCAGTGCGGTGGTAGAGAGCTAAGAAGAAGACAGATTCAGGTACTTGCACTAGCTGCATTCAGAAACACATTTCATGACTTTGTAACTTGTACCTTCCTGAACTAAGTGATGCATTTGTCTATCTGCCTAGGATTCGGCTTTAATGGAAGAGCGCAGATTTTTTTTTCCTTTTAAATCATTCAGTGCAGCACTATGACTTGGCACAGCTGTAAAATTTAACGGCCGGAAAGCGCGCTGTCGGTCAGCTCTTTCCTGCTCTGCTTCATATTGATCTCCTTAAAGGGAAAGTTTCACTTTTTTATGGCCATTTGTCAGTCTGAAGCGCAGTGCTTACCTTTAAATTTGTGAGTTCCGCCTTCATCCCTTTTCCTGCCATAGTTAGTGCACCCTCCAGATAGCAAGGATAAATCGCCACACATTTGTGTCAGTGTTGAATTGTAATGTCGAATACACACGTATGAAAATCCGACCATGTGTAGGCTCCATCGGACATTTGCTGTCGGAATTTCCGACAACAACATTTTGAGAGCTTGTTCTCAAATTTTCTGACAACAAAAGTTGGGTAAGGGAACCCGGCAGTGTAGCCTTTTGACTTCACGCCGGGAACCCCTACTGCGCATGCGCGAGGCCTGCTCCTCTCTCCTACTGGCCCGGCGAAAGGGGGAGGAGGAGGGACCCACAGCCGTGATGTCAACATCCGTGGCTGAGACTCCCGGAAGTGAGAAAGGATGTGGCACCGGAGGGGGGGAATCAGATAAGTGGAACTTTGGGGTGGAACTCAACTTTAAGATGGTTGATAGTCTAATGCAGAGGCCTCCAAACTTTATAAACAAAGGGACAGTTTACTTTAGAGGGGCCGGACTGTGGCCATCATGAGTAGAAATTGTCCCAGTATCAGTTGATGCTCCATTTTTGGTGTCCATGAGAGCAATAGTGCCTCATTGTTGAGGTCATTGGGGGAACTGTGCCCCATCATTGGTGTCATTGGGAGGAACTGTGCCCCATCATTGGGAGTAATGGTCCCCATCAATGGTGTCATTGGGCCTCATTGTTGGTGTCATTGAAAGGAATGGCCCCCCATCATTGGTATTATAGGGCAGCGTTGTTGGTGTCATTTGGAGGAACTGTGCCCCTTCATTGGAGCCATTGGGGGAATGGTCCCCTATCATTGGTGTCATTGGGGGGAATGGTCCAACATCATTGGTGTCATTGGGGAGAATAGTCTCCCATCATTGGAGCCATTGGAGGGAATGGTCCCCCATCATTGGTGTCATTGGGTGGAATGGTCCCCCATCATTGGTGTCATTTGGTGGAATGGTCCCCCATCATTGGTGTCATTGGGTGGAATGACCCCCCATCATTGGTGTCATTGGGGGGAATGGTCCCCCATCATTGGTGTCATTGGGGGAAATGGTCCCCCATTATTGGTATTATTGGGCCCTGTTGGTGTCATTGGAAGGAACTGTACCCCTTCATTGGTGTCAGTGAATAAAATAATTTGGAGACCATTGGTCTATTGTTTTTGGATTTCTCTTATGCTTTTGCCCATTTATTGTGTTAGTGTTTGTAGTCCGATACTAGAAATTTTATTCCTTTATGTGTTTTTGTAAACCAATAAACATATTGAAAAAAGAAAATCCAGCTACAGTGACCCCTGTGGTGGGATGACTATTGCACAACAGAACTGAACCAGAACTTGCAGAATGTTTGCAAAGAAAGTTGATCTGGAGTCATGCAATGCGGACTTGTGAAGCCCGGAAATCTATCAATAGCTTAGCAAGTCATTTCCAAACTTGCAGCTCAATTACTTGCTATCTGGGCCTTGTGCCATGTCTGCTGTGGGCACTCCTGGCTGAGATGGAGAGCGGGGGCCCCAACATCAGTTACATCCTCTTAGCAATTCCTGCTCTTCCTACACCAGTCATATTGGAGATTTGTGGCCTGCCGCTGCTGGCCTACTAAAAGTACTAATTGTCTGGCTTTGGTTTTAACGACTCTGACTCATTGACTTGTAGCAAGATTACAATGACAGTCAGAGAAAAGCCAATCGTCCTGGGACTCCAGGGTAGTCAAAAATAAATAAATATATATATATATATATATATATATATATATATATATATATATATATATATATATATATATATATATATATATATATATATATATATATATATATATATATATATATATATATATATATCACTTTGAGAAGGAAAACAAAGATCGAATTTCTTCATTAAAAAAAAAAAATTCTGCTGCATATTTTTGGTATAAAAATCCCAATAAGCGTATATTGATTGGTTTGCACTGAAGTTATAGCGTCTTAAAACTATGGGATATATACTGGATTTATTTTATTTTTTAAAACTAGTAATGGCTGCGATCAGTGACTTATAGTGGGACTCTGATATTGCGGTGAACAATCTGACACTAACTGACACTTTGTGTACTACCACACTGGCTTGGAAGGGGTTAAACATCTAGGGTGATCAATGTGTTCAATGTGTGCCAAACCAGTGTTTATGTGTACTATGTGTGCAGCTTTGCAGGGAAAGAAAATCCATCACATCCCTGCTGTCAGGATGGATCTCTGCCATGATTCAGAGACTGGGCCACAAGGCAGTTTTCCAACATAACAACCCCAAACACACCTCCAAGACCACCACTGCCTTGCTAAAGAATTCAAGGGTAAAGGTGATGGACTGGCAAAGCATGTCTCCAGACCTAAACCCCATTGATCATCTGTGGGGGATCCTCAAAAGGAAGGTGGAGGAGCGCAAGATCTCCAACATCCACCAGCTCTGTGATGTCATAATGGAGGAGGGGAAGAGGACTCCAGTGGCAACCCATGAAGCTCTGGTGACCTCCATGCCCAGGAGGCTTAAGGCAGTGCTGGAAAATAATGGCGGCCACACAAAATATTGAAATTTTGGGCCCAATTTGGACATTTTGGACATTAATGGCCGTGTGCTGAGTTATTTTGAGGGGACGGTACACTCACTACACAACATTGTAGATACAAAGTGTCATTTCTTCAGTGTTGTCACATGAAAAGATACAAGAAAATATTTACAAAAATGTCACTGAGGGGTGTACTTACTTTTGTGAGATACTGTGTGTATATATATATATATATATATATATATATATATATATTAGGGCTGCGCATCTTCACCGGTCTCACGATTCGATGCGATTACGATTATCAAGTCCACGATTTGATTCGATTCGATTCCGCGATGCATCACGATGCATCACGATTGCAGCTCACGTGCGCATGGCTCTCTCCCCAAAATACTAAACAGGGTGATCAGAGACTGCAGATGTGGTAGAGGAGATAATCAGAGACTGTGGGCATAGTACAGGGGATGGTCAGAGACTGCGGACATGCTACAGGGGATGGTCAGAGACTGCGGACATGCTACAGGGGATGGTCAGAGACTGCGGACATGCTACAGGGGATGGTCAGAGACTGCGGACATGCTACAGGGGATGGTCAGAGACTGCGGACATGCTACAGGGGATGGTCAGAGACTGCGGACATGCTACAGGGGATGGTCAGAGACTGCGGACATGCTACAGGGGATGGTCAGATACTGCGGACATGCTACAGGGGATGGTCAGAGACTGCGGACATGCTACAGGGGATGGTCAGAGACTGCGGACATGCTACAGGAGATGGTCTATATTTCTCCTCCCTAGAGCCCAGTCCCTGCCTGCAGTGACAATGACTTATCACAGGTGACACATCAGATTCCACAACATGCACGTACCCCCCCCCCCCCCCCCCCCCCCCCCCCCCCCCCCCCCCCGTGTCCCTGGATCACAGCACCCCCTTCTTTCTCTGTTATCGACAAAATGCACACGAGTAGAAGCAATAGCACTTATTAGAGAATCCTACATTAAGTGACCGCTCTGCTGTTTAATATCATATAGATGGTGCCACACCACAAAAAATAGGGCTTGTAGGATACAGTCATCTTAGAGGTTGTAAAAATAGGGCTAGCCTGCAATGACACAAGTAATGTGTAATTTAGATGAGATAACTAAGCTGAATTACACATTACTTGTGTCATTGCAGGCGGTAATGAGATGGGCGATCTGCCTGCTCACCATCCCCCGATCCCCATCCTATATAATACCATTTCATATTTTGTGCTCATAAAAACGTACAAGGCATTTGAGGAAAGCAAAGCAGCAGTGAGTCAACTTGTTTCCTATTCACCTACTATTCGAGATATTATCTATATAATATAATATCCCGAATAGTAGGTGCATAGGAAACAAATTAAAAGCCTGTAGTTCCTCTTTGCCACTGTTCCACTGCTGCTTTGCTTTCATAAATCTTTAACCCCTGATGTGTTTCTGGGCTTCATAACTGGAGAAAATATACAGATCCTCAGCTTACAGTCAGTACTATGTCTGTGTGTGTGACAGCCAGTGTCTCTTCTCTTGTGTAATGATGTTTTGTACCTGTCTGATGATGAGGATGAAATGTCTCCTCTCCTGCTGCCTGTGTGATGAGACAACCACGGCCTGGCTCACTCGGGTCTCCTTCCCAGTCCTGCTCTTGCAGCTGCTGCATGTGACTGAGTCGGGTGAAGGGCGGATGGTCTCCCCTGGCCTGTGTGCAGTGCAGTTAACGCGGCTGCACACAGTGATGCAGACGTCTGTGCAGCCGACGAGGAAAGCTGAGCGTGAGCTCTTGGGACCAGAGTCAGAGAACACATGTCTTCTCCTCTGTCTCACTCGAGTCGGACCTGCGACACACTCTCAGGGCGGCTGGGGATGACGTCGGCGGGAGGCGGGAAAAATGGTGCCAAAACTTCGGCTCCACTCGGGCGGCTCAGTCGGCTCCACTCGGCGCTGGGTGGCTGCTCGGCGAGCGGCAATGACGTCATCAGTATGCATCGATTATTTAAAGGGACAGCATCGGCGCAGAATCGCCGGAGGAATAATCGTGATGCATCGATTAAACGATTAATTTCAGCAGCCCTAATATATATATATATTATTATACAGGATTTATATAGCGCCAACAGTTTGCGCAGTGCTTTACAACATTGGGGAAGACAATACAGTTACAATACAATTCAATACAGGAGGGATCAGAGGGCCCTGCTCCTTAGAGATTACAGTCTAGAATATATATATATACTGCTGGTGCTAATTGAGAAGCGGGGGGGCTTTGGGTGCTGATGAACAAAAAAAAAGGGGGGTTACCCTGGGGACCTCTGGACCCCTTACAAAATAATATATATAAAAAACATCCATCTGGGCCCCTGGGGATCTCTAAACCCTTTAATAAAAATAAAAAAAAAATATAAAAACCTTTTTGTTTATTAGAAAAAAAAGGGGGGTTGGCATCCCCTTTCAAAAATTATATATAAAAAAAGCCACCTGTCCTCCTGGGGATCTCTGGGCCCTTTTAATAAAAAAATAAATATATAAAGACCTTTTTTTATTAGAAAAAAAAGGGGGGTTGGCATCCGGGGCCCATTTCAAAAAATATATATAAAAAAAAGCCATCTGGGCCCCTGGGGATCTCTGGGCCCTTTAATAAAAAGAAAAAAGAAATAAAAAAAAATATATAAAAAAGGGGGGGGGGGTCGCCATCAGGGCCCCTTACAGGTGTAATGCCTGTACCCCCCTGATGGCGGCCCTGTCTCCTCTACTTCTTTGCATATACATATATATATATATATATATATATATATAGACACACAGTATCTCACAAAAGTGAGTACACCCCTCACATTTTTGTAAATGTATATATATTGGGCCAGATTCAGAGAGCCGTAACTCCTGTGTAACTGGTGGTAGACCGGAGTACTTTCAAATTACGCGCGTTTTTTAGCTAGTCTGAAACCCCAAACCATGAATAGACGGCTGAGGGCTTCAATTCGACTGGATTACGTGTTCGTACGCTTTCGGATCTACGCTGCAATAAAATTGCGGCCACTGGGTGGACTTCCCGTCGTTTTCCGCGTCGGGGTATGCTAATGAGCTTTTGCCGGCGATCCCCGAAATTACGATCTTCAATCGCAATCTCTTACGGCATCTTTAGTCATCTTTTTTTTTTGCGTAACACTATACCAGCTTTTTGCTGCTCTAATATTAGACGGCCCATGTTAAGTATGGCCGTCGTTCCCGCGTCGAATTTCAACGTTTGTTTTTTTTTTTTACGTAAGTCGTCCGGGAATAGGAATGTACGTAAACGACGCTACTCAAACAACAACTGACGTATCGACGTTCGTTCTCGCAATGCACGGTGGGAAATTTCTGAACGGAGCATGCGCAGTTCGATCGCCGCGGGGACGCGCCTAATTTAAATGATTCACGCCCCCTAATCGCGTATTTTAGATTACGCGGCGAGAAATAGACTACGCCGACGTATCGTACGGGCAAAAATCTACCAGAATTCGATGTAGAGCCTGGTAAAATACGGCAGCGTAGAGTATTTTGAATACGCTGCGCAAATTTACGTGTACCTGAATCTGGCCCATTATTTTTTTTTTTTTTTTTTTTATTAATTACATAATATTTTTTATAAATTATATAATTGTATCATTCTTTTAAATATTATTATTATTATTTTTTAGGATCTTCTAGACAGTTGAAATAGTTAAGCAAAAGATCCTATAAATATTTATGTACTTTTTTTTTTTTTAATAATTAGTGTTCGTTTTCTGCCCTGAATGCCAAGCCGCGTCCCTCGCCCGTTATCGGCTTTGGTTTACTTTGCTTCCCGCGATGCTAAAGATGCCCACGGACCGCCGCGTAGCTGACTGATTGCCAGCATGATTCTGTATCACGATTCGTTAAAGCGTTACGTATGATTTCTGTCTAAACAGCGTAATATAAATAGAGCGGTGTACACAGAGGAAGCAGCTTTTTTCACACCTCCTTTGGCGGCGTTCGATGGAGACGGTACAAGGGTTAATTATTGTTTTTCCTAATACATAAGTGCGGAATGAATCCTGCAAATCCTGCGTCTGAAGCCAAGTGTGAAAAGAAATGTTTAAACAGAGAGAGAGAGAAAAAAAAAGAAATCTGCTTATGGCTCGGGGGGAAACATGGTGGAATTAAACCAGACCAGAAGCACATTTACGTTCTGTTATTATTATACCTAAAGAAAACAAAAAAATAAAGACGGAAAACATTTTAGTGCCGCAACCTCCGGCTGCACCAGGCAATCATTACGGGCCGACAGAGCGGCATCATGCCCGCACTTTAAGCCGCCCTCATTTCCATCTATGTCAGGGATTTATTTTTTGCTTTTGCAATTTTTTCATAGGATACAGTTTGATGCTCCGGCATGCCTTTGAAGGAAATGTAGTTTGTGTGTTTTTTTCTAGATAAACAGGAACAAGAGATCATCTCAGTGGAAATAACCTTATCAATATGCATTAGAGTCGGAATCGGAGTTAAACAAATACTTTGTAGAAGAATTTTGCATATTCTTCCTGGAATCTCGGGGATCTTTGTGTATTTCTTCCAGATCTGTGCAGTAATCCAGTGCGAGACTTCCTGTAATAAAGACCGATCACTGCTGATCTCTCTCCTTGTGCAGGGGGACTAGACTTATCTCCATCCCTTTGTGTAGTGGGTGGGGCCTGCAGGGTCCCTCCCACAGCTCTGCCCTCTCTCTCTGCTTGTGCATGGTGACTAGTCCTATCTCCACCCCTTTGTGTAGTGGGTGGAGCCTGTGGGGTCCCTCCCACAGCTTTGCCCTCTCTCTCCTTGTGCAGAGGGACTAGTCTTGTCTCCATCCCCTTGTGTAGTGGGTGGAGCCTACAGGCTCCCTCTCACAGCTCTGCCCTCTTGTTCCTTGTGCATGGTGACTAGTCTTGTCTCCACCCCCTTGTGTAGTGGGTGGAGCCTGCAGGGTCCCTCCCACAGCTCTGCCCTCTCTCTGCTTGTGCAGGGTGACTAGTCCTATCTCCACCCCTTTGTGTAGTGGGTGGAGCCTGTGGGGTCCCTCCCACAGCTTTGCCCTCTCTCTCCTTGTGCAGGGGACTAGTCTTGTCTCCATCCCCTTGTGTAGTGGGTGGAGCCTGCAGGCTCCCTCCCACAGCTCTGCCCTCTTGTTCCTTGTGCATGGTGACTAGTCTTGTCTCCACCCCTTTGTGTAGTGGGTGGAGCCTGCAGGGTCCCTCCCACAGCTCTGCCCTCTCTCTCTGCTTGTGCAGGGTGACTAGTCCTATCTCTACCCCTTTGTGTAGTGGGTGGAGCCTGTGGGGTCCCTCCCACAGCTTTGCCCTCTCTCTCCTTGTGCAGGGGACGAGTCTTGTCTCCATCCCCTTGTGTAGTGGGTGGAGCCTGCAGGGTCCCTCCCACTGCTCTGCCCTCTTGTTCCTTGTGCAGGGTGACTAGTCTTGTCTCCACCCCTTTGTGTAGTGGGCAGAGCCTGCAGGGTCCCTCACATAGCTCTGCCCTCTCTCTATGCTTGTGCAGGGTGACTAGTCCTATCTGGTGAAGTAGTGGGTGGAGCCTGCATTAGTGTGTGCAACCCAAAGCTTAAAAACACACATATTTCTCTGCAGCCTCAGCTGCACTGGACAGTGAATGAATGGGAAGTGCTCTGTGCTGATTGGCTTCCTGTTCATTCACAAATGGAAGCATAGTAAACATGGCATACTATGCTTCAGTTATGATTGAAAATGGTGAGTAAGTGTGTTCATTTAGAAAAGGAAGGGCTAGTAAATGCCATATTTACAAGCCCCTACCCCCATCTCTTCATTCTGAAACATCCCTGTAGCAGCCTGTGGGAGAGGAGAAGAGAGAAGCCAGCAGCACTACATGGAAGGAATTCTTGCCAGGAGACGGAAACCTCACTTCACATAGTGCTTAGGGTGTGCCCAGAGACACCTGCCACACCCCCTGTGCATGCCTATGTTAAGGCCCCATGCACACCTTCAGGAATATCAACCAATTTACTTTGTGTCACCAGCAAACCCACCAACCTTTCATTGATATTACTAACAGACAGATGTAATAGAACAGGACCGAGTACCGAGACTTTGTGGTGCACCACTAGTGAACCCCGTTTACAATCTCACTGTGATATCTATCCTTTAGCCCAGGGGTCTCCACACTGCGGCCCGAGGGCCAGATGTGGCCCTGTTCTAGCCTTCATCAGGCCCTTATGCAGGACCGCCATCAGGGGGGTACAGGCATTACACCTGTAAGGGGTCTGGAGGTCCCCAGGGGCCCAGAGGCCACCAGGGCCCCAGATGGCAACCCCCTCTTTTTTTTTTTTTATAAAAAAATATTTCTTTTTTAATATATTTTTCTTTTATTTTTTATTAAATGGCCAATTATTTTTCTTTTATTTTTTTAGAGGTCCGGAGGTCCCCAAATATTTTTTTATTTATATATAACCCTCCTTTTTTTTATAAAAATGTTTTACATTTTTTTTTATATTTCATTTGTTTTCTTTTTTTATATATACCGTAGATATATTTTTATTAAAGGACTCAGAAGTCCCCAGGGCCCCATGTGTCAAACCCCCTTTTTTTTTATAAATGTTTTTTTTATTTTTGTTTATATATTTTATTTCTGATGAAAAGCCCCATTTTTTTGTAATTTCTTATTATAAAAAAAAAAAAATGATTAAAGGGCTCAGAGGTCCCCAGGGCCCCGGATGGCTACCCCCCTTTTTTTATATATATTTTTCTTTATTTCTTCTTTTGTAAAGGCCCCCCACCCCCCCGCTTCTCAATTTGCGGCAGCCCCCCCCTTCTCAATTTCAGGCAGCAGCACCCCCCCCCCCCCGGTTCTCTGCTCCAGGGGGCCATGCCTGAAGCTGTGTAAGGGGCCCCAAGATTGCTGATGGCGGCCCTGCCCTTATGGCAATATTGCTCCCAATGATATGAGGCACTATTCCTCCCAATGGCACCAACAAAAAGGGGCACTATTTCTTAGACTAATAGCAATGATGGAGCACCATTCCTCCTCCTACTGCCCACCAACATTGGAGCCATGTTTATTCTCACTGATGCTCGGCCCTGGGGCATTTTTTACCCCAACTGGTCAGAATCCGGCCCCCCTGAAGTCTGAAAGACCGTAAACTGACCCTTTGCTTTAAAACTATGGAGACCCCTGCTTTAGCCCACTGAACCTCCTTAGGGTTAAGTTACAACTATTTTTTTTTTTTTTTATGAGATCATTATATGGAACTGTATCACACATCCCCATTATCCAGGTGTCTTGGTGGCTGAGATTGCAGCATGCCTTGGGCTTTTCCTTACGCTTGTCCATGGCCTGAGAAATTCAATCTCCTGTTTGTTGAGGAATAATATCTTTTCCGAACAGCTAATTGTTACATTGTGTCAGTGGAGGTCGTCTCCGAATCCCGGGTTCATTATAAGGCAGCGGGTTGCGATTCCCTGCGCTGTCCTCTGACTTTCCACTTGACAAATTGGATGAAATTTAAGTAAACGACCCTCTTATATCTACGATGAATGGAACCGCCAAAAGAAAACACTTCTCTTCAGAAACGGGCAGAATTTTTGCTATTCATCCATTATTATAGAATAACAGGAAGGGCTCAGTGTGGTGGATCGGGACCCTGACAGCGCTTTCTTTATGGAAATCATTTGGGGTATAAAACAGGTTCATTTTGCCATTCTCTGGCTGCCCTCTTCTCCTCCCTGGCGGTCAGTAAGGATGTCATTTTCTCCTTCCTCCAGAAATTGACCTAAATAACAAGTAACCTGTAGCAGTGGGAGAGCTCAGGATGGCGTCGGCTCGGTCTTGCCGCTAGTCGGCCATAATCCTTTTCTTGGCTTCACAATGCCGACCGCGTAGGGGGAGGAGGGCATCTCTTTTATAACTTTTTCTGAGATCTCTCGGTGGCTGGGGTCATTTGTCTGGCTGTTAAGGGAGCAGTGTGGAGTCGCAGCACATTCTCTCCCTGCCTGTCATCCACAATGGAGAAAGAGAGCCGCCATCTATTCAGGGGGAGAGACTGGCTGTCAATGGCCATTCATCCTGCAATGTAAAGGATCCTCTTTATTGTACTTTCTTTTTTGCTTTTGTAATACTTTTAATTTAAAAGTGTCATTTCTGAATCATTTTACCAGCCCTGTGTGGTCTTCTTTTTTATTTTACCTTTTTTTCTTCTCTTTCTTGAGTTCTGATTCGTCTCTCCTTATACTGTTTAACCTTTCCCCTTTTCTCCGCCATCTTTTTCTCCTCTCTCCTATCCCCACTCTTCTTTTACTTCTATGCTTCTCTCTTCGCTTCCTCCTATTTCTTTGCTTCTCCTCTCTTCTCTTCCTCTTATTTCTATGCTTCTCCTCTCTTCTCTTCCTCTTATTTCTATGCTTCTCCTCTCTTCTCTTCCTCTTATTTATATGCTTCTCCTCTCTTCTCTTCCTCTTATTTCTATACTTCTCCTCTGTTCTCTTCCTCTTATTTCTATACTTCTCCTCTGTTCTCTTCCTCTTATTTCTATGCTTCTCCTCTCTTCTCTTCCTCTTATTTCTATGCTTCTCCTCTCTTCTCTTCCTCTTATTTCTATGCTTCTCCTCTCTTCTCTTCCTCTTATTTATATGCTTCTCCTCTCTTCTCTTCCTCTTATTTCTATTCTTCTCCTCTGTTCTCTTCCTCCTATTTCTTTGCTTCTCCTCTCTTCTCTTCCTCTTATTTCTATGCTTCTCCTCTCTTCTCTTCCTCTTATTTCTATGCTTCTCCTCTCTTCTCTTCCTCTTATTTATATGCTTCTCCTCTCTTCTCTTCCTCTTATTTCTATACTTCTCCTCTGTTCTCTTCCTCTTATTTCTATACTTCTCCTCTGTTCTCTTCCTCTTATTTCTATACTTCTCCTCTGTTCTCTTCCTCTTATTTCTATGCTTCTCCTCTCTTCTCTTCCTCTTATTTCTATGCTTCTCCTCTCTTCTCTTCCTCTTATTTCTATTCTTCTCCTCTCTTCTCTTCCTCTTATTTCTATGCTTCTCCTCGCTTTTCTTCCTCTTATTTCTGTGCTTCTCCCTTCTCTTCCCTTTATTTCTATGCTTCTCCTCTCTTCTCTTCCTCTTATTTCTATGCTTCTCCTCGCTTTTCTTCCTCTTATTTCTGTGCTTCTCCTCTCTTCTCTTCCTCTTATTTCTATGCTTCTCCTCTCTTCTCTTCCACTTATTTCTATGCTTCTCCTTGCTTTTCTTCCTCTTATTTCTGTGCTTCTCCTCTCTTCTCTTCCTCTTATTTCTGTGCCTCTCCTCTCTTCTCTTCCTCCTATTTCTGTGCTTCTCCTTGTTTCTTCCTCTCTTCTCTTCCCTTTCTTTTCCATTCTCCCTTCTCCCTATACTTCCCTTCCCCCTCCTTTCCATCTCTTCTTGTTTCCATTCTTTTTCTCTCCCTTCTCTCTTTTTACTTTCCTTCTCCGTTCTCTTTCTTTCTTTCCTCCTCTCTCTCTCTTTTCCTTCACCCCTGCTCTTTCTTCCTTCTCCTATCTGTTTCCTCACATTTTTTCTTTCTATCCTCTTCCCTCTGTTCTTTTAACTCTCTGCTTACCTTTTTCTTGCCTCTTTTCGTCTCTCTTCTCTGCACTTGCTGCCTCTCTCTCTCTCTCTTTGGCCGCGTACACACGATCAAACATATCTGCTGAAACTGGTCCGTAGACCAGTTTCAGCGGACAGATCGGACCGTGTGTACGGGCTAGCAGACAGGTTTTTGCAGCAGACAAGTTTTAAAGCATGCTGGAAACCTGTCCTTTCGACATGTCCGCTGGTTAGTATGCCTAACCAGCGGACCGAAATCTCCCGCATGCACCGAATGGATTCGACGCATGCGTGGAAGAATTTTACTTCCTGGTTTGGTGACGTGGCGGCGTCAACGTCACCGCCACGTCACCGCGATGTCTGTCCGTGGGGATTTTGGTTTGATGGTGTGTACAACCATCAGACCAAAACAGCCCAGCAGACATATCTGATGAAAACGGTCCATCGGTCCTTTCTCTTTCCTTACCCATGCTATTTCTTCCTTATCCTCTCTTCCCTCACCTTTTCTCTTTCTTTTTACTCCCTTCTGTTCTTTCTTCACCTCTCCTTTTCCTTCCTTCCTCTCCTTTCTCCTCTTCCCTCTCCTCTCCTTTCTCCTCATCCCACCCCTTCCCTCTTTTTTTCTCTGCTCTTTATTATCTTCTGTCTTCCACTTACACTTGTCCTATTTTCCTTCTCTCTTTCGCTTATTCTCCCTCTCTCCTTTCTCTTTTCTCTTCTCTCCTTCCACTCCTCTCAAGCCCTGTACACACGATCGGATATCCAATGTATTTTTTCGTCGGATCTCCGATGAAGCTGACTTTCATCCGTCTTGCCTACACACCATCAATCACAAATCCGACCGTGCCAAAACACGGTGACATAAAACACTATGATGTGCTGAAAAAAATGAAGTTCAATGCATGGATTTTTGACTAATGGACTTCCACACAGACTATCTTTTTTTTTTTTACCCATTGGAAAAATTTAAAACATGTTCTATTTTTTCACCGATGGAAAACAAACTGATGGGGCCCACACACAATCGGTTTGTCCGATGAAAACAGACCATCGGTCTGATTTCATCAGACAAACCGATCGTGTGTACAGGGCTTCACACTTTTCTTCTCCTTTCCTCTCCTGTTCTTTCCTCTTCCGTTCTTTCCTCTTCTCTCTAATTCCTGTCATCTCTCTTCCATTGCTCTCATTTCTCCTCTTGCCTTTCTCCTATCCTCCACTCTTTCTTTTTTTTTTTTCATTCTTCTCTCTTCCCTCTTTTCTTTCTCTTCTCCTCTCCTCTTTCTCCTCTCCTTTTCTCGTTTCTTTTTCCTCTTCTCTCTTTCCTCTTCTCACTTTTCTTTTTCCTATCCTACTCTTTCTTATCTTATTTTTTTGTTTCTTTCCTTTCCTTCTCATCTCTTCTCTTCTCTGTTTTCTTTCTTTCTTTCTTTCTTTCTTTCTCCTCTCCTCTCTCTTTTCTTTTTCCTCTCCTCTCTTCTCTCTTTTCTTTTTCCTCTCCTCTCTTCTCTCTTTTCTTTTTCCTCTCCTCTCTTCTTTTTCCTCTCCCCTCTTCTTCCTTTTCTCCTCTCCTCTCTTTTCTTTCTCATCTCCTCTCTTTTCTTTCTCCTCTCCCCTCTTCTCCCTTTTCTCCTCTCCTCTCTTTTCTTTCTCCTATCCTCTCTTTTCTTTCTCCTCTCCTCTCTTTTCTTTCTCCTCTCCCCTCTTCTCCCTTTTCTCATCTCCTCTCTTTTCTTTCTCCTATCCTCTCTTTTCTTTCTCCTCTCCTCTCTTTTCTTTCTCCTCTCCTCTCTTTTCTTTCTCCTCTCCTCTCTTTTCTTTCTCCTCTCCTCTCCTCTCTTCACTTGTCTTTCTCCTCCACTCTCCTCTCTTTTATCCTCTCTCTCTCTCCTCTCTTTTCTTTCTATGAAATTTGATTGGCCAGTTTAAATCCTGGGTCAAACCAATGTAGTAAGCTGCACCATCAGTTCATTGTACGATATCAAGGAATTATCTCATGCACACAATTCCTGTCCTTAGATGATATTTAATCAGTGTTGTGAAACCATCCAATGAGCAGATACTGTAACAGGTTGTACAAAGCAGATGGTATCTGAAGAAAAGGCCGGTGCAATCTTAACAACAGTTTATTTTAAACATTCTGTTACAAAAAATAATCTCATCTGGCATTATGCGAGCCAGTGTGCCATCTGTGATAGACAGGTCTCTGAGAATTCAAAGTGAAAACAAGGAGTAAGGATGATGTTTGGTGTTCCTGTAGACTGGAGCCAGGAACACAAGGAGTAAGGATGAGGTTTGGTGTTCCTGTAGACTGGAGCCAGGAACACAAGGAGTAAGGATGAGGTTTGGTGTTTCTGTAGACTGGAGCCATTAACACAAGGAGTAAGGATGAGGTTTGGCATTCCTGTAGACTGGAGCCAGGAACACAAGGAGTAAGGATGAGGTTTGGCATTCCTGTAGACCGCAGCCAGGAACACAAGGAGTAAGGATGAGGTTTGGCATTCCTGTAGACCGCAGCCAGGAACACAAGGAGTAAGGATGAGGTTTGGCATTCCTGTAGACCACAGTCAGGAACACAAGGAGTAAGGATGAGGTTTGGAGTTCCTGTAGACTGGAGCCAGGAGCACAAGGAGTAAGGATGGGGTTTGGTGTTTCCGTAGACTGGAGCCAGGAACACAAGGAGTAAGGATAAGGTTTGGTGTTCCTGTAGACTGGAGCCAGGAACACAAGGAGTGAGGATGAGGTTTGGTGTTCCTGTAGACTGGAGCCAGGATCACAAGGAGTAAGGATGAGGTTTGGTGTTTCTGTAGACTGGAGCCATTAACACAAGGAGTAAGGATGAGGTTTGGCATTCCTGTAGACTGGAGCCAGGAACACAAGGAGTAAGGATGAGGTTTGGTGTTCCTGTAGACCGCAGCCAGGAACACAAGGAGTAAGGATGAGGTTTGGCATTCCTGTAGACCGCAGCCAGGAACACAAGGAGTAAGGATGAGGTTTGGCATTCCTGTAGACCGCAGCCAGGAACACAAGGAGTAAGGATGAGGTTTGGCATTCCTGTAGACCACAGTCAGGAACACAAGGAGTAAGGATGAGGTTTGGTGTTCCTGTAGACTGGAGCCAGGAGCACAAGGAGTAAGGATGGGGTTTGGTGTTTCCGTAGACTGGAGCCAGGAACACAAGGAGTAAGGATGAGGTTTGGTGTTCCTGTAGACTGGAGCCAGGAACACAAGGAGTAAGGATGAGGTTTGGTGTTCCTGTAGACTGGAGCCAGGAACACAAGGAGTAAGGATGAGGTTTGGTGTTCCTGTAGACTGGAGCCATGAACACAAGGAGTAAGGATGAGGTTTTGCATTCCTGTAGACTGGAGCCATAAACACAAGGAGTAAGGATGAGGTTTGGCATTCCTGTAGACTGCGGCCGGGAACACAAGGAGTAAGGATGAGGTTTGGCGTTCCTGTAGACTGTGGCCGGGAACACAAGGAGTAAGGATGAGGTTTGGTGTCCCTGTAGACTGGAGCCAGGAACACAAGGAGTAAGGATGAGGTTTGGCGTTCCTGTAGACTGGAACCAGGAACACAAGGAGTAAGGATGAGGTTTGGTGTTCCTGTAGACTGGAGTCAGGAACACAAGGAGTAAGGATGAGGTTTGGTGTTCCTGTAGACTGGAGCCATGAACACAAGGAGTAAGGATGAGGTTTGGCGTTCCTGTAGACTGGAGCCAGGAACACAAGGAGTAAGGATGAGGTTTGGCGTTCCTGTAGACTGGAACCAGGAACACAAGGAGTAAGGATGAGGTTTGGTGTTCCTGTAGACTGGAGTCAGGAACACAAGGAGTAAGGATGAGGTTTGGCGTTCCTGTAGACTGGAGCCATGAACACAAGGAGTAAGGATGAGGTTTGGCGTTCCTGTAGACTGGAGCCAGGAACACAAGGAGTAAGGATGAGGTTTGGTGTTCCTGTAAACTGGAGTCAGGAACACAAGGAGTAAGGATGTGGTTTGGCGTTCCTGTAGACCACAGTCAGGAACACAAGGAGTAAGGATGAGGTTTGGTGTTTCTGTAGACTGGAGCCAGGAACACAAGGAGTAAGGATGAGGTTTGGTGTTCCTGTAGACTGGAGCCAGGAACACAAGGAGTAAGGATGAGGTTTGGTGTTTCTGTAGACTGGAGCCAGGAACACAAGGAGTAAGGATGAGGTTTGGTGTTTCTGTAGACTGAAGCCAGGAACACAAGGAGTAAGGATGAGGTTTGGTGTTTCTGTAGACCACAGCCAGGAACACAAGGAGTAAGGATGAGGTTTGGCATTCCTGTAGACTGGAGCCAGGAACATAAGGAGTAAGGATGAGCTTTGGTGTTCCTGTAGACTGGAGCCAGGAACACAAGGAGTAAGGATGAGGTTTGGTGTTCCTGTAGACTGGAGCCAAGAACACAAGGAGCAGGATTGGGTTTTGATGATCCTATAGAAGGAAGGCCGTAACACAAGGGGCAGGATCAGGGTTCCGTGTTTCCAGAGAAGGCAGCCACACACACAAGGAGCAGGGTTAGGTGTTTAGTGTCCCTATAGAGCAGCAATCTCCAAACTGCGGCCTGGGAACCAGGTGTGGACCTTTATCAGGCCCTTGGGGCACTTCCTTCCTTCTACTGATGAGAATGACATGGCACCATTCCTCCCACTGACAACATTGATGAAGCACTATTCCTCTCACTAAACCAATGTTAGGGCACTATTTCTTCAACTAAAACCAATCACGGGGCACTATTCCTCCCACTAAATTCAATGATGGGGCACTATTCCTCCCATTAAAACCAATCATGGGACGCTATTCCTCCCACTAAAACCAATAATGGGGCACTATTCCTCCCACTAAAACAGATCATAGGGCGCTATTCTTTCTACTAAAACCAATCATGAGGCACTATTCCTCCCACTAAAACCTATCATGGGACACTATTCCTCCCACTAACACTGATCATAGGGCACTATTTTTTCTACTAAAACCAATCATGGGGCACTATTCCTCCCACTAGAAACTAATGATGGGACACTATTCCTCCCACTACAACCAATGATGGAGCGCTATTCCTCACAATACAACCAATGATGGAGCGCTATTCCTCACAATACAACCAATGATGGAGCACTATTCCTCACAATACAACCAATGATGGAGCGCTATTCCTCACACTACAACCAATGATGGAGCGCTATTCTTCCCACTAAAACCAATGATGGGGCGCTATTCCTCACACTACAACCAATGATGGGGCACTATTCCTCCCACTTAAACCAATCATGGGCAACTATTCTTCCCACATAAACCAATGATGGGACACTATTCCTCCCACTCACACCAATGATGGGTCACTATTCCTCCCACTCACACCAATGATGGGTCACTATTCCTTCTACTAAAAGCAATCATTGGGCACCATTCCTCCCACTTGAAACAAATGATGGGACACGATTCCTCCCACTAAAACCAATCACAGGGCGCTATTCTTCCCACTAAAAAAAATAATGGAGCACTATTCCTCCCACTGACACCAATAATGACGCCTGAAGGACAGTAACCCGCCCTTGTGGGGAAGGTTTGGAGACCCCTGCTATAGAGAACAGCTGGGAACACAACGAGCGGGGTCAGGATTGTTGGTTCCTTTAGTGATGAATATAAATTCATACATGAAGCTGGAGCAATATAGAATTCCTGCACAGGCTCCACATCTTCCGTATTTCATTAATATTATCAGAAACATATTGGAATATAATTATAATAATCTCAGCATCTCCATGTGATTCATGATTATTAGGAAATATCAGAGTATAATTATCAGTGCAGCGTCAACAGCGCATGCATGCTTCCTTCTCAGAGTTCACGGATGATCCGTCTCATTATTATTGTTACACTATTATTACAATATAATTATTATTATAATCTTAGCAGCCTGAGTATGGATTCTGCACATGCTTCACAACCTGGCAAGAATTTGTATTATTATTAATATTTTTATAAGATCTTTTTTCCAGTCATTAGAATACAATTATGATTGTTATGGCAATTGGCTGAATAGGAGTCCTGTACAGATTTTACAGTTCATATGTTTTATTGTTTTGCCTTTAAATGATTAAAATGTAAGTGTAATTATTATAACTGGGATTCCTGTAGAGTTCGAAGGACAATTCCACTTATGATTTGGAAACATTTCTTTATGAAAAAAAAAAGAAAACATGATAATATTAAAGATACAATAACACTGGTGAAAAGGAAACATGATAATATTAAAGATACAATATCACTGGTGAAAAGGAAACTGATAATCATCCGGTTTATTTATTTAAACATCTTAAAAAGTTGAAGCAAATCTAAATTCTCTCAATCAATGTGAAATATTTTTAATCCTTAGGGTCCTTTCACACTAGCGGACGAACGGTCTGCTAATTACAAGTCCGTTAACGGA
Organism: Rana kukunoris; assembly: GCA_029574335.1. Lineage (NCBI taxonomy): Eukaryota > Metazoa > Chordata > Amphibia > Anura > Ranidae > Rana > Rana kukunoris. The sequence goes on along the minus strand of CM056055.1, from coordinate 225,717,641 downwards.
CTTGTAATGGGCCCCTATGGGAGCGGATCCGTAAGCGGATGATGCATCCGCTAACGTCCGCCAGATCCGCATCCGTTTTTTTGGACGGAAGAATGTCCTATTTTTCTTCCATCCGGCCAAACGGATCGGATGCAAACGGACAGACGGTCCGTTTCCATCCGACTCCCCATAGGGGAGAGCGGAGGAGAGACAGAGCGGTCCCTGCCCAGAGGCGATTCAGTTCGCATGTGCCGCGCTATACAAGTTTTTTCATTCATTCATTCAGTGTGCGGGGACCGCCCTGTCCGCCCGACAGCTTAGCGGAGACCCCCCGCTGAGCTGACGGACACACGGAGCGGACCGAAAAACGTTCCGCTCCGTGTGAAAGGACCCTTAGGCTACTAACATTAGTAAATAGATAAGGGGAAGGTTGATTATATTTACTTGTTTTCATTTTTTTTTTTTGGCAATTCTTCAGTTACTTCCTGGATTCTGGCCTAGGCCAAAATTATGTCATACATCCAAGAAATCTTCATGGATTTTTTATTTTTTTTATTTCCTTTGGAGAAGGGGGTCTTTCCCAGCTATAAGCACACTCTACCAGTGGTGTTACTAGGGTTGGTGTCACCTGGTGTGAAAAAAAATTGGTGTCACTCACCACCCCCCTCCACCAACTATAGGCCCCTTCAGTACATACCCCCCTCCCTCAGTACAGACCCCCCCTCCCTCAGTACAGACCCCCCTCCCACACTACAGACCCTCCTCCCTCAGTGCAGACCCTCCTCCCTCAGTACAGACCCCCCTCCCTCAGTACAGACCCCCCTCCCTCAGTACAGACCCCCCTCCCACACTACAGACCCTCCTCCCTCAGTACAGACCCTCCTCCATCAGTACAGACCCTCCTCCCTCAGTACAGACCCCCCTCCCTCAGTTCAGACCCCCCTCCCTCAGTACAGACCCTCCTCCCTCAGTATAGACCCTCCTCCCACAATACAGACCCCTTCACTCAGTACAGACCACCTTTCCTCAGTATAACCCCCCAATTAAGTACAAACCCCCCCACCTCCCACAGTATAGACCACTCTCCCTCAGACCATCCTCCCTCAGTACAGACCCCCCTCCCACAGTGCAGATCCCTTCACTCAGTACGTACCACCTTTCCTCAGTATAACCCACCCAATTAAGTACAGACCCCCCTCCCACAGTATAGACCCCTCTCCTTCAGTAGACCGCCCTTCCTCAGTACAGACCCCCCTCCCACAGTGCAGACCCCTTCACTCAGTACAGACCACCTTTCCTCAGTATAACCCCCCAATTAAGTACAGACCCTCCTCCCAAAGTATAGACCCCTTTCTCTCAGTACATACCCCCCTCCATCAGTATAGACCTCCCCCTTAGTACAGACCCTCCTACACTAACTACAGATTCTTCTCCCACATTACAGACCCACCCTCAGTGCAGACCCTGTTCATCAGCATACACCCCCCCCTCAGTGCAGACCCCCTCCATCAGAATAGACTCCCCTCAGTGCAGACCCCCCTCGATCAGCATATACCCACCTCAGTGCAGACCCCCCTACATAAGCATAGACCCACCTCACTCAATGCAGACCCCCCTCCATCAGCATAGACCCCCCTCATTGCAGACCCCCTCCATCAGCATATCCATTTTTATTTTTATTTTTTTCCCCTTTTCTTTTTTTTTTTCTCCCTTTTTTATTTTTTCTCTCACTAGAATAAAATGAAACTGGGGTAAATATTTTGTAGGGGGACATGGTCATTTCGGTGAATCGGGATGACAGCTACATGCATCTGTCTCAATATTCACCCTGAGCCCTAGTTCACACTGGTGCGTTTTGAGATGCGATTTGGCATGTCAAATCGCATGTCAAAACGGCAGATTTTGCCTCAAATTGACGGCAATGGCACCGTCCTAATCGGTGCGACGCTGCATCTGTGGCATTGCAGCGATTTCAAAAAGTAGTCTCTGTACTACTTTTTGCGATTTCAGCCTGCGATTTACATTGACATCTGTGCAGAAACCTGCACAGATGTCTCTGAAATCGCGGCTAAAATCGGGACTGCCGGGCGGGAGTGAAATCGTGCGAGTTCAGCTGAACTCGCACTGCTTCACTCCCGCAGCCCAGTGTGAACCTGGGCTTAATCAACAATATTAAACAATGATCTCACTTTTAATACTTTAGGTGTTTTTTTAAGGCTAAACAAAGAGAGCGTGTTTTTGCTTGCAGTGATTTCATTGGGGGGTAAACACAGGGTGGAAATTTTGTAGTTTTAGGGGGGATTTTTTTAGTAGGTGGAACCAGAGAGATGTCCAGTATTGGGACCCCCTTGTTCCTCATTCTTACACTGGTAATATCATTAAAACATTTTTTCCCTTCCCCTCTTTTCTTCTCTTTTTCCAACATTTTCTATTGCGGGGGATGCTTGTAATTTAAAGCGTAACTTCAGTAATTTTTTCATCTTTCTATCTATTAAATCTTCTGCCCTTGTTGTTGTTTTAACTTTGGATAGTAACACATTTTTATTCTGCCAGTAAATCCCTCATACAGCCCACTTCCTGATTCTTGTCTGGTCATTAGCCTAGGATTATGACATCATGCACGGCTCTCTCTCTCTCACTCTGATGAGAGTTTGCCAGAAAGGAAGGGGGTGAGTCATAAGAGGGCCAATAAGAGCTGCAGAGCTGGAGGTGTGTGTGTCTGTGTAAATCCAGGAAGTGAACAGGCAGCAGCTTCAGCTGCCCATAGTTAAAATGGCTGCAGCCAGACTCAACGGAGGGAGATTTCTGCAGCATATTTGGCAAATACAGAATATATAAAATAATATACAAAGTGGTTGGAGGGAAGCTTCAGAATGGCAAGTTTTTTTTTTATTACAAATGATGTGAGCGGACTGCTGTTCTTCTTATAATTTAGTCTCTCCGCTAATGTCTGTGAAATGACGTGAGCTGATTGGATAGAGCGGGGGTATGAGAATTCTGGTAAGTCCTATATACAAATTGCGTTGCAATGGCTCTGAGGATTGACTTTTTGTGATGGGTATAGAAGGTATATTTAGCTGCAGTTTAAAATACAAATAAATAAATATATATTTTTAATATCATGAGATTATAAGAATGTCCGGTGTAGCAATTATATACAATGTATCAATTTTAGTTTTTTTTTTAAGTAGAAGTTTTCTCGAAACCATAAAGAGATTTTATAGTTTGTGTGCCCTTTAATCCATCGTATGATATAATTCTTTGGCCCCGAAAGTGATTGGCTTGGAAGTGCAGGTCAAGGCTCAGAACTGTGATCAATAGCTCTGTATTCTCGGTAACAAGACGCCAAGAAGAAGCTCATTATCTATGTATGAAATGTAGAAGTCAGAGACCAGATAACATAGTTAGAGAGCCTATAATTACAATGTAATATTTATACCGGCACCTCTATAGCAGAGAGCCTCTTCTATATGAGCGTCAGACCTGGCAAGAAGGCGAAAACAAAAATATCTGCAAGACGCAGCTCACCCCGCCCCGTCCATTCAAGGTGAGACGCAAGAACCAGCCTCAAGGTGTGAAATTCACTTTATAGTAAGGAAGTGCTTAAAGGGGTTGTAAACCCTCCTGCATCCTATGCATTAAAGTGGATGTAAACCCAAAAATATTATTATTATTATTATCAGTGGTGGTCCCCAGGGCCCCATGTGGCAAACCCCCTTTTTTTTATAACTGTTTATTTTTTTATTTTTGTTTATATATATTTTTTATTTTTTTATTATTAAAGGGCCCAGAGGTTTATTTTTTATTTTTATTTTAATATTAAAGGGCCCAGATGGCAACCCTCTTTTTTTGTAATTCCTTTTTATAAAATAAAGCATTTATTAAAGGGCCCAGACGTCCCAAGGGCCCCAGATGGCAACCCCCCTTTTTTTTTAAAATAAATGTTTTTCTTTTTATTAAAGGGCCCCAGATGGCTACCCCCCTGTTTTTATATATATTCATTTATTTCTTCAAGGGCCCCCCGCTTCTCAATTTCAGGCAGCGGCACCCCCCCCCCCCCCTCTCGGTTCTCTGCTCCAGGGGGCCCATGCCTGAAGCTGTGTAAGGGGCCCCCTTATTCCTGATGGCGGCCCTGATTGTCAGTGTAGAGTCTGCCACGGTTGAGCAATGGTTACCTGGTGGCTGTACCACTTTTTTCTCCCTCAGTGTCCTCGGTACTCAACCCAAGCGTTCTCATCACATTCCTCTGTTCTGCCATTCGATTTTCTCTGCCGCTGGAATCATTGCGGAAAAACCACACAAGACATCATTAAAATTGATTTACTTATTTTTTTTTAGCAAAAACACGTCAGAGCTGAAAAATCAAAGGTTTCCCTGTAATCGCCTGCTGGCCGCTTCCTTCGCCGTCCTCCCCGCTCCTCCTGCGGGCCGCGCTCTCCCCTTTAATCACACGTTGTATCCGGATATCGATTGTTTGTGTATGTAAATTGAACACTGTCAGAATGAGGCAGAGTCAAATAATATGCAGCCTCTGTGCCTTATAATCAGGGAATAATAGTAATGAAAATTCAGGAAAATCACGATGATTAAGTGGTGAGCGCAAAAAGGGAAGAAAAACCACAAAACAAAGCGAGACAGAAATCTGGTGTGCCGCGCAACGCTGTGCAAGGAGAATGGAGGGCCCGAGAACCTTCCTGAACGGCTCGCCATAATAAACCATTGCGCGTCCCATAGGTGGGGTTTATTTATTATAACCCATGCTACAGCCTTAATGCCTGGGTCACACTGGTACCATTTGACATGTCAAATCGCATCTCAAATCAGCAGCGATTGCTGGCAATTGTCAGCAATGGCACCACATCTGCGGCGCTGCACCGATTTCAAAAAGTAGTTCCTGTATTACTTTTTGCGATTTCGGGCTCGCAATTTACATTGACTTCTGTGCAAAAACCCGCACAGATGTCTCTGAAATCGCCGCCAAAATCGGGACTGCCAGCGGGAGTGAAATTGTGCGAGTTCAGCAGTGTGAACCAGGGCTCAAGTGGAGAATGTAAATTAAACGGGGTGTAATTAGTATCACTTTAAAGGGGTTGTAAAGGTAAAAAAAATCCTAAATATCTTCCTTTACCTTGGTGCAGTCCTCCTTCACTTACCTCACCCTTCCATTTTGCTTTTAAATGTCCTTATTTCTTCTGAGAAATCCTCACTTCCTGTTCTTCTGTCTGTAACTCCACACAGTAATGCAAGGCTTGCTCCCTGGTGTGGAGTGTCGTGCTCGCCCCCTCCCTTGGACTACAGGAGAGTCAGAACGCTCACTATGTTGCAGATAGAGAAAGGGAGCTGTGTGTTAGTGGGCGTCCTGACTCTCCTGCAGTCCAAGGGAGGGGGGCGAGCACGACACTCCACACCAGGGAGAAAGCCTCGCATTACTGTGTGGAGTTACAGACAGAAGAACAGGAAGTGAGGATTTCTCTGAAGAAATAAGGACATTTAAAAGCAAAATGGAAGGATGAGGTAAGTGAAAGAGGACTGCACTAAGGGAAAGGAAGTTATTTAGGGGAATTAAAAATTGTACCCTTACTACCCCTTTAAAGCTGAAGTGTCTTCTACATATATTTTGCTTTCCCTGGTTCCTCCCTCCTCCCTCATCAATTTAAAGCGGAACTTCAGTCATTTTTTTTTCATCTTTTCATCTCTTAAATTTTCTGCCCTTGTTGTTGTTTTAACTTTGGATAGTAAAATAGTTTTTTGTTTTGTTTTTTTTCCAGTAAATCCCTTATACAGCCCACTTCCTGTTTCCTGTCTGGTCATTAGCCTAAGCTTATGACATCATGCACAGCTCTCTCTCTCTCTCTTCTCTCTCTCTCTCTCTCTCTCTCTCACTTTCGTGAGAGTTTTCCAGGAAGGCAGGGAGATAAATCATAAGAGGGCAAATGAGAGCTGCAGAGCTGGGGGTGTGTCTGTGTAAATCCAGGAAGTGAACAGGCAGCAGCTTCAGCTGCCCACAGTTAAAATGGCTGCAGCCAGACTCAGTGGATGGAGATTTCTGCAGCATATTTGGCAAATACAGAATCACAGTATATATAAAATAATATGCAAAGTGGTTGGAGGGAAGCTTCAGAATGGCAAAGATGTTTTTTTATTACAGCAGACTGCAGTTCCTCTTTAAATGTAGGCTCTCTGCCAATGTCTGTAAAATGATGTCAGCCAATTGGATAGAGCGGGGGTATGAGAATTCTGGTAAGTCCTATACACAAAGTATGTTGCAGTGTCTCTGAGGATTGACTTGTGATGGGTATAGAAGGGATATTTAGTTGCTTTTTAAAATGCAAATATATAGATATATATATTTTTAATACTATGAGATTATAAGGCTCCATGCACACTGAAGCTGATAAAAGCTATGAAAAAAAAAAAACGCCAGTAGCTTTGCAGGGAGCCTCGCAACGTTTTTTAGCGTTTTTGCAATAGCTTTAATCAGCTTTTTTTTTTTTTAATGGATTGAGGTTTTTGAGAATTTTTTGGTGTGTTTGAGCGTTTTTGAGCGTTTTGCTTTTTTAGCGCTTTTTTCCCGCCAAAAAACGGCACTTTGAACGAAAATGTTGGGCGTTCAGAAAAAAGCCAATAAACTCCAAAGCTCATTAACACTAAAAACCGCCCAGGTGTGCATGGGCACATAGGCTAACATAGAGTTCAGTTTATGGGCTTTAACCACTTCAATCCCGGGCTTTTATACCACCTCCATACCGGGCCTATTCTGACACTTCTCTCCTACATGTAATAATCATCATTCTTTTGCTAGAAAATTACACAGTACCCCCAAACATTATATATGTTTTTTTAGCAGACACCCTAGGGAATAAAATGGCGGTCATTGCAACGTTTTATCTCGCACAGTATTTACGCAATCATTTTTCAAACGCCTTTTTTTTGTAAAAAAAATTGTTTCACGAATTAAAAAAATAACAAAACAGTAAAGTTAGCCCAATTTTTTTGTATTATGTGAAAGATTATGTTACACCGAGTAAATAGATACCTAACATGTCACGCTTTAATTATGCGCACACTCATGGAATGGCGCCAAACTTTGGTACTCAAAAATCTCCATAGGCAACGCTTTATTTTTTTTTTACAGGTTACCAGTTTAGATTTACAGAGGAGATCTAGTGCTAGAATCGTTGCTGGCACTCTAACGCACGCGGCGATACCTCACTTATGTGGTTTAAACGGCGTTTACATATGTCGGCGGGACTTACGTGTGCGTTTGCTTCTGCACGCGAGCTATCGGGGACAGGGGCGTTTTAATTTTTTTTTTTTTTTTTATCTTTTATTTTTTTTTTTACTTATTTTTTATTTTTTTTTTACACTTTTTTTCAAAAAAAATTTTTTTTCCACTTTTATTCCTATTACAAAGAATGTAAACATCTCTTATAATAGGAAATGTGAGTGACAGGTCCTCTTTATGGAGAGATGGGGGGTCAATAAGACCTCACATCTCTCCTCCAGACTGGAAACCATGAGATCGGTGAAAAAATATTCACCGATCTCATGAATGGTGGCTTACAGCCGCAATCGCGGCTTTGTTTACTTACGGGGACCCGGGAGTGACGTCATCACATCGCGCCCGGGTCCTCCGACGGTCATAGAGATGACTGGTGACCATCTGGTCACCAGTCATCTCTATGCTTCCTGCCGACGATTCGTTCTCCGGGCCCCCGAAGGCACGGGAGAGCCCGGAGAAGCACCGGATGGCGGCGGGAGGGGGGGATGTCCCCTCCCGCGGCCTGTAAGAACGATCAAGCACTGCTATGATCATTCTTAGATTGTGCAGAATCGTCGGCTGAACAAGAGGATATCTGGATGATGCCTCTGGCTGCAGGCATCATTCAAATATCCACCCGCAAAGCCCAGGCCGTCAATTGACGGCCACTTAGGATGGTAGATCCCATCTCTGGCCGTCAATTGTATATGGCTGGGTATTGAAGTGGTTAAACAAAAAAGCCAAAATGCCAATAAACTGCAGTTTATCAGCTTCAGTGTGCATGGAGTGTGTGTTTTTGTGCGTGTGTTAGGACTGCAGTTCTTCTTTAAATAATACATTTAAAGCGTAACTCCACTTTTGTTGAGAAAAAAAACATTCCACTCTGGGTGATCTCTGTACATTGCAAGGCTTTTTACAACCTTTGTTGCAGATTCCTACCTTTTGTTATTCCGAAGAAATCCCTGGGTGTTTGTCTGCGCCTCTGTACTCAGTGGGTCTAATGGGAGTGGTTTCATAATTATTTGTCAGCTGTGCAGCTGCAGAGCACTAATAAGGAAATCTGCAGGGCCTGCATCACTTTAGACGTGTTCCTATTGGATACATCTCACCAAAAATGAAACTTTTGTTGCAGGGGATGCCTGAAATCTGACTTGTATCTTAGGGCCGACTTCTGGGAAAATTGGCGAGCCAATCACACAAGCAGGGAAATGATGTTTCTGGGGAGTGTTCTGTATACAACTCCAGGTAGCCATATTGCATTTTCAGAAAATTGCAATGGGTGCAAATTGAAAAGGAAATGTAATTTTTAATATCATTCAATTACTATATTATTTGTGTCACAATTGTATACGCTGTATTATTTATTTTATTTTATTTTTTCCAGTCCGAAAATGGAGTTACCCTTTAAGTTTTCAGTACATACTAGGGCTGTTACTGATCAAAATTTTTGTGTTTGATTAATCATTTTTTATTTTAATCGATTAATCGACTAATTTCGATTAATTATAACGCACATACAGATCCAACTACTTTTAGCTGATCTCCTTGCAGGCTGATTTCCAGTGCAGCTCCCAACAACAGGGTACAAAAAACACACAAAGGCAGCGCTCGATGGGAATAGCATTAAAACTTTTATAATCTTCAAGTAGGTAACAAAATAAATATTGCACTGGAGATGAAATCAATGTAGCTACATAAATTGTAAAAATGGTAATACTAAATGGTACCAAAAGCAGTCATAAAAATATGTAGCCAAGTATGATACTGGTATAAAAATGTGTACAACGATACCACTGCGAAATCCAGATGAGGAGAGGTTACCATCAGTCCGTCGGCATGTAGCTGTCCCATGAAGGGAACTATCACAACTCCCAGTGGATGGTTGTAAAATCCCAGGTTAATAAAAGGAAGCGATAGAGGGAAGTGTAAGGCCGCGTACACACGACCAAATACATCTGTTCAAATTGGTCTGACAGACCGATTTGAACAGATTTGTCTGCTGTGCTGTTTTGGTTTGATCGCTGTACACACGATCAAACCAAAATCCCCGCTGGCAGACAGCGCGGTGACGTGGCGATGACGTTGACGCCGCCATGTCACCACACCAGGAAGTAAAACACTTCCGCGCATGCGTCAAATCCATTCGACGCATGTGCGAGCAGATATGTCTGCTGGTTAGACAGATATGTCTGCCGGACAGACAGATTCCCAGCAGACAGATTTTAAAGCATGCTTTAAAATCTGTCGGCTGGCCAAATCTGTCTGTCCGCCCGTACACACGATCGAATCTGTCTGCTGAAACGGTCTGTCAGACCGTTTCCAGCAGATAGATTTGATCGTGTGTACAGATATGAAGGCACAGCTAAGGACCCCTTCAGATGGACACGGCAAGCCCCGCCGGTGTCCGTGACGTTACTGGATCTCCGACGGAACTCCCTGAAGGCCCAGAAGCCGGCGGAGAGGCGAGTACCAATCAAAATAATTTTAATCGATCAAAAAAATTAAAGATTAATCGATTAATTAAAAGTTAATTTGCACAGCCCTAGTACATACCTTATTTTAGTCCCAGTGATCTCATCATTGAGTCTCTGTGCTTCTCCATACGTTGTAGGTAGATCATGGCTGGTTGGAGGGGCCAGCAGGGCGCTGTACACAGCTTCCTAAACACTCGAGCACCCGGCCCTTGTGACCCTTATAGTTCATTTTAGGATGTACCTCTTTCTCTTTGTTCTCCTTTCTTTCCTTTTTATCTCTCTCTCTCTATCCTAATTTCTTGTTTTTTTTCCCCATCCCTCTCTAGCTGGGTTTCTTATTTTTTCTCCTGCTTTCTCTCCCTTTTCTTTGTTCCTTCCCCTCTTTTCCTCTCCCTTCCATGTATTGATCAAGGTCATCTGCTGATCTGAGAACTGTAGTTGGGACTTTTAATGGTAACTCTAATCACAGGTAGTCTTACTCACTGTGTCTCTGATTTTGGATTGTCTCGCAGCAGTGACACCTATGCCCTAATCAGGAGATAGGGTCTCCTCCAGCCCCTCCCTCTTCACATTCCTCACTAGTCAGCTGACCTCTAGTCTCTGCCCCCCACCCATGCTGTGAACTGAATGGGCAGCTGCGAAGAGGTTGAGTGGGCGGCCGCGGTCTCCAGAAACAGGCCTGCTGGGCAGCCACAAAAAGGCTGGGAGAGTGGTGGGGGATTCAGGACCAGCCCAGGAATCGACGACCCCTGGCAAATCATAATTCGGCCCCTCAGGGGTCCCGACCCCCAGGTTGAGAACCAGTGCCCTAGATGATGCTGGATATAGGTGTGCGCCCCAAAGCTCCAACACATATGCAGTTGACATATTTACCGACCTCTTCCCTGCTCTCCATCCTGAAACAATGGGAGGAAGGGAGAGCACATGGGGGAACCGGGCACCAGGAACAGGGAAAGGAGGAGTGGCATATATTAGTACTGATCCCCTATATTTTCCTCCTGTGGCATCTGAATGTTGACTAAAGGGAGGAGGAGGGGAAGCCTACTTTCAGCTGCTCCAGGAGGAAAATACAGATCAGTTCCACTAAATTCCACCCCCGCTGCCTCTCCTGTCCAGGTTCTGAGTGTCGGCGAGGAAGGATTGCGGTTTACCTGTCACCCGCCCACCATTGACAGGTTTCCAACACCAGGGTTAGAGTGTGCCCAGGCATACCTGGCACACCCCTTGTGCACGCCTATGATGCTGGACATCCTCCAGTCAGGAAATGAAGCGGGACTCTATCTGACTTGCTGCAGCTTCCAATGCACATGGTAAGAAGCTCACAGTGTGCAGTGAAATCAGAGGAGGCCATTTCAGTCCAGGAGAAGAGCTGGTACCACCGTGAAAGACAAGGGAAGGTCGAAAGGGGGATTTAAGCATGGAGAGTGAGACTCATGTCTTCATGAATTGTCCTGACAGTCACCCTTGTGCTTAGATCACTGTCAGTTCCAATCTCCATTTTCAGCCATCAGTGTTCCAATATGTCCTCATGCTGAGAGTGTCCGGAACAGATAATACGCCATATATATTCAGTGTATGGGCCAGATTCAGGTAGTCTTTCCGGCGGCGTAGCGTATCTCATTTACACTACGCCGCTGTAACTTAGAGCTGCAGGTCCCGTATTCACAAAGAACTTGCTCCCTAAGTTATGGCGGCGTAGTGTAAATGGGCCGGCGTAACCGCGTGTAATTCAAAGTAGGCTGGTAGTGGGCGTGTTGTATGTTAATGAATGGTCACCCCACGTAAATAACGCGCCGAACGAACTGCGCACGCGCCGGCCGTGGACGTATCCCAGTGCGCATGCTCAAAATCACGTCGCAAATAGTCAATGCTTTCGACGCGCACGTAACATACGCCCAGCCCCATTCTGAATCGGCTTACGCAAACGACGTACACAACGTGAAATTCGACGGCTGTTCCAAAGTCCATACTTAACATTGCCTGCGCCTCATATAGCAGGGGTAACTTTACGTCGGTCCAACGGCTTACGTAAACAACGCAAATAGATACGCCGGGCGCAACTATGTTCGTGAATCGGCGTATCTACCTAATTTGCATATTCAGCGCGTAAATCTACGGAAGCGCCACCTAGCGGCCAGCGTAAATATGCAACTAAGATACGACGGCGTAAGAGACTTACGCCGTTTGTATCTTAGCAAAATTCCGGCGTATCTTGTTTTCTGAATACAGAAAAAATATACGCCGGCGCATCCTAGAACTATCAACAGATACGCCGACGTAAGTTCTTTCTGAATCTGGCCCTATGTATACTGTATATATATATATATAGCAAAATAAATGTTGTGCCTGATTGTTACAATGTATTATGTGCACATAGGAAAGGGGCAAGAGACTCATCCAATCACAACCCTTCATGAGGTGAGGCACAAGAAAAACTGTTGCTATTTTTGTATCAATATTACTATTTATAGCTAAACCATTCATTGTACTGTGAAGTGTGTCCACTGTCCTCAAGACAGAAAATTGATGAGGTTGTCACAGAAACAGGAGGTGAGAAGAAGTCTTCCAATGGGAAAACCTGTTACAGAGCGACAGTTTTCAAGAGGGAAAGATTTCCTTTCATTTCCAGTTACTTCTCAGGGACAGGAATGTAGCAATGTGGACTATAATTGCAAAGCATGGCGATTCCCTCGTCATTGTTATGTACTGTATTGTCTCTCTAGTGCCCAGGATCACTAACTGACATCATATCTGTGAAGCTGACCAGGCCCAGACTGGCCATAGGGCTTACCCGGCATATGCCTGGTGGACTGTGGCGGGCCGCAGGTCACGTTTCTGTAATGTAGAGGGGGGGGGGGGTCTGTATGAGCTGTATTGTAGAGGGGGTCTGTAATGTAGGGGAGTCTGTATTGTAGAGGAGGTCTGTAATGTAGGGGGGTCTGTATTGTAGAGGGGGTCTGTAATGTAAGATGGTCTGTACTGTAGGGGGGTCTGTACTGTAGGGAGGGGGTCTTCACTGTAGGGAGGTCTGTGTAACATGCAGGGGGTCCAGAACTGTTAGGGGGGTGTCTGTGTAACAAACTGTGGGGGGCTGTGTAATATAAAGGGGCCCAGAGGTGCAATGTGCTGTGTAATGTAAAAGGGTCCATAGGTGCAGTGCTGTGTAATGTAAAAGGGTCCAGAGGTGCGGTGCTGTGTAATGTAAAGGGACCCAGAGGTGCAGGGTGCTGTGTAATACAATGGGGTCCAGAGTGCTGTGTAATGTAAAAGGGTCCAGAGGTGTGGTGCTGTGTAATGTAAAGGGGTCCAGAGGTGCAGGGTGCTGTGTAAAGGGGCCCAGAGGTGCATAAAGGGGTCCAGAGGTGCAGGGTGCTGTGCAATGTAAAGGGGCCCAGAGGTGCAGGGTGCTGTGTAATATAAAGGGGTCCAGAGGTGCAGGGTGCTGTGTAATGTAAAGGGGCCCAGAGGTGCAGGGTGCTGTGCAATGTAAAGGGGCCCAGAGGTGCAGGGTGCTGTGCAATGTAAAGGTGCCCAGAGGTGCAGGGTACTGTGTAATGTAAAAGGGTCCAGAGGTGTGGTGCTGTGTAATGTAAAGGGGTCCAGAGGTGCAGGGTGCTGTGCAAAGTAAAGGGGCCCAGAGGTGCAGGGTGCTGTGTAATATAAAGGGGTCCAGAGGTGCAGGGTGCTGTGCAATGTAAAGGGGCCCAGAGGTGCAGGGTGCTGTGTAATATAAAGGGGTCCAGCGGTGCAGGGTGCTGTGTAATGTAAAGGGGCCCAGAGGTGCAGGGTGCTGTGCAATGTAAAGGGGCCCAGAGGTGCAGGGTGCTGTGCAATGTAAAGGGGCCCAGAGGTGCAGGGTGCTGTGTAATGTAAAGGGGCCCAGAGGTGCAGGGTGCTGTGTAATGTAAAGGGGCCCAGAGGTGCAGGGTGCTGTGCAATGTAAAGGGGCCCAGAGGTGCAGGGTGCTGTGTAATATAAAGGGGTCCAGCGGTGCAGGGTGCTGTGTAATGTAAAGGGGCCCAGAGGTGCAGGGTGCTGTGCAATGTAAAGGGGCCCAGAGGTGCAGGGTACTGTGTAATGTAAAGGGGCCCAGAGGTGCAGGGTGCTGTGTAATGTAAAGGGGTCCAGCGGTGCAGGGTGCTGTGTAATGTAAAGGGGTCCAGAGGTGCAGGGTGCTGTGCAATGTAAAGGGGCCCAGAGGTGCAGGGTACTGTGTAATGTAAAGGGGCCCAGAGGTGCAGGGTGCTGTGTAATATAAAGGGGTCCAGCGGTGCAGGGTGCTGTGTAATGTAAAGGGGCCCAGAGGTGCTGTGCAATGTAAAGGGGCCCAGAGGTGCAGGGTACTGTGTAATGTAAAGGGGCCCAGAGGTGCAGGGTGCTGTGTAATGTAAAGGGGCCCAGAGGTGCAGGGTGCTGTGCAATGTAAAGGGGCCCAGGGGTGCAGGGTGCTGTGCAATGTAAAGGGGCCCAGAGGTGCAGGGTGCTGTGTAATGTAAATGGGTGCAGCGGAGGTACAAGGTGCTGAAACCCCACATCCCATCATTAACCGCCGCCGCAAAGCGCCGCACCCCTCCTCCACCTGGCCGCTCAGTCTAAAAAGCCCGGGACTATTTTTTGTCCCAGTCTGGGCCTGGAGCCGACCCAGAGGAATTGTGGGATTAGTAGTTCCTCAGAATGGCAATTACTCTGTATGACTATGCACCTGGACTTCATATGCCAGGGATCTTTCCTGTCATATGGGAGAATGCTGGGAAGAGCATAAAAGAGATGCACGTTACACTCTCTTCCTCCTGGGCCTGGTGTGTGACGCACCTCTCTGTTTCCAGAGAGTGAGGTCGTGGTCTACCATGCAGTGTACAGCTGTGGCCAAAAGTTTTTAGAATGGCACAAATCTAATATTTTCACAAAGTCTGCTCCTTCAGTGTTTTTGGATATTTTTGTTTGATGTTACTGTAACATACGGAAGTATAATTCCAAGCATTCCAGAAGTGTCAAAGGCTGTTATTGACAATTACATTAAGTTTATGCAAAGAGTCAATATTTTCAGAGTTGACCCTTCTTTTTCAAGACCTCTGTCATTCACCCCGGCATGCTGGCAATCAACTTGTGGGCCACATCCTGACTGATGGCAGCCCCCCCATTCTTGCAGAATCAAGGCTTGGAGTTTGTCAGAATTTGTGGGGGTTTTTTTGGTTCACCCTGCCTCTAAGGCTGCATTCACACCTAGACGACAAGATACGCCGCGTACGCGGCTTATCTTGCCGCCTGTAGATGAAACTTTTTTCTTTTTTTTTTTCTTTAACATTGCGGTCTATGAGCGAACGCCAATGTCGCCTGAAAAAAAGGGTCCGGGACTTTTTTTCAGGCGACAGGCGTGGAGATGTGAACAGTCTCCATAGACCGCAATGTTATTTCACATCTCGAGCGACAAGCGCGTCGGGTGTCCGGCGTTTTGTCGCTCAGATGTGAATGGAGCCTTAAAGATTGACCACAAGTTCTCAATGGGATTAAAGTCTGGAGAGTTTCCTGGCCATGGACCCAAAATTTGATGTTTTGTTCCCCAAGTCACTTAGTTATCTCTTTAGCCTTATGGTGAGGTGCTCCATCATGCTGGAAAAGGCATTGTTCCTCACCAGACTGTTCTTGGATGGTTGGGAGAAGTTGCTCTCAGAGGATGTTTTTGTCCCATTCTTTATTCATGGCGGTGTTCTTGGGAAAATCTGTGAGTGAGCCCCCCACTCCCTTGGCTGAGAAGCAACCCCACACATGAATGGTCTCAGGATGCTTTACTGTTGGCATGACATATGACTGGTGGTAGCGCTCACCTTTTCTTCTCCGGACAAGGGTTTTTCCAGATGCCCCAAACAATTGGAAAGGGTATTCATCAGAGAAAATTACTTTACCCCCCCAGTCCTCAGCAGTCCAATCCCTGAACCTTTTTTAGAATATCCATCTGTCCCTGATGTTTTTCCTGGAGAGAAGTGGCTTCTTTGCTGCCCTTCTTGAAACCAGGCCATCCCAGGGATGGACTGGCCATTGGGACTACAGAGAGTTTCCTGGTGGGCCAATGGCTCAGTGGGCCAGCTTCAGTGACAGTGGACCACCGCCCCCCCTCCGCTCGTCTCTCTCTCCCTCCCCACAGCGCTCACCTCCTCTCCCTCCCCACAGAACTCACCTGGGGGGGAAAAGAACCAGGGGGAGGGCCAGAGGAGCACGGGAGAGGGTACAGACAGCTGACTCAACAGCTACGGCCTGGGAGTTTCTCACGTCTACCTAATCTTGTCCCATAAGGGGGGGCACCAAACTGATTATTTGCCCCAGGGTGAAATAATGTCTGGCTTGCCCACTGGTACTGCCTATAAGAGTACCAGTACCAGCCATTCTACTCTAATAAAGTAGAACAGCTAGTGTCTAGTGAAGGGGGAGAGGGGGCTTGGGTGGCCGGGGGGGGGGGGGGCGGTGTGGGAGTTGTCCGGCCGCCATGGGGGAGACCTGTCAAAGTGGGCCAGTCTGGATGAAGTCCAGGGCCAAATGTTTGTCCCAGTCCAGCACTGGGCCATCCTCCAAAAGTCTTTGCCTCACTGTGCGAGCCGATGCACTCACACCTGTCTGCTGCCATTCCTGAGCAAGCTCTGCATTGGTGGTGCCCTGACTCCGCAGCTGAATCGCAGTGGAGACGGTCCTGGCCCTTGCTGGACTTTCTTGGGCGCCCTGAATCCTCCTTCACAAATGCAGTGGAAATGTTTTTTTTTGTTGGGATTAAGTTCATTTTAATGGCAAAGAGGGACTTTGCAATTAATTGCAATCCATCTGATCACTCTTCATAATATTCTGGAGTATATGTAAATTGCCATCATAAACACTGAAGCAGCGGACTTTGTGAAAATGTATATTTGTGTCATTCTCAAAACTTTTGGCCACGACTGTACAAGATTCCAACCCGGCCGAGAAGGGCCAATCACTGCTCGCTGATCACCAGACATCTATCCAGCACCACTCTGATAGTCCAACAACCCGCGCTTTGTGCTGTTCATCAGATGATCGTCGTGAGTGGAACCACTACAAGGACGCCTCCTCCTGTCTAAATTGGCCGTAGTATGTGTATTTATGTGCGATGGGGACCTTAGATTGTCAGCTCCTTGGGAGCAGGAATTGATGTGAGTGAATAGTATGTAAAGTGCTGAATACATTGTCAGCACCATAGAACTGCCTGTAATAAATAAATACATTTCACATATGAATTTCATATTTTTTATTATTTGGGTACAAATCCTGCTTGGTGGAGTTCTCACATAACAAGGCAGAATACATTGACCCCGAACCACCAATCAGATCTGAGTTTCCACGGATCTTTGTCCTAATAAACAAACCATCCGATACATATTCAGAAAAATTAGAACTGGAAAACGACCCTAAGCCCATCGTTCCCGGCCCCGGCATTGAGATTCCATTGATGAGCCCCACTGCCATCCGCCCGCGCTTTCCCTTTTGATTGGCAGGACCTCACTTACCACCTGTTTAACATATCCGCAATGGCGAACCGGCGATGAATTGACCGAGTCGTTCTCGCTATTTGTGAAATAAACCAGCAGATGCTTTTTTTTAATAACCTGGTCGTTTCATTTGGAGATGCGCACCTTCAGCTAGATGAACAATTTCATTACACAGTACAGCTTGTTCATTCCTATGCCGGGGAGGGGGAGGCGGCCGCAGCAGCAGCGGCGCTGACCATGGAACACGAGTCTAATCGGTATTCAGGTGTAAACATCAATGAGATAGGATCACAAAACGCTGACAGTATCTCCCAGCGCTGCAGAGTATGCTTAACCTGCAGCTGACCCTCGCCCTCCACCGGCCACCATATCAAAAAATCCCATCTCGTCTCTGTCGCTCGATTGCTTGCACAAGTATAAAAAATGCGCACAGGGCCCCCGAACGTTCGCTGTCACAGGCAAGCTTAACTCCCGGAGTCCCGGAGCGGACGGGACATGGATGCAAGTTTACAGGGATTGCAGTCCGCTCCACATACATAGTCTGATCTGTGTTTATTAAAGTGGACCTGTCAGTAATAAATTCCTGACATGTCTTAATATTCAAGATAATAAAATAATAAAAAAATCTCCAGACCTTAAAGTGGTTGTAAAGGCTGAAGTTTTTTCACCTTCATGCTGCCCCCTCCCCCCCCAATACTCACTTGAGCCCCCTCTTGATCCAACAATGTGCATGGGAGCCTTGGCTGTCCCGGGACGCCCCATTTTCATTGGCTGAGATAGCAGCGGGAGCCATCGGCTTTCAATCATAGCCAGTAAACCAATGAGGGGGGTGGGGGGGGCGAGCCACTACTCTGTGTCTTATGGACACATAGGGCCAGATTCACGAACACTTGCGCTGGAGTATTTCGATATGCGCCGCGTAACTGTGAAGATGCGCCGTCGTTTCTATGTGCCCGTACCCACCAAACTAGATGCGCCCAATAACGGGTCATTTGCGACCGGCGGAACGTTCCGACGCCAGAGTATCGTCAGCGCTTATTTTCGCTGGGCGCATCAGTCGCGCCCATTGATTTCCCCTGCAAATATGCAAATGAGGGATTTTTCCCAATTCACGAACGGATTAGCACCATACGCTGGCTACATGCGCCGCGCGTATCTCGTCCGTCCGGCGCAAAGTTATTTCTACAAAAGGCTGCTTTATCTTTACTCCAGATGGCCACAGGTCAGCAGGAGAGCAGCTACAGCAGCGTTACCGACGATAAGAGCTAGCTGAGCACCCCCACTTGCAGGACAACACCTCTGTCCATGCTTGTCTGTCAAATTTTACAGCCATGGAGGAAGACATCATAGGTCTCTATAGCCGAGATGACGGCTGACAGCTCCTGGCCATTAAAGTTCAGCTTTCTCCTGTGTGTTTGCGGGGAACGGGAGCAGCCATCTCAGAACAAAAGTAACATCACTGCGGGGAGGGGGAGCAGGATATACTTTAGTGCCGGAATGGCGCTTCTACGGGCGCATTTAAACGCCCAACGGAAGGCATTGCGCTGACGTTTCCCGTGCAGTGGTGCCGACGGAAGTTGTGAGCATGCGCACAAAGGGGGCGAGTGGAGCCTCACTCACTGCGCATGCTCCGTGGTTGATGCGCTGAACGTAAGCCTCTGCGCTGGGCTCCGCCCATCATTTACATATGATCACACCCACTTCCACTTGCGTCGGGTTACGCCAGCGCATTATCGTTACTCTGGCGCAAGTTTACGCGCAACTGCTATGTGAATTACAGGACTTGCGCTGAAAGGGTTTTCAGAGTAACGTAAATGAGAAGCGTTACTCCAGAGGAAAGATACTCTCATCTACCTGAATCTGGCCCATAGTGTGGGGGCTCGGGAGCAAACATGCCCCAGTGCCCCCCATAGCAAGCAGCTAGTGAGCCAATGAGTAAAGAGCGGGGGGCGGGCTACGGCTCTATGTGTCTTATGGACACATAGGGGGGTGGGGGGGCTCGGGAGTAAGTGTGTATACCGTGTGTGTATATTGTGTATACTGTGTGTGTATATTGTGTATGTATACTGTGTGTGTATACTGTGTGTGTGTGTATACTGTGTGTGTATATTGTGTGTATACTGTGTGTGTATACTGTGTGTGTATATTGTGTGTGTATACTGTATGTGTATACTGTGTGTGTATATTGTGTATACTGTGTGTGTATACTGTGTGTGTATACTGTGTATACTGTGTATGTATACTGTGTATGTATACTGTGTGTGTATACTGTATGTATAGTGTGTATACTGTATGTGTATACTGTGTGTATATTGTGTATACTGTGTGTGTATACTGTGTGTGTGTATATTGTGTGTCTGTGTATGTGTATACCGTGTGTGTCTGTGTGTATACTGTGTATGTGTATACCATGTGTGTGTGTGTGTGTGTGTGTGTATTGTGTGTCTGTGGGTATACTGTGTGTGTATATTGTGTGTCTGTAAATTGCGTGTATGTGTAAATTGTGTGTATGTGTGTATATTGTGTGTCTGTGTGTATACTGTGTATGTGTATACTGTGTGTGTATATTGTGTGTCTGTGTATATTGTGTGTGTGTATACTGTATGTGTGTGTGTATATTGTGTATGTATACTGTGTGTCTGTGTGTGTGTATACTGTGTGTGTGTATACTATGTGGCCCCAGAATCTATTGCCTGGGGGCCCCATAATCTCCTATTGTCTGCAGGCCCATGATCTCCTATTGCATGGGGGCCCCATAATTTCCTATTGCCCGGGGACCCATAATCTATTGCCTGGGGGCTCCATAATCTCCTATTGCCCGGGGGCCCCATAATCTCCTATTGCCCGGAGGCCCCATAATCTCCTATTGCCCGGGGGCCCATAATCTCCTATTGCCCGGGGGCCCCATAATCTCCTTTCGCCCGGGGGTCCCATGAGTTGTCAGTCCGCCCCTGCCATGCAGTATTTGCATTTAAATGTATACGGGAAGATCCTCACCTGGGAAAATGCATTCAGAAGACACATTGAACACAGGAGGCTTCTCTTGTACTGCCTCCTCTGAGCATGCCTGCAGCGTACGAAATGAGCGCGGTCTCAGAACGCGGGAGTCTCACACTGTACGATAAAGCAGATTTCTTCCCTGGTTCATACTGATAGTGGCCGGTCCCGCCTGCCCTAGGAATAGAAGAGATAAGCTGGTGCTCGAAGGACTTTTGTGCGGCTTCTTGTGGAGTGTCCCTTTAAATCCTAAATAAGAGATCAGCATTGTGCGCGATTTGCGATTGGCGGGTAGTGAAAAGCCCGCTGTGTTTATCTGATAATCCCAGGTACAAACGCTTTGTGTTGCAGTTTCGGGATGAAAGCGAATATCTCCCAGTTGTGCCGCCGTCTGTCGGCTCCTCTGAAACTTCACACGCTGAGCGGCGCCCGGATTTTCAGAATTGATTACTATCGACTCGCGCCGGCGTTCGTGTCTCCCTTCCATTCATTCCCGGCCCAAGTGGACCCGATTGATCTGCTGTGAAGGCAGATGTCTGCGCGATGCTAAAACCCAACGGCGGTATTTCCTTCTGTAACGGGTTGGGGGGGGTGGGATGGTTTCTTCAAGAGACAGATAAATATCGCCGGCAAATGTTCAGAATCTCAGGTTGTGTCCAGGTGAGCTTCAGGACCTGCCATGTATGCCGGAATCCCACTAATAGCTGGAGGACCCAACATTCACCAATCTAAGTGAATGGATTTGTCAGCATCAATAGTCTTTTATACAAATCATGTCTGCAGTCTCTGACCATCTCTTGTAGTATGTCTGCAGTCTCTGACCATCTCGTATTATATATGAACTCTCTGACCATCTCCTGTAGTATGTCTGCAGTCTCTGACCATCTCTTGTAGTATGTCTGCAGTCTCTGACCATCTCTTGTAGTATGTCTGCAGTCTCTGACCATCTCGTATTATATATGAACTCTCTGACCATCTCCTGTAGTATGTCTGCAGTCTCTGACCATCTCTTGTAGTATGTCTGCAGTCTCTGACCATCTCGTAGTATATATGAACTCTCTGACCATCTCCTGTAGTATTTATGTAGTCTCTGACCATCTCTTGTGAATGAATGAATGAAAAACTTATATAGCGCGGCACATGCGAACTGAATCGCCTCTGGGCGCTCGTTGTTTCTGTCTCTCTGGTCTTGTAGCATGTTTACAGTGTCTGACCATCTCTTGTAGTACATCTGCAGTCTCTGACCATCTCCTGTAGTATGTCTGCGGTCTCTGACTGTCTCCTGTAGTATTTCAGAAGTCTCTGACCATATTCAGTATTATGTCTGTAGTCTCTGACATCTCCTGTAATATGTCTGCAGTCTCTGACCATCTCCTGTACTATGTCTGCAGTCTCTGATCATCTCCTGTAATATATCTGCAGTTTCTGATCATCTTCTGTAGTACATCTGCAGTTTCTTACCATCTCCTGTAGTATGTCTGCAGTCTCTGACTGTCTCCCGTGGCATTTCATCAGTCTCTGACCATCTCCTGTAATATGTCTGCAGTCTCTGACCATCTCCTATAGTATGTATGCAGTATGTATGCAGTCTCTGACCACATCTGCAGTCTCTGACCATCTCCTGTAATATGTCTGCAGTCGCTGATCATCTCCTGTAGTATGTCTGCAGCCTCTGACTGTCTCTTGTAATATGTCTGCAGCCTCTCACCATCTCATGTAGTATGTCTGCAGTCTCTGACCACCTTCTGTACTGTCTGCAGTCTCTCACCATCTCCTGTACTGTCTGCAGTCTCTGACCTTCTTCAGTAACATTTTTGCAGTTTCTGATCATCTCCTGTACTGCCTGCAGTCTCTCACCATCTCCTGTAATATGTCTGCAGTCTCTGATCATCTCCTGTAGTATGTCTGCAGTCTCTGACCATCTCCTGTACTGTCTGCAGTCTCTCACCATCTCCTGTACTGTCTGCAGTCTCTCACCATCTCATGTAGTATGTATACAGTCTTTGACCTTCTCCAGTAACATTTCTGCAGTTTCTGATCATCTCCTGTACTGCCTGCAGTCTCTCACTGTCTCCTGTAATATGTCTGCAGTCTCTGATCATCTCCTGTAGTATGTCTGCAGTCTCTGACCACCTCCTGTAATATGTCTGCAGTCTCTGACCACCTCCTGTAATATGTCTGCAGTCTCTGACCATCTCCTGTACTGTCTGCGGTCTCTCACCATCTCCTGTACTGTCTGCAGTCTTTCACCATCTCATGTAGTATGTCTGCAGTCTCTGACCTTCTCCAGTAACATTTCTGCAGTTTCTGATCATCTCCTGTACTGCCTGCAGTCTCTCACCATCTCCTGTAATATGTCTGCAGTCTTTGATCATCTCCTGTAGTATGTCTGCAGTCTCTGACCATGTCTTGTAATATTTCTGCAGTCTCTGACATTTCCTGTAGTATTTCTGTTGTGTCCAACAATGTTCCGTAGCATTACATAATATTGTGTCTACCTAAAGGTTAATTTTTATTTTTTAACAATAACAAACATGTTATCCTTACCTCCATTGTGCAGCTCCTTTTGCACAGAGTGGCCCCAAACATCCTCTTCTGGGGTCCCTCGGAGGCTCTCGCGGCTCCTCTTTTGGGGTCCCTCGGAGGCTCTCGCGGCTCCTCTTCTGGGGTCCTTTGAAGGCTCTCACGGCTCCTCTTCTGGGGTCCCGTGGAGGCTGTCGCAGCTCCTCTTCTGGGGTCCCTTGGAGGCTCTAGCGGCTCCTCTTCTGGGGTCTCTCGGAGGCTCTAGCGGCTCCTCTTCTAGGGTCACTCGGAGGCTCTCGTGGCTCCTCTTCTGGGGTCTCTCGGAGGCTCTAGCGGCTCCTCTTCTGGGGTCCTTTGGAGGCTCTAGCGGCTCCTCTTTTGGGGTCTCTCGGAGGCTCTAGCGGCTCCTCTTCTGGGGTCCCTTGGAGGCTCTTGCGGCTCCTCTTCTGGGGTCCCTCAGAGGCTCTCGCGGCTCTTCTTCTGGGTTCCCTTGGAGGCTCTTGCGGCTCCTCTTCTGGGGTCCCTCAGAGGCTCTCGTGGCTCCTCTCCTGGGGTCCCTCGGAGGCTCTCGTGGCTCCTCTTTTGGGGTCCCTTGAATCGCTCTCTTGGGGGGTTACTTTACGGCCATGCTCCCATATCATTCATTTAGCGTCCATAACCGCCGAATGTATGACTCGGCCCCGCCCCCCGCGCCATTGGATTTGATTGACAGAATCGTGGAGCCAATGGCTGCACTGCTATCAGTCTATCCAATGAAGAGCCGGGACCCCATGGAGAGAGGGACAGCGCATCCCCGCCATTGTAAATTTGGGGCTCAGGTAAGTAAAACGGGGGGCTGGGGGGCCGGTGACTTCCAGGTATTTTTTCACCTTAATGTATAGGATGCATTAAGGTAAACAGACGAAGGATTACAACCCCTTTATGGGTTCCTATATTACAGAATTATGTGGTCAAATTGAAAAAACACCATCAGCTTCACCAATATTAAATAAAAACAAATCAATATAGTGGCCTGACTGACTGAATGTAAAGAATAATTGTGGGGCCCAGAATTACATCGCTGTTGATAAATCTAAAGTCGATTGTACAGAGATTGTATAATGAGATTAGAACACTGCAATCAGATCCATCTGTAAACACACAAGAGCAGCTGCTGTGGGTTCATGGATCCTTACAGTACAATAATTCACTCCAAAACCAGGGGCCCCTTTCAGGACAAGCTTTGCTAAGCCAGGGGCCCGTCTGAGGACAAACCTTGGCAAGCTGGGTGTCCCACTCAGGCCATACCTTGGTGAGCCAGGGGCCCCTTTCTGGACAAACCTTGGTAAACCCCTCTCAGGACAAACCTTGGTAAGAAGGGGGGGGCCTCCTTTCAGGGCAAAACCTTGGTAAGTCGGGGTGCCCTCTCAGGACAAACCTTAGTAAGCCTGGGGCCCCTCTCAGGACAAATTTTGGCAAGCTGGGTGTCCCTCTCAGGCCGTACCTTGGTAAGTAAGGGGCCCCTTTCTGGACAAACCTTGGTAAGCCAGGTGCCCCTCTCAGGACAAATCTTGGTAAGCCGGGGGGGGGGTCTCCTTTCAGGGAAAACCTTGGTAAGTCGGGGGGCCCTCTCAAGACAAACCTTGATCAGCCAGGGGCCCCTTCTTAGGACAAACCTTGGTAAGTCAAGGGCCCCTCTTAAGACAAACCTTGGTCAGCCAGGGGCCCCTCTCAGGACAAACCTTAGTAAGTCAGGGACCCCTCTCAAGACAAACCTTGGTAAGTCAAGGGCCCCTCTCAAGACAAACCTTGGTCAGCCAGGGGCCCCTCTCGGGACAAACCTTAGTAAGTCAGGGACCCCTCTCAAGACAAACCTTGATATGCCAGGGGTCCCTTTTAGGACAAACCTTAATAGGTCAGGGGCCCCTCTCGGGGTAAGCCAGGGGCCCCTCTCAGGACAAACCTTGATAAACTGGGGGCCCCTCTAAGGACAAACTTTGGTAATCAATGGGCCCTTGGACATTTTGTGGCCCTATTTTCCGGTGGTGTTCTCCTTTGTTTGGGATAATGGAGCTATCGGGGACATTTGATGTTGGTGACACCTGCTGCTGTTCTGAAAGGATCCGTCATCAGTCTGATTGTGTTCGCCGATCCCACAAGTGTCTCCCTTGAATTGTGTTGTAAATGACTTCAATTAGCCTGATGAGGAAGAACTCCACCGCTGGGAATTCTCTGCAGTGATTTCTCTGTCCAATAATAATGCCGTTCCCCCGGGGACCCATTTCAAGGCCAAATCTGGTGATTTCACTTCTTTCGGCGGCGGTCGCTCCCAACCGTGAGAAGGTTAAACACAACAGCTGGGGAATGGCGGCATAAATCACCTTCCTAACGGACACATTTATTAGTCCTTTCCAGGGACACTCTGTGCTGACTCCATACAGAGGGGGGAAATAAGGATTTCATGCAGATCCCCTTTACATAGAAATGATGGCCCAGATTCACAGAGAGTTGGGCGCACTTTACGCCGCCGTAGCGCAAACGCTGTATGCTACGCCTACGCAGCATGGAGAGGCAAGCACTGCATTCGGCAAGCTATTGCACCCAAAGCTGTGTCGGCGTGGCGTAAGTTTCGAAGGCGCAGGCCGGCGTAGGTGGAAGTGGGCGTGACCCCATGCAAATAATGGTCCAAGCATAGTGCAGTGTTTTACGCCCAGCGTATCACGAACTGCACATGCGCTGTGAAGTGAACGCATGAAACAGCACCCTTATGCGCATGCTCACAACCACGCCGGGACAAATGCCTAAACTATCACCACGTACGCCGTGAACGTAACGTACGCCCAATACGCCGGCCTGTGTTCTGTGGGGCAGACCTTTGCATGTCTGTTGCCGAATTGCGCCTCATCTATGGGGAATAACTTTACGCCGGACGTACAATTTACGCGCACCGTGCATCGGACGCACGTATGTTCGTGAATCGCCGTATTACCCTCATTTGCATGTTTGACTGCCTAATCAATGGGATCAGCAACATGCATCCAGATGAAAAGTGCGCCCACGCTACGCCGTCGTATGTAAGCTACGTCGGCATATGTAAGCTACGTCGGCGTAGGGTGAGTGAGTGAGTGAAGAACTTATATAGCGCTGCACATGCGAACTTAATCGCCTCTGGGCGCTCGTTGTTTCTGTCTCCTTTGACATCAAAAGAGATGAGTTTTGATCTTTCTTCTGAAGGCCAGGTGGTTCTCCTCCAACCGAATGCTGGTTGGTAAACCGTTTCCATATTCTAGAACCTTGGTGGCCAAGTTTATAGGCGTATATTGGTTTGTGGGTCTGGCGCACAGATACGCCGGAGCAAATTTGCACTTACGTCGGTGTAAGTGCTTTGTGAATCTGGGCAATTTGCTCTACCTACAAGTAAGCCTATGGGTAAAACTCATGCATGGAAGTTTATTCCCACTTTACATGTTTCTTGGATGTCTCTTGGCAACTCAAAGTTTCAGCTCCCTCCCATACATTTTCTATAGGATTAAGGTCTGGAGACTGGCTAGGCCACTCCATGACCTTAAAATGGTTGTAAACCCTTATAACAACTTTATGCTACAGGTAAGCCTATAATAAGGCCTACCTGTAGATACCCAGGATATCTCATAAACCTGCACGGTTTAGGAGATATCCCCTGTCCCCCGCACGTGCCGATGTCATTGGCACATGCGCACTGTGGCAAACTGAAGCAACGGCACCTATTAAGTCTGTGTGCCGTTTCCGGCGTCATCGCGGCTTCGGCCAATCACAGCACCGGAGCCATGATACCCGGAAGTAACTCCCCAGGAGAGACGTTGCCGGAGGGGAGACGAGGACCGCTGCGGGGGCTTCGATCTGAGGTAAGTAATTCATAATGAGCTAGTATACTATGCATACTAGCTCTCTATGTCTGGTCACTAGGGGAGGGAAGACTGAGGAAATGCTTCCTCCTCCTCCTACAAAGTTACAATGTGGCAGTCTGGTCATTAGGGGAGGGAAGACTGAGGAAATGTTTCCTCCTCCTCCTACAAAGTTACAATGTGGCAGTCTGGTCACTAGGGGAGCGAAGACTAAGGACATTTTTTTTACTGGTATTAAGGGCACCATTTTTTACATTTTTGGTATCGTGTTGGAGTGCGACTGTCCATCTCCTTCTTTTCTTTGTTATTGCCTTGTGCATTGCCCGCACCCACTGAGTTTTTGGATCGTAACTATCACCGGGGAGCTTCTGTCTTGAGCGGCGTCTCCTTCTTCTTACTAGGGGAGCGTAGACTGAGGAAATGTTTCCTCCTTTTCCTCCTACAAAGTTACAATGTGGCAGTCTGGTCACTAGGGGAGTGAAGACTGAGGAAATGCTTCCTCCTCCTACAAAGTTACAATGTTATACTCTGGTCACTAGGGGAGCGAAGACTGAGGAAATGCTTCCTCCTTCTCCTCCTACAAAGTTACAATGTGGCAGTCTGGTCACTAGGGGAGCGAAGACTGAGGAAATGCTTCCTCCTCCTACAAAGTTACAATGTTATACTCTGGTCACTAGGGGAGCGAAGACTGAGGAAATGCTTCCTCCTTCTCCTCCTACAAAGTTACAATGTGGCAGTCTGGTCACTAGGGGAGCGAAGACTGAGAAAATGCTTCCTCCTCCTCCTACAAAGTTACAATGTGGCAGTCTGGTCACTAGAGGAGCGAAGACTGAGGAAATGCTTCCTCCTCCTCCTACAAAGTTACAATGTGGCAGTCTGGTCACTAGGGGAGCGAAGACTAAGGAAATGCTTCCTCCTCCTACAAACTTACAATGTTCTACTCTGGTCACTAGGGGAGCGAAGACTGAGGAAATGCTTCCTCCTTCTCCTCCTACAAAGTTACAATGTGGCAGTCTGGTCACTAGGGGAGCGAAGACTGAGGAAATGCTTCCTCCTTCTCCTTCTACAAAGTTACAATGTGGCAGTCTGGTCACTAGGGGAGCGAATACTGAAGAAATGCTTCCTCCTCCTCCTACAAAGTTACAATGTGGAAATCTAGTCACTGGGGGTAAGGGAATGATTCCTCCACCTAAGCCTAGGCGAAGTCACTGATTGGCGCTCTGGGATGGGTTTTTAATGATAAAAGAATACTTTCCTTTTTGTGCTACTGCATAAGACTGAAGTTTTCCTATCAGGTAACGGTTCCTGTCTTGGTCATCCTCTGGTTTCAATGCTGAGTGGCTCAGTCACCCGCAGCAAGCACGCAGCCAACACACTGGCAGTGGGAGCACCAGATCTGCACAGTTACTGGTTCCCTGTGAGGTCCAGCTCTACCTAGGAGCCTAAAATGTTGATCTGTAGTCTGATTTTGTACTTTAGCTCTCACACGCTCTGTAATGCCGGCGGCGGCTCATATTGAGGGTTCCAGCGGCAGAGCGGAAGCGGCGTTGTAGATTAATGCCGCAGAGATGTGATGTTTACCCAGGCAGAGGTAATTAGTTGTAAGTGGAATGCAAAACCTTTTATTATTAAGCGAATCTCCTGTTGATATTATAGTTCTTCAGTTGTGGAATTTAAACATGCAGTAAAGTCTTGGCAGGGGTATGATCCATTAATAAATAGTACACGCTTACAGGAACTAGACGCGCGCCTCTCGGGAGACCGCCGCCTTCCCTTAAAGGGGAAGAGCCTTCTGTATTGTCGCATCTGAGAGCAAGTAGTAAGTTGGCCATGTGCTCTGACTACTGGCCACTAGTGTGCTTTAGTATCTAATTACTAAAAGTCATTTAGAAACACTTATGTCTCGTACACACAGGTCCGTTTTTCGTCCGTTTTTAGGATTTTCGGAAGTCCGACGGACGGATGTTAAACTTACTAACATCCGTTTTTCGTCCGTTCCGTTTTTTTGACGGAAGAAAAATAGGGTTTTCTTCCGTTCAGAACCCAGAGCAGCCATCAGGCTATCCCATAGGGGTTGCGGTCCGTTTTTCAAAGGCAGTACCCCGGTGGTGCCCAGGGGCCCCATCATACTTTTTTTTTTCGGATGGCATCCCCCTTACAGGCAGTTTCCCAGGGGCCCGGATTTTTTTCTTTAAGCACCCAAAGCCCCCCTTAATGCTAAGGAGTCCCGTGGTCCCCAGGGCCCTGTATGGCAACCCCCTTGTTTTAAAAAAAAAAATCGTCAGCACCCAAAGCCCCCTGAATGTAATTCGCGGTGGCAGCCCCCCCAGCTTCTCAACTTGGGACACTCCCCCCGTTTCTCAACTTGCGTCACCCCCCCTGCTTCTCAACTTGTGACACTCAAACCCCCCCCCATCCCCCCACTCCTCAATTTGCGGCGGTTCCCTGCTCCAGGGGGCCCATGCCTGAAGCTGTGTAAGGGGCCCCAAAATTCCCGATGGCGGCCTTGAGAGAACCTGTTCTGTTTCTTTCCGTTGGACTTCCGGCGGACTCATGGCAGACTTTTGCAAGGTCAAAAGTCCAATCGTGTGTGCAAGGCATAAGAATCCCCCACCTTCACTTTGCTGCAGAGGAGGGTGACACCGTGGGCCGGATTCAGATACATTTTTGTATCTTTCTGGCGACGTAGCGTATCTCATTTACACTACGCCGCCGTAACTGGCGGCAGGTCCCGTATTCAGAAAGAACTTGCACTCTAAGTTACGGCGGCGTCGTGTAAATGGGCCGGCGTAACTGCGCGTAATTCAAAATAGGCAGGTAGGGGGCGTGATCCATGTAAATGAATCATGACCCCACGAAATTGACGCTCTTTACGAACGGCGCATGCGCCGTCCGTGGACGTATCCCAGTGCGCATGCTCGAAACCACGTCGCAAATACTCAATGCTTTCGACGTGAACGTAACTTATGCACAGCCCTATTCGCGAACGACTTACGCAAACGACGTAAACTACGGAAAATTCGACGCTGTCCCGACGTCCATATATAGCATTGGCTACGCCTCCTATAGCAGGGGTAACTTTACGCCGAAAAAAGCCTTACGTAAACGACGCAAATAGATACGCCGGACGCAACTACGTTTCTGAATCGGCGTATCTACCTAATTTGCATATTCAGCGCGTAAGTCGACGGAAGCGCCACCTAGCGGCCAGTGTAAATATGCAACTAAGATACGACGGAGTAAGAGACTTACGCCACTCGTATCTTAGCAAAATTCCGGCGTATCTTGCTTTCTGAATACAGAAAAAAGATACGCCGGCGCATCCTAGAACTTACGCGGCGTATCAACAGATACGCCGACGTAAGTTCATTCTGAATGTGACTGGGGGGGGGAGGGCATTAGAGTGTAAGATCCTCTGGTACAGCAACTGATGTGACTGGCTCAATGTTCTCTGTACAGCACTGCCCAATATATTCGAGGTATGATAATAATAGTGCAGGATATTAGAGTGTCAATTTTTGTTTATTAAAAATCTTACAAACATACAACATAATAAATACATATTTACATATATTCAAACAAATAAAATAAAAATAATATATACATTAATAAACAAAAAACAAACAAGCTTACATCAGCAAAAAACAGAAACGGAAACATATTTCTTTTTTTTTTTACAAAAAAAACATAAATAGAAAAATATACAAAGAAAGGTGACTTTATTATCCGTAAACTACTAAATAATGCAAAACACAACCCGACCTCCACCTAAACATTAGAGTGTAAGCTCTTCAACTGCAAAGACTGATGTAAATGCCTCAGCGTTCTCTGCACAACACCACAGTATATGTCAGAACTACAATAAATGTATAATGTGACTGTGGGGGGACATTAGAGTGTAAGCTCCTCTGGTACAGAGACTGATAAGTACACCCCTCAGTCACATTTGTGAAAATCTTTTCATGTGACAACACTGAAAAAATGAAACTTTTCTACAATGTAAAGTAGTAAGTGTACAGCAGGGCAGGGTGCCCAACCAGTGGCCCACGGAGCCCTCTGATGTGGCATGCAGAGCCCTCTGATGTGGCATGCGGAGCCCTCTGATGTGGCATGCGGAGCCCTCTGATGTGGCCTGCGGAGCCCTCTGATGTGGCCTGCGGAGCCCTCTGATGTGGCCTGCGGAGCCCTCTGATGTGGCCTGCGGAGCCCTCTGATGTGGCCTGCGGAGCCCTCTGATGTGGCCTGCGGGGCCCTCTGATGTGGCCTGCGGAGCCCTCTGATGTGGCCTGCGGAGCCCTCTGATGTGGCCCGCGACCTCCTCCTCTTGGGTGGATTAAAAATAGAATAGAATACTGTTATTAAAGGTAAGTTTATTACTAAAATCACACAGTGTATATATGGGCATATCTGTTCTGCGTTTTTTACCGCGATTTTGCCGCGACAAAACACAGCATTTTTGTACAGGTCTAGTGTCACCAATGTAAAACGCCCAAATACGCTCAATTCGAGCGACAAAAAAGGGTCCAGAACTTGTTTGGGCTTCGTGCGTTCGGCGTCAGGCGTTTTGTAGTGGAGGTGTGAACCATCTCCATAGAGAATAATGTATTTTTTCCCTCTGGCGTTTTGGAGCTTCATGCTTCAGGCGACAAAACGCTCAGGTGTGAATGCAGCCTTAAAATGATCCGCAGGTGCAGAGAAGTGCATCTGTGGGTTACCTGCACTGAGTTATAGACTTCTATTACCTGCAAGTTTGGTGTGCTGGGAGTAGAGTGGGCTCCATAGAGCCGAGTGGGCTGCTATCCACCCACTCCACTCATTGTGGCCCGAGACCGGTTACCAAGTCACTTAAAGAGGAGGTTCACCCTAAATATACTCTCTCTCCCATGGCCCTTGCTGTTTTTTTTTTTTTTAAATCTTCAAAAGTTTCCCCCGTTGGGCACCCCTCACATCTTTACGACGTACATTCTCGGCGCACTTGTAGAGGGGCCGTACAGTGTACGTGGCGTGCCATTTTCTGTCCCCTCATTGCGCCGGAAATAACTCAACACACAACCAGGGGGGAAAGTTTAAAAAAAAAAAAACAGCATGTCTTAACGAGAGTATATTTAGGTGAACGTTGGCCCTTGCTCTTCAAAAGGTTGGGCACAAGTATGTACACCCCTAAAATAACTCAACACACAACCATTTATGTCTTAACCGTTGGCAACAAAAGTATGTACACCCCTAAGGCCCCTTTCACACTGAGGAGTTTTTCAGGCGGTACAGTGCTAAAAATAGCTCCTGAAAAACTCCTGCCCAGCCTTCTCAATGTGAATGCCCGAGGGCTTTCACACTGAGGCGAAGCGCTGGCAGGAGAGAAAAAAATCTCCTGCAAGCAGCATCTTTGGTGCGGTGAGAGGAGCTCCTTCACCGCTCCTTCCCATTAAAAACAATGCAAAACCGCGGTAATACCGCCCGAAATGCACCTCTGCAGAGGCGCATTGCGGGCGGTATTTACCCTTTATCGGTCGCTAGTGGTGGTTAATACCACACCACTAGCGGCTGAATCCCGCGGCAATTGCGACGTTATAGCACTGCTATTTTTAGCGCCTCCTGTCCCGTGTGAAAGGGACCTAAGTGAAAATGTCCAAATTGGGCCCAATTAGCCATTTTCCCTCCCCGGTGTCATGTGACTCCTTATGCCGCGTACACACGGTCGTTTTTTGCGATGAAAAAAAAACGAAGTTTTTTTAAAACGTCATTTAAATTGATCGTGTGTGCGCAAAACGTCGTTTTTTGTCTTAAAAAAAACGACCCAAAAAAAATTCCAACATGCTTGAATTTTTTGTGTCGTTTTTCAAAACGTCGTTTTTTGTTTCACAAAAAGTCACCGTGTGTAGCAAAAACGTCGTTTAAAACGCAGTTTTTCAACCCGCGCATGCCCAGAAGCTAGTTATGAAGCGAGCTTCAATGGAAAAGTGGTGACAGTAACCTCGCTTTTTGTGAAAAAAACTATGGTGTGTATGCAACATCGTCTTTGAAAAGTGACGTTTCAAAAACGTCGTTTTTTACTTCACAGAAAACGTCGTTTTTTTTTTCATCACAAAAAATGATCGTGTGTACGCGGCATTAGTGTTACAAGGTGAAGGTCTCAGGTGTGAATGAGGAGCAGGTGTGTTAAATTTGGTGTTATCGCTCTTACACTGTTATACAAGCTGTACACTCACTACTTTACATTGTAGCAAAGTGTCATTTCTTCAGTGTTGTCACATGAAAAGATACAAGAAAATATTTACACAAATGTGAGGGGTGTACTGACTTTTGTGAGATAATGTGTGGCTCAATGTTCTCTGTACAACACCACAGTATAGGTCAGAGCTGTTTATATGTATCATTATTATAATAATAATAGTGTGTGATTCTGGGAAGACATTAGAGTGTAAGCTCCTCTGGTACAGAGCCTCATGTGACTGGCCGAGTGTCCACTGTACAGCACTTTGGTATATGTGAGAGCTATATAAATGTATAATAATAATAATGATAGTGTGTGACTGTGGGGGGGGGGGGGGGGCATTAGAGTTTAAGCTTCTCTGGTACAGAGACTGTAGTGACTGTCCGAGTGTCCACTGTACAGCACTTTGGTATATGTGAGAGCTATATAAATGTATAATAATAATAATGATAGTGTGTGACTGTGGGGGGGGGGGGGGGCATTAGAGTTTAAGCTTCTCTGGTACAGAGACTGTAGTGACTGTCCGAGTGTCCACTGTACAGCACTTTGGTATATGTGAGAGCTATATAAATGTATAATAATAATAATGATAGTGTGTGACTGTGGGGGGGGGGGGGCATTAGAGTTTAAGCTTCTCTAGTACAGAGACTGTTGTGACTGTTAGTGTTGCTCACGAATATTGCATATTCTAGTATTCGCGAATAACTCGAATATTCGTATTTTTTCAAATGTATTTTTAAAACAGATCACATCCTAGTGATCTCCATTGACGTCTAAAAGCATTGCTGGTATGATTAGAGAGAGACCCTGGGCCGAGTAGCTGATGCGATTCTTTTATGTTGCCGAAAATTCGCATTGCGAATTTTCGGCAACATAAAAGAATCGCATCAGCTACTCGGCCCTTCTTTTGCATCAGAGCCAATCAGAATAACTCGAATATTCGGCAAAAGGAATATTGCACGATTATCTTCTCCGCCCTTCTTTTGCCCCCTTATTCTCCTTTCTTTTAAGTAGAGTTAGTGTAGAGTTAGTGTTTAGTGCATATTAGTTTAGTAATACAGGAAATGATCTCCGTTTATGAGAATTTCGCAATCATTTTAGCATTAGCGAAAATTCGCAAAAAAATTTTTGGATAAAATATCACGAATATTCGATATTAGCGAATATTCTTCTATATATTCGCGCAATATCGCGAAATCGAATATGGCGTATTCCGCTCAACACTAGTGACTG
The DNA here is from genome assembly GCA_029574335.1 of Rana kukunoris. Taxonomy (NCBI): domain Eukaryota; kingdom Metazoa; phylum Chordata; class Amphibia; order Anura; family Ranidae; genus Rana; species Rana kukunoris. The sequence continues at coordinate 225,683,607 of CM056055.1, read as the reverse complement.
GCCGAGTGTCCACTGTACAGCACTGTGGCATATGTCAGAGCTATATAAATGTATAATAATAATAATGATAGTGTGTGACTGTGGGGGGGGGGGGGGGCATTAGAGTTTAAGCTTCTCTGGTACAGAGACTGTTGTGACTGGCTCAGTGTTCTCTGTACAGCACTGTGGCATATGTCAGAGCTATATAAATGTATAATAATAGTGTGTGACTTGGGGGGGGACATTAGAGTGTAAGCTCCTCTGGTACAGAGCCTGTTGTGACTGCCTCAGTGTTCTCTGTACAGCACTGTGGTATATGTCAGCGCTATATAAATGGTTAACACTGAATATTTTCTTTCTGCAGATAATTCTCTGCGTGTGTGTGTGTGTGTGTGTTGTGATGCACATAATAACTTCTCCTATCTGCTTCATTTGTTGTGTTTGCTCCTCGGTGAAGCACAGATAGATGTGAATGATAATAAAGCAGTGACCCTCCTGACCCGAGGACCCGCTGCTCCTCCAACCGCCTCACCTTGAACCCCCCCACCCCCACCCTATGACCTTCAGCTGGACTGATACACGTTCCTAGAAGTGGGAATACATCTGGCACTTAATAGAAGTGATTCCTGCAGATCAATCGTTTGCCATGAAATATCTACTAAATAAAAGCTTTGTATGGGAGATCTATAATATCTCGCCATGCAGAACTGAAGATACACCCGACATTCTATTTATAGAGATGGCAGTTTGTTATTTGTTGTGCTGCTTTGTGACACCAATTTTTCTTTTGTATTCATTTTATTTTTAAGATTACTGACAGGAAATCACTCGCAGGCAGGATAACATCTACCCCTCTGGATCGAGGCATCGCCATTTGTTTGTGTTGTTTTTTTTTTCTCATCCTAAACAGTAACTATAATGGCTTTTGTGCAGCTTCAATTACATTTTTATATGGTTTTAGATTCATGTTTTATCTTTTTTTTTTATTATTATTATTATTTCAGTTAATTTTATAGTTTTACATATAAACATTTAATTTAGGGAGCAGGCATGGCGCTGGAGTCAAAGAAAATGATGAGTTTCTAAACAGAAGCTGTTTTCCTTCAGACTCTTTCTCTCCAATTAAAGAAATATGAATAGGGAGTGGTATTTATGTACATGGAATTTTTTATTTATTTTTTTATAAATTTGCAAATATTTTAAACAAACTTCTTTGGCCTTGTCATTATGGGGGATTGTTTGTAGAATTTTGAGGAAAATAATGAATTTAAAGGAACACTAAAGCCCCTTTCACAGCGGGGATCGCTCCGTTGATCCCTGCTGTATCTTTTTCCCAAAAAAAGTGCGCTTGTAAGACCGCTGCGCAAATACGGTGTGACAGAAAGTATTGCAACGACCGCCATTTTATTCTCTAAAGTGTTAGAAAAAAATATATATAATGTTTGGGGGTTCTAAGTAATTTTCTAGCAAAGAGAACTTGTAAACACCAAATCTCAGAAATAGGCTCGGTAATGTAGCGGTTAAACTTTCAGGTGCTAAAGGGGTGTGGCCACATGTAACACTACAAATTCTAGATGGACCCTCTGCACACTGCTAGACACCCTTTCCAGCAAACCTGTTGTAACGCAAGTCAGTGACCAGACCTGTAGCTCTCCCCCACCTTGAGTCTTGATGCCCCACGTTGGCACAGTGTCCACTGTATCATTTGCAGTGGCAGAGCAGAGTAGGACTGGCCATAAGAGGGATTACTTTGACGCAGTTGGCCAGCTTAAGCATGTATTGCAATGTATGTGTGAACTAAAAATCCCTGTTTTTCATTACATAGTTTTCTGAAAAGGGTGTGCAGCAGTGTGAAGAGGATCCATCCAGAATTTGCCTTAGATTAGTGGTCTCCAAACTGTTGCCCACAGGCCAGATGTGGCCCTTTGTCTGCCTTTATCTGGCCCTTGGGGCGTTATTCCTCCCAGTAATATAAGGCACTATTCCTCCCATTGACACCAATGATAGGCAGCGCTGATCCTGACCTCCCTGGGCCCCTAAGCAAAATGACATGTCACATTAAAGTTGAGAACCGGGGGGGGGTGGAGGGGGGCCCTGCCGACAGTGTTCTGCTGTCAGAAATGACATCTTACATTAGTGAGAAGCGGGTGGTGCTGACTTCTTACCTCTTCTCCCATGCAGCCAGCGAGTTGAGAAGCAGGGTGAGGGGCCGAAAATAACTTCTCACCAGGCGGGGCGTCTAGTAATTTGGGGTGCCCTTCGCAGCTTAGCGGGGCCCTAAGCGGCTTGCATATGAGCCTATAGGGCGGATCGGCCCTGATGATGGGGCACTATTCCTCCCCACTTATACCAACGATGGGGCAATATTCCTCCCCACTGGCACCAATGATGGGGCACTATTCCTCCCACTGATACCAATGATGGGATTCTTCCCACTGATAAAAATGATGGGCCACTATTCCTCCCACTGACACCAGGGATTAAGCACCATTCCTCCCACTGACACCAATGATTAAGCACCATTCCTCCCACTGACACCAATGATTAAGCACCATTCCTCCCACTGACACCAATGATTAAGCACCATTCCTCTTACTAACACCAATGATTAAGCACCATTCCTCTTACTAACACCAGTGATTAAGCACTATTGCTCCCACTAACACCAATGATGGGCCACTATTCCTCCCACTGACACCAATGATGGGATACTATTCCTAGACGCACCTACCGCTGGAGTCTTATCACCCCAATCTTACTATATATACACATATACTCACACATACACACGCACCCATGTATGTTTGAGTTTTGGGGTGCACACCCTAATGCAATGGGCTGGACACACCTATGGGCGACGTGTGTGGTTAGATATCCAAGACCACTGTAGCTCTAATAGACTGAAGGTAGATTTATGGACGTGTATATGACCTGACAAGCTCCATTCCTTCTAAGACTCTTGGTGGTCTCAGAGTAATTATATATATATATTTTGTTTGCCCCTTTGATAACAGAGCTGTAAAGGGAACCCTTATCTCTGTGGCTGTGTCTGGCTAGGAAGAAGCATTGAGTACATTAGTAGCCGGGGAAGTTCAGGCAGTCCCTGACGTGAGCGCTAATTTCACATATTGACCTGCTGTCTAATGTAGATATCGGTCCCTGCGATTGCTGATAATCTTTTCTTTATGAAAGCCATTAATAAAACTCATTAGCGTCCTCATGGCCTGCGCATCCAGGGCTGCGATTAACTCCCTTATTCCCATTCTGGTGATAACAGTTTATTGTGCCCGGGGGGTCCTTTATTAAAACTGGTCATAAATATAAGAGAGCTGATAGGCGTCTTTTTAAAGCGCATCTCTCCCTTGTATGCAGCGAGGTCACCGCGTTGTAGGGCACATGGTAACATAGAAATCTCATTCAAAGTCGTTCTGAAGGCTGAAGGTGCATTCTATGTATGGGGGTTAAAAAACCTTCTGTGTGCATCATCCCCCCAGTAGGCTGACCATGTATGCCCGGGACAGTCCCGCATTTTGCAGGTCTGTCCCGGGCACCTTCATTCCAGGACAATACAATGTCCCAGAATGAAACTGACACAGCTTCCCCCTGGGCCAATCTGATGCCCCCAAAAAACGTCGCCACATCACCGCTTTACTCACTGACAGTACTTGTCCTGGCCAGGAATGCTTGGAGGAGCACAATCCCGCCCCCTGCTTGTGATTGGAGAAATCATAAAGCCTGCCGCTTGTGTCCAATCACTGTGCTGTGATTCGTTACGGCGCAAGCTGATTTTTGGGAAGGGAGGGTGTCCCTGAATGGTAGTCTGGAAATGTGGTCACCCTAGCTCCCCCTAATACATACCTAAGCTCCCCCCGACCCCCCTTATATGTACCTAAACTCCCCCCGGCCCCCTTATATTTACCAAAGCTCCCCCTCGATTCAGCAATGTGCATGAGAGCCTCTGCTCTCTGGAGAATCTCCCTCCTCCATTGGCTGATATATTGGCTCCCCGTTGCAGTCAATCACAGCCAGTGAGCCAATGGGGAGAGAGAAGGGGGGGCCGAGCCGTGGCTCCACGTCTGAATGGAAACAAAGAGCAGCGGCTTGGGAGGGTGCCCCCACTGCAAGGTGCTTGCTCTGGGGCCACTAAACAGGAAGGGAGGGACCAGGAGCGCCAGCTGTTCTGTGCAAAACCATTAACACAGAGCGGGTAAGTATGACATGTTTGTTATTTAAATGTGCACGATTGAACGCCTGAGGTGTAAATTACTGACCAAAAATGCAGATTTTTCTATTTTGAATACACGGCGCTCGTTTACGCTCCTGTGTGCAAAGGCACATTACAATCAATGGGTTGTATTTTAGCTCAGTAAAAAAAAAAAAGAAGCTTTACAGCACAACCTTGGATTACGAGCATAATTTGTTCCAGGAGAATGCTCCTAATCCAAAGCACTTGCATATCAAAGCGAGTTTCCCCATAGATGTCAATGGAAATGAAAATAATTCATTCCGCATTGACTTCAATAGCATGCAATACCGCATATGGCCTGAGAAGAGGGGGGGGGGCGCCAGAGAGCCTCAAAAATACTTGGAAAGGCTCTGGGACAGCTCTGCCGAAATTGGAAAACCTCAGAAAGGTTTAGGAACTGAGTATTTCCGATTTTTCAAGTATTTTTTAAGTATTTCCGAACGGCTCCGGCGCCCCCACACCTCTGGCCAAATGCGTATTTGCGCACCGCTGTGGCTTGAATTCTGCTAGTTTTGCGAGTCAACACTCACAAACCAAGTCAGGATAAAAAAAAATGCTCGTATTGAGTAACCGTGTTACTCGCAATCTGAGGTTTCACTGTACTGAGATTTTTCAAGCTGCTGTTTTGGGGTCACTGTCAGGTCACCTGTGGAGGCAGGGGTGCACCACAAAGTAGTGAACCCAATAGCAGACTGCTGCGGATGGACCACAGAGTGGATATGGAGGAGAGGTTCGCTGGGGCACAAACATGGTTCCTATAGGAAGCTTGAGCCCAAGATTCCCCAGGGCGCAAAGTCTAAGATCCAGTTTGGTATTCACCAGAGCCTCTAGTGGTGAGGATGGCCTTCGCTGCAACTGGATCCAGGTCGCGGCCCCTGAAGTCCCCTAGGTCACGCTCCATAGGGAAAGAGGGGAAGCAGCCACTCAGGAGACAAGAGATGGTGAAGGGTAAGCCAAGGTCTGGGCAACAAGCAGATGAGGATAGCCAAGGGACAGGCAAACAGGAGTAGTCAGAGACCAGCCAAAATCGGTACACAGATATAACGTGACGACACACGGCAAGCAGGAACACAATGCTAACAAACATCGTTGATCAGCAATGCAGACCTGCAGTGCAGTGGTTAATACAGAGTTCCTGGAATGGCCTGGAGTGGAGCCATACAGGGAGGAGAGATGATAAAGGCAGCAAGGTGAGGGGGCCTGGCCTCTAAGATGAACACATGGAGAGTAAGGAAAGCTGCCAGAGATTACTGCATATCCATGACAGTCACCAGTAAGTAGACGAGATGTTCTTTGCTATGGCTACTTATCGGCTGGTAATGAATCTCAGAACCTTAAGGTGGTCGGACTCTGAGCATATTCTGCTTTCACTGCCACTGTTATTTATTAATAATTCATTTTGTATTAGCTGTATCCATCTATAGAATATATATATATATATACACACACAGTGACACCTTCTACTTGCAGGAATTCAGGAGCACAGAGTACAAATGTAACCAATATGATTTCATATAGTAGATGCATCCAGTAATTCCAATACACTTACATAGAAATCTCTGACATCAAAGGGTTCTGTGTACGGCTCATTCTGACATTCCGGGGTCCTCATTATAAATCGGTATTTATATGATCATTTTTATTCCATAGGATTGCTTTTAACCCTGTCAGTTATGTCTGAGGACGGGTTCACACTGTTGCGAATTGGATGAAGGTTCCCCGCATCCAATTTGCAATAGCAGGAGAATGCGAATGGCTCTCTATGGAGGCGGTTCACATATCTCCGGTGGGAATTTGCACAGGGGTCCTGCGCGTTTTTTTGTCCATTTTCAGGTCTAAATTCAGCCAAAAATGTCATGCTGAAATTGGAACCTGAAACAGTGAACGGGGACACACCGGACCCCCCGCTGTGAGCCGCATGCGGCGATGGTGTGAACCCAGCCTGAATGGATATATTATATATAGCAAAAAGAGAAAGGTTGGGACTTTAAATGAAGCATGCAGCGGGAAAGCAAAAATGACACAGTGTGCTGATAACAATGTACTCGTTCCATGTAACAATGCATATACAGTCAGGACCGTCTTAATAGCATCATGGGCCCCTGGGCAAAGTAATGTTCTGGGGCCCTACAATGGTGACAGTGCAGGTAAAGGGATATCAAGTAGGTAGGAGGAAGACTGCCTCCCCTGTGTATCTATCACTCTCAGTGCCATCATGGGACCCCCAATTTCGGGGCAGCGTGGGCTCAAGGACCAGCTGCTTTGAGGAAAGTGCAGGGGCCCCCAATGCAGCTGGGGCCCCCAATGCAGTGCCCAGGTGTGCCCTCTCATTAAGACAGCCCTGCATGCAGTGGAACCTCGGATTGCGATTAACGCGGTTAACGAGCATTTTGCAATACAAGTTGTTTTTTTTTCAAAATCCTGCCTCGGTTTGCGAGTGTTGTCTCGCAAAACAAGCAGGATTCAAGCCTCTGCAGTGTGCAGTACCGCATTTGGCCAGAAGTGCGGGGGCGCCAGTGACACACAAAGCCGTTCGGAAATACTCCATTCCCAAGTAGGAGAAAGAGACCGCCGCTCCAGATGAGTGCACCTCGGTGGTGAGTGTGGACTCAGAAAAATCCAATGGGTGCAGGCAATGCACGAAGCATAAATGGAAGCAAGAAGGTATGGACAGCCGCAATAAAACAATAAAAGCCTTTAATCCAGTAAAAAAATACTGCACAAACAGAAAAACAGCAAACGGTGGGATGATATAGCTGACGCGTTTCACATTGTTGTACAATGCTTAGTCATGGCTAGGAACAACATAAAAAACATTCTCATTTATAGTATTCCAAAGAAAAAAGTCATGTGGTAAGTCCAGTCTGTGATTGGTCCGAACTGATTGCAGTAATCCCATGCATCTGTGGGTAGACACAGCGGAGAGGCTACACCCATTGGAACCAGGTAAACAGAAATTCAAAGATCAGCTGACAAAAAGTAAAAAAATAATATTATAATATAAAGAGTAAAAAAGTAAAAAACACACAATTATACAGAAGTCAATAGAAGTAAAGTGACAACAATCGTAGCAATCGTTACTTTTTTTACTGTTTGTCAGCTGATCTTTGAATTTCTGTTCACCTGGTTTCAATGGGTGTAGTCTCTCTCCGCTGTGTCATAATAAATGTGGGCAGAAAAAAATCAGAACATTGATAAAGCCTGTTATAATACACGGTTCGAATTTCGAAAGAATTTTCTTTTGAAAATCGTATCAAAGAATTTTCGTTCGTATTTCGCACCGTTAGTGGGTTGCAGCAACAGCCGATTTTCGTGTGGCAAACAAATTTCAGAAATCCGACATGTTGGAAATTTTCTGAAAATCGGCCGATTTTCTGATCAATGATGGGAGAATTGTGCGAGAAATGTAATAGAAAAATAAAATGTACATGTTCAAGAAAAGAAAATCCCCGGAGAGAAACGAATATTCCCGGCAACATGAAAGTTTTGGTCGGCCGAATTTCGAAAATCAATGGTGGCATCATCGGATCACAAAAAAAAAAAACTTTCTGGTTTTGAAAAGAAAATTTGTTCGAAATTCGACCATGTATGGCTTAAGAGTAGATTCGGAATCCATATTCTACACATCTCATTGTAGCATCTGAAAATTCATTGTAAACATCTAAATGTAGCATCGAAAACTCGACGCGTTTCATGGAATTATATCCATTCATCAGGAGCAGATGCAAAGAGTGTGTCTAATAAATGTAGATAAACAATGTGTAGTGCTACCCCCTCAGAAGCCGCTGATTAGATGTCAGATCGGCATAAGTTAAGTTACCTTTGATGTGTCTAGGGAAATTGATGGTAGCAACCTGTGAGAGCAGTAATGGTATGTCCAAGCCAATGGTTGATGTTTTCTAAGTGCTTTATTTTCGGTCCAACATCAGCCAACAGTAAACTTGAGGTAGACAGGATAGATTGGTGAAGAGAATAACTTCGCAGAGTCAGGCTATGGATAAAAAACAGAAGCAGTCCTGCTTCTAGAGTGTATTCTTTTCTCCCGTCGCCACGTCTGCCGGAGTGGGTGCATTGCACCTGGACAGGCCTCTCCCACAGGCCTGGCAGCCGGAGTGTCACTGAGAATGCTGAGAAGGAACAAGTCTCTGCCACTGACTTGGCTCTAATAAATTAGTAAAGGCCTCTGCCACAGGTCCGATACTTGAGAGCAATAGACCGTATCCTTTCAGTCAAGTCCTTTTGAAGTATGGGGGCCCAGTAAGTTACTGGGGCCCCTCGGCAACTCAGTTGCTCTGAGCCATGAGGGCCCAGAGTAGGAAACTCTGCGTAGCACCGGCCCCGGCCAGGTAGGCCATAGTGGTGGGGCCCGTAACGTGCGCACACACTGAAGGTGGTGATATACCCTCCCCCAGCATGCCCCGCGAGGGAAACACTCCTCCAATTGGCTGCTGGGGAAAAGTGGCTCTGCCTGAAACCCTTTGGCGCCACCTGCCGCCCAGAGTTAGAACTGCATCCCTGGAGCACAGAATGACCCAACAGAATAATTCAGGGCTGACGGCAGCCTAATTTAGCATAAATCAACCTGGGTGAGAGCAAATAAGTCTCTCACTCCACTAAATTTACAAATAGCGGCCCTTCTGAAAGTAAGGGGGCACTACAAATGTATCTAAATAGAGAAATAAAAATGATACATGTTATTCTATTATGTAGGGAGAGGAGAAACCTTTCCCCATACTTACACAATGACCGTGGATGTGACATAATCGCGGGCACCAAAGGTAAGCTACGGGCAACGTCTCTCCCGGGAGTGGAGGCAGTATAGGACGCAAGGATATACAGAACAGATGCACCCGGCAATAAAATCCCCATGGAACAGCGGATGGTATTTTGAACATAAGTTTGGGCATCTGGGAAAAAGATTAAGGAGAGTATTCTGGGTGGTGCTGAATGAGGAATTATAGTTGTAATATTTGTGCTATAGACTCAGTGTTGTTCCAAGAAGGTAAAAGATAGTGAGTGAGAGTGTAAGATATATTATACAGTGGAGCCTCGGATTACGAGGATAATCCGTTCCAGGAGAATGCTCGTAATCCAAAGTAATCGCATATCAAAGCAAGTTTCCCCATTGAAGTCAATGGAAATGAAAATAATTTGTTCCGCATTGACTTCAATGGCATGCAATACCGCATGTGACCAGAGGTAGGGGGCGCCAGAGAGCCTCGGAAATACCCGGAAAGGCCAAAGGACAGCTGAACACACTACAAAAACTCCACCCGGTGCAAAAAAAAAAGTGCACGCCAAAAAGTGTATATAAGGGTGTACATATGGTCCTCCAAAATCTAAGGACCTTGCCCTGATCCCCCGGGCGTTAGGCTCCAGACGGGCACTGGGGTACTTTCACATGGTCCATCTGGCTGAAGCCGAAACAGACCACCCGCAAGTACTGGGTGGGGCTCCCCTGAAGGGAGACCCCATGAGAGAGGGCGAACTACGCCAGAAGGCTATGTCCACCCCCTCCCAAGACTTTCAGGGCAGACCCAAATGTGAAACAGTGTACAATACCCAACAACCAAAAAAAAATAAAAAATACATGTAGTGATAACACTGTAGACAAACAACGTAAAGGTGGGGAAAAGGGAAGTGGGGAAAGTGCATATGGTGCCATAGTGCATGGCCGGCCCTGAGGCCAGGAATAAAAAAAAAAAATCTGGTCCTGGTCAAAAGGCCCGACCCAATAGAAAAAAGTGTGCAGTGACCTTGGTGCCATAACTTAGTGACCTGCATCACCATAGAAATGTATTTATTTTTTTACACAAAAAAGTGCGACGGGTGCAAACGTCAAGTGGTCCTCCTGTAAGGGCCGAACCCTGATTCCCCGGGGGGTTAGGCTCCAGACGGGGACTGAGGTACTCAGTGGTCCGAGCAGCCGAAGCCGACACGGGCCCCATTCCTTGGAGGGTCTGCCGAAACAGAACCCTCCCAGTACTAGGTGGGGCTCCCTCGAAGGGAGACTCCATAAGAGCAGGTGAACTAAGCCAGAAAACCATGTCCACTCACTCCCAAGACGTTCAGGGCTGGCCCGAGGACCGACACCCTACTAATTGCACAGTGACAAATAACGAAAACAAAAAAGACACACGTGACAAACATGGGGGAATAAATAATAAAAACGTGGGGGAGAATCTGTCATTGAAGGCTTATGGTGTCTGTCGAATGTTCTAAAAAAAAAAAAAAGAAGATTCGACAGAATCTTTAAAAAAAAAAAAATCGACTCTTCATGTCTCTCAATGTCAAATCTTCATGTCTCTCTATGTCGAATCTTTTCTCTCTATGTCGAATCTTTTCTCTCTATGTTGAATCTTTTCTTTCTATGTCGAATCTTTTCTCTCTATGTTGAATCTTTTCTTTCTATGTCGAATCTTTTCTCGCTATGTCGAATCTATTCTCTCTGTGTCGAATCTTTTCTCTCTGTGTCGAATCCTTTCTCTCTCTGTCGAATCTTTTCTCTCTCTGTCGAATCTTTTCTCTCTCTGTCTCTTTATGAAGAATAATCGTGTTAAGGTTAGGCACATTCGACTGCAACGAAAACTAAAATAAAGCATTTGTTTATGTCGGATCTTTCGTTTCTCGTTTTCTGTGCTTTCGTTATCGTTTGTTAAAACGATAACGAAAATACCTGAAATTCGGACGAAAATGCATTGGGACAAAAACGAACGCACGTGTCTAGCGGTTATCAACACTAAGCTATGGCAGGAGGTAACATGGACTTCCAATCTGACTGCTCTGATTTGGAAAGCAGTTCTGATCAGGGAGAGAACACAAATGATTAATTTAAAAAATCCAATAATCCCGGAGAGGCGTGGCTCCATTATTATAATAATTGAACAATGGGCATATGGATTATTACAGATGCCGATTGGTGGAACTTTTTAAAGCTAAGAACCTCTATTGCGACCTATGATGAGCAATTTGAGAAAACGTTTCTAGGAAAACACGTTTCAAGAGATCTGATGATTCCTTATTTGATGCGGCTCCTCATACATGGAGCTCCCGGAAGAAAGCACAAAAGCCTCAAGCAAACACAAGATTTGACCTGGTTGGACCTTTGAGGACAGTTCTCAGAGATCAATAAAGGCAATGCAAATCCTTCAAACACATCACTAAGAGATCTTACCTTGGGTAAAAATTTTACACTTTGGGGCGTATTTATAAAGCGGTGAACATGACATTCAGAAAACATTCACAGGCGGTGAATGAAGCAGTGGGGGAGATTTACTAAACCTGGAGAGTGCAAAATCTTGCGAAGCTCCGCATAGAAACCAATCCGCTTTCATTTCTATTTTTTTTTTTTTTTTTAAAGCTTAACTGCTTGCTGACCAGCCGCCGCAGTTTTACGGCGGCAGATCGGCTCTGCTGGGTGAGAGCACGTAGCTATACATCACCTCGCCCAGCAGCCAATAGGGGCGCGCGCGCTCCCGCTCGTCCCTGACTCCCGCGCGCATGCCCGGCGGGCGGGATCGCCGCCGGGCACCCACGATTGCTCGTTACAGAGTGGGGACCGGGAGCTGTGTGTGTAAACACACAGCTCCTGGTCCTGTCAGGGAGAGAAATGACTGATCGTCTGTTCATACAATGTATAAAAAAACGATCAGTCATTTCCCCTAGTCAGTCCCACCCACCTTCAGTTAGAACACACCCAGGAACAAACTTAACCCCTTCCCCCGCCCCCAAGTGTTAACCCCTTCACTGCCAGTGGAATTTTTATAGTAATTAATGCATTTGTATAGCACTGATCTCTATAAAAATGCCAATGGTCCCAAAAATGTGTCGGAAGTGTCCGCCATAATGTCGCAGTACCGGAAAAAAAAACGCTGATCGCCGCCATTACTAGTAAAAAAAAATATTAATAAAAATGCCATAAAACGACCCCCTATTTTGTAAACGCTATAACTTTTGCGCAAACCAATCAATAAACGCTTATTGCGATTTTTTTTTTACGAAAAATATGTAGAAGAATACGTATCGGCCTAAACTGAGGGAAAAACAAGTTTTTTTATATATTTTTGGGGGATATTTATTATGGTAAAAAGTAAAAAATATAATTATTTTTTCAAAATTGTCGCTCTATTTTTGTTAATAGCGCAAAAAATAAAAACCGCCGAGGTGATCAAATACCACCAAAAGAAAACTCTATTTGTGGGGAAAAAAGGACGCCATGTCGCACGACCGTGCAATAGTCGGTTAAAGCGACGCAGTGCCGAATCACAAAAAGTGCTCTGGTCATTGGGCAGCAATATGGTCCGGGGGTTAAGTGGTTAATCTACATGTAATATGCCACCTGTATTATGTTTAGCTGGTGGGTATAGAGGAGGAGGGAGGAAGTGGGCTGTCATTTGTCACTATGTATATGCCTACATGTGTGACTTTATAGTCACATGGGCTGCTCAGATGTGATAGGGAGGGAATGCTCAGCATGGAAACTCACTGAAAACTGAGCATGTGCAGAGCTGCCAACACTGCTCTGCCAAATCCCTAGCTGAATTACGGACATGGACAGAAGGGGGAGATGGGGAGCAGTGGGATTAACCAGGTTTTTTTTTTTGCAGAATACAGAAAGGGAATCTCAGTGACTGGGTGAGTATAAACATCATGTAATACACCATTTTATTGATCGCTTTTCATGACGTGGGCTTAGTGACACTTAGGACACATGATCCAGGAAGATTCACCTTCAGTGATGCTTTATAATCATTGGGCCAGATTCACAGAGCCCTTTCTCCGGTCTACCTCGCGTTAGAGTACTTTCAAATTACGCGCGTCGTTTCATTAGTCTGAATCCTCAAACCATGAAACGACGGCTTCGGGCTTCAATCCAACTGGATTACGTGTTCGTACGCCTTCGGATCTACGATGCAATAATTTTGCGGCCGCTGGGTGGAGTTCCCGTCGTTTTCCGCGTCTGGGTATGCAAATGAGCTTTTTCCGACGATCCACGAAGTTACGAGCGTCGTTCGCAATCTCTTACGGCATCTGTAGTCATCTTTTTGCTGCGTAAAGTTATTCCAGCTTTTATCTGGTCTAGTATTAGACAGCCCATGTTAAGTTTGGCCGTCGTTCCCGCGTCAAATTTCAACGTTTTATTTTATTTATTTACGTAAGTCGTCCGGGAATAGGAATGTACGTAAACGACGCTACTCAAACAAAAAATGACGTAACGACGTTATTTCGCGCAATGCACGACAGGAAATTTCTGAATGGAGCACGCGCAGTTCAATCGCCGCGGGGACGCGCCTAATTTAAATGCTTCACGCCCCCTAATCGCGTATTTCGATTCCACCGCGAGAAATACACTACGCCGCCGTACCTTACGGGCCAAAATCTACTTGAATTCGTCGTAGAGCCTGGTAAAATACGGCGGCGTAGTGTGTCTCTGATACTCTGCGCCAATGTAATTGTACCTGAATCTGGCCCATTATTTCTACAAATACTGCCATTTCTTCCTTGAAATACTTGTGTTCACCAGCAGGGGCGCGGATTGTTGTGTCCTCACTAACCTGTTACAAATGCGTGGGGATAGGCGGCTGGGATTAGGTGACTCATTACAATGCACAGTCTGAGCTGGACTAATTATTGTGCGGGACTCAGGGAGCTAAATTAAAGGTTTAGGTGAACATAAAAGACTTTCTCTGTCTCGATTTGCCTAGCTGAGAGATTTAGAATTGTTGAGTCCGCAAATCGTTGATTGCCATGAATAGTACTGACACAACAAGCTCAGGTCACAGTGGCCTCATGTAAACAAGTAGTTGCAGTTGATCGAGGACATTTTCAGATCAGTTTGTCTTTAACTTTTATTCCTCTAAAAGGATCAATGTAAGCATATACAGTATCTCACAAAAGTAAGTACACCCTCAAATTTATGTAAATATTTTATTCTAACTTTTCATGTGACAACACTGAAGAAATTACACTTTGCTCCAATGGGCCAGATTCAGGTAGATGGGAGCATCTTTGCTCTGGAGTAACGCATCTCATTTGCGTTACGCTGCAGAAATTTTAGGAGCAAGTGCTGGTATTCAGGAAGCACTTGCTCCTAAAGTTGCGGCAGCGCATTGCAAATGAGCCAGCGGAATTCAAATTGGGCGGGTACGGGGCGTGTAGTATTCTAACTATGCGCGATCCCGCGGCGAACGTACTGCGCATGCGTCGAGGGTCAATGCATCCCAGTGCGCATGCTCCAAGTTCTGTCAGTGAACGTCAATGACGTCACATCCCCATTCATGAATGTTTTACGCAAACTACGCGATTTGTTTTTTTTCCGACGTGATGACGACGGCTATACTTAACATAGGATACTCCACTAGGGGGCTGCTTTATCTATACGCCGCGTATCGCCGTCGTAAAGTCACTGCGTCGCGCCCGAAAAAGATCGTGAATTGCCGATTTCCGCTCATTAACATATTTTTTGAGCGTAAAACGGCGGGAACGCCCCCGGCGCCATTTTTAAGTTGAAGTAACGATGCGATGGCGAAATTCAATTACGCCGATCGCATCGGAACTCCAACCCGGCGTTTCTTGTTTTCTGATTACAGAAAACAAAATCGCCGGCTTAAAGTGACAGTTAGGCTGGCGGATCCATTGATCCGCCAGCCTAACTCTACCTGAATCTGGCCCATAGTGTACAGCTTGCATAATGGTGTAAATTTGCTGTCCCCTCAAAATGACTCGACACACAGCCATTAATGTCTAAACCGCTGGCAACAAAAGTGAGTACACCCCTAAGTGAAAATGTCCAAACTGGACCCGATTAGCCCCCCCCCCCCCCGTGTCATGTAACTTGTTAGTGTTACAATGTCTCAGGTGTGAATGGGGAGCAAGTGTGTTAAGTTTGGTGTTATCGCTCTCACTCACTCATACTGGTCACTGGAAGTTCAACATGGAACCTCATGGCAAAGAACTCTCTGAGGACCTGAAAAAAAAAAAGAATTGTTGCTCTGCATCAGGGGTGTCGAACTCAATTTCATTGTGGGCCACATCAGCATTATGATTGTTCTAAAAAAGGGACGGTTGTATCTGTAAGATTAGGTGTCCAGCACATCCCCTCCCCTTACATTAGATGTCAAGAGCCACCCCATCATCAGAAGTTGAGTCCCCCACTCTCCTTTACATCACAGTGCACCCCCCTTGCCTTATGCTGCTGGGAAGAAGCTGAATGCATTACTTGAGTAGAAAGTAGGGGTCTGGAGGAGGACCAGAGGAGGGCTGAAGCTCTCCTGCAGCTGCAGGAGAGGTGCAAGGGCCACATGAAATGGCCACGGAGGGCCGGTTTTGGCCCATGGGCCTTGTGTTTGACACCTGTGCTCTACATAATGGCCTAGGCCAGTGATGGCGAACCTTGGCACTCCAGATGTTTTGGAACTACATTTCCCATGATGCTCATGAACTCTGCAGTGTAGAGGAGCATCATGGGAAATGTAGTTTCAAAACATCTGGAGTGCCAAGGTTCACCATCACTGGCCTAGGCTATAAAAAGATTGCCAAACCCTGAAACTGAATACAAAAAATTGTACCTGATTCACACCTTAATCTATGAACCGGGACGCACCGGACCCCAGCATATGTGAACCCGGCCTAAAATGGAACTAAAGGTAAAACATTTGTGTGGATAGAGTGGGGGAGGAATTAGACCCCCCCCCCCCCCCCCGTCAGGTTTGTATTGCTGTCTGTGCCCCCTGTTAGGAATAATCATCCTCTCTATTTGTCCTGTTGAATGAAAGTAAAAGAAAATCCCAAATTTTGAGGTGTTATCCAGAACAGGAGTAGAGGTAAAATCTTCCGATGTTCTGGTGACCACCTCACCTTGAGGGGAGCTCCTCCCACTTCCTGTTTTTGGTTATCGGACAGGAAGTAAAGGGGAATCTCTCCAATGGGTCACAAATTGAGAAAAACAAATTGACGGGTTATAACCATTCCTTGCTCTATCCAAACTGAAAAATGTTTTGCCTTTAGTTCTACTTCATCATTCTAAAGCTTATATACGATTTTAATGGTTGGGTTTACATCCAATTTATTCCACAAATCACCTCTCATCCCCTCGGGGGTTGTTATTAGTCGCTCTGGGGAATCAGAGAGGTTTGTGCAATGTACATGAACACATCACCTTCCTGTGCGGCCAGGTCAATTCATTTATTAGCGCTATTGTGTCACCTGACCGTTGCATGTACATTGATTTGTTTATTGATTTCATCGATTGCCCAAATTGTCCTTCAATCTAATCTTCTGGAATGCTTGGTTGGACATTCTGCTGCCGGCGAGGCTCCACCAGAGGTTCCGGAATGTCTGCCGCAAATAATGATCGCGTTCATTATCTGTAATATTATTGTGCAATGATTTATCATTGATACATTGAGTGTGGAGTGTCATTAATATTATCCACTTTGTACCCCGGCCCATTTCTGACACTTTGTTCCTACATGTAAAAATACATTTATTTACTTTTCGCTAGAAAATTACTTGTAACACCCAAACAGTTGATTGCCATGAATAGTACTGACACAACAAGCTCAGGTCACAGTGGCCTCATGTAAACAAGTAGTTGCAGTTGATCGAGGACATTTTCAGTCCCCTCCCCCCACACAGTTAGAACACACCCAGGGAATACATTTAACCCCTTCCTCACCCCCTAGTGTTAACCCCTTCAATGCCAGTCACATTTATACCGTAATTAGTGCATATTTATAGCACTGGTCGCTGTATAAATGTAAATGGTCCCAAAAATGTGTCAAAAGTGTCCGATGTGACCGCCGTAATGTCGCAGTCCCAATAAAAATCGCAGATCGCCGCCATTACTAGTAAAAAAAAAAAATAGAAAAAAAAAAAATCATAATTCTGTCCCCTATTTTGTAGGTGCTATAACTTTTGCGCAAACCAGTCGCTTATTGCGTTTTTGTTTTTTTGTTTTTTTACAAAAATACGTAGAAGAATACGTATCGGCCTTAACTGAGAAAAAAAATAGTTTTTTTTTTTTTTTTAAATGGCATATTTATTATAGCAACAAGCAAAAAATATATATATATATATATATTTTAAAATTGTCGCTCTTTTTTTGTTTATAGCGCAAAAAAATAAAAACCGCAGAGGTGATCAAATACCACCAAAAGAAATCTCTATTTGTGGGGAAAAAAATATGTAAATTTTGTTTGGGAGCCACGTCGCACGACCGCGCAATTGTCAGTTAAAGCGACGCAGTGCCGGAAGCTGAAATTTTGCGAACGAAGGGGGTTTATGTGCCCAGTAAGCAAGTGGTTAAAGGGGTTGTAAAGGTAAAAGTATTTTCACCTTAATGCATCTGCCAAGGGGCCCCAGAAGAAGCAGTTTGGGGCCACTCTGTGCAAAACGAGCTGCACAGTGGAGGTAAGTATAACATGTTTGTTATTTAAAAAAAAAAATAATCTTTATTGATCCTTTAATGGGTGCATTACAGTTACAATACAATTTGGTATAAGAGGAATCAGAGGGTCCGGCTCCTCCCCATAAAGCAGTATCTGTTCTCTTCCTCGCCGTCCGCACACCATTGACAAATCTCTGGTTTTCAGGTGAACTGCCCGTCTGCAGATGCCGAGCCACGCACACAGAAGCGAGGAATGCGATGATCTATGGGAGCTCTCTGCAGTGGTCTGGACCACGTGATTTCTCCGCTACTTACAAAGGCATTTAATTAAAAAGAGGAAAATTGGAATTCCTTGTCGCTGTGATCTTAATTGTGACATTTGCAGTTCAGTAAACACAGGCGGCGTTTTATAAATGTTTGTTTTAGTCTCTGCTGATAAATGGGCTGCGCATGGGTCAGCATCGGCTTTTCTGTGCTCTGAAATCAAACAGCCGAGCGGGAAGATCCATTCATTCAGAGACGGTATGTGAGGGCATCTCACAGAGGGATGTGTGGAAAATATATATATATATTTTTTTTTGGGATACTTACATTTTATCTGATGATTTCAAACCCATCACATGACATGCAGGGTCGTCTTCCTTTCTGCCCCTCGCTGGGCTGTTCTTAGTGGTGTAATGAGCAACAGGCCTGTCGCTACAAGGCAGGCAAACCAAGCAATTGCTTGGGGCCCCAAGCTAGCCTGGGGCCCCAAGCAGGGCCCTTGCTCCACTTCCTATATGCTGCTGCCTCGAGTCGTCACTTCACCTTCTCTGTAGCGTGGCTCCTCTTCCTTCCTCCTGTCAGTCTGGACTACCACGCAGTACAGGAGATTCAGTTTCCTGTTCCCGGCCGGACTGACAGGAAGTGCTCACTGAGTGCCCACTTCCTTTCAGTCCGGCCAGGAACAGGAAACTGAATCTCCTGCCGTGCGGTACTGACCCTGGTAGGAAGCGGGGGCCCGGGGGGAGGGTGTAAAAATAACATAGGGAGGGAGGGGAGGGGAGGGGCGGGGGAGTAAAAAGAACATGGGGGGGGCTTTGTGTGCAGGGAGGTGTTGTGGGGCCTCAATGTCCATTTTGCTTGGGGCCCCCAAATTCCTGAGTCATACACTTGCAATCCATAGGCGTCGAGTGTATGACTCTGCCCTGCCCCTCGGCGCCCACGTCATTGGCAGCAGCACAGGCCAATGGCTGCACTGCTATCAATCTATCCAATCAAAGGCAGGACTTCGTGGAGAGGACGGCGGGGACGCTGCAAGGTGTTTTTTCACCTTAATGCATAGGATGCTTTAAGGTAAAACAAACACAAGGGTTTACAACCCCCCTTAAAGTGATTGTAAACAATCACCTTGTAAAACAACCTATTAAGTTTCAAATAGAAATGAAAGGCAAAAAATTTTTTATATAGATATAAAAATACATTATAAATACCCATTTCTTATAAGTGATCACATTCCCTCTGTCCTCAGCTGCATAGGAGCTAGGGGAAGGAGAAGCAGCATTACACTGAGCTTCCCAGTGAATGCCTGTGCAGCGGGGGGTGTCAAAACAAGTCTGATCGTAGGAGGTGAGCAGGCTAAGTTCCCAGTACAGCTAGAGAACTGACCATGCTGTGCTCTCCTGCTTAGTGCGGTCTTGTTTTTTTATTAAGAAAGCAGAGGGACTGGCAGGAACACCTGGGATTTCACATAAAGGAAGCAATACAGAGTGAACAGGAGACTTCCTCATACAAGTACATGGTGCAACAGGCACATATCAGGAATATAAAATGTTGGGGGAACAAATGCTTTAAGCTGGTCATAAATGGATGGAATCTCAGCTGGTTCAGCAGGGACTGGCCAAGATTAGATAAACCTATGGGCAGGCTGGTTTTCTTGAAGTTCATCCATTGATCGACTTGAGTACAATCAGGATTTTTTTGACTGCGATCACTGTGATCTGCCACCTGGAAAGGCTCCAATGCCGGCAGAATACAATAACACTGCCGGAGGGATTCCCCCATCAACACTTGACTGTGCTGGTGTTGATGGGCTTCTTTAGTAAGGGAGATAGGGACTTTAGATTGTAAGCTCCTTGCAGTGGCATAGCGTGGGATATCAGCGCCTGGAGCCAGGCAAGTAATTTGCGCCCCCTTGACCTATGGACTTGCCTATTTTCAGCTAGCTCCAGTCTGGTCACTTGATCCACTGTGTGAGACAGCGGTGGCTGTAGGGAAGAGGAGAGCGTGCTTGATAATGACTGGTAAAGTCTGGAGTGGTAATATCATGCATATGTTCCTATGTCCCATCTGTTGTTGGTGCTCCCTCCTATCCACACTCGTGACAGCGCCCCTCTAAATTTTGCGTCCGGGGCGGTGGTCCCCCTTGTACCCCCCACGCTACGCCACTGGCTCCTTGAGGGCAAGGACTGATATAAATGTAATGTGCTGTGTAAATATACAGTGCTACAAAAAATACCTGTAATAACATCACGCCCCACCAGGGGGCAGGCCCATGATGCCCTGCACTCACAGGAAGTAGGTGGAATAGGCCTCATTCATCCTGGAAGAGGGCTGGGGGTGCAGTATTGGAGAGGAGGTAGAAGCTGTAGCTGCTTTTTTTTTTTTTTGCTTTATCATTGGTAGGCCGCCTAGTAATTAAAAATGAATATAAAAATAGACTTGGCCTTCCAGGCGCATTAATTAGAAATGATATCGAATGCATTTTTATAGATTGAGCTTTATTTATAATGACATAGGTCACACGAACCGAGATAGGAAATTGTCTTGTCTAATTCAGCCCTGAGCAGTAGAGATGTACCGGCATATTAATCCAAGCTCCGTCACTTGTGTTTTGTGGTAGCCGTGGCCTGACCGACCAAGGGACAAATGCCCTTTTTATCCTTCTTATTAAGGCCCCATTCAGAACAGAGGCGTTGGGCTGCACTGGCCAGTCTTGCCCTTTGAAGTCCTAATATATAGACAAAGCAAAGAAAACCTTATCCTCTATCATGTAATTTCACTGCACTGCTGTTCCCTAAGGAAGAAAAAAATACGGCCACTAGAACTTAATTGAAATGTCACTTTGTGACTTTTCAATAAAGTTTACACAAATGAGAGGAAACGGTGTGATGTGGTGTTTTCAGCGCCTTGGGCACCACTGCCTTCCAGCGCACACCAGCGGCAGTGCAGTAGTGTGAATGGGCCCTAGGGGATATGCAATCTTTAAAACTGAGTGCACCCATCTCTTTACCCTGACCTAACCCACCCACCTTCCTCCACACATGTACACTTACCTCCAGGGGACACACTCCAGTGTTTGCAAGGGGTGCAAGTCTCACTGTGCTGACCGTGTCTGCTCATTACAGCATCATAGACTTCTTCAGGCTGTCTCCCAAGGCTGAAGATGAACGGAAATGGTCACAAAGAAGTCTATGGGGCTGTAATGTGCAGGCGCAACCAGGACAGTGATGTAAATAAATTCTTGCAGGCTGTGGCCTTTAGATTGAGGGAGACTTCTTTGTGGACATCTCCCTTCTATTCTCCAGCTTTGGAACACAGTCCAGTGGAAGTCTATGAGGCTGTAAGGACCAGGAAAGTGAGACTTGCACCCTAGATGTAAATAAATGCTCAAGGCCGTGGACTTCTTTGTGGCCATCTTCCTTCTGTTCTCCAGCCTTGGAACACAGCCCTATGGAAGTCTATCAGGCTGTAATGACCAGGACAGTGAGATTTCCACCCTAGATGTAAACAAACGCTGGAGGCCATGGCCTTTAGATTGAATGAGACTTCTTTGTGGCCATCTCCCTTCTGAACCCCAGCCTTGGATAAGGTGACCAGATTTTTTAAATGAAATCCGGGGACACATATTGGCGGCAATCAACGACTCTCTGCCCATCGCCGCCCACCTCACAGCCTCTCAAATCTTACACTTCGGGCCCCTGCTACTACTGGATGGGGAGCGGAGGAAGATCACTCCGCCAGGGAAGGCAAGGAGATAGGCAGGTGGCTGGCCAGGAATTGAGCCAAAGCAGAAGAACATGCGAGCGAAACTGAATGGGCATGCGCCCGAAACTGAAGAAATATTCCCTCCGCTCCGACCAGCGCATGATCATCAGAAAGGGGTACAGATAATGGGAAAAATACACCCCCCTATGCTAGTAGGCACGGCAGAGCGTGGGTGTGTAATTCTATTTTTTTTTATTTTAATTCTGCACTGACTGTCTTTGAAATTGCCCCTGCCCCCTATTAAATCCAATCCGGGGACAAAACCAGGGACAGACTTGGTCTGGGGACAGTGTCTTCAATCAGGGGACTGTCCCCTGAAACCGGGGATGTCTGGTCACCCTAACCTTGGAACACAGCCCTATGGAAGTCTGAGACTGTAATGACCAGGAAAACGAGACTTGCACCTTGCATCCTGGATGTAAACAAACTCTGGAGACTGCGGCCTTTAGATTGAGAGAGACTACTTTGTGGCCATCTCCCTTCTGTTCTCCAGCCTTGGAACACAGCTCTATGGAAGTCTATGAGGCTGTAATGACCAGGAAATGAGACTTACACCCTGGATGTAAACAAACTCTGGAGACTGTGGCCTTTAGATTGAGAGAGACTACTTTGTGGTCATCTCCCTTCTGTTCTCCAGCCTTGGAACACAGCTCTATGGAAGTCTATGAGGCTGTAATGACCAGGAAATGAGACTTACACCCTGGATGTAAACAAACTCTGGAGACTGTGGCCTTTAGAATGAGAGAGACTACTTTGTGGCCATCTCTCTTCTGTTCTCCAGCCTTGGAACACAGCTCTATGGAAGTCTATGAGGCTGTAATGACAAGGGACTTGCACCCTAGATGTAAACAAACGCTGGAGGCCATGGCCTTTAGATTTTATGAGACTTCTTTGTGGCCATCTTCCTTCTGAACCCCAGCCTTGGAACACAGCCCTATGGAAGTCTATGAGGCTGTATGACCAGGACAGTGGGACTTTCACCTTGCACCCTAGATGTAAACAAATGATGGAGGCTGTGGACTTCTTTGTGGCCTTCTCCCATCTGTTCTCCAGGCTTGGAACACAGCCCTATTGAAGTCTATCAGGCTGTAATGACCAGGACAGTGAGACTTGCACCCCTGGATGTAAACAAACACTGGAGGCGTGGCCTTTAGATTGAGGGAGACTTGTTTGTGGCCATCTCCCTTCTGATCTCCAGCCTTGGAACGCAGCCCTATGGAAGTCTATGAGGCTGCACCCCTTGATGTAAACAAATGCCAGAGGCCGTGGCTTTTGGATTGAGGTGAGTATACATCTGTGGAGAAGGAAACAAACACTAGAGGCTGCAGCTGTCAGATGGAGGTGAATATGCATCAGTGGAGGGGGAGCGGAGGTTGGGTTCGGTCAGGGAAAGGTGGAAAAAAAAGGATAAGTGCTCTTTTAAAGGCTCCTGTTCCACCCCACAGTGTTATATGAAGTGTGTTGTGTGTGTTGTCTTTGCTAATTTATACATTACAAAGTACGCCAGACAATTCCGCAACTAATATAAATGAGGCCATGCAATTAATGCGCAGCATTCCAGCGCGTGTGTGACAGACGCCCCAACCTCACCGATAAATAACAGCGGTCCTTGACATCCATAGAGCCGTATTGGTGGAATTTGGATGACTTTATAAGGATGATCCGTCATGAAGCAAAATTCAATTTTCTTATTTATTTTTGATACATTGAGAAAATGTGAAATTAAAACTAAGTCTTCAGTGTATGATTTCTGGGTGAGCGAAGGTGTCCCTGGCACTTTCACTGTAATGACGCCGCGCCACCTACCCGTGCCCCCTTGTTCTGCTCCTCACACCTACAGGGAGTTGTGGTATCAGATGAAGTCTGGCCTTCTTCCCACCTTTCTGTCTTGGCCCTAAATCTTCTGAGGGAGAGAGACGCCTCTGGAGCCCGGCTAATCTGGATGCCAGTCACCACCCTGCATTCCTTGGCACTCGGCATACCTCTCGAAATTGATGGTGACCCACACTGCTGATTACAGTCCTGGTGAAAAATGTGCCGGGGGGAATCATGCCAAGACCTGGAGAGCTCCTCTCCGGTGCCAAGAGGCCCTCTAACTCATATCTGTCCAGAGAAGCTGCGTCCTGTCCTCTCTCTGTAACTTCTCCGGGGGAACTTGCTGAATGTGGGAAATGCTGTGGATGAATATAGAAAATGTAATTACTGTTTGTATACATATAGGAAACACCAACAGATTCCACTGAGTCCCCTCACATCTGACTCGCGGGAGCTTACACTCCAGGGGCCCCCTGTCAGGTTGTCTGTATGGGGGCCCCCTGGCAGGTTGTCTGTATGGGGGCCCCCTGACAGGTTGTCTGTATGGGGGACCCATGTCAGGTAGTCTGTATGGGGCCCCCTGTCAGGTTGTCTGTATGGGGGCCCCCTGTCAGGTTGTCTGTATGGGGGCCCCCTGTCAGGTTGTCTGTATGGGGGCCCCCTGTCAGGTTGTCTGTATGGAGGCCCCCTGTCAGGTTGTCTGTATGGAGGCCCCCTGTCAGGTTGTCTGTATGGGGGCCCCCTGTCAGGTTGTCTGTATGGGGGCCCCCTGTCAGGTTGTCTGTATGGGGGCCCCCTGTCTTGTTGTATGTATGAGTCCCCGTGGTTTCTAACAGCAGCCCTGCATACAGACATCACAGTACTTCCAGATTGGATGAAAGCCAGTAGACCTTGCAGTGTGTTTTTAGGTAGGAGGAAACCCAGGCACATGAGAGAAAACCAACACAGACATGGGAAGAACATTTGCATTTCATGCAAAGCCCTAATGCCCTGTCAGAAAGCTGCTATCCATCAGAAGATGCAACCAAAGTAACGTTCCGTCGCAGCCATCTTGGTACACCCGCTGATGTCGGCAGTAAGTCTACAGTCAAAAGGCGGTAAGCGGACATCTTTTTACACCCGCCAAAGTCTTTCATTTCAGGTCACAGACAGCTATAAAAAAATAAAAAAAAGAGTTTGCATGTTCTCCCTGTGCCTACGTGGATTTTCTCTGGGTATTCCGGTTTCCTCTGACACGCCACAGACATGCTGGGAAGTTAATTGCCTCCTGTATTGGCCCTAGTATGTGTATGTATGAATGTGAGTTAGGGACCTTAGACTGTAAGCTCCATGAGGGCAGGAACTGATGTGAATGCACAATAGACGTGCAATTTGTTTTATTCAGAATTTTTTTAACAAATTTAGACAAATTTGTTAATTCAGAAATATCCGAATGGGTGAAGACCCGTTTAGCGAATTTTTCCGAAAATTCAAATATTTGAAAGTTCCGAGATTCGAACATTCGGAAATTCTAAAATTCTATGTTTCGGAGATTCGGAAATTCAAAAATGTTACGTTTCGGAATTTCTAAGTTTCGGAAATTCTGAAATTCTAAAATTCTAAGTTTCAGAGATTCGGAAATTCTAAAATTTTAAGTTTCGGAAATTCTAAGTTTCGGAGATTGGGAAATTCTAAAATTCGAAGTTTCGGAAATTCTAAAATTCGAAGTTTCGGAGATTGGGAAATTCTAAAATTCGAAGTTTTGGAAATTCTAAAATTCGAAGTTTCGGAGATTGGGAAATTCAAAGTTCGAAAATCCCGAAAATCTGAACATTTGGAAATTTGAAAAGCCGAACATAAGAATGAAAATCCGAAAACCTGAAAATTCAAATAATAATAATAATACCTTAACCACTTGACCACTGGGCACTTAAACCCCCTTAATAACCAGACCAATTTTCAGCTTTCGGTGCTCTCACATTTTTAATGACAATAACTCAGTCATACAACACTGTATCCAAATGAAATTTTTGTCCTTTTTTTCCCACAAATAGAGCTTTCTTTTGGAGGTATTTGATCACCTCTGCGGTTTTTATTTTTTTCGCTATAAATGAAAAAAGAACGAAAATTTTGTAAAAAAATGAATTTTTCTTCATTTCTATTATAAAATTTTGCAAAAAAGTAATTTTTCTTCATAAATTTGGCCTAAAATGTATACTGCTACATATCTTTGGTAACAAAACAAAAAAAAATTGGATATTATTTAGTCTGGGTGAAAGTTATGGGGTCTACAAACTATGGTACCAATTACTGAAAATTGATGAATTTCATCACACCTGAAGTACTGACAGCCTCTCTCATTTCTTGAGACCCTAACATGCCAGAAAAGTACAGATACCCCCCAAATGACCCCTTGTTGGAAAGAAGACATTCCAAGGTATTTAGAAAGAGGCATTGTGAGTTTTTTGAAGTTGTCATTTTTTCCCACAATTCTTTGCAAAATCAAGATTTTTTTTATTTTCATTTTTTTTCCACAAAATTTTCATATTAGCGGGTTATTTCTCACACACAGCATATGCATACCACACATTACACCCCAAAACACATTCTGCTATTCCTCCCGAGTATGGCGATACCCCATGTGTGAGACTTTTACACAGCGTGGCCACATACAGAGGCCCAACATGCAGGGAGCACCATCAGGCGTTCTGGAACACCCACACCAATTCTGACATTTCTCTCCTACATGTAAAAATCATCATTTATTTGCTAGATAATTACATAGAACCCCAAAACATTATATATGCTTTTTTAGCAAAGACCCTAGAGAATACAATGGCGGCCGTTACAACTTTTTATCTCGCATGGTATTCGCACAGCAATTTTTCGAACACGTTTTTTTTGGAAACAAAACAGTTTTGTGCTTAAAAAAAAAAACAGTAAAGCTAGCCTAATGTTTTTGCATAATATGAAAGATGAAGTTACGCCGAGTAAATAGATACCCAACATGTCACCCTTCAATATTGCACACACTTGTGGAATGGCGCCAAACTTCGCTACTTAAAAATCCCCATAGGCAACGCTTTAAATGTTTTTACTGGTTACATCTTTTTAGTTGGAGAAGAGGTCTAGGGCCAAAATGATTGCTCTCGCTCTAACGTTCGCAGCGATACCTCACATGTGTTGTTTGAACACCGTTTTCATATGTGGGCGGGACTTGCATGTGCGGTCGCGTCTGTATACGAGCACACGGGTACAGGGGCGCTGTAATTTTTTTTTTTTTATTTATTGTTCATTTTACTTTATTTATTTTAGTTTGACATGTTTTTCCCCAAAAATAAATGTTTTGATTACTTTTATTCTTATTACAAAGAATGTAAACATCCCTTGTAATAGGAATATAGCATGACAGGTCCTCTTTACAGTGAGATTGGGGGTCAATAAGACCCCAAGTTCTCACCTCTAGGCTGGGAAGCCTGAAAAAAAAAACGATCGCAGAGTATTGCGCAGGGAGTATTGCGCAGGGAGTATTGCGCAGGGAGTATTGCGCAGGGAGTATGGCGCAGTATTGTTCAGAGTATTGTGCGGGGGTATTGCAGAGTATTGTGCGGGGGTATTGCAGAGTATTGTGCAGGGGTATTGCAGAGTATTGTGCGGGGGTATTGCAGAGTATTGTGCGGGGGTATTGCAGAGTATTGTGTGGGGGTATTGCAGAGTATTGTGCGGGGGTATTGCAGAGTATTGTGCGGGGGTATTGCAGAGTATTGTGCGGGGGTATGCAGAGTATTGTTCAGAGTATTGCAGAGTATTGTTCAGAGTATTGTGCGGGGGTACTGCAGAGTATTGTGCGGGGGTACTGCAGAGTATTGTTCAGAGTATTGCAGAGTATTGTTCAGAGTATTGTGCGGGGGTATTGCAGAGTATTGTGCGGGGGTACTGCAGAGTATTGTTCAGAGTATTGCGCATGGGGTATTGCAGAGTATTGCGCATGGGGTATTGCAGAGTATTGCGCATGGGGTATTGCAGACTTTTTCCGGGGGTATGCAGACTTTTTCCGGGGTATGCAAAGTTTTGCAGGGGGGTATGCAGAGTTTTGCAGGGGGGTATGCAGAGTTTTGCAGGGGGTATGCAGAGTTTTGCATGGGGGTATGCAGACTTTTCCCGGGGTATGCAGACTTTTCCCGGGGTATGCAGACTTTTGCAGGGGGGTATGCAGACTTTTGCAGGGGGGTATGCAGAGTTTTGCAGGGGGGTATGCAGAGTTTTGCAGGGGGGTATGCAGAGTTTTGCGCAGGGAAGGAAGGAGTTAATGCAGGGATGGCTGAGCAGGGATGGATGGATCTGTGACTGCAATAGTCACAGATCCATCCCACACTGCTGCAGCCATCCGCGCTCTCCTCTCACACTGTACCGATCGGTACAGCGAGAGGAGGGAGGATCCGGCGTCAGCACATGACGCCGTTTGTTTACATTTGTGATCGCGCCGTCATTGGACGGCGCGATCACGTGGTAAGGAGCCGCTGCCATTGGCTCCTTACCAAGATCACTGACGCTGCGGGTCCCGTGGACCCGCCGAGCGCCGTGACCGTGTGTGCGCGCCCTCTCGGGCGCGCGGATCCGACGCTGGCCGGGTTTGTTTACATCATGTGATCGCGCCGTCATTGGACGGCGCGATCACGTGGTAAGGAGCCGCCGCCATTGGCTCCCCCCCGTGATCATCGATGCTGCGGGTCCCGTGGACCCGGTGAGCACCGGTGATCGCGTGTGCGCGCCCGGTCGGGCGCGCAAACCTGACTCTAACGGAGGACGTCCATGGACGTCCTGTTAGAGTACAGGAACTGCCCTATAGACGTATTTTGTCTATAGGGCGGTGATTAAGTGGTTAAAGTGGTTGAAAAACCCTTTACAACCACTTTCACCTACAGTAAGGCTTACCTGTAGGTGCTTGAAATATCTCCTAAACCTTCACGGTTTAGGAGATGTTTACAAAAATGACGGGCGCCGATGTCTACGCCGCATGTGCCATAGAAAAACAGCGCAGGTGCACTTTAGCAACGGCAATCGTGCCATTCCTAAAGGACCGCCCTGTCCGCCGACAGCTGAGCGGAGACCCCCCGCTGAGCTGACGGACACACGGAGCGGACCGAAAAACGGACCGCTCCGTGTGTAAGGAGCCTTACTAAACTATTAAATTAGAGGCATTGGAATTTCCTTTCAAATTTGGCTGTTAGTGAACGTAGTGAACAAATGCAAATTTATTCAAAGTTACGAATTATCCGAAATAATGAATGCCACATCTAAAGAAATGGAACGGAACTAATTGCTTTTTATTATTATCATTATTATTAGTTTGTTCCGTTCCATTCGTTTATATGCGGCATTTGTTATTTCAGATCATTCATAACTTCAGATAAATTTGTATTCGTTACGTTCACTAACAGCCAAATTTGAAAGGAAATTCCAATACCTAGAATGTAATAGTTAGTAATAGTTATTAGTTGGTTACCATTTACATTTTTCAGATTTTCTTTATTTCCGAATTCCTGAATTTTTGGATTTCCGAATTCCCGAATTCCAATCTTAAGAATTAGCAAATTTAAAAAAAATTTCATTTACGAAATTTCCAATTTACAAATTTACGAAAAATGAAACGAAAATTAACACATTTAACCCACTTAAGGAGCGCCTAACTCCGATATATGTCGGCAGAATGGCACGGCTGGGCACAATCACGTACAGGTACGTCCTCTTTTAAGTGCCCGTGACCCGGACCGAAGCTCCATGACCGCGCCGGCGAAACCCGCGGACGCGATCGCTGCCGGTGTCCCGCGATCGGTCACAGGAGCTGAAGATCGGGTAGAGGTAAGTGTAAACACACCTTCCCCGTTCTTCTCTGTGGCAATTTCACTACAGTTAGAAACACATATGAGGTCACACTTAACCCCTACAGCACCCCCTAGTGGTTAACTCCTAAACGGCAATTGTCATTTTCACAGTAAGCAGTGCATTTTTATAGCACTTTTCGCTGTGAAAATGACAATGGTCCCAAAAATGTGTCAAAATTGTCCGATATGTCCGCCATAATGTCACAGTCACGGAAAAAATGGCTGATCGCCGCCATTAGTAGTAAAACAAAATTATTAATAAAAATGCTATAAAACTATCCTCTATTTTGTAAACACTATTGGCCAGATTCACGTAGGAGCGCGTATCTTTGTGCGGGCGTAGCGTATCCTATTTACGTTACGCCTCCGCAACGTTTACAGGCAAGTGCTGTATTCACAAAGCACTTGCTCCGTAAGTTGGCGTAATTCAAATTAGGCAGGTAGGGGGCGTGTTGTATTGAAATTAAATGGTGACCCCACATAAATGACGCGCCGAACAAACTGTGCATGCGCCGGCCGTGGACGTATCCCAGTGCGCATGCTCCAAATCACGTCGCAAATAGTCAATGAAAACGACGTGAACGTAACTTACGCCCTGCCCCATTCTGAATCGGCTTACGCAAACAACGTAAAATGTATAAATTTTGACGCGGTCCCGACGTCCATACTTAACATTGGCCGCGCCATCTTTTTGTTGAAATATCTTTACGCCTGAAATCGCCTTACGTAAACGGCGTATCTTACTGCGACGGCCGGGCGTACATTCGTGAATCGGCGTATCTAGCTTTATTTACATATTCCACGCGTAAATTGACGGAAGCGCCACCTAGCGGCCAGTGTAAATATGCAACTTAGATACAACAGCGTAAGAGACTTGCGCCGCTCTTATCTTAGCTCAATCCCGGCGTATCTTGTTTTTCAAAATTGTCGCTCTATTTTTGTTTATAGCGCAAAAAATAAAAACCGCAGAGATCAAATACCACCAAAAGAAAACTCTAATTGTTGGGGAAAAAAAGGACGCCAGTTTTGTTTGGGAGCCACGTCGCACGACCGCGCAATTGTCAGTTAAAGCGACGCAGTGCCGAATCGCAAAAATGGGCCAGGTCCTTTACCTGCATAAAGGTCCGGGTCTTAAGTGGTTAATCGGCAGTGCACATGTCTAATGTACAATAGATGTATGTAAAGTGCGTAAATTGATGGCGCTATATAAGTACCTGTAATAAAAAAATAAAATAAAAAACCTGAGAGCTTCTTTTAGCATATTCCGGCATTTTTACCCTCGTAGACGGTCATGTGCGCATCTATAAGCGCAGGACACACACATTTGTACGCAGGTTTGCACCTGAAAAACTCCTCCCCTCCTCTCCTCCTGCTGCCCTCCCCTTGCCCAATGCCTGAGGCTTGCTACACATACAAAAACACCTAAACAAAAAATGCAATGCCATATAAAATGCACAAAGCTATATAAATCCTGTATTATAATAATAAAGAATACAAACAAATGGTTGAAAATCACCAGAAATTGGTGCGGCTCCGGTGTGAACGCCGGCTAAGCGCTCCATTCGATTCATCCACCGCAAGGACCTGCCGCAGCTTCTATCCCTGAGGGCTAATTTACACTTGCAACCCTTGCTGACCCTCTAAATGCAATCCACGGTTGATTGCTTTTCAGAGGGCATTTGACAGGCGGTTGGGAGGCGATATGTCACAATTCTCTCTGCCTGTTTTAACTCTGTAAGAATTGTGGCGTGGCCTCGATCGCTGACCGCCAAACACAACAGGAAGCACGGATTTCATTTTGCTACAGCTGCGAATCATTTTGCCAGGTCCAAATCGCATGACAAGTTGGACCTATTCAAATCGGTGCGACTCCAACTTTGGGGTGCCGCACCAATTTGGAAAAAAAAATGTCCTGCACTACTTTTTGTGATATCAGGTGTGACGTGCATGGACATATTTGTGCATGACGTCACACAGATGTCAGCCAAGTCGCACTGACTACGGCTTTGCAATGTGTGAGATTTAAAGTGAAGTCGCACACTTTCAAATTCGGATTCGGTGTGACTGGGTTGTCAAACCTGGAAGCTGATTGGTTACTCTGCACAGCTGTATCAGATTATGTGTACTGTATTCTGTTCTGACAGCAGGACTCCTCTGCTGTCATAATGCAGCGCATCCGCAAAGTATTCACAGCGTTTCCTTTTTCCAAATTTTGTTATGTTACAGCCTTATTCCAAAATGGATTCAATTCATTATTTTCCTCAAAATTCTACAAACAATCCCTCGTTAATGACAACGTGAGAGAAGTTTGTTTGAAATCTTTGGAAATTTATAAAAAATAAAAAATGAAATAAGCCCATGTGTATAAGTATCACAGGCTCCTCCCATGTACATAAGTATCACAGGCTCCTCCCATGTACATAAGTATCACAGGCTCCTCCCATGTACATAAGTATCACAGGCTCCTCCCATGTACATAAGTATCACAGGCTCCTCCCCTGTACATAAGTATCACAAGCTCCTCCCATGCACATAAGTATCACAGGCTCCTCCCATGTGTATAAGTATGACAGACTCCTCCCATGTACATAAGTATCACAGGCTCCTCCCATGTACATAAGTATCACAGGCTCCTCCTATGTGTATAAATATGACAGACTCCTCCCATGTACATAAGTATCACAGGCTCCTCCTATGTGTATAAATATGACAGACTCCTCCCATGTACATAAGTATCACAGGATCCTCCCGTGTACATAAGTGTCACAGACTCCTTCCATGTACTGTGATACTTATGTACATGGGAGGAGCCTGTGGTACTTATGTACATGGGAGGAGTCTGTGATACGTATGTACATGGAAGGAGCCTGTGATACTTATGTACATGGGAGGAGCCTGTGATACTTGTGTACATGGGAGGAGCCTGTGATACTTATGTGCATGGGAGGAGCCTGTGATACTTATGTGCATGGGAGGAGCCTGTGATACTTATGTGCATGGGAGGAGCCTGTGATACTTATGTGCATGGGAGGAGCCTGTGATACTTATATACTTGGGAGGAGCCTGTGATACTTTTGTACTTGGGAGGAGCCTGTGATACTTATGTACTTGGGAGGAGCCTGTGATACTTTTGTACTTGGGAGGAGCCTGTGATACTTATGTGCATGGGAGGAGCCTGTGATACTTATATATTTTGGAGGAGCCTGTGATACTTATGTACTTGGGAGGAGCCTGTGATACTTATGTACTTGGGAGGAGCCTGTGATACTTATGTACATTGAATTATTTTTTTTATAAACTTGCAAAGATTTCAAACAAACTTCTTTTATGTTGTCATTATGGGGGATTGTTTGTAGAATTTTAAGGAAAATAATGAATTTAATGTGTTTTGGAATAAGGCTGTAACATAACAAAATGTAGAAAAAGTGAAGCACTGTGAATACTTTCCGGATGCATTGTACCTCCAGCAGCTTCCCTGCACAGCTCTTCATACATACACCGGCCGTCTCCCTGCTGAACTCTGCCATCCCTGGCCACTTCCCGGGCAACATCTTCATGGACTTTAGGACTGATTTTCCTTTCCTATACATCTTTTGTTTTTGTTTTATTTATACAAATAAATGGCTACACTTAGATGGTGCCCTCATTTTTTTTATGATCTGTGCACTCGGTTTTACTCAAGGCTTGGGCATTGAGAACCATCAAGAGACTTTTACACTTCGGGCCAGATTCTCTAAGGCCCCATACACACGATCGGACATATCCGATGAAAACGGTCCGCGGACCATTTCCATCGGATATGTCCGATCGGGAGTTTGATCCGATGGCGTGTACACACCATCGGATCAAATTCCCCGCCGCGGGACGGCGCGGTGACGTGGCGGTGACGCGGCGGTGACGTTGACGCCGCCGCGTCACCGCCACGTCACCGCACCAGGGAGTAAAACACTTCCGCGCATGCCCTGAATCCATTCGGCAGCGGCGCGGCGGCGGTGGGGGACGACATGTCTGCTGGTAAGTGTACTAACCAGCAGACATGTCGGGCGGACAGATTCCCACCGGATAGATTTCAAAGCATGCTTTGAAATCTGTCGGGTGGAGAAATCTGTCCGCTAGCCCATACACACGAGCGGAGATGTCTGCTGAAACGGTCCATCGGACCGTTTTCAGCGGACATATCCCCTTGTGTGTACGCGGCCTTAGAATCTGCGGCGGCGTAGCGTAAGCCATTTACACTACGCCGCCGCAACTTACTGGAGCAAGTGCCGTATTCTCCAAGCACTTGCTCCGTAGTTTGCGGCGGCGTAGTGTAAATGGCTCTGCGTTTCCCCGCGTAATTCAAAGGGGGCGGCTTGTATTTAAATTAAGCGCGCCCCCGCGCCGATCGAACTGCGCATGCTCCGGCCGTAAAAATAGCCCAGTGTGCATTCTCCAGCTCACGACGGAAAACGTCAATGAAGCCAACGTGAGCGTCATTGACGTAAAGTCCTATTCGCGAATGACTTAGTAAAACGACGTAAACGACAGAAAAAGACGACGCTGACCCGACGCCATACTTAACATGGCATACGACGGAACTTGGTAAACATACCTCTCATATAGCAGGGGTAACCTTACGCTAACGACGTAAACGACGACGGGGCGACGTAAAAACTTTCGGGAATCGGCGTATTAGGCTCATTTGCATCTAAGATGCAAATGAGAAATCAACGTAAAGGCCACCTAGCGGCCAGCGAAGTAATTACATCTACGATCCGACGGTGTAAGTGTTTTACACCTGTCGGATCTTCGCTGTATCTATGCGTAAGTGATTCTAGGAATCAGACGCATAGATACCTAGTAAAAAAAACAGAGATACGACGGTGTTTCCTGCGATACACCGTCGTATCTCTTTTGAGAATCTGGCCCTTAATTTTCATCCACCCACATTAGGCCAACCCCTGTCTTCGTAATTGTGCTGAGTTTTGCGCCATAGTTATTATTTCTTCGATCTCTATGATAAAACTGACAGTTCCTTCTCACGGTTGAAAATATTAGCGATCCCAACACAGTCCCCGGTGTGAGCCGTCCTGTCTGATTGGCTCTTCTGTTCTCATATATTCTCCGGCCTGATTCTTGTGTCTACATCATGGAACATAAACACAGACAATCTGCCGCGATGTCTTCCCTCCCTTCATGTTGACTTGTCAACATCTGGCGCTTTTTGGCGTCCCTTTCCCCGAACAGACCCGGCCAACGTTGAAAGTCTTTTTTGCCTTTTGAAGTGGCAATAAATGTCCATATTTAATGGGCACACCGCGCCGTCCACCTGGCCTTCCGCGTCCTGTATGAGCGGCGGACGGCCGGACGCGGCCTTGGCACTCGCTGCGAACGTTTGGATGGATAGATGGCGATCCGGTGCCAAGGAATCGAAGGCCGCGGTTCTAACCCAGGTGTAACTTAGTTGTGCACCAGTTTTTTAATTATTAACTACAATCAACATAAAAATCTTCGAACGGAACGCGTCTCGCCGGGGCCTAGGCTGTCTGCTCTTCCTTGCAGAAGATATGACTGAGAGTGCAGATAAAACAAAGCAGAGTACACTGAATAGAGCAGATAAAACACCTCCTAATCAATGAAATAGAAATAAATTGCACTCACAGAGAAGCCACTTGATCTATTGATTAAAAGGTGTTTTATTTGCACCATTCTGTGCGCTCGGGTTGGTCTCATCATTAGAAGGTCAAAGGCCCATTTGCATTTTTGCAGTGTGTTAAAGCGAAACCCCACCCAAAAGAAGGGGAAATGCCCCTTTTCTGCCCCCCTACTCTTCTTCAACCACTTGCTTTCTGGGCACATATACCCCCCTCCTGCCCAGGTAAAATTTCACCTTCCGGCACTTTAACTGACAATTGCGCGGTCGTGCGACGTGGCTCCTAAACAAAATTGGCATCCTTTTTCCCCCCCACAAATAGACCTTTCTTTTGGTGGTATTTGATCACCTCTGCGGTTTTCATTTTTTGCGCTATAAACAAAAAAGAGCGACAATTTTGAAAAAAAAAATCAAAATTTTTTACTTGTTGCTATAATAAATAGCCCAATATTTTTTTTAAAAAACATTTTTTTTTCTCAGTCTAGGCCGATACGTATTCTTATATTTTTGGTTTGCGCAAAAGTTATAGCGCCTACAAAGTAGGGGACAGAATTATTATTTTTTATTATTTTATTTTTTTACTAGTAATGGCTGTGATTGGGACTGCGACATTATGACGGACACATCGGACACTTTTGACACCATTCACATTTATACTGCGATCAGTGCTATAAATATGCCGATCGCGGGTGCCTGGTGGACATTGCGACCGCCAGGCACGCGCATAGGCATCTCAGCTCCCCAGTGGCTGGAGGCCGGAGGCCGTAAAAAGACGATTTAGATCCACCCTGCGGCCGTATAAAGTCGTACGGCCGTCAGGAAGTGGTTAAAGCAGAATTACTTTGGTTGTTAAGTTAAAGCGGAGCTCCACCCTAAAGTGGAACTCACGCTGATCGGAACCCTCCCCCCCTCCGGTGTAACATTTGACACCTTTAAGGGGGGAGGGGGTGCAGATACCTCTCTAAAGACAGGTATTTGCACCCACTTCCGGCCCAGCATTCTTGGGCAGAATGCAGGCATGTCGTCACCTCCCGTCGCCCCCCCTGTTGTGTGCTGGGAACACTCGGCTCCCAGCACATAGCGGGAACCAATCGGCGGGCGCAGCGCGACTCGCGCAAGCGCCATAGGGAACCGGGCAGTGAAGCCGGAGTGCTTCACTTCCTGATTCCCTCACCATGGATGGCAGGGGCAGCAGAGTGCGAGCGATTGCTCGTCCTCTGCTGCGGTAGCCGCTGGACTCCAGGACAGGTAAGTGTCCTAATATTAAAAGTCAGCAGCTGCAGTATTTGTAGCTGCTGGTTTTTAATATTTTTTTTTGAGCGGACATCCGCTTTAAGTGTAGCTGCTGGCTTTTAATAAACAGACACTCACCTGTCCCACGATCCAGCAATGCGGCCGCCCGAAGCCTCTCTCTTTTCCCCCCTCCTCTCCGTGGCGCCGGCATTGCAAGTGTGGGCGTCCGGCAGGGCTGGACTGGGACAAAAATTTGGCCCTCGACTTCATCCAGACCGGCCCAGGGCACAACACATCAGGGTACAGTGCATATCAGGGCACGGTACAGAGCTCAGCACAGCACATCAGGGCATGGGGGACATCAGGGCACAACACATACAGGGCCCATCACATCGGGGCCCATCACAGCACATCCGGGCACACCACACTGAGGCACAGTACATAAGGGCACAGGGCACATTATGGGGCACACCAGCCAGCATGCAGAGTAGCGCAGGAAGTGTGTGTAATATGTTCTCTCTCCTGTCACAGCACTCACTCGGCTCCCCGGCAGCCCCTCCTCTCTTCTCATCCATCCCAGATGATGTCACAAGCAAATGGGGATGGACGAAAAGAGTGGACGGGCCGCCGGGGAGCAGCGCGAGTGCTGTGACAGGAGAGAGAACATATTACACACACTTCCTGCGCTACTCTGCATGCTCGCTAAATCTCAATCTACCCATCAGGCGCCAGCTGTCAGTGATTGACGGGTAGATTGCCGCGGACCTCCGACCGGCCCACTGAGCCATCGGCCCACCAGGAATCTCCCGGTAGTCCCGATGGCCAGTCTATCCCGGGAGCACAGTGCGCATACGCGAGTCATGCTACGCTCTGTCAGTGGCCAGGCAATCTTCTGGGACTGTGCCCCAGAAGATTGCAGCGAAGGAGGGGTCGTCTAGGGGGAGAGGAAGGGTCGCCTAGGCGGCAACTGGACGGAAGGAGGAAGTGGGACAGGAAGTACCTCTCAAAACCAGGAACCCACTCCCCCCCCCCCCCCCCCCAAAAAAAAAAAATGTTATGCCAATTGTTGCATGTCAGGGCAAGGAGTACTTAAAGCAGAAGTTCTGTCTTTGGTGGGAACTCCGCTTTAACTTCTGGCACTTTATTTTTCTGGGGGTGGAGGGGAGCACCTGGTTTTGCCCCCCCCAACCCTCCCCCTTCCTCCACAGCCTTCTGGGACCCGTGACAGGTGCCAAAAACCCATGTGGCCATTCATAAAGAGCAGCAGGGATCTGGCTGTGAAGCTATAAGCTGTTACAGCCGGCTTCCCAAAGTAAACATGCCGGCACCTGGATGGGAAGACAGCCAAAAAGCCAGCTCGTTTGAGGACCGCGCCGGAGTCCTGGACATGTAAGTGTTCTAATTAGAGATGGCCTCGGCGTGTTTGAATTCCCACATGCCCAAACCCGCCAGGAAGCTGACACTGCACAGGGCTAATCACAGGCAGTGAGACATTTCCCGATCTGTGCAGCTGCGCCCCGGGAAATGTCTCACCGCCTGTGATTAGCGGTGTACAGTGTCGGCTTCCTGGCGGGATCAGGCACGTGAGATTTCGAACACGCTCAAGCCCATCTCTAGTTCTAAAGCCTCATACACACCATCGGATTTTCCAATGGGAAAAGTGTGATGACAGGCTTGAAAATAAAGTACGCTCCGTCAGACGATTGTTGTCGGATTTTCCACAGACACATGTTGGATGGCAGGCTTTAAAAAAATTCTGTGGACAATTGTCTGTTGTCGGATTTTCCGATCGTGTGTACACAAGTCCATCGGACGAAAGTACAAACACGCCTGCTCAGAATCCATGCTCAGCAAACACAACATTAGCAGAAGGTGCCCAAACGGTGGCGCTAAAGAGCTGAAAAAACTTGTAGTTTTGTGTTTGTTGGTTGAGAATTGTGTGCTGTTTGTATGCAAGACAAATTCCTGGCCAACGCCCTTCGGACAAAAGTCCTACGCTTTGTCTGCGTTAAATCTGATCGTGTGTACGAGGCTTTATACCAAACACTTGCCAACCACCCCATAACATGTTTACTGCTACAGGGTGCCCGTTCTGTGCAGAATCATGTAAAGCAGGGTTTAACAGATTTGCTTGGAATCTAGGAGCCAGCTAAAAAAGTTAGGAGCCAGAAAACGCACCCCGTCCCGAAGAGCTTGCGCGCAGAAGCGAACGCATTCGTGAGTAGCGCCCGCATATGTAAACGGTATTCAAACCACACATGTGAGGTATCGCCGCGATCGTTAGAGCGAGAGCAATAATTCTAGCCCTAGACCTCCTCTGTAACTCAAAGCATGCAACCTGTATCATTTTTTAAATGTCACCTATGGAGATTTTAAAGGGTAAAAGTTTGTCGGCATTCCACGAGCGGACGCAATTTTGAAGCGTGACATGTTGGGTATCAATTTACTCGGTGTAACATTATCTTTCACAATATGAAAAAAAATCGGGCTAACTTTACTGTTGTCTTATTTTTTTATTTAAATTTTTTTATTTTTCCCCAAAAAAGTGCGCTTGTAAGGCCGCTGCGCAAATACGGCGTGACAGAAAGTATTGCAATGATTTCCATTTTATTCTCTAGGGTGTTAGAATACAAAATATATATAATGTTTGGGGGTTCTAATTAGAGGGAAGGAGATGGCAGTGAAAAATGACACATTAGAACTGCCGTTTTACTTGTAATGCCAACGGCCACCACCAGATGGCGCAGGTCACAGAAGGAAGCTTGGCACTTCATCTTAATTACCGGCTGTCGTGAGCCTGCCGCAATCGCGCAGCGAGGGAGGTGTGCCCCCACCTCCCCTGACGCGCGATCAGTGGGCCCGCAACTTATGCCGCGAAGCCGCAGCCTCAATTACCGGCTGGCACGGGTGCCAGGTCACAATTTCTTGTCGTAATTGTGACCTGGCGCCCGGATTTTGACGAGCTCTGATGTATATATACTTGATTCTGCTCTTCCGCCTAGGGGGATTAGTAACAACAGGGAACAATCAGTGGGTGTGTCTGCCGGCACCGCCGATCGTCGAGAAGTGAGGCTGGACAGAGCTCTGCAAATGTAAATAACGTCGGCCTTTTTTTGTTTATAGTGCAAAAAAAAAAACAGAGGTGATTAAATACCACCAAAAGAAGCTCTATTTGTGGGATAAATGTATATAAATGTCATTCATGTACAGTGTTGCATGACCGCGCAATTACCAATGAGGTAAAGCAGTGCCAAAAAGCACAAAAATAGCCCGGTCATGAAGGGGTGTAAATCTTCCAGAGAAGTAAATCTCTGCAGAGCATGCGTTTGCAGCACGGCCCCATTGAACTCAGTGGGCGAGTTTGAGAAGTGATGCAATTAGTCAAACTCCGCAAGACAAAAATGTCGCAGTCACGTCTTGTAAACACTTATTACACTTTGGGTGGGCAGCCGGAAGGTGGTAAAACCGTGCCGCAGTCTCAACTTGTTTTTACTGCCCCCCCCCCCCCCCCATAACCGCCTGCCTTACCGAGACCTAGTGGCGCGTACACACGATCGGAATTTCCAACGACAAAACCATGGATTTTTTTTCCGACGGAATGTTGGCTCAAACTTGTCTTGCATACACACGGTCGCACAAATGTTGTCAGAAATTTGGACCGTCAAGAACGCGGTGACGTACAACGTTCCGACGAGCCGAGAAAAATAAAGTATAATGATTCCGAGCAT
Organism: Rana kukunoris; assembly: GCA_029574335.1. Lineage (NCBI taxonomy): Eukaryota > Metazoa > Chordata > Amphibia > Anura > Ranidae > Rana > Rana kukunoris. The sequence goes on along the minus strand of CM056055.1, from coordinate 225,643,697 downwards.
GCGTAGGATTTTTGTGCAATCGAAATTTCCGACAAGAACTTCTGTTGTTGGAAAATTTGAGAACCAGCTCCGACATTCCGACAGCAAATGTCCGATGGAGTTTACACACGGTCGGAATATCCGACCAAAAGCTCACATCGGACTTTGTGTACGCGGCATTGGAGCCCCTTTACACCTGAGAGCTGTGCAGCGCAAAGCTCTAAATCCTTCACCATCCAGAATCCCATGCAGGGCCGATCCTAGGGTCACAGGCGCCTGGGTGCAGAAATATTTCTGACGCCCCCGCATGGGCGTAGTCATCTTACTAACTCCTCCCCTTTACAAATGTTTCTATGACAATGACTCAACCACAGAGATGTTCCCCCACAAAGTCGTCATTACCCCGGGATCCTTCCATGATCTCTTAAAGCGGAGGTTCACCCTAAAACAACTCTGTCCCATCCCATCCTGCATACTGGCGTCAGCGCCAGTATGCTTTTTTTTTTTTTTTTATCGCTCTACTTACTTTGTAATGGATAATTTTATTTTCTCCCTACCGCGGTGAATGGCGCGGCTATGGCGCGTCACGCCTTCCGAAAATAGCCGAACTAGGACTCGGCTCTTCCCGGCGCTATACGGCGCCTGCGCACAGACCTAGCTGTGCTGACTGCGCAGGCGCCGTATATAGCCGAGTCCTATGGCTATGGCGCGTCACGCTCTCCGAAAAAAGCCGAAACAGGACTCGGCTATATACGGCGCCTGCGCAGTCAGCGCAGCTAGGTCTGTGCGCAGGCGCCGTATATCGCCGGGAAGAGCCGAGTCCTACTTTGGCTATTTTTGGAAGGTGTGACGCGCCATTGCCGCGTCATTCACCGCGGTAGGGAGAAAATAAAATTATTCATTACACAGTAAGTAGAGCGATTAAAAAAAAAAAAAAAAAAAAAAACAGCATACTGGCGCTGACGCCAGTATGCTGGATGGGATGGGACAGAGTTGTTTTAGGGTGAACCTCCACTTTAACAATAAACAAAATACAGGAAGAGGAGCAGAGTACTTTATTGGGACCTGGAGGGGGGGCCTCTCTGATGGACACAGAGAGGGCTTTTGTTACAGAGTCTGTTAGAAAGACCCCCAGACATACTACAGACATGGTACAGGAGACGGTCAGAGACTGCAGACATGGTACAGGAGACGGTCAGAGACTGCAGACATGGTACAGGAGACTGCCAGAGACTGCAGACTTGGTACAGGAGACGGTCAGAGACTGTAGACTTGGTACAGGAGACGGTCAGTGACTGCAAACATAATACAGGAGACGGTCAGAGACTGCAGACATGATACAGGAGATGGTCAGAGACTGCAGACATGGTACAGGAGACGGTCAGAGACTGCAGACATGGTACAGGAGACGGTCAGAGACTGCAGACTTGGTACAGGAGACGGTCAGAGACTGCAGACTTGGTACAGGAGACAGTCAGTGACTGCAAACATAATACAGGAGACGGTCAGAGACTGCAGACAGTACAGAAGATGGTCAGAGACACATCGGTTATGGACGGACACACACCTATGCTCAGAACACTAACTCTGGAAGGGCACAAACAAGGAGAGAGGGGAGAACTCTGACACTTCGCCGCCCCCACCTCTGCAGGCACCTGGGTGCAAAGCACCCTGTGCACCCTGCCTAGGATCGGCCCTGATCCCATGGGCTTCCATTGTGCTCCTTCACACTTGGGTGTAATATCTCTTGAAACTTCAAAAAGTACATAAAATACAAACTTCCGGCGTTTCTGACCCCAGTAGACTTCAGTATGAGCGCCTGAATATGTGCAAATCGCACACTCCTTTTCCTTAGTAGCTAGCTTCCCATTGGCTAGAAGTAATTAATAAAATAATAATAAAAAAAAGAACACTCAACCCCTAAACACCTAACAAAAGAGAGCCTAAAAAATGACCAGCGACTCTCAGGTGAAGTGTGAATGCAGCGACAAGAGGGAGACTATAGTGAATCCGATCAGATCTCAGGCCAAAGACTCAAAAAAAAAAACGTTCTTAATTTCACGGAGGTCTTTTTTTATTCTTCCCCCAGAGTAAGAGCAATAATGAGTCTATATCAAGTCGCACGTTGTAATGCGTCACGCAGTCCCAGTTACCGTCTACATGCATTTAAACAGGTTAGCGAGGACACATTAGCCACATCCTGCACCCCCTGCTGGGCACTTAGTGCAGAAAACTCGATTGCCCTGAAAACCAGAATCGACCCCCTGCAGCTCTGTGCGTGTCAGTAGGGGCGAACTCTCACTGCGTAAAGCAACAAAATGCATTAAAGCAGCATTATAGGGAACAATCTCTGGTCAGCAGGAAGGGTAGACTGACAGCTTCTGTCTTCACAGGGACTATTTCGCGTCTGCAGTACCTTAAAGTGGTCTTAAAGAAAAACAAAACGACAATACCGATTGGTACCGATCACTGACTCTGTCATTTCAGACAAGGTAGGGGCCGGTAAATGACATATTTACTGTCCCCTTCACCGCTCTCCACCTCGACACATCTCCCACAGCAGCTGTCAGGAAATGGGGGGGGGGGAGGAGGGGGCCAGGAGATCCAGGAGACCACACACAGGGGGGAGCCCAAGAAGAGCATTGGGCGCAGAGTAGAGCGGGGGGGGGGGGGTGTACAGGAGAGAGCAGCGAAGTTACATAGTAGGTGAGATAAGGTTGAAAAAAGACACAAGTCCAACCCATAATAAGTTGCCAGAGAAGATCACACGGGTGCCAGGTAGGGTTGCCATCTGTAGGGGATTCACCTGGACAGTCCGGGTTTGGAATTAGGGCCCGGATTCACAGCCAACGGCGCATCTTTGTGCGGGCGTAGAGTATCTTCTTTACGCTACGCCGGCGCAACGTTGAGAGGCAAGCATGCTAATTCACAAAGAAGATGCGCTCAACGTTGCGCCGGCGTAGCGTATAGTTGTCGGCGTATGCCGACGTAAGTCAAAGTAGGTGGAAGTGGGCTGGAAGTGGGCATGATATATTAAAATGAAGCGTGACCCCATGCAAATGATGGGCTGAGCTTCAAAAAACGAACTGCGCATGCGTCGTCTCTTGGACGCATCCCAGTGCGCATGCTCACAGTTACGTCGAAATAGCTGACTAAGATACGTCAATACACTGCCTACGACGTGAACGTAACCTACGCACAGCCCTATTCACGTACTACTACACAAAATACAACGGCTGTTCCCTGGTCCATACCTTTTGAATGGGTTGCGCCTCCTATATGAGGAATAACTTTACGCCGGACGTAATCCTTACGCAAAATGCTTAAAACATGCGGCGGACGCAAGTACGTACGTAAAACAGCGTATCTTACTCATTTGCATATTTAACATGGGTACGCCGAATGTGTCCAGCGTGACTATGCGCCAAGTTACGTCGGGTGGCTGAAGCCTTGCTTTTCGACGTATCTAGCTTTGTGAATCGGCGCAGAGATGCGACGGCGCACATTTGTACTTACGACGGCGCAAGTCCGACGTAAATCCGTGCCTATGTGTCCGGGTTTCAGGCAGACTGAAACATGGACACGTTATTCAGACTGGGCTGTGGCTTCCCAAGTAACTGAGACACACACAAATCTGTTACCATCCGGGAGCTGCGGGTAGACGTCTGGGGGCAGGTTCTGCACTTCTGGTGCACTGTGTGGGGGCGATGATGTCAGCAATATCGCATACACTGTTTGCCGCAGCACGCTGCATTACCATTCTCCTTGGGGCACCCACAGATGTCCCAGGTCTTTTATATTCCTATAGTGTATACTATGTAAAAAAAAAATATGCCCTGTGCAGCTAAAGTGTTCGGGTTTGGCTTGAAGAGAAGGTGGCAACCAGGGCTCTAGTCCTGTGGGAACGGAGTTCCTGCACTTTTTTCACAGCAGGAACTCAGTTCCCTTTGCAAGACTAGAGCATCCGAGAGCAGCCCGAGCCAATCCTTCACTAAGCGGCGATGCCCAGCTCGAGTCACTGTCAGGGGCTGGCGAACCTTAGTAATCCTTTATGTTATTGGCCGCTTCCTGTATATGGATTCATCAGGTAGTAGTGTGCGGGTATTCCGTCACTTCCTCGATGCCGCAATGTCTCCTGGGAGCTTTTGTCATTGTTCCCAGGAGACACTGCGGAGGTCATTGCGGGATTAGAAAGAACTTGTGGTATAGTAATTATGCATATGAGCAAGATCAGTGGATCTTGGGTGGTAGTTCCCACACTTTTTTCCCCAGGACTTGACCCCTGGTGGCAACCCTAGTGCCAGGAGAGAGCAGAGGGGCCCGCAGAAGAAAGCTGAACAGAAGAGACGGTTCCTGCTGAACCATCCAGATTTCGGTATGTGTGTACCAAGCCAGGAGATACAGGGGTTGCCATTGTGACCCGGCTCCATGCTCCAGGGTTCCGTGCTGCTGTCCTTTGCACCTGGACAGGGGCGGAGGCATATAGAGGACCCAATTCCCTACATGTTCCTCCTGCAGCTGCTGAATGCCTGCGGAAGGGAGAGGAGGAGAAGCAGACATTCAGCAGCTGCAAGAAGAACATGGAGACTATGAGTGAACGCTGAAGTTAGTGTGAAACGCGTCAGTGTCCTAGGTTTCGTTGCTGTGACTTGTAGTGCCCGTTTCCATTTTTATACATTAAAGTTACGTTGGATTGAAGTGCGGTCGTCCTGATTATCTTTTGTTGTTATTTGCCATGTGCATTGCCAGCACCCTCAGTTCCTGAGAAGAAGATTTGCACCCAACAAGACCTGCCTGAAGCGGCAATTTCTGTCTCTTTATAGGAACATGGAGGCTATCGGAGCCACACAGGCCCCCTGGAGCAAGGGACCGGGTCGTAATTGTGACCCCTGTAGTTACGCCTCTGGCCTGGTACATGTGAAGTCTGGATAGTTCAGCAGAAATTGCCTGGATTTCAATACGTGTGTACCGCAGTGTGAGGACTGGCTTCTACCGATCGATTTTTTCTGGAAAAACAGCATTCAATCACTGCTTGCAGCCAGTGACTGCAAGTGGTGATCTGTGTATTCTCACGGGGTCCGGGGAAAGGTGGGTTGGGAAACCCGGGAGTCCCCGCTGTGTTGATGTGGGGATCTTTTAGGGTTTTTTTTTCTTTCAAGCTGCTGGTTGAACGGAGATAATCTGTACACAGTGTTTTTCAACTCCAGTCCTCAAGGCACACCAACAGGTCAAGTTTTCAGGATTTCAGGCAGTGAAACTGATCAAATCACCTGTGCAAAATAATGGAAAGCCTGAAAACTTGACCTGTTGGTGTGCCTTGAGGACTGGAGTTGAAAAACACTGCTCTTGAACAGCCCTGGCCAACTTTTTTTCTTTTTTTTTTTACTTTATCCAAGCACTAATGTTTTCTTATAAGTGGACCTTCTCCGTCTTCTGCCCCCCTCCCCCTTCCATAAAAGTACATATGGCTAAGCTTAGCTTGCAAGTATGTGTTGCAGTCTTGAACTCCCGGTGACTTGTCAGTATGGTTCCCCTATCGAGATGGTTCCTGTCGTGACTGCGCAGGCGCAATCCTTGCCGACAGAAATCTCTGAACCTCGGGCGGCATCCAGGCTCATTCCTTAACATCCCTGTGGATTGGAGGATGTTAAAAAAAAAAAGCCAGGAGGCCGAGCGAGCGCAGCGAGCCGTCAGAGCGAAGTGAGGCCGACTGGCCACTTACCTCAAATTCCACGTCGCCCTGGAGGTTCAGTGATTTCCGTCGGCAAGGATTGCGCCTGCGCAGTCAAGACAGGAACCATCTCGATAGGAGGACCCATATCGTCAGATCACCGGCATTGTATAACATCTCCTCGGAGAGTGGCACCCACCCCGAAATAGGCTGCGGAAGCCCCAAAATCCAGTGGGCTCTGCTCTGGCTCATATTCACCGACTCTCTGGTACTTTCACCCTAAATTGGCTCACTTCCTCTGAGTTGCTTCATGTTAGAAGTGATGTCATCACGTACAGGGAAAATTTCTCTCCCCGTTTCCAGAATTTCACCGGACTCAGATTCAGCTCTGATAAATCTCCCACGACGTTAAACTTTGTAACAAATAAAGTTAATAATTATACAAATATATAACGACAAGACATAATAAAGGTTTATTGACCCTTTTGGCAAGCCACGGCTTCCAGCTGCCAGGACACGTTCACACCGTCACGTTGCAGCAACTCGTGGAAAAACACACGTGTTACCGCAACTCAAGGAATTCCATTGCAACGCGTTGTGGGGATGTTCATTCTGAATGGCACCCCAGGAAGAAGGGGCTGCGGGGTACAAAAGATCCAGCAGCAGTGGCAATGTTTTCTGGGGACCCATTTCAATTGCAACACAAGTTGGTCCTCCAAAGGTTAAACACTGTGTGAGAAGCTTCCGATGGAAGCAGTTAATCTCTGGCTAGAGGTCTGAGTGCTTCGTTTGGGGCAGTCACAGGTGTGCGCACCCTATTGCATTAGGGTATGCACCCCAAAGCTCAAACACATATGCATGTGTATACAGTATATACTGCCGGTGTCAGAGCAGTGGACGATGTCATTAGGGCAGAGTTTGGTGTCAGTGGGCCAGTGGATGGTGTCAGTAGTTTGTATTTTTACTATTTTATTATTTTTTACAATTACATTTATTTTTATTATTTAAAAAAAAAAAATTGTTTTAATATTTTTTGCATTTTTTTTAGGAGACCCATTATGTCAGTGGGGCAGTTGACTGTTTTTATTTTTTTACTATTTTATTTTTTATTATTTTTTACAATTACATTTTTCTTTTTTACAATTACATTTTTAAATTATTATTTTTATTATTATTATTATTAATATAATAATAATATTATTATTAGGGTTGTCCCGATACCGATACCAAGTATTTGCGGGAGTACTTGTACTCGCGCAAATGCTCCCGATGCCTGGCCGAATACTTTTTTTTGTATTTATTAACATGTTCTGTGAAAATTCTTTGAGTTTTTTACTACTGCGTGACAAGCAAATAAAACATGTTTATTCATTTTTATTACTTACTTACTTATTCTTTTATAATGTCTTGAGTTAGAGTTCTTCATAATTCTAAAGAAAATATCCTTAGTCTGTATTGTGGTTTGAAAACTGTCACATGACATTTAAAAAAAGTATCCGTATTCGGTATCGGCGAGTACATGAAAAAAAGTATCGGTACTTGTACTCGGTCCGAAAAAAGTGGTATCGGGACAACCCTAATTATTATGTATCATTTCTTTTTTCCATTTTTTTAGGGGGCTTTTGTGAAATATTATGGGTCTAAACAGGGGGGCATCTGCAGGATACAAGGTGATTAGGGTGTGCCCAGGCACAGCTGGCACACCCTGTGCGCACACCTATAGTGGCAGTGAGAGTAAGCAGAGAAGCACCGCCTCCATCTACAGCTTCTCACAAGAGTTTTTGAATACCTGACACACCTACCAAAGGTTATTGGAAATGTAAAACCAATATCCGACCCATAACCCCCACCCCTCCGCTAATTGTACAATTTATTACATAGCTGGGGGTGCAGATTCCTCGCCACAGCGCTCCGCCTAGTGCTGGGAAATGTTTATATATTTCTTTATTCCTGGGGTTGTGGAATGATTGTCACCTTATAGCGAGTGAGGTTCAGGGTCCGTTTCTTTTTTTTATGCAGTTAGGCTCCGTTCACACCTAGGCGATTTGAATTGTGGGCGGAAACGGCGAGATTTCAAATCGTGGCAAAACGCAGGACACGTTTGCGATGCCATTACTTCTTAATGGCACTCCAATAGAGGTGCGATTTTTTTCCGTGATAAACTGTGCTGCAATCGCATGTTGATGGGGACAAGAGCCTCTTCCCCACAACCCTGGCTGGTGGTTGTGGGGGTCTGCGGGCAGGGGATGTATGGGAATCTGTGAGCCAGCAATTTAAGAACTGTCAGACAGTGGAGCAAGCAGACAACACGAGCAGATCTTCTTTTTTTTTGGGGGGGGGGGGGGCGTGATTAACATTGTATCTACAACTAGGGGACATTGTTTTTGTTTCTTTTAACTTTCAATATTTTTATTATTATTCAAGTAACAAGACAATGTCTTAGAGAGTACAGTTCAATGAGCAATAATGCTTATGAATGTGAAATTAAGCATAAGCATCTGAATTTACTTCCACTAACCACTTAAAGTGGATGTAAACCCAAAAAAAAACATTTTTTTTTTTTTTTTTATGTCACAATGTAGAGTATAAGATTTCCTATCATCTGTGCCCAGTCTTGCCACACAGAGTTAATCCAGCTCTGAGTAATCCTCTTGTAATGTTCAGTGCAAATTAACAGAATTCCAGATAAAAACTTGCCAAATTATAAAGTCCGTTTCTCTGTTTTTGCTTTCAGTGACAGGTTATTTACATATCTAGCTTGGACATGTTTATCATAACAAGAGGTGATCCAAAGTTCATTGTATATTACCAGGATGTGTTATGTGGGGGAGGGGTGGATTTCTCACTTTTTATACCTCATGTTATGATAAACATAACATAAGATAAACATGTCCAAGCTAGATATGTAAACTCAAAGCAAGAAGAGAGAAAACTGACTTTTTATTTAGGCAGGCTTTTATCTGGAATTCTGTTCATTTTACTGGACATTAAAAAAGGATTACTCAGCGCTGGATTAATTCTGTGTGGCAAGACTGGATCACAGATGATAGGAAATCGTATACTCTACATTGTGACATCAAAAAAAAAAAAAAAAAGTTTTTTTGGGTTTACATCCACTTTAAGCCCCGGACCATTATGCATGTTGAGGACCTTGCCCCTTTTTGGGATTCGGCACTGTGTCGCTTTAACTGACAATTGCGCGGTCGTGCGACGTGGCTCCCAAACAAAATTGGCGTCCTTTTTCCCTACAAATAGAGCTTTCTTTTGGTGGTATTTGATCACCTCTGCGGTTTTTATTTTTTGAGCTATAAACAAAAATAGAGCGACAATTTTTAAAAAAATTCAATATTTTTTACTTTTTGCTATAATAAATATCCCCCAAAAATATATACAAAAATTTTTTTTTTCCCTCAGTTCAGGCCGATACGTATTCTACATATTTTTGGTAAAAAAAATCACAATAAGGGTTTATCGATTGGTTTGCACAAAATGTATAGCGTTTACAAAATAGGGGATAGTTTTATTGCATTTTTATTAATAATATTTTTTTTACTACTAATGGCGGCGATCAGCGATTTTTTTTCCGTGACTGCGACATTAGGGCGGACATATCAGACAATTTTGACAAATTTTTGGGACCATTGTCATTTTCACAGCGAAAAGTGCTATAAAAATGCACTGTTTACTGTGAAAATGTCAATTACGTTAACCACTAGGGGGCGCTATAGGGGTTAAGTGTGACCTCATATGTGTTTTTAACTGTAGGGGGCGGGGCTGGACGTGTGACGTCATTGATCGCCTTTCCCTATATCAGGGAACAGACGATCAGTGTCACTGCCACAATGAAGAACGGGGAAGATGTGTTTACACTCACCTCTCCACGTTCTTCAGCTCCTGGGTCCCGCGGTCACAGAGCTTAGGACCGGGCCGCAAGCGTGCCGCCAGCGGCGCGCTCGTGACCCCACGGCTGGACTTAAAGAGACATGTACAGGTACGTGATTGTGCCCAGCCGTGCCATTCTGCCGACGTATATCGAGGTGAAGGGGTCCTTAAGTGGTTAAGATCCATACCAGACCCGAAAGGACCTATAATGGATCGGGGGGGGATCAAATTTGTGTTCAAAACTGATCTGATGTGCGATTCAGATGCATTCCATAGAAAGCAATGAGCCTGGAATTCGCATCTAAACTGCACCGCAGTGCTCAGAAAACGCACAGTACTCTTTTTAAATTTGCAGCAGATATGTGAACCGTCTCCGTAGAAAGCCGTGTCATGCGAATCGGATGCGGTTGAAAAAAGCATAGATGTGAACGAATCGTAAAACTTGTTCTCCTTTAGAGACGGCACTAAACACAGAGGGCCAGATTCTCGTATCCTGGCGTATCTTCAAGCGGGGCGTAGCGCATCCTATTTACGCTACGCCGCCGCAACTTTGGACGCAAGTGCCGTATTCTCGAAGCACTTGCGTCCTAAGTTATGGCGGCGTAGCGTAAACGGGCCGGCGTAAGCCCGGGTAATTCAAATGTGGATGAGGTGGGTGTGTTTTATGGAAATGAATCGTGACCCCACGTTTTTGACGTTTTTTTTTTTTTAACTGCGCATGCGCCGTCCGTGGACGTATCCCAGTGCGCATGCTCCAAACTACGCCGCAAATACTCATTGGTTTCGACGTGAACGTAACTTACGCAAAGCCCTATTCACGAAGGTTTTACGTAAACGACGGAAAATACGACGCTGTCCCGACGTCCATACTTAACATTGCGTACGCCTCACCTACTCAAAGTTACCCCTCATAAAACTTTACGCTTACGCAAACAACGGAAATACGACGACCGGGCGCAAGTACGTTCGTGAATCGGCGTATCTAGCTCATTTGCATATTCGACGCGGCTAATCGACGGAAGCGCCCCCTAGCTGCCAGCGTATAATTGCACACAATTATACGCCGGCGTAGGCAAGTTACGTCGGAGGAAGAAGCCTATTTTTTTGACGTATCTGCTTTTGAGAATCGGCGTAAACATACGCCGGCGCAGATTTGAAATTACGGCGATACGCCGCCGTAACACTTTTAAGAATCTGGCCCAGAATGACACACTTTAATATTATATATTATATATTTTTTTATTTTTTTTATTTGATTGAATTCCTCGAGCAGCGCCTGCACTGACGGTGTAATAACCCCCTCTGGCACGGCCAGATGTAGTGTAAGGTGGGAACAAAGCCTCGCGTGAGACGCTGAGCCTCCACAAGTCGTATTAAATGAAAAGTGTTGCTTCTCGTTGAGGCCACAGGCGGTTTTCATTGTGGTGCCGGCCGCGCCCCGTCCCCACCTCGCTTCCTGCGTATTCTCCAGCCGCTCAGGTATAGAAAATTGTTCTTTTTCAGTGAAATCCGAGCCTGGGAACCCAGAAATCCCGAATCGCCGTCACAGGAGGGATTACATGACCTGTCACAGGCAGGCATTTCATTCATACTCTGCACCGCCGCTGTCATGGTTTATGTTACACGACCCGCAGCTGAGTGACGGGGCGAGATCACCCACATCCCCTCCCCCACCACAAAATCTGCTCCCTTTGTAGTGTCACTTCAGGCTGAACCCATTCCCACCGACACAAGGGCCCAATCACATGTTTCTCTATTGATAAAGGGGGGTTGCTCCAGTCTAAAAATCCGGTGTAGCTCTACATAGTAGCCAATCGGGTATCAAGCCAAGGACCCAGCCAGCGGAGGTGACACTTGCAGAGCAGCCTCTTGTGTGTCAAACCAGTGACCGAGCAGGCCAGCAGGGGGGGGGGGGGGAAGCTTGAGCAGTATCTTGAGTGCCAAGCAAGGGACCCAGCAGGGAAGCTGGGGGTGACGCTTGAGGAAGATACAGGGATGGACTGGCCATCAGGACTACCGGGAGTTTCCCGGTGGGCCGATGGCTCAATGGGCCGGTCAGAGGTCCACGGCGATCAACCCGTCAATTGCCGACAGCTGGCGCTTCACAGGTAGATCAAGATTTAGCGAGCATGCAGAGTAGCACAGGAATCATATGGGATGGAAGAGAAGAGAGGAGGGGCCACCGGGGAGCCAAGTGAGTGCCATGACAGGAGAGAGAACATATTACACACACTTCCTGTGCTACTCTGCATGCTGGCTGGTAAATGATGTGCACCATAATGTGCCCTGTGCAAGATTTTCCCCCGTGTCCTGATGTGCCCTGTGTCCTGATGTGCCCTGTGCCATAATGTGCCCTGTGTCCTGATGTGCCCTGTGCCATGATGTGCCCCGTGTCCTGATGTGCCCCAGTCCCTGATGTGCCCTAATGTGCCCTGTGCCATAATGTGCCCCGTGTCCTGAGTTGCCCCAGTCCCTGATGTGCCCTAATGTGCCCTGTGCCATAATGTGCCCTGTGTCCTGATGTGCCCCAGTCCCTGATGTGCCCTAATGTGCCCTGTGCCATTATGTGCCCCGTGTCCTGATGTGCCCCAGTCCCTGATGTGCCCTGTGCCATAATGTGCCCCGTGTCCTGATGTGCCCCAGTCCCTGATGTGCCCTAATGTGCCCTGTGCCATAATGTGCCCCGTGTCCTGATGTGCCCCAGTCCCTGATGTGCCCTAATGTGCCCTGTGCCATAATGTGCCCGTGTCCTGATGTGTCCTGTGCCATGATGTGCCCCGTGTCCTGATGTGCCCCAGTCCCTGATGTGCCCTGTGCCATAATGTGCCCTGTGTCCTGATGTGCCCCAGTCCCTGATGTGCCCTAATGTGTCCTGTGCCATAATGTGCCCCGTGTCCTGATGTGTCCTGTGCCCTCTGTGCCCTAATGTGTCCTGTGCCCTGATGTGCTGTGTGCCCCATGTCCTGATGTGTCCCATGCCGTGATGTGCCCTGTGTCCTGATGTGCCATGATGTGCCCTGTGCTCCGTTCCCTGATGTGCCCCATGCCCGATGTGCTGTGCCTCAATGTGGTGTGCCATGATGTGCTGTGATGGGACCTGATAGGATGTGCCCTGTACATGTTGTGCCCTGATGTGCTCCCTGCCCTAATGTGCTGTGCCCTGTACCCTAATGTGCTGTGCCCTGATGTGCTGAGCTCTGTACCGTGCCCTGATGTGTTGTGTCCTGGGCCGGTCTGGATGAAGTCCAGGGCCACATTTTTGTCCCAGCCCTGGGAAGATACCACAGTGAAGGAGCTCAAGGGATTCAGTGACAGAGGGTCTAGTGAAAGACCGGGAGCTCAGTGGGCTAAAGAACAGCAGGGATTGTTTGTAGAAGTTAAAGGGATGGTTACACTTTGTGTTAGGCACTGTTGCCATAGGAGATGGCATTCCTGCACGTGCAGATGTGGCGTCTTGGATGCCTTTCCCTGCATGGCTCTCCTCCTGTTGAAATCTCAGAGTCTGCCAATCGAACTTGCAACTACCTTTGGGTGTCCTGGGGCCCTAAACCCTCTTTTCCCCCAAAAAGTTTGTTTTGAGAAATAAACTGTATTTTGCATTCAAGAAGTGTCTGGCGCCCAATAACTTGTACAGAAGGATGTCCGCTATTTCTGGCCCTGGAGGTCCTCATTAGACCGAAGGAGGCCGGGGATCTTGCTACATTAACGATGGTGGATTATTGGATTTGACCCGTTATAAAGAGACCCCCTATGTGTCTGTGGAATAAGTACAGGAGGAAAATATACATTGGTTGCCGGGCAGAAGTCCGCTGCGTTTCCATTAAGTTCCATCAATGTTTTACAGATTTCCTGCACAGAGGCCGGGGTCAGCGGAATGCTATTATTGATGTTCCTAAAGTGTGACCTCTGTAAAAAAAAATCATGGTTTTCATGGTAGCTGTCTGTGTGTTGAGATCCTTTGTGCACAGCCAACCCTTCCTTCCTTGTAGACAGAGCCCGATGATCCACAAGGCAAGCTAGGCAGTAGCCTATGGCCTGCTAGGGGCCCCAGTTACAAACTTCATGCTCCTGCAGTAAACCAGCAGCACAATTGGTCAAAGCATTGCCCCAGCTGTCCTTTCACAAGGGGGGATGGATTTGTAGGCAGTAGGTGTCTAATGGGAACATGTCAGCCAGGGCTTCTGTTAGAAATCTCGGGGCCCCCGTACAGCCTACCTGACAGGGCCCCTCCTTTTTTATGTATATATTCTTTTAACTACTTAAGGCCCGGACCAATATGCAGGTTAAGGACCGTGCCCCTTTTTTGCGATTCGGCACTGCGTCGCTTTAACTGACAATTGCGCAGTCGTGTGACGTGGCTCCCAGAGACTGCAGACATAGTACAGGAGATGGTCAGAGACTGCAGATATATTATAGGAGATGGTCAGAGACTGCAGATATTGTACAGGAGATGATCAGAGACTGCAGACATAGTACAGGAGATGGTCAGAGACTGCAAACATAGTACAGGAGATGGTCAGAGACTGCAGACATAGTACAGGAGATGGTCAGAGACTGCAGATATTTTACAGGAGATGATCAGAGACTGCAGACATAGTACAGGAGATGATCAGAGACTGCAGATATTGTACAGGAGATGATCAGAGACTGCAGACATAATACAGGAGATGATCAGAGACTGCAGACATAGTACAGGAGATGGTCAGAGACTGCAGATATTGTACAGGAGATGGTCAGAGACTGCAGACATAGTACAGGAGATGGTCAGAGACTGCAGACATAGTACAGGAGATGGTCAGAGACTGCAGATATTGTACAGAAGATGATCAGAGACTGCAGACATAATACAGGAGATGGTCAGAGACTGCAGACATAGTACAGGAGATGGTCAGAGACTGCAGATATTGTACAGAAGATGATCAGAGACTGCAGACATAGTACAGGAGATGGTCAGAGACTGCAGATATTGTACAGGAGATGATCAGAGACTGCAGACATAATACAGGAGATGGTCAGAGACTGCAGATATTGTACAGGATGTGGTCAGAGACTGCAGACATAGTACAGGAGATGGTCAGAGACTGCAGACATAGTACAGGAGATGGTCAGAGACTGCAGACATAGTACAGAAGATGGTCAGAGACTGCAGATATTGTACAGGAGATGATCAGAGACTGCAGACATAGTACAGGAGATGGTCAGAGACTGCAGAAATAGTACAGGATGTGGTCAGAGACTGTCGCTATGGTCTCCGGCTGCTTCGCTCTCCTCCTCTGGCAGAAGGGAGGGAGGGAGGGTGGACTTGGGCAGGAAACACAACTCTGATCTGCTCCTGTCAGTTGCCAGCGGAGAGAGCTGCCTCTGGACATGGACAAGAAAAGGAGGAGGAGGCAGAGGGGGAGCACTCTGATGCTTCAGCGCCCCCACCTTTGTGGCGCCTGGGTGTGCTGCACCCCGTGCACCTGCCCAGGATCGGCCCTGCCTGGTACAGGAGTAGCTGGCTTTACTGCCTTATCAGCAGCCCTGATGCCAGCACAGACTACCCATACGTTTTTCTACAGCAATCCTTATCAGTGTCAACCAAGAGGATTGTGGGGGGGCCCCAAAGCCTTGCTAAGGGCCCCACTCTGCCTTTAACCCATCTCTAATCCACAATTGCTATATTCCTGTGTTATCCTAAAGAGCGAGGCCACATTTTCTGAGATTTTAGTCTTTTCTGTAGGTGCCACGCCTTCAGAAAAGGCCTTTGGATGCGACCAAAACTTCCATGCGCCGGGCCTGAAACATGCCACTGTCAGAACTGCTTTCCGTGAAACAAACAGCAAGATTGCAGGTAGGCGTTTGTGTCACTTCCTCCAACATAGTCATTTGGTCAGTGAAAATGCATTCATACTGCGCAAATGTGGAAGAAAAACAAAGGTTGTTAGGCTCTGTCCTGTGTTGGATGCATGTCATTTATTTTATTTTTTTATGAATTTAAAGTGCAAAATACCAAATTTGGCCACTAGAAGGTGCCAAGTATCACAGGAAATAGCTTAAAACAAATGGACATGCACTTTCACTGTGTTAATCTCCCAGAGCATGCAGCACTTGGGCTGTCTTAATAAGAGGGCACACCTGGGCACTGTCCAGGGGCCCCAGCTGCATGGGGGGCCCCTGCACTTTCCCCAAAGCAGCTGGTCCTTAAACCCACACTGCCCCGAAATTGGGTCCCCATGATGGCACTGAGAGTGATAGATACACAGGGGGGGCAGTCTGCCTCCTACCTACTTGATGTCTGTTTACCTGCACTGTCATCATTGTAGGGGCCCCAGAGCATTACTTTGCCCAGGGGACCATGATGATGTTAAGACGGCCCTGCTTGGTCTTATGCTGAGCCAGTATGGTTGATGGTGCCCCCCTTCTGTAATCCCTTCTCTGCTTACACCTGCACACCCCATACTGCCCCCCCCCCCCCCCCCAAACTAATTTGCTTACCTTTGCAGAACAGGCTGATGTAGGCAGGCCTTTCAAGCATGCCCCTGTATCTCCCCAGTGGGCAGCATTCAGTATAGGTTATGGTGGATATGACCTCAGGGGGGCATGATATACATATGAATATAAGCCCCTATTTACATATGAATGCTGCTGGTGCGCCGCTATTTACATATGAATGCTGCTGCTTTTTACACGTTAATGTCGGTAGGGTCTGCAGGTGAATTATCTGTGACAATAGGCAGAGCTGAGCAGCATTAGTAACAGAACTTCACACTGAGATATCAGGACATAGCACAGGAATATCAAGGGACAAGGGAATTTAAACTGGGATAGTTGGCAAGTATGAGGCAGCTGCTTTGGGCCCCACAACAATGACAGGGACCAGGGCAGCTGACCTTATTGCCCTGCCTTAAAGACGGCCCGTGTATCTGATTGGATATGATCAGCTGAAAAAGGACAGGCTCCCCCGCTGGGCAAGTGGATTCTGTTCCACAGAGGCCCCTGTGTGAAAGGGGTCTTATAGAGTGTGTCTGCATTGAGCTTACACTGTGTCTGCATTACCTGCCTGGTGTCTGGGCTCCTTTATCCAGCATAAATGATATCAGATCTGATTAAATAATCACCTCTCTACATTCTACAGCAGGGGTCTCAAACTGGCGGCCCTCCAGCTTTTGCAGAACTGCCTCTACCTGATAGAGCCAAGCTTGTAACTGTCAGCCTTACAATGCCTCATGGGACTTGTAGTTTCTCAACAGCTGGAGGGCCGCCAGTTTGAGACCCCTGCTTTACAGAGATAGATGGCGGTGGCTGTAATGCTGTTCTGCAACTCTACCACAGGACTGGCCATAAATTGGGCTTCAGCCTGGGGTGGAGCTGGCAGCCAGCAGAAACACAGAAAAAAATATGTCCTTTGGTACTCAGTTTGGCCACGGATCAGAACGGGATGCCATGCACCAAGTCCCTGAGGGGATTCCATAAGGATATAAGAGTTGTAGTGACACACACATTTATACCACAGGTTGCGTTCTGAAAGCAGTCACCAAACGTGAGCCAATCAAGTGAATGTGGCTGTGTCCCAACCACCCTGCAAGCGCTTGTAATGCATGTGGCTGTGCCACGGGCATGTGACCATGAAGAAGTGATGTAGCGCCTCCCAGCCGCCTGTCAGATGCAGCAGTGACAGCTGTAAATGAGCCCTTGCAGTATTTAGGAATTATCCTGCAGCTCTCTGACGACATCCCCCGTCCACAATATCATTACTTCTACAATGTATCAGGGCTTTTTTTCTCAGAGAATAGGTGCAGGAGCTCCCTATTTCCGAGTTCACCCCCTACCCACCTCCGAGCACCATTCTTCGGTTTCACTCCCTACCCACCTCTGAGCACCATTCTTTGGTTTCACTCCCTACCCACCTCCGAGCACCATTCTTTGGTTTCACTCCCTACCCACCTCCGAGCACCATTCTTTGGTTTCACTCCCTACCCACCTCCGAGCACCATTCTTTGGTTTCACTCCCTACCCACCTTTGAGCACCATTCCTTGGTTCCACCCCCTACCCACCTCTGAGAACCAATCCTTGGTTCCACCCTCTACCCACCTCCGAGCACCATTCCTTGGTTCCACTCCCTACCCACCTCCGAGCACCATTCCTTGGTTCCACTCCTTACCTACCTCCGAGCACCATTCCTTGGTTCCACTCCTTACCCACCTCCGAGCACCATTCCTTGGTTCTACCCCCTACCCACCTCCGATCACCATTCCTTGGTTCCACTCCTTACCCACCTCTGAGCACCATTCCTTGGCTCCACTCCTTACCCACCTCCGAGCACCATTCCTTGGTTCTACCCCCTACCCACCTCCGATCACCATTCCTTGGTTCCACTCCTTACCCACCTCCGAGCACCATTCCTTGGTTCCACTCCTTACCCACCTCCGAGCACCATTCCTTGGCTCCACTCCTTACCCACCTCCGAGCACCATTCCTTGGTTCCACTTCTTACCCACCTCCGAGCACCATTCCTTGGTTCCATCCTTACCCACCTCTGAGCACCGTTCCTTGGTTCTACCCCCTTCCCACCTCCGATCACCATTCCTTGGCTCCACTCCTTACCCACCTCCAAGCACCATTCCTTGGTTCTACCCCCTACCCACCTCCGATCACCATTCCTTGGTTCCACTCCTTACCCACCTCCGAGCACCATTCCTTGGTTCTACCCCCTACCCACCTCCGATCACCATTCCTTGGCTCCACTCCTTACCCACCTCCGAGCACCATTCCTTGGTTCTACCCCCTACCCACCTCCGATCACCATTCCTTGGTTCCACTCCTTACCCACCTCCGAGCACCATTCCTTGGTTCCACTCCTTACCCACCTCCGAGCACCGTTCCTTGGTTCTACCCCCTACCCACCTCTGAGCACCATTCCTTGGATTTCACCCCCTACCCACCTCTGAGCACCATTCGTTGGTCCCCAAACCTCCAAGCACCATTCCTTGGTTGCACTCCCTACCCACCTCTCAGTAATGGATACAGAACCAAGTATCAATTTGTGGTGCTAATTAATTTGTATATGATAGGAAGTAAAATAGACTCCCTGTAGCCAGCAACAATGGAGCTCCCCCAGCAACAATAGACTCTGAATAGCTAGCAACAATAGACCCATCCCTCAACAGTTGATGTCTCACAGCAGCTATTGTCTCCCAGTAGCATAAAATTCCCCCCCAGAAACAATAGATCCCTTACCAGTGACAACTGACCTCCCCAGCAACAATAGATCCTCCTCCTGTAAAAATAGATCCCCTCCAGCAACAATAGATCCCCCAGCAGCCAGCATTAATAGACCCTCCAACACACCCCAGCACCCCCTCAGAGCTGGAGGTGCCGGAACAACGATCCCCCGCGTTCCTGCTGAAAAAAAAACCTGACAATGTTTAAATAATTAGAATTGAGCCGCTGAGGCCGCTGCGTCTCATCCCCGGGTAACCAGGGCTCGGTCCGGCGTGGCGTTAGCGGAGGGCCTCCTGCGGCACAGATGGTGGGAAGGGCTGGGGATATTTTCGGCTGTGTTCTCTATCCATGGTAACCAGGCAATTAGCACTTTGTATTCTTAGCCCATTAGGCGGCATGTCACCGCCTCAGACTGGAGAAACCGTTTCCATCTGTAAAAGGTAAATGATGTCCTCTCAGAGCGGCTGACACTATTTTTATCAGTTTTATTTCAGCGTCTTGGCTCTGACTACTATCTGCAAGATAGAACGTTGATTTTCTGAACTTTTACAGCCTGTAACCCCCCCCCCCCCCAACTCAGCTAAGCTAACTACAACTCCCAGCGTGTCCTGCCAGGGCGTCAATGGAACATATCGAGGATTTTATTCATCATAATGTTCAGCTTGGCTGGGCTCACATTTTTCCTCGGCTGGAAAAACATGCGTGTTGCATATTCGACTCTCAGTGGTACCCCAAATCACATTACTAATGCGTGCGCAATTCAGCAAAGCAAAAAAAAAATTGTATTTTTCTTCGGTGCGAATTTTACTTTTCACACATGGCCGTATTTCACGACCAATTAAAAAAGTTTTCTCGTCATGAAAAACGGTCGTGTGTACGTGGCATCAGGGTCAATTCACAAATAGAAAAGAAAGCAAAAAAAGATGCAATATTTATCATCAGGGTTTTGCTAGCAGTATTAGAGTCGGTTCACACTGCAGCGGCGCGACTTTAGGGGGCGACTCTGCAAGGCGTCCTAAAGGCCAACTTCAGAGGCGATTTGCAAAACGACTTCTGTATAAAAGTCAATGCAAGTCGCCCCGAGCCGCCCCCAAAGTCGTACAGGAACCTTTTTCTAAGTCGGAGGCACCCTCTACCTATAGGGACTAACGCCACTGGGCCTTCCCATATCCTCAGCAATGGTGCTCCAAAAAATATTCTCCGAGCCATTGACACTAGGATTGTCCATATTGGATCTACTGGAGCATTTTGGGGTTTTTTTATCATTAAAAAATGCCCCATATCGGGATCTCCTGTGGTTTTGGACATCCACAGGTACGCATACTAAGTTTGACGGGATCTTAACTCTGAGCCCATTAAGGAATAATCCACGACACCAAGGGATTACTCCACTCGTTTTTTACAAACAATCAAAAACCTACAACCTTACACTCCTGCGGCCCCTGATGATGGTCTTTTGCTTGTCCACAAGACCAGAAACGCGTCGGGTATTTTCTACCGCCTCCTGAAGAGTGTTTTTATTCTTTATGTTGTTTTACACTGGGTATTTTCTGTTCTAATTTTTCTTTTTTACACGGGGTACACTTCCGTCCCTGGTGTTATTCATCTGCATGTTTGTTTAATAGTTGTACCTGCTCCAGTGCATATACACCTTGATATTCAAGGTTTATTTTGTGAACAAGTGTCAACCTAATTTTGTTCGGTCCACTCAATAAACAATTTTTTCATCTAACTCGGAGTCTGGCCTTTAAAGTCCCATTCTGGGGGTATTCTTTCTTTCTTCACATTACCAGGGATGTGGCCATTCCCCTAGTCTATGGATCTACAAACTCCACTATATATATCTCGTATTAGAACGGTTCCATTGCATTGCATGGGACGCGACTCGTCAGGCGGCTGAGCCGTCTGACGTGTCGCCCCAGTGTGAACTGGGTCTGATATGAGGAATTGTTCAGATGCAACAATTAGCAACACTCCCCCAATAGCTGGTTGTTATCGAGGGGGCCGGGAAGCCAACCACTGCATCCTTACCAGCAGATAACATCAGCTGGGAAACCCGCTGACAGCTGAACAAAACAAAAATTCTGGAAAAAATAAAAAATAGTGGGGTCCCTCCACCTAATACATACCAGGCTCTTCGGGTCTTTACCACGCCAGGAAAATAAAAAGTTGTGGGTTGCCATACCTCCCAACTTTTCAACTTCAGAATGAGGGACAATTGTTGTTAGGCGGGGGGGGGTTCCGCAGATCGGAGTTGTTGAGCAGGGGGGTCTGTGGATCGGAGTTGTTGAGCAGGGGGGGGTTACCGCGAATTGCGGTATTCGCGGGATTTACTGCGGATCGCGGTAGTCGTGGGGAGGTGCCGCGAGATCGCGGGACTTTAGCCCTGATCGCAGGATTTATCCGGGACGGTTGGGAGGTATGGGTTCACCCCCAAAATCCATGCCAGACCCTTAACTTGAGTATGCAGCCTGGCAGGCCCTTCTGGATCATACCAGGCCACATGCCCTCAACATGGGGGGTGCTTTGGGGCAGGGGGGGCTCTTCCCATTCCCTTCCCCCAAACACTTTGTACCTATGCTGATGGACGGCCATGTCTTGGTAGGTTTGCAGTTGTGCCATACTCTTTCTATTTTAGGCGATGGATTGAACAGAAGCTCCGTGAGATCTTCAAAGCTTGGGAGATTTTTTTCATACCATAACCCTGCTTTATACTTCTCCACAACTTTATCCCTGACCTGTCTAAATGACAAAATGTGGAAAATTTCAAGGGGTGTGAATACTTTTTCAATGCACTGTGTATAAGTACTTGTACTAGCTAAATACAATATCTCATGCCCCGTACACACGATCGGTTTTCCCGTTGGAAAAAAGTTGGATGGTTTTTCCGACGGAATTCCTCTCAAGTCTGCCTTACATACACGCGGTCACACAAAAAGTTGGGTGAACTTTTGAATGCCAAGAACGCGGTGACGTAAAAGACTACGACGAGCCAAGAAAATTAAGTTCAGTGCTTCTAAACATGTTTCCGAGCATGCGTAGGAATTGTGCACGTTGGGATTTGTATGGAAATTGCGATCAGTCGGGAAAAAAGAGATCCTGCTCTCTATCTTTTTCTAGCAGTTTTTCTGTTGGAAAAAATCTGATGGAGCGTACGCACGGTCGGGATTGCCAACCAAAAGCTCTCATCAGACTTTTTCCAACGGGAAAACCGATCATGTGTATGCGGCATAAGAGTTAAAGGGAGTGATATGAAAATTGGTTTAAAAAAAATTGAGGGACAAGGGTGGAGAATTTTTGTTAATGAACAAATATCTAATCATTGAATTCACTCCCGGCCGAGGAAATCTGAACTAGCTTTATTCGCACGCAGTTATTTCGCAATTAAAACGTTTGTTTTACAAAAATCGAGCCATTGACACGGTGCTCATTCAAAATTAGTCAAGTCCACCAGGGCGCCATCCAATGGCCAGACGAGTAGATTTTATACTTTCTTGTCCAAATGATCGAATGTGATTTCCACAGGTGTAAGTCTAGTTTTCGATTGTAAGCTCTCAGGATCAGGGCCCTCCTAACTTTCTTGCCTTAATTTGTATTGTAACTGTACCATCCGTCTCACTTTATATTATAAACCGCGGCACGATTGGCTCTTTACAAATCCTGTAATAATAGCATACCTCCCAACTTTCTGAGATGGGTAATGAGGAACACCTATCAGCAAAAGTAAGCAGACATAGGACACACCCCTTGCCACGCCCCCTTAAAGGAGAATTGTGAAAAAAAAAACAAGATTGGTTAAACCCACAAGGGCTTTTTTTACCACCACTATTCCTTTTATTGGCTTTTGGAATTCACAAATGCAGCAATTTAGAAATCAGATGAAAGGTTTAGCGCTGGAAAACACCTTTTGATAGATATAGGGCCAGATTCAGAAAGTATTTACGTCGGCGTATCTATAGATACGACGCGTAAATACTAAGAATAGCCGGCGTATCTTTTTTCTGTATTCAGAAAACAAGATACGCCGGCTTTCTCCTAAGGTACAAGCGGCGTAAGTCGCTTACACCATCGTATCTTAAGTTGCATATTTGCGCTGGCCACTAGGTGGCACTTCCGTCGTTTTTTTGCATAAATTATGCAAATGCGCTATTTACGCGATTCACGAGCGTACTTGCGACGGCGTGTCGTATTTTACGTCGTTTGCGTAAGCGTTAGACCGGCGTAAAGTTACCCCTGCTATAGCAGGCGCAGCCAATGTTAAGTATGGACGTCAGGACCGCGTCGAATTGTACGTCGGTTGCGTCGTTTGCGTAAATCGTTCGGGAATGGGGCTCGACGTAAGTTACGTTCACGTCGTTTACATTGAGAAATAGCGACGTGATTTCACGCATGCGCACTGGGAACGTCCACGGACGGTGCATGCGCCGTCCAAAAAAAACGTAAATGACGTGGGGTCATGATTCATTTACATGAATCACGCCCCCACTTCAGAAATTTGAATTGCGCGGCCTTACGCCGGGCACTTTACGCTACGCCGCCGCATATTATGGAGCAAGTGCTTTCTGAATAAGGCACTTGCCCATAATATTTGCAGTGGCGTAGCGTAAAGAGGAAACGCTACGCCGCCGGGCAGATACACCAAATGTATCTGAATCTGGCCCAAAAAAGTGCATTTTATATACAACTATATAGATCAGACCAAAATGAGGGACAAATGTGGAGGAAAGAGGAACAGAGGGACATTGCTCCAAATCAGGGACAGTCCCTCCAAATCAGGGACAGTTGGGAGCTATGTAATAGTAATAGATTTTTGTTTTATTTTTTACCTATACAGTACTGCTAAATAGTTTGTCCCCCTAGTGGCCATTCCATTGTAATTACTTCCCTGATCCACAGCTGCCGAGATAAAAGCTTGGTCCTCTCTAGTGAGCACATTGTCCTTCTAATAACTGTTTAGTACTTTTTTGCATTTTTATTGCTCGCTTCCAAAGTGAGAGCCCCCCCCCCCCCCCGCCCCCTTGATTGACGTATACAGAGCGGCGGGGGGGGGGGGGGGTCAGTGCTGGTTTCAGGGTAGTGGAGGACTCGGCAGGGGTGCAGGATGCGGATCATTGTGTCCTCACTAACCTCGTTCAGATGCGTGGGGATAGGCCACTGGGATTAGGTGACGCATTACAATGTACCACCTGAGCTGGACTAATTATTGTGCGGGACTCAGGGGGCAAAACTTAAAGGGGGATTTAGTGAATGTAAAAGACTTTCTCTGCCTCGATTTGCATAGCTGAGAGATTTAAGCCCTGTCCACACGATCGGATATCTGGTGGAATCTAATCCGATGGATTTTTTCATCAGATATCCGATGAAGCTGGCTTTCATCAGTCTTGCCTACACACCATCAGTTAAAATATCCGATCGTGTCAGAACGCGGTGACGTAAAACACAACAACGTGCTGAGAAAAATGAAGTTCAATGCTTCCGAGCATGCGTCGACTTGATTCTGAGCATGCGTGGATTTTTGACTGATGGATTTCCCCACAGACGATCGTTTTTTCTATCGCTTTAAGAAAAATTTAAAACAAGTTCTATTTTTTTCACAGAACCAAAAAAAAACCAATGGGTCCCCACTCACGATCGGTTGTCCGATGAAAACGGTCCATCGGTTTGGAATGATTGAGTCCGCGTATCGTTGATTGCCATGAATAGTGCTGACACATCAAGCTCAGGTCACAGTGGCCTCATGCACCTAAAGCGGGGGTTCACCCTAAAAAAAAATTCTAACATTACATGAGACCTATGAGACCGACAGTATGCTTTGTTTTTTTTTTTGTTTTTTGCGTACATACCATTTTAGGGCCATTTTCACCCCCAGCTTCTCCGCAGGAGTGGGCGTTCCTAATCACAGGCTGTGATTGACGTGCTTCCGACCGGCGCATACTGCGCGTCACGATTTGCGTCACGATTTGCCGAAAGAAGCCGAACGTCGGTGCGGCTCTATACGGCTCGTGACGCACAGTATGCGCCGGTCTGAGAAACGTCAATCAACTAGGAACGCCCAGTCCCGCAAGAATCATACCCGGAAGCCGAGGGATGAAACGGCGCTAACGAGGTATATACGGACAAAAAAAAAAACAGCATTCCCGCAGTGTAATCAGTCGGCTCAATGTATTGTTAGAATTTTTTTTTTTAGGGTGAAAATCCACTTTAAAGGAACACTAAAGGCAGATTTATTTTTTTGGTAAAATAACAAACATGTTATACTTACCTTCACTGTGCAGCCCGGTCTTCTGGTGGCTGTCTCGGCTCCTCCCTCGCATGGTGGAAAGCTCTTGCGAGCGCGCTCCCGTGATACAGCAGCGGCCATAGCCGGCGACTGTATCACTCGGCCCCGCCCCCGGCGCGCCGTGTCATTGGATGTGATTGACAGCAGCGCCAGCCAATTCCAACCGAGCCAATCAACGGCCAGGCTGGGATCCGAAGAGGATGACGGGGACACGCGCGGGACTTTCGAGGGGTGAGGTAAGTAAAACGGGGGCTCGAGAGGGGGGGGGGCGGTGCAGTCAGATGTTTTTTCACCTTAATGCATAGGATGCATTAAGGTGAAAAAACATTTGTCTTTACAAATCCTTTAAGTAGCAAAAAACATGACCTTTGACAATATAACATAATGCACTTTATGTATGTAAAGTATGGAAGCAGAATGGCGCAAATAATGTAAATGAAATATGACCATCCCCCATATGGAGAGGTCAGTAGGAACGCATAATGGAAAATGTGGTCTTGGTAGAGATAAAATGAATACTGTGATGCATCTAATGAGCTTGACGAACGCATCGGGATTCTAAAGAAAGTACATACAAATAAATGACCATCCATCTGCGAACATGGCTAAAGGGGAAATGTGGCCATGTCAAGAGAGATACTCACTGGATTCCTGGAGTCAGAGCCATGCATTATCGCCACCAATTAGCCGACCATGAATTTCCACCACAGGGAGCTGATGGAGGGACCCTGGGGGAACCACGAGCAAAAAAGCAACCCCCAAGGATAGAAGAGCGCAAAGAGACTTCACATACGGTGGTCAAAAATGGAAGGAAAACCCGGATTGGCTGCACACCAAACTGAGATCCAAATGCTTTTATTTGCAAAAAACACGAAGAGCACTACATGTACAAGCAAGGGAGGAACGGCTCACGTGTTTCGCACACAAATTGTACTTTATCAAGTTTGTTTAATCTATGAACTGGTATATATATATATCTATCTATACCTAGCCAGACCCTCCCCCACCCCGTGGGGGTGTCAGCAGGTTAATTAACCAATTCAGTACCATATTCTTATCATTGATAGCGCTCAGTAACTACCTGCACTACCTGTAACTACCTGCACTACTTAAAGGGGTTGTAAAGGTAAAAGTTTTTTTACCTTAATGCATCCTATGTTATTAAAAAAACATCTGGCAGCACCTCCCCCCCACCCCCCCGAGCCCCCGTTTTACTTACCTGACCGTTCGAAATTGCCGCGTCCATGTCATCCTGTTCAGTTCCCAGCCTGGCCGTTGATTGGCTAGGCTGGGCGGATTGATAGCAGCGCAGCCATTGGCTGGCGCTGCTGTCAATCACAGTGGATGACGCGGCGCGCCGGGGGGCGGGGACGAGTGATAAAGTCAGCGGCTATGGCCGCCGCTGTATCAGGGGAGCGTGCTCGCAAAAGCTTTCCACCATGCGAGCTCGCTCGCATGAAGGTAGAAAGTTTTTGCGAGGAGGAGCCCAGACAGCCGCCGAGGGACCCCAGAAGACAGCTTTCGGGGACACTGTGTGCAAAACGAGCTGCACAGTGGAGGTAAGTGTAACATGTTTGTTATATTCTGAGTTTAGTGTTCCTTTAAAGTGGATGTCTGCTCAAAAAAAAATATTAAAAGCCAGCAGCTACAAATACTGCAGCGGCTGACTTTTAATATTAGGACACTTGCCTGTCCTGGAGTCCAGCGCCGTTCGCAGCAGAGGACCGCTCGTCACTCTGCTGCTCCCCCTGCCATCCACAGTGAGGGAACCAGGAAGTGAAGTGCTCTGGCTTCAGTGCCCGGTTCCCTACGGCGCATGCGCAAGTCGCGCGGCGCCCGCCGATTGGCTCCCGCTGGAGGTGATGACATGCCCGTATTCTGCCTGAGACTGCTGGGCCGGAAGTGGGTTCAAATACCTGTCTTTAGACAGGTATCTGCACCCCCTCCCCCCTGAAATGTGTCAAATGTGACACCGGAGGGGGGGAGGGTTCCGATGAGCCTGAGTTCCACTTTAGGGTGGAGCTCCGCTTTAAGTAAGTGCAGTCGCTGTAGATCACTGTAGATCTGAGATGAAGCCCTGAAATGGGGGGAAGCTTTGCTGATTTTATCATCCAATCATGCGCAAGCAAAAATGCTGTTTTTTATTCTCCTTGCATGTTCTACAGCGGAAGCGCAACGGACCAGTGTGAAGACATACATAGAACCCGAGCTTGTTTTGAAACTTTCCCCCCATGGGCGATCTGTGTACATTGCAAGGATTATTACAACATTTGTTGCAGATTCCTACTTTTTGTTGTTCTGAATAAATCCCTGTGTGTTTGTCTGTGCCTCTGTACAGAGTGGTTCTAATGGGAGTGGTTTCATAATTAACTATCAGGTGCGCACCGGCAGAGCACTAAGAAAATCTTCTGGGCCTGCATCCCTTTAGACGTGTTCCTATTGGGAGTACCTCTCTAAAGGGGATGCCTGAAATCTGACTTGTATCTTAGGCAGACTTCTGGGAAAATTGGTGAGCCAATCACACAAGCAGGAAATGATGTTTCTGGGGAGTGGTCAGTACATTCTGTGTACAGAACATCTCCAGGGCGCCATATTGCATTCTCAAATTACAACAGCTTCAGATTAAAAAGGAAAGGTCATTTTAAATAACATTCAATTGCAATATAATCAGTGTCACAAACGCAATATTATTTTTTCTTTTATTTGCTATTTTTTTCCCCTCATGAAAGTGGAGTTACCCTTTAAGAAATCCAAGCAGTTCTCTCTCACTGCAAAACACCACCAATCTTCTGGTCACATGGAGGTTCTCCTTTTATAGACTCGGTAATTTCTGTAGAAGTGTGGAAACGTTTATAGATCCCGGAGTCGCTCTTTTTTCCACCACGTAACCTGCATGCCATCTGCGCCGCCTCTCTTTAAGTGGGTATATGATGCCGCTTTGGCTGCGGCCCAGTAGCCGCTCGGTGCACCTGGGGATGACATCACGGCGAAGCCAGACGCCTCGCAGACAACAGGGGAACTGGATCCAGTCGAGCCGCATTTCTGTGTTGAGAGTATTAATTAGAGACGTCATTCCTCCCAGAGGAGAGAATGGGAGCCGCGAGGAACCTGAGCTGGGAAGGTGGACGGCGGGTAATTCCTGCGCCGCACATTCCTCTGCAGATTAGCAGCGGCCAGGTACAAGCGCAGAGGAACATTATATTGTTACACAGCGTAAGCACCAAATACCGTATTTGCCATTGTATAAGACGACCCCCTAATTTTCCAGCTAAAATTTGGGTTTTGGGATATACTCGCCGTATAAGACGACCCCCCTCCTACTAGTCTGCCTGGAAGCTGAGGGACAGCCAGAACAACCACTGACAGAAACAACTCACTGTGCCCATTACATGCCTCACTGTGCCCATTATAATGACTCACTGTGCCCATTACATGCCTTACTGTGCCCATTACATGCCTCACTGTGCCCATTACATGCCTCACTGTGCCAGCAACATGCCTCACTGTGCCCATTACATGCCTCACTGTGCCCATTACATGCCTCCCTGTGCCCATTACATGCCTCACTGTGCCACCAACATGCCGCACTGTGCCACCAACATGCCTCACTGTGCCACCAACATGCCTCACTGTGCCACCAACATGCCTCACTGTGCCCATTACATGCCTCACTGTGCCATCAACATGCCTCGCTGTGCCATCAACATGCCTCGCTGTGCCATCAACATGCCTCGCTGTGCCATCAACATGCCTCGCTGTGCCATCAACATGCCTCGCTGTGCCATCAACATGCCTCGCTGTGCCATCAACATGCCTCGCTGTGCCATCAACATGCCTCGCTGTGCCAACAACATGCCTCGCTGTGCCAACAACATGCCTCAGTGTGCCATCAACATGCCTCACTGTGCCATCAACATGCCTCACTGTGCCACCAACATGCCTCGCTGTGCCATTACCTGCCTCGCTGTGCCATCAACATGCCTCGCTGTGCCATCAACATGCCTCGCTGTGCCAGTACATGCCTCACTGTGCAACCAACATGCCTCGCTGTGCCATTACCTGCCTCGCTGTGCCATCAACATGCCTCGCTGTGCCATCAACATGCCTCGCTGTGCCATTACATGCCTCACTGTGCCACCAACATGCCTGAGGCCCCGTACACACGACCGAGCTTCTCGACAGAATCCAGTGAGAAGCTCGCTGGGAGACATACATGCCTCACTGTGCCACAACATGCCTCGCTGTGCCACCAACATGCCTCACTGTGCCACCAACCTGCCTCGCTGTGCCACCAACCTGCCTCGCTGTGCCATCCCATGCCTCGCTGTGCCATCCCATGCCTCACTGTGCCGTCAAAATGTCTCGCATTATTCAAAAGCCGTGCCTCCTCCTCATGCTGTTCCGTGATAGGCGCCTGTGTTCCGCCTATCACAAAGGTCCTCTCGTCCGAAGCCGAGGATGAGAAGAGACCTGTGATAGGCGGAACACCGAACAGAGGCTCTGCTGGGAAACCACGAGTTCCGCCTATCACGGAACACCACAAGGAGGAGGCGTGGCTTTGAAATAATGGATGCCCGCTGTCTGTTACCGGCGTATAAGACGACCCCCGGGTTTTGAGGCAAGTTTTGGAGCAAAAGGTCGTCTTATACGCCGGAAAATATGGTAGATCTTTTCTGAATTTTCCCAGTTATAATCGCCTCCGATTTATTGTGGATTTATTGTGGGAGAGGAAGAAAAAAAAATCAGTCTGAGAACTTCAAGAGAAAAAATAAGTTTGACGCCCCGTGTGGCTATAGACGCATCGAGTTGCAAAGCCTGGAGGATTATGGGAAAAGATGGCTGGAGGAGAATACAGTGAAGAAGGGATCTAATTTTTATATATTTACAAATACAGTGGAACCTCGGTTTACGAGTAACGCGGTTAACAAGTGTTGTCTCGCAAAACTAGCAGAATTCAAGCCAATGGAATGTGCAGTACCGCATTTCGCTAGAGGTGCGGGGGGGCGCCAGTGACATTTGGAACGGTTTGGAGTTGAAAAAGCCGAGCTGTCCTCGAGTATTTCTGAGACACTTTCTGGGGGGAGGTGACCTTGGGCCAGGGGCTCAGAGCTGTGAAGGAACCCCACACAACCCAAAGGGTGTTCTGAACAGGAAAATCCCAATCAAATACATTTACATTTTTGTTTGTATCATGACAAAATGTGGAAAATTTCAAGGGGTATGAATACTTTTTCAAGGCACAGCCAGACATTATTTTTACAATTTAATTTTTCTTTATTCTTTTTTTTTTTTACAGTTTTTTAGGCGCCCCTTTGGTAAAATACCAGGGGTCTAAACAAATCCCTGATGTCTCATGTATGAGACAGAGAAAAGGACTGAGGAGAGAGATTCCCAATCTGTTCCTCTGCAGCCTCAGCACTGGAGAATGAATGGGAAGTGCCCTGTGGTGGGCAGATTCATGTTCATTCACAAATTGAAGCATAGTAAGCACAGTTGACTATGGTTCAGTTGTGAATGAACAGAGTGACTGATTGGTACCGGAGGTCGACAGGAAGGATAGTGGTCTACCCATCCCCTGCCTGTAATCAACTGGTAGCTCACAATTGATGGCTTGCCAACCCTCAGAGGGCACACTTGGCACACCCTGAGCTAGGCATGTACTGGCCATTGGGACTACCGGGAGTTTCCGGTAGGCCGATAGCTCAGTGGGCCGGTTTCAGTGACAGCCAGTGGCGTTACTAGTGGGTTGCTTTTGGGGCATTAGCCCCAGGGGTCACCAACCACAGAGCTGCTGCACACTACCAGGCCATGGCCTTTCTGCAGCCATGCGGCGAGAGAATACATCATCTTTTACTTCCCGCCCTCTCTCTGGTGACCCTGATGTAAGGAGCAGCTCTCTATGGACTCTGAGATAAGGAGGGGGCTCTCTGGGGACCTTGATGTAAAGGGGGGCTCTCTGGGAACCCTGATGTAAAGGGGAGGCTTTCTGGTGACCCTGATGTAAGGACTCTGGGGACTCTGAGATAAGGAGGGGGCTCTTTGGGGAACCTGGTGAAAAGGGGGCCCTCTCTGGGTACTCTGATGTAAAGGGCGGCTCTCTGGGAACCCTGATGAAAGGGGGAGGCTTTCTGGTGACCCTGATGTAAGGAGCTGCTCTCTGGGGACTCTGAAATAAGGAGGGGGCTCTTTGGGGACCCTGATGTAAAGATGGCGCTCTCTGGGGACTCTGTAAAGGGGGGCTCTCTTGGGACCCTGATGTAAAGGGGGGCTCTCTGGGAACCCTTGATGTAAGGAGCTGCTCTCTGGGGACTCTGAGATAAGGAGGGGGCTATTTGGGGAACCTAAAGTAAAGGGGGCCCTCTCTGGGGACACTGATGTAAAGGGGGCTCTCTGGGAACCCTGATAAAAGGGGGAGGCTTTCTAGTGACCCTGATGTAAGGAGCTGCTCTCTGGGGACTCTGATTTAAAGGGGGGCTCTCTGGGAACCCTGATGTAAGGGGGAGGCTTTCTGGTGACCCTGATGTAGGGAGCTGCTCTCTGGGGACTCTGAGATAAGGAGGGGGCTCTTTGGGAACCCTGATAAAAGGGGGAGGCTTTCTAGTGACCCTGATGTAAAGGGGGCGCTCTCTGGGGACTCTGATGTAAAGGGGGGCTCTCTGGGAACCCTGATAAAAGGGGGAGGCTTTCTAGTGACCCTGATGTAGGGAGCTGCTCTCTGGGGACTCTGCTGTAAAGGGGGGCTCTCTGGGAACCCTGATGTAAGGGGGAGGCTTTCTGGTGACCCTGATGTAGGGAGCTGCTCTCTGGGGACTCTGAGATAAGGAGGGGGCTCTTTGGGGACCCTGATGTAAAGGGGGGCTCTCTGGGGACCCTGATGTAAGTGGGGGGCTCTCTGGGGTCCCTTGGGGGAAAAAAAACATTTATACTTACAGTGGAATCTTTTTGCTTATTTTTTTGCATATAGTTTATATACTGTTTTTGTGCATGTTTGAAAAATTAAAGTAGGCCGGTCTATATGAAGTCCAGGGCCAAATTTGTGTCCCAGCCCTGCCCTGAGCGCACGCCTCTGAGCAGCCATTTGATAAACCTTTGGGTAACATTTATGGAAAAAACATAACGCCTGTAATCGAGGAGTCAACGAGGGGAAAAATAAAGGAACAAAATCCTGTGTGTGTTCTGATACCGAATGCCTGTGTGAAGCAGCATTTCCTCAGCTCCAGGACAGATAGGACTACAAAGCACCAGCGGTGAGCATTAGAATTCGTGGCTCGCAGTGTGCGCTCACAGAGAGAGTTTCCCTTTATTCTGGGAAGATTCTCAGCTTGTGTAGTTTACATTCCTCCGTCCCCCGAAGCAGCAGGTGATACCTGATTCATGGTCTCCAGGCGCTGCGCTGTAACCGTGTACAGGTATGTGTGGAGACACCTGTCCTTGTGTCCCCCGGGTGTATCCTCCTCTATTGTGACATCTGAGCCGGGGTCAGGAACCACCATTGGGGAACGGAGTGACTCTGCATTTAGGAAGGTTGGCCGTCCTGTACATGAACACTTTATATATGGCAGTGCTGGGTGCACAAGAAATGCCGGGTGTAGATGTAGGATTGGTCAAACCTGCTTTCCATGTAAACCACCACAGCTGAACTAAAATATGAAGTAACTTACGTGCCGAGAGATATGTAACTCTGCTCCGCCGGCTTTGGGATCCAAAAACCCCTGATGGGGCGTATCAGCTGTGTACTCAGTGCCGGGACAAGGTTCTCTGGAGCCCAGGGCGAACATGCCAAATTGTGCCCCCCCTTCAAGATGTATAATTATGTGTCAGCAAAACCCCCCCCCCCCCCTGCAAATTTTTACCGCTGATCTGCATGCTCCCCCTAAGCAAACATCCCCCCTTTCTCCCAGTACAAATTAACGCCCCTGCTGAAATCCCCTCTCCTGGCACGAAACTTTGCCCCCACCCCAAGCTCAAATCCTCTCTCTGCCCATATGCCCTCAGCACAACCCCCCCCCCCCCCCCCCCCAAAAAAAAAAAACTTCCTCCTCCTAGCACAAATCGTCCACCCCTCAAATTTCCACTCCGAGCACAAAACCTCTCTACCATTCCGAATCCCCCCCCCCCCTACCTAGCATAAATACTCCCCAGTCATCCCTGCTAGCATAAATCCCCCCCCCCCCAAATTCATATCTTAGCACAAATCCCCCCTATCATATTGCCATTTCTAGCACAAATCCCCCCACCCAGCACAAATCCTCCATCCCCTCAAATTTTACCTCCAAACACAAAACCTCTCTACCATTCCGAATCCCCTCCCCCTAGCATAAATACTCCCCAGTCATCCCTGCTAGCATAAATCCCCCCCCCCCCCCCAAATTCAGATCTTAGCACAAATCCCCCCCCTCCTTATCATATTGCCATTTTTAGCACAAATCCCCCCACCCAGCACAAATCCTCCATCCCCTCAAATTTTACCTCCGAGCACAAAAGCTTTTCCCATGCCAAATTTCTAAATCTAAATGGAGGCAAAGAGGGCTTATGGAGATGCGGAGAAGGATATGGAGGAAAGAAGTTATTCTGGAGATGCAGAGAAGTTATGGGGATGAGGATAAGGATTCAGATGAGAGGATATAATTACAAGAGGAAGAGATTATGGAGATGAGGTGAAGGGGCAATGGAGATGGGGGCGATAGGGTTGAGGAGAGGACATGGAGACAAGAAGGGGTTATAGAGATGCAGAGAAGTAATGGAGATAAGAAGGCATTAAGCTGAGGAAAGGATATGGAGATGAGGTAAAGGAATACTGAAGATGAGAAGGAGGAGAAGGGGTTATGGAGAGGAGGAGGATATAGAGATGAGGAGAAGGTGCTATTAGGATGGAGAGGTTATGGGTATGAGGTGAGGGGGCAATGAAGACGATATAGTTAAGGAGAGGACATGGAAACAAGAAGGGGTTATAGAGATGCAGAGAAGGATATGGAGGAAAGAAGCCATTCTGGAGATGCAGAGAAGCTATGAAGATGGATATAGCGACAAGGGGAAGAGATTAAGGAGATGAGGTGAGGGGACAATGGAGATGGAGAGGTTATGGGGGCAAAGGAAATGGGGGCAATAGGGTTGAGGAGAGGACATGGAGACAAGAAGGGGTTATAGAGATGCAGAAAAGTTATGGAGATGTAGCCGCTGGTTGTTTTTTGGGATCGGCGTATTAAGTTACCTTGTAGTGCGTCTAGGGGTAGTAGCAGTGAGCGAATGTCCAGTCACCAGATGGGTTTTCAAATGCTTTATTCCAGGGCCCAACAACGGCCAACATCAACAGGGGATAGAAAAGGTTGATGAAGCAATAGAGAACAGTGCGGTATCAGGCCTGGATAAGAAACAGAGCGGTCCCGCTCCCAGTAGCAGCAGACACAGCTCGTCGCCACTCCAGCCAGAGTGGTTGAAGCACCTCTGGACAGACCCTCGCCACAAGTCTGGCAGCCGGAATGTCACTTGGAGCTTGCTGGGAGGAACAGGTCTCTATGACAGACCTGGCTCGGGCCTCTGCCACAGGCCTAGTACTTTAGTACTCAAAAGAACAATTCGGATTGAGCGAATCCTCACAGTAAATGCAATAAAAGGGGTCACCGGTTGACAGCTGTCATGTACCTGTCAATCCCGGTGACCAGATCCCCGATGGTTCGTTCAAGCCCTTTTGGATAACCTGCCTCTGGGTTCTCCTCAAGCCGATCCCCCACGGAACGGCACACAGCCTGGGATCTTCTCAGTAAGGTTGGTGACCCAGTAAGTCACTGGGGCCCCTATCATCATCTGGATGGGTCTCCATGGAGCAGGCAGCTCCTGCCAGGTGGGCCATGTGGGCGGGGTCCGTGGATGCGCGCACCCTGAAGGTGGATGCCGCACCTGGAACGTGGACCCCGCGCAGAGAAAAAGAACCGACCCCGAACACGCGGCAGCTGCTACAGATAAACCCCTCCCCAGCATGCCCAGCGAGGGAAAAAACTCCTCTAATTGGCTGCTGGGGAAAAGTGGCTCCGCCATACCCCTGGGTCGCAGACTGACCTACAGTACAGTTCTGAAATAGCAGCAGCCAGCAATTTGACAAATTATGAATGGGAGCAAAATAACTCTCCCATTCGCCCACTAACTTTAGCGTAGTGCCCGTACTGAAAGTAAGGGGGCGCTACAGAGATAAGAAGGAGTTAAGCTGAGGAAAGGATATGAAGATGAGGTAAAGGGGTAATGAAGATGAGGAGAAAAGGTTATGGAGCTGAGAAGAAGGACATAGAGATGAGGAGAAAGTTCCATGGAGATGGAGAGGTTATGGAGATGAGATGAGGTGAGGTGGCAATAGAGATGGGCAGAGGCAGCTCTGGGCTTGGTGAGGCCTTAGGCAAAACTTGACATGGGACCCCACTCACACCCTTGGTGGGAAAAATAATTCAAGGACAAGTGCCTCTTCCCCACAAACCTGGCCAGAGGTTGTGGGGGTCTGTGGGCAGGGTGCTTATTGGAATCTGGAAGCCCCCCTTTAACAAGGTGGCTCCCAGATCCTGCTCTTTAATAACTAAGGGGCGTGTAGCACCCGGCGATGTCACCTAGTGAACCCACCCCCTTGTGATGTCATTGACTGAGGGCATGCTGGGTCATTGACGTCACAAGGGGTTGTGTCACCGATATTTACTGGTTGTTAGTGACGCTGCCGGCCCCTCTCCTGAGTCAGGGCTCTTAACGCTGCCTTAGCACACCAGCGTTAAGGTCCACTGTCTCTCAAAACTGGGGTAATACATTGGGTAAGTTAGGCGGCCACGTAGCCCATGTGAGTGTGAGGCCTTAGACGACCGCCTAATTTGCCTAATAAAAGAGCCGCCTCTGGAGATGGGGGCGATAGGGTTGAGGAGAGGACACATAGACAAGAACGGGTTATAGAGATGTGGAGAAGTTATAGAGATAAGGAGAAAGAGTTGAGCAGAGGAGAGGATATGTGAAGGAGGTGAAGGGGGTAATGGAGATCAGAAGGAGGCCATAGAGATGAGGAGAAGGGAATATGAAGAGGAGGAGGAGGATATATGGATGAGGAAGGGATTATGGAGATACACAGAGGATATAAATATGAAGAAAATGGGTTATGAAAATGAGGAGGAGGGGTTATGAACATGAGGAGGAGGGGTTATGAACATAAGTTGAAAGGGTTATGAAGATGGGAGGAAGTAAATGAGGTGGGGTGGAGTTATGGAGATGAGGAGAGAGGGTCATAGAAATGAGGAGGAGGAGTTATGGAGATGAGGAGGAGGGTGAGGAGTAATGGATATATAGAATGAGGACAGTGGTCTTTGTAATGCATCAGTAATGAATAGGGAAGGGCTGACAACATGTGGTGAGGAATTCAGAGCTGAGAATACACTGTGTTGTCATGTTATATTTCTGGCCCACTGATTGCTATTTTTTCTGTCCTTTCAGTGTTATTGGGACACAACACGGGGAAATGTGTGTATTGCAAAGATATTGGGC
Source organism: Rana kukunoris (assembly GCA_029574335.1). Classification (NCBI taxonomy): domain Eukaryota; kingdom Metazoa; phylum Chordata; class Amphibia; order Anura; family Ranidae; genus Rana; species Rana kukunoris. The sequence goes on along the minus strand of CM056055.1, from coordinate 225,607,175 downwards.
CAGATTCAGGTACAGGTTACTCCGTCCTATCTCCAGATACGCCGTCATAACTCTGAGTGAGCGGCGTCGTATCTATGTGCCTGATTTTTAGAATCAGTTACGCATAGATTTGTCTAAGATCCGACGGGCGTAAGTCTCTTACGCCGTCGTATCTTAGTTGCATATTTACGCTGGAGGCTAGGTGGCGTTTCCGTCGATTTACGCGTTGAATATGCAAATGAGCTAGATACGCCGATTCACGAACGTACTTGCGGCCGGTCGGATTTTTTTCACGTCGTTTGCGTAAGTCCGGCGTAAAGTTACCCCTGCTATATGAGGCGTACGCAATGTTAAGTATGGACGTCGGGACATCGTAGAATTTTCCGTCGTTTGCGTAAAACGTTCGCGAATAGGGCTTTGCGTAAGTTACGTTCACGTCGAAACCAATGAATATTTGCGGCGTAATTTTGAGCATGCGCACTGGGATACGTCCACGGCCGGCGCATGCGCAGTTCGTTCGGCGCGGCATTTACGCGGGGTCACGGTTAATTTCAATACAACACGCCCCCTACATGCCTAATTTGAATTGCGCGTGGATACGCCGGCACATTTACGCTACCCCGCCGCAACTTACGGAGTGAGTGCTTTGTGAATACTGCACTTGCCTGTAAAAGTTGCGGAGTCGTAGCGTAAATCGGATACGCTACGCCCGCACAAATATACGCTCTCCATCCTGAATCTGGCCCACACTAAACGTCTATTTTTTACCCTTTAAGTTCTGTTTTTCGGTGGTGATCTCCCTGCTGTTGCCCATCTGCTCATCTATTTTACAAGCTGTGATATCGGTCTGTAAATTTGACCTCTTGAGATGAAGTGCCCCTTCAATATCACCACCTCCCCGGGCCCTGTCCTGAGTGGTTCCTGTACAATCAGGCCTAACTGGGATCAGTTTTGGTGAAGCCACTGGGGGCCTTGGGGGGGGGGGGGGGGGAGTAAATCCACTCCAAACGTTCTTATCGCAGAGCTGCGCCTGTACTGGGGCCCTTTGTGTGCTCTTTGAAAAGTTGGAATGCCGCCCTCCTCGCCAGTCTGGCCCAGGGGCCGGTGCCTGCCCTTGTTTGGCCGGGACACGTTTGAACCCTGCGGAGATGTGAGTGGGAATGATCTGCCTTTGTTTGCTCTGTCAGGCAATCAATCCTGGCTGGAGAAATGTTCCATTAGTCAGTAAATAGTCAGTGGTGGGGGGGGGGGGGGGGGGGGTTGTATCCTCAGTCCCATTGTGTCATGTCCCTGCTAATCTCTCTTTGTACATGATGTAGATTATGTGCAGTAGGTGAGCGGACATGGTCCTGGGAGGACGCAAAGCACAACGCAGAGCACAACCTCTTCACTATATTTATTATTGAACTTTTATTATTTGGTCAGGTAAATATTCCATGGAAAGAGTTTTGTTACATTTGTATGATAAGTACAAAAAATACCTGTTGATCAGTGGCGGCCAGTGGAATTTTTTTTTTTTGGGGGGGGCAGCAAACGGTATCCCCCCCCCTGGTCAGTCGATAGCACTTACCCCATCACCGGTGGCTTCCCGTTCTCCTGCTCTCCACGGGCATCAGCGGCTTCCGTTTCCTCCCTCCTCCTCAGCGGCCAATCGGGAGTCTTCTCTTTTCGGCCAATCGTAAAACATGTCTCTCACACCCACTTCTGATTGGTCAGATTGAGGATCAGTATTTCATTATTCTATCCAATGCACAGTGCAGATCCGCCCTATAGGCTCACTATGCAAGCCGCTTAGGGCCCCGCAAAGCTGCGGAGGGCCCCCCCCCCCCAAATTACTAGAGGCCTCACCTGGTGAGAAGACATTGTCGGCCCCTAACCCCACTTCTCAACTCGCTGGCTGCATGGGAGATGAGGTAAGAAGTCAGCACCCCCGTTCCTCACTTTAATGTAAGATGTCATTTCCAAAAGCAGAACACCCCCTCCCCCCGCTTTTCAACTTTAATCTTTAGGTCCCTTTCACACTTGTACGACTTCAAAGTCGCGCAATTTTACCGCGATTTTGCGGCCGCGATTTCAATGAATGCCTGTGTAAGTGCCATCAAAATCGGACCAAAGTAGTGCAAGGACTACTTTGAAGTCGGCACTACTTAAAGTCGTGCCAGTATGAATGGTGCTCATTGAAAATCATGGAGAATGACTTGTCATACGATTCTGCAGTACAAAATCGTGAGACAAGTCGTATAAGTGTGAAAGGGGCCTTAATGTGACAGGTCACTGTTTGGGGCCCCTTACATAGCTTTAAGCTTGGGGGGGGGGGGGGATGATGAAAAAAAAACAAGTCTCTCCTGACACGAGACAATAAGTGGGGGGGGGGTATTTGGGGGGGAGCCTGTAGGGGGTCCTGGGGACCACCGGGCCCCTTACAGGTGTAATGCAAAAAAAATTGGAAGGGGGTCAGCCGGGCCCCTTACAGCTGTAATGCCTGTACCCCCCTGATGGCGGCCCTGACTAACGTGTGTACACAAGTCCATCGGAAAAAAAATCCGAAGTACACGCACGCAGGCTCCGAGCCAATGCTAACCATAAGACAACATTAGCAGAAGTTGCCCAAAGGGTGGTGCTTAAGAGCTGAAAAAAACATAGTTTTGTGTATGTTGGCTGAAAAAATTCTGCCGCCTGTATGCAGAACAAGTTCAGGGCCAACACACCTCGGACAAAATTTCGGACAAAATTCCTATGCATTAAGGTAAAAAAACACCTTGCACTCTCAGGCCCCTAGCCACTAGCTGTTCTACTTTATTAGAGCAGAACGGCTGGTACTGGTACTCTTATAGGCAGTACCAGTGGGGAAGCTAGACATTATTTCACCCGGGGCAAAAAATCAGTTTGGTGCCCCCCCCCCCCCCCCTTATGGGACAAGATTAGGCAGAAGCGAGAAACTCCCAGGCCATAGCTGTTGAGTCAGCTGTCTGTCCCCTCCCCCATGCTCCTCTGGTCCTCCCCCTGCTTCTTTGTTTCCCCCAGGTGAGCGCTGCGGGGAGTGAGAGGAGGTGAACTCCCTGTAGTCCCAATGGTCAGTCCATCCCTGGTGACAGTGTATAGTATTGGCATTGATGTGATGTCAGTGGCAGTGAGTCAGTTCCCACTCAGTGTCCGTTAGTGTCACATTTTCCGCTGCACTAACACAGTCCATTATAAGTCTCTAATCACAGCCATTGGTAGTATATAAAAAAAAATGATTCCAGTATAGAGTATATACAATAGTTTGTAGACCAGTGGCAGCTGGTGTTATGCTGTCTTTGGGGGGGGGGGGGGGCGCTAAACAGTGACCACAGCCACCCTCCAGGCGATGGGCAGCAGCTTCCCCTGCATTTCCTCTTCGGCATCACGGCAGCTTCTGTGAATTTTCTTGTGATCTGCACAGCAATGCCGTGCGAATCACATGCGATGTCTGTGGTCGCACAAGTGTGAACCAGGCCTGAAAGCGATTAAAGCAATATTAAACCCAAAAGCAAAAGCATTTATTTTATTGTATCTTACCAGTTATTCGATGTGATGGCTGCACTTGTTTTCTTTTTTATGCTTGCTTTCTTCTATTTTCATCTGGTGACCTGGACAGTAAGGCCGGCCATACATTATACCATTTTCTTGTCTAATCTATTAGATTTCAATTTGTATGCAATCAGGTCGGCCCGTGCACTACATGGTGGAGGAAGGTAAATCTAAAGGAAATTCAACAAGAAAGCGGTATAATGTATGGCCAGTTTAACCACTTAAGGACCCCTTCACGCCGATATACGTCGGCAGAATGGCACGGCTGGTCACATCCACGTACCTGTACGTGGCCCTTTAACCACTTGAGCCCCGGACCAATATGCTGCTAAATGCCCAAAGGCGTTTTTACAATTCGGCACTGCGTCGCTTTAACAGACAATTGCGCGGTCGTGCGACGTGGCTCCCAAACAAAATTGACATTCTTTTTTTTCCCCACACTTCTCGGAAGGGGTTAATGTGCCTATGTGCGTGGTGTCAGTGTAGTGTTGGTGCGACTTACTTGTGATGTCTTCTCTCCTCTCGCCGGATTGAAAATACCTCCGAGAGGAGAGCTGACATCACTTCCTCTGCCTGTGTTTACATTACACAGGCAGAGGAAGTGCAGGGCGGAGGCTCAGGGGATTGGCTGGGAGCGATCGCGAGGGGGCGGACAAAAACGAGAGGTTAAACGCCCGCCGCATGTAGCGGGGGGGGTGCCGATCGGACCCCCGACCCGCAAGAAGGCAGGGACGTACATGTACGCCCATCTGCCTGTACGAGCCATTCTGTGGACGTACATATACATGCAGCGGGCCTTAAGTGGTTAAGCCCAGCCGTGGGGTCCGAAGATCCATGACTGCAGCCGCGGGACACGCGGATCCTATCGCTGCTGGAGTCCCACGATCGGTCCCTGGAGCTGAAGAATGGGGAGAGCCGTGTGTAAACACAGCTTCCCCGTTTTTCAATGTGGCGCCCGCATTGATTGTGTGTTCCCTTACATAGGGAATCACAATCAATGACGTCACACCTACAGCCACACCCCCCTACAGTTAGAAACACACATCAGGTCAAACTTAACCCCTTGAGCGCCCCCTTGTGGTTAACTCCCAATCTGCTTTTTACAGTAATCAGTGCATTTTTATAGCATTTTTTGCTGTGAAAATGACAATGGTCGCAAAAATGTGTCATTGTCCAATGTGTCTGCCGTAATGTCGCAGTCAGGAAAAAAATCGCTGATCGCCCGCCATTAGTAGTAAAAAAAAAATGCAATAAAACTATCCCCTATTTTGTAAATGCTATACATTTCGCGCAAACCAATTGATAAAACGCTTATTGCGATTTTTTTTACCAAAAATAGGTAGAAGAATACGTATCGGCCTAAACTGAGGAAAAACATTTTTTTTTATATATTTTTGGGGATATTTAAAGTAAAAAGTAAAAAAATATTCATGTTTTTTCTAAATTGTCGCTCTATTTTTGTTTATAGCGCAAAAACTAAAAAACGCAGAGGTGACCAAATACCACCAAAAGAAAGCTCTATTTGTGGGGAAAAAAGGACGCCAATTTTTGTTTGGGAGCCACGTCGCACAACCGCGCAATTGTCAGTAAAGCGACGCAGTGCCAAAACGCAAAAAGTGGTCCGGTCATTGACCAGCAATATGGTCCGGGGCTTAAGTGGTTAATCAGCCACAAAACCTGTGTAATTAATATGTGTTTGGGTTTAAAGGGATGAGGCGGCAAGCCTCACCTCCCCTCCCCCCAGACTGACAATGCTGCCATCCAAAGGTGCCCTCTGTGCTCCTTCATCCAGAGAGGGGGCGCTCTAATACAGGAAGTGTGTTACTGGCCAGTGTACCAGGTGAAAACAGAAAGGGGGGGGGGGGAGTCGAAAAAAGAAAACTAATATATATGATATGAGAGTGTCCTGTCACTTTAAGTGTGGATGGGACCTGGAACTTTTTTTTTTTAGCTGAGCAACCGCATCTATTTCCAGCAGCATCTACTCCCTTTCATAAATCTCGTTAGAATTGTTGGCATTTGTATGTAATTAACATATTAATTATTGCGCTTCTGTCAGTGGACAAATATCTAGGTCACACATTCATCATTCCCTCTCCGAAAATAAGACACTCGGCTACTCTCGCTGCTGTCCTTGTGTTCCCAAATTCTGACCATGAGCCCATAAAGTTGGCTACATTTGAACACATTCGATACATTTGAACACATTCGATACATTTGAGGACATTGAATACATTTAAAGCGGAAGTCCACACAAAAAGGGAACCTCCGCTTTTCGGAACCCTCCCCCCTCTCCGGTGTCACATTTGGCACCTTTCAGGGGGGGGGGGGGGGTATAATACAGATATTTGCACCCACTTCCGGGCATAGATAGCCGCAGAATTGCCACTTTCCTGCCCCCCGCTGTGTTCTGGGAAATACACAGTTCCCAGAACAAAGCGGGGACCAGTGAAGATGCGCAGCGCTGGTCGCGCATGCGCATTAGGGAACCGGGCAGTGAAACCGCAGCGCTTAACTTCCTGATTCCCTCACCGAGGATGGCGGCGGTGGCAGCCGAGAGACGAGCAATTGCTCGTCTTCTGCTGCCGACATCGCGGGCACCCTGGAAAGGTAAGTGTCCGTTTATTAAAAGTCAGCAGCTGCCGTATTTGTAGATGCTGGCTTTTAATATTTTTTGTTTAGGTGGACCTCCGCTTTAAAGGGGTTGTAAAGGTAAAGATTTTTCCCTAAATATCTTCCTTTACCTTAATGAGGTCCCCAGGGCCCCAGTTGGCAACCACCCTTTTTAAAAAAAAAAAATGATATATAGATATATATATATATATATATATATATATATATATATATATTCTCTCTTTTTTTCTTTTTATTAACCACTTAAGACCCGGACCAATATGCTGCCAAATGACCAAAGGGGTTTTTGCGATTCGGCACTGCGTCGCTTTAACAGACAATTGCGTGGTCGTGCGACGTGGCTCCCAAACAAAATTTGCGTCCTTTTCTTCCCACAAATAGAGCTTTCTTTTGGTGTTATTTGATCGCCTCTGCGGTTTTTATTTTTTGCGCTATATACAAAAATAGAGCGACATTTTTGAAAAAAATCAATATTTTTTACTTTTTGTTATAAGAAAAATCAAATAAACTAAATTTTAGTCAAACATTTAGGCCAAAATGTATTTAGCCACATGTCTTTAGTAAAAAAAAATCGCAATAAAAAAAAAATTAGCTACCTAGTGGGAACAGCGACACTAATACAGCGATCAGAAAAATGATCGCTTAGTGACGCTGGCAATAGGGAGTGAAAGGGCTAACTAGGGCAGTGATCAAGGGGTTAAAACTTTATTAGGGGGGTGGGGGGGCTACCCTGAACCTAACACTAACTGACTGTCACACTGCCTGTCACACTGCCTGTCACACTGCCACTAAATACAGTAATCATACATGTATGATTACTGCATTCATTGACACTGTGACAGGGGGAAGGGGGGGGGGGTTGATCGGGTGGGGGTTAAATGTGTTTTTTGTGTAGTGTAGGTGTAGTGTGGTGTTGTGCAGACTTACTTGTGTTGTGATCTCTCCTCAGCGGTGGTTGAAAAAACAGCCGAGGGAGAGATCACATCACTTCCTCCTTCCTGTGTTTACACAGGAGGAGGAAGTGCACTGCAGGGGGAGTGCGCGCATTGGCTGGGAGCGATCCGGAGGGGGCGGACAAAAACGAATAGCCGCCCCCTCTTGTCGGATCGCTCCTGCAGCCGCGCGGACCGCCGCATGCACGGGGGGGGTCCGATCCCCCTCAAGGCACCAACGTATATATACGTTGATGTGCCTGTCGGTGCCATTCTGCCGGCGTAAATGTACATGCGGCGGTCCTTAAGTGGTTAAAGGGCACAGAGGGCCCCGGATGGCTACCCCCTTTTTCATATAAATTTTTCTTTATTTCTTCTTTTTGTAAATGGCCCCCCGATTCTCAATTTGCGGCAACGCCCCCCCCCCCCCCCCCCGCTTCTCAATTTCATGCGGCAGCACCCCCCCCCCCCGGTTCTCTGCTCCAGGGGGCCCATGCCTGAAGCTGTGTATGGGGCTCCAAAATTCCTGATGGCGGCGCTGGGTGTAAACACACAGATCCATGTCCTGTCAGCGGTGAGGAGACCGATGTGTGTTCCTTCCCAGGACAGAGGAACACACATTGGTCTTCTCCCCTTGTAATTCCCCTCCCCCTACAGTTAGAACACACTTTAGGGAACATATTTAACCCCTTCAGCGCCCCCTAGTGTTAACCCCTTCCCTGCCAGTCACATTTACACAGTAATCAGTGCAGTTTTATAGCACTGATCGCTGTGTAAATGTAAATGGTCCCAAAAATGTGTCCGATATGTCCGCCGTAATGTCACGGTCACAATAAAAATCGCAGATCGCTGCCATTACTAGTAAAAAAATAAAGATAAATAATAATGCCATAATTGTATTCCCTATTTTGTAGGCACTAGAACTTTTGCGCAAACCGATCAAATACGCTTATTGCGATTCTTTTTTTTTTTTTTTTACCAAAAATATGTAGAAGAATACGTATCGGCCTAAACTGAGGAAAATTTAAAAAAAAAATAAAAAAAATACATATATATATATATATATACTTATCAAATCAAAAAGTAAAAGAGATTGTTTTTTTTTTTTTCATAATTATCGCTCTTCTTTTGTTTATAGCGCAAAAAAAAAAAAAAAAAAAACGCAGAGGTGATCAAATACCACCAAAAGAAATCTCTATTTGTAGGAAAAAAAAGGGCGTCAATTTTGTTTGGGAGACACGTCGCACAACCGCGCAATTGTCAGTTAAAGCGACGCAGTGCCGGAAGCTGAAATTTCGCCTGGGCAGGAGGGGGGTATATGTGCCCAGTAAGCAAGTGGTTAAAAAAACAACAACTGAACCCTTACAACCCCTTTAAATACATTTGAACACAATGGGCCAGATTCTCGTAGAATCTGTGGCGGCGTAGCATAAGCTATTAACACTACCCTGCCGCAACTTACAGGAGCAAGTGCCGTATTCTCAAAGCACTTGCTCCGTAATTTGCGGCGGCGTAGTGTAAATGGCCCGGCGTATCCCTGCGTAAATCAAAGGGGGCGGCTTGTATTTAAATTAAGCGCACCCCCGCGCCGAACAAACTGTGCATGCGCCGGCCGTAAAAATAGCCCAGTGCGCATGCTCCAAATCCCGTCGGAAAATGTCAATGAAGCCGACGTGAGCGCCATTTACGCAAAGCCCTATTCGCGAACGAGTTACGTAAACGACGGAAAAACACGATGCTGTCCCGAGTCCATACTTAACATGGCATATGGCGGACCGACGTAAGGTTACCCCTCATATAGCAGGGGTAACCTTACGCTTACGAAAATGACGTAAGCTACGGCGAAGCGGTGCAAAAACGTATCAGGCTCATTTGCATACTCAATGCAGAAATCGACGGGAACGCCACCTAGTGGCCAGTGTAACATTCCAACTTAGATCCGACGGTGTAAGTGACTTACGCAAGTGGGATATAAGCAAAATCTATGCGTAACTGATTCTAAGAATCAGGTGCATAGATGCACAGCCCCGCAAACAGCGATACGACGGCGTATCAGGAGATACGCCGTCATAGCTCCTTTCAGAATCTGGCCCATTGGCTATATTTGGGCGCATTCAATACATTTAAATACATTTGAGCACATTGGCTACATTTGAATATTTAGGCTACATTTGAATACATTCGATACATTTGAATACATTCGATACATTTGAACCCATCCGATACATTTGAACCCATTCGATACATTTAAACCCATCCGATACATCTGAACCCATTCGATACATCTGAACCCATTCCATACATCTGAACCCATTCGATACATCTGAACCCATTCGATACATCTGAACCCATTCGATACATCTGAACCCATTCGATACATCTGAACCCATCCGATACATTTGAATACATTCATTCAATACATTTGAGCACATTGGCTACATTTGAATATTTAGGCTGCATTTGAACCCATCCGAGACCTTTGAATACATTCGATATATTTGAACACATTCGATACATTTGAATACATTCGATACATTTAAACACATTCATTCAATACATTTGAGCACATTGGCTACATTTGAACCCATCCGATACGTTTGAGCACATTGGATACATTTGAATATTTAGGCTACATTTGAACCCATCCGAGACCTTTGAACACATTCGATACATTTGAACACATTCGATACATTTGAACACATTCGATACATTTGGATACATTGTTGCAACAAATACATTTACAAATTCCAGGTGCTTTTCTTGTAAAATAAAATGTCGCTTTCACTTCTCCAGTGATTTTTTTCTACCCGAGAAATTCCACGATTCTTTGCGACTTCCCTTTCCACGGTTTGGCACTTCAGCCAGCGCTGTCTTCATTCAGCCAGAGCCGGCGGTGAAGCGGTTAATTTTTTTTCTTTCCCAAAGTCAAACAAAAGCAGTGGTGAATGAGCGGGGCGTGGATTGCAGCTTAGCCAGGCCCCTGCTTGTAGGGTGGGTGAGCTCGGTCTCAGCCCGGCTCAGTTCTGAGGCTTGCAGAGAAAGAGATCGCCTGGCTGGCAGTTGTTTCAGGTAAAGCCAGCTCTCCTTTCCCCCCCACCCTCCTTTCCGCCTCAGGGATAAAACCGCCAGGAACGCCATCGAGACATATCACCCGGATCACGGATTAAACGCCACCTTTGGAATATATCTGAGGGAAACCTTATTTTTTTTTTTGTCCGTTTTCTCCTCTTTTTTTTTTTCGGAGAACTCGGACGGGCGTGTGTGGAAATTGGCCGTTAGGAAACCTTCGGTGGTGAGGAGACCTTCGGTGGTGGTGGTGTTACCTGCAGCATATGGAATAATACAAGGCGGCGAGGGAAGAGGGGATTACCCCCGAGCAGGTGCCGCGATTTGTCTCGTTCCGCTCGGCTGTTGGGGAAAAATAAGAGCCTCGCTTTTCTCTCTCTCGCCGGGCTAAGCAAGAAGCTGGAAGCGAGCTTTCCTGTTTTATAAATAAACCCATGTGCCTTGGATCGGCGAAGCCGGCTGCCAGCTTCCAGGTTTGTTTCCTACTTTTCGTAATCTTGATGTTTTTGTTTTATTTTCTGGGTCCCTTTTGCTGTTTTTTTGTTGCCGGTTGCACCTGTAACGAGTACGGCCTTTCCTTCTGGAGAGACTCTCGAAGTCTGAGCATGTTCGAATCTCCCAACACTTTGCTGAGTTTGGATTGGAGTCGAGGACGGTTGCTGTTGCTGGGACGGTTATTGCTTTTTGTTGCTGTTGGCACACCGAAAAGAATGATTTTTTTATTTTTTTTTGCCGGCTGGTAGCAGTGGGCTTGCCGCTCGGTGCCAAGTTCAGGCTTTTCTTTTTACTGGTCTTGCCCGTTTCCTGCTGGCAGAGGATGTAAGGGGATTGTGGTGGAACACTTGAGGAGTTCTGTATCTTGGGCTGACTCAGATATTCGGTTCTGTACGGCAGCCCAGGCAGTTGGGGATTTTTGGAGCTTTATTCTGGTTGCACGCTGGATGAAAGAAATTTATATTCAAATCTATGGGGAACCGGGGGATGGGTCTCAAAGGGTTTCCAACCAATTCTGGTGATTTTGGTGGCCAGCAGATGCTTGTTGCTCCTTTTTTTTTGCCTAATTATTAACTAAACTGGGGTCAGACCGTACACGGCGGCCTTTTATTGTGTTTATTGGACTCGCTATTACAGCTGTTATGGGAACAATCTGAATGTTATGAACCTTTGAGAGTTCTCTATATAGGGCAGTGTGAGACATGCAGATTTGGGAAGATATAATCTGTTTTTGAAGGGGGGGGGTGTCAAAAATAAAAATTTGCCAGAGGCGATTTAGTTTGCATGTGCCGCGCTATATAAGTTTCTCACTCACTCAGTGTTGTGGGGCTCAGTCAATTACCTATTTTTTCTGGGGGGGGGGCTTTATTACTGGAACTCCCTAATGTACTTTGAATCGAGAGTGCAAGACTAAAAGACCCGATAGAGCCTCCCCGGCCTGTGTGCCAAGCTAATTGTGTATCCTTGTAATGCTGCAGTTTGTTTTTTATGGCTGGGAAATGGGCCAGGAACATAATATTAGTCTATTTCCCAGGCTCAGTGGAGAAAGCCTCTTTAATTTAATGGGGGGGGGGGGGGGCAGAGCACATTGCGGAAAGGCTGGAGCAGCAGCGGCCCGGCCTTGGCACGCTCAGGGTTAAATTTGCCATCATGGGTGGCAGAGGGTGCCTTCCCAGAACAGCAGCAGCTCCAACGTGAGGAGTGAGACTGGATGGATGGGGGAGCTTCCATACTCGGTGGTGAAGTCCAAAGGCCTACTTGGGCTTCTTATTCTACTTTGCTGCTTCTTGGAACTTGTCCTAATGCAAATATTTGTCCGGCTTAACTGATCTGAACGCTGAGGTGTCTCTGGAGTCTCTGACAACCTCAGGCTGCAGGGCAGAGATCGGGTGATGGGCAGGAATGTATAATACAGAGCACCTATCCTGGTTGGTAGCAGACGGGGGAAGGGAGGGGGGGGGGGGGGTTCTTTTGCTTTGGTCCCTCAAGGCCATCAAGCTGGTATCAGGTTAGATTTATTTACAATTACTAATTAGAAACTTCTACATTATTATTATTATATATAATTTTTGTTTACTTATTTTTTTAAGCATCTTCTGAAATATTTGGTTGCTTCAAGTCCAACATATAATTTGTATTCTGAGTGATTGCTGATGATAAAGGTCCCCATTGCTTTAGAAAAGTGGTCTCCAAACTGCGGCCCGGGGGCCAGATGTAGCACTTTGTTTTGCTTTTATCTAGCCCTTGGGGCAATATTTCACCCTCTGATACCCACAAGGGCATAATCCCCCCCCCCGACACCAACAAAGGGGCACAGTTCCTTCTAATAACACCAATGATGGGGCACAGTTTTTTCCAGTGACATGACAGAGGAGACACAATTACTCCCACTGACACCAATGATGGGGCACGGTTCCCCCCACTGATTCCAGTGGTGGGGCACTGTTCCTCCCACTGATTTCAGTGGTGGGGCACTGTTCCTCCCACTGATTCCAATGGTGGGGCACTGTTCCTCCCACTGATTCCAATGGTGGGGCACTGTTCCTCCCACTGATTCCAATGGTGGGGCACTGTTCCTCCCACTGATTTCAGTGGTGGGGCACTGTTCCTCCCACTGACTCCAGTGATGGGGCACTGTTCCTCCCACTGACTCCAGTGATGGGGCACTGTTCCTCCCACTGACTCCAGTGATGGGGCACTGTTCCTCCCACTGACTCCAGTGATGGGGCACTGTTCCTCCCACTGATTCCAATGATGGGGTACTGTTCCTCCCACTGATTCCAATGGTGGGGCACTGTTCCTCCCACTGATTCCAATGGTGGGGCACTGTTCCTCACACTGATTCCAATGGTGGGGCACTGTTCCTCACACTGATTCCAATGGTGGGGTACTGTTCCTCCCACTGATTCCAGTGGTGGGGCACTGTTCCTCCCACTGATTCCAATGGGGCACTGTTCCTCCCACTGATTCCAATGGTGGGGCACTATTCCTCACACTGATTCCAATGGTGGGCCACTGTTCCTCCCACTGATTCTAATGGTGGGGCACTGTTTCTCACACTGATTCTAATGGTGGGGCACTGTTCCTCACACTGATTCTAATGGTGGGGCACTGTTCCTCCCACTGATTCTAATGGTGGGGTACTGTTCCTCCCACTGATTCTAATGGTGGGGCACTGTTCCTCCCACTGATTCTAATGGTGGGGCACTGTTCCTCCCACTGATTCTAATGGTGGGGCACTGTTCCTCCCACTGATTCTAATGGTGGGGCACTGTTCCTCACACTGATTCTAATGGTGGGGCACTGTTCCTCCCACTGATTCTAATGATGGGGCACAGTTCCTCCCAGTGACACCAATACTGGGACATTATTCTTCCCACCCAATGACACCAAGGATGGGGCACAATTTCTCTCATTGACACCAAAAATGGGGCATTGTTTACTCCCACTGATGTAGGGGCATTTTCTACTTCTAATAGCCATAGTCCAGCCCCTGTCAAGTCTGAAGGACTTGTTTAAAAAGCTTGGAGACCTCAGCTTTAGACAATTGGCAAGTGACCCATGACATGGCAAAGGGACCCCCCCCCCCCCCCACATAGAAACTGCTGACAAAGGCTGGGACCCCCTCCCCCCATAGAAACTGCTGACAAAGGCTGGGACCCCCCTACAGACACCATGTTTTGTCTTTGGTAACATTCCATTAATTCGTTCTTAGGGATACATTGTCTTTAGGGGGAAATCAGAAAAGGGTTTTAAGCCTTTAGTAGGCCTGGCATCGGGGATAACAAATACAATTTTTATGTTGCTTATCTCGTCTCGTATCTAAATCCATCTTCCAATCTGTTCCGATCCCACATCATCAGATCCCTCACCCACCTCAACTTTGTTTCTTTTCATAAGGAGGTAGGGAAGGATTGATTGCATGGTGGGGGGATGGGGTCCTTGGGAAAACCGATTTCTGATATGATCTGTATAGACATGCAGATCTTTTCTGGCAAGTGCTCAACACTCCACAGGAGCCTCCAAGGTGGGCAGAAGGCCTACTGAGAATGATGGACAGTGGGGGGGCTTTGCATCATCGGTGATAGAATTGTTCCTTTTTATAACAATCGGGTATTGAAGGATTCCAGTCCAATCTTCAGAAGGTGTGATATGATGTGCTGCAAAGATCAGACCATGTATGAGAATCATGAGAGCTTGTACACACAGGCCTTAAAAGGCGCCGGCGGCCAGCGCGTTTCAGAATGGCAAAGTGTGGTCACTGGGGCTCAATTTTCTGCAATGGCCAAAGTAGTCATTGTCTCCTCCCCCCAGTCCATATCAGTGGGTCTTCCTACTTGTGAGATCGCAGGAGGAGGATCTGCGATGGAGCAGTCTTAATGAGAAGGCACACCTGGGCACCGCCAATGGGCCCCAGCTGCATGGAGGGCCCCTGCACTTTCCCCAAAGCAGCTGGTCCTTGAGCCTACCCTGCCCCGAAATTGGGGGCCCCCCATGATGGCACTGAGAGTGATAGATACACAGGGGGGGCAGTCTGCCTCCTACCTACTTGATGTCTGTTTACCTGCACTGTCACCATTGTAGGGGCCCCAGAGCATTACTTTTCCCAGGGGCCCATGATGCTATTAAGACGGCCCTGAATCCCACCGTGTATCACATATGTTGGTCAATTTCCGTGTGTTCGTAAATCCAATCGCGCTCATATATTGAAATAATTTGTTTGCATAATTTGAGCATCTTTTTTTTTTCTTTTCTTTCGATAAAAAGTTACCCCAGTTATCATATAACATCTACACATTACAAAGTATATATACCGTGCGTTTCTGTGAATGTGCGGAAAATCATGGCGTGTTTATTTGAATGGCCTGCCGTATGGGTGACAAACGTAGCAAAGTAACTCACGTACCTTTTTATTTTATTTACTGGAACGTGTGTGGTTTTTTTTTAACCGCCGTTTTGCTGTGTTTGTTGCACAAGTTTTTAGCGCAACAAATGTGCGTCTTTTTTTTTGCCACGTTTTGGATTGCCATTAACGATGAAGGGCAACACACGTGCGACGGGCGCTTTTCACGTGAACTCGCGCCCATTTACGGAGCGCTAAAATATACCGTAGATGCGGCCTTATGCTGGAGGGATGTCGGCGCAGTGAATGGACCGTCTCTGGGTGTATTAACAAATGATTGTACAATGCAGCTGTCTGCTCTTCCCACCACCTGTTCCTAATGGGCCCCACCTGTGACTCCAATTTCCTATGCTGGTGGCTAAATAGAGGTGCAGAGGGGGGGGGGGGATGGTCGAAGGGGGCATCCTGTGATCTTTTGTGTGAACCCCCCCCCCCCCCCCCCCCCCCGAGCAGTGTATGTAAATATTGATACATTGTTGCACAAACTCAGGTCCCTGGCAAGTAAATGATATTTTGTAGCTTTTCAGGTAATTTTAATTTTTTTCCCCTCGTAAGGAGAAACTAAACAGACTGCAGGGGCCCCACTCACAGGTCAGGACCGGCCCCCGCCGCCTGGAAAACACATTTTGTATTTTTCTCTATTGTGTTTTTGTGAAGATTTCTGTGTGAGCTCAGAGCCCTGCGTGCGGAGAGCTGGGAACCAGTCCGACCAGTTCAGTTTACAAAACAGATACAGGTCACAGGCATGGGATTTACAGGGAATTTAAAGAGGAACTCCAGGCAGCTTTTAGAAAAATAAAATGTCTACCGCCTACAGACGTGTTCAGCTAATATAAGTGCCCGGAATCTGTATTTCTATTATTATATTTTTTATTATTATTATTATTATATTTTTATTATTATTATTATTATTATTATTACTATTTATTTATATTATTATTGAATGTATTATTATTACTATTATATTATTATTATTATATTTATTATTAATAATAATAATAATAAATAAATATATTAATAATAATATTATTTATTATTATTATCTTCCTACATACAGAGCAGAAATCAGGCTCAGGGGGGAGGTTCTGCACTTTAAAGTGGAGGTTCACGTAATTTTTTTTTTTTTTTTAACATTGCATTTAGGCTAGTTTTTTTAATGAGAATCGGCATTTTTTTTTAAAGAATACTTGCGGTACATACCGTTTTCCATACGTATGTTCACCGCGGCTTCCGGGTATGATGGTCGGGGCTGGGCGTTCTTAATTGATTGACAGCATCCTGACCGACGCATACAGCGCGTCACGAGTAGCCGAAAGAAACCGAACGTCGGTGTGGCTCTGTACGGCGCCTGCGCACCGACGTTCGGCTTCTTTCGGCTACTCGTGACGCGCTGTATGCGTCAGTCAGGATGCAGTCAATCAATTAGGAACGCCCAGCCCCGAGCATCATACCCGGAAGCCGCGGTGAACATACGTATGGAAAACGGTATGTACCGTAAGTATTTTTTTTTTTAAAACTGCAGATTCTCATTAAAATAACTAGCCTAAATGCAATGTTAAAACATTTTTTTTAGGTGAACCTCCACTTAAACTACTAAAGGACCCGCAAGTATTTGCCCCTTAATGACCAGGCCATTTTTTGCGATTCGGCACTGCGTCGCTTTAACTGACAATTGCGCGGTCATGCGACGTGGCTCCCAAACAAAATTGGCGTTCTTTTTTTCCCCACAAATAGAGCTTTTTTTTTTGTGGTATTTGATCACCTCTGCAGTTTTTATTTGTTTGCGCTATAAACAAAAATAGAGCGACAATTTTGAAAATAAAAACCAAACAATATTTTTTTACTGGTTGCTATAATAAATATCCCAGTTAGTTAATTCCTCAGTTTAGGTCAATATGTATTCTTCTACATATTTTTCGCAATAAGCGTGTATTGATTAGTTTGCGCAAAAGTTATAACGTCTACAAAATAGGGAATATTTTTATAGCATTTTTTTTCTTTACTAGTAATGGCGGCGATCAGCGATTTTTAGTGGGACTGCGATATTGCAGCAAACAGATCGGATACTTTTGACACTTTTTTTTGGAACCATTGACATTTATACAGCGATCAGTACTATAAAAATGCACTGATTACTGTAGAAATTACACTGGCAGTGAAGGGGTTAACACCAGAGGGCGATTAAGGGGTTAAGTGGGAGGATGGGACTGACTGGAGGAGGAGAGAGATCGCTGTTGCTAATCACTAAGAACAGCAGATCTCTCCCTCTGCCTCTTTTTGTTTCCATTGACAGATGGCTCTCTGTGGAGCGATCGCGGGTGGCCGGTGGACATTACTGGGGGCTTTAGGCAGTCCAAAGTAGTGATTAAACTTTGTAGCCTATCTGCTTGGCAGGAGTTCCCCCTTTAGGGACACTCAAGGCTGGAGAAGAAAAGTTTCGGGTGAGACTGTGAGTGTCAGCTCTGTGGGTTAGGAGTAGTGGTGTCTGCTGGCACAGTCAGTACTACGTGTTTGCGTAGCTGTGTTTGTTTATATATAGGCTGATTGTGTCTTCATGGCGAGACGTTGATGAGTAGTGTTGCTCACGAATATTCGCATTGCGAATATTCGCTACGAATATTGCATATTCGAGTATTCGCGAATAACTCGAATATTGCGGCGAATATTCGCTATAGCGAATATTCGTATTTTTTCAAATTTATTTTTAAAACAGATCACATCCTAGAGATCTCCATCGACGTCTAAAAGCATTGCTGGTATGATTAGAGACCCTGGGCCGAGTAGCTGATGCGACTCTTTTATGTTGCCGAAAATTCGCATTGCAAATTTTCGGCAACATAAAAGAATCGCATCAGCTACTCGGCCCTTCTTTTGCATCAGAGCCAATCAGAAAAACTCGAATATTCGGCAAAAGGAATATTGCGCGATATTCCTTTTGCCGAATATTCGAGTTATTCTGATTGGCTCTGATGCAAAAGAAGGGCGGAGAAGATAATCGCGCAATAGGAATATTGCGCGATTATCTTCTCCGCCCTTCTTTTGCCCCCTTATTCTCCTTTCTTTTAAGTAGAGTTAGTGTAGAGTTAGTGTTTAGTGCATATTAGTTTAGTAATACAGGAAATGATCTCCGTTTATGAGAATTTCGCAATCATTTTCGCAAAAAAATTTTTTGGATAAAATATCACGAATATTCGATATTAGCGAATATTCGCGAATATTCTTCTATATATTCGCGCAATATCGCAAAATCGAATATGGCGTATTCCGCTCAACACTATTGATGAGGTGCTGTGAGTGCAAACACATATTTTGTCCCCACCAAGAAGCCGAGGGATCCGATTACATGGCACACAGGAGGATGGGAGTCCAATTACAGGGGATGATGGGAGTCCGATTACACGGCACACAGGATGATGGGAGTTCGATTACACGGCACACGGGATGATGGGAGTCCGATTACACGGCACACAGGATGATGGGAGTATGATTACACGGCACACGGGATGATGGGAGTCCGATTACACGGGATGATGGGAGTCCAATTACACGGGATGATGGGAGTCCGATTACACGGGATGATGGGAGTCCGATTACACGGGATGATGGGAGTCCGATTACACGGCACACAGGATGATGGGAGTCCGATTACACGGGATGATGGAAGTATGATTACACGCACACGGGATGATGGGAGTCCGATTACACGGGATGATGGGAGTCCGATTACACGGCACACGGGATGATGGGAGTCCGATTACACGGCACACAGGATGATGGGAGTATGATTACACGGCACACAGGATGATGGGAGTATGATTACACGGCACACGGGATGATGGGAGTATGATTACATGGCACACGGGATGATGGGAGTCCGATTACACGGGATGATAGGAGTCCGATTACACGGGATGATGGGAGTCCGATTACACGGGATGATGGGAGTCCGATTACACGGTATGATGGGAGTCCGATTACACGGCACACAGGATGATGGGAGTCCGATTACACGGGATGATGGAAGTATGATTACACGCACACGGGATGATGGGAGTCCGATTACACAGCACACGGGATGATGGGAGTCCGATTACACGGCACACAGGATGATGGGAGTTCGATTACACGGCACACAGGATGATGGGAGTATGATTACACGGGATGATGGGAGTCCGATTACACGGCACACAGGATGATGGGAGTTCGATTACACGGCACACAGGGTGATGGGAGTATGATTACACGGCACACGGGATGATGGGAGTCCGATTACACGGGATGATAGGAGTCCGATTACACGGGATGATGGGAGTCCGATTACACGGTATGATGGGAGTCCGATTACACGGCACACAGGATGATGGGAGTCCGATTACACGGGATGATGGAAGTATGATTACACGCACACAGGATGATGGACAGTATGATTACACGGGATGATGGGAGTCCGATTACACGGCACACAGGATGATGGGAGTTCGATTACACGGCACACAGGATTATGGGAGTTCGATTACACGGCACACAGGATGATGGGAGTATGATTACACGGGATGATGGGAGTCCGATTACACGGCACACAGGATGATGGGAGTTCGATTACACCACACACAGGATGATGGGAGTTCGATTACACGGCACACAGGATGATGGGAGTATGATTACACGGGATGATAAGAGTCCAATTACACGGCACACAGGATGATGGGAGTTCGATTACACCGCACACAGGATGATGGGAGTATGATTACACGGGATGATGGGAGTCCGATTACACGGCACACAGGATGATGGGAGTTCGATTACACCACACACAGGATGATGGGAGTTCGATTACACGGCACACAGGATGATGGGAGTATGATTACACCACACACAGGATGATGGGAGTTCGATTACACCACACACAGGATGATGGGAGTTCGATTACACGGCACACAGGATGATGGGAGTATGATTACACGGGATGATAAGAGTCCAATTACACGGCACACAGGATGATGGGAGTTCGATTACACCACACACAGGATGATGGGAGTCCGATTACACTGCACACAGGATGATGGGAGTATGATTACACGGCACACAGGATGATGGGAGTTCGATTACACGGCACACAGGATGATGGGAGTTCGATTACACGGCACACAGGATGATGGGAGTTCGATTACACGGCACACAGGATTATGGGAGTTCGATTACACCACACACAGGATGATGGGAGTGCGATTACACTGCACACAGGATGATGGGAGTATGATTACACCACACACAGGTGAAGTTAACCAAGGAACACACTGGAAGCGCCCCTTGCTTGCCTTTAAGTGGCCCTTGGGGGGGAATCTATTCCTTACACTGACACCAACTATGGGGTATCATTCCTCCCACCCCTTCCATTCATTGGATTTCAGTTCTGTTAATCATAGAGGCGTGACATCACATATGGGCGTTACCTATTGCAAACACAGCCTGCCTAGGAACGCCCATTCCTGCAGACTGACACCCCCCCCCCCTTTAAAGGGGTAGTTTCCCCAAAAACCTTTTTTTTAACATTGATTGAGGCTCGTTATGTCAAGGGGAATCAGGTTTTTTTTTTTTAGAAATGAAGCAGTACTTACCGTTTTAGAGATGCATCGTCTCCGACGCTTCCGGGTATGGGCTCCGACTATAGGCGTGCCTATTTGATTGACAGGCTTCCGAGGTTGCATACATCGCGTCACGATTTTCCGAAAGTAGCCGAACGACGGTGCGCAGGCGCAGTATAGAGCCGCACCGTCGCTCGGCTTCTTTCGGCTACTCGTGACGCGATGTATGCGACCGTCGGAAGCCTGTCAATCAAATAGGCACGCCCAGACCAGACGATCATACCCGGAAGCGACGGAGACGATGCATCTGTAAAATGGTAAGTATTGCTTCGTTTCTAATAAAAAACCACCCGATTCCCCTTGACATAACGAGCCTCAATCAATGGTAAAAAAAGGTTTTTGGGGGAATTACCCCTTTAAGGCATTTAGATTTTTTTTTTTACATGACTCCTCCCACTACTTGCATCAGGACTGAGGGCTCCTGAGGTGGGGGAGGGGCTGGGATGTTTACAGGAAGTGATGGGATGTTTACAGGAAGTGATGTACAGCCCCTCCCACCAGCCATGATTTGCCTGCATTGCATATAGAGGAGTACAGAGACAAAATGGTAAGATTTGTTTAATTAAAAATTGTTGATGTGGGGGAGGGGAACCAGGGAAGTCCTCATTAGGCACACGGCACATGCTTGGCGGGCGTCTCAGGACTGATCGCTTCCCCTTGTAGAAGATTGGGAATGTGTGAAGATTTTGTATTTCTAGGGTCACGGGGGTGGGGTTTCAACTCTAAAAAGGGGCGATGTGTCAATAAATAAGGCCGGCCACACATTATACAATTTTTCTCGTCCAACTTTTTCCTTTAGATTTACCAAAAACCACATAATAGGAGGTCAGATCTCCCCACTTTCCAGTTTTCACCCCCCTCCCCCCATAGCAGGAAATGAAATCTGCAGATTTAAAGTGGAGGTCCACCTAAACCAGTGATCTCCAAACTTGCTTTTTTTTCCGGACCTTGGAACACTATTTAATCCACTGATACTAACAGTGGGGCATAACTCCTCCCAATGACACTAATGATGGGGTCCTATTTCTCCAAGTGACACCAACAATGGGGCTCAATGACACCAACAATGGGACTCAATGACACCAACAATGGGACTCAATGACGCCAACAATGGGACTCAATGACACCAACAATGGGACTCAATGACGCCAACAATGGGACTCAATGACGCCAACAATGGGACTCAATGACGCCAACAATGGGACTCAATGACGCCAACAATGGGACTCAATGACGCCAACAATGGGACTCAATGACGCCAACAATGGGACTCAATGACGCCAACAATGGGACTCAATGACGCCAACAATGGGACTCAATGACGCCAACAATGGGACCCAATGACGCCAACAATGGGACCCAATGACGCCAACAATGGGACCCAATGACGCCAACAATGGGACCCAATGACGCCAACAATGGGACCCAATGACGCCAACAATGGGACCCAATGACGCCAATAATGGGACCCAATGACGCCAATAATGGGACCCAATGACGCCAATAATGGGACCCAATGACGCCAATAATGGGACCCAATGACGCCAATAATGGGACCCAATGACGCCAAAAATGGGACCCAATGACGCCAATAATGGAACTCAATGACACCATCAATGGGGCACAATCAATTGCATTGACACCAAAGATGGGGCATTGTTTTTTCACACTGACATCGGGACCTTTTCTGCGCCCAGTGACCACAGTCCGGCCCCTATAATGCCTGAAGGAGTTTGGAGACCCCCCTGAGCTAAACGAAAGATATTAAAAGCCAACGGTTACAAATACTGCAGCTGCTGACTTTTAATAAATGGCCACTTACCTGTCCAGGGCGCCCGTGATATCGGCAGCCGAAGACGAGCAATCGCCGGCATTCTCGGCTGTTCCCGCCACCATCCTCGGTGAGGGAAGCAGGAAGTGAAGTGTTGTGGCTTCACTGTCCGCATCCCTACTGCGCATGCGCGAATCGTGCCGCGCATTTTGACAGGTTCTCGATGTGTTCGGGGAACTGTGTGTTTCCCAGAACACAGCGGGGGGTTGTTATTCTGCGGATATCTCTCTGTATTAGACAGGTATCTGCACCCCCCCCCCCTGAAAGGTTCCAAATGTGGCACCGGAGGGGGGAGGTTCTAGTTCTACTTTAGGGTGGAACTGCGCTTTAGCTCCTTCACACCGACTATACTATATACGCCTTCTCTCAGTGGGTGGGCCTTGGCGCATACTTGCGCACCACACCAGATTTTGCACTCTCATGTTTTAGTAAATCGATCCTCTTTACATTTTAGACTTTTATACTCGATTTATTGGCTTTATATTGACTTTTAAAGCTGATTAATAATATGAAGGAACATACAAAAGTTGACTGAAAATGCCATAAATTGATTGGCAGTTAGGGGAGGTATGGGGGACCCATCCAGTGACGTCATAGAGGAATAGCGCCAACTGCCGGGTTTTGACATCGTTTGCTTTACCGCTTCCAACGCCGAGCCCGGGGCTGCAAATAAAGGCGGTATACATGTCAAATACCCCGAATGATTATTCCTGTTGTTTGTTTTTTTCTGATTAACAGCGTCTCGTAACTCAACTTCAATAAAAATTTAGTGAGTCTGAGTTTGTCATCCTCATAAAACTCTCATACAGTACCTCACTATAAATAAACTTTTATCTGCACTGCCCACCTTTGTCCACCGGGGGCATCATCAATCCTCTTATGCTGGAATCAGAATATTCAGAGATGATCTCTGAGCAATGAAACCCATTTTCTGTTCACAGAATGCAGAATGATGATTCCTCTTCACCGAGGAGATACAGATGTGGGCAGAAGGGGGAACAACAAGTCCCAGCGTGCTCTGCCATCCAGCCAAGGAGTGTACCTAGACTTAAAATCCTTCTTCAGCGGTGACCACGTGTCCTGGATTGCCCGCTCTTGTTGGAAATTCCACTCGTGTGTATCCAATTCCAACGCACAAAAATTCTACGCATGCTCGGAATCATTGTACTTCATTTTTCTCGGCTTGTCATGGTGTTGTATGTCGCCGCGTTCTTGACGTTCGGAAATTTCCGACAGCATTTGTGCGACCGTGTGTATGGGCCAACATCCGTCGGGGAAAAAAAAAAACATGGATTTGTTGTCAGAAATTCCGATCGTGTGTACGTGGCATTAGAGCACTGGGATAATAGCGGTGCCAGTAGCGGAAAAAGTTTGGAAAACCAGCAGCTCGCTGACCCGCCTGTTCAGAGCTCTCAGCCAATGACATACCTCCCAACCGTCCCGGATTTCGTGGGAAAGTCCCGAGATTCGAGGTAAATCCCGTGGTCACGCGATCATGGCCGGAGTTCTGCCCCCCGTCCCCGCGATCATCGTGGTAAATCCAGCGGTCCCGCGCCCCGCCCCCCCCCCGCTCAACAACTTAACAACTTTCATCTGCGAAACACCCCCCCCCCCCCGCTCAACAACTCCGATATGCGGAACCCCCTCTCAACAACTCCGATATACGGAACCCCCGCTCAACAACCTTGCATGGTTAGTACAGTAGTGTGTAGCAGGCTTTACGCCATCATCATCATCGCCATCACAAGAGATCTTCCTAATAAAGATGCAAAGTCTCCATTGGATCTCTGACAGATGGTGAACAAGAGATAGTGACAACTGTATTTATTTGTGTTGCAGTAGGTGAGCAGCGTGTCAGAATCTACACATTTTTTTTTTTTCTCGTACTTAGCGCCGCTATTTACATAAAGGATGTCCATGTTTATCTGCGCACTTCCATAGGAAACTTGTCCGTGCCAAACCAGCAAATTCAGTATCAACGTGTATATGTATGTATGTGTGTGTGTGTGTGTATATAATGTATGCGTGTGTATAAATGTACATATATATATTTAAAGGTCCTTTGTAATTGTTTCCTGCAGGCTCCACAATGTCTGCTTTTCACTCCATACTTTATATGGAGAATATTGCTGCGCAGTCCAGCAAATCTATGATTTCCTGTTAGTGTGTTGGCTGAAGAGCTTGCAATCAGTGGATTGCACAGGAAAGCGGACCGTACATGGATTTCAATT
The DNA here is from genome assembly GCA_029574335.1 of Rana kukunoris. Lineage (NCBI taxonomy): Eukaryota > Metazoa > Chordata > Amphibia > Anura > Ranidae > Rana > Rana kukunoris. The sequence goes on along the minus strand of CM056055.1, from coordinate 225,582,408 downwards.
TGCCGGGCTTAGCAGGGACCGGCTGAATTTCGATGGCTACTGGTGGACTCGGATAGTGCATACTTAAACCTCACTCATTATCTCTCTCTTCTCTTCTCTTCTCTCTCCTCTCTCCTCTCTCTTCTTCTCTTCTTCTCTTCTTCTCTTCTCTTCTCTTCTTCTCTCTTCTCTTCTTCTCTCTTCTCTTCTTCTCTCTTCTCTTCTTCTCTCTTCTCTTCTCTTCTCTTCTCTTCTTCTCCTCTTCTCTTCTTCTCTTCTTCTCTCTTCTCTTCTCTTCTCTTCTCTTCTTCTCCTCTTCTCTTCTTCTCCTCTTCTCTTCTTCTCTTCTTCTCTTCTTCTCCTCTTCTCTTCTTCTCTCTTCTCTTCTCCTCTTCTCCTCTTCTCCTCCTCTTCTCCTTTCCTCTTCTCCTCTTCTCCTTTCCTCTTCTCCTCTCCTCCTCTCCTCTCCTCCTCTCCTCCTCTCCTCTTCTCCTCTCCTCCTCTCCTCTTCTCCTCTCCTCCTCTCCTCCTCTCCTCTCCTCTCCTCTTCTCTCCTCCTCCTCTCCTCTTCTCTCCTCCTCTCCTCTTCTCTCCTCCTCCTCTCCTCTTCTCTCCTCCTCCTCTCCTCTTCTCTCCTCCTCCTCTCCTCTTCTCTCCTCTTCTCTCCTTCTCTCCTCTTCTCTCCTCCTCTCCTCTTCTCTCCTCCTCTCCTCTTCTCTCCTCCTCTCCTCTTCTCTCCTCCTCTCTCTTCTCTTCTCTCCTCCTCTCTCTTCTCTTCTCTCCTCCTCTCTCTTCTCTTCTCTCCTCCTCTCTCTTCTCTTCTCTCCTCCTCTCTCTTCTCTCCTCCTCTTCTCTTCTCTCCTCCTCTTCTCTTCTCTCCTCCTCTCCTCTTCTCTCCTCCTCTCCTCTTCTCTCCTCCTCTCCTCTTCTCTCCTCCTCTCCTCTTCTCTCCTCCTCTCCTCTTCTCTCCTCCTCTCCTCTTCTCTCCTCCTCTCCTCTTCTCTCCTCCTCTCCTCTTCTCTCCTCTTCTCTCTCTTCTCTTCTCTTCTCTCTCTTCTCTTCTCTTCTCTCTCTCTTCTCTTCTCTCTCTCTTCTCTCTCTCTCTCTCTCTCTCTCTCTCTCTCTCTCTCTCTCTCTCTCTCTCTCTCTCTCTCTCTCTCTCTCTCTCTCTCTCTCTCTCTCTCTCTCTCTCTCTCTCCTCCCACCTCTGAAAGGGTAGACCTCTAAGGCCGCGTACACACAGGGACATGTCCGCTGAAACTGTCCGACAGACCGTTTCCAGCGGACAAGTCTCCTCCGGATTTTCATCCGACGGCGTGTACACACCATCGGATCAAAATCCCCGCTGGCAAACAGCGCGGTGACGTTGACGTTGACGCCGCCACATCACCGAACCAGGAAGTGAAAAAATTCCACGCATGCGTCGAATCCATTCGACGCATGTGCGGTCAGATATGTCCGCTGGTTAGTGTACTAACCAGCGGACATATCCAACGGACATGTCTCCGGTGGACAAATTTTAAAGCATGCTTTGAAATTTGTCCGCTAGCCCATACACACGATCAGATTTGTCTGCTGAAACGGTCCATCGGATCAGTTTCAGCGGACAAATTCGATCGTGTGTACGCGGCCTGATGAGTGGGAGGCTAAAGAGGAAGGGGTGGATCTTAAACAGGAAGGGGGTTTGAGGGGGTGCCCGATCTTAATCTTGCCTAGGCCCTAGGGCAGCACAAAACCAAAATGCACCACTGGGAGCAGTGCAGCATTGTTGCCACCCTGCATTGGAGAAAGCAGTGAGCACAGATAGGCTTATAATTAAGTGCTGGAGAATATATAATATATATATATATAATTTTAAATAGGAGGCCATATTGTAATGTGGGGGGTAATGTCTATAGTACTTTGACAGGCCAAAAGAGGGCAGTATCTTCAATGGGGAGGGGGGTCAGAAATTGCCACTACCCTGCAGTAAGGAGAGAGTGACGTTGGTTACCACGATGGCAGTGGGGCGCTGCTGGGACGTCATGCAGGATGATGCACATTATCACAACATCTGTAAAGGCTGAGTTGAGGTTTATGTGGGGAAGTGGGAGATGTAGATACAGGAGATCAAGTCTTTGTGTTTTCACTCTTCCATGGCTGCCTTTATCATTCATTCATAGCGGATACAGCGGGATCATACTAATCCTGGGAGCCGATACACCGCATAAATCACATACGCTGCTTAAACCAGCTGAATGCACATCTATTATATGTACAGTATTTGTGAGCTGCTGAACCGGCCAGAAGGTTTGTCATTTTGTGATTCATACACCCTCCTGCCACACTGCACAGCCTCACTGCCATTACATTGAGGGGGAGGAGCCTCTGTGGTCCACAACTGATGGCTGAAGAACATAGAAAAGGATGTGAGCGACACAAAACGTGCATTAGTCCAGTTAGAATCTTAGTTTTGTGACTACGCGTTTTGGGGTTTAAACCTCCCACTTCATCAGAGGAGGAGTTTTGAGCCCCTGAAACGCGTTGGCCTTTAGACTTCTAGCCATGGGATATTAAATGTATACCGGACTCATTCAAATCTTGTGCCGCTCTCATCCTTCTGTTCCTCAGACCTCTCCAGGGACCCACTTGGACAACTTGGGGTGACAGAGTGCTGCCTCGAAGGACAGTCACTCCCCCTTGAGCTGGCGAGATGGTGAGGGTATACATGTCGCAGCTGCGATACTTTGCGTCTGTGACCGGAATCATGCCCCCTGTTGCTTCATGCCAAAAGCGAACCATTCAAATGAATGGGGTTGCTCTGCAAGCGTCCCTCAACTATGTGTAATGCGCATGGTTGTGGTGTGCTATTGTGGGCTTTAAGGGGTTAAAGCAGGTGGCGAGGAGGCAATGCAACACCTCCTAATCGCACTTCAGAGGCCCAAGCACATGTGAATGAGCCCGAAAAGTTTGATCCTGTGTTCTGATCTCCACCTACCTGGGTATCCAGCTCTCCACCTGTACAAGTCCTACAGAAGATTGCTGGGAAGGCTGAAAATCTAAATCTCAGGGCAAAAGGGGCTGCTGCCCTGGGCTCAGCCTGTATTGTAGGAAAGGGAGAGCCGCAAGTTCCTTCTCCTATAAGGCTGACAGGAGTAGTGACCGCTCCATCACTGCTTCTGTAAGACTAGCACTGGGCTCAGCCTGTATTGTAGGGAAGGGAGAGCCGCAAGTTCCTTCTCCTATAAGGCTGACAGGAGTAGTGACCGCTCCATCACTGCTTCTGTAAGGCTAGCACTGGGCTCAGCCTGTATTGTAGGGAAGGGAGAGCCGCAAGTTCCTTCTCCTATAAGGCTGACAGGAGTAGTGACCGCTCCATCACTGCTTCTGTAAGACTAGCACTGGGCTCAGCCTGTATTGTAGGGAAGGGAGAGCCGCAAGTTCCTTCTCCTATAAGGCTGACAGGAGTAGTGACCGCTCCATCACTGCTTCTGTAAGACTAGCACTGGGCTCAGCCTGTATTGTAGGGAAGGGAGAGCCGCAAGTTCCTTCTCCTATAAGGCTGACAGGAGTAGTGACCGCTCCATCACTGCTTCTGTAAGGCTAGCACTGGGCTCAGCCTGTATTGTAGGGAAGGGAGAGCCGCAAGTTCCTTCTCCTATAAGGCTGACAGGAGTAGTGACCGCTCCATCACTGCTTCTGTAAGACTAGCACTGGGCTCAGCCTGTATTGTAGGGAAGGGAGAGCCGCAAGTTCCTTCTCCTATAAGGCTGACAGGAGTAGTGACCGCTCCATCACTGCTTCTGTAAGACTAGCACTGGGCTCAGCCTGTATTGTAGGGAAGGGAGAGCCGCAAGTTCCTTCTCCTATAAGGCTGACAGGAGTAGTGACCGCTATCACTGCAAGACTAGCACTGAAGCCGCAAGTTCATAAGGCTGACAGGAGTAGTGACCACTCCATCACTGCTTCTGTAAGACTAGCACTGGAAGCGGCAACAAGAGGAGGAGAGAGCTGGGAGGAGGTGCATGCTGTGCTTTCTCTCTCCCCTCCTCCGCATAAGCTTGCACACAATCAAGGGGGTGGGGTGCAATTTGGCATCTTTGCCCTGGGCACTGAATGATCTTGTTGTGGCACTGCAGGAACTTATAAGAACGATGGATTTATGGCAGGATCAACAGATATTTTATGGTACAATGTACTTAGCCTGAAAAAGAAATCCAGTGCAGGCTCCATATGTAAGGTCTGGTGATCTGCAATAACATCTCGGATGTAGATGAACTTTGCACCCCCGAAATCGTTCCCCACCACCCGGCAGAGAGGACAGATCAGGTTGAGGTCTCCTTGCTGCATTGTTGCACTTTTCAGCCTTTTATGTGTCTGTATTTATTTCACGGATGAGTCAGAAATCGGCGTGGTGGCGGCGGCGCGGTGACGCACCATGTTGGCTGTCAACAGAAGCAGGAATGTCGCTTGTGATGCCTTCTGTTCACTAACTGAGCAGATGAAGTCTACGAGCTTCTGAGACTGGAAGGGAATCTCGTAGCTCTGCGCTATAATAGAACCGATCCATTTCCACATATACCAGGCAGAACGTGCGCCTGATGGCCGCAGAGGACATAAAACACAGGAATGCAACTTCTCATAATCCTCGTACTGCCGATAACAGAGCATGGCTGACCGATTAGCAGGGCGACATCGCTAACCTTTAACAAGATATTGATCGAAACTTTAACCTTAATCACTATGGCGGCATTAAAGGACGTTTGAGGCCTAATTGAGGTTTACAAGCCTCAGTAGATACAACCAATATCAGTCTAGTGTTGGCCCTCCATGTCTGCCTCTCTTAATCTGACCATGCATTGTAAGATCTGGTTGTATAATCTCTATATTATCCCCTTTAGATCAAAACTGGGTGATTTCATTATCTAAACCAGTTGTTGCCTAACTGTGGCCCTAGGGCCGAATAAGACCCTTTACTTGCGTTTATCTGCCCCCAGGGCCTATTTCTGCCACCAATGCCAACAATTGGGCACTTTTCCTTCCAGTGACACCAACAATTGGGCACTATTCCTCCCACTGACGCCAACAATTGGGCACTATTCCTCCCATTGACGCCAACAATTGGGCACTATTCCTCCCATTGACGCCAACAATTGGGCACTATTCCTCCCATTTCTGCCACCAATGCCAACAATTGGGCACTTTTCCTTCCAGTGACACCAACAATTGGGCACTATTCCTCCCACTGACGCCAACAATTGGGCACTATTCCTCCCACTGACGCCAACAATTGGGCACTATTCCTCCCATTGACGCCAACAATTGGGCACTATTCCTCCCATTGACGCCAACAATTGGGCACTATTCCTCCCATTGACGCCAACAATTGGGCACTATTCCTCCCATTGACGCCAACAATTGGGCACTATTCCTCCCATTGACGCCAACAATTGGGCACTATTCCTCCCACTGACGCCAACAATTGGGCACTATTCCTCCCACTGACGCCAACAATTGGGCACTATTCCTCCCACTGACGCCAACAATTGGGCACTATTCCTCCCACTGACGCCAACAATTGGGCACTATTCCTCCCACTGACGCCAACAATTGGGCACTATTCCTCCCACTGACGCCAACAATTGGACACTATTCCTCCCACTGACGCCAACAATTGGGCACTATTCCTCCCACTGACGCCAACAATTGGGCACCATTCCTTCTACTGACGCCAACAATTGACAGTAGATACAACCAATATCCGTCCAGTGTTGGCCCTCCATGTCTGCCTCTACTTATCTGACCACGTATTGTATGATCTGGTTGTATAATCTCTATACAATGCCCTTTAGATCAAAAATTTGGGGGGTTTCATTATCGAAACAAGTGGGCACCATTGCTCCCACTGACGCCAACAAGTGGGCACCATTGCTCCCACTGACGCCAACAAGTGGGCACCATTGCTCCCACTGACGCCAACAAGTGGGCACCATTGCTCCCACTGACGCCAACAAGTGGGCACCATTGCTCCCACTGACGCCAACAAGTGGGCACCATTGCTCCCACTGACGCCAACAATTGGGCACCATTGCTCCCACTGACGCCAACAATTGGGCACCATTGCTCCCACTGACGCCAACAATTGGGCACCATTGCTCCCACTGACGCCAACAATTGGGCACCATTGCTCCCACTGACGCCAACAATTGGGCACCATTGCTCCCACTGACGCCAACAATTGGGCACCATTGCTCCCACTGACGCCAACAATTGGGCACCATTGCTCCCACTGACGCCAACAATTGGGCACCATTGCTCCCACTGACGCCAACAATTGGGCACCATTGCTCCCACTCCCAAGCAATTATGATCTTCTTTCCTATCTATTTGCGAATGCTAACAGCATAAGGGATTCCAAATAATCAATGTTGATTGGAGAGTGAAATTCCACTTTAACATGCATGTTGGTAACGAGTGCGTTTCTGCAACGCGCCCAATCGATACGGCGTGTTTCTGCCCCGGGTGCTGTATCTGGAGTTGGGCGATTAACGGCTTCTACTGATTTAAAAAGTGGGAAAAAAAAAAACTTGTCATTTTTAAAGCCCTGTAAAGCGTTGCCATCTGAGCGGAGATTGCTGGAACCGTCGCTGAAGGATTGATGCTAAATTGGCCCGGCATTCCAATCCCAGAATCCTCTCTGCTCTGGAAACCGAACATTCCACCACAATGAAACCTTTTTTTCGCTTTGTGACTCCACAATGCTCTGCCGGTCTCTGCGACTCCAGAAAGTGGAAAAATCAGTCTGTGCCCCCAGCAGGGAGGCGACGTTTACACAGTCTGTATCTGCAGAGCAAACAGCAGGCCCAGAGAGTGTTTGAGTTTCTGTGCATTCCTGCAGGAGAGGGTTCTTCTATGTGACCCCCCCCCCCCCCCCCTCCACCATCCAGCACCCACCCACAGGGCTTTGTCCAAAGTATTGGCAGCTACAATGGCTGCATTTGTTCTCACGTTCCTCCCTCCCCCACCTGCACAAAGGGAATAGCAGTCTTGTCCCAACACGAGCTGTGCAAGGAGATAGGCCGCAGAGGCTTAAATAATAGCAGGACAAGATGGTGCAGGTGACGCCCCTGTCCTCAGGCTGCTTTGCTCTGTGAGCCACTGAGTTCTGTATCCACCGAGCCAGCTGGATGTGTGGCAAGTGGATCCCATGTAGGACCTTCCCTGATCCCGTAGGACCTTCCCTGATCCCGTAGGACCTTCCCTGATCCCGTAGGACCTTCCCTGATCCCGTAGGACCTTCCCTGATCCTGTAGGACCCCCTCTGATCCCGTAGGACCTTCCCTGATCCTGTAGGACCCCCTCTGATCCTGTAGGACCTTCCCTGATCCTGTAGGACCTTCCCAGATCCTGTAGGACCTTCCCAGATCCTGTAGGACCCCCTCTGATCCTGTAGGACCCCCTCTGATCCTGTAGGACCCCCTCTGATCCTGTAGGACCCCCTCTGATCCTGTAGGACCCCCTCTGATCCTGTAGGACCCCCTCTGATCCTGTAGGACCTTCCCTGATCCTGTAGGACCTTCCCTGATCCTGTAGGACCCCCTCTGATTCTGTAGGACCCCCGCTGATCCTGTAGGACCTTTGCTGATCCCTGTTTTCTGCAGTGTCAGTCCAGGTATGTGGAGTAAAGAAACATTTAACTGATCTGGTTGTATGTAATCCCTCTCCTCACTTGTCTTCCTAACCCCCCCCCCCCCTCCCCCAAACTTTATAGGACTGATCATTTCATTTCCAGGGATTACCTTCTGCTAACTTTTGTCAAAGGCTGGCTGTGCACCAATGAGATCTCCACTGGCTATGTATCTGGGAGCGCTACTTGTCTTGTACTGATCTTTGCAGGGAGCTGGCAAATTTCTAGAAACAGAATAGAATAGAAACAGAATATTGTGATATGAGGCCTCTTATGATATGACCGGCAGATCTGCACCTTGACATGAGCAGTTTATGGTCTCAGGCCCTGGGGGGTCCAGCAGGTGAGGAGTCATAAATGTGGAGCGATCACTCCCCCCACCCCAGCCCCCCCCCCCCCAGGCCTCATACTAAAACAGATGTGTCTGATGGGACCTCGTCCTCCCTCTGTTCTCACATCTGTCTCTGACTGCGCAGGTCCCAGTAGAGGAAGAGAGAGGTTTAATATGTGACACATGGGTGATAGAAACTGGAACACATCAGATGGTATTGGTTCTGGGATGGGAACGTGGCTGGTCTGTGCTGAGCGCACAATTCTTCAGGTCAGGACATTGTTATTGCGCACTCCAGCGAATGGACAAAAGCGCTGCAATCCTAACATCCAATATACAGAACTGATAAGGAATCCTCCCAACTATTCCAGATTATAGTGTAAGGCTGCGTACACACGATCAGTCAAAACCAATGAAAACGGACTGAAGGTCTGTTTCATCGGTCCAAACCGATGGTGTGTGGGCCCCATTGGTCAGTTATCTTTCGGTAAAAAAAGAGAACTTGCTTTAAAATTTAACCGATGGACGCCTAACCGATAGGTTAGTATGCAAAAGCATTGGTTAAAAATCCATGCATGCTCAGAATCAAGTCGACGCATGCTTGGAAGCATTGAACTTCGCTTTTTTCAGCACGTCGTTGTGTTTTACGTCACCGCATTCTGATACGATCGTTTTTTTAACCGATGGTGTGTGGGCACATCGGACCATCAGTCAGCTTCATCGGTTAACCGATTCTCATCGGATGGACTGATCGTGTGTACACGGCCTAAGAATTTGGGCAAAATCACCTCCTTGTCACCTCTCCCCCCATCCACACCAACCGCATTACAAAGCGACCATTAGGCTCGGTTCACACTGCCGTGGCTTGGCATCCAACCTGTGAGACCCCCAAGTCGCATGCTGTGCGATATCCCATGAAAGTCAATGAGTTGTCTTAAAGTGGGCTGAAGGTGCATTCTATGCATGAAGGTAAAAAAACCTTCTGTGTGCGGCATCCCCTCTCAGCCCCCCTTAATACTTACCTGAGGTCCATCTCGATCCAGCAATGTGCACAAGAGCCAAGGCTGTCCCGGTTTTTTCCCTCCTGATTGGCTGAGATGCGGCTTTAGGAGCCACTGGCTCCTGCTGCTGCTAATTACATTCAGTGAGGCGGAGGGTGGGAGCAGGGGGCGGAGCTGAGCCATACTCTGTGTCTAATGGATGCAGAGAGCCAGCATGCACAAGTGCCCCCCACAGCAAGAGTTTTGCTATGGGGGGGCACTAGGCAAGGAGAAGGGGCCCAGAGCGTCGGTGGGGGGCCCCAAAAAGAGGAGGATCTGAGCTGTTCTGTGCAAAACCATTGTTTGTAAAGTGAAAAAATGTATTTAAATAAAATAACAATCACTTGGCACTACTGAACCGACTTTAGAAAAGGATCCTGTGCTACTTCAAGGCGACTTCTATCCAACTTCTGCCCATAGACTTTAATGGAAGTCGCCTTCAAGTTGGATCTTCCTCTAATATAGATGTGATTTGGATCCGACATTACAGGAAGATTACCCAGACATTCCCTATGGTGTAGCTCCCTCCATGTCTTCAAAGTCGCATCAAATCGGATCAAAGTAGTACTCAGGTCCCCAAAAAATCAGTCGTACTATAAGTCACGCGACTTTCAGGTCGCAGTTGTGAGAACCGAGCATTGCAGCACAAGATTTTTTTTTTTTTTTTCAAAAACAGGCTTGCAATCCAAATGAGCCTCAGTGGGCGACGGCGGCGGGAATGCTGCGCGCTTCTTCAATGCCGCAGAGACGCGAGCGGCGCCAACTGTAAAACATTGCAGAATGCGGCAGTGAAGCATCAATGAATACATTAAGTGAATAAATTAAACAGAATTATAACAAGTTATTGCCTCTGTGTGGATCATAAATAGGCAGCGCAATGTTTGGTAACAAAGCACGCCGCGTAGATCCATCATTATCTTCACTTCAAAAACACAAGAAGTAAGGGAACAATCGTAATCCTTCTGAGAACTGTGTCATGGATACTCCGCGCTGAACTCCGAGGATAGCGAAACCCACTTATATAGGAACTGCTGGGGCTTCTAGAGAATTTGTATGTTCGTCCAGTTCGGAATTTACACAGCTCTGCCAAGGCAATGCATGAGATCAGATTTTTCTCTTTTACAAAAATTACAAAAATACAAAAAAAATGACAAAAATTAATAGTCAGCAGCTACACATACCAGTGGCGGCTGCAGGTATGTATGTGTGTGCGTGTGTGAGATATATATATACTCGAATATAAGCTGAGGCACCTAATTTTATTTTACCACAAAAAACTGGGAAAACGTATTGACCCGAGTATAAGCCTAGGGTGTCCATCTGCATGCCTCACTGTGCCCATATGCATGCCTCACTTTGCCTCACTGTGCCCATGCCTCACTGTGTCCATGCCTCACTTTTCCTCACTGTGCCCATTCCTCACTTTGCCTCACTGTGCCCATGCCTCACTGTGCCCATGCCTCACTGTGCCCATGCCTCACTGTGCCCATGCCTCACTGTGTCCATACCTCACTTTGTCTCACTGTGCCCATGTACATGCCTCACTGTGTCCATGCCTCACTTTGCCTCACTGTGCCCATGCCTCACTGTGTCCATGCCTCACTTTGCCTCACTGTGCCCATGCCTCACTGTGCCCATGCCTCACTGTGCCCATGCCTCACTGTGTCCATACCTCACTTTGTCTCACTGTGCCCATGTACATGCCTCACTGTGTCCATGCCTCACTTTGCCTCACTGTGCCCATGCCTCACTGTGTCCATGCCTCACTTTGCCTCACTGTGCCCATGCCTCACTGTGTCCATGCCTCACTTTGCCTCACTGTGCCCATGCCTCACTGTGTCCATACCTCACTTTGCCTCACTGTGCCCATGTACATGCCTCACTGTGTCTATGAACCCTTAGGCCTTAGGTCCCCCAGACAACAAACTTTGTACACTTGTAGAGGAAGAGTGGGGCTACATGTTTGCCAAGTTTGGGGTCCTATGACCGGCCGGTACCGGGTCCCCAAAGTCCGGGAGATCAGGTGCAAAAAAGTGACTCGAGTATAAGCCGAGGGGGGCATTTTTGGCACAAAAAAATGAGCGGAAAAACTTGGTTTATACTCGAGTATATACGGTATATATTTATATATCATTTGGGAGGGTTATTGCACACAATGCACCCACAGCCCACCCGGTGGGTCGGGTCACCCGCAAACCCCTGAACCATGGGTCGGTCAGTCACTGCTCACATCTTCTCGTGGGTCATTCGGGTCACCAGCACAACCCCGGTCTGTCTGTCGGTCGGTCGGTCGTTTGAGCCCCGCACTTACCCAGTGGCAGCGATTCCCTTATATTTTTATTTTTAACAATTTTATTTTTTAAATCTGTTTAAAAAATTGGGGGGTTTTGCTGAAATAACAGGAGTCTAAATAGGGAATTTGCGCCACATGGGGTGATTAGGGTGTGCCCTGGCACGCCCTGTGCGCACACCTATGGGCGCACTCATGTTTTCTCCCTTTTGCTCTGTTAAAGTCCAACTCCAGGAAACCGCAATGCAAGGGTTAATATTCACTTACCTGATCTTCCACTCCTCTGCAGGTCTAATTCAGGTACTTTAAAATGTGCAAAGTGGAACTAAACTGCATTTAAACGCCACAAAATAAAAACACCAATTCATTTGTTAATAGTCCAAGCAAGCCCCCCTCCCATCTATGTCTCCATGCTTTATTTTGCTAAGAAATCACTTAAAAAAACGCCGCACAACCCCCCCCCCCCCCCCCCTTAGCATTTCTGGCCATGGCCATCTTGAGTAAGGGCAGATGATATATGTAGCATTTACTTCTGGCTTTAGCTCAGGCATGCAGACAAGGGGGTGTGCTTGGCTAAGGAAAACCCTCCCATGATATATGACAATATTTTGGCCTAGGCCAGAAACCAGGAAGCAAATGAAGAAATTTAAAACAAAGTTTACCCCAAGTAAATCTAATCTACCTTCCTATCTATTTACAGTCCCTACCCAGTATGCTAACCACATAAGAATTACAAATAATCAATTCTGATTGAGAGAGTGGAGATCCACTTTAAATTTATAACACATGTTCAGTGATGTATAAATGAATACAGAGCTGTATTAATTTGTGCCTTGTCTATCTGCCTGGACAACTTCTTGCCTGTTCAATGTGGCTGGTGGTTTCCAGATCCATCTCTGGCATTTAAAGGGGTTGTAAAGGTTCGTTTTTTTTATTTTCTAAATAGGTTCCTTTAACCACTTGAGACCCGGACCAAAATGCAGGTAAAGGACCTGGCCCCTTTTTGCGATTCGGCACTGCATCGTTTTAACTGACAATTGCGCGGTCGTGCGCCGTGGCTCCCAAACAAAATTGGCGTCCTTTTTCCCCCACAAATAGAGCTTTCTTTTGGTGGTATTTGATCACCTCTGCGGTTTTTATTTTTTGCGCTATAAACAAAAATAGAGCGACAATTTAAAAAAAAATGCTATAATAAATATCCCCCAAAAATGTATAAAAAAACATTTTTTTCCTCAGTTTAGGCCGATACGTATTCTTCTACATATTTTTGGTAAAAAAAATCGCAATAAGCGTTTATCAGTTGGTTTTCGCAAAATTTATAGCGTTTACAAAATAAGGGATAGTTTTATTGCATTTTTATAATTTTTTTTTTTTACTACTAATGGTGGCGATCAGCGATTTTTTTTATTTTTTTATTTTTTTTTGTTCTGACTGCGACATTATGGCGGACACTTCGGACAATTTTGACACATTTTTGGGACAATTGTCATTTTCACAGCAAACAATGCATTTAAATTGCATTGTTTAAGTTGCAGTTTGGGAGTTAACCACAGGGGGCGTTGTGACTTTTAATGTTCCCTGTGTGTGTGTTTACAACTGTAGGGGGTGTGGCTGTAGGTGTGACGTCATCGATCGCGTCCCCCTATTACAGGGATGACGCGATCGATGCTGCGGCCACAGAGAAGCACGGGGAAGCCGTGTTTACACACGGCTCTCCCCGTTCTTCAGCTCCAGGGACGGATCGCCGCACTGCAGCGGCGATCGGGTCCGCGAATCCCGCGGTCCCGGAGCTTCGGACCGGGTCACGGGAGCGCGCCGCGGGTGCGCGCCCGTGACCCACGGCTGGATACTAGAACCAACGTATATGTGCCATTCTGCCGACGTATATGTGCAGTAGGCGGTCCTTAAGTGGTTAAGCTAGTGCACTGTTGGTTCACTTACCTTAACCTTCCATTTCCCTTCTAAGTTTTTTTTTTTTTCTTTGTCTGAATTTTTCACTTCCTGTTCCTCCTCCAGCAAGCTTGCCCCCATCATCCGAGCCGTTCTGGCTGGGGGTTAGTCAGTGTAATCGCCCCTTTCCTTTGGGACTACATCCCTGCGCGTAGACACTGTGAACATACTAGCTCAGTAATGGCGAACCTCGGCACCCCAGATGTTTTGGAACTACATTTCCCATGATGCTCATGCACTCTGCATTGTAGTGAAGCATCATGGGAAATGTAGTTCCTAAACATCTGGGGTGCCAAGGTTCGCCATCACTGTACTAGCTTAAAGGAACCTATTTAGAAAATAAAAAACAAACCTTTGCAACCCCTTTAGGTTGCAGAGAAAAATCAATTGTCCTACAGCCATAGTGTCCATCATCCCTCATGTATGACCATCTCCTTGTTGTTCCCAAATTCGTCATCGCTTTATTCCATCTTGTAATATTAGTTACGGCTCTAATGCCACCACTCAATGGAATGTGGCCATTGGCTAATAAATCCTTCTCTTTGAAGCTGCCACACTAGTTACAGACCCCCCTGGGACCCCCGGTCTGCCTTCATCTAGATAGGAAGACATTCATTTGGTCTGTCTGGAGGAGCGGGTGAGTCAGAACATAAATCTATCACTCCAGTGTTTTCAGCTAATAAGGTTGCCCTTTATCTCCGGCCCCATCCCTCCATCTCCTCCTCTGTCTTCTCCGAGACATGAGATCATTCCACCACACTGTGTTTGGACCTCCAGAAGGTCGTGTGTTTTGTAGTGATTTTTTTCTCTGCTACTCCTATGAAATTGACGTCATGGAGTGAGATACCGCAAGGTGTTTGTGCAACAAGGTGCCCTGTAAGTTTGTTAATCATTGACCTTCAACTAGCACACTTCCTCTTCTCGGAGCCCAGCACTAGACCCCATTACCAGGGTTACCTGGCACACCGTTGTTGAGAATGATGGATTTGTCCATTAACTTTGCCTAAATCTGACCTCCGTCCTTTCCTGTACCGACTCCTCTCCTGGACTAACATTGCTTACTTTGATTTCATTGCACACTGTCTGTCTGTTTCTCGTGATGTGCATTAGAAGCTACAGCAAGTCAGAGCCCCTCTCATTCCCTAGGTCATTTAGCATCCTCTAACCCAGTCGTGCGCTGTCTGCCTGTCCACTGGCACTTACCCCATGGGCAGCAGGGATCAGGGCTGCTGTTAGGCTGTACAGGACCCATGATTTCTAACATAACAGAGAACCCGCGTAAACGAACGCTTTTATGATAGAACAGGGAGGGGGATCAGGGCAGGGGAAGCAATTTTAAGAACAATGCCCTGTGTCTGTGTCTCTCCCTGCAGCAGTTGAAAGATGAGAAACAAGCTTTTTTCTGTAAATGCCCCTCTGATTGACCACACCGATTACTCCTGCTGTTCGGGCTCCTCTGTGTGTCAGGGCCCCCTACAGGAGGACTGCCGGGTCCCCCCCTATCAGCGACCCTGGCGGGGATCAGCGGGTACATCGGGCTGCGGCGCGTTTCTCCTCCACTTTCCACCAATGCGTCTCCTCCCCTCCTCCTAGGTGTCCAATAGGGATCGCCTGACCTTTTACCCAATCGGGAAACGGGTAACGGACCCACAGTTCCTCATACTCATTTGCTTTTCTAACACACCCCGGTGGATTCCGAGCGCAATGCTCTGTGCATTGAGGCCACCCTATTTTGAAGCCTATTGGAGCAGTGATGGTGAACCTTGGCACCCCAGATGTTTTGGAACTACATTTCCCATGATGCTCATGCATTCTGCAGTGTAGATGAGCATCATGGGAAATGTAGTTCTAAAACATCTGGGGTGCCAAGGTTCGCCATCACTGTATTAGAGTCTATGGTTCTAATCAGGTGCTTGAAAAAAAAGACCCCATTGCTGTTAGGATTCCGGGTGCCAGAATTACAAGGATATAGGGGGTGGCAGCAGCAGCAGCCCCCCGGTCTTCCTTCCCGGTTCGCGACCCCCGGCTACATGAGTGGTCAAGGGCGCAATGATGTCACTCCGGTGCATGCGCCGCCATTTACAGCACGAGCACTGAATGTCCAACAATGTAAGCCGGACCTTCAGAGTGCATGTACTCTGAATATCTCCTAAACAGTGCAAGTATTATAGGCTTACCTAGGTATAATAGTTTACTACCACCTTAATGTTTTGTCATTTCTTCGGGATTTTGGTTGTGCCATAGCAGATATGAAGCAAAAAGTTCATAATTGTTTTCTCTGTTAGGAAATTGTGACCCATGTGTTACTTTGTACCGTTTGGTGCCCTTTTGTAGATGTGTAACTTTTAATGACCTTTGATCAGTTGTTTTTAGATTTGGAACATATCCTCAACCGTAAGAACTGTAAATGTTATGAATATAATTTGACATTTTCACAAGACAATTTACACACGTAATGAAGTCTGTGTGTCTCTCTGTACAAAGTTTCTGATATCTTGGCATTAAAAAAAAACAAAAAAAAAAACGAAGAGAATAAAATTCTGTAAGATATTTTTGGATGGATTTTCACAGCTCCTCTGATTTTAGACCCGGGGTATACAGCATCAGACGCAGGGAGTATTCGGTGTCTTTCAGGATAAATGGCTTGCGTTAAAAAAAGCCTTTTTAGAGTTGCTTTTGTTCTCTTTGACTAGGAGGGAAAAATGAAACGGTTCACGCAGGACAAGTTGCATTCACCAAAAACCCAACAAATGCGAGTACACGCCGCACGAAGATGCAAATCAGAATTCAAACATTGCTTTCCAGATCCTTCCAAACTGTTTCACAAATGCATGTCAGAAGCAAGAAAAAGACACCCGCCCACACTAACCATTAGATTGTAATTGCCCTGTACGCGGAACAGTCACTCGCACGGATAACCGTTCTTCAAAGCGATGGTAGAGAATGACTTTCCCGACAAATTGGAGAATAATTTCGACCAATGGCTCCCATTGTTATCATTTGCAAGCGATTGTTTCTAGAAAATTACATGTTCTCCCAAGGCTGACATGTAATGCTGAAAAGATTTTAAAATGTGGGTCCTTTTTTGCATTTTCTAGATGAGGGACAATCAAAAAAAAAAATTGTGTCCTAGGGGCGGGGAGATGCAAGGTGCTCCTGGGGATGTGTGCCCCATTGGGGGGGGGGGTGGAAGTCCAGGTGTGCTGGGAAAATAACGCTATGGGTTTGGGAGCCCCCTAAGTTTCACAAGCACTGGGTCACATCACTTTACTAATTCTAATACTAAGACTCTGGAATTTCAACCCTCCACCAAGGAACCATAGTGCCACCAGCAGGTGATCCTGGTGCTGACATGGGGGGAGGTTCAGTGGCCTTTGTTTTTGTTTTTTTTCCCGCATCTCCCCTGTTGGGGTCTCTCTTTATGAGAGTCCCTTTGTCAAGTACTTGG
This sequence comes from Rana kukunoris, assembly GCA_029574335.1. Lineage (NCBI taxonomy): Eukaryota > Metazoa > Chordata > Amphibia > Anura > Ranidae > Rana > Rana kukunoris. Next base: position 225,565,704 of record CM056055.1, on the reverse strand, counting down.
AAGACAAGTTTTAACAGGTCCATAAGGAGTGGGGTCCACCAGGCTTTTGGCCTAGGTAGACCTAGTGCCCCTGGAGTGGCAGTCCAGGGGTTCCATATATTGCACCAGTGTTTGAGAGGGCACTTACTTGTATGGCACCATGGCTACGATCTCCACATACACCCTTTTCACACCTGCCTCTAGGGCCGGGCCTTTTGGCTGGAACCAGAGGAATTTTTGTTTCCTGGCCAGAGGGGGCCACCCATCGTATTGCACGATGGTCACTTTCCACTCACGCTCCCACCTTCCTTCTCCCCCCTTTTTCTTTTTTATTTTACCCCCGTGTTTGTCACTTTACGTCTTTATTTGTTGGTGCACGTTTGTATACCTTGTGTGTGATGATTAGGGTGCCGGTCCTTGGGCCAGTCCTGGAAGTCTTGGGAATGGGTGGACATGACCTTCTGGCTTAGTTCATCTGCTCTCATGGGGTGTCCCTTCAGTGGAGCCCCACCTGGGAGGGTTCTGTTTTGGCAGACCCTCCAATGAAGTTGGGCCTGGGTCGGCTTCGGCTGCTCGGACCACTGTTTACCTCAGTCCCCGTCTGGAGCCTAAGGCCCCTTTCACATTGAGGCGTTTTTCGTGCGGTACATCGCTAAAAATAGCGCTGCTATACCGCATGAAAAATCATGCCCTGTAGCGTTCAATGTGAAAGCCCGAAGGCTTTCACACTGAAGCGGTGCGCTAGCAGGAGTGCTCCAAAAGTCCTGCTAGCCGCATTTTTACCGCGGTATAGGAGCGGTGTGTTCACCGCTCCTATACCGCGCCTTCCCATTGAAATCAATGGGAAACCGTAACCCTTTTTCCGCCGCTAGCGGGGGTTAAAACCTCACCGCTAGTGCCCGAATATCGCGGTAAATACGACGGTATAGCGGCGCTACAAATAGCGCGGCTATACCATCACCGCCGCTCCACGCCTCAATGTGAAAGAGGTCTAACACCCCGGGGGATCAGGGTTGGGTCTTTTTCGGAGGACCACTTGAAGCCGCACCCGTTGCACTTTTTTGTGTATCACTCTTTATGTGTGTGCGCATTTTTTCTGCACCGGGTGAAGTTTTTGGGTTGTGTTATGCACACCACAGGCTTTTCAATAAAAGTACCTAACCCCTGTCAGAAGCCTTGTCCCCCGGGACGGGACTGGGATGCAGGCTGTTCCTATTCTGTACCCCAGGCATCCTCAAACTACGGCCCTCCAGCTGTTGCGGAACTACAAATCCCATGAGGCATTGTGAAACTCTGACATTCACAGACATGACTGAGCATGATGGGAAATGTAGTTCCTGAACAACTGGAGGGCCATAGTTTGAGGACCCATGCTGTACCCTGTGTGCTGTGATTCCACGCTTCACATTTTTGGTTCACATGGATTTAACCGCACAGAGCTACAAAATAGAATAATAAAAAAAAATTCCAAGTCAATTCTCCAAAAAATGACAACCTTTAGAATTGCAATGGTGTGTTGAGCAGAGAGAATGTGGAATGACTATTTTCCTGAGCCTAATGAACTGAAACCGATTTATGAACCCAAATATGAGGAACCTGGACTGTTTATCCTTGCCCTGACATAGAGGGGAGTGATGGTTCTTACATTATAGTCTCCTATCACCAAACAAAGCATAACCCGACTCACGTCCTTTCCTCCCTTCCTCCTCCCTTTTCATTTTCTCTCTCCTGTCTTTTCTCCTCCGATGGAGATTAGTTAAAGCCGCGTCCGTATCTGAATTTGGGCTTTTAACGAAGGGCTAATTAGTTGCCTTAATTGGAACGTGTCACAAACCAGCGGAGGATGACTCTGGAGCAGAGATAATTTAGTCAGAGCTGCGTATGATAACTGTATACGTTAACCCTCTCTGTGTATATGTGCCGCATATTATCACAAAAGTCATTTCCCGCAATGCCGTTTATTTATCAAAATGTCCAACCACAGACGCAGTTTTGTTGCGTCAATATGCTTTGTGTAACTCCTAAATGCTTAGCGTTTGATACATTTCCAGAAATCTGGCCGTTCAAGTAAAATCCTAATTACAGGGTAATTAAAAAGTCACTCCGCTGGAAGTTTGTTTGATGGGTCAGAGTGTTTAGATGAACCTATCCAGTATTCCTCCTTTTTAATTTCTTATTGTATCCACTCCCTAAAGAATACTGGACAACCAAATTGGGTATACAGCCTGATAACCCATATCTACAGGGCAGTAGTGTATTTAGGTTTTGTGCTGCCTTAGGCCTGACTAAACTTGTGCACCCCTTAATTTAAATATGACCCACCCCTTCCTGTCAAGGTCACGCCCATTTCTGTTTAAGGTCCACCCTGAAATTTTCAATTGGGGACACTAGTTCTGGGGGGGGGGGGATTCCCTTAATTTGCATAACTTTCATCTTACTTCCTATTTGGCTATGGGGCAGGAAGTGAAGTGAAATCTTTGCAATGGGACAGGGATGGTAAAAAATTAACTGACAGGGGCTATAACCCTCCCTTACTCTATCCAAAATGTAAAAAAAAAAAACGTTGCCTATAGTTCTACTTTAAGCACAAATTTTGGATAATTTTATGGAGAAGACTAAGAGGATATAACCATGCCGATGTTACAGCAGAAAACATACAGCACAGTGAGGACGATTTGTGGTCCAGGACAGTCAAAATTAGAAGCAACGCCCCCAAAGTTGCAGAATGCCGGCATTACGGAAGCAGTGCAGCGCAAGTGAAGCCGGTGGGGACTCTTTCCTTGTTGCTGTCATAATCTATGAGGGCCCCACAAAAGTTCCCCCTCTATTTCTCAAAGTTATAATCTTGACTATGGTGAACCTCATGAAATAAGCCCACACATTTCTGTTTTTAGTATATTTTTATATATATGTATATTTTTATATATATATATATATATTTTTAACTAACAATAAAATAGTAACAAATGCAATGATGTATGCAGTGGCCCACTAGATCAAATCTAGTGGGCCAGTCGCAGACCCTTGACCAAGATGAGTTTTGGTATTCTCCATGAAGCCCTTGAAGGGGGGGGGGGGGGGATTTGGTAAGGTTAGGCCGGTGAAGTCAAGACTTAAAGGGGTTGTAAAGGAAAAATGTATTTTTCATAATAAGCATCAATTACCCGCAGACTTTTTTCACTTCCTCATTGTTAATTTTTGCTCAGAAGTTGCTCTATTTCTTCTCTGTTCTGTTCACTTCCTGCTTGTCTGATTTTACTGACCACCGTGAAGGGAGACTTTACTGCGGTGGTCAGTAACGTGCCTGCCCCCTCCTGGGAACTACATCTGTGCGGCAGGACGCTCTCTACGTGTTAGAGACTTCAAGGATGCATACTGGGAAATGTAGTTCTTACATGAACAAATGATGCAAACCAGGAAGTGAATGAGAGAACAGAAACTAGAACGCCGGAGGTGATATAGATGAAGGAATTTAATAAGTATTTACTAATTTTTTACCAGAATCATTACACTATTCCGTCTGTCTACCTTGCAGACATAAATTTTAGGCAAAACATTTTTTTCCTTTACAACTCCTTTAAGCACTGGTTCATGTATGCTATTGTGGGTTAGGAATGTTCATGCCTTTTTTATAGTCTACTTTGTAAGGCAACATTGTACTCATTTATGCGGAAACTGGTGTGCCTCCCCCCAACAAAGAGTTAAATCTTCTTTTTAGTCCCAGCACGCCATTTCTCCTTGTTAGTGACAAGAAGCAATTTGAGGAGGTTAAATCAAGGCCGCCAGGGCCGTTAAAACCTCTCAGCGTGATTTACAAGGACTAATATGGCCGACATCTCCGAAACTTGTCGCCATCCAAAAAACTTATGTTAGCAAACAGCGAGGGATGCGTCATGTTTTTTTTGGAAGTTTTCTTCCTTACCTCGTCTGAACCTCGGGCCTTAAGTAAAACTGCTTTAGCGAGAATTCCTTATCTGCATAAATAAGCCTGCTTTTCACAATTGTTCTGCTGAAATAGCTCACATGCATTTCAATAATTATATTTTCCTTTTATATTCTGGCACAAAGCGAGCTTTGCATCTTTGATAAGAAGGAACATCAGCTCTGGGCTGACAGGTACACATCTCTCTGTCAGACCGGCGGCTCTCATTCTCTCTGTGCAATGGGTGTCCACACCACCATTCTTTACGGTACTAACCAGTTAAAGCAGGGGTCTCAAACTGGCGGCCCTCCAGATGTTGCAAAACTACAAGTCCCATCATGCCTCTGCCTGTGGGAGTCATGCTTGTAACTTTTAGCCTTGCAATGCCTCATGGGATTTGTAGTTTCTCAACAGCTGGAGGGCCACCAGTTTGAGACCCCTGAGTTAAAGGGTCAGTCCACCCAAGGTTTACTTTTCAGTAGCTGGCAGATGATGGGCTCAGTGGCTTATTTTATCTTCTGTAGACTACAGTGCTGAGATCTCCCTATCACAATTGTCAGCTCTGCCCTTGTTCCTCTGGGAGTTTTGGGTGTCCCTGCTCATTTTCCAGCTGCCCTAATACATTTTACATCATAATAAACATAAAAAATCCAGCAGGGTTGATGGGAACCGCTTTATAGGCCACAGCAATTTTGTAGAGCCAGGAACTTAAAGCGGAGTTCCACCCTTAAAATCACTTTGTTTCATTCCATCCAGCATACTGGCGTCAGCGCCAGTATGCTGTTTTTTTATTTTTTTATGCACGTACTTACTTTATATAAAATCATTGAATTTCAGGCGCACCGCGGAATGTCGCCGCTATAAGGCGTCACGCCTTCCGGAAACAGCCGATTAGCATTCGGCTCTTCTCGGCGCCTGCGCACAGACCCAGGAGCTGACTGCGCAGGCGCCGTATATAGCCGCGTCACGCCCTCCGAAAAAAGCCGAACTAGGACCGGCTATTTTCGGCGCCTGCGCAGTCAGCTCCTGGGTCTGTGCGCAGGCGCCGAGAAGAGCCGAATGCTAATCGGCTGTTTCCGGAAGGCGTGACGCCTTATAGCGGCGACTTTCCGCGGTGCGCCTGAAATTCAATGATTTTATATAAAGTAAGTACGTGCATTAAAAAAAAAAAACAGCATACTGGCGCTGACGCCAGTATGCTGGATGGAATGAAACAAAGTGATTTTAAGGGTGGAACTCCGCTTTAATGGAGCGTCCAAGAGACTCAGAAACTCATTACCAGTATTGCCCCCAATAAAATGCCTTAGAAACCTAAGAATCATGTGCCAGGATCTCCCCAATGAGACCTGGGAACTCGGCGCCAGTATCTTCCAAAAAAAGTGCCCCAGGAACTTTGCTCAGAATTTCCCCCCAACAGACTGCGTTAAAGACTCAGGAACCCAGCTCAGAGATCTTCCCAGCAGAGTGCCCAAGAGACCTAGGAACTCAGTGCCAAGATCTCGTCCAATAGAGTGCCTTAGAGACTTGGGAATTCAGCTCAGAAATTCCCCAATAGAATGCCCGAGAGACCCGAGCACCAAGTAACAGGATCTCCCCAATAGAGTGCCTGGGAGACCTGAGAACTCATATCAGAAAGCTTCTCAATAGAGTGCTCAAGATGCCTAAAAATTCAGTGCCAAGATCTCCTCTAATAGAGTACCTAAGGCCTCGTACACACGATCAGTCCATGCTTCGGACCGTTGTCATCGGTTAACCGGTAAAGCTGACTGATGGTCTGATGTGCCTACACACCATCAGTTAAAAAACTGATCGTGTCAGAACGCGGTAATGTAAAACGCGACATGCTAAAAAAATGAAGCTCAATGCTTCCAAGCATGCGTCGACTTGATTCTGAGCATGCGTGGATTTTTAACCGATGGACGTGCCTACTAACGATCGTTTTTGACCTACCGTTGGGCATTCATCGGTAAAATTTTAAAGCAAGTTGGCTTTTTTTTTAACTGAAGGTTAAATAACCTATGGGGCCTACACACAATCGGTTTTGACCGGTGAAAACGGTCCATCCAACCGTTGTGCTCTGGTTAACCTATCGTGTGTACGCGGCCTTAGAGACTTGGGAATTTAGCTCAGAAATCCCCCAATAGAGTGCCCGAGAGACCTGAGCACTTAGTAACAGGATCCCCCCCAATAGAGTGCTCAGCACTGGTACCTCCCATAATTGCTGCCCAAGAGTCCTGGAAACTCGGCTCAGAAATCATCCCAATAGAGTGTCTATAGCCCCGTACACACGGCCGAGGTTTTCGGCAGAAACCAGCGAGAACCTCGCTGGCATCCTGATTCTACCGAAAACCTCGGCTGTGTGTACGGATTCGGCGAGCATCCCGTCGGGAATGCCGTCGAGCCGAAATAGAGAGCAGGTTCTCTATTTGCTCGACGGCCCGTCGGGATGAATGGCTGGTCGCCTTTCCCGACGGGCTGGTCGCCGAATCTGACGGCCGGGCGAGAACCTCGACGGGCGGAACGATGTGTTCCGCCCGTCGAGGTTCTCTGCCGTGTGTACGGGGCCTGAGAGACCCAAAAACTCAGTGCCAGGATCTCCCCAATAGAATATTTGCGAGACCCAGGAACCCAGCACTTGGATCTTTCAAACAGAGTGCTCGGTATTGCGAAAATGACCACTCAGGGTGTCCCAGGTAGGCAGTGCAGCGATCACTGAAAGTTGCCCTGACATGAGAGCGACAGCGTTCCAGTTTGTACAGTTTTCTTCTCCTTGTGCTCTATGTAAGTGTCCAGCAGTTCAGCCTGAGCACTGCGAGCAGACTGGTCTCAATGTGTGCTGTGCTTTGGTGTCAATGGCTGTGCAGTTGTGTGGATCTCAGAGCTGGATTGTACTCCCTCCCGCTGTGCTGCAGCTCCTCTCCTCACTGCCAGCCTGAATAAAAGGGGGAAAGTGGGGACATGCAAGTGTAGAGCCGCACACAGGGGCTCCTGATGATGAGAGAGAGAGAGAGGATAGATTGGGGTTGCAGAGGAGACTAGATGGATGGGAGTTGCAAGAGAATGGGGAAGAGACCCGGTTCTAGTGTCCTGTGCCTCTGGTCTGCCCCCATGCCCTGTCCCTCTGGTCTGCCCCCATGCCCTGTCCCATTTTGTTAAGGTTGTTAGTAATATTTAATTGTGTAACTTGATTCTGCATTAAACATATAACAGTGTCATTCCATGAGATAATCTACAAGGGCGTGTTTAGGGGCGCAATTAGGCGCGGGGCAGTGTATGAATGGGCTGTTAGGTGGGACAACTGGTGGCGAGTAACTCTTGAGGCCTGGCTAGTAGCTCAGGGCTTGAAATTTTGAGCCCTGCTCTAGACCATCAATTTCCTAATCTCGTGTGTCATCTCCCAGCTCCTTCGATTGCCTCTCAGAGTCAAATAACGGAGGTCTAAAGCTAACAGCTATGGGACACTTTGACACACTGACTCAGAATTCAAGTGACCTCTGACCCCTTATGCTCTGGCTAAGGCCCTATGTATATTAAGGCATAAGGCCATGAGGTCCTGGCAGTTGTACGTGCAGCCGCACCATGCAGCCTGTAATACTTTGAGGGGGCTGAAAGCTACTGTAACTGGATGGGGCTGAATAGTGCACTAATTTTTTTTTTGGGGGGGGGCAAACAAACTGAAAAAAAAACATCGAGTGCAGCCACTGTGCCCCATCGAGTGCAGCCACTGTGCCCCATCGAGTGCAGCCACTGTGCCCCATAAAATGCTGCCAGTGTGCATCCCCCGCCCATCACTTACCAGTCTGTACTCCACGCTCCAAGTCCTCGATGTCTTCTCCTGTCCTCTTCCTATCCTCTGCTATGATTGGAGGCCTGATGGAGGCGTCCAATCACAGCGCCTGTCGCTTCAGCCAGATGACGGGTTGCCTGACCCAAGCACCTGTTTGGCTGAGAGGCGGGTTAGTCTTAGGAAAACGATTTATTTGCTTTCCTAACACAACACAGTGTAAACAGCGAATGCACAGCAGTGCACCTGCTGTTTACCAATTTGGAAGCCTATTCGAGCCGACGGCTCTAATCGGATGCTTCCAAAAAAAAAACCTGTTGTAATTCAGATGCCTGGCGCCCAACAAGGGAGTAGCCGCTCCAGGTGGGAACTCAGATGAATATCCACCGTTGCAGATAACTCAGGTGCAGGCAATGCACTTTGCAAAGCAGGAACAAAAATTGTCTCTGAAAAGCCGCACTCTGAACAAATTGTAGCCTTTATTAATAGGACAGCACTACAAGTCACAGCAAATTAAAATAAAAACCCGCCCTGACGCGTTTCGCACGGAAACTAGTGCTTAGTCATACCTGAATAGGGGGCGGCAGCAGTGACAATAGATAGATTCATGCAATGCATGAATCTATCTATGGTAATAAAGGACAGGAGAGAGGGGGCCACGCTCCTGCACCCTTTATGGACGCACCGCCAATGGTGGTCACCCTATGACAGGAAGTGCCTGAATAAATTTAAAAATGACCGACATCAACTTTTGTAGTGACAATATTATGATAAAGCCTGTATGAGACTTTATCGCATGGCATTGCATTTACGCTAAGCCCAGTCTCTTCTGCTCGTAATAACATTCACTGGCCGTCCTGGAAAAGTCGTCACACCTTTTCCAGGAATTGGAATTTCGTAATATCATTTTCTACGCGGCCTGTTGCGGTTTGTTGCCACCTTTTCGACAAAGGGTGACCGCACAAATGACAAATCAATCGGTTAGTGTTGGCGGTATCTGCTCCTATGGAAAGCAGATTGCGTTCCGTTTGCTGCTATAGCTGTCAAGGCAGCGAGACCGAGGCAGCCATGCAGAACGAGACATTTGCTGTTTGACTGTCAGCTGTTGGGAACCCGGCCCAGATCCCCACTAACTCCGTCCTCGCCTGCTAGGGGGACAGGCCGCCGATTGAGACTTCCCGTGATTTAATCCCGTCAAGAATTTAGCTGTAAGAGCTTGCAGGTCGCGCATTCTTCCTGAGCCGTAGCATAAATCCGCGGCCCTCTTGGGTGACATTGGCAGGGTTCTCTGTTCTCTGAGAGGCCCCGTCACACGGCAAGTTCAGCGTGTTATAAAATAAACGGTGCCGGCGGACATCCTCCGCTGTCCCTTCTCCGATCCAAAGCTCAGATCGGCAAGGTTTGGAGGAGTCGGTCTCTGGACGACGGTTAGGCTCGGAACGTTTCTGTAAATCAACATTGCCGAAAACTGGAGGAAATCCGGAAATGGGCAACCTGCGGCTTTCTCAGGTTTCCTGCAGTAAAATGTGTTTGATGTGACTTGGTTCTACTTGATTGCATAGCCCAAAGCTGTCCGTTTTCTGCACCAAGACCCCTCTGTCCAAAACTTTTCTGATTTGTGTGCTAAGAAGGCAGGCCTCCAGCATTTGTTGGTAGGCTGTCGTTCCCATTAATTCTTGTGGCATGTTTATTTTAAAGCTGAACTCCGGGACAAGTAAATATTATCTGAATCCATTCTTCATGTGTATTCTTCTTGAATCTCTGTGTACTTTGTGTATTTCTTCCAGATCTCTGCAGTAATCCAGTGTGAGACTTGCTGCATACCTCCCAACCGTCCCGGATTTCGCGGGATTGTCCCGCGATACGCGGTAAATCCCGCGATCACAGCAAAATCCCACGGTTCACGGTAAATCCCCGCGATCCTCGGTAAACCCCCCCGCTCAACTACTCCAAGCCGTGGAACCCCCCCCTCAACAACTTTGATCTGCGGCCCCCCCCCCCCCCCGCTCAACAACTCAGATCGGTGGCACCCCCCCCCCCCCCCCCCGCTTAGTTGGGAGGTATGCTCATTTGTCCCTCATTCTGAAGTTGAAAAGTTGGGAGGTATGCTTCCTGTAATAAAGACCGCTCACTGCTGCTCTCTCTCCTTGTGCAGGGTGACCAGTCTTGTTCCGCCCCCTCCAGTAGTTCCAGTAGCATGTGTAAAGCCCCTCTGCCCCTGGCTGTATGTTAGGTTTTAGATGGAGAATCGGGGGTGGTTAAACCGCCCCCCTTTTTTATTTATTTTTTACCGCCCTTGGCAGTCTTTGTAAAAGGGGCCTGAAAGCATTTCTGATGGTGACAACAGTGCAGCATGTCTCATTAATGTGCTTTTGAAAATGCCACCTGAGGCAGGGGTGACAACTGAGAGCTCACATAATAAACGGGGACAGCATGTTGTCACTCTCTAAAGAGCACAGAGTACTCATGGTTGCAGGGCATGCATGGACTGGCCATCAGGACTACCGGGAGTTTCCCGGTGGGCCGATGGGTCAGTGGGCCGTTTTGTTTTTTTTTATGCCGATTTCAGTGGCAGCAAACAGCGGTAGGGATTTGGGTAAGGTGGCCAGCGAGGAGGGTAGTAGGATGTAAAAGCCTCCCTGACCACCAGGAGATGAACAGGTGCGAGCGCAGCCACACTCCCAGAACTTGGATTCCTCCATCTCCTCTCTGCTCCAGGAACCATGCGGCCCGGGCCGGAGGACAGGCTGGCAGCCCGGAGGAAGAGAACAGGCCAAGGAGCAGAGAACCCCCAGATCAAGAGAGAGACTTGGCGCTGCCACTGCTGGCTATCAGGTACCCACCCAGCATCCTGTACATACAGAGGGGGGTGAGGAGAGGAGGCACTGCAGGCAGGGACAGTGCTTCTCTCTCCCCCCAACATTTTTGTCCCAGTCCAGCCCTGTTGCAGGATGTTAATGACGTCGCCACCTTTTCTTATGTTTTCTAATATATGGATATTGCTTCGCACGTCTTTTAGCAGGTGAAATCAGGCTGTCAATTTAGCTGTATTAAGCTGAAACTTGTTTTAGACAATACAGACATTTGTATAGAGTTCTGGTCGTCCTCTGCTGTGCGGATCCCATGAAAAGAAGCTCAGAATTTATGGGGACTGGTGTTTATGTGCGGCTCCTAGAAATGTTTAACAGGCAGAGCTCAGTCCAGCGTGGGATTAGTAACGACTCCTCGGGGTCTCGGATGGTTAATGATGCACTCATGCCAGCTTAGGTGAGTTAATCAGTGCTGAGCTCCTCTCACACAGAGCAATCTCCTCCAAAACCTGACCAGTTCTAGACTGGAAACCTGCAAACTTCAAGGTGCTGGAGAACTACAAGTACCAGCTTGGAGCGATACCACATCATGGGAGCTGAGGGTAGTTTTGGCCTTTGTGTAGGCATTGCATTTGGATGAAACGTGTCTTGCGTCATGATGGGCTTACAGAAAATGGGCAGAATTACGCTGGGCATCATAGAACAGTGCTTGAAAAGTGTTGGACCCCATACACACTATTAAGCCCCGTACACATGGTCGGACTTTTTGCCAACAAACGTCAAAATGAGCAAGTTTTCCAAAAAATCTGACCGTGTGTCCACTCCATCGGACAAAAGTTCGCTCTGCAAACGGACAAACTTTTCGGCAACAAAAGTCTGATGGTGCAAAGTCCGACCGTGTGTACAGAAATCCATCGGACTTTTGTCCAAAGTACAAACGCACATGCCCAGAACCAATGTTAAAGTCAACCAACAATAGCAGAAGTTGACCAAAGGGTGGCAGTAAAGAGCAGAAAAAAACACGTGATGTTGGGAACGTTTTGGGAAAGTTTGCAGAAAAGTCCTGCCGTGTGTATGATATGGGTGTGTCCAGCCAACTCCATTCGGACAAAAATCCACGAAAAGTTTGTTTGAAGTCTGATTCTGTGTATGAGGCTTTAGATTTACTGTATAATATGAGGTCAAACCTTTAGGCTGCATTCACACCTTCGCGTAGGCGTTTTGTGCCGCTATTGCGGCGACAAAACGCGTCGTTTTTTACCGCGTTTTTTTTTACATTGTACTGTCGGCTATGCGGAATGCCGAAGCCGCCCGATACGCGCGTCGGAAAAGGGTACTTGTTTGAATTTCGGCGTTCAGCGTTCTTTCAACGTACGGTGTGAACGATCTCCATAGAGAATAATGTAAATCCGACGTTCCGGCGTATTGTAGCGTCAGGCGTAGGGCGACAAAACGCCTAGGTGTGAATGCAGCCTTAGTGTTTCCATTTTTTTCTTTGCAATCAGGCAGGCCCTTGCACTACATGGTTTTGGTAAATCTGAAGAAAAAAATCAGCACAAAATCTAAAGTTTGTTACACACGATCGGATTTTCTGCAGACAAAGCGTAGGACGTTTGCCCGAAGAGGGTTGGCCATGAACTTGTTTTGCATACAAAAGGCAAAGAATTGTCGGCCAACAAACACAAAACTACATGTTTTTTTAGCTCTTTAGCCCCTCCCTTTGGGAAACTTTTACTAATGTTGTGTTTATGGTGAGCATTGCTTCTGAGCATGCGTGTTTGTACTTTGGATTTCTGTACACGTGATCGGATAATCCAACAACACACATTTGTTGTCTGAAAATTTTAAAGCATTTTAAAGCATGCTATCCAACATTTGTTGGCGGAAAATCCAACAGCGATTGTCCGACGGAGCGGACAAACGGTCGGATTTTCCGACAACAGCCTGTCATCGTACAATTCCGTCGGAAAATCTGATCGTGTGTACGGGCCCTAAGGGGACACCCTATAAGAAAATTGGGCGAAAGTTTTTGTTTCTACTAAACGATCATACGATTTTTCCTAAACAGTGAGTACACAACTTTCGACAGCCAAGTTAGACTTTTTTTTTTTGGTTGGGCAAACAAAAATTTCCAAAGGGACAAACTCCAACATTTTTTCTTGTATGCGAGCAGAACTGAGTCGCACCCTTGGGTCCGACCAGCTGCAAACAATTAAGGAAAATCAGACAATTGCTTGTCCAATTTTCTTATAGCATGTACACTACTAAAGTTAATGCTTAAAGTGGACCTTCCCCTGTGTCCATGGAATTTATTCGGCAAGTCGCAGTTAGTTTTTTTTTTTTTTTTTTTTAAAGTGTATTTTTGTGCGTGAACTCGAGAGAGAGGAGCCGGACTGCAGGAGTTGGGAGTAGGCAGACCCTCCCCCCGGAGGCAATCGCCATCCTTCTCCATGCCCCTGGTGGCAATGGCGGGTGTGAAGGGGGGCCTCCCACTCACCCCACCCTACCTGCTCCTCTTGGGAGCCCAACTGGGGCCCAACGGGACCCCAATGGGGCAGAGGGACTCCCCCTATGAGGGAGTGAGGGGGCCTAGCCCACCCAGCCAGCCCCGTAGGTCCTTCGCCTCTCTTTATTTTAGGAGACCGCATGGCCAAAGTGCGTGTGTGTTAAACCACCAGGAGCTGACTGCTTTCTCTTCCGGGTTCCTGCTCCTGATGACTTGGCGCATATCCACTGATGGAAATCTACCATCATGTGTTGCCATAGAGCGGGCCGATGTCTACCCCCTAAACTCCTTGGATACACATGACACACCCCAGAGGACTGCAGGGCCAGAAGTGCTGAGATTCCCCAACAATGTGTATTGTAAAAGACATGGTGCTATATCTCATGCATGGGAAGACTAATGCTCTGTACACACGACTGGGTTTTCCAACGGGAAAACTGCGAGGAGAGCTTTTGGCTGGGAATTCTGGCCGTGTATATGCTCCCTCGCAGTTTTTCAGATGGGAAAACTGCCAAACCCGCCGGACTAAAAAAGAGAACCAGCTCTCTTTTTCTTTTTCTTTTTTTTTTTTTCGCCGGGGTCCCAGACAGACTTCTCCTGTCAGAAAACCCGGCCGTGTGTGACCGAAAACTGAAATTTATGGCCATTTTCCTGTGGGGGAAAAACGCAGATGGAGCATAAACACGGTCTGGATTGCCGAGGAAAAGCTCTCATCTGAGTTTTCCCAGATGGGGGGAAAAGTAGAGAGCAGGTTCTCGGTTTTCCCCTCGGGATTTCCGACGGAGCTTTTCCCGTCGGGAATCCCGGCCGTGTGTGTGCTCCCTCGTAGTTTTTCAGATGGGAAAACTGTCAAACCCATGGATAAAAAAAAAGAGAACCAGCTCTCTTTTTTTTTTTTCCGCCAGGATTCCCGACTGACTTTTTCCCGTCAGAAAACCTGGCCTTTTGTAGCAGAAAACGGTAATTTTCCTGTAGGGTAAAAAAAACCCTGATGCAGCATAATTTTCCAGAGAAAAAAGCTCTCATCGGAATTTTCCCGACGGGAAACCCGATCGTCTGCACGGGGGAAAAGTAGAGAGCAGGTTCTCGGTTTTCCCCTCGGGATTTCCGACGGACCTTTTCCCGTCAGGAATCCTGGTCGTGTGTACGAGGCATTGGATCTGGTGTCATGTCTTAGCACCTGTTTGGCACCTACAGCACTGTAGCTTTCTGGGATGCGTTGCATGTATACCTGGAGGCGGAGGACAGAGAATGGCTACATCACTCTTGCCTAGGGAGGAATTGGTTGGATCGAGAAGCAGTCAAATAAAAGTAATTACTAAATGGAAACAAAAAATGGTAAGCAATTACGGTATGTGAGAGGGTGGGAAAAAAAGTTGTACATTTAGTAAAAAGTCTGCTTTCATTTATTTAAGTGTGGTTCCATTTTGGTGTCTCCCAGGAGGACAATTTCCTTCCTTTCCTCTTCTGTCTGAAAGTCCTCACCAGGACAGGAAGTGAGGGAACCTCCCTTATGGGGGACTCAACCCGCAATAGCTCCAAATCTTTTTCACTCCAATCTACTAGAATCCTTTTCTAGTTAACCGTTTCTAAACATTCCGCACTCTATCCAAAACTTTAGAAAAAAAAAAAAGTCCTGCTTGGAGTTGGGCTTTATGGAACCAGACTGGGAGAAGTTGGTTATACAGTAAAACCTTGGTTTGAGAGCATTTTGCAAGACAAGCTAAATGTTTTAATAAAGTTTGCCTTGACATACAAGCGCTGTCTTGATACAAGAGTAGCGTCCTGTCACATCTGAGAATAAAAAAGAAGAGACTCTGGCCCGGATTCAGAAAGAATTGCGTATTTTTCGGCGGGCGTAGCGTATCTCATATACACTACGCTGCCGTAACTTATAGTGGCAGGTTCCGTATTCAGAAAGAATTTGCGCCGTAAGTTACGGCGGCGTAGTGTAAATGTGCTGGCGTAAGCGCGCCTAATTCAAAGTAGCCTTGTAGTGGGCGTGTTGTATTAAAATGAGCCGTGACCCCATGTAAATGAGGTGCCGAACGAACGGCGCGTGCGCCGTCCGTGGACGTATCCCAGTGCGCATGCTCTGAATCATGTCGCAAATACTCAATGCTTTCGACGTGAACGTAACTTACGCACAGCCCTATTCGCGTACGACTTACGCAAACGACGGAAAATTTGACGCTGTTCCGACGTCCATACTTAACATTGGCTGCGCCTCATATAACAGGGGTAACTTTACGCCGGTCATACGCCTTACGTAAGCGACGTATATCAATACGCCGGGCGCAACTACGTTCGTGAATCGGCGTATCTAGCTCATTTGCATATTTTTAATGGGAACGCCGAATGCGTCCAGCGTAACTATGCGCCCACGATACGCCGGCGTAGGCAAGTTACGTCGGACGGCTGAAGCCTTGCTTTTCGGCGTATCTTACTTGCTGAATCGGCGTAAAGATGCGACGGCGCACATTTAAATTTACGGCGGCGTATCAGGAGATACGCCGGCGTACTTTGTTTCTGAATCCAGGCCTCTAAGTGTAGTAATATGGTTACATTTAATCCATGTACAACATTTAGCAACTTATTGCTACACTTAGAGGCGCCTCTCTTCTATTTTATACCCTGAAAAAAAAAATGCTTTGATATACAAGTGCTTTGGATTACAAGCATGTTTCTGGAACGAATTATGCTCGCAAACCAAGATTTTACTGTAATTTAATTGAGAACCTCATTTAAGTTCTTACAAATGTGAGAATTGCATTCTAAGCATGGGTATGAATTTCTCTCCCGTGGACGCCTAGCACCGGTTTGCACATGTGTCGTCTTGTAACGCCCAATTATTATCTCTGCTATGTGTCAGTCCTGGTTCACCTGGCAGAGCCAACATGTGAGTTTTCTGTGTTTTTTTTCCTGGAGTGACGGAGGAAGCGGGATGCCCTGGGAGAATGCGGGCGTCCCGAGGGAGTCTGCTGGCTGGTTTCTCTTATTATGAGTCTCGCATAAACCCTCAGCGGATTCCTCCTCTTTATTTAACCTCCCTGGCAGGCTCTTGCTGATTTTGCATCGTCTGACTGGGGAGGAGGAGATGGCAAGCTGCGTTCTTTAGATGTCTCTCTATAGTATCAGGACGCTGCTGGCTGCTTTCTGTATCATCACTCCATCCTATAATTAGTCCTGTTTGCAAACCATCTCTGGGAACTCGTACAGGGTAGTCACATTCTACGTAGAGAGCGCTCCACTCCGTCCGCCCACGTACATATCTGCGTAACACCAACACCAGTTGCTTGAAATTCTTCGCAAACCCCATGTTCCAACCAATGGCCCATTTTTTTTTCCTTCCAAGTCTTGTAAATCATCCTTAGGCCGCGTACACACGACCGACAAACTCGTCGGGCGAAACACATCGTTTTCCCCCGTCGAGTTCCTTGTTCGGCAGTCAAAAAATTAGTCGAGCCAAATTTTCCCATTGCCCAACGAGGAAATAGAGAACATGCTCTCTTTTTGGCTCGACGGGTTTCTCGGCGAAAAGTGTACATACGACCGGTTTCCTCGGCAGAATACGTCTCCCCTCAAGTTTCTTACTGAATTCTGCCGAGCAAACCGGTCGTGTGTATGGGGCCCTACTGAATCCTTTAGCCCAGGAGTCTCCAAACTTCTAATCAAAGGTAGGGATGAGGTTCGAGTTCGAGTCGAACTCATGTTCGACTCGAACATTGCCTGTTCGCTGAACAGCGAACAATTTGGGGTGTTCGCGGCAAATTCGAAAAGCCGCAGAACACCCTGGAAAAGTTTATGGGAGAAATCTAAAGTGCTCATTTTAAAGACTTTTATATGCAAGTTATTATCATAAAAAGTGTTTGGGGGACCCGGGTCCTGCCCCAGGAGACATGTATCAATGCAAAAAAAGTTTTTAAAAAAAACGGCCGTTTTTTTCGGGAGCAGTGATTTTAATAATGGTTAAAGTGAAACAATAAAAGTGAAACATTCCTTTAAATTTCATACCTGGGGGGGGGGGTCTATAGTATGCATGTAAAGTAGCGCTTGTTTCCCATGCTTAGAACTGTCCCTGCACAAAGTGTCATTTCTGAAGGATCAAATCACTGCTCCCGAAAAAACTTTCTTTGCATTGATACATGTCCCCTGGGGCAGGACCCAGGTCTCCAAACACTTTTTAGGACAATAACTTGCATATTAGCCTTTAAAATGAGCACTTTAGATTTGTGTCCCATAGACTTTATTGGGGTTCTAAAGTTCACACGAGGTCGCAGGTTCTGGTGCGAACCGAACAGGGGGGTGTTCAGCATATCCCTATTCTTCATAATTCTCTGCGTACTTTGTGTATTTCTTCCAGCTCTGTGCAGTAATCCATTGTGAGACGTCCTGTAATAAAGACCGCTCACTGCTGCTCTCTCTCCTTGTGCAGGGTGACCAGTCTTGTTCCGCCCCCCTC
The DNA here is from genome assembly GCA_029574335.1 of Rana kukunoris. Lineage (NCBI taxonomy): Eukaryota > Metazoa > Chordata > Amphibia > Anura > Ranidae > Rana > Rana kukunoris. Next base: position 225,548,241 of record CM056055.1, on the reverse strand, counting down.
CAGTAGTTTCCTGCAGTGGGTGGAACCTGCTGGTCCCCCTCCCCAGGCCCGTCGCTACAAGGCACAAAGTGTCATTTCTGAAGGAGAAAAAGTAATTTAAAATCACTGCTCCCGAAAAAAATTTAGTTTTAAAACCTTTTTTTTTTTTTTGCATTGATACATGACCCCTGGGGCAGTACCCGGGTACCCAAACACTTTTTTAGGACAATAACTTGCATATTAGCCTTTAAAATTAGCTAGGGTTGTCCCGATAAACGGGACCGATACTGAGTATTTGCGGGAGTACTTGTACTCCCGCAAATACCCCCGATACCTAAATAGAATACTCCCCCACCCCCCCCCCCCCCCGCCGCATCGCGCCGCCGCATGGGTTAAACGGCGTGCGGGAACATCACAGCTTTCATTTGAATAGCTGTAGTGTTCCCGCTGCGTATAGACACTCCCCCTTGCTCGGGATTGGATGAGTGATCGTGATCTGTCCAATCCCGAGCAAGGGGGAGTGTCTATAAGCGCGGGCAAAACAGCTATTCAAATGAATGCTGTGATTTTTTTCCGTGCGGCGGCTTTCGGCGGCTAGATATGGGGGGACATGGCTGGAGGGACATGGCTGCATATGTGGGGGACATGGCTGCATATGTGGGGGACATGGCTGGAGGGACATGGCTGCATATGTGGGGGACATAGCTGGAGGGACATGGCTGCATATGTGAGGGACATGGCTGGAGGGACATGGCTGCATATGTGGGGGACATAGCTGGAGGGACATGGCTGCATATGTGGGGGACATGGCTGCATATGTGGGGGACATGGCTGGAGGGGCATGGCTGCATATGTGGGGGAAATGGCTGGATGGACATGGCTGCATATGTGAGGGACATGGCTGGAGGGACATGGCTGCATATGTGGGGACATGGCTGCATATGGGGACACATTTAAAAAAAGTATCGGTATTCGGTATCGGCGACTACTTGAAAAAAAGTATCGGTACTTGTACTCGGTCCTAAAAAAGTGGTATCGGGACAACCCTAAAATTATCACTTTAGATTTCAAACGTTCACACGAACATTTGGCGTGTTCGCAGGCTCTGGTGCGAACCGAACATGGGGGGGAGGGGGTTGGTCGGCTCATCCCTAATGAAAGGGCCAGTTTACTGTCGTCAGAGTTTAGGAGGGCCGGACTGTGGCCAGGTCCAGGCATCAGTGGGGAAAAAATAATGCCCCATTGTTTGTTTCAGTGAGAGTAATTGCGCGCCCATTGTTGATATCAAGGGGAGACATTTTGCCCCATCGTTGACGTCATTGAGTTCCATTTTTCTTTTTCAGGGATTGTTGAAGTTGTAGTTTATGGCTGCAGATTGTCAGGAAACTCGAGGACTTTAGCCTAGAAAACAATTGACATTCCTCGTCGGTATCTTCTGCTCGTCCTTCCACAATATCTGATGTGAAACACGCACATCGCTCACGTTCCTGCAAAGTCACTCACTCAGACAGATTTCTCTGCCTGATAAATGCTTGTGATCATTAGGACTTCTTCTTCTTTCACACCTTTTTTCCGTTTTATTTTCTAACGTGGTTTTCGGAAGTGTTTTTTTTCTCGCTTTTTTTTTTTTTTTTTTTAGGTTGTCTTTTCTTTTCTGTCAAAAAAAAGCACACAAGGTTTTCGGTGTGCAGACACCTTCCTTTCTTTTTTTTTTTCGATCCATATAAATGAGCGAAAATGTACAAAGACATTGGAGAATACAGCAAAGCGTATCTAAAGCCAAAACTTTTGTTTTTATTTTGGGTGGAGAGGGGAAGTGAATAAACCTCTTGGGAACCGAGTGTTTCCGAGTGTCTCTGAGCGTCAGCGGCAACCCCCCCCCCTGATACTGCACACCCCAGTAGCTTAAAGAGGGGGTTCACCCTTAAAACAACTCTGTGTCATCCCATCCAGCATACTGCCGTCAGCGCCAGTATGCTGTTTTTTTTTATTTATTTTTTTATCTTTGTACATACTGTTTAATTGATAATTTTATATTGTGCCTACCGCGGGTGAATGGCGCGTCTATGGAGCGTCACGGCTTCCGAAAATAGCCGACTAGCACTCGGGTATTCCCGGCGCTATACGGCGCTTGCGCACAGACCTAGGAGCTGACTGCGCAGGCGCCGTATATATCCGAGTCCAATGGCTATGGCGCTCCACGCCCTCCGAAAAAACCCGAAATAGGACTCGGACGGCGCCTGCGCAGTCAACTCCTAGGTCTGTGCGCCGGGAATACCCAAGTGCTAGTCGGCTATTTTCGGAAGCCGCGACGCTCCATAGACGCGCCATTCACCCGCGGTAGGGACAATATAAAATTATCAATTAAACAGTAAGTACAAAGATTAAAAAAAATAAAAAACGGCATACTGGTGCCGACGTCAGTATGCTGGATGGGATGAGTTGTTTTAAGGGTGAACCCCCGCTTTAAATCCTGCTTGTCGTGTTTTTTTATTTTTTTCATTCCTATTATTTCGAAATTACTCGCAAATCCCAGATTTTGGGTTGACCTCAGAACAGGGGGAATCTTCCAATGGAGACAGGGCCGTCTTCATAGCATCATGGGCCCCTGGGCAAAGTAATGCTCTGGGGCCCCTACAATGGAGACAGTGCAGGTAAACAGAAATCAAGTAGGTAGGAGGTAGAGGGGTCAGAGTGCTGGGGGGATATCTGGGGTGTAGAGGGGTCAGAGTGCTGGGGGGATATCTGGGGTGTAGAGGCATCAGAGTGCTGGGGGGATATCTGGGGTGTAGAGGGGTCAGAGTGCTGGGGGGATATCTGAGTTGTAGAGAGGTCAGAGTGCTGGGGGGATATCTGGGGTGTATAGGGGTCAGAGTGCTGGGGGGATATCTGGGGTGTAGAGGGGTCAGAGTGCTGGGGGATATCTGGGGTGTAGAGGGGTCAGAGTGCTGGGGGGATATCTGGGGTGTAGAGGGGTCAGAGTGCTGGGGGGATATCTGGGGTGTAGAGGGGTCAGAGTGCTGGGGGGATATCTGGGATGTAGAAGGGCAGCCCACGCTGCGCCAATTTCGGGGCAGCCCAGGCTCAAGGATATCTGCTTTGGGGAAAGGGCAGGGCCCCCCCCATGCAGCTGGGGCCCCTGGGCAGTGCCCAGGTGTGCCCTCTCATTAAGACAGCCCTGAACAGGGACACCAGTTCTGGTGAGAATCAGGGATTCCCTTTGGGAGGGATTTCCTCTCACTTCCTGTTGTGAAATCTCACCAGTGGGATGCAAATGGCAAACATTTAAAAAAAAAAATGCCAGGTGTTAAAAGCCTCCAAAATGGGGGGGGGGCCTCCTGGTGCCAACACAGCAGTATACATGTGGTAGCATAGGTGTGTGCCCATCATATTAGGGTGTCTCCACCACATCTCCATGGTGGTGGAACTCCGCTCCGGTTTGCAGTGTAGCCGTCATCTCGGCGGTGTTGGCGTGGAAGGGGTGACGGTGACGGTTTGCTTCCTCTTGGCACGGACCGCGTTAGATATAAATAGCTGGAGGTCTGTTGTGTATAAATAACACGTCTTCATTCACCACTCTTAGCCCACACACCTCCTCCTAGGAGCCCCCCTACTACAGGATCGCATTTCCAGCAAATTCCCCTTCCTAGAGGGTTCTGTAGCGACGACCCTCATTAACATTCTTCACATCCCATAATAAACTCCGCCCTTCCCTCCAGTCTTGTAATCAGAACATCACTAATCACTACAACACTCGGCATCCACCTATAGATCATCATTTAGGGTGCTTCTTAAACTATTTAGCTATGGAAGATGTACCCCCTCCCCCAGGCCTTTTTTGCGATACGGCACGGCGTTACCTTAACTGACAATTGCGCGGTCGTGCGACGTGGCACCCAAACAAAATTGGCGTCTCTTTTTCCCCACAAATAGAGCTTTCTTTTGGTGGTATTTGATCACCTCTGTGTTTTTTATTCTTTGCGCTATAAACAAAAAAAAAAAAGACAAATTTTGAAAAAAAAAAATAATAATAAAAAAAAAAACAATATATTTTTTACTTCCTGCTATAAAACCTATCCAATAAAAAATGTAAAATATCGAATTTCTTAAACCAATTTGTATTCTGCTCGTATTTTTGGTAGAAATTGTTTTTTTTTCCCAATAAGCGTATGTTGATTGAAGTTATCGTGTCTACAAACTATGGGATGTACTTTTGGAATTTTTACTTTTTTTTTTTTCTACTAGTGATGGCACCGATCAGCGACTTATGGTAGGACTGCATTATTACGGCGGACAGATAGGACACCTAACTGACACTTTTTTTGGGGAAACCAGTGACACTAATACAGTGCTAAAAATATGCACTGTCACTACTAATGAAGGCCGATACTAGGTAGGGTGCACAGGGTGCTTTGCACCCAGGCGCCTGCAGAGGTGGGAGCGCCGAAGTGGCAGAGTTCTCCCCTCCCTCCTTCTCTCCTTGTTTGTGTCCATCCAGAACTAGTGTTCTGAGCATAGGTGTGTGTCTGTCCAGAACTGATATGTCTCTGACCGTCTCCTGTACCGTGTCTGCAGTCTCTGACCATCTCCTGTACCGTGTCTGCAGTCTCTGACCGTCTCCTGTACTGTGTCTGCAGTCTCTGACCGTCTCCTGTACTGTGTCTGCAGTCTCTGACCGTCTCCTGTACTGTGTCTGCAGTCTCTGACCGTCTCCTGTACTGTGTCTGCAGTCTCTGACCGTCTCCTGTACTGTATCTGCAGTCTCTGACCATCTCCTGTACTGTGTCTGCAGTCTGACCGTCTCCTGTACTGTGTCTGCAGTCTCTGATCATCTCCTGTGTTATGTCTGCAGTCTCTGACCATCTCCTGTATTATGTCTGCAGTCTCTGACCATCTCCTGTATTATGTCTGCAGTCTCTGACCATCTCCTGTATTATGTCTGCAGTCTCTGATCATCTCCTGTATTATGTCTGCAGTCTCTGATCATCTCCTGTATTCTGTCTGCAGTCTCTGATCATCTCCTGTATTCTGTCTGCAGTCTCTGATCATCTCCTGTATTCTGTCTGCAGTCTCTGATCATCTCCTGTATTCTGTCTGCAGTCTCTCCTGTATCATGTTTGTAGTATGTCTGGGGGTCTTTCTAACAGAAGCCTTCTCTGTGTCCATCAGAGAGCCCCCCCCCTCCAGGTCCCAATAAAGTACTCTGCTTCTCTTCCTGTATCTTGTTTATTGTTAAGAGATCATGTAAGGATCCCGGGGTAACAAAGACTTTGTGGGGGAGCATCTCTGTGGTTGAGTCATTGCCATAGAAACATGTGTAAAGGGGAGGAGTTAGTAAAATGACCACGCCCATGTGGGGGGCACCAGAAATATTTCTGCACCCAGGCGCCTGTGACCCTAGGATCGGCCCTGCTACTAATGACACTGGCTGGGAAGGGGTTAACATCGGGGGGCGATCAAAGGGTTAAATGTGCGCCTAGCGGGTGTTTTCTGACTATGGGGGAGGGGCTTGTACTAGGGAAAGCGTGGATCCGGGTGTTCCTGCTTCACAGGATCCATGTTTTCCTTACTGACAGATCAGCGATTCGCCTCGCCAAGGCTCCTTTCACGCATGTGTGACTTGAAAGTCATGCAGTTTGTGACGCGATGTTGATGCGACTTGAAGCAATGCCTGTGCAATGTGGAGGCCTGGGGTCCTCAAGTCGCAATCAAAGTCGTGCAGGGACATGCGACGCCCGCCCGATTATTTTATGTACATAAATAAACGTTCTAAAGAACGGCGATTCTTCTTCCTCGCCGCCTCCCTGGCTGAGCAGCGTGCCGAGGCTCCTCCGGGCCGATCCCCAGCACTGCCGGATCGGCGGTCCGGGCCTCCGCCGGGGCCAAGGCGGGAAGTGATGGATTTCTGGCCGGACGGCGTTTAATGAAGCGTTCCTCCTCTCCAAGGTCCCCTTGTTTCTGTTTAGTATTCATCTAGCCGTGCCGAGGCTCCGGCCTTGTTTAATCAGCGTGCTTGTGATTGCTTCCTTGTATCCATGGGTCGCATCTTGAATTCAGTGTTTTGCATTACAAATACGCTCTCGGGAGAATGCCAGGATTTATGACTCCATCTGCTGCGTCTCATTACCGCAGGTTTTCCTATTTTAGCCCCCCCCCCTTCCCCCTCCCCCAACGTCCAGGAGATCCACATACCATAGAGAAGCTGACGGGTTAAAGGAAAACTCCAGATCTAAAGAGAAACTTTGTAAAACTCCTCGTAGGCAAGGTCCCTAAAGACACGGATGAGCGAGTTTGGAGTGGAGGAAGTTGACTGGCCTGCACAGAGTCCTGACCCCAACACCTTTGGGATGAGTTGGAGCAGAGACTGCGAGCCAGGCCTTCTCGTCCAACATCCGTGCCTCACCTGACAAACGCTCTTCTGGAAGAATGGTCAAACATTCCCATAGACACCCTCCTAAACCTTGTGGGCTGCCTTCCCAGAAGAGGTGAAGGTGTTATAGCTGCAAAGGGGAGGGGCCAACTCAATATTGAACCCTACGGCAGGGGTGGGGAACCTTTTTTCTGCCGAGGGCCATTTGGATTTTTGTAACCTCATTCAGGGGCCGTACAAAATGCAGTGGCGTCACTCGGTGCAAAAAAATAATAAAAATGGTGTCACCCCCCCCCCCCCACCCACTATGGTCAGTACAGACCCCCCCTCTCAGTACAGACACCCCCCAGTAGTGCAGATCTCAGACAGTAACCCCCAGTAGTGCAGACCTCAGACAGTAACCCCCAGTAGTGCAGACCTCAGACAGCGGCGTGTGTTTCCCTCGAGCGCGGGCTGCTCCTCCTCTGTGGGTGTGAACAGAGAGGAGGGCCGCCGCCGGGTGTACCAAGATGGCCGCCGCTCCGGAGCTAGGCCAAAGCCGGGGACTTTCCTAGGCCGAGGCTCCAGAGCACTCTATAGGGCCGGGGGGCCGGATGGAATGATTTCCACAGGTTCCCCACCCCTGCCCTACGGGAAAAGGCTGGGATGTCATTACAGTTCATGTGCGTGTAAAGGCAGGTGTCCCAATACTTTTGACAATATACAGTGGAACCTTGGTTTACGAGTAACGCGGTTATTGAGCGTTTGGAATAACGAGCAACTTTTTTTATTATTTTTTTTATTCTTACTCGGTTTGCGATTGTCTCGCAAAACGATTAGAATTCAAGCTAATGGGGTGTGCAGTACCCAATTTTTCCAGAGGTGCGGGGGGGGGGGGGCGCTCAGAAGGTTTGGAGCCGAGCTGTCCTGTATTTCTGAGTCTCTCTGGCGCCCCCCTCATCTCAGGCCACATGTGGCATTGCATGCCGTAGAAGTCAATGTGGAACAAATTATCTTAGTTTCCATTGACTTCTATGGGGAAACTCGCTTTGATATGCAAGTGCTTACAAGGATTCTCCTGGAACGGATTATGTTCGTAATCCAAAGTTCCACTGTACTGTTATATATATATATATATATATTTTTTTTTTTCATATTCTCACAAAAGTAAGTACACCCCTCACATTTTTGTAAATATTTTCTTGTATCTTTTCATGTGACAACACTGAAGAAATTACACTTTGTATCTCCAATGTTGTGTAGTGAGTGTACATGAGGGGGAGGAGTGTACACAGGGGGAGGTGTCTTTGTATGTACAATGTTGTGTAGTGAGTGTACATGAGGGGGAGGAGTGTACACAGGGGGAGGTGTCTTTGTATCTCCAATGTTGTGTAGTGAGTGTACATGAGGGGGAGGAGTGTACACAAGGGGAGGTGTCTTTGTATGTACAATGTTGTGTAGTGAGTGTGCATGAGGGGGAGGAGTGTACACAGGGGGAGGTGTCTTTGTATCTCCAATGTTGTGTAGTGAGTGTGCATGAGGGGATGAGTGTACACAGGGGGGGGGGGGGGTCTTTGTATCTCCAATGTTGTGTAGTGAGTGTATATGGGGGGAGGGGTGTACACAGGGGGAGGGGTCTTGTGTAGTGAGTGTACTGCTTGTATAACCGTCTAAATTTGCAGTCCCCTCAAAATAACTCAACACACAGCCGCAACTTCGGCCAGGTAGGCCGCGGCTGCGGGGTCCATGGATGCGCGCACCCTGAAGGTGGATGCCGCACCTGGAACTCGGACCCCGCAGGAAACAAGAACGGCCCTCAGGCCAAGGCAGCTGCCCCAGGTATAGCCTCCCTCAGCATGCCCCGGCGAGGGAACCAACCCATCTGATTGGCTGCTGAGGAAAACAAGTCTGCCAGAACCCCTCTAGCGCCAACTGCCGCCCAGGGGTGAACACACACCCCTGGAGCGCAGACCGGCCCACAGGATAAGCTCTGGAATTGGCAGCAGCCCAATTTTACAAATTGCGAATGGGAGCCATGTAACTCTCCCAATCCCCACTAACTTTAGCATAACGCCCCTACAAAAAGCAAGGGGGCGCTACATGTATATTGTAACTAAAAATACATCTACACATATTACGTTGCTTGTGTGTCCGCCATTTTTTTTTCTCCTTTTCTGAATAGAAGAGATGTTCAAAATAGGAAAAAAAAAAGTACTTTCCATGTGAACAGTTACATTGTAAGGTGTGAGTTGTATTCTTTACTTTAATTGCTATGGGGGGGGGGGGGGGGGATTGTAAACAAAATAACCAAAAGATCCTCTGAAAGATCATAAAAAGAATATCCGATCACCAAAGATCTGATCGGGTCCCTCCTGTGGGGGGATCGGGAGGGAATCAGAATAAAAGTCTCATTATAACAAATTGTGGGAAAGTCTGTGGAGAAGTGACAGTTGGTGACGCGGATTCTTGGTGTATTTTGGGATTATTCCGGAGAGCGTCCTCGGGGGGAGGGGAGGGGGGGCGCATCACACCTAAATTAAATCTGACCTCCCTCCAAACTCTTCTTCACTTGGCTGGTGATTCAAAAACAATATCTCGGCGATTCCCCCGTTTCATCGGCCATCTGTTTGCCTTGTCCGCGGATCTTGTGTTGTCTTCTCTCCGCAGAGAGCCGGCGTTGAGGGGGTTGGACACGTTCCAACATAGACTTGGCTGTGGTTCAAGTAAATTCTCTTTTACGGGTTATCATTTTTTTTTCCCAAGGCCTATTTTTAGCCCTGAGAACGGTCGGGTTTGTTGGGAGGAAAGTGACCTCTCAGGGTTCAGACGGTGACCTTTTCCCCGACGGGCTGACCCGGCGTTCCAGTAGGGTGACACCCGGCAACAATGGCCTTTTATGCCGCCTTATCTTCGAGATTAAATATAACAATATGTATTCATTGTGTTTCATTTCACCCGCTACACCAACACGGGCGCTTAACTCCTTCAATCCGCCGTCACACATGTACAGATTAGATTCTTAACTGGGATATCCATTTTTTTAAATGCTAAATACACAAAACAAATAATATATATATAATTCGTTTTTTTTTTTTTTTCACCTTCCCAAGGATTTATAATTCGGTCCACCCAGTCCTGAGATCTACCTAGTTCTGCTGAGCCTGGCCCAACTCAGGTCACATGAGTGCAGAATAAATTGTGATCCACAGGAGACGTACAGCCAAACAAGCTTTGCCCGTACTTCTCCTTTAAGCACCTGAACCTGGGAGATTCACCGGCAGTGAGTGTTTGGTGATCACCGGAGTCATTGCTTAATAAATATACCCCACAGTTCTGTTTGAAATGAATGTTATCATCGCCCAATAAGAACAATCATTGTATGCGGACAAATTTTTATACCAACCCCTAAGATGGTTGATATCGCTCACCTTGCCCTGGATCACGGGCAACGCAGTTTACCTGCCGCAGACAATGAGGTCAGGCCCTGCGTTTTGTCAAATATGGAGCGCCGGATGAGCGCCGTATTCCCACCTGACCGCGGAGATGAGACACTTTGTATTTTCCGGGGGGAGGGGTTCCAAAAAAAGGGAATTTTCAGCTGCAATCTATTTAGGCTGTTCTATTTCCGGCTCTCGTTTGTCAGTTTTGGAAGGATCCGTGTTTAATTTTTGTCCCCAGTGAGAGTCGCTGACGTCGGTCGGACCCGTTCATCACCACGGGCGTGCGTCGGTTCACATGGCTGAGAAGGATCCCGCGGTTCCCAGCATCTTTCCGGTTATTAATCAGTTTCTGTCCCCCCACCCCCACCTAAAGAAACACATTGGGGTTGATTTACTAAAACTGGAGGAGCACACAGAATCTGGTGCAGCTCTGCGATCAGCTTCCAGTTTTTAGCCCCCCGGTCACACCAGTGCGATTTGACAGTTCCAAATCGCATCACAAATCACACCCCATTGAGGAGGTTAGGTTGGTGTCACTGTGAGGAGGTTAGGTTGGTGTCACTGTGAGGAGGTTAGGTTGGTGTCACTGTGAGGAGGTTAGGTTGGTGTCACTGTGAGGAGGTTAGGTTGGTGTCACTGTGAGGAGGTTAGGTTGGTGTCACTGTGAGGAGGTAAGGTTGGTGTCACTGTGAGGAGGTAAGGTTGGTGTCACTGTGAGGAGGTAAGGTTGGTGTCACTGTGAGGAGGTAAGGTTGGTGTCACTGTGAGGAGGTAAGGTTGGTGTCACTGTGAGGAGGTAAGGTTGGTGTCACTGTGAGGGGGTAAGGTTGGTGTCACTGTGAGGGGGTAAGGTTGGTGTCACTGTGAGGAGGTAAGGTTGGTGTCACTGTGAGGAGGTTGGGTTGGTGTCACTGTGAGGAGGTAGGGTTGGTGTCACTGTGAGGAGGTTGGGTTGGTGTCACTGTGAGGAGGTTGGGTTGGAGTCTCTGTTAGGTTGGTGTCACTGTGAGGTTAGGTTGGAGTCTCTGTTAGGTTGATGTCACTGTGAGGAGGTTAGGTTGGTGTCACTGTGAGGAGGTTAGGTTGGTGTCACTGTGAGGAGGTTAGGTTGAAATCTGTGAGGAGGTTAGGTTGGAGTCTCTGTGAGGAGGTTAGGTTGGAGTCTCTGTGAGGAGGTTAGGTTGGAGTCTCTGTGAGGAGGTTAGGTTGGAGTCTCTGTGAGGAGGTTAGGTTGGAGTCTATGTGAGGAGGTTAGGTTGGAGTCTCTGTGAGGAGGTTAGGTTGGAGTCTCTGTGAGGAGGTTAGGTTGGTGTCACTGTGAGGAGGTTAGGTTGGTGTCACTGTGAGGAGGTTAGGTTGGAGTCTCTGTTAGGTTGGTGTCACTGTGAGGAGGTTAGGTTGGAGTCTCTGTTAGGTTGGTGTCACTGTGAGGTGGTTAGGTTGATGTCACTGTGAGGAGGTTAGGTTGGCCTTGCTGTGAGGTTAGGTTGGTGTCTCTTTTGGTATTCAGGGAAAATTGTGTAGCTCCGCTCGCTCTGCACAGGAAGCCGCCTGGTCCCAGGCATGTAAATGCGATGCAAATGAGAGCCTGTACATGCAAGTTGTAGGCGTCCATGCTCAGATGAAAAGCGGCATTAATGTGGCTTACATTTCCATTTGTTTATATGCAGAACTCTGATATACATTTACATAAAAACAAACAGAAAAGTACAAATGCAGTATAGAGCCGCATTGTCAGTGGAGATAAAAGGCTGCGTGTGTTCAGCGCAGTACCGGCTCACCTTGCAGCACCGGGGTCGTAGAACTGCTTCCTGTTGGATGTCCTATCTGCAGGGATTTCAACCCACAACCCCAATTCTAGCCATAGTGTGGCCAGGAGGAGGATAAGTGTGGTGATAGTAAATATTAATTTTGCTATTGTCACACAACTGGGTGGGATCGGGGGGCGCAGTGCTTTGCGCCCCGAGCTCACCCTTTTATGAATCCTATTAGAACCTCAGGCTCTTATCACATGCTTAAAAAAAAAAAACCTCCATTGGAATCCATGAGTCCGGTGCCCTGTATGTAGAGCAGGGAGCCGGACACATGGATAAGGGGGAGTGCCCCTGCACCCCTAATGGCCAGGCCACTGCTGTGTATAAGAAAAGGATCCCATACACCTCAGCTCAGGTATTTATATGTTCTGTTTTAGGGAGTGAAATAAGTAATTGATGAAGAATTAGTGCTTCCCTTAATGATTAGAGCCGGTCATACTACACAGAATACCGGACATTTGCCGGGTATGGATAGTTATTCTCCCGGTGGGTGTACGGGTATGGATAGTTCTTCTCCCGGTGGGTGTACGGGTATGGATAGTTCTTCTCCCGGTGGGTGTACGGGTATGGATAGTTCTTCTCCTGGTGGGTGTACGGGTATGGATAGTTCTTCTCCCGGTGGGTGTACGCGTATGGATAGTTCTTCTCCCGGTGGGTGTACGCATATGGATAGTTCTTCTCCCGGTGGGTGTACGCGTATGGATAGTTCTTCTCCCGGGGGGTGTACGCGTATGGATAGCTCTTCTCACGGTGGGTGTACAGGTATGGATAGTTCTTCTCCCGGTGGGTGTACGGGTATGGATAGTTCTTCTCCCGGTGGGTGTACGGGTATGGATAGTTTTTCTTCTGGTGGGTGTATGGTTATGGATAGTTCTTCTCCCGGTGGGTGTACGGGTATGGATAGTTCTTCTCCCGGTGGGTGTACTGGTATGGATAGTTCTTCTCCCGGTGGGTGTACGGGTATGGATAGTTCTTCTCCCGGTGGGTGTACGGGTATGGATAGTTCTTCTCTCGGTGGGTGTTCAGGTATGGATAGTTCTTCTCCGGGTGGGTGTACGGGTATGGATAGTAGTTCTCCCGGTGGGTGTACGGGTATGGATAGTTCTTCTCCCGGTGGGTGTACGGGTATGGATAGTTCTTCTCCCGGTGGGTGTACGGGTATGGATAGTTCTTCTCCCGGTGGGTGTACGGGTATGGATAGTTCTTCTCCCGGTGGGTGTACGGGTATGGATAGTTCTTCTCCCGGTGGGTGTATGGGTATGAATAGTTCTTCTCCCGGTGGGTGTACGGGTATGGATAGTTCTTCTCCCGGTGGGTGTACGGGTATGGATAGTTCTTCTCCCGGTGGGTGTAGGGGTATGGATAGTTCTTCTCCCGGTGGGTGTACGGGTATGGATAGTTCTTCTCCCGGTGGGTGTACTGGTATGGATAGTTCTTCTCCCGGTGGGTGTACGGGTATGGATAGTTCTTCTCCCGGTGGGTGTACTGGTATGGATAGTTCTTCTCCCGGTGGGTGTACGGGTATGGATAGTTCTTCTCCCGGTGGGTGTACGGGTATGGATAGTTCTTCTCTCGGAGGGTGTTCAGGTATGGATAGTTCTTCTCCGGGTGGGTGTACGGGTATGGATAGTTCTTCTCCCGGTGGGTGTACTGGTATGGATAGTTCTTCTCCCGGTGGGTGTATGGGTATGGATAGTTCTCCCGGTGGGTGTAGGGGTATGGATAGTTCTTCTCCCGGTGGGTGTAGGGGAGATGATAGTTAAAGGATTGTTGTATCTTTGCAGAGTATTTCTAATCCGGTCACAAGCGTCCTTTTGTTTTCTCCCCAGATTATCAGAGCTGAGGTGATACGGCACGTACAGCCCGAAACCGGCAACGTGCCAGATAGAAGAGCGATCCTATACCGTGCCATGTGATGCCGTTATCTTGCTAGAAGCATTCAGACTTATGAGTATAATTACAGTAAATACACAAGGAAATGATAAGAGAGGAGAGAGTGGAGGGCTGTGATCTGGGAGCAATTATCAGCTGTGTGGGTTATCTCCGCGCCGAGAGAGGATACTCCTGATATAGATCACGCCTCGTATTCTACAACTACCAACTCATTCCGTGATCCCCCGCTTCCTCCAGAGCCAGGAAATGTCACCATTATCACTTACCCATCTCCTTCCTCCCCTCCGAAGTGGATGTGAGGATAGTATATAGAACTAGAAAAGATACAACTTCTGGGGAAATTGTGTGACGTGTTCTTGCCTCCACGAATACTCCTGACTGGAGACAGTGCCCCTGGAGATGTAAATGTGATCCAACAATGTGTCGATCCGTTTCAATCTATTGCCCCATCAAAAACTACCCCATCAAAAACTAATGTGTGCTGGGCTCTAATGAAGAGGCCCTTGACGCCTCGAAACGCGTAAGGCGGCAGCGAGACACCTCTTTTCCCCCTATTTTGGAGCGTGGTTCTAGGGGTATTCACCTGATTGTTTGTGACAAGCCTTTATACCAATTTTCTTGTGAGTAGTTCTTCATATTATTTTTATTTAATAAATCGTCAAATGGTAATACTCCAGGCTGGTGCGCCTTTCTTTTTCTTTTTTGTTTCCCATCAAAAACTACCCCATCAAAAACTACCCCATCAAAAACTACCCCATCAAAACTGCACCATCCTATTTGCCCCATCAAAAACTGGTTGCTATGGAGGGTTGCTATGGACTGGTTTCAATGGAGGGTTGCTATGGACTGCTTGCTTTGGATGGTTGCTATAGAGCAGGGATCCTCAAACTACGGCCCTCCAGCTGTTGCGGAACTACAAGTCCCATGAGGCATTGTAAAACTCTGACATTCACAGACATGACTAGGGCATGATGGGAATTGTAGTTCCTGAACAGCTGGAGGGCCGTAGTTTGAGGACCCATGCTATAGAGGGTTGCTATGGACTGGTTGCTATGCAGCAGGGACAGATTTCCAGAATCTGAGAGAGAGAACAATCTCTCTGCAAGGTGAGGAGACCCGCCTACACATGGGGGGGTCGTACGAGAGCTCGAATACACGGGTAGTAAAGCTGCTTACACAGGGGAGATACTAGAACTGGCCAGGTCGGAGAAAGTAGAGGTGCAAAGAAGGTTTGGAAGGGGGGATGGGTTGGGGGTTGCACAGTGAGCATGAAGCACCCCTAATCCCTGCACATAGTGCAGTCTTGAACTTCGCACTCTGTACGTAGCACACTCCGGAACAATGGCCTACTTACATGGCGCACTCTTGAACTCTGCACTGTGTACATAGCGCGCTCCAGAACCCTGCATTATGTACATAGCGAATTCTCAAACGCTGCACTCTTGAACTCTGCACTTTGTACGTAGCACACACCTGAACTCAATAATGTAGGTAGCACACTTCTGAACCCTGTACTCTGTACGTAACGCACGCCTGAACCCTGCACTCTGTACGTAACACACGCCTGAACCCTGCACTCTGTTCATAGCAGGCGCCCGAACCCTGTGCTCTGTTCGTAGCGCGCGCCTGAACCTTGCACTCTGTTCGTAGCGCGCGCCTGAACCCTGCACTCTGTACGTAGCACACTCATGAACTCTGCACTCTGTACGTAGCACACTCATGAACTCTGCACTCTGTACGTAGTGCACCCCAGATACAACCAGCTCTTTTGAGGGCAACTATACTTTTGATGCAGCCTGCGATCTTTAATAGATTGTAAGTTCTTCTACCTCATTATACTTCTACCTTCTCTATCCTTCCTTAAATGCTAACAGATTGTAAGCTCTTCCTCCTCCAGTATACTGCCTTTTACACAGAATAGATTGTAAGCTCTTCCACCTTCTGTATACTGCCTTTTACACAGAATAGATTGTAAGCTCTTTATAGAGTGCATCTAGTATTGAAATGAATGTCTGTGTATCTAACGCCTGTATCATATATTTCAGCACTTTATCAATAAAATTAAGTGGACAATTTTTGGGTTGGAAAATGTTAGCCGATCCCCAGATCCCGCGCAGATCTCCTCTACAGACAGGTTGGAGTGTCAGCTCTTTGACTCTCTCCTGTCCTCATCTCCAGCTGGTCTTCTGACTTTCATTATCCTGCAAGCCGCAGATACTTAGGCCCATCAATAATTAAGTGTGTAATAAGTAACAGCCTTGGCAGCCCATTAGTGCGGCAGGTTGCTGACTTTGTTTCTCTTCTCACTCCGCTTTCCTGTTATCCTTTTTATGGGTGAATTAACCCTTCACAGCGCAGGGGTTATGGAG
This sequence comes from Rana kukunoris, assembly GCA_029574335.1. NCBI lineage: Eukaryota > Metazoa > Chordata > Amphibia > Anura > Ranidae > Rana > Rana kukunoris. Next base: position 225,532,397 of record CM056055.1, on the reverse strand, counting down.
ACAGGAGGAGGAAGGTATATCCGGGATATAGAGGTGGTGGTCATACTTACCTTGCAGATCTGTGGTTGCCAGGGGCCCCTCTACCACCCAGGGACCCCTCTACCACCCAGGCACTCTCTCTACCACCCAGGCACTCCCTCTACCACCCAGGGACTCCCTCTACCACCCAGGGACCCCTCTACCACCCAGGGACCCCGCTACCACCCAGGGACCCCTCTACCACCCAGGGACCCCTCTACCACCCAGGGACTCCCTCTACCACCCAGGGACTCCCTCTACCACCCAGGACTCTCTCTACCACAGGGACTCCCTCTACCACCCAGGGACTCCCTCTACCACCCAGGGACTCCCTCTACCACCCAGGACTCCCTCTACCACCCAGGGACTCCCTCTACCACCCAGGGACTCCCTCTACCACCCAGGGACTCCCTCTACCACCCAGGGACTCCCTCTGCCACCCAGGGACTCCCTCTGCCACCCAGGGACTCCCTCTACCACCCACCCAGGGGCACTTCTACCGCCCAGGGACTCCTCCTCTACCACCAGGGGCCCCGTCTGCTCCTCTGGTACAGAGACTAATGTGATTGGCTCAGTGTTCTATGTACAGCACTGCGGTATATGTCAGAGCTATAGAAATGCATTATAATAGTGTGTGACTTTGGGGGGGACATTAGAGTGTAAGCTTTTGTGGTAGAGAGACTGATGTAACTGGCTCGGTGTTCTCTGTACAGCACTGCGGTATGTGTCAGAGCTATATAAATATATATTGTATAATAACTGTGTGTGACTGGGGGGATTAGAGTGTAAGCTCCTGTGGTACAGAGACTGATGGGTGTGGCTGAGTGTTGGGATAACAAAGCCCCCACTAGACGGGTTCCTGTCCCTTTCCTCGCACCCCCTGTGATTGTCACGTTGTGTTGGTCGGACGTCGGTTGGCGCCGGCGGCACACAATGGCGATCTTTGGCACGTTGGCTCTTTGTGCCTCTATCAGAAGACGGTATTACGTATTATCAGTAAGCGGAGCCTCTTCTCTGTATCCTGCATTTCCTGCGTTCCATGCACACACAGAAAGCTCTTTGTACCCGCCGGCGCTTTGTGTGCCGCGTGAAGAGTGGCGGGGACGATTGAAGGGGCGATTCTTTAGGCGTACAATGGCAGCACTCCGCCACAACAGCCGGTGAGCGCGCATCGGTAGTGAGCCGGCTCTCAGACAGATGGAGTCTGTGAATGTGCAGAACAATGTGCGCTCTGCTCTCCCGGGCTCTGCAGGCGCGGCGGGCGATGATGGGACTCCTCGCTGTAAATACAGATGAGACGATGAAGATATCGCACAGGCCCCCATCCTAGACGCTCTCGCTGTGTCTCAGCTCACCGTCTAACATAAAGTGTATCTGAACCCAAGAACAAAAATGTCAAATATTGCAGCCTACCAGTCCTTAGATGTGGGGGCTGCATTAGTTTTCAGGTTTCCCCTCCTTTATTTTCATCTGGTGAGTCTGCCTGGAATACCTTTCCTGTCCTACGGGGGGGGGGGGGGGGGGGCAACACTCACTCTCTGGCATTTCATCAGGGCCAGGACAAAGGGTGGGCAGGAGGGACAGCTAAAAGAGAAAAGAGAATGGAGGGCGCACCGACCTAGTGTGATACTGTAACACGATTTTTATTAAAATACTAAAATCAATGATTATACTCACAAAATGAGTTAAAAAACAAGCCTTGAAAGACAGTTCAACAGCGCCAGCAGAACAGGACGGTTGCTTCAGTCCAAAGGTATCTAACCGATCTTGAAGCTAGGCTTACGCGTTTCGGGGGCGTACCCCTTTCCTCAGAGCCCCGGTGGTCTGCACTGCATCATTGTTTTGCCAGGAGGGACAGCTGCCCTGGGCACTGTATCATGTGAAGTTGGGGGGAGGGGCACAAGGAGATTGGGGGGAGGGGATTTGTGTTGGGTGGGGGGGGCAAATATTATTCTAAGAGGGGAAATTTAGGAGGGGGCATTGAGTGCCACAAGGAGATTGACGGGAGGGAATTTGTGTTGGGTGGGGAGACGGGGTGGGGGGGTTTAGTATTGTTCTAAAAAATGTGTGGGGACGGGGACGCGCCGGGCACCACAATGAGAGTGGGGTGAGAGGATTTGTGTTAGATGGGGGAATTAGGAGGGGGGGTGTGACAGGGGGTAAATATTGTGCTAAGAGGGGAAATTTAGGGGGGGGGGGCATTGTGTGCCACAAGGAGAGTTTGACGGGAGGAAATTTGTGTTGGGGGGGGGTAAGTATTGTTCTAATGTGTGGGGACTAGGGATGAGCCGCGTTCGGTTCGCACCAGAGCCGTCGAACGGTCCGACCGTTCGCGCGAACATTTAGAACCCCATTGAAGTCTATGGGACTCGAACGGTCGAATTCAAAAACGGTTGTTTTAAAGACCAATTTTCAAGTTATTGTTGGAAAACGTCTTTCAGAACCCGGGTCTTGCCCCAGGGAACATTTATCAAAGGAAAAAAACTCTTAAAAACGGTTGTTTCTTTTCACTCGAATTTGCCGCGAACAATCGTTTTTGTTCGAAATTCGGCGAACGATCGAACGGACGATGTTCGAGCCGAACATACGCTCGCTTCGAACGCGAAGCTCATCCCTAGTGGGGACAGGGACGCGCCACACCACAATGAGAGTGGGATGAGGGGATTTGTGTTAGATGGGGGAATTAGGAGGGGGGTGTGACAGGGGGTAAATATTGTGCTAAGAGGGGAAATTTAGGAAGGGGGGCATTGTGCGCCACAAGGAGTTTGACTGGAGGGAATTTGTGTTGGGAGGGGAGACGGGTGGGGGGGGGGGGGTTAAGTATTATTCTAAGAGGGGAAAGGTGTGGGGACGGGGACGCGCCGGGCACCACAATGTGAGTGGGGTGAGGGGATTTGTGTTAGATGGGGGAATTAGGAGGGGGGTGTGACAGGGGGTAAATATTGTGCTAAGAGGGGAAATTTAGGAAGGGGGGCATTGTGCGCCACAAGGAGTTTGACTGGAGGGAATTTGTGTTGGGGTGGGGGGGGGGGGGTTAAGTATTATTCTAAGAGGGGAAATGTGTGGGGACGGGGACGCGCCGGGCACCACAATGTGAGTGGGGTGAGGGGATTTGTGTTAGATGGGGGAATTAGGAGGGGGGGTGTGACAGGGGGTAAATATTGTGCTAAGAGGGGAAATTTAGGCTGGGGGGGGCGCCACAAGAAGATTGACGGGAGAGGATTTGTGTTAGATGGGGGAATTTGGGGGGGGGGGGGGTGACGGGGGGTAAGTATTCTAAGAAGGGAAATGGGGGGGGGGGGGGGGGCTGAGAGTAGTGATTTAGGGGGATTTGTGTGGGGGGAAAAAGATTTGTGCTAGGAGGGGGGATTTGGGGGGGGATTTGTGCTGGGATGGGGAAATGTTGAAAGGGAGGAGGTGGAGAAGATGTGATTTTTTTTTTTTTGGGGGGGGTGTGGATTTGGGGGATACCATTTTTTTGTTGAGAAGAGGTATTTCAGCTTTGCTGATCCTGCCAGAAATCCAGAGCTGTCCTGTGCGCTCTGCAGGTTTTTTTTTTCTCCGGCAGTGTTATCAGCTCACCACAGTGAACTACAAAACATGTTTTGGAGAGGAGGAGGGTGGGGGAGGGGCATTCTGTAGTCCTAACCACTATTTCTGTACATTCCTCTGTTACATTGTTGCATTAAACTACATTGTCATTGAAGAAGCACAGTGAGTATCTTTTTATTTTTCTGGAGTGTTTTTTTTTTCTTGATTGGTTATAATAAAAAAAAGGGAAATGTATATTTTCTGCCTCTTTGGCCCCGCCCCTTTTCCAGCACTGGATTCCAGTTCACTCTTGGAGGGTCCCTTTAAATGATTTTCCTCTCCTCGCCATATTTGGGATGTCACGTTGCTGTGAGACCCGCGGGGGGATGACAATCTCCTGTCTGATCTTCAGCATTTACAAGACGAGAAATGTGACTAGTGACGAGGCCGACTTGTGGGAACTCGCAGTGTGAACTGTCTGTGGTCGGCTCCGACACTCTCCGCCTGACTCGGCAGATTTGCAGGGTGAAGCCGTCTGATTCTGCTGATCTGCCATTAGTCACCTGCCGTGTGCTGGGTGACTCGTCCCAAGGCGTGTTACGTGAGGGGCCGAGGTTCAAGATCCATCGACTCCTATATTCATAGCATGAGAATAGAGCGAGTCAGGGGGGCCCATCCACTCATCGGAACTCCTCTGTGTATCGTAGGGCCCTGGTGTCCAACCTGCAATCTCCGGGGGCACTTGTGCCCAACCTGCAACCCCAGGGGGCTACTTGTGGCATTTTGGTATAGGGCCCTGGTGCCCAACCCCTCGGGGGCCACGTGTGGCATTTTGGTATATGATGTGTGGCCCTTGGACCTCGGCAATCCGTAGTGGAAACATGGATTAGAGTAATATCATTGATTCCTATGAGCCTCATGTAACCTCTTCCCAGTTTCATGTTGTCTTATGCAGCCTCTTCCCACCAACAATGTATCCTGTCCTCACTCTCTGACCACCACCAATGTATCCTGTCCTCACTCTCTGACCACCACCAATGTATCCTGTCCTCACTCTCTGACCACCACCAATGTATCCTGTCCTCACTCTCTGACCACCAACAATGTATCCTGTCCTCACTCTCTGACCACCAACAATGTATCCTGTCCTCACTCTCTGACCACCAACAATGTATCCTGTCCTCACTCTCTGACCACCAACAATGTGTCCTGTCCTCACTCTCTGACCACCAACAATGTATCCTGTCCTCACTCTCTGACCACCACCAATGTATCCTGTCCTCACTCTCTGACCACCACCAATGTATCCTGTCCTCACTCTCTGACCACCAACAATGTATCCTGTCCTCACTCTCTGACCAACAATGTATCCTGTCCTCACTCTCTGACCACCAACAATGTATCCTGTCCTCACTCTCTGACCACCAACAATGTATCCTGTCCTCACTCTCTGACCACCAACAATGTATCCTGTCCTCACTCTCTGACCACCACCAATGTATCCTGTCCTCACTCTCTGACCACCAACAATGTATCCTGTCCTCACTCTCTGACCACCAACAATGTGTCCTGTCCTCACTCTCTGACCACCAACAATGTATCCTGTCCTCACTCTCTGACCACCAACAATGTATCCTGTCCTCACTCTCTGACCACAAACAATGTATCCTGTCCTCACTCTCTGACCACCACCAATGTATCCTGTCCTCACTCTCTGACCACCAACAATGTATCCTGTCCTCACTCTCTGACCACCAGCAATGTATCCTGTCCTCACTCTCTGACCACCAACAATGTATCCTGTCCTCACTCTCTGACCACCAACAATGTATCCTGTCCTCACTCTCTGACCACCAACAATGTATCCTGTCCTCACTCTCTGACCACCAACAATGTGTCCTGTCCTCACTCTCTGACCACCAACAATGTATCCTGTCCTCACTCTCTGACCACCAACAATGTATCCTGTCCTCACTCTCTGACCACAAACAATGTATCCTGTCCTCACTCTCTGACCACCACCAATGTATCCTGTCCTCACTCTCTGACCACCACCAATGTATCCTGTCCTCACTCTCTGACCACCACCAATGTATCCTGTCCTCACTCTCTGACCACCAGCAATGTATCCTGTCCTCACTCTCTGACCACCAACAATGTATCCTGTCCTCACTCTCTGACCACCAACAATGTATCCTGTCCTCACTCTCTGACCACCACCAATGTATCCTGTCCTCACTCTCTGGCCACCAACAATGTATCCTGTCCTCACTCTCTGGCCACCAACAATGTATCCTGTCCTCACTCTCTGGCCACCAACAATGTATCCTGTCCTCACTCTCTGGCCACCAACAATGTATCCTGTCCTCACTCTCTGACCACCACCAATGTATCCTGTCCTCACTCTCTGACCACCACCAATGTATCCTATCCTCACTCTCTGACCACCAACAATGTATCCTGTCCTCACTCTCTGACCACCAACAATGTGTCCTGTCCTCACTCTCTGACCACCAACAATGTGTCCTGTCCTCACTCTCTGACCACCAACAATGTATCCTGTCCTCACTCTCTGACCACCAACAATGTATCCTGTCCTCACTCTCTGACCACCACCAATGTATCCTGTCCTCACTCTCTGACCACCAACAATGTATCCTGTCCTCACTCTCTGACCACCAACAATGTATCCTGTCCTCACTCTCTGACCACCAACAATGTATCCTGTCCTCACTCTCTGACCACCAACAATGTATCCTGTCCTCACTCTCTGACCACCAACAATGTATCCTGTCCTCACTCTCTGGCCCTCATTACTTTTATTGGTTCTGGTCTGACAGTCCTCCCAGCATTACATATATTGAATATTATGTGGGACCCTTTCGTGATGTCAGGGGCCACTTTTGAGGCCCTCTTAAAGCTCATAAGTTGACATCCTAGGGCATGATATGGAGGATGAAAAGAAAAGACAAAGAATAAAGAGCAGAGTCCTCCAGCAGAGTATCTCAGGAGAGGAGAATTATAGGGGAAGGAGGAAGGAGCAGAGTCCTCCAGTGATGCAAAGTATATAAGGAGAGCAGAGTTATAGAGGAAGAAGCAGAGTCCTGCAGCAGTGCGGAGTATCTCAGGAGAGAAGAGTTATAGAGGAAGGAACAGAGTCCTGCAGCAGAGCAGAGTATTTTAGAAGGAAGGTTGTACACCGATGATCGGGTTTATTACAATCTCGGCTTTTACTTGTCTCATTTTTTCCTCCTATAAGGAAATTACATTGGAGGAAAATCTTCCTTCTTTATTCTTTGTTCTTCTTCTTTCTTCTTCTTACCCTGCGATTTGTAGTTGAGCGATCGGTCTTCTATGGAGTTGAAGTGATTGGAGAATGCAGAGTACTGTCTGTGGGAGTCATTACCTGATAACACAGCGCTGGGGTTCCCTGGCAGCCAATCAGCCGGCGTTGCTCGGACACATTATATTTCTGCCTGGATGCCGGCCTGCCCGACAGGAATCCGCATTACACTAAAAAAGCTTTTTAATATTCGATATACAGAAGACGTCGGTAGCGGGAACCTGTCTGGTGAGGAGATAAATCATATCTCATTCTGGAAATACAGAACATTACGATAATCCTGTGCTGTCTAGACCCGATATGATCCTTTAGATTCAGGAGGGACTACAATGCCAGCCTGTGCTAGACTGACCACACTATACGCTGTACAGATTGCCGGACTTGTCTTCTGTTTCTCCTTACTCTAGCTTGTAGCTCAGCTTCAAATGCACATTGTGAGAAGCCCACAGTGTGCAATGAAATCAGAGCAAGCCACTTCAGTCCAGTCAGTGACGGCAGGTGCTCAATATTTTTTTTGGGGGGGGCAAACAAACCTCCCAGAGGCCCCCCCCAAACCGAACAGTCGATCATCCCGCAAAACTTACCCCATTCAGGTCGCAGGCAACTTCAGCGGCTTCCCCACTGCTTCTTCTCGGTTACTTCCCGGTGGCTTTGGAGGCTTCCCCGCTAGTTCTCCTCTGCGGCTTCTCAGGGCGCTTCGTCTGCTTCTCCTCCTTGGTGACTTTGATGGTTTCCCCATTGCTTCTTCTCCTCTGTGGCTTCCCAGGATGCTTCAGCTGCTTCTCCTCCTCTGCGGCTTCCCGGCAGGCTTTGGCTGCTTCTCCTCTTTGGCGGCTTCCCCACTGCTTCTCCTCTGCGGCTTCCCGGGACGCTTTGCTGCTTTGCTGCTTCTCCTCCTCTGCGGCTTCCCGGGACGCTTTGCTGCCTCTCCTCCTCTGCGGCTTCCCGGGATGCTTTGCTGCTTCTCCTCCTCTGCGGCTTCCCGGGACGCTTTGCTGCCTCTCCTCCTCTGCGGCTTCCCGGGACGCTTTGCTGCTTCTCCTCCTCTGCGGCTTCCCGGGACGCTTTGCAGCTTCTCCTCCTCTGCGGCTTCCCGGGATGCTTCGGCTGCTTCTCCTCCTCTGCGGCTTCTTCTCACCTCCAGCTTCCCGGGATGCTTCCTCTGCTTCTCCTCCTTGGCTGCTTCCCCAATGTTTCACCCCCATTGTGGCTTTCTGGCTGGCTTCTGCTGCTTCCCCGCTGCTTGATCTCAGCGGCTTCCTGGGCAGCTTTGGCGGCTTCCCCACTGCTCTTCTGCGGCTTCCCGGGACGCTTTGGCTGCTTCTCCTCCTTGGCGGCTTCCCCACTGCTTCTCCTCCTCTGCGGCTTCCCGGGACGCTTTGGCTGCTTCTCCTCCTTGGCGGCTTCCCAACTGCTTCTCCTCTGCGGCTTCCCGGGACGCTTTGCTGCTTTGCTGCTTCTCCTCCTCTGCGGCTTCCCGGGACGCTTTGCTGCCTCTCCTCCTCTGCGGCTTCCCGGGACGCTTTGCTGCCTCTCCTCCTCTGCGGCTTCCCGGGACGCTTTGCTGCTTCTCCTCCTCTGCGGCTTCCCGGGACGCTTTGCTGCTTCTCCTCCTCTGCGGCTTCCCGGGATGCTTCGGCTGCTTCTCCTCCTCTGCGGCTTCTTCTCACCTCCAGCTTCCCGGGATGCTTCCTCTGCTTCTCCTCCTTGGCTGCTTCCCCAATGTTTCACCCCCATTGTGGCTTTCTGGCTGGCTTCTGCTGCTTCCCCGCTGCTTGATCTCAGTGGCTTCCTGGGCAGCTTTGGCGGCTTCCCCACTGCTCTTCTGCGGCTTCCCGGGACGCTTTGGCTGCTTCTCCTCCTTGGCGGCTTCCCCACTGCTTCTCCTCCTCTGCGGCTTCCCGGGACGCTTTGGCTGCTTCTCCTCCTTGGCGGCTTCCCAACTGCTTCTCCTCTGTGGCTTCTCGGGACGCTTTGCTGCTTCTCCTCCTCTGCGGCTTCCCGGGACGCTTTGCTGCTTCTCCTCCTCTGCGGCTTCCAGGGATGCTTTTGGCTGCTTCTCCTCCTCTGTGGCTTCTCCTCCTTGGTGACTTTGGTGGTTTCCCCACTGCTTCTCCTCCTCTGCGGCTTCCCGGGACGCTTTGGCTGCTTCTCCTCCTTGGCGGCTTCCCAACTGCTTCTCCTCTGTGGCTTCTCGGAAAGCTTTGCTGCTTCTCCTCCTCTGCGGCTTCCCGGGACGCTTTGCTGCTTCTCCTCCTCTGCGGCTTCCAGGGATGCTTTTGGCTGCTTCTCCTCCTCTGTGGCTTCTCCTCCTTGGTGACTTTGGTGGTTTCCCCACTGCTTCTCCTCCTCTGCGGCTTCCCGGGACGCTTTGGCTGCTTCTCCTCCTTGGCGGCTTCCCAACTGCTTCTCCTCTGTGGCTTCTCGGGACGCTTTGCTGCTTCTCCTCCTCTGCGGCTTCCCGGGACGCTTTGCTGCTTCTCCTCCTCTGCGGCTTCCAGGGATGCTTTTGGCTGCTTCTCCTCCTCTGTGGCTTCTCCTCCTTGGTGACTTTGGTGGTTTCCCCATTGCTTCTTCTCATCTGCGGCTTCCCGGGATGCTTTTGGCTGCTTCTCCTCTGCGGCTTCCAGGTACACTTTTGGCTGCTTCTCCTCCTCTGTGGCTTCTCCTCCTTGGTGACTTTGGTGGTTTCCCCATTGCTTCTTCTCATCTGCGGCTTCCCGGGATGCTTTTGGCTGCTTCTCCTCTGCGGCTTCCAGGGACACTTTTGGCTGCTTCTCCTCCTCTGTGGCTTCTCCTCCTTGGTGACTTTGGTGGTTTCCCCATTGCTTCTTCTTATCTGCGGCTTCCTGGGATGCTTCTGCTGCTTCTCCTCCTCTGCGGCTTCCCATAACGCTTCAGCTTCTTCTCCTCCTCTGCGGCTTCTTCTCATCTGCAGCTTCCCGGGATGCTTTAGCTGCTTCTCCTCCTCTGTGGCTTTCTGGGTGGCTTCTGCTGCTTCCCCGCTGCTTCTCCTCAGTGGCTTCCTGGGCAGCTTTAGCGGGTTCCCCACTGCTTCCCGGTATACTTTGGCGGCTTCCCCCCACTCCATCTCCTCCTCTGCGGCTTCCTGATACGCTTTGGCTGCTTCTCTTCTATGGCGGCTTCCCCATTGCTTCTCCTCGGCGACTTCCTTAAGACCCCCTTCCTGATTGGCCGGGGGGAGAAGCAGGAAGACAATAGCAAATATGAATTCGCTATTGTCACACGAGTGGGAGCTGCGCCCCGAGCCCACCCATTTTTAAAGTTAATTAGAGCCTCAGGCTCTAATCACATGCTTCTAACCCCATAGAAATCCATGCGTCCGACATCCTACGTGGAGATTAGGGGAGCGGCGCCCCGTATGAGACGCCCCCCCGCTGGAGCCGGTACAGCTGTGCAAGGCTGGAGGTCGAGGTTTCCTCACACTTCAATGTACAATAATTGTTACTTTCAATATTTAAAATCTAATGGTGGAAATCACACAGGCGGAACACACAACTTACCTAGGGATAGGAAAACAAATCCCAAAGAAGGGCCCGGCTCCCAGGATCCTGAGATGGAAGGACGGGGGAGGGGAGGGGGGGTGCACCGATTTCTGCATGTGCCACATTTTCTGTTTTATTTTCTCCGGTCTGTTACATTCCTCAGCCAAATGGTAATTGTGTCGGGGAGTCTCCAGGGAAGTGTCATGTTCGGGTTTCTTCACAGCCAAGGTTCTTCTCACTGAGAGTCTCCGGAATGTGACGGGAGGTTCTAAACCTTACACATGATGACTGCGCTGGCTGGAAATCTTGTAAATATAATTTTATTTTCACTTTATTATTTTAATAATTTTTTACTACAGTGGAACCTCGGATTACGAGCATATAATCCATTCCAGGAGAATGCTTGTAATCCAAAGCGCTCCTATATCAAAGCCAGTTTCCCCATAGAAGTCAATGGAAAGGAAAATAATTTGTTCCACATTGACTTCTATGGCATGCAATACCGCATGTGGCCATAGGTGTGGGGGGGGCGCTGGAGAGATTAGGAAATACTCGGAGATCGTTCGGTTTCCCTCAGGAACATATTATAGTATTTCCGAATAGCTCAGATCGGCTTTGGCGCCCCCTTACCTCTGGCCAAATGCAGGGCTGCACACCACAGAGGCTTGAATCCTGCTCGTTTTTCAAGACAACACTCGCAAACCGAGTCCGGATTTAAGAAAGAAATATTTTTCTCGTATCGCGAAATGCTCGTTATCCGCGTTACTCGCAATCCGAGGTTCCACTGTATTAGCCACTTGCGGGCCGCATAACTTGGTTATATGGCATCAGAATGGCTCTCCTGTGCCAGATCACGTACTAGGTATGTGATCCAGCACTTGCGCAGAAGGTGCGCCCGGGCCGCAGGTTTGAATAGACGCAGCACAAGCCAATCGGTGGGTGCCGGCCAATGAATGTCTGCTGCCACCCTCTGATCGGTGAGCAAAGACAGAACAGAGATATGCCTATTTAAACAAAGTTGGCACCCAAACAAAATTGGCGTCCTTTTTTCCCCACAAATAGAGATTTCTTTTGATGGTATTTGATCACCTCTGCGGTTTTAAATTTTTGCGCTATAAACAAAAATAGAGCGTCAATTTAAAAAAAAAAAATATTTTTTTTTTACTTTTTGCTATAATAAATATCCCCCAAAAATATAGTTTAGGCCGATACGTATTTTTCTACATATTTTTGGTAAAAAAAAAAATCGCAATAAGCGTTTATCAATTGGTTTGCGCAAAACGTATAGCGTTTACAAAATAGGGGATAGTTTTATTGCATTTTCATTAATATTTTTTTTTTACTAGCAATAGCGCCGATCAGCGATTTATTTTTTATTTTTCGTGACTGCGACATTATGGTGGACGCATCGGACAATTTTAACACATTTTTAGGACCATTGCAAAAAGTGCTATAAAAATGCACTGATTACTGAGAAAATGGCAGTGAAGGAGTTAACTACTGGGGGGGGCGCTGTAGGGGTTAGGTGTGACCTCATATGTGTTTCTAACTGTAGGGGGGCGGGGCTGGACGTGTGACGTCACTGATCGTCGTTCCCTATATCAGGGAACAGACGATCACTGCCACTGCCACAGAGAAGAATGGGGAAGGTGTGTTTACACTCACCTCTCCCCGTTCTTCAACTCCTGTGACCGATCGCGGGACTCCGGCGGCGATCGGGTCCAAGGGTCCCGCGGGCGCGGTCACAGAGCTTCGGACCGGGTCGCATGCGCGCCGCCACCATTCTGCCGACGTATATCGTCATGCGGCAGTCCTTAAGTGGTTAAATGTTTTTTTTTTTTTCTTTTTTGTTTTTTTTTGTATAGCGCAAAAAAAAACGGGTGATCAAATACCACTAAAAGAAAGTTCTATTTGTGGGGTAGAAAAGGACAAATTGTATTTATTTACAGCATCGCACGACTGCGCAATTGTCAGTTTAAGTAACGCAGTGCCGTATCGCAAAGAATGGTCTTGGTCATCAAGGGGGGTAAATCTTCTGGAGGTTGTGGTAACAGTATCTTTTTTTTTTTTGTTCCCAAGGGCCTCAGCAGTTGCACCCGGGCACTGCGTTTTTTTTGTTTTTTTTTTGTGATTTGGCCAATGCCGGTAGCGCAGCGTGTTAATAAAGCATCCAATCACGTCCCTGCAGGGATGGACTGGCCATTAGGACTACAGGGAGTTTCCCGGTGGGCCGATGGCTCAGTGGGCCGGCTTTAGTGACAGTGGACCGCCGCCCCCCCTCCGCTCCTCTGTCTCTCCCTTCCTGCAGGGCTCACCTCCTCTCCCTCCCTGCAGCACTCACCTGGGGGGGAACAAAGAAGTAGGGGGAGGAGCAGTGGGAACGACAGAGGAGCATGGGGGAGGGGGACAGACAGCTAGGAGTTTCTCACTTCTGCCTAATCTTGTCTCATAAGGGGGGGGGCACCAAACTGATTCCTTGCCCCGGGTGAAATAATGTCTAGCTTCCCCACTGGTACTGCCTATAAGAGTACCAGTACCAGCCGTTCTACTCTAATAAAGTAGAAGGGCTAGTGAAGGGGGAGAGGGGGCTTGGGTGGCCGGGGATTGGGGTGCGGGAGTTGTCGGGCCGCCATAAGAGAGACCTGTCAAAGTGGGCCAGTCTGGATGAAGTCCAGGGCCAAATTTTTGTCCCAGTCCAGCCCTGCGTCCCTGTGTGGAGTCGGAGGCCTCCCGGCAGTGTGGTGGAAGCGGAGGATAGGAAGTTTCCACCAGTCAGCAGTTATTCTGTAATGGAAGAGCGTGTTCTTACCCCACCATCCATCCATCCGCCGCCACCGCCGCTCTCTCTCCGCACTTAGGGGAAATTTCCATTTATTTTAATTAGCCGGTTTGTAGCTGCAGAACCGGGGAGATTTCTATGTTGTTAACCCCTCGGTGGGTGCGCTGGGTGAAGCGTTTTTGAGATTTTTAATTTGGGGATCGGAGTCGCGCAATATTTGAAAGGAGGATAGAATTTTGGAGGAAGAAAAGTGGGAGAGCTTGAGAGAGAATAGAAATGTGATTGGATGAGAGAGGAGAGGAGAGAAGCAGATACTAGAGAGCAGGGGCGGACTGACAACTCATGGGGCCCCCGGGCAATATGAGATTATGGGGCCCCCGGGCAGTATACACACACATACAGTATACGTGCATAGTATGCACACACAGACACACAACATACATACACACTGAAAAGGTACTGGAGAGGCCACTATAATCTTGGGATTTTTTTTAAAAAACACAGATTTCCCTGGTTTTACTGAGACTGGCAACTGTAATGGGGCCCCCTAGTGGCATGGGGCCCTCGGGCAGTGCCAGAATGTATTTTTAAAAGATATTAGAATACACGCTATATTATCAAAAGTATTGGGACGCCTGCCTTTACACACACACAAGTGTTGGCACTTCTAGCTGGCAGCATGTCGGTTCGAATCTTAAAGCACTGCATTACCTGCATGGAGTTTGCATGTTCTCCCCTTGTCTGCTTGGGTTTCCTGACCCAATATCGAACCCTCCAGACTAAGACTGGGATGCCAATACTTTTGGTAATATTGTGTATGGGTTTGGTAGTGGCTTTAACCAGTAAAAGACCCTTCAACCATCCATCCACTGGGCACTACAACCCCCAGCATTCCCCGTTGTACAGTTAGACTCTACAAGGCCTGGGAACGTTTGGCGGCGAGGTCTTGCGGAATGCGCGGTGGGATTGCGGCGCTCCTCTAAAGTCTAAACAAATCTCTCTCCTCCTGATATCATAATGCGGCGTGTTGGTGTTTTGTGAATTTTATTCATTCGCTGTTTATTATTCTGCTGAGAAGGAAATGTGGAGATCTGACGTCGGCCCGTCTCCTCGTGACCTTGCTTGCCACATAGAAGTGACTTCTTCTTCTCTGCACTTGGCATTTTCTTGCCCTCAGCAGTTTCCATTGTCAGTGTGAGCGATTTCCTCCCGCCGAGCGATTTCCTCCCGCCGAGCACTTTAGCTGCACTGATTCATGGGGACTGGCAGGCAGATTTTTGACCAGGGGGCAAATAAAACTTCACTGAAGCATACAGCGGACCACCAGTCGCTCTCCCCTTCCTCCGGTGTCCGCGGGCCGCGCTGGGAATCCCCGTCGCTTCACTTGGCTGGGCAGCTGGTGGAGGCGAGTGTGACAGTGGGAGGCGAGTGACGGCAGCTGCTGCGGAGACTCTTGTGGGCCCGAGCCGGCCGTCGCTGTAGAATTGTTTGTCGGTCGTTAGAAATGCACTGAGTGTGCAAGTTTGCGGCACGCCGCCGTGTCGGCACAATACGGTCCGGTCGCCCACCCTGACTCCTTTCATCCAATGCTGCCCATACATACAGCAGCGATCTCCATCCGCTTTTCATTTTTCTAGACTTTTCTAAACTTTCTTTGTCTTTTATTTTGTTTTTAATCTTCCTGTTGGATGTATTTTATAGAGAATACGTTTTAAAGATTGCTTAAAGCCAGCGCCGATCCTGACCTCCAATGGGGCCCTAAGCAAAATTAACAAAATTACATCTTACATTAAAGTAAGAAGCGGGGGGGGGGGGTGCTGAAAATTACAAATTACATCTTACATTAAAGTGAGAAGCAGGGGGTGCTGACTTCTTACCTCTTCTCCCATGCAGCCAGCGAGTTAAGAAGCAGGGTGAGGGTCCGAAAATTTACTTCTCACCAGGGGGGGCCTCTAGTAATTTAGGGTGCCCTCCGCAGCTTTGCAGGGCCCTTAGCGTAGACACCCTCTTAAAATTTGTGGACGGCCTTCCCAGAAGAGTTGAAGCTTTTATAACTGCAAAGGGCGGAGCCAACCCTACGGACTATGACTGGGATAACATTAAAGTTCATGTTTGTGTAAAGGCACGCGTCCCAATACTTTTGGTAATATAGTGTATATGGGAGTCACCATTGCAGACATGTAAAGGTGACAGTTCTAAGTAAAGATACCGAAGGGAAAAAAAAGTCCGGTGTTCTACTTTAAGCATGCAGCCAGTGAAATCTAAAAAAGTCTGCGTTACTGCCTCTCATGCTTTCTCCAGTGTTAGTATATTCAGCTCCCATATTTGTCTCGTCAGAGTCCCTTTAAGGACCCAGCACCCACCAAGCAGGTGGTGACATCGATCGATTTTCCCGGATGAGAGTCGGGTGATTGCGCGCGGTCGGATTCGGTACACATAACATTTTTCTTGTGACCGGGTCACAGACTTCAGAATGAAGCGTTTCAAGGCTCTCTGGTTCTTTGTAAAAGCCGCGGAACGTTCGCAGACAATGCGTGTGAAGAACAGAGGCGGCGAGTCAATCGCTCTTTAATTAAGTTGGACTCAATTAACATTTGTTTCCATCGCATGATTACAATGTATACATCACAGGGTGACTGGTGATTGGACGGGGGGATCATCGATCCGGCGGAGAGCCGAGACTTGTACATCCATCTGAGTATAGATAATGATGAATTCTTGTCACTATACAACTCCCCCTGATAAATGTCACCCCTCTGTGGAGCCTCTCAAAGGGGCTCTATTATCCCAACAGAGGAAGACCATTGTTCTGAACAATGATTGTCTGATTCCAGCGTGTGCATCCTATACATAGGGATCCCAACTTTTTACTACAAGGACTGCATTGTATATTTTACAAATATTCATGGGCCAAAAAAAACATCAGAGTTCCCCCCTTGTATCGGGTGCCCCATTAGGGTTCCTCTTTGCATTTGTGTCCCTGTCAGGGTTTCCCTTTGCATCCGTGCCGCCGTCAGGGTTCCCCCTTGCATCCGTGCCCCCGTCAGGGTTTCCCTTTGCATCCGTGCTGCCGTCAGGGTTCCCCCTTGCATTCGTGCCCCCGTGCCCCCGTCAGGGTTTCCCTTTGCATCCGTGCCCCCGTCAGGGTTCCCCCTTGCCTCTGTGCCCCCGTCAGGGTTTCCCTTTGCATCCATGCCGCCGTCAGGGTTTCCCTTTGCATCCGTACCCCCGTCAGGGTTTCCCTTTGCATCCGTGCCCCCGTCAGGGTTTCCCTTTGCATCCGTGCCCCCGTCAGGGTTTCCCTTTGCATCCGTGCCCCCGTCAGGGTTTCCCTTTGCATCCGTGCCCCCGTCAGGGTTTCCCTTTGCATCCGTGCCCCCGTCAGGGTTTCCCTTTGCATCCGTGCCCCCGTCAGGGTTTCCCTTTGCATCCGTGCCCCCGTCAGGGTTCCCTCTTGCATCCGTGCCCCCGTCAGGGTTTCCCTTTGCATCCATGCCGCCGTCAGGGTTTCCCTTTGCATCCGTGCCCCTGTCAGGGTTTCCCTTTGCATCCGTGCCGCCGTCAGGGTTTCCCTTTGCATCCGTGCCGCCGTCAGGGTTTCCCTTTGCATCCGTGCCCCCGTCAGGGTTCCCCTTTGCATCCGTGCCCCCGTTAGAGTTCCACCTTGCATGGGGTGCCCCCGTCAGGGTTCCCCTCTTGTATCGGGTCCCAATCAGGGTTCCCCTCTTGTATCGGGTGTCCCCGTCAGGGTTCCCCCTTGCATCGGTGTCCCCGTCAGGGTTCCCCCTTGCATCGGTGTCTCTGTCATTGTTCCCCCCTTGCATCGGGGTACCTGTCAGTTCCCCCCTTACATTGGGGGTCCTGTCAGATTTCCCCCTTACATTGGATGCCCTGTCAGAGTTCCCCCTTACATCAGGTGCCCCCCCGTCTGTTTTCCCTTTGCATCGGTGTCCCCGTCAGAGTTCCCCCTTACATGCAGGTTCCTGTCAGAGTTCCC
Source organism: Rana kukunoris (assembly GCA_029574335.1). Classification (NCBI taxonomy): domain Eukaryota; kingdom Metazoa; phylum Chordata; class Amphibia; order Anura; family Ranidae; genus Rana; species Rana kukunoris. Next base: position 225,515,223 of record CM056055.1, on the reverse strand, counting down.
CCTTACATTGGGTGTCCCTGTCAGAGTTCCCCCTTACTTGAAGGTTCCCATCACTCTGCTCTTGCCTCCTATCATCACGTTCCCTGTCAGCGCATGCGCTGCACCCCCGAGTTCTGTGCAGAGAATGACACGAGGCCGATATGCAACGGAAATTCAGGTTTCGCACCAACTGGATTGAAAAACACAAAACACCTTTTCCCCCTAATGACTGCAAGAAAACATTAATTGGTGTTTTCCTGAATGCGCCGGAGTTCAGCTGTAATCTACTTGTGTGAAATTAAAATCATCCAGGCGGGTTATCGTCCCGACACGACTCCAGCCAGGCGTAGGGGGGGGGGGGAATAATACAAACGGCTTGCAACGCCGCGATCTTTGTTTATTTCCATATTAGCATTGTAACCAATAGGAATCGATGTTCAGGGGAAAGGCGGCAGGCGCTTTATATTCAATCTGACCGATCGGCAGATACAAGTGTTCATGTTTAGTGCGGCTTATTGACCTGTTCATGGCCAGACCTTGTTCTATTTATTTATTTTTTATTTATTTTTTACGTTTTTTAGATGGCCAGACCAAGTTAAAGTTGTAAACAATCACCTTGTAAAACAACCCATTCCGTTTAAAATAGAAATTAAAGGCAAAACATTTGTATATTCTGTAGATACAAATATATATATATAGATAGATAGATAGATATATAAATACTTTTTTTTTTTTTTAATAAGTGATCACATTCCCTCTGTTCTCAGCTGCATAAGAGCTGGGGGGAGGAAAAGCAACAGGACACTGGGCTTCCCAGTAAATGGCTGTGCATCGGGGGGCGTGTCAGTACATGCCTGATCATTGGAGGAGAGTAGGCATAGCTAGAGAACTGACCACGTTGTGTTCTCCTGCTTAGTGTGGTCAGTTTTTAATAAGAAAGCAGAGGGACTGGCAGGAACGCCAGGGCTGACTTTACTGTTGTCTTATTTTTTAATTAAAAAAAGTGTATTTTTTTCCCCCCAGAAAAGTGCGCTTGTAAGACCGCTGCACAAATACGGTGTGACGGAAAGTATTGCAACGACTGCCATTTTATTCTCTAGGGTGTTAGAATAAAAAATATATATAATGTTTGGGGATTCTAATTAGAGGGAAGGAGATGGCAGTGAAAACACGGTGAAAAACACATTAGAATTGCCAGATTGCTGTTTTACATATAATGCCAACGGCCACCACAAGATGGCGCCAGATCACAGAAGGAAGCTTAGGCCTGCAGAAAGCCGCAAAGCCGAGGCCTCAATAACCGGCCGGCACGGGCCTGCCGCTATCGCGCGGCGGAAGTGGGTGGGGGCGCACAGAGACGGGATCCTGTGTCTCCGTGCGCCCCCACTTCCCGCGGCGGGGGCCCACACCGGGCCGGTAATTGAGGCAGCGGCCTTCTGCAGGCCTAAGCTTCCCCGGGGGCCAGGTCACTATTTCTTGTCGCATTTGCGGGCGGGCGCCCGGATTTTGTCGAGCCCTGCTATAATGTATGAAATACGCACTATATGCTCATTTAGAGGCAACCTGTATATATAAGCATTATAATGAACACTAATGGTGTGTATTTGATACATTCTAGATATTCATTTTTCATTTTTCTTCCCCCTGAAGAAGATTGTATGCAACATTAAGATTGAAATGCGTTGGGTTTATCTGAACGACAATCCACTGTGGTGAATTGCATATTGTCGTCGTATTTGGACATTCATTATGAAAAAAAATATTGTACACCAGAACTCTTGTCCTTTTTTGTATATGTATTTTCTCTTCCCCGGCACTATTATTGTTTTTGGATGCAATACGATTTAAGAAACTCATTTTATAAAAACAATAAAATATATTTTTATAAACACAAATAGTTATTTACTTACAAGCGGCATATAGGCCCCTCGGGAGTATTTTTTTTCCTTTTTTCCATATAGTATAAAATATTTAACCATTTGTGTAATGTTGGCCCCGCCCCTTAAGTAATGTTTGGATTCGGAGAGACTGAGGAAATGCTTCTTTCTGCGTGCAGCAGACTGATGACACCATCCCAGCCTAGGCAGAGTCACTGACTGGAGTTCATGGATGGCTTTTTTATTATAAAACTTAAAAAACAAAGAAACTGTTTCTTTATATTGTAATCTATTTTTGTACTACAAGCCCCCCCCCCCCCCCCAATCTGTGGTTCCCCTGGATTTGGCAGCATTGGGGAATATAGAGAATGTTCTGCTGCTGCTGCCAGGAAGAAGTTGATTATTAGTACCAGGGAGAGAGAGCACGGAGTCGGCAAAGGAGCCGGTAACAAGCAAATCTTAAGCCGTCTTCTCGCATTAGCTGTGCCTTGCACTACCATATTGGACGGCCAAGTAATCCAGCTTTGTGCCCCCCCCCCCCCCCCGGCTCCCCCCCTCTGCCCTCTCTAGTATGTGTGCTGGATATGAAGTGCTAAACCCTGCGAGCGAGCAGAGCCCCCCATCCCTGGATATTAGGTGTTCATCTCCTTCTCGGGGTCTGGGTGTCCTGATAAAGTGGAGCCCGACAAGGAAAAGTAGATTTCCTCCCCTTCTGTCCGCTTCTCGGCTTGGCGTTATCGCCCGCTTTCCCGCAAGCCGCGATTCAGCCCGCTTTTCTAAAGAGAAATTACTTTAATTCCCTCAACACATTCCTGAAGCTGTCACCACGCCGCCGAACCCAAAACCGGCGAACAGATTGTCATCTTCTGTCCACAGCTGTGAACTCCCCGGCTACGCTAATCTGCTTTTTGCTACTCGCTCCGATACTCCTTTCTAATTTTGTAAATTTTTTCGAGTGATGCCGAGTTCCACTAGTTGGGGGATGGTCACTGCTGCAAATATTTCGCCAACATAAAGCTGAGGGCAGGACTGGGGTTGGTCCTGTGGTGTCATGGAAGGGTGGTGTCATGGAAGCATGGTGTCATGTCATGGTCATGGAGGGGTGGTGTCATGGAGGGGTGGTTTCATGGTCATGGAAGGGTTGGGACTTGGTCATGGAAGGGTGGTGTCATGGAGGGGTGGTGACTTGGTCATGGAAGGGTGGTGTCATGGAAGGGTGGTGTCATGGTCATGAAGGGGTGGTGTCATGGAAGGGTGGGGTGTCATGAAGGGGTGGTGTCATGAAGGGGTGGTGTCATGGAGGGGTGGTGTCATGGAAGGGTGGTGTCATGGTCATGGAAGGGTGGTGTCATGGAGGGGTGGTGTCATGGAAGGGTGGTGTCATGGAAGCATGGTGTCATGTCATGGTCATGGAGGGGTGGTGTCATGGAGGGGTGGTTTCATGGTCATGGAAGGGTGGTGACTTGGTCATGGAAGGGTGGTGTCATGGAGGGGTGGTGTCATGGAGGGGTGGTGTCACGGAAGGGTGGTGACTTGGTCATGGAAGGGTGGTGTCACGGAAGGGTGGTGACTTGGTCATGGAAGGGTGGTGTCACGGAAGGGTGGTGACTTGGTCATGGAAGGGTGGTGTCACGGAAGGGTGGTGACTTGGTCATGGAAGGGTGGTGTCATGGAAGGGTGGTGTCATAGAGGGGTGGTTTCATGGTCATGGAAGGGTGGTGACTTGGTCATGGAAGGGTGGTGTCATGGAAGGGTGGTGTCATGGAGGGGTGGTGTCATGGAGGGGTGGTTTCATGCTCATGGAAGGGTGGTGTCACGGAAGGGTGGTGACTTGGTCATGGAAGGGTGGTGTCACGGAAGGGTGGTGACTTGGTCATGGAAGGGTGGTGTCATGGAAGGGTGGTGTCACGGAAGGGTGGTGACTTGGTCATGGAAGGGTGGTGTCACAGAAGGGTGGTGACTTGGTCATGGAAGGGTGGTGTCATGGAAGGGTGGTGTCATGGTCATGAAGGGGTGGTGTCATGGAAGGGTGGGGTGTCATGGAAGGGTGGGGTGTCATGAAGGGGTGGTGTCATGGAGGGGTGGTGTCATGGAAGGGTGGTGTCATGGTCATGGAAGGGTGGTGTCATGGAAGGGTGGTGTCATGGAGGGGTGGTGTCATGAAGGGGTGGTGTCATGGAAGGGTGGTGTGTCATGGAAGGGTGGTGTGTCATGGAAGGGTGGTGTGTCATGGAAGGGGGGTGTCATGGTCATGGAAGGGGGGTGTCCTGGTCATGGAAGGGTGGGGTCATGGTCATGGAAGGGTGGTGTCATGGAAGGGTGGAAGTCATCAGCAGTACAGTGGCTAAGCCTTTCACACTTCTAACTGGCAGCACGTCGGTTCGAATCTCAAAGCACGGCATCGCCTGCATGGAGTTTGCATGTTCTCCACGTGTCTGTTTGGGTTTCCTCCCACATTCCACAGACATGCTTGGCTCCTGTCCAAATTGGCTTTAGTATGTGTATGTACACCATATTACCAAAAGTATTGGGACACCGGCCTTTACACATGCGCTTTAATGGTATCCCAGTCTTAGTCCGTAGGGTTCTATATTGGGTTGGTCCCGCCCTTTGCAGGTATAACAGCTTCACCTCTTCTGGGAAGACAAGGTTTAGGAGGGTGTCTATGGGAATGTTTGACCATGCCCTGAGAAAGAAGGTGGTAGCAGTGGTTCTGACCTCACAAATGCGCTTCTGGAAGAATAGTCAAACATTCCCATAGACACACCCCTAAACATTGTGGACGGCCTTCCCAGAAGAGATGAAGCTGTTAAAGCTGCAAAGGGCGGGGCCAACTCAATATTGAACCCTCCGGACCAAGACTGGGATGTCATTAAAGTTCATGTGCGTGTAAATGCAGGTGTCCCAATACTTTTGATAACATGCGTATGTATGAACGGGAGTTGGGGACCTCAGATTGGAAGCAAATTGCCTATAAATAAGTCTTATTGGTGAAACGCGTAAGTTGCTGTATTTTGCACACTCTGCCTGCTACAATAATGACATTTATTGGGAAGAACGAGCGTCCGGCACCCCATTTTTACCTTTCCATGTTTTGCTGTCGGCGAAGATACTGCGAGCCACAGCGCCATCTGTCTGCCTCCTTGGGGAATTCTTCTGGGCGTTGTTTCCTTTTCCTTAGTTGATGCTGCCAGAGAAAAGGAAAGGGGTCGTATTTTGTAGTCCTGTTCTTGTAGGACAACGTTGCTCCTCCACAGATACAGTACAGTGAGCGTTGTCACCCCAGCACAGGAAGTGTTACTGGCAGGATCACCAGGCGAAAATAAAGTGAGAGAAACCTGAAAAAAAAGTAACTGCAGCCCCTCCATGGAAAGCTGCAATACGCTCCAGTTTTATTGTTGGGTTTACAAACCTTTTATCTATTCTTTCTATCACCTCCTATAGCACCAGGGCCACCATCAGGAATTATGGGGCCCCTTACACAGCTTCAGACATAGGGCCCCCTGGAGCAGAGAACCGGGGGAGGGGGGCTGCCGCCTTAAATTGAGAGGCGGGGGCTGCCGCTAATTGAGAAGCACAGGGGGGGGGGGGCATGAATAGGGAGTGGTTGCCCTGGGGACCTCTGTGCCCCTCACAAAAAAAAAAATAAAGTAAAAAAGGGGGGGGTAGCCATCCGGGGCCCTGGGGACCTCTGGGCCCTTTAATAAAAAGAAGAACGAAAAAAAAAAAAAAAAATATATATATATATATATATATATACTGTGTGTGTGTATATATATATATATATATATATATATATATATATATATATATATATATATGTGTAAAAAAAAGTAAACATTTTTTATTTATATAAATATATATATATATATAAAAAAAAAATTATATTATATATATTTTTTTATATGTATATATTTTTTCTTTTTATTAAAGAGCTCTGGGGACCTCTGGGCCCTTTAATAAATATAAATATATATATATATATATATATATATATATATATATATATATATATATATATATATATATATATATATATATATATATATAAATCAAAAAGAATATATGTAAAAAAATAAAAAAAAAATATATGTAAAAAAAGTAATTTTTTTTTTAATTATATAGATATATATTATATTTTATATATATTATATATATTTTATATGTGTGTGTGTGTATATATATATATATATATATATATATATATATATATATATATATATATAATATATATATTTTTTTATTAAAGGGCTCTGGGGACCTCTGGGCCCTTTAATAAATATATATATATATATATATATATAAAATCTATATCAAAAAAAGGGGAGGATGCCATCCGGGGCCCTGGGGACCTCCGGGCCCCTTACAGGTGTACTGCCTGTACCCCCGTGATGGCGGACCTGTATAGCGCCAGCATATTCCGTAGCGCTGTATGGGCGGAGGACATACAAGAATAAAGGATAACATTACAGCAGATAATAATACAGGTGAATATTCCATACAGGAGGACGCTCTCCTGACTCTGTCTGGGGTTTGTGGGCGATCTGCCCAACCCCCCCCCGAAACTGGATGGAGAAGAATTAGGAAAAGCGATCGGGGGGGGAGGGGCGGACGAGCGTTTCCACCGTTTTATTTTTTGGCAGCAGGTGAAATTACAGTTGTTTTCCCTCCTAAGTGCTACAAAGTGTTTGTGTTGAATCAGATTCTAATGACACCAGGTGTGCAGATTACCCGGCGCAGCGCGTGAACGGCGTGTAAAAAAGGAGCTCGCCGCCTGATGTTAACAACTCCGAATTGCTGGTCTGCCAGACCGAGATGAACGCCGCCAATTTAACCCCCTCCCGCCTGGGCTGCCATCTCAGAGGTGTATTTTCATGTGAAGTACAGGAATGTCACATTTAACACTTCCAGGTGATTATCCCCCCCCCCCCCCCCCCCCACAATGCCTTCATCTGCTTTCCTCTCCAGAAAGGTGGTGCCATCTTTATTTAGCCATCATCCAGGGTCGCCATCTACTTCCCAGACTGAGATACCGGTTCTGAGATGACACCATTGTATACATTCTAGTGTCTCTGCAGCTCACAAATGACTTGTGAGTTGTGTTGTAATCTGGTCACTATGGAAGGTGAGACTGGAAGACTTTGGGGTGCTGCAAACACCATGACTGTAAACTAACAAATGGCCCCTGGCCCACCTGCTCTGTGCAGGGTTCGGGGGTGCGCTATGTGCAGGGTTCGGGGGTGCGCTATTTGTCAAGTTTGGGGGTGCGCGCTACAAATTGCAAATTGCGAGTTGGGGGTGCGAGTTTGGGGGTGCCGAGTGTGT